>BSBM01001331.1:3335000-4722500 GCA_027924585.1 Larix kaempferi | reverse complement strand
GTTTGTAATGTAACAAGTATTTTGAAATTGGTTTTCATCTTCAACCCTCGTAGTGTCCCAAAGTTGACAAACTCTTTAGACCCATGACGTTTTAAGAATTTTCCAACATCTTGTTTCAATAGAAAGATCACTAGAGTTGATTCTATCATAATTTTTTATCCTTTAATTCTTTATTACACAACAATTTATCCTTAAACTTAAATTTAAATGTAATAATAATTTTTAAATTATCATGATTCTTCAAAGTGACCTCCTTTAGACCTCTTCATCCAAAACCTTTGACATCTTTATGACCTCCACATTCTCCATACATACACATACACCTTGAGAATAATGTGTATATATATCCAAATTTAATTATTAATCTTTGCATACTTCACAACTCATGATGTGTAACCTTCTATCAAACCTATCATTCTCCTCTGATGGTGGAGAAAATAGATTATGAATTTTTTGTAGAAAAATAAAATGATGTGTAACCTTCTATCAAACCTACCATTCTCCTCTAATGATGGAGAAAATAGATTATGAATTTTTTTAGAAAAATAAAAAGTACCATGCTAGCTGAGGCACTCTCAACTTCCTATGTAAGCACACTTTCTACATACTATGAATCTTTCTTCACCATCCAATGCTGGCTATATAAACAACGCCTATCTATCTATCTCATGTGCACCATTAAACCATTTATGTTTATTTTTATAAGAATTGTGAGAATCACTGTGGTCTCTAGTCTTTGAAGTTGTTAGGAGAAAATGTTTGAGGATAAACAAGGCCACCCTTTCCTCCACCACCACCACAAGGAAGATGGTGATGAGCAGGTGATGGAAAGCACATATGTGTATGGTGAGGAGAATGTTAATATGTGACAGACTTTTATTGAAATGAAATATTGTATCAGTAATAGTGGTGTGAAATCAAATTAATTGTTGTTGTTTGGATAGTACTCACACGACACGAGGTATATAGGGTAAGGTTTGAATCAATGACTTATAAAGAGTGTATTAACAGGCATCCTATCACCAAATGATATATATATATATATATAAATTTGATATTCCATTCATATGTTTATTGTAGAGGATTCTAGCGATCATATGGGAGATGGAGAGGCGGCGTGCAGGTAGGGTTTCACATTTGCGAAGGGTAGCTGGGAGCTACCAACCGCGGTAGGGGAGAGGTCCTGCTGACCAAACCTCTCCCTGTCACTTCATCGTTGATTGTACTGGATAGCGATGGAAGGAGGACGTTCTCGGGGATGGGTTTGAATAAACTATTGTGACGATGCTCTTTTGGTTTGTTTTTCAGGTTTTTTTGGAGCTGGTGTTGGTGAACTGGGGTTATTGGTAGGGTTTGTAGTTGTTCTTAGGGTTTATGGCTTTGGTGGAGGAAGTGGACATGGCAGACTATTATGGTGACCAGCTGGAGGCACAGGATGTATGGGGGGTGCCAGGTGGAGGGCAGATGGAGGGCCTGGAGGAAATCCCATTACTGGGGCCTGTTGGCACTGATTCAACCGGTTTGGGGCAGGTGAGGCCGGTAAATGGATTCTCACCCTCGGAGTACCTGACATTCTCTCCACATAGCTTGCTGCTGGAAAACTTGGAAAATGATGGAATGTCAGTGGATTTTCTGGGTAGTTCGAGTTGGAGGGAGGCTGGAGACTTTTTTGCTCGGAATCTAGGGTTCTCGGTGTCTGGTTTGTAGGAGGGTTTTGAAGCGGCGACCGGTTTTGAATAGATTGTGGATGAGGGTGTGGCTCGACAGGTACAGCAGCTGTGTGGGACAGTTTGTGGTGGAACTGGAGTGGATGTGAGAGTGCCACTGGAGATTTCTGAACATCGTGGCTTTGATAGCCCTACTGCGGTTGTTGGGTCTCCAAAGGATAAGGTGGGGGTTGCATCGGGGGTCGGGGTTGCTCATAAAGGACCTAGCAGGCGACGCAAGAGGAGCTGGATTAAAACCCGCATTGTGGGTAGTTATGCTGTAGGCGAGGATATTGCCTGGGAGCGAGTCCTTGAGATGTCTCGTTTGACGCTGGTGGGAAGGGTTATGGGCAGAAATTTCGCTCGACCTACTGTGATGGAGTGGGTGGATTCACACTGGCGCGAGGTGTTAGGCTACACACCTGAGGTGGACATGTTGCTTCGGGGGTGGTTTGCGGTGGTACTACAATCTGAGGTTGATGTGCGCAAAATTATCGACAGGAATTGGCACTTGAATCATTCGCCGGTATTGTTGAAGCCCTGGAATCCACTCTTTGATGCTAGTCCGGAGAGAGTTGATTTGACTCTGGTATGGGTAATATTACCGAGACTTCCTCTGCATTTCTGGTATATTAGCCATTTTCGTAAGATTGGGGATATTTTGGGAAACTTTCTGGAGGCTGATCTCTCCTTTTTGGAGACGCATTACAAGCAAGTTGCAAGAAATTTGGTAAATTTGAATATCCGTGAAGGACTACCGGAGGTCATAAATTTGGAATGGGGGCCTGTTAGTATTCCTCAGATGTTGGATTATGAGAATGTGCCCTTCAGGTGCAGGCGGTGTCATGTCTATGGACACCCGGCGACTGCTTGTCATCTTTCGGTTCGCACTCTAAATGGGGGGAGGAGAAACCCCAATGTTATGGAATTTATGGAAGAACCATTGGATTTGTTGAACAACGAATCGTCGCCTGTGAAGATGGACTCGGGTGGTGACCGGATTGACGAGGTTTTGGAACCTTCTTGCCAGGAATCAGATGCAGTGCGGGACAATCAAGCTGAATACAACATTGCACTTGCAGATGACATACTTGGTTCCGCTCCAGTGGCTGTGGCTGATGTGCCGGGACCTTCTTATTCGGGTATTCCTTCTTTCTCTTTAACATCCTTAGTACATTTTTATATCAATCGGTGCTCTGTGGTTGGGCTTGATTGGGTAGAGGGACTGAAAAATTTATCCTTATCGGGACACTCTGAGACTCTTCCCCTTACATTTACTTTGGCCCCTTGTGGGGGTTTCAATTACACGGTGGACGAACCTTCTGTTCTCAACCCTGCTATGCCTCCTCTTCTTTTGGAGGACAATCTGACAACTATTGAACCGGATCCTGGGAAGGTGGATGTGTATTCTGAGCCCTCCTCACCCGAGTCATCTGCATCAGGGTATAATCTCCGATCATGCACTAAGATTTATGGGGGGGGTTTAGGAAAAGTGAAGGTGCCGGCTCGGAGAGGTAGAGGCTGTAGGTCTCATTTATTTAAGGCTCAGAACAGGGCCAGAATGGATCTTCGGGATGGGAAACAAGTCTCGATTGAGAGGGCACTTAGAGCAGTGAATGCCCAGACGAATGTTCGGATATGAAGATCATGTCCTTTAATTGTTGGGGTCTGGCTGGGCCTAAAAAGAAATCATCCTTCATGAGGGTGCTTACTCTTGAACACCCTGATGTGATTCTGCTACAAGAGACCTTAGGGTTAGGTGTTATCATCAAGGAGAAATTGGAACTATGGATGGCTGGTTGGACCTTTGTGACTCTGGATGTTAGGGGTCGCTCTGGGGGGTTGGTTGTGGGATGGAAGAATTGTGCGATTAAACTAATTAATGCTTGGGGGATGGATTCTGTGTTGGGAGTTGATTTTCTCTCTGTTGACTTGGGTACTTGTTTCAATGTGGTTAATGTCTACGGGCCCTATGTAAATAGAGCTCCTTTCTGGGATACTGCAGGATCAGCTCTTGGATGGTGAATCGGTTGTGGTGGGGGGAGATTTAAATTTTACATTAGGGAAATCAGAAATTTGGGCCCCTCAAGCACATGTGGATCCATTGGCAGGATACTTTCAACAGAAGTTGGTACGTAAAAACGTTTTGGATATTGAACCTATCAAGCTGAAACCCACTTGGAGGAATAACAGGAGTGGAGAGGCTCGGGTGGCAAAGAGACTGGACCGGTTCTTGGTGGCTGAACAGTTGGTGGACAGGTTTCTACAAATCAGGCAGTGGGTAGGGAGCGGAGGGGATTCCGATCACTTCCCTATCTTTCTTGAGATCAGAAGAGGACCAAACAATCCACCTAGCTCTCTTAAGTTTAATAAGAATTGGCTAAGTGATGATTCTTTTAAAAGTCTCTTTCTGGACCTTTGGAGGTCGTATGATGTGGACCATGTATGCACTACGGCTTTTCAGTTCGCTGAGAACATTCAACGATTAAAAGGAGCTGTCAAAGAATGGGCTATTGATAAGAAAATTAGGGAGGATACTGAATTGAAACAGATAGAGGATGAACTACTACAGATCTATGAAGGGGATGGAGGGGGTCTAATGTCTCTGGACTCCAAGGATGCAATGGCCAGGTTGGAAGGCAAAAGAAATAACCTTTTGATGGAAAAGGAGGAAACCTGGAGACTCAAGAGTAGGGCGATTTGGCTGGAATGTGGGGATGAGAATACTAAGTTCTTTCATGCATACGCCAGGGGGAGGAAGGCGGCCAATACTATTTGGAGCTTGAAAGATGAAGCTGGCATAGAACATTTTGACTTTGAAGGCAAAGCTAGATGCGGGGTGGGTCATTTCCAGAACTTATTTAAGGCTCCAACCCAGGCCTCTATTGCAGAAGTTATTAGGATAGCTCAATTATTTCCGCGGTTTGCTAAGGAGGAGGATAACAGGAGACTGATGCGTGCAGTAACTGAGGAGGAGTTAAAGGAGGTCCTTGGAAGTTTCCAGAAAGACAAGAGACCCGGGCCGGATGGATGGACGGTTGAATTTTTTATGGAGCTGTATGATATTGTGGGGCTGGACCTTTTACAGGTGGTAGAAGATACTCGCTTAAATGGGAAGATATCTGCATGTTTCAATTCTACCTTTATAGCCCTCATACCAAAGACTGATAATCCGGTTACTCTCTCTGAATTCAGACCTATTTCATTGTGCAATTGTATCTACAAGATTGTTTTGAAGGTCATTGCTCGGAGACTAAAGGTATCACTATCTGAGCATATTTCAGCTGAACAATTTGGCTTTCTTGAAGGTCGTCAGATACATGAGGCTATAGGGGTGGCTCAGGAAGGACTACACAGTTTGAAGACTCGGCATATCAAAGGAGCTATTCTTAAAATTGATTTGTCCAAAGCATACGACAAGGTGATTTGGATTTATATCCGGCTTCTTCTAACACATTTGGGTTTTGGTATCAATTTTATTAGATGGATCATGTCTTGAATAACTACTGTATCATTCTCTGTGTTATTGAATGGAGCGGCCACTCCCTTTTTTCATGCGAAAAGAGGCCTTAGGCAAGGCTGTCCACTTTCCCCCCTTCTATTTCTGCTGGTGGCAGAAGGTTTGAGCAGGGCTATACTTGATGCTAAATTACAGGGGAGATTTAATGGCATTGGCATTGGGGAGCAGTTATTTGTTACTCATCTTTTATTTGTGGACGACATTATCATCTTCTGCTCAGGAGATCGAAGGGATACTCGGACTTTGAAGGAGATCTTGGAACTTTTCTCTAAAGCTACGGGGATGGATATAAATGCTGATAAGTCCACTCTTACTACCCATTTGCTGCGACCGGATGAGGAGTGGGCACTTGTTGAGAATTTCCCTTTTAAATTATCTGATCTTGACGAGGGCTTGAAATATCTGGGTTTCTCCCTAAAAGCAAATGTATATCTTAAAAAGGATTGGAGATGGCTGATAGGTAAGGTGGAGAAAAGATTGAATGTCTGGAGTCACAAGTGGATGTCGAGAGCTGGCAGGCTGGTTCTGGTTAAGGCCGTTTTGGAAGCCATTCCAGTATATTGGATGTCTTTGTCTTGGATACCCAAAGGAATCCTTGAACTTATCAGGCGGTTATGCTTTAGATTCCTGTGGAGTGGTAAGAAGGAGGGTCAGGTAACCCCTTGGGTCAACTGGAAGCGGATTGCTGTACCTAAAGGTCTAGGGGGTTGGGGATTAAAAAACATCTTTCTGTTTGCTCAGGCGTTGGCAGCTAAGGGAGGTTGGAGACTTATCAAGACTAACAGCTTATGGACCAGGGTTATAAAAGGGAAGTATCTATCAGACATGAGTCTGGAAGAATGGATTCGGAGCCCTAGGAAGTCACATTTTGGGGGATCCGTGATTTGGAAGGCAGTGGTAAAATATTTTTCACTGGTGGAGAATAATCTGGCTTGGAATGTGGGTAATGGAGAAAAGGTGAGAGTTGGCAGAGATCCATGGATCGGGAGTGAACAATTACATTTGTTGCCTGATAATGTTGTATATACTTTGGAAAATAGGGGCATTATCACTCTTAACCATTTGGCTGAACAGCGACCCGATGACCCGTGGATACAACATTGGAAAAATGCAAATATGTTGGGCTTGGGGGATCCTGAGGCTGTTTATTTGAATAACTACATCAATGGTTTGAATAGGGCTAATATACACCTTTCGAACCAGGAGGATGAACTGACTTGGGAACTTGATCCAACGGGGATTTACACACCAAAGATGGGTTATCTAGTGCTAAGTGCAGGAGCAACTAATAGGGATGAGGTCTGGTGGTGGAGATCACTTTGGAAACTTAAATGCCCATCAAAAAACAGACTTTTTATGTGGTGTGCTTTAGTGAATCGGGTACCGACCTGGGATATTCTGCAGAAGAGAAACTTCCAGGGCCCGGGTTGGTGTGTTTTGTGCAAGATGGAACTGGAAACAATATCACACCTCTTCATCACGTGTCCGTTCACGATTGCTGTTTGGAAAGAATGCACAAAATTGGTCGATTTTGACTGTAGATGGGAAGGAATCTTTGTGGAAGATGCATGGGAGAACTGGTGGAGACGGGCAACAAATAAAAAACAGAAGACTCTACCACTGCTGATTATATGGGGGATTTGGCTGGCAAGGAATGGGGCTATATTTCAGGATAAACCATGTATACCGGAAATTATATGTGCAAAATCTGTGGGCATTTTTCAAGCAAGTCCCGAATATGTAAGGGCTGCTAAACAGAGACGTAACATGGAAGTTGAGATTGATAAAACATATCCATGGGGGTTTTTTGACGGAGCTGCTAGTAATGAGATTTGTGGTGGGGGAGCAATCTTATATATTTCCGATTCACACTTCTTTACACTCACTATGGGTCTTGGAGTGGGATCCAATAACTTTGCTGAAGTCATGAGTTTAAAATTACTACTCATTTTTGCTTTTGAGAGGGGTATCTCTAGGTTGGCGGTTTATAGAGATTCTATGAATACTATAAATTGGACCAATCAAACTCAAGCCTGCAGAGTTCTTAGACTTGCAAATGTTCTTAATACTATTCAGCTGGTCAAACAATCCTTTGACACATTCACATGCCGGCATGTTTACAAGGAAAATAACCAAAAAGCGGACCAGGCATCCAAAGAAGGGCAGCTCATGGTTTTCGGCACTTGGAAAGTAGCTGAAGAGAATGATGGACAGAGAACTGAGTTCTACCACAGACCTTACATTGATTGAATCACATTATGATGTTATATTTATATTTTGAAAAAACATAGATTTAACTTATGTTTAAAGTGCAGATTTTCATATTCGACATAGAAGTTTTTGTATAAAACTTATGAAGATGTAAAAGCAAAATACTCCGGTGGGACAGAACTAGTTTTTTTTTGGATAAAACAGGGAAGTAACAGTCTCATCAAGTGAACCATATTTTTGGACTTGGATAATTCACTGATACAATGAATACTGAATGTAATTCTGATCTCTTTGGATGAATGGAATTATGCTTTTTTCTTTTGGAAAAAAAAATATATATATATATATAAATTTGATATTAATAATTAATTAAAAATAAAATTTTAAAGATGAATATTTGGTAAGTTTAATTAATTAATTTAAAATTAAGATACTAATTTTATATTATTTTATAGACCTATTTAAAAAAAATGTAAAATTGTTTTTCAGGAAATAATTTAAAATATTTACGACACTTTGAAAGCTTGCTCTGAGCAAAGAAATTATTAAAAAAAAAAAAAAAGTGTTATCTCTCTGCTCCATGGCCTCTCCATGTTTCTAATCTATGTTTTGACTACCTTGGAGTACTTATTAAAGTATCTATTCACAACTTTCATTGCGTCCTATTAAGCTATGGGAAACTTCTTCTGCTCTTGCTTAATAGGATGTTAATATTTCTAAGATGGCCTCACCCAGTCCTTCTTTGGCTCCCGTCAACGTTCTCTTGAAACAGCGATTTACTTTTCTTGTTCATTGGATGGGGAGTAGTCTTCCCTATCATGACTACCTCTCCTCCTTGTTGTTTGAGGTAAGCCAAGCCCTTGCCACCTTGCATATATAACTTTAACTTCACCGTTTCCCTTCGAGCTTGTTGGAGCCTAACCTTCGCTACTATTGAGATGTCCTTCCAAGTGAACACTATGTCGTAGTACTGAGGAAACCCCAAACTTAGAGAAGCAATGTGTGGGCTGGAGGAAGCAACCCTAATACATAAGGAGCCAAACCTTAGACTAAAAATGGCTTCCTCCGAGCACTCAAGGAGGCAATGCAAGTTGGTTTAGCTAAGAAACCATAATAGAAACAAAGCAATTTTCCAGGAATCGTAGCAACGAGTCTCCATCCTCCTTATGTTTGAATGATCTTCAGCACCATCCCATCCTTGTGAATACTGTTGCTTACATGAGTGAATTAAAGGTCCACAGAGATGCTCTCAGAGATTCAATGATATGAATCACCTCCCATCAACCTACACTAAAACCTATGTGGAGTGCGTGCCTTGGAGGCCGAAATGCGCAACAGCTCAAATGGCCAAGTCGAGAAATAAGACATTGCTGCAGTGATTAAGGCAGCCGCAGACTACAATGTTTCCTGTGGATACGTAAATCCCAACGCTATCTAAAACAGCAATACTGGGTACCTTGCCAAATACCCCTATGCTTCGTTATTTGATCAAGGATTCATATGCATGATATCCGTTCTTAAAGGGTTAAGGGTATTAGAGTTTCTAGTGTTTATGTCATGAAGTCCATTAGAAATTTCAGTTACACCTAATTCCATATTTTTACTGCCTTTTTTTTGGTTGGCCTTTTCAATAATTGAGGCATTCACTTGGTCTTATTTTTCGATATTTTGGTTGTCCTCTTATAATTGAGGCATTCACTTCGGTATTGCCAAGCTTCCATCTAAGTTGTTGACTCCATTTGTAGAAGCTTTCACCGAGATGTGAAATGTTATAGTGATTTTTTCTTTCTTTTAAAATTGTTATTTTGTTTTTAGATTTATCTCATAATAATAATAAAGTTATTTAATTACTCTCGCAAAAATTCGATATTTTTTAGATTAGTAAAATGATCTTGGATTTTTGCTGGATTAACAAAGTGATTGCTTTAAAAAAAAATCCTGACCAATACAGATTATTAAGCAATACATATATGGAAAACTGAATTCTATATTTAGTTACTTTCAAGAAGAAAAACTGAATTTTATATCTCGTTACTTTTCAAAAGAAAAACTAAATTCTATATTAGGTTTTTTTCAGAGGAAAAACTTCCTAATTCTGTAAATTATTAGTTTACTTTTCTGAAACTAAATTTTATATTAGGTGTCTTTTTAGAGAAAAAACTTCCTAATTCTGTAAATTATTAGTTTACTTTTCTGAAACTAAATTTTATATTAAATGTCTTTTTAGAGAAAAAACTTGCTAATTCTGTAAATTATTAGTTTACTTTTCTGAATTTTATATCTATCTGGTTACTTTCCAGAAGAAACACTGAAACTAAATTCTCAGAGGAAAAACTTCCTAATTCTACAAATTATTAGTTTACTTTTCTGAATTTTATATTTATCCGGTTACTTTCCAAAAGAAACACTGAAACTAAATTCTATATTAGGTTGCTTTTCATAAGAAAAACTTCTTAATTTACTTTTCTCAATTTTACAATTTTACAATTTTACATATAGTTACTTTTAAGAAGAAAAACTAGAAAACTGAATTTTATATTAGATTTCATTTTTACATCTAGTTACTTTTCAGAAAAAAAAACTAAAAAACTGAATTCTATATTAGGTTAAGATAACTTTTCAGAAGAAAAACTTCCTAATTCTGAATTCTATATTAGATTTTTTTTTTAAGAAAAACTTCCGAATTCTATATTAATTTACTGAAAAAAATTCCCAAAATTAATTTACTTTTCAAAATAAAAATGAATTTTATATTAGATTTCATTTTTACATCTAGTTACTGTTCAGAAGAAAAACTAAAAAACTGAATTTACTTAAAATTTTTCCCAAAATTAATTTACTTTTTCAAAATAAAAACTGAATTTTATATTAGATTTACTTTGCAGAAGAAAAACTAAAAAACTGAATTCTATATTAAGTTACTTTTCAGAAGAAAAACTTCTTAATTCTGAATTCTATATTAGTTTTTTTTGTTTTGTTTTGAAGAAAAGCTTCCTAATTCTATATTAATTTACTCAAAAAATTTCCCAAAATTAATTTACTTTTTCAAACTAAAAACTTAAAAAACTTTTCTTAATTTTGTATTAACTTACTTAAAAATACTTCTCCAAATTAATTTACTTTTCAAAATAAAAAAAACACTTAAATCTATATTAGGTTACTTTTAGAAGAAAAACTTCCTAATTCTGAATTTTATATTAGGTTATTTTTTAAGAAAAATTTCCTAATTCTATATTAATTTATTTAAAAAAATTCTTAAGATTAATTTACTTTTCAAAATAAAAACTTTAAAACTCTTCTTAATTTTGTATTAACTTAAATATACTTTTCCAAATTAATTTACTTTTCAAAATAAAAATACACTGAAATCTAAATTAAGTTACTTTTAGAAGAAAAACTTCATAATTCTGTATTAATTTACTTAAAAAAAAATCCACTGTACAACAATTCCTAAAACATGCTAATTATTAAGTAATAAATCAAATTCTTTTGTATTAGTTTATTTTTCAAAATAAGAAAACAAACTTTTTAGTTTTGTATTTCTTTAACTTCCCTAATCTTGTATTAGTTTATTTCTTTAACTTTTTAGTAGTTTTGTATTAGTTTACTTTTCAAAATAGACTAATGCATATCAATTAAGTAATCGTATTCCTCTTTAAGGTTTTTTTATTATAGGAATAGTATCTTAAAGATTAGTTTATTTCTTTAACTTTTAGTAGTTTTGTATTAGTTTACTTTTCAAAATAGATTAATGCATATCAAATGCATATTAATTAAGTAATTGTATTCTTCTTTAAGGTTTTTTAATTATAGGAATGGTATTTTAAAGCAAATCAAGTATTTTTTTTAAGTTTTTTGAGTATATGATAGTATCTTAAAGCAAACCAAGTATTTATCTTTAAGCTTTTTGAACATAGGAATAAATCTTAAAGAAAATCAAGTATTCTTCTTTAAGCTTTTTGATCATAAGAATAGTATCTTAAAGCAAATCAAGTAATACCTATCTTGTCTTCTCTCTTAAGGTCCGATAGACCAAATTTGATCTCAGTACACGTTAAGATTCTATGCAAGAAGCTTTACAAAACTCTATGAAAATATCATTTTTGTCCCTTATATATCTACAAAATTGTATTCATCAGAATCCCACGGTTATGGTTCAATAATGTAGAGACATTTTGGACCAATATCGTGTTTTCGAGGAGATATTGGGTCTGGTGCCAAAAGTGCACCCAGGTGAAAGTTCTTGATTAAATATATTTGTCATGTGCATTGCTAATGCTCAACAATGACTGAACAACCTATCTTGTCATGTCCATTGCTATATGCTCAGCAATGACTGAGCACCTAACTCACATTGATGGGATATGATATGGTATTAAAGATACTTGTCATTTTAGTATCCTGACTTAAACTTATAAATTGAAGGGTTACTTTTAAAAGTTAAAGCACCTAGGCAGGGGATATGGGACGGTGTTAAAGATTAGCAGCAGTGATCAAAATTGAATGTAGGAGGACCAAGTTTGCTCAAACTTATAAATTGAAGGGTTACTTTTAAAAGTTGAAAGCATCCAACTAGTATGTATTAATGCGGATATGAGATGGTGTTAAAGATACTTGTCATATGGGATGGTGTTAAAGATACTTGTCATCTATGTTTAGCAGCAGTGATCAAAATTGAATGTATGTTGAACAAGTTGGCTCAAATTTATAAATTGAAGGGCTAATTTTAAAAGTTGAAAGCACCTGGCTAATAGTTATTGATGGGGATATGGGATGGTGTTAAAGATACTTGTCATCTATGTTGAGCAGTAGTGATCAAAATTGAATGTATGTTGAGCAAGTTGGCTCAAACTTATAAATTGAAGAGTTACTTATAAAAGCTGAAAGAACCTAGCTAATAGTTATTGATGGAGATATGGGATGGTGTTAAAGATACTTGAAATCTATGTTGAGGAGTGATAAAAAAATGAATGTATGTTGAGCATTCATTGTTATATGTTGATCAATGATCAAATTTGAAGGGTTTTTCACCCAACTCAAAGTTATTGATGGGATATGGGATGATATTAAAGATACTTGTAATCTACATTGTTATATGATGCGTGATCAAAATTGGAGGTTTATTCACATAGCTCAAAGTTATTGATGGGAGATGGGATGGTATTAAAGATACTTGTCATCTACATTGGTATATGTTGAGCAATGATTGTTGTATGTTAAGGAGTGATAAAAAATGAAGGGTCATTCTTAATTTGCATTGTTATATGTTTAGCATTGATCAAAATTAAAGGGTTACACTTAATTTCAAGTTGAAAGCTTCTAGTTCAAAATCATTGATGATATATGGGATGGTATTAAAGATACTTGCCATATACATTTGTATATGTTGAACCATGACAATTTCAAGTTGAAAACTAAATATTCATCCAACCACTCCATGGTGAAGTAAAATAATAGATAGTCATCCAATCCTTCCATAATTGTGCTTTACTTTACAATCCTTCCATAATTGTGCTTTACTTAACAAAAGTAAACTAAACACACATACATAAAATATTGCTCTTTTAATTGTAAGTTAAAGACCCATTTAAAAAATATGCTAAATGAAATGTTTCCCTTTAGTAAGTTTCATTTCAATAAAATATTTCTCTTTAATAAGTTTTTATTTCAATAGAAAGTAATGATATGGATGCGTTGTAATTTCAAATATAACTTTCAATTTGGATATATACATATTAATAATAGGATATAAATTACAAATATAACTTTCAATTTGGATATATAAATATTAATAATAGGATATATACACATTAATAATAATAATAATAATAATTCATAAAAATTGACATGCTATTTCTTTGAAGGAATTTCAAAGTAATAAAAATGACAATATAAAACTTCAAGCACCGTTATAATATTATTTATATTTACTTAACCATGGAAGTCACGTTCATTGTATATCTCATTAGGAAATAAGTTGTAGTATATGTTGAGGCTTTTGTTTTGTTGAAGGGTGATAATTTTATCGAAACACTATAAGAACAATGGAAAAACCCTATTTGCATTATAGACCTCTAGGAATGTGAAAATCTATCATGATTTAATCCATTGCTTTTATTTAGACTAATATGTTTATGGTTCAGATATTCCCATAATCAATATAAACGAAATACTAATGGAATCAATCATCAAGATCACAAATATGTTATTCTTATTTAGGTCATTAAATTTTCAGTTTTCTCTCAAACCATGCAAAAATGTAAAATGTTTAAGCATAATCCCCAATGCATAAGTTTGATGATAACTAAGAAAAAGTTGCAATTATCCCTAAATTTCCCAAGAATCTTATCAATGCATAAAAAAATGTTTCTTTAAGTATTGATGTTATAAAGGATATGTCTCCTTATTCTTGGGATTGGGATGAGAGGAAAAGAGAATTAATTAAAAAATCCATTTAATAAAAAAATAGCATGAATCCATTTTAAATACAAAACTCTTAAACCTATACAAATATCATGTTTTTTAAATATTATTTTTTAAAAAATATAAAAAATTCAACTTCAAAAAATTTAATCCATTTCAATGTGGATAAGTATGGAATTAAGATAGAGATTTAATGGTATATATATGAAAAACATTATTACCAATGTAATTCCCTCATACCATGGTGAGTTAGAAAATACTTTACAAAAATGCTTGAGTTCTCTAAGATGTCATAATAATGATTAAAAACTCGATTTCCTAAAGTAGTTAGACATTCCTCCATATTCTTTATAAAGCAAAGGGTTTCATTATCTTAGTCACATACATGCAATATTATTTTGTAAATAAATAGTAAGGTTGTATACACTATTACAAAAATGGCTTTCATCGGTGATACTAAATAGATTTCTTGATAAAAAAATTATCAAGTTGCCACAGGCACTGGGTATGGTGACAACTATTCCAGGGTTAAGAAAACATGATTCCTACTTTATTCTATTAAAAAGGTGCTAAGAGAATTTATGAGAGAATTTATCTTATAGTGGGAAGGAAATGGTTTCCTAGTTAAGAATGGAGGGTCTAACACAATCATGACATGCCTAAACTAACCCTTTAACTTTAAAGCAAGAAACAAAACTACATAAATTAAATCTATGAAATCTTTCTAATATCAATTAATCTACTGCAATTTAAAGAAATAAATATATGAAAGAAATTAATTAAACTTTAATTACTGCAATTTAAGGAAAGAAATATATGAAAGCATTTAAGTAAACTACTACAATTTAAAGAAAAAAATATATGAAAGCAATTAATTAAACCAGTGCAATTTAAAGAAAGAGATCTATGAAAACATTTAAACTATTGCATTCTTAAAGAGATGAAATCTATGAAAAACAATTAAACAACTGCGATTCAAATGAATACATCTATGAAAGTAAATATAGATGTAAATAATTTATGTAAGCAATAAAGTAAAACTAAGTTGAATATGAAAAGGTAACTCTAAGAAAGCATGCGAATTGATCTATATTTAAAGGATGCATGTATAATCTACGAAGTTAAAATTATTGTGCAAGAAAATGATTCTATAGGAATCTACAACAATGCGTGAATGGTACTACAACATTAACTAATCTATGCTACATAATCTAAAACATAACTTTCGACAAAATAAAACGATTGAATTATAGCTAAGTGTGATCATGACTTACCTAAATTAATCAAATGAATCGGGAACTCTCGTGGTTTCGATGAGGGGGGCCTTCCCCAAAGAAACACATGAGTGGAAGTAACTTACTCACACACGGAATACATGAAACAAATCATTATCATTAAACCAATTAAGTATTCATATAAAAATGTGTAAACAAGATAAACCTATAATAAGAGTGTTGTAAAATATGTGAGAGTTGAACCGTCATCTTAAATCCCTAAGGTCTATTTATTACAAAAAGTGTGTAATCAAAACTAAATACTAAAATTAAACTAAGTATAAACTTGATCACAACTAAGCCTTCATTCTTGGAACGCTGGAGATAACTAGCAGTTGATCAGGATCTTGAAATTTCTTGGTGAATAGTGTAACTACCCCTTTTAATGGATGTACATTCCTTCATTAATATCTAAGACTACTAGTACTAGTGAAACTTTGATAGTGGAATTCAGTTGTGGCTTTGTCATCCCTAGAATTGTGGTAGCAATCATGCAACAATGGTTCACAAATCGGTCCTCAAAACAAAGCAAATACTGGAACTCAACTCTAACTCTTGACTTGATTCTCTACAATCCACAATCACATGCTAATACCATGCATTAAATTACTCTCTTAACCAAACTAAAGTAAATCAAGCAAAAGAAAAGATAAACACTTCTATCATCGTCATTCTACTCATAAATACATAATCAACCTCAAAATGTTTAACCAATTTCTTGAAATAATGCTTCTCAGCTTACATAGTTAGGTTTTGGATATGTCTTTTACCTATCAAAATTGAGACTCATCATCCTCCCCAACTGAAGGGATTGCATGCCCCTGTGCAATTGATCACTCTAGCACTATGGAATCTCCCTTTTTAGTGCTTACTTCCCTTCCATCCTAGGCATCAATTATTGGAAACTCCCCCCATTTATAATACCCCAAGCTTTGCTCCACTTTCTCCCATTCTACTCTTTCTACTTATTCATCAATCTCTTCAATGTTCTTGAGAGGGAGTATTAGGGGTGGATTTAACTTAAGACCAATCCATTCGATCCCTTTTCTTTTTAGAGTTTCCTTATACAATTGGGCCTTGAAGAGGGAAATTTTAATACCATTTGGGGAGTGAGGTTCCTTCTTCCTCAGTTCAGGAGACAACCCATTCCATCTATTTGCGTTCTCTCTGATGGCATATACTTGTATCCCCCTTAGAACCTGATCACAATGGGCTTTAATGTGTTGCTACTTTTCTCACAGAATAGGAATGAGGTCATGGTCTGTAGTCGAAGTTTGATGACTTTGAATGATATCGTCAATATGGGGAGTGATTTTACCACACTATTTTGACCATAACTTCGGGACAAAGTTTCCCAAAGGGTGGGTGTATGTAATGCCTCGTTTTGACCTTATTACCTGAACTATCATTATATGTTGTATTTGCTTATCATTGTGATACTTCGTTAGTTTGATGACGTTATGGACATATGGTTCTATTATTTTTCCGAGATATATATGTGTGTGTGTGTGTGATGTTAATGTTATGATATGTAGTCATGTTTTGATATATATTCATGTGTTAATTATGTCTCTTGCATGCAAATTACTGAATGATGGGTACGTGGATACCAAGTTAAAAGCTATATGTTGAATGGATAAATGTGATACCAGGTGCATGGAATGTAGGAATGATTTACTTATTGTTTCTTAATAATGAAATGTATATATACATGTCAAGGATTTTGCACGATATTCTCGATCATATGTTGGAGACTAACCTACAGGTTAAAATGGCTAACTGATAGTTGGATCCTACGAGGTGGGAGTACCTCAGGGACATGGAATCCGAAAGATAAACGGTATGAAAGTGATGCATTATTTATTTAGAATGATTATTGTATTTATTATCATGATGTATGGGTGGGGTAGGGTTTCAGGAAACTCAACTGCCCAAATTGGTTATACGATGACAAACTGAGTACAAGTCGCAACAGTCACTATGTCAGTGTAGACATAGTCCCTTGTTCCATTAGGGGGGTGGAGGCTTTACCCACTGTTTATTCCCGAAACCCGGAGTCATGGGAGGGTTGTGTTATAGTGCGCTTCCCAAGGTGTGTGATGATGACTGGTGGGTGCCTGTTGGGGAAGCTTGGTTGATGTAGTCGACACTTCCACTTATGTGTTCTAATTGGAGTCGGTCATGGCATGACACTTCAGGGTAGTCCAACAGAGGAAGGATATGATTTGGAAGTTAGTTGTGAACTAGATAAACATAGTAGGTAGATAGGTGTAACATGAAGTTAGGAGGGAAAAATTGCTTATCTATGTATGTTGAAAACCCTTGTCGAGTCATGTGTCGTAACTCAATAACTGTATAATTGCTCGTCAGTTAATTGTATTTAGTTAAGTAAATTATCTAACATTTCAAATTGTGTTTAAGACTATGTTAGTAAACAATAAACTTGTGTGATTAGGAATGTTGTGTTGTTTAGTACTATTAGCGTACCTACACGACGCATGTAAACATTATCTACGTTTACATAACTCGTATATATATATGTATATATATACTTGTATAGATTTTATAACGTGATGAGCTAGATGAGCCTTGATGTTTTGTAATTATAACAAGTTACATAGTACATGCTATTCATTAAGTTATGAATTGATAACATTGAGTCAAATCATTAATGAAGGGTTTGATTCTGATTAAGGTTAATTAGTAAGTTCAGTCATCATTAAATAAATATTAATTAAGTTAATTCTAAATTACTTGGGGTGATTGTTGAATGAAGCACTTGGTTAAGGAATGTTAAATAAGTGATTCATGATTTTAGTTAGTTCAATTACCTCTTTATTAAAGGATAATGGTGTTAATAATATTGATTAAAATATTATTGACTTGATTCATTAAAATAGCTATGTGTTAATAAGGTTAATTAATATTAATGAAACTATTATTATCTTGAGTAATAATTGTTAATTAGTTAAATTGTAAACTAAGGTGTAATTAATATGGTACTAAGTGAATGAGTCCGGTTAAGTCTTAAACAATGTTAATTAATTAATATAAATATATATGGATAAGATTTAACTTATAATTATTTATGATTGTGTCAAAAGTCATTTAGAATATAGGGTGAATTCATAAATAGTTACCATATTCAATTTATAAAGCAATGTGTTAAAATATGTTTTGGAGTTTATTTAATAAAAAATATAAATTTAATTGTGAAACTTTGAATTGTATAGTCAACAAGTGATAACTAGTAATTAATGAGGATAAGTTGTATAAATGTGAAACACTTACGGTTGGTAGGTGAACCAACCCAAGCATTATTAATATAATAAATTATTCATAAGTGTCAAGTGGTTGGGCTCGAGAAAGACTTGAGAATGGAGAACATTAATGATGGGGGATAAGGGTAGTAATGATAGGAAAAGAGTCGGCAGGAAGAGGAATAAGGGGGGATAATAGAATTGGGGAAAGGGATCTTTGATTTTTGGGCAGAGGAGGAAGAAATTGCAGAGAGAAGAAAAGGAGGGGAGACATAGATTATAGCAAGAGGAGACTAGTAGACTTGAGGGAGAAGCACTGGTTGGTGGAGGCTTGTACTCAGTTTGGGCTCGGGGGTCCAAGAAGAAATTCTTGGAGCTGGGTGGTCGGCGATACCTCTCCAGTTGGCAGGGAGGCACACCAAATTGGTTTGGGCTGGTTGAGTTTTCTGGTGGGAAAGAAATTGTAGTTGTAAGGACAGGCATGAAGGGCAAGGAGGAACTTGAAGGGTCAACTTACTATTTTTAAGGTATTTTTCATACAGGTATAAAATTCCTTCTAGCTGTGTTAGTTGTTACCTATTTTAAGCTATAAATTAATGAAATTATATATATATGCTGCACATGTAAATTTGTGAATGGTGAAAATGGTAATATAGTACATCTATTTACAGACCTATAAATTCTATTTTCTTTTTTACATGCACTTTGAACTTAAACAAAACCAAATGAAACAGAAATGTTTACACAGAAGTAAACCTTAGAAAATATTCATAAATTATATTAATTGAACCGAGGAACCTAGGAAGGCTCCTACACACTTGAATTAGACCTTGTGCATGCACTCTCAAATGCCATTTTGTAAAATATTATATAAGGCAAGTGTTTTATTGCTTTGATTTTCATCTCAAGTTCCTCTTCACCCAAAATAACATATGTCCCCAAACTAATATTTTCTATAACAAGTTTCTCTAGAGTGTCCAACTTCTTCTGATCTCTTGGTTCTTGTGGTACCTTCACCATCCCTTTATCCTTTGACTATCATGGGACCTTCACCATACCTTTTTTTAAAAGAAAAATCTCATGAGATCCCTTCTCTTCCTTGGAATATCCTAATTAAAGGTGGCTCAAGTACTAAACACAATAATAGTTGGTAATCTTGAGGGACTTGACTGAATTTGAACCATCAATGTATGACCTCTCCATTGGCAACATGCCTTGGGAGAATGGTTCAACTAATTGAGCTAAGCTTTGGGGGTATATATTCACCATACCAATTTCCATATAAAATGTTTTGCTTATAGACATTGTGGCCACACTTTAAATAGATGTATAGTAGATCAATTGGTTAATTCCAAACAAACACCCCAAAACTTTGATTTGTCAAATTTTGCTTTCCAATTTAACAAAGGCAATAGTTCCAGGTCAGCTTGCAAACACCCATCTATGTGTATATCTAAGACAAATCATATCCATGTACCCCTCACTCCCTATACATACACCTACATCTTCATAGCTTGGAAACCTTATTTACTAGGTGTGTGATGATCGTAGTATACAAAATATATAATATTCTCAATCTATATATTACTAGTGTAGATCCATCATCAATCATTGAGAGGGATCAAATCCCTTGAGTTGTAATTTTTTTATCATTTAAAATGGGTCTAAACATTTATGAACAAATGGTTAAAAATATTTCTATTTAAATATCACATATATAATATTAGTAAAAATAATTATATAAACATATTATTTTTAAAATTATCTTTAAACATCATACTCAAATTATTAATGAATGCATAATAATTTTTTCAATAAAACTTATGAACTTTCCATAATAATAATAATAATAATAATAATAATAATAATCTAGACTATTATTTCTTTTGACTAAGTTTGTTTCCTGTTTTGATGCTTCTTTTGGAAATAGTTTGGTAAGACTTTGTTAGTTCACCTTTTGATGGTTTGAAGTTTTTGTAATATTTTTGAGGTCTTTGTGAGTTTTTTTGAAGACACTGAGTTCTTGTAGGAGCTCGAACATCATTGTACTATTTGATTCCTTTGAATAGCAATAATACATTTTTTTCGCTGAAAATAATAATAATAATATTATTATTATTATATCTCATTTAAAATTGAAATCCAAATTATTCTTAGACATAAAACAACATCACAATCAAGTTATTAACATTAAAAATTAACCTTTGAAGAGATTTTAATATAAATTTCAACATCATAAATATCGTTTCCTAGTTTTTAACATCATAAGTATCCCCTAGATTTTAATGGAGTCATGAGAAAAAAATCTTAACTCATAAAACTTATTATATTTTTCATCCATGGGAAATATATATGAAAGAAAAAATTTTAGGGGCGAAATTTAGCCCATAGACATATTTTTGAGGTTTTCAAAACAAATATTCTCATTTTCCTTTTTTTTTCCAATATGATTTACCCAAATTCCATAGGATTAAAAATTTTACTCTAAAGATTGCCAAAATGGTCTAAAAACTATATAAAACTCTAAGAAATTTGAATGTTTAAAAAAAAGTTGGGTTGGAAATTTTATAACTAGTAAGATTTCCCAAGGTTTTTACGCTTGAAGAAAATTATGGATCCTTAAAGTTTTCTTGGTTAAGAAAATAATGCTTTTCTTATTTTTTTTTTAACCATAGGAACTTAGCAACCTCCCACAACAACCCACAAGCCACATATACCAATAACTCATAAGTCAATATGGGTTGAGACTTCACATCAAGGGGATGCCTACCTTTTTAGCTTCATTATGACGACTCAATATGTGTAGCCCTACCCCTCATTGGAATTGAACCTGCGGAGATAACATATGTTCTTAACCATTGGACCCGCTCAGATAATTTTCTCAATACCACTGTATGGCTCTTCCCAATTTACAAATACATTTTTGCCGATACTTAAATCCTCATCTTTGTTTTTCTAATGATAAAAATGAAGTAAGGTAGTTGTGCAATCACCCTACAAATTTCTTAATTAACATTATAATTGATATTTAGTTTTCAAACCCATTTTATAATTTATATTCACTTTTATTTTTTTAAAATAAAATATTACTATATAAAAATCGTGAATTTAATATATATATGAAATATATTTGATTTCCTATCCTCCATTACAAATTTTTAAAGGAAAGCCCATTCTTAACAAGTAAGCCCATTTGAAATCATAAAATATAAATATAACCTATTTAGAAAATCTAATCTTGTGGAAAAGTTCACAAAATACCAACTTTTCATGTTAAATATTCAAATGCTATCTTAACTATACTGCTTTGTTGATTTAAAAATTGTTAATTAAACTTTATTGCCATAAATCTTAAATAGTTATTTATTAATAATAAACAACTTTATAAGCTAACGTGCCGTGTATAGCATTTTCTCTGGGTGTTGCATGTTTCCACCATATCCAAATTAATTGTATTTAAAATGAGGTTGGAAGACCATAGTTAGGTTTGAGTAATTTCTATATGCAGAAAAAATGCAAAGCTTTGCTCTGACAGGTGCTGTAATAGTTTGTTTATAAGAGTTGAAATTTTTAAAATGTTTTTAGTTTTTTTTAAATTTTTTTGATTAACGTTTAGTTTTGGTTTGTTGGTGGGTTAGATGGATTTAATTCTATTTACTTGGGTTCAATTTTGTTGAGATATTTTTTGGCTTGAATTATTCGCTGACAGTTTACTAGACCTACCATCTCTGATATGTGAGAAAATTTGTTAAGATTTTCCATACGTATTAGGTTTCCTTAATTCCTTCAAAATAGCAAAATTTGATTAAAATTTAGTACTTCTTTTCAAAAACTCTCTATCATCTCATGTGAATATGAATGTAAGACGTGGACAAGTAGGTTGCCTTAAATTTCAAAGTTATATTGAAAATTTCCCATTGGCATTTCCCTTGGGATTGGGAAAGGGATGGACAACATGCCTTTTAATTAAATATTTCACGTGTCCCATCACCAATGAGCAACTCGGTGGACTTTATAATATATAGATGAGTGGTGGGCCAATGCGTTCAGAATTTGTTATGGCGAGCATGTTCTAATTGTCAATAGTTTAAGTTTTCTTTATATTAATTTATTGTTTATTTATTATTATTATTAATTAGGTATCACGTTGGAAATTACTTATTGTTTGTTAAGGGGTATTTTGTTTTAAAAAAGCATTAATGGAATTTTAGCTAGAGTGTTTTTTAAAGATTTTTTAACCCTGGTTATTTTATATTGAGTACATCTTATTTTCTTGTTTTGAAAGAAGTGAGTATTTTTTTCATTGAAACTTATTCTAATTTTTTTTTAAAGAAATGAGTTTTTTTTATTGAGTATTGTTATGATTAGATAACTAATATCCATAAACACGATAAACAACATGAAAGATAACAGGTTCTAAGATTGTTTCAATTTTCAATAAAAACTTGTAACTCAAATAGGATTGGGGTAAAGATGCCAAGTCTTGGATAAATAATTGGGGAGTTTAAAAATATTTACACTGATAGGTGTTTATATCTTAGAATTTGAGGTGAACTAATGTCTATGCTTTTCCTAGATTGCATAAGGATGAGACAAGTGTACTATCCAGATTGATTTTATGACAATCGTTCCATATTCAAAATAAACAATTATATTAAAAAAGAATATAAATAATAACTAGTAGTTATGTATGGATAACTTGTAGTTGATGCATGAATAACTGGTAGTTGATGCATGGATAACGGACAATTTGTACAACACTTAACTTGTGACCTATCGATGTTCACCGACCACAAGTTAAGTGGATGTGCTAGTATTACATCTAACTTAAAGAGAAATTATGGTGTGATCAAGAATTTGAGGATAAGATAAACTTAAGATACTATTAGGAGGTGATTAACCATAATCTAGAAATTCAAAAGTATCATTTGTTTTAACTAGCATAAAGAAGAAAGTCAACATTACAAACTCTCACAATCTTTACAATGAAATACAATGTTGGACAATTCTCCTAAAACACCATGGCTCAAAGAATTTGTCATCTTTGTGACACTAAGAGGGTTGAAGATGAAAATCACTTTCTCTTATAATGTCTCATGTACACCCACATTAAATCTCAATTTCAAGATATTTGTTTGAGTATCGACCTTAATGACCTTTTTAACTCATCAAAACTATGTTGATTTATGGATGTTTTTCTTAAAAAAATTCAAGCACATAAATAAAATTATAAATCAAACTGGAAATAATTCCTTATCTTTTTTTCTTAAGGTCCAATAGACCAAAATGCTTCTTAATGGACACTAAGAACCACCACCATCATCATTGATAATCGATAAGGAAGTAGACTAAACATGCTATGATTTGGATATTTTTTGGCTACATTTTTTTCTGATAATTTTTACTCGAAATCCAGTAAATAATTCAGAATAATTACTGGAATTGCAAATATCAATTCTCAAGATTGCACAATCTGGGTGTAATAAAATTTTATGAGGGCGTTGAATCCATTTGTGCATTCAGAAATGCAATTTCAACAATGAAAAATTGCAATTTGACCAATAGCTAAAAAAACGTTTAATTTGCATGAAGTTTAGACTACTCCATTGATAAGTAACACCTCCAAATTCCAACTCTAAAATAATTATAAATGGCACCCCACCTTAAACCATGTGTATTCATTTAACATCTACTTTTATTGTTTCAAAGCAATAATGTTATTTTAAATATTCAATAGGCATTTATAACCTTACAAGCTTAATGAAAATTGGACCCACCTATTTACTATGGTGTATGATATGGGGCACTCAAATCAACCCCATTTCTTGAGAGGCATAGTTTCATCTCTTTTATACATTTTTTCAAAAATCCTATGATCAAGTAGTCTTAAAATGGGCCAAAAGCCCTAAGGGAAATTCTCCATGGGCAAAGTTCCCAACAATAAGGTGGAACCAAGACTTCCATCATAATTCATGCCAAATTTAAGAATAAGTTTTGCTAGATAAAGTAGGCTATTCAAGTACCCTTTATTGCACCTCAGTGGGCCTAATGGTTAAGAACATGTATTATCTCCCTAAAGATCACAAAACCGACAGGAGGTAGAATTGCTCATTAATAAAAACCAACAGAAAGGGAAACCAACAGAAAGTGAAGTTACTCCTTGGGAACTTTGATTAGGAAGTTTTGTTAAAATAAGAACTTGAGCATGTGGAGGGCCCAGGGGTTCACCGCCCATGTCGCTACTCTCTACTTCCCGGTGACCGCGGTCTCAACGCGCTACCATCCTTTCCTTGCCATCGATCGCCGGCTATATAAACAACGCTCCTCTTTCCCATTTTCCACATCTCATCTCTGATCTGCTGAGCCATTTCTATTTTGAGTATCACTCTACAAATCTCTGCATTTCCTTTGTTTCTTTGAATTCTTTTCTGTTTGTACTGTGTAGAAGATGTCTGAGGAAAAACACCACCATCTGTTCCACCACAAGAAGGAAGATGACGCCCCCTCTGAAGTTGTTTACGGTGAGAGCACCACAACTTATGGTGATGAGGAGGTCATCCAGACTACAGATGTGTACGCTGCTGGGAATGTTCAGTCTGACGACTACGAGAAGGCGTTGAAGGAAGAGAAGCATCACAAACGCATGGAGCATTTGGGTGAACTGGGAACTGCGGCTGCTGGAGCCTTTGCATTGGTACTTTCTATAAACCCTTCTATTCCTTCATTCATTCATCCATTCTCAGATCCACTTAACATGTTTTCATGATGGCCGATCTGATTAATTGTTGTTGTAATGATGTGCAGCACGAGAAGCACGCAGAAAAGAAGGATCCAGAGCACGCACACAGGCACAAGATTGAAGAGGAGATTGCTGCAGCAGCTGCAGTGGGAGCAGGGGGTTATGTCTTCCACGAGCATCACGAGAAGAAGGAATCAAAAGAAGAAGCAAAAGAAAGTGATGGCAAGAAACATCACCACCTCTTCTAGATGCAGCTGCTAATTTCAATAATTCCCAGTCTTGAATTTAAAATAAAATAATGTTCTTCTGTTTCCTGTACTGTTGGTTGGATTTGGTGTGGTGTTGTTATGAGATTAAGATGTTCAGTTGAAGAAGTCAACTGATCATACCTCTCTTGAATCTTGACTTCTTCCTCTCATTTCCTATAATTTGCGTCGTGTCTTTCATATCCGATCTTGATCTTGATCGGATCGTTCTGTACTGATCCTAATAACTTATATGTATAGATTGTATTATGAAAAAATTAATGGTATGTTTGTGTTATGGAAGTATTGTTTTAATGTATGAATATAGCTTCTGATTCCTGCAAAAGTGTGCAATATGATGAGAGTTTTGTATGCAAATTGCAAACCACCATAATAATCTTTCCTCTGCAGCACTGCCAAAACAATACTGTTTGCACAATTGATATATCTGTCAGGGACATGATTAGATCTGTTCCATAGGGGGAGTGCTTTGCCTCACATATATACATTTCATAAAATCCAAGGCAATCTGGGTGAAGGCACAAATAACTTTACAGAGATGGTTATATTGCTAAGGACATACATAATGCACTGTTATTACACGTATATGGCGTGGGATAGCTGGCACTCAAATAGCCTGTTTTTCCCGTGATTTGTTCCCTGTTTTTTCGGTGATTTGTTCCCTAGATCTGGTTATAAAAACCGGTGGAATCATAGTTCCACTTCATTTAATGCGGAACTATGCTATGGAACTGTGCCCCTAGGGGTTTTGGCCCATTTTAAGACGACCCAGATTGTCGAAATTCCAAAAAAATAACGAGAAGGGATGAAACTGTACCTCACCGAAAATTTTTCCATTGCCGACCGAGAGTGATTTGAATGCCATTTATCACATGCCCAAGTATATTACAGAACATAAATAATGTTACATATCCAAAGAAGTACTAAAGAACTTTGGGTTACAAAACTTGAAGATGGACTCGAGAGTCAGACTTGGTCCTCAATAACTGTTGTTAACATCTGAGAGACAACTATTTTGCTTTTGTGTTATAGGACAATATTTTAACATACAGTGTGGAAAATTATTTTAATATATAGTGTGGAAAATTATAGATAGGGACTGATGTTGGGCTGAGACATACATCTTTGAGAAAAAAGGAGAACATACCTAATAGTTTTCACTTTTTAAAAAGAACATGGAACGCTAATCACATGTAATAGTGCCAACTGTACATAACTTAATTATAAAGAAAAATGGACGACTTTTCTTCGAAAATGACCATATAGCTTTATCTAAATTACACGTTAGGCCAAATCGATGGGTGCCCACTCAAGTCGTCGGTATACTTTGCTGAGCGTGTGTAGATATCTACTTAAAATCGGGGTTAGGTCTTTACCAAGAAGAGTTTAATATCGCTCTATTTGTTGGTGGGGGCTATGGGAGTACTAAACAAAGGGATGTTTTGTCCAAAGCTGCCATGGGGGATATGGATGGGCTCTTATACTTTGATGAATTTTTAGAGGGCTCACTTCTTAAGATCTTTGGAGTTGTTTTAAGGGGAATGTTTCTCTGTCGTAGTTTTCTGTTTTTGTGTCTTCTGTTGGCATTGTGACTTCATGTCTTCTACTTGTGCCTTGATTTATGATGGCTGTAGTTTCTTTATGCTGTATTTTGGTTCACATATTAGAAGGTTCTTTGTTAGTTGTTTTCATGAGCTACTGTAGAATGGTTTTATTCTAGCCCTATTGTCGTATGTTGACTGGACAAAGGTTTGATAGAAATGATTAGATGTAACTTTGATTCATATCTTTTTTGAATACCAAGTTACTTTTTTTTCGGCTTGAAAAAAAAAAACCAAAGGGATGTTATATGAATGTGCGTATGACGATATGAACAATTAATAATAAACAGAGTTATGTTATTGTTTTTTGAAAAGTGGTAAAATTTAATAGCTAGGGAGGAGAGTCATTATTGGTTGTGAATGTGGGTTGATTTATCATTTTTATTTCAAGAAAACCATGTAACTTCAAATGACTCATTGGTGGTTTATAAGGGGCCAAACTTCCACTCTTACTAAATACTTTTGGATTTTGGGCCATTAATATTTTTCTTAAAGGAAAACAAATCCCTTGTGGTCATCATTGAGGCTACTTCTAATAGGGTCATGTACTTTCTAGTGGCATCTAGCCTTAGTCACATACATGAGACTAGATACAACCCCAATTGTAGTTTAACCTCCTATGAGGTTTTTGGATATTATCTTACATTGATTGAGAAACCTATTTCTTAATAACATGTAAGTCCTAATATATTATATTCTATGTGAGATTAATAAATATAAATGGTAAAATATGTTTAATGTCCATTATGGTATAATAAGCATATACTATATACTATGTATGCGTGAATAATAAATATGATAACTTAATGTGTGGGATATCCTTTTATTGTGTGGGTGTGAATAATAAACATAATAATATATTGTGTGGGGATAATAAACATAAGTGTTGCATGTGTAAATAATAAACATCATGATGTCATATGTGATTAATAAATATAATTGTTGTGATTGTATTAAGATGTATTGTACAACTCACTATGATATGAGGTGAGGTAGATGTGTAACATAACATAATGCTGATGTGACAATAAATTAAAATAATAATATGTAAGTTGATTTAATATATTAATATAAAACATGCATTCCAAGTAAAATTTCATGGGAAACCGAAGGGATGCTTCCCCACATTGGATGAGACTCCTATTGACCTTGTTGGTGTAGACTGTGACTCACCTAAGTAGATCCCAACAACATTGTTGACAATTAGTTGAACTAACTCATTGGCATGTGTGTGTGTGTGTGAGAGAGAGAGAGAGAGAGAGAGAGAGAGATAATCCATGAAGATGGGTAACACTTTTTGTCCAAAAGTGATGGTGAAAATTCAATATTTTACTCATTTATTAAATTGAATCCCTCGAAACTCATTTATGCCTTGTAAATTTATTAAATAAATGTTGTGATTGTATTAAGATGTATTTACAACTCACTATGAGGTAGATGTGTAACATAACATAATGTTGATGTGATAATAAATTAAAATAATAAAACCTAAGTTGACTTAATATATTAATATAACACACACTTTCCAAGTAAATTTATGAGGTAAAACTCATAAATGTGTAACATAACATACTGTTGATGTGATAATAAATTAAAATAATAAAACCTAAGTTGATTTAATATATTAATATAACACACACTTTCCAAGTAAATTTTTATGGGAAATTGGAGGGATGCTTCCCCACATTGAATGGGATTCCTATTAACCTTTGTTGGTGTATACTATTGTGCCTCACCTAGGGAGACCCCAACAACATTGTTGACAATTGGTTGAACTGACTCCTTGGCATGTGTGTGTGTGTGTGTTCCCATGAAAATTCTTGCGGGGAAACCCAGTGGATGTGGATTGCGTCCCTAATAAACTTGTCAATATAGACTAGTGGTTTCACGTGGGGGAATTCAAACCCGCCCTTTATGGTAGAGAATTACAGAAATTCCCAATAACATTGATGCTAATTGATTGAGATAACCCCATAAGCTTATATATATATATATATATATATATATATATTATTTTCCATTAATCAAAGTAAGAAAAGATACATGTTTGATTTTTTTTTTTTTTTTGGTTATCTTAGATGGGTCCCACATTGAGAGAGTAAAAAGGGTTAATTCCCACCAACTTAATTTCTAAAAATAAACATGACATACCGACAAAGAAAATAGTCTAAAAGCATTGACCTAATGACTTAACCTTATGGGAGGAAGA
Organism: Larix kaempferi; assembly: GCA_027924585.1. Taxonomy (NCBI): domain Eukaryota; kingdom Viridiplantae; phylum Streptophyta; class Pinopsida; order Pinales; family Pinaceae; genus Larix; species Larix kaempferi. Next base: position 4,693,291 of record BSBM01001331.1, on the reverse strand, counting down.
CCCTCCACATTTCTATCTTAGAATCTCCACATTTCCATTCTAGAATCCAGTAGCAAATAGTGACCCCATAGGTTTTCCACAAGCTTGATTTGTCTCCAGTAATGACCCCATAGGTTTGTGAAAAGCCTGCTTTGAAATCCCATTCATTGTATGGTTTTGATCCCTCAACATGAAAATAAATCTTATGAAATTGTGACTTCAATTCCAGTTCTCTAATCTTTCAATAGATTCATATTTTTGTTCACCATTGATCACTCTATTCATGAGATAATAATCTTTGAATCATTAGCAACCTACAATTCTTTAACTCCCATACCCAATGCACTATCCAAATATTTGGTTCACTGTTTATTTTTATCCCTAGGCCACATTCAAAATGTATACATTGAGTAGCTGATAATCGAAGTGAGACTCTTGCGCCACTCACACTAGGATTGTATTGCGATGCCCCATTAAAGAAATCAAGTCTTTGACTTATTTATATTGAGTTATTGTACCTTTCTCTATTTTCCTTTTTTGTGTTATGCCCCTAGGTTTTGCAGTTCCCTTAGATCTTGTATAAAACCATCTCTATGATGAATTCCTTGTTATGGAATAGAAAAGTGATCCATAACTAACCAAATGGCCCATATTCCAAAAGTAGCAAGGGATTGATGATGCTTATTAGTCTATTCATTCTCCAACCAATTTGACAATGCCTTTTCCAATAAAATTCCATCCCCTATGCCCCTTCAACTAGCAATATTTTTCACTATAGACTAGAGCTCTCTATTTAAATAGTAAGTGAGAAAGATATGTCAGATAATTTCCTCATGTTCAATGCAAAAAACACATCTTCCCAAGCCATTTTATATGTCTATTGTAAATTTCACCAAGTGAGTATTTTTTTGTTAAATATACACAACCATAAAAAAATCCACGAATTGAGATGGACTTCAATCTTCCATCATATATGTCAATCCCAATCCTATGGTCTTCTTGCATTTTTCAATAATGAAGCCTTATAATTGATGTTTACCTTCTAGGTTCCTCCAATTTTATTGGGGGCCCATACCATTGAATCATGTTCATCCCTTGGTCCTTTTTCTACATCAATGAAGGAAAATCTGTAATTACCCATTATTCACCAATGTAACCTCTAATTCTAATTGCTTCACTATCTTCCACCTTGGCATCCATAGTCCTTGGTCTATCTTGTCATATACAATTGTTAGAAAATACACACCCCTATTATGCATTTGGTTAATTAGCTCTTTAAATAGTCTTGTAGTGCCATGTCCTTCTATTTAAGGGTATGTGCCACTCTTGACCTTCTGTCCACCTCCTATCAACAAAGCCATTTTCCCCCCATTAATAGTGTATGATTCTATCATTGATTTCCAATATATAGAACTTCCATGGCCTCTTTAAGGGAAACCTAAGCATGTGTGTGTGTGTGTGTGTGTGTTGATCCATCTCGATGCTTCATCGATCCTAAGTTAATATGGATCAATATTAGTTCATAAAAAAATGATATGCCTAATACTGTACACATGTACATCTCATGTGTCTGGATAATAAAGGACACTCACAAGAAGTTGATAGTAAAAAAATTAGCAAAGGGATGTGAAGGAATGCATAATCGTTCCCTTTTCTATAGCTTCGATGTTAAACCGCCACACATGTTTCCATGTAAACAATGTCTATATGCTTAGGAACACACACATTAATAATGGAATCATGTTCCCAAGAGTGAGTGTGTTCCTTTGTGTATTAATAAAAAAGTGTCATGGGTGGTATTATCACACCATGCACAATGTGTTCTTCTAGTTGCCAGGAGCGATTTAAGGATAATTTGGAGGAGAATTTGGAGGAGCTTTTGACTTCCAATAGAATTCCAATGATCACATATTTCTTGATTGGTTTGAGGTAGGTTTAGTAATTGTTTTTTAAATTTTAATATTTCATAAATTTCTTAATCCATAAAAACAAATGGAAATATATTGTATTCCTCTTTAAATGAAACATATAATTCACATTTTGTAGATCCTACACATGAAGAAAATATGAACCCACCGTCATTGAATGAAGATAGATTGAACCCCAACCCACAACCATCAAATCCAAACACTGAAATTGATGTAGGGATTGAGTCATTAAGAACCCTAATACAATATTTTAGAAACACTAAAGAGCCCTCATGCCTTTTACTGGTTACATCATTGTAGACCATTATTACTTCCATTGTTAATGCCCAAGGCCAATTATGTAATATTTCTTATTATAGGGCTAGGATGTTTGAGTATAATAAGATAGGTTTAGATAGAGACTGGGTGAGAGATCTACAATTTTTAAAACAAGATTTGATGACCTTGTTTATTGTCCCATAACCAGAACACACCCTCCAATCACAAAGAAATGAATTTGCATGGACTAGTGCACCTTCCAAACTTTTATAAACCACTTGATGGATACACAGTTCATGGTGTTTGAAAAACCACCCTACAATAATAGGGAGGTTTCATCATATTTCTTTAGGAAATTATGGGTTGAATTTATTTTAGGTCCCCATGTCAATTACTTTGACATTGGCAAATTCTAGCGGGTGGGACATGGGGTTTGCAGAAGATTGAGAAAATGCTAGTTGTGATCCATTAAGAGTGCCTCACTCTTCTAGGTGGAGGCCTAAATCCCTTTCCCAATATCCTCCCCATTCATATAACATTTGCCATACCCAAATCTCCATTTCCACCTTAACATGTAGCTTACTATGTCATTGCACGTTCATTGCATTATCCTTCTAGGAGGGATCTTTAGGCGATGGTGGGGGATGGATTGGGCCTTGAATCCATGCAAAAAATATATCTAGGAGATGCCATATGGACACACTAGTATTTGTCATCCTAGCTCATGTGATCCTCATTGATGCATGAGTTGTGGGCATACTTGTTATGGGTTGATGGAGGTCATACACATGACAGTATCATGGAACAAGTTAGTACCAAATCATATATATGTATTTCATTGATATATATAATTCCAAATGACTAGTTTTGTATTTATTTTTACAAAATGCGCATCAAGGGAAACCCTCCGGACACTTCCCTTCATTTTGAGGGTGGTACCATTCAGTTGCAGTTTTGGAAAACTAACTTGTTAGGGACATTCAGTGAGGCCCACAATATTCATAGAGATATATATATCCCAGGGACTTGACCCCATGACATCATACTTGAAATTGACAACACCCAACCAATCAAGCTAACCCACTAGGCTAAACGACTAGTTTTATATATAGTGTATTCTGCCATTTTTTTCTATATCCAATTATATGTTTTGTGTAGTTGCTATGATATGATAATAGACCTTCAACACCTGTAGATGCATTTTTGAGATCATAGTTCTCATTAAATCAATAGCTCTAGTAGACTAGATTTTTGTAGGATAGGATTCCCATAGATAAACCCTATATTATTTTATTTTTTTCTAATTTTTAAGTAGGTGGGAACCTTTGAGTAGTATTACTTGTTGGAAACCATGGTATTCAATTGTTTGAAGATACCCCAAGAGATTTGACGGTGCTGCTCCAATAGAGAATGAAATGGTTTTCAATTCTCTAATAATTGATAAAGGCAGTTAAATGATACTGAGGATGATTCTCACACTCCCCCGTTTAGTATTTCCATATGATTTTAGTAGCAATACTATAATAGTAATGAAATGATACTCAATTATCCAATGGTACAATGGCAGCGGTGATGGGAAGGCAGTGGTAAGTTGATGATTTTTTAATACATATTAGGGGTGTTAGTATAAAAGTTATAGTGTTACCTAAAGAACCTTATGTTTATTTGGATTGCTTATTAAGTAAAATAATTAATAGAAATTCAATATGAGGCCAAATATGACAAAAAAAGATTGATTGGGGGCATGAATAATAAACAATAATTTGATTGGTCTACATAAAACATTTGGATGTATTTTCAACTAAAACCTTATGCTAAAAGATCAATAAATGTTTTGATTAGTTGGAATTTACCAAACTTCTTTTTTTTCAATGTATTTAACAACCCTGGAGCACACAACATCCACATATATAATCCAAGGGGCCCACCCGAAGGGGCCTCACTCTGTCAGCATTATTTCTGTACCTAACCCCGAAGGACCCATAGAGTTGAACCCCCGACCTTGACCATGTGCCATCTTGGTCCTGGAAGATCCAACCAACTGAGCTACCCGTAAGGGCTTGGAATTTCCCAAACTAATGTTAAGTTTATAAAAGTTGAAAAAATGATTCATATAATTTGAGCATAAAAGGAAGGGACTAATAATAGGTAGATATCCTAGGAAAAGGGACAATCAATAAGCAAGAGTTGCCACATCACTGGGTATATTCTTCTAGGGGATTGTAGATGCCATAACTATTCACTGAATTATTTTAAATCTTTGTTAATATCAGTTGGCATTTTGACAATTCACATGCTTTCTTTTATCCACAAAATAATTTGTGATGAAATGAGTTTTATGTATGTATGTCTATGGAAAAACATATTTTTTATGCGAGATGAACCAAGAGTACAATCCTCAGATTCCCAAGGCACATGGATACAAAAAACACTAAAATCAACTGGAAAATTACCAAAAAAAAGAGATCTCTAGAGTCTCTTATAAACAAAAATAATCATAGCCACATCCATATATAAAACTAGTATCTCATAAACCCAACAAAACAACAAAATCAATAGGTAAGACCTTCATTACCAATTAAAATCAGCTAATGCCCTGATCTAGAGGCCACCATTTCCCCCCCATCTTCCTCATCCAAAGAGAAATTGTTTTCTAACATGTGAATACCTTCTTTGGAAAGACATCTGCTAGTCATTCATCTTCCTGTAAATATGAGACTAAATTGAAGGAAATGTTAGAAGGAGTCCTTCAACTACTGTAGTAATGCATTATTATGATATATATATATATATATATATATATATATATATATATATATATATATATATAAAATTTTAATTTTAATCTATGGGATTCTAAGTCTTATGTTGCAAGTATCAATAGTGTTGTGAATAAGTTGTCCAAAGATGGGGAACATATAGAAAAAAACAAACTTATCAATCATACATTGGCAATAGTCATAGAAGTTTTAATGGATGTTTGAACATAGATTAAGCCTAGTATTATTCGGTCTTTCAAGCCTGAAGATCATGCTTTATTTTTATTGATACACCAAGAGAACATGATGATAAAGGGAAACAAATCATTGTCCTTGAGTCTAAATGTATTAGCATAGAAAAATATTTTTTGGAAGAAAGAAAAGAAGAAATGCTTAGACCCATACTGATCTTGCTAGACAACAATGAACTCTCATCAAAAGTCATATTTTAGATATCAAAATAGTTAAGAATGAGAACCCCAAGTTCTCATTTGCTTGAATTCACTACTGAGAATCATTAGGAATATAGAGAATATGAATTTCCACTACCTTGGGTATCTCTAGATACAAAATCATGGGTACATTTGTATTAATTATTAGATTCCAATAAAAGAAAGGTTCCTATTGATCTTTCTAATAAGTAGAATAAACCCTCTTTTTACTACATTAGTGACCTAGGACCAATCACATATTTGAATTGTAAGAGTCCTTTTAATGTCCTTAAAGTCATTAATGCTCCATAAGGATAAGGTCATTTAGTAAGAGATTGATATGAGATTAACATGGGGTTTCATAGGAGTCCTTGCAAATTTGTGGGGAAATCTGTCATAATAAAAAATAACCAAATTATTTAATGATCAAAAGCTATTATAATATTTAATGGATGTTGTGGCTACTGAATTCTATAAAAATTCTATTTGTGACCCATTTAGAGTGCCTCACACTTCTAAGTAAATGCCTAAAACCCTTACTCGATATCCTTCCCATTCATTTCACATTCGCCATCCCCAAACCTCCATTTCCACCTTAACCTGTAGCTTACTATGTCTTAGCACGTTCATAGCATTATCCCACCAAGAGGGATCTTTAGGCAATGGGGGGGGGTAGATATTGGGCCTTGAATCCATGCAACAAAGTCTATCTAGAAGAGGTCATATAGACACACTAGTATTTCTCATCCTATCTCATGTGATCCTCATTTATGCTTGAGTTGTGCATACTTGTTATGGATCAATGGAGGTGACTTCACATGACGATATCGTGGAGTAGGTTAGTATCAAATCATCTATATGTATTTCATTGGTTATATAAATTCCAAATGACTAGTTTTGTATTTATTTTTATGAAATGCACATCAGGGGAAACCCTCCGGGACATTAAGTGAGGCCCACAATATTCATAGAGATATTTATCCTATGGAATTCACCCCATGACCTCATACTTGAAATTGACAGCACCCAATCAATCAAGATAACCCACTGGGCTAAATGGCTAGTTTTATATATAGTTTATTCTATCATTTTTTTCTATATCTAATTATTTGTTGGGTGTAGTTGCTATGATATGATAATAGACCTTCATCACCTATAGATGCATCAATGGTAGTTTCCAACCTTGATGTAGTTGTTGCAATAGTGTGCTCATTTGGTTTAACTCATGCACAAGTATTATGGAACTTTGTGCAACAATGCATTATTTATCTTGCTAGTTATTTACACATTCAATATAAATAGATTTTCAATGCATATAATGAGAGAAATTCCTTGAGGATAACACAATATAAATCCAAATATGGTTTTCATCGAGTGGGGAAAAATGTAAGAAGCAAATTCTAGTCCCCTGGGGGAAGAGGATGCATAGGCCTACACGAAACCATGAGAAAAAATAAGCATGGATTTGGTTGGTTCTTCTAGAGGGATCCTATCCCTCTAAATGAGGTGAAACATTCCATTTCCTTGTGTTGGTGTAAGGGATACACCATTTGGGAATGGACTTACCTTTGTGGTCATAAAGGTTATGGAGCGATTAGTCACGCAATGTGACTTAGTCATTATAAACAAAATAGCAAAGCTAGTTAGAATGAATCCTCAAGACTTTGAGAATTAGCCTAGAAATAACGTAGTATGATTAGTGATAGTGTAGTATGGTTAATATAGTTAAAGGTACAAAAATTATTTTATGATAAGTGAAAATATTGTCCATGAGTTGTCAAGAAATTCAAAATAATGAATTATCCCAATGAAAACTTAATATGTTTATCATAGTTAATAGCATTTTTGGGGGGAAGGTCTTAAAATTGATTTTCAAAAGTTTGTGGTGAAATGTTTGGTTTTCCAATATAATAAGGGAGAGACAATCAAGACCCCTGATCTTCTACAATCAATACCATACTATGTCAAAATTGGCAATATGAATTGATCGATTTTATCATAGATCTACCAAAGTCTGAAGGAAAGAATGTCATCATGATAGTGGTAGGTTGACTCACAAAATGTGCACATTTATGCTCTCTTTGTCAAGCCATTAAAGCAAGTAGGGTAACTGCAACATTCATGGAAACAATTTAGAGGCTACATGGAATCCCCAAGATTATTGTAAGTGATAGAGATCCAATTTTCATTGGTAATTTTTGGATTGAAATATTTTCTTCTTTAGGTACTCAATTGGTTGATTGCTCCCCTTACCATCCCCAATCTGATGGGAAAACCGAGTTTGTGAATAAATGTATAGAAGGGAATCTTCATTGTTTTGCATATAATAAATAATCACAATGGGTCAAGTGGTTTCCTTTTATAATGGTCATATATCATGTCCTTCCATACTTCATACAAAATGTCACCATTTATATCTATTACCTCCATCCATGACATCGCCCTTGAAAGGGAAATACAATGTTCAAGTAGTATAGGATCATATAGAGCACCGACAAGATGTTCTCGAACTATTGAAAGAGAACTTAGATATAGAAAAAAAATAAGATGAAACAACAGGAAAATCAGCGTCACAATGAAATGAAATTCGAAGTGGGTGATTGGGTATTTTTGAGGCTACAATCGCACAAACAGATGCCCCACAAGGAAAAAAAAAAAGGAAAAAAAATTATTACCCAAGTATTATAGTCCATATAAGGTGCTACAATGGATTGTATGTATGGCTTACAAATTGGAGTTTCCTCCATCTTCACATGTACATATAGTCTTCCATGTTTCTTCCTTAAAAAAAGGAAATTGATCACAAGATCCAAGTTCAAACTAGTTTACAAGAGATTAATGAAGAAGAACAAATCATACTAGAACCTTAAGCAAACCTTGAAACATTAGTAGATCAAACAACTATGAAATCGATTAATTACAAAGTAAGTCATCAAGTGGAAGAACTTGTCAATAGAAGAGGTGATATGGGAAGATGACTTCTTCATGCATAAACATCCATAACTAATAAAGTGTTGAGGGAAACACGTGTTTGAAGAGGAGGGGCATGCTAAGCCTTATATATCGAGTTATTACATTTCCATGTTTATAGTAGTGTTATCATTATAGGTTGGCTAGACCCTTTAATAATTAGCTAGACCCATTAATTGTAATTGCACCCTTTGTCTCCTATATATACTAAGGAGACCTAGTTTTATAGATCATCTCATCTTGTGTGCATTTTCTATATTGTAAAATGAGGTTTCCCCCTCAAAGAGGTTTTATATTCATTCTCTTTATTTCATTCTCAAGGCATGGAGTTACGTCTTCTTTATATTTTTATGTTTTTTGGGGAACTTGGGGATATTACCTCATTACTACATTGGTGCAACATAATTAGAAGTGAAATCAACCTATTTTTCAACATTTCACTTGAACATATATATCGGGAAAATAAATCATTAGTCGATAAACTTTCAAAGCAGGCATTTGAAGCTGAGGATGGATTTCTGAACTGGGAGGAAATTCTGGACTCTTCTGCTCAGAATTGGGGCTCTATTTATTTTATGGATTAAGTCCCATCTCTGAAGCTACTAATTTTTATTTTTATTTTTATGTATAGACATCAGTTTTGACAGTTTGGAGATGTAGCATAAATCTCTTTTTTGTAATAGTTGGTCTTTTTTTTATTTATAGCTTTCACAGGGCTATAAAGAACTATTGTTGTACTATTTGATTCAAATAATGAATATCAATATTATGTTTTTTTTTCGCTGAAAAAAAACAATGGTACAAGTTGTTGAGGCCACAGTTTCAAACAAGTTGTAATTGTTTCCTTGAAAAAGGGGGTTGAATATGGGAACACCAATTTTTGACTCATGGGTTGATTTTAACGTTTTTTTTGCAATGGTATTGGTTGTTAAGGAAATAGTTTCAAACAAGTTGTAAGTTTAGCCTCGAAGAAAGGAGTGATTCTAAGAGAACCACTTTTTATTTAAGAGTTGATTTTAAGGTTTTGCTTGCAATGGTACTAGTTGTTAAGATCATTGTTTCAAACAAGTTGTAATTTCAACCCTTAAAAGGGTGATTCTAGGAACACCACTCTTTGATTTTAGGGTTAATTTTTGTACTTTGGTCCAAAATATAAATTTTTAAAGATAAAGTTGTCATTTTGAGATCACAGTTATCATTAATTCAATAGCTATTATTTTTTTTTTTGAAATCTGTAGGCAGGTGGGAAACTTTGAGTAGCATTACATGTTGGAAACCATGGTATTCAATAGCTTGAAGATATTACCCCTAAGAGATTTGACATCGCTACTCCATTACAGAATGAAGTGGTCTTCAATTCTCTAATATTTAATTGAGAAAGGATGCTAAATGATGCTAAGGATGATTCTCTCACTCGTCCGCCGTTTAATATTTCCAAAGGATTTTAGTAGCATTACTACAACAATAATGAAATGATATTCATTTATCCATTGGTACATGGATAGCGGTGATGGGAATGTGATGAGTTTTTTAATACATATTAAGGGGGTTAATATAAAAGTTATAATTTTAGGTAAAGAACGGTACATTTGTTTGGATTTCTTATTATGTCCTGCGTAGTAGGATATAAATGGATCGCCCGGACCCTATTATCACCTACCTAGTCTACCTAGTCTAGCTGGTACTCGAGTGCAATTATTTTTTTTGCTATATGGTTTTACATAGTTGCAATGTTTTTTTTATTAAACTAAATTTTATAAAAATTATTTATTTCAAAGCTCATTGGCTTTGAAATGGTGACGTAAGTCTTGGAATCGGCATCCCAAGAGCCGGCGGTGTGATGCCGTCAGCGTCTGCTCGTTTGTTTAATGCATGACAGGATGTTGAAGCCACGTTGTAGAGTGCGTTGAAGCCACGTTGAGTGGTGACGTAAGTCTTGAAATGGGGGCGGTGCGGGTCTGGGCATTTGTTTAATGCATGGCAGGTTGAAGCCACGTTGAAGCCGACATTCAAGGCATAAAGTCTTGAGCGGGTATGAAAAACACCTGCTAGCTCATAGCGTATTGTAGTTTGTGAGTATTGAAACGAATTGATAAAGTTTGGTTGGGCGGAGGAGAAGTTCAAGGTCGGGGATCGCGTATTCATCTGCGTTTGTTGCCTTGGTTGAGGTAGATTCAGGGCTTGTTAGCTGTTCGTGCACGGAGAGAGGAGCAATAGCAGCAGAAGGAGAAGTCCAACGTCGCGGATCGTCTATTCGTCTCCGTTTGTTGCCTTAGTTGAGGTAGATTCAGGGTTTATTTATCGACGAACTTGTGCATATATGCTCATTGTCTGTGTGTATACGTCTATGCTTTGTTTAGATGTTTTTAGTTTCGTATTCTGTCTGAAAAGGCTTTGTTCCTGTGCATACATAGTTTTTTTTTGTATGCCTATTTATGTAATAAGTTTGTTGTGGATAAATTCTGTGCTGAGGTCTCGGGGCCGAAGAAAAGGCTTACGTCTATGCTCATTCTTTACGAACCTGTGTATATATGCTCATTCTCTGTGTGTATATGTCTATGGTTTGTTTACATGTTTTTAGTTTCGTATTCTGTCTGAAAAGGCTTTGTCCCTGTGCACACATAGGTTTTCTTCGTATGGCTATTTATGTGATAACTTTGTTGTGGATAAATTGTTTGCTAAGGTCTCGGGGCCGAATAAAAGGCTTACGTCTATGCTCATTCTCTACGAACGTGTGTATATATGCTCATTTTCTGTGTGTATGCGTCTATGCTTTGTTTACAGGTTTTTAGTTTCGTATTCTGTCTGAAAATGCTTTGTTCCTGTGCATACATAGTTTGTTTTTTCGAATGGCTATTTATGTAATAACTTTGTTGTGGATAAATTCTTTGCCAAGGTCTCGGGGCCGAAGAGAATAGCAGAAATGGAGTTGCAAAGCTTTGAGTTCAGTGCGCGATTTACTTAAGAGTGAGAAGGTTGTCAGCATAAAGGAATGCTGCCGGTTTTGTAGCTTCCATGGACTGTTTTTAGGATAAATTTACGAAGAACGATTCCTCGGTTTTGATTTTGAGTGCTTTCGTTCGGATTTGGGTTTGGGGTTTTGATTTCAGCTTGCTGTGGCATTTTTTCGTGCGGGTCAGGGGTTGATTCGTGTGTCGGCAATTTCTTTGGAGGGTTATGTAGTTCGAGTGTATGCCGTCAGCGTCTGCTCGTTTGTTTAATGGATGACAGGGTGTTGAAGCCACGTTGTAGAGGGCGTTGAAGCCACGTTGAGTGGTGACGTAAGTCTTGAAATGGGGGCGGTGCTGGTCTGGTCATTTGTTTAATGCATGGCAGTTTGACATGACAGAGAGCAGTAGGTTGAAGCCACGTTGAAGCCAACATTTGAGGCATAAAGTCTTGAAAGACACCTGCTAGCTCATACCGTATTTTAGTTTGTGAGTATTGAAACGAATTGATAAGGTTTGGCTTGTGTCAGGCTAACGGTCCTCCCATGGTTTCATCTTGGTTGGGCGAAGGAGAAGTCCATGGTCGGGGATCGCGTTTTCGTCTGCGTTTGTTGGCTTGGTTCAGGTAGATTCAGGGTTTGTTAGCTGTTCGTGCACGGAGAGAGCGGAAGCAGCAGAAGGAGAAGTCCAACGTCGCGGACTGTCTATTCGTCTGCGTTTGTTGCCTGAGTTCAGGTAGATCCAGGGTTTATTTATCTACGAACCTCTGCATACATGCTCATTGTCTGCGTGTATACGTCTATGCTTTGTTTACATTCTTTTAGTTTTGTATTCTGTCTGAAAAGTCTTTGTCCCTGTGCATACATAGTTTTTTTCCGTATGGGATTATGTTATAGACTTTAGCTGCAACTTAATCGAAGTATGGGATTCTTAGGATGAGATAAAGTATGTTGCATTGAATATTTAATTTAGTTTAATGTAATGTTTAAATTTCATAACAATGTGTCTTTTTTTAAATTAAGATATTTTTAAGATAATAATATTTAGTTAATAAAATTATTATGTCCTGCGTACTGGAGTGCAATTTTTTCTTTTGCTATATGGTTTTACATAGTTGCAATGTTTTTGTTATTAGACTAAATTTTATACAAATTATTTATTTCAAAGCTCATTGGATCTGAAATGGTGACGTAAGTCTTGGAATCGCAAGTCTTGGAATCGACATCCCAAGAGCCGGCGGTGCGATGCCGTCAGCGTCTGCTCGTTTGTTTAATGCATGACAGGATGTTGAAGCCACGTTGTACCCTATTATCACCTACCTAGTCTACCTAGTCTAGCTCGTACTCGAGTTCAATTTTTTTTTAGCTATATGGTTTTACATAGTTGCAATGTTTTTTTTATTAAACTAAATTTTATAAAAATTATTTATTTCAAAGCTCATTCGCTGTGAAATGGTGACGTAGGTGTTGGAATCGGCACACCAAGAGCCGGTGGTTCGATGCTGTCAGCGTCTGCTCATTTGTTTAATGCATGATAGGATGTTGAAGCCACGTTGTAGAGGGCATTGAAGCCACGTTGAGTGGTGACGTGAGTCTTGAAATGGGGGCGTTGCGCGTCTGGTCATATGTTTAATGCATGGCAGGTTGACATGACAGAGAGCAGCAGGTTGAAGCCACGTTGAAGGAAACATTCGAGCCATAAAGTCTTGAGCGGTTATGAAAGACACCTGCTAGCTCATAGTGTATTTTAGTTTGTGAGTGTTGAAACGAATTGATAAGGTTTGGCTTGTGCTAGGGTGATGGTGCTCCCATGGTTTCATCTTGGTTGGGCGAAGGAGAAGTCCAAGGTCGCGGATCGCGTATTGGTCTGCGTTTGTTGCCTTGGTTAAGGTAGATTCAGGGTTTGTTACCTGTTGCTGCACGGAGAGACGAGCAGCAGTAGCAGAAGGAGAAGTGCAACGTTGCAGATCGCCTATTCGTCTGCGTTTGTTGCCTTTGTTCAGGTAGATTCAGGGTTTATTTATCTATGAACTTGTGCATATATGCTCATTGTCTGTGTGTATACATCTATGCTTTGTTTATATGTTTTTACTTTCGTATTCTATCTGAAAAGGCTCTGTCCCTGTGCATACGTAGTTCTTTTTCGTATGCCTATTTATGTAGTAACTTTGTTGTGGATAAATTCTGTGCTAAGGTCTCAGGGCCGAAGAAAAGGCTTACGTCTATGCTCATTGTTTACGAACCTGTGTATATATGCTCATTCTCCGTGTGTATATGTCTATGCTTTGTTTGCATGTTTTTAGTTTCGTGTTCTGTCTGAAAAGGTTTTGTCCCTATGCATACATAGGTTTTCTTCGTATGGCTATTTATGTAATAACTTTGTTGTGGATAAAAAATAAAAAATAGCCTAAAACCCTAGCGGCATAGCTGTTGGCAAGGAAGAAGAGGCATCTTCGTTGCGTCAGGCAGCCATTGATATGCACCAAAATGCTTCTTTCACAAGTCTAGGATTTTTTCTTGATTCATGCATAAGATTACTATTAGTAGCATTTTTTACTTTTGTGTGCCTGCTGATTCTATGCATTATGCATTTTGTGTATGTTATTATCATTATCTTGTGGCTGGAATAGAACAATGTTTGTGTGTTAATTTCATAGCAGTATCTGATTTAGTTTTTTTTTTTACAAGCCCTGTCTAAGTGGAAGGAAAAACAGCCCATCGTGCTACTCTATGTTTGTCTATATGCTAGCATTTTTTATGCTTGCTGTTCTTCCCTGCTATGTTGTTGCTACACGTTTGCATGTCAGTGCAGCTGCCAAATCCAGGGGCATGTCAATTATTGTTGTGCATTCACCTTTGTAGCTGCTATCGTGTTGGTGCATGGAATCGGTCACTGCAAGTCTGCTTGCTTGGATTATTTTGTCAAACGGTGATCGCCATTTATTAAAATTTATGGCATGGGCCTTAACCCTGTAAACGTCGAATCAACGGTTTGAAATTGTTAATGGACGTAGCTGTTGACCTGCCAGCATTTTTTTTTACTGTCAAATAGGTTTAAGAACTGGAAAAACGTTCTTTAGCCCGTCAAATTCCAGACGTGGTTGCGAGCAATGCTAGAGCATTTCTCAGGTTGTCTCTAACAATGAGGTTTTAATTAGTGTAACATTGCCAAGTTACAATCATACTCATGCTATTATTGTTATTATTATATCTTGCGTGGCAGGAAATATATGGATCGCTCGTACCCTATTAATTAATCTACTTAATTTAGCTCACACTCGAGTTTAATTTTTTTTTATCTATATGGTTTTACATAGTTATAATTTGTTTTTTATTAAACTAGGCATCCCAAGAGTCATTGGTGCGATGCTGTCAGGGTCTGCTCATTTGTTTAATGCATCATAAAGCTTGTAGCAATTGACATGACAGTGAATAGGGCGTTGAAGTCACTTTGAATAGACACGTTGAAGCCAACATTCAAGTCATAAAATCTTCAGCGGCTACGAAAGACAGCTGCTGCGCGACCTGGTCAGTCAGTTTTATGGTTTCATAGCGTATTTTATTTTGTGAATTTTCAAACGAATTCATAAGGTTTGGCTTGTGGCAGGGTATTGGTGCTCGCATGGTTTGATCTCAGTTGGGCGAAGAACACAAAACAAAACAAACAGACACAGAGAAAGGAGGAGCAGCAGCAGTAGCAGAAGGAGAAGTCCAAGGTCACGGATCGCCTATTCCTCTGCCTTTCTTGCCTTAGTTCACGTAGATTCAAGGTTTATTTGTCTACGAACTTGTGTATATATGCTCCTTGTCTGTATGTATACGTCTATGTTTTGTTTACATGTTTTTAGTTATTTATTTATTTGTAAATGATTCTCATGTCTTTGACTTGTTATTAATGATCTGTCACCTTGTGCTCGTGTAGTCTGCTATATAAACGAAAAATACAATGTATTTCAACCATCACTTACATTCCCATATTATGGGACATTTAAACGAAAAATACAATGTATTTCAACCATCACTTACATTCCCATATTATGGGACATTTGTTAGTGCATTCATTTGTTCCTACTTATCCCAAATCAAGGATCAAGTCAAAAACTCCTACAAGCATACTTGCTTTATACATTATATAACCTATTATATGCACTTGAGATAAGATTATAACGCAAATATCACAATAGTAGTGCTACTATCAATTTTCCGATTTATTTGACATCTTATGAGCAAGTTGTCGGACGTCCAATTTTGGTTTTAAGGGCCATGTTGCTGCATATTTTTATGCAGGATCGTGATCCCAAGGAGTATTGTTGATTTGACACATCATCTTCCTTGAGCTCCCTCTCTTGCCACACATGTGGAGACATGGTTATATTAACTCCACGATGGAAGCATAACTTATGGTTAAGCGAGATCATGCTTAAGATATCCAGGTTCGAATCCATAACTCATGTAATCATTGAGTGCCTGCAAAAAAATTTAATATACTTTAGCTTAATGCTAAGCAAGCCACCCAATGTGCCATCATAAACAAGCTCAAAGGCACAGTGTATAACTCTCCATTATATTCCAGGCTCCACAAGTACACTCGAACTACATAACCCTCCAAAGAAATTGCCGAGACACGAACCAACCCCTGACCCGCACGAAAACACGCCACAGCAAGCTGAAATCAAAACCCCAAACCCAAATCCGAATGAAAGCACTCAAAATCAAAACCGGGAAATCGTTCTTCGTGAATTTCTCTATAACTATATTGATAGAGATCTATGTGTTTGACTATAAACATAATAGGTAGCTGATGTAAGCCTTTTCTTCAGCCCCGAGACCTTAGCACATAATTTATCCACAACAAAGTTATTACATAAATAGCCATACGAAAAAAACACTAGTATGCACAGGAACAAAGCCTTTTCAGACAGAATACCAAACTAAAATTCCATAACTTTAAATATGCATATAATCTTAATGAATAGTGAAACCAGAGGCTTATCCTAATATATGGAATTGAGATTAAATTTATCTTCTTATTTACAATAGGTAACAAACCCTGAATCTACTTGAACCAAAGCAACAAACACAGACGAATACGCGATCCGCGACCTTGGACTTCTCCTTTGCCCAGCCAAGATGAAACCATGGGAGCACCGTCACCCGAGCACAAGCCAAACCTTATCAATTCGTTTCAATACTCACAAACTAAAATACGCTATGAGCTAGCAAGTGTCTTTCATAACCGCTGAAGACTTTATGGCTCGAATGTTGCCTTCAACGTGGCTTCAACCTCCTGCTCCTTGTCATGTCAACCTGCGATGCATTAAAGAAATGACCAGACCCGCAATGCCTCCATTTTGGCCAGACCCGCACCGTCCCCATTTCAATACTTACGTCACCACTCAACGTGGCTTCAACGCCCTCTACAACGTGGCTTCAACATCCTGTCATGCATTAAACAAACGAGCAGACGCTGAGGGCATCGCATCGCCGGCTCTTGGGATGCCGATTCCAAGACTTACGTCACCATTTCAGAGCCAATGAGATTTGAAATAAATAATTTTTATAAAATTTAGTTTAATCAAAAAAGCATTGCAACTATGCAAAACCATATAGCAAAAAAAATAATTGCACTCGAGTACTAGCTAGACTAGCTAGACTAGGTAGGTGATAATAAAAAAAAAAACATTGCAACTTTGAAATTTTGCTTCTGTAGATCATATTGCTAAATTGAAAGGTAACACATGTGGCTTTTATTTTCTATAGTACAAGGCACTATATTTGTAGGCACTATATTTGCAGTTCAGATCCGATTTTTGGTTTAATGTTGACGTGTAGATCTTTAATGGCACCTCTCTTGTTGTTATTTGATCAATAGAGAGAAATGAGGGATATTTTTATTTGGCATCCCACCATCCTTCCTTATACTATGATGATGAACTTTTAGGCTATATTGGACGGCTGTACATTTGAGAGAGATATGACTGGTTGTACCTTTCCCACCTTGATTGAGATATGATTGGTCTTGTGGTACCTTATCTTTGATTTGTGTTTAATGGGGTCATTTACCCTCCTTGAGTAACTTTTTTAAAACCACCTTATTGAACTTTTGCTCTTATACAATACTACAGTTGTTTGGCCACATTTGGCCACATTTGGTCACTGGCAACACTCCTCGTGGGTGTCAAGAGAAATGGTTGTGGGACGTCGTATCAATGTGATTGTAACGAACTCTTTGAAGGTGAAGTCCATAGTTTTAAGTCTTTTTGCTCATTTTCATGCCTTTTTGTAAGACAATAAGGAGGGTAGTGGCATCAACATTGAAAATGGTTTACATCCAAACCTATCAAGTATACTTTTAGGTCAGCAATATTCTTGACTCCGAATCATAGCTGCAATTCAGAGAAAATAATACTGCTGACCTAAAAGTACACTTGGTAGGTTTGGATGGAACAAATTATCATCGACATCTATGCTGTCATACTTTTGGTTTAATGTTGACGTGGAGATCTTCAGCTATACCTCTCTTATTGTTATATGATCAATATGTTTATTTTATTACTTGTTACTGATTGAATTATTAAATACTTGTTGTACCTTCTCCATCTTGATTCAGTTATTATTAGACTTTTGGTACCTTGTCTTTGACTTGTGGTTAATGCAAACATTTACCCTCCTTCATTTTTTTTATACCGCGTTGTTGAATTTTTGGTTTTATAGAGTACTTGACTTTGATCACCTATGATCAGTTATGGTGTGCTGATAATCACTTATTTTATGCTAAGACTTGGTTGAAGTTTATAATTTTTGTGACTTTATTTATGTTGAGTTATGAACTGTGCTTGACTGTCATTGACCTAATTAACTCCAGTCATTTCTCTCTCTCTGGTTTGTACACACCCTCTTGTAGGGTTAGCTGGTTCCTGCAGAAGACTGACCTCTCCGAGGCACAAACAGTCTTTTCTAAAAGTAACACTTCTGAGTATATTTTCAAGAATAGTTTCACACCCAGGTTGGTATCTTAAACTATATCTCTATTTTTGTTATATGATATATATATTTATTTTATTACATGTTACTGAATATTAATAGTTTATCGTTTTAGTTTGCTTGTCAGTGTAACTCATTATAACAGTTTTGAATATACCAAAGAGCCTATGTTAAGAACTTATGAGTTGTACTTTTGGAGTTCTTCGTTTCAAGAGGTAAGTATTTAGACTGACTAATGTATATCCATGGAATGCTTTTTTCTGAAAATTTGTTTTTATTGTTTCTATTGGAATTTGTGCCGTGGAGCTAATGTGAATTGCGTGTCAAAGGCAAATTTGACGACGGTCTTGTATTTTTTGTACGTTTCAGTTTACATTTTATACAAATTTAAATAGTGTGAAATTAATATACCACAAAATTAATAAAAAATAGGCTAAAACCCTAGCGACCATTGGACTTTTATCCCATGTTCTCTGTCGAAGCTTTATGTATACATAGCCAAACCTAAAAAGCATGCAAATATTATGTAAACTTCGACTGATCTGAGTGTAAACTTTTCATATTTTTACAGTCTCAGAAGCTTGTTGTTAGGGTGATTTCTCATCTAGAAAGGTGCTCTTGCTTATGTTACTCATCCTGAGTTTGCCAAGTATATGCTAGAGTTTTATAAGTACGTTGAAATGGATCTCCAGAATTTTGAAGAGTATCAAGTTTGTGTAGTAATAGTGGGTGTGGTGGGTGACATTTATCATGCTTTGGAAGCTTTGTTTTTTGTGATGGTATTATGACTCATCTTCTAAAAGATTTGTCAATTAGTTAGCTGCACTGTTCAGTGAAGCCCCCAATCTTTTCATGCTTTGGGGATATTGCTGTTGCAATTGATGGGAATTTTGAGAAGTATCTGGCTTATGTTATGCCAATGCTTCAATCTGCAGCAGAGATTGTTTCCCAAACAAGCAGCACAGATGATGAAATGGTCGAATGCAATAATCAGTTGAGAAATGGGATTTTTTAGGCATATTCAGGAATTCTACAAGGATTCAAGAATGCAAATTCTGAGCTAATGATGCCATATGTGGTACGTATATTGCAGTTCATAGTGGTTGTCTTCCAGGATAAAGAAAGGTTAGGGGCATGATTGTTTTTATTTTTCTGTTTTTTGAAATTTTTATTTTATTTTAAATTTTGTCTTTACTAACTTGGAGCCTTTCAAATCCAACTGCAAACTAAAATGTTAAGATACTTACATGTGCAATTGTCAAAATATTAAAATACAATATGGTTTAGCTACACTGACATTTATCATCATATGCTTTATTTGTTTGTAGGGACGATAGTGTTACAAAATCTGTTGTTGGTGTACTTGGTGACCTTGTAGACACTCTTGGTAATAACATTGCACCAGTACTCAGGAATTCAACTTTCTACAATGAGTTTCTTGGTGAATTCATGGCTTCTAACGATAACCAAGTCAAAGAGACAACATCTTGGGCACAAGCAACAATTCATCTCGTTCTACAATCGTAATTCAATGTTCAAAGGTGTCAGCCTTTATTGCCTATATTCAAGTTTTTGGGGTTCATAGTGCATCAACACAAGTGGTTTATTATGATGGGTATTTTATTCAATGCTAATTCTTTACACTTTAGTTTTGGAAAACTCATCTTTTTGAGTTTAGTATTTTACGGCTGTATTTTATAGACTTCTAAAGAAAGATTTAATTTTAAAAGCATTTTAATGCAAGCAAAATTTCTTGGATTTAGTATTTTACGGCTGTATTTTATAGACTTCTAGAGCAAAATTTAATTTTAAAATCATTTTAATGCCAGTAAAATTTCTTGGATTTAGTATTTTACCACTGTATTTTCTAGACTTCTAGAGCAAAATTTAATTTTAAAAGCATTTTAATGCGAACAAAATTTATGTAATTATTGATGGGTTCATAATTAGTTTCGGCAAAGAAAAATTGCACCCACAATTCCCTCGTCACTGCCGCAAGAAAAGTCACCACCAACAATTGGCCTGCACAATGCACTACTCACACTAGAGAACATAAACCTCAACTAGCAAACAAGATTATGAAATTAGCGCCCAGGCTACTTCAAATACCAAGCCCACTAGCACATTCCACATGAAATTTCATTGAACGCCATCACCAACTCAATAAATCTGCCAAATCCTCGATAACCACTCGCAGAAAACCTTCCCTTGTAGCTCCCAACCTGCAGAAGAAAACCACCCTCCACCTTGCTCAAGCCTTGAAGGTCCTCTTTAGCAATCGTCATAAAGCGCGAATAAAAAAGGCCATAGGAAATCACCGACCCAGAGTATAGGGACATCATCATGCCCATCAAAATAAGCGGGACACATGTCCAGAGTATATACCTATATGCCAGTGTAAACAATCTATATTTTTACAACTTCCGTGTTGGTCTTATTTAATTTATATATAGTTTTTAGGTTCATTTCCACAGGGTGTTATGGTAGGTTAAATATTTGTGACAGTTCCGAAACCTATTGTATTAGCGTAAGTATTTATTTCAGATCATTTAATAAACTGTTATGTTAGAATGCAACATATATGCATAAATGTTATGGATATTTTTCCTAACAGTATGTGGGATGTCTCATGTAGTAGAGTTAGTTTTTTATTAGAGATGAGTTTATTGGAATCCAATTTGGAATTTTTTTGACTATTGAAATGCTCCGAGTTAGGTTTCTATTACATATGAGCTTATTAGGTTCTGTTTTGAAAGATATTTGACAATGGAAAACTTTGAATGTGATGTTGTTTGGTTTCGCTAGGATACTTATTAAAGTTTAAAGTTAGGATACTATTTTGCTCTATCAAATAAATTGTTCGCTCTCCTTGCACATTGTTGCAAAGTGCCACTATGTAAATTTTGTTCATTTTGATATTCATGGTTACAACTACATTAGACTCTATTTTTTGAACTGACATACCCCATTTGGCTATGCCAAGTTTTCAGCTTTTGTTAAATGGTAATGTATATAGAACTATGTTTATATCACTTTCTGCCTTTATATACTCATCATATGATCTACATTATGATTTCACCTGGATTATATTGTTGTGCTTGTTGCTCTCTTGCTTTGATACTAAATGCATTGTTGTGCCTTGTCAATGCAACTTGGTGAAATCTATGTAGTTGTTTATGTTATAAAAAAAATGCTATTGCACCAAGAGTGATGTCACTGACACATGGAATCGATAGTCTTTGCAAATTCGTTCCTTGCAATCTATCTCTGTTTGAAAATATGTTCACCTATTTGTGCAAACTATATGCAGTTTCACTCTTTCATTTTTTAATGTTGCATATTCAATTTTAGAACATGTCTTTCATTACAATTACACATGAAATTGTTTTTCCTTGTAAAAACTTTTCTTGCAGCCTGTCTCTGTTTCAAAACCCTAGCGATCGTTGGACTTTTATCCCATGTTCTCTGTCGAAGCTTTATGTATACATAGCCAAACCTAAAAAGCATGCAAATATTATGTAAACTTCAACTGATCTGAGTGTAAAATTTTCATATTTTTAAAGCCGGTGTATGTTTGATTTTCACAGATATATCATTTTAGGGATTTTGTCATACGTAATTCACTAATGATAGAATTGATGAACTTTTACCAATGAACTTAGAGAGGACAAACTAACAAAGTGAACTAATTTTATAAAAAATAAATTAAATGAAAGTCTTGAGGAGATTAGAGGTACCTCGACAATTGCTGTGGTGGATTTCACCATTCTTTTAACAATTGTTCTTTTAGAGTCCATTATTGTCCTCCACTATTCTATTACTTCAGCTCATCTATATTGCAATGTATCCATAGTTTCAGTATACACATAATTCAATATTGTTTTTTGTTGTTCTATTTTTAGGTTTTAAGGTTATGATTCCTAGCTTAAGTATAGTATAAGCATTATTAATAACGTGTGCAATTGATTATGGATAAACACATAGGGTTATGCTGATGGGTTAAGCTCAACACCACATATAAGCTTATCACATTGTTATTATATGGAAGCTGAGAAGGAAGACCATATCTTATAATAGGTAACTAGCATATGTGATGCCACGTAAATCACGTGGATCTACATGTATATAATTCCATGACCTTAGATATGTGTATAGTGTTAATGAATGATAGGACCAAATCCTTATGCTAATATATGAAATTGAACTTACATATGTAAACTCCCACTGATCTGAGTGTAAACTTTTCATATTTTTAAAGCTGGGGTATGGTTGATTTTCACAGATATATCATTTTAGGAATTTTGTCATACGTAATTCACTAATGATCGAATTGATGAACTTTCACCAATGAACTTAGAGAGGACAAACTAACAAAACGAAGTAATTTTATAAAAAATAAATTAAATGAAAGTCTTGAGGAGATTAGAGGTACCTCGACAACTGCTGTCATGGTTTTCAGCATTCTTTTAACAATTGTTCTTTTAGAGTCCATTATTGTCCTCCACTGTTCTATTACTTCAGCTCATCTATATTGCAATGTATCCATAGTTTCAGTATATACATAATTCAATATTGTTTTTTGTTGGTCTATTTTAAGGTTTTAAGGTTATGATTCCCAGCTTAACTATAGTATAAGCATTATTAATAACGTGTGCAATTGATTGTGGATAAAAACATAGGGTTATGATGATGGGTTAGGCTCAACACCACATATAAGCTTATCACATTGTTATTATATGGAAGCTGAGAAGGAAAGACCATACCTCATAATAGATAACTAGCATATGTGATGCCATGTAAATCATGTGCATCTACATGTATATAATTCCATGACCTTAGATATGTGTATAGTGTTAATGAATGATAGGACCAAATCCTTATGCTAATATATGAAATTGAGCTTACATTTGTCATAATATCTGCTTAATGAATGATAGGACCAAATCCTTATGTTAATATATGAAATTGAACTTACATTTGTCATCATATCTGCTTAAGATATATGTACAAGGTTATGTAGAATGATTCATCGACATTAAATAGGCAATGTAATGCGTTCACTTTGATTCCCTTTGTTATATATCACCAGTGAATCTAATATTGCATTGAATCTAATGATTCCCCTCGATTAGGATAGGAAATCAAGTGTGTAGTTATGTGTGATGAGAAACATTATATCCATATTTCTTCATAAAGTGACTCCGAGCTTTTAAGTGCCAAAACCTTTCGCTCTAACCAAAATCATACCTGGATAGTTTCCTACAAAAATCCATCCTGCTGGTTGTAAGATAACAAAGTCAAATATAGTTTCAAAAAAAAAAAAACTGAACACATAGACATAGAATTTTCTTGTTTTCTAATTGGCATTTTTTAGCATTGATACCAAATCTTGGATATTTAATAATTTCAACTTAGCAATCAACATGCCATTTTTTTCTATTCTACTAAGAGGGCAAAATACACTTCATTTGAAAAAAGATTGTTGTGAATATGTTCCTTCCTTTGCTTTGCTTATTTGCAATGACAAGAACAATTTACAATGTTTACAACATCATGGCTTGAAAAAATTCGATGCCCTTCGTTTATTTTCTTTTCCTTAGGATCTGTTTCTCTTCACTTTCCTGCAGGTTTTCCTATACAAACGACCAGAGACATAGAAAAAAGAACAACAAAAAAGGCAAGAAATATATGCTATTGCAAATGTTTTTGTAAGCAATATGCGAAAAGACAAAGGTAAAAGCGACTATGTTTTAAGGGGAGATGGTCTTGGGATCAAACATTCTAACTGGCAACAAATTGATGGCGCTTTGGCTACAAGCAATCTGTTTCGACTAAACAATTTTCACTATGAGCTAGGAAACTGCCTGTTTAATGCACTTGCAGTATTATTGCATTTCCAATATACATTGATAGAGATAAGAAAAGCGATTGTGAATCATTTTTGTGTTTGTCTAGATCAAAAAGATCCCTTTGCATTGTTGTCAATGCGCACAGAATTGACAGTTGACTATTTGCTAGAATTGCATAACATAGGAAATGTTAGCGAATATCTCAATCGCATGTCGCAATCTACTTCGCAGCGAGATGATCAAAGTGTATATGGACTATAGGGTGATATATTTTTCATCGAGTGGGTTTCAAAATGGTTGAACGTTCCAGTCGCTATTTGGTCATTAACAAAAGAAACAAAATACCTTCATTTCAATTCTGGGAAATTTGAATATTGCTACAATATATTGTTCCATGACCGCACACCAGCTTCTGGCCACTTCAAACCGTTGTTGTCATATAAAACAATGCAAAGCAATAGACAAGCCGTTCATATGCTTCCTCATAGCGTAAATGTAAATCAATGTCTATATAACCAAGTTGAAATGTCATATCAACTTCGTGCCAATTGCCATGATTCGTTGTTTGAATCAATCTCCAAATTAACACTCTTCGCTGATGGACAAAGTGTTAGAAAAGCAGTGGCGCAAAGCTTTTATAATTCTATTGCTTCAAACGATATTAGATCAATAAAATGCTTGGACATATATCTTGATAAAAACACATTAGCAGATACATGTCTTGTTTTTGGATGGGAAACCTATATTCTGCATTTGGCAAAGCCATATATCATTGGTCATATAGAAGGAGATCGATTTTCTCTTCAATCGTTATGTGAGCTACTAGGCATTAACATACATATATGGAGCAATAATTTGCAAGAAAATATTACGATATTCCATGCAACAAATAGATCATCGAAAGTTCTATGCCTAATGCAACATGTAATAGATAAAATGCATTCACATTTCCAACCTTTGTCACAAGAACATTGTGGAAATAAAATGCTCTTTCCGCTCAATTGCAAGAGAAATACTTCTATTCCAATTGCAATGGATAATTTTGAAAAGAACAAACAAACAATAGCAAAAGAAAACATTGTAGAGAAGAACATTGACAATGGATCCTTGAATGAACCAATATACATAGATGCAATTAAAGTAAAGAGGCAAAAACAAAAGATAGCAAACATAGAACAAAAAAACTTTTGCATAGTTGAGCAATTTTCAAAAACCAAAACTAGCATCCAAACATGCATTGATGACAATACACAAAAAAACTTGCGCTTGTTGAAACACAATATGCGTAGACAAGGAATGGACATTCGCCAAAAGCAAAAGGAATGTACGAAGACAAAGAAAACAATTGTTAGATACTTAAAATTTATTCAAGACACATCTATCCATGCATGTTCTGTGTGTAAACAACCGCATTTTAAAAAAGACATGTGTTGTGTGAATAGCTGAATTAAATTAGCTTTTCAAACTTTAGCAAATACAAAAGATGTGACATGCCCAATGCTACTTGTTCAAATTTGTAGACCTTGCAAGAAAGCAATTGCTAATGGGAAATTGCCTACGTTTACATCGCCTACACGAATCCACTGCAATAACATATTGCCATCTGTAACTATACTGACTCCTTTGGAAGAACGATTGGTGTCACCAAGAATAGCCTTTGCACAGATAAGACAACTTGCTTATAAAACAACACAAATTGAGCTAACTGGCTCAATTATCAATGTCCCTGCAGACTTGGATAGAGTTCAAACAACATTGCCTAGAAGTCTAGATGACAATTTGACAGTTGCAGTTATGCTAAAGCAGAAATTGGAATACAAAAACACATATCTATCTCGAAATATTCAGCCAAAGGTCATTATGACTGCGTTGAGTGATTTATGCAAAACCGAACTTTATAAAATTGAAGGCATTGTAATTGATACTAGTTGGAAAAAATATTTAGTGAAATAGCCAAACAACAGTCAAATACTCAAGAAACAACAGAACAAACAGATGATGATGAAAATGAAATAAACATAGAACCAATATCACAAACATTGATACACGGACATGGAAAAACACATCTAATAGATGACTTAGACAACAAAATCATAGAAATTGCACCTTCCGAGAACTTCCGACCATTGAGCATTTTTCAAGACAAATATTCTGAAGATCTAAACTTTCCTACACTTTTCTACGAATTTAGTCGACCAAATCAAATTTTCGATCACTTTACTTATCAACAAGTGTCATAGTGGGAGCTACAACATGAAAGTACAGACTTTGAAACACATGACAGGAACATTTTCTTTAAAGCAATTCAAGTCATAATAAAACAAGTAAAAAACATTGCTTAGATATCAATTCGCATGGGACAGTTAAAGCACAAAAAAATATTGGCAGAGATGTCAAGTCAAAAGACAATCTTGTTAAAATACTCCAATCTCCGATCGGTTATCATACATTGAAAGCAATTAGAACATCACCTGACTACTTTGAAAATATGAAAAAAGACCTATTTGCAATGATTCGACAACTTGGTCCTCCTACGTTCTTTTTAACCTTTACAAATGCTGAACACCTTTGGGCACCTTAATGCAATGCGTTGAAACAAATTGAGGAAAAACATTTCTCAAACTTACAGGACAATGCATTGGAAGAAAATATTGATATGTTAATAAGAAGACACCCAGTAATTTGTACTCGCTACTATAGACACAAAATAGCAGCACTAAAGTCTCTTATGTTAAAAAACAATACATTGTTTGGAAAAATACAAGATTTTTTTTTTTACAACCGAATTTCAACAAAGAGGAAATGAGCATGAACATGGACTAATTTGGATTCAAAATGCACCTGTTTATGGAAAAAATTCAAACGAGGAAATTATTAGTTTTGTTGATCGCTATATATATCCATAGACTCGTTTTTACTTGATCAAAATCTTATTCAAATTCAAACACATCGTCACACAAAAACATGTAGAAAACATCGACATTCCACATGTAGATTCAATTTCCCATTGCCTCCTATGGATAGTACCATCATTCTACAGCCACTAGAAAATGCTCCAGATGATCTCATTCAAAGAGCAAAAAAAGTATTTGTTCTTATTGAACATAAGGAATGTTCTAAAAACATGTCATTTGCACAATTACTTCTATAGCTAGAACTAACCATAGATGAATACATTTTGCTACTACGGTCTTTGCTTTCTCGTTCTACCTTAATACTAAAAAGAGATCTTGCTGACATTTGGATCAATTCATTTGCAAAAGCAATACCAGAGTTATGGCAAGCAAATACAGATACACAATATATCTTAGATGCTTATGCTATAGCAACATATGTAAGCTCTTACATCACCAAATTTGATAGATCCATGACAAATGCTTTCAAAAAGATCAAAGAACAATGTCTTCTTGAGAATGATGGAAAGATTGAAACGATACGTAAGCTTGGAAATGCGCTTCTGAACATGCAACAAATGTGTACTAGACAAGTAGTACATGTCATATTGTCATTATCTCTACATTCATCCTCCAAGAAGACTATTTTCATTAACACTGCTCCAGACGACAAAAAAATAGTTGTCTTGAAAAAACCATCACTTTTGGAAAAAAAACCAGATGACTTTGACGACATTATTTGCCCATCAATTTTGGACAAATACATTGCACATCCTGTTGAGCTTGAAAACATCTCCAGGCAGAATATGCATCTTTCTATTCCTGTATCCACTCAATTACAAGAAAAAGAAATAGACCATGTATCATACGATCTATTCGCTACAACAAACAAAAAGACCTTGAGAATTTCTTTAGAGAAAAGAGCATCCTCTTTATGCCGCATAGAGACAATTGCAACCTACTAAAAAGCAATTTCAAAACATGGTCTGATGCATATGTTGCATTCAAAGAAAAAATAGACATTGTTGAACAAAAATTTAGAGCACCAACAACGACAAAGTGGGGTGACTTTGATAATGCCGTTGAAACAATTGAATTGCAAGACACAACTATGCCTCCTTTGACAACAGACAAAACAACAACTACTTCTGCATTTGAACAATATGACATTCAACATGATCTAATCCGCAAAACCGTGTCCAATGGATCAAAAGCTATAAGTGAATGCATCTTGACAGAAAAGCCATTTCTATTGGACATGCATGAATACCATGTAATTCGAAGAAAGCTAGATACTGAACAACAATCAATCGTGAAAGAAGTTATTGCAAGGAAAAAAAACAATCCCCTGACTCCAATTCGCTTGTTCCTGACAAGAGGGGCAGGAACAGGTAAAACTTACACCGCAAAAGCAATTTATGATGGTCTTTTGCATTACTATAACAAGGAAATTGGTAGTGATCCTTTAAAGAAAAAGGGTCTTATAATTGCATTTACTGGAAAAGAAGCATATAATGCAAGTGGCATTACAGTCCACTCTGCTTTCAAACTGCCACTAGGTTCAAACGTGCTTCCTCTAAATTCAAACACCCTAGATCTTTTGACAAAATATTGTGAACAACTTCGAATACTGTTGATTGATGAAGTCTCTTTAATACGGTCTCCAATGCTATACAACATTGACAAACGACTACGTGAAATCATGCACACACCAACAAAAGCATTTGGAAACCTTGATGTCATATTCTGTCGTGATTTCTGTCAAGCACAACCTGTTCAGGATTGTTGGATTTTTGAACAACCAAGATTCCAACAACAAACATTTCCTTACACATTTTGGTCCGATGCCATAAAATGCCATGAACTTACAACAATTGTATGTCAAACAAATAAAAAATTCATATCAATTTTGAATAGAATTAGAACATGCTCTCAAACACTGGATGACATAGATTACTTAAACCAACATTGCTACAAACAACCACCAGTAGATGCAACGTTTCCTTATATTTTCTATAGTAATAAGAATGTTCAACAACATAAGTAAAAAATGTTATCAGCTGTGCAAATAGAAACATCCACACTAGTAGCACATGATAGCAAAATTGATTCAATTGAAAAAAATGACCATAGACAAAAGACATTGCGACTCCCCTCTATGATAGTAGTAAAAAAGGATATGCTTATTGAACTAGTTGGAGGAAACTACTCAATTGAGGATGGCTTGGTCAATGGTGCAGAAGGTGTGTTTAAACACTATACACAAACAAGCCATGATATTGTTTGGATTGAGTTTGCAGATCCAAAAGTTGGAGACAAGCAACGTGCTACTATGCAACATCTTTATACGCCTGCTGTAAAGTCCAGTTCGACACCAATCAAAAAAATTGTGATACAAACAACACTTAAAAATAAAATGAATGTTATGCGAGCACAATTCCCAATTCAATTGGCATGTGCAAGGACAATCCATAGAGCGCAAGGATTGACAATGAACAAATTGGCATTTGACCCAAAAGAAATTAAGAGACATGGCCTTGTTTACACTGCGCTGTCACGTGTCAGAGATATTGATTGCCTTTATCTTTTAAACAAGTTAGAACAAACAAATTTTATAACTTGTCCAAAAATCATGACTGAAATAAATAGATTAAAAACACATGCGAGTTTGCAATTTGAATACAATCTACATTCAATGCCAAATGCTAGGCAATTACTCATTTCATCATTGAACACACGCAACTTACTTTTGCACTATGACGATGTTCTAAATGATCATGAACTTATGCAAGCAGATATTTTATGTTTGCAAAAAACTCACATGCAGACACTTGCCAAAGAAACAGCAATGATAGAAAAATACAATTTATTTTCAGCATTTTCAATGCATGGAATCCTTACATTGATTAAAAAACACATTGCCATCATCGATTTTAAAAACTATACTAAAAACTCCACCAAATCAATTTGCGTAGATCTTGAATTAGGCTACAATGTATTGAGAGTAGTGAACATTTACAATAGAACATGTGGTGTGCTTGATGATCTCTTTCATATACTGAGTTGCATTTTGTCAACTTGTACACCAACTACTCAAATCCTAGTAGCTGGTGATCTGAACATTGACATGTTGCAAAAAACAACATCAAAAAGGAAATTGCAAATGTTTATGCAAATGAAAGGCTTGACACTAAAAACAACAAAAGCAACAACAAACACCGGTTCGATGCTTGATCACTTCTGGACAAATTTGAAACACAGAGATATTGTTTTCAATTTTTCAGATGCTTATTGGACTAATCACTATTCAACTTTCCTATCGATCCCTTGATAAAAAAGCATACTCTATTCAATTTTGCATTATCTAATTTTATTGTCTTGCTATCTATGGACGGATCCATGATAGCATATTTGCACAAAATCAAAAGCAGATACTTTTTTTCCTTCTGCAACTTTCATGCACTTTAAACTACAACAATTTGATTTTTGACCTTTGAATTCTTCAATACGGTGCAGCAATTTGTGACCAATTCTTCATATAGTTTCTGATGGTAATTTTATGCATAATTGGTGTAACTAAATCAACGATTTTGCCTTTGGCATCGAATGCTTTAGCAATGTGGCAGTTTGATCCTTGTAATAGCAACATCGAGGTTAAATATTGATAACTCGATTTCCCTTCATCTCAGCCTGCAATTTGATGGCATTTGATCAATTCGCTAATCTACTACGAACTAAAATACGGTATTCGTGGAAACTATGAAACTGCGATTTGGTTTCTTTTATTCCCAAATCTGGAAATGCTTTAGTCATTTGGCCCAGGCACTGCGATCTTTGCAAAAACGCAGGACATTGCCACCTCGTGGCTCTTGTTAAGTAAAATAAATAGAAATTCAATATAAAGCTAAATAAGCAAAAAGAAATTGATTAGAGGGCATAAATATATGAAATCATTTGATTGGTCTACATAAAGCATTTGTATGCATTTTCAAATAACGCTATATGCTAATAAATGTTTTGATTAGTTGGCATTTCCCAAACCAATGTTAAGTTTATAAAATTGACAAAATGATTCATATATTTTGAACATAAAAGGAAGGGACTAATAACATGTTGATATCCTAGGATAAGGGACAATCAATAAGCAAGAGTTGCAACATGAGTGGATGGATTCTTCTATAGGATTGTGGTTGCCATAACTATTCAATAAATTATTTTATAATGTCTATTAACATTTTGACAATTCATATGCTTTTCTTTTATCCACAAAATTAGTTTGTTATCAAATGCGTTTTGTTATATATATCTAAACTGGAATACAAACACCACTAAAATCAAATGGCAGATCACAAAAAAAAATCTATAAAGTTTGTTAGAACATAATTGATCATAGTCACTTCCTTCCATATATAAAATTAGTATCTCATAAAATCAACAAAAAAACAAAATCAATATGTAAGGCCTTCATAACTAATTAAAAATCAGGTAATGCCCTAGTCTAGAGGCCACCATTTGTCCCTCAGCTTCTTCATCCTAAGAGAAATGATTTTCTATCATGTGAATACTTAGTTTGGAAAGGAATCAACTTGTCATTCATCTCCCTATAAATATGAGTAAAACTAATTTGAAGGAAATGTTAAGAGAATTCCTTCAACTATTGAGCTAGAGGGAATAATGCATTATATCTATATATCTATATATTGTAAGTTCAAAAATTATATTAAAAAGAAAAGGGAGAATGTACAAAGATTATCTACAAAGATAGTATAGAACAAAGCTATAGCATGTATATACTGCCAGGGGCCAACCTGTCTGATCAGAGTATAAAGATGGGTACTAACCAAAGAGTTTAAAGATGTCTAAGAAAAAACATAACTCGCCCCCACAAGTTGGGGTTTATGGCCAAACATTTCCAAATAGGATCCCAAAGAACTGAGAGTTGTCTTAAGTTACTAAAATTCTTATCCAACACTAAACTAATCATTATAAAAAATGAAAACAATATCATGAAGCTAGATTGCAACAGAAGTTGTCTCCCTCTTGACAGGATGTCAGGTCGTCTTCCTGTAGGCTAGAGGGAATCTTCTGTAAATCATTTGGGTAGCTTCAAGAGCTACCGAAGGTTCCCCTCCAAATGTCTTTCCTGACAATTCTTGGGCTAACACGTTTAGCTTCCCATTGATCCTCTCATCCATGATGCACTGGTTTTGAGCCAATCTCCTCATTCATGCTTCGAGGCTATCCATCCGCTCCTTTCCTTTGGTACCCACTGTAGTATACTCGAGAGCCAAACGAATCAAGGTTTTCACGTTCCGCATCAATCCTAGAGTTCGAGTGTCATAGGTTTCGTGGGTCCTGGTTGACCCTTTGTTCTCAACCATGCCGCCCAATTCATCAACTAGCTGGTCCACAGATAACCTCTGCCTTCTGCTACTCACACACCTTTCTAGTTTAAAGGCCCTGGCTTTGGTTTCCGGTCGAACCTCCATTTCAAAAAATCCCCTTGCATTTTCCATATCCTTAATCGCCCTGGGCATGTGAGTGCGCCTTGGGCCTGCTTGAGTTTTCTTCCGAGTCACCTTATTCCTTACCATTGTGCTGTGGGGATGAAAACAATGCCAACCCAACCAGTGCTTATGCTTAATACTCCCCAACTCCCACCAGATCAACACAAAACTATGCTACCATTGCCCAGATGAAAGAAAGCCTTCTCTAGACTTATGATTACTCTAGTACCCACACCATCTCCTCACATTGATGTTCTCCATTAATCCCCAATCATAAGCAGTGTGATGTTCTGAAAAGGAGTGACTAATCATGATGGCTCGCATGCTTAAGAACCTAACAAACCGAATGTTGGATCAAGTCACTAGCTGCATGATGTACTGAATCGCCAAAGTCATATCGTGCAAGGATGGAAGCCTCCCGAATGTCAATAACACAGGTTGGCTCATTAGGAATGTACCCTTGCTTCTGTCACACCACCTGTCCTCACTATGCATGGATTCTCTGCCTGGATAGCAAATCCAAACACCTGTCGTGGGGGAGAAGATCTCGCTAGTTGATACTGTGACAACTTGATTTAAGAAGTGGGTCGGGGTTGGCTTCCTAGGTGGCGTTGTAGTTCTCATTGGGATGTTCAATGCCCCAATTGGCCAAGTTTTTTTCTAGATTATTCGCTTCCCTTCTTACATGATGAGGAATTAGAGTAGTGTCTTTGCTAATGTGATTGGATAGCTCTTCTATTTTAGCCGCCAGCCTCCTACTAGGGTTGAGCTTGCTAATTTTGGAGCCACTGAGGATTCTTTGTAGGAGTTGAATCATGAGCCTTGAGTCTCCCTCAATGATGAGACTTTTGTAACCTTCTGAGTTGGCAATTTTAATACCTTGGATCATGGCTTGCATATTTTCCGCGTTGTTGTTGTTGTGGCCCATGAATCTAGCATAGATTTTGAGAATTTTCCCATTATGATCCCTGAAGACACCCTTGAATCCTAATAGGCATGTGTTTCCTTTGATTGCTCCATCGAAGTTCAATTTGATGAAGCCTTCATCTGGCAAGGACCAGTTAATCGGACTTAAAGGGGTGTTGCAATGGCGCGTGGTTCTGATTAATGTCAATGGCTTGCTAAGTCCCTAGGAATTGGCAATTGAGTTGTCTTCTGCTTGGCCTTCCCAGTCTTCCTAGTCCCATTGGGTCATTATGACTGTCTCATATATTTGATTTGTTTTTTCCCCAAATTTGGGTTTTTTGAAGGGATGCATCTTTGAATATTCTCCTATTTCTTTCCTTCCACTTTTCCCAAAGAAGGAAGCTAGGGAAAAGATGCCACATTCTGTTGACTATGTTGTTACCCGAGATTTGCCTTCACCAACTGGATATGGTAGCTTCAATGCTTCCACGGTTTTTACCAGTTTGTCGAAAAATGCTAGGTGCTCCCACAGGTCCTAACTTAAAGGACATTTGTTGAAGAGATGCTCCAAGTCTTCGGTGCCATTTTTACATAAGAAGCAAAGTGAAGGTCCTTCAAAACCTCTCTTGGACAAGGTTATATATATATAATCGATTGGATACTAAGTCTCACATTGCAAGTATCAATAGTGATGTGAATTAGTTGTCCAAAGTTTGGGAACATATACAAAAAAAAAAACTTGTTAATCATACATTGGCAATAGTCAAAGAAGTTTTAATGGATGTTCGAGCATAGCTTGATCCTAATATTCCTTGGTCTTTCAAGCCTGAATATTATGCTTCATTTTTTTATTGATACACCAAGAGAACATGATGATAAAGGGAAACATATCGATTAGCATATACAAATATATTTTGGAAGAAAGAAAAGAAGAAAATCTTAGGCCCATACTTGATCATGCAATACAACAATGAACTCTCATCAACAATCAAATTTTAGATATTAAAATAGTTAAGAAT
The DNA here is from genome assembly GCA_027924585.1 of Larix kaempferi. Lineage (NCBI taxonomy): Eukaryota > Viridiplantae > Streptophyta > Pinopsida > Pinales > Pinaceae > Larix > Larix kaempferi. The sequence goes on along the minus strand of BSBM01001331.1, from coordinate 4,658,860 downwards.
GAGAATCCCAAGTTTTCTCATTCACATGAATTCACTCCTGAGAAGAATTAGAAATACAGAGAATATGAATTTCCACTACCTTGGGTATCTCTCGATACAAAAGCATGGGTACATCGGTATTAAGTCTAAGATACCAATAAGGGAATGGTTCATATTGATCTTGCTAATAAGCAGAACAAGAGCCATGAGGTGGAATGTCCCCAACATTGCACCTGCACTGGTTGGTGGTTTGTTGATCACACAAAAAGGAGCACTCTAAAGGCTTATACAAAAGCCACACAAATAGTATTTTAAAGGCTTAAACGTACTTAATTCACTAAAAAAAACACTCTAAAGGATTATACATGTCAATAGTATGGTTATGTTGTAATACACACCAACCACTTCGTTTCCATAAGGTAATTAGTGCTCTCCTCTTGCATGAGAATAGAAAAATGAAACAAGCAGTCTTTCCCATAATGACTCGCACACTAACTATTCTCTCTGCCACTCGGTAAGCGTGGAAGGTAGCTTGGCATACGTTGTTAAGTAGTTGTTTGTTGCTTATTCAAGTGAAACGAAGAGCCTGGAACTTAGTCATTTAAAAGGTAAAACCCTTAATAATAACATGCACATTGTTGGGTGGGGATTGAGTGAAAGTGATGTATTCATGGAGGGTGGGCGTGCCTGTTAGTTTAAAAGAATCAACAAAGCATTAGATTGACAAGACCAGCTGCCTAATATGCAAATTTTAGATATCCAAGAACAAATAGTGTATTACAAAGATACCAAATTTCTCAGTTAAAACTTCTTTGTAGTCCTCATTTTGGAAAACCTTAACCAACAAATTGCAATATTCTATGAGGTTTTATGCACAACGAATGCTAGACCTAGTCAACCTTAGGAAATTTGAAAAGGACCTGGCTAACTTTCAACCCAAGCTTACTGAATCTTGTGTGAAATCCAGGTGAAGGAAATAAAATTGCATGTCAAAATGCTAATTATTTCCAATTTTTACGATGCTATGAACACATAAGCAACCATCTAGATAATTTATGTGAAGAACTTGTTCTAACATAAACAAACCAAGCATGCATATTTTGAGTTTCACATGCATTGCTCCCAAAGAATCTCTAATGTCAAATTCCCATGTGCATCAAACATTCCACCTGAAAGATAACTATGTAGTCCAAGATGGACAATACAAAATTCCAAATGCATGATTAAGGAATCCTAATCCTGAAGGTTTAGAATGTGGTAGGGACATGCTTTCAATGTCAACAATGTCACCCCAAATTCATTTAATCATCATAGACATACAAAAAACAACATACCACCATCATGTAAAATTGAATTTGGGTGATAACAAAATAGATTTATCATTTATACAGGATCATATCCTAGTTTTGGACCCGAGAGAGTGAAAAACATTATATGCTATTCTATTCAACATGTCGTAATAAAGTCACATCGACAAACGCTCATCCTTCTTGGGGAATGAAAGTTATGGTCCCAAATACAAACAACCGTGTTCTTAAGGACAGAGTTTTCTCCCTTAATGTCAGTTGATGCACAAATAGCATAATCCACATCTTCCCCCAAGTTGCACGTAGATTTCCTGGTAATACATACTGTTGGTTGTTGTACTTTCTTGTGCATGACTTCTTCACTTGCTCCAGTAGGCAAATCCTCTCCAACTAATATTGACATGCTTGGCTTACAATAGTTCTCATATTTCTTTTTTTGGATTCTTTTACTCCTGACAAAGATCCTTTTACTCTATAATGTCCAAAATTCTAAAATTTTAGGATCTCTTCCCTTCTTCCCTGAACTCTATCTTGTAAAATAAACCTAATTCTAATCCCAAGGTCAATGCATTGGAAAGTAAATTGTAGGGAATTTCGACTTAGACTTTAAGGGGCATATTCTAGTGATTCTTAAATTAAGACAGATTTTGTTTGATCTATCTTCTACTTTTCCCTAGATTCTTCCAAGCAATTTAGTTGGGATGAGTCAAAGCATTAGACTAGCTAGGGACCTACTCTAGGTTGTTAGAGTTATTTTGGACAACACTGCATTGGAAAATAAATTCTTTTATGCCTTCATAAAGATTAAAATTGAGTAATCGCCCATAAATCCATGTCGTAGTGTAGTAGATCATCACTTTAAGAATCTTAAACTGGGGAAAAGGTACATATTTAAACATTTGAGAAAAACAAGTTGAGATAACATGATTGCTTAGAAGAAACCTTTCAGAAAGGCCAACCATTCAGCTTGATTGTTTATTTTTTTCCCAATCCCCAAGCATAAGTTTTCACTCTTTTCCCATCAAGATCAAGATCCATGAGAACCACTCCCACTCCTACCACCCTTGAGAGGTAGTTAATTAAGAATAAACACCCAAAGCAAAATTAATATGAAAGGTAGCTAATTCAGAGCAAGGAAAAAGACTCAAATATAATAGAAATGAATATTGAAATTAATACATCTGAAAACAATAAAAACAATACATATTGAAGGAAACAATACGGCCTTTAAAAATCGAGGTTGACGACTGCATGGCTAATAGCTCCCTTCCCTATGTTTGTTAAAGTAAAAAATGAAGTTAGAAATGAAGCAACCAATGAGACATCCTGATCAAAGAAAAAAAAAAAAAAAAATTTAATTTTCTTTTCTAAATTAATCTATGTATTGTGCAATGATATTACTAAATTACAACATTATACGTATAAAGGAAAACCAGATTACGGTTCTTAATTCGAAACACTTTTTGAAGTGAAAACTTTAATCAAATTTCAATAAATTTTGTATTGCAATGTTTTATTGTTTACACTTGTCATTATCCCTTTCTCTTAATATTCAGAACCATGGTTTCAATGTATTATATTATATATATGTAATTTGTTTATCGACAACATTTATAATTACAAAGTTTATTTACATTTATATTTGTAATTTGTATTATAATTACACAATAGTATGTATATTTTGTAATTTAATTTGTTTGACAAAATTTATAATCATGCATTCTTGAATCTAATTTGTCTCCCGAACCATATTTATATTTATAATTACATAATATTATGTATATTATGTAATGTAATTTGTTTGACAAAATTTATAATTATACAGTATTATGTATATTCCGCGTAATGTAATTTGTTTTTGACAAAATTTATAATTACAAAAAATATAAATTATAATGTTTAAGATTTCAAAATAAAAAAAATAATAATTATGTGCATAACATATTTGAGGAGGGTAAGATTTTACATTTACATAAATTATTTTAAAAAGTTTTTTAATTGGTTAAAATTAATATGCAACAAAAAAGACTAATTTATTTATTATTAGATGAGTATAAATTCTGTACTGGGAATATTAAAAAATACAAACATTTGTATTTCAAAAAGTTATCTAACTCATTGATATTCACAATAAAGTGTCATGAATAAGTTAGTTAGTGTTACTTGTTCTCGATGCGTAGTTGTAATCACCAATTGTCTATGCCTCAACTACGTGTTATCACCTCCTGTACACCACTTGTAGTTATATATGCATCAACTACTAGTTATCCATGCATTGACTCAGTTATTTTTTATATTATTTTTTTTATAATTGTTTATTTATAATTAGGAACAACACCAATAAAATAAATTTGGATAGTACACTTGTCTCATCATCTTGCAATTTAGAAAATTTAACATACTTGCTACTCCACCTCTAATTCTAAAATATAAACACCTATCAATATATTAATTTTGATAAATCTAAATCCCTTATACATGAACCTAAAGAAAATTGCGTGCACAGACCTCAGAACTTTGAGCATAATGAAGCCCTAGAGATTATAGGTCAACGTTTTGGATTAAACAATAATTGTTTTGTCTATTACAATAAATATGAACAAGCTGCTAGTTGAATTTGCAGAATTACCTTAAATGAGTTGAAAAAACATTTGTAACAAGATATAAGTCCTGAAAAATCTAAAACACCATGAAAAGGTGAAAATTTGAAAGATAAAAATAAGAATAGTTGTAACGAATGCAAACAATATCTATCAATCATACAATAACCAGTCTAGATCCAAATCCTAGGCTCTATCAAGCCCCGAGAGGGATCAAATCTTCTGAGGTGCAAACCTCTAATACCCGACCCACCTAATCCTAAGCTCTAAAGTCTCTAGTTTAAGTCTCATATTTACTTTTTACTTTGTATTATTCTTTTTTGTTTATGGCCGACATAATATTAATTACTTTTTACTTTGTATTATTCTTTTTTGTTTACTTTGTATTATTTTGTTAGTCGACAAACTCGACAAACACTCTAAAATCTCATATTTACTTTTTACTTTGTATTATTATTTTTTGTTTATGATTGACATTATATTTATCACCTAATCCTAAGCTCTAAAGTCTCTAGTTTAAGTCTCATATTTACTTTTTTTTTTTAACCATGGGAACAACAACCTCCCAAGGGTATATCCAACACCCCGCAAGCTAGATATACCAGAAACTTGTGACTCAGCAGGGGCCGAGACCTCCCGAGACCCTTTATCCCAAGGGAGAGCCTCTATCCCAGGGGTTGCCTACCCTTCGAGCCTTGTCACAGTGTGCCAATGAGCAACCCTACTTCCCCGCTCGTTTTGAACCTTTGACCTCCTCGGAGATAATACATGTTCTTAGGGTGACCTTTGGCCGTCCATATGCCCCGAAACGCCTCGATGTGTCCTTTCACTTCCCTTTGGAAGGCTATATATTGAGCTCTTATGGTATATGGAAGGGAGGAGAAAGAGAGAGCAAGATAACTCTAGTGGAATTTTGCCGTAACTTGAGTCTACACTCATTGATCCTTGTTGTTGTGAACTCCTTATGTTCACCTACCAAACTCCTTTTATAGTTTGAGTTTGCCATTGCATGGGGGATTGAAGTGGTGGAGGCACAAGTGGAGAGACCCAGTTCTTGGTTCAGATTGGTTGTTGGCAAGAGGTCGTATATTGTACTTCTTGTTGTTCATTAATGGAAATACTCATTTTCTCATCCAATTGATGTTGTGAATATTGTTAAATTACATTGGGTTATATTTGCTTATAATATCATGGATCGTGCTATTGATTATGCTAATGTCTTTCACATGTTATATGCACTTGCTTGTACTTGTTGTTGAGACTAATCTGCAGGTTCACGTGTAGAAGTTGAAAGCTCAACGGGGATCTACTTCGAACATCCGGTTGAAGGTTGGTTTTTTGATCCATTGTCTTAGCATTGTCATTTATATAGCATTGCATTGGGAATTGAGTTATTTCTTGGTAGTCGACTGTCTGTTGTGGTCTACCCCAAGCCATAGGAAGTTTTCTCTGTAACAGAAATGGCGACTCCACTGGGGAGAACATCCATTTTTGGGGATTTTTAGGCTTTTGTCCTTATTTTGAGTTGTTGTTTGTCAAGCTTCTGTGTTATTGATTGGCCGTCGGGATCCACAGTAGAAAACTAGCTTTTTCTGGGCTGTTTGACCTTTTTTGGGCTCATTTTCTTTTCCTTGTACGCAGGTCAACCTTGTTTTGACCGCGTCTACCCACCTATGTCTGAACTGTAGCCCACGTCTACCCGCATCTTTTCTTTGAACAGTTGCATACAACTCTGGGATTGTTTTATTTTTGGCATTGGGTGTTTGCTGGGTTGATTCTGAGTGTTCCCGAGTCTTAGTTGGCATGTTTCCTGACTGTTCCATGCCCTGTTCATGACCAGAAACTCCTCTTTCTCTTAGTTTTTGAGCTTTGAATCTTTTCACAATTTCTTGTTTTCTAGCTCATTGGCTTGGCTGAATCTTACTGTTTGGGTCTTGCTGGGTTGTCTACTTGATGTACTCTGCATTTATTTACTAAATAGTTAGATTTTGCTTGCATTTTTTCATTTCATTATATTGAAAAAATACAAAAACATTGTTTTGCATTTTCCTTGCATTTATAAGAGAAAATACAAAAATATTTGATTTATGTATTGCATTTTGCATCTGAGTGCTTGTGATTTCATCTAGGACTTGCTTGTGCATTGAAACGTTAAAGAGATTGCATTTTATTTCGAATCGTTGGATTGATTGTCATATTAGTGGCATGCTTTTTTATTGATTAGATGAGTCTAGTGTTTTTCGATTGTGCATACCATTGAGTCATATACATCATCAGTTTCACGACCATATCCTTTGAGTAATTATGGCCATTAAAACCAACGCTTAATCTTAAAATTGATTAGAAATGATTTTTATTTTATAGGGTGCACCAACTAGCTGAGGTTTAGAGTCTTGTAATAGATCATTGTGAGTTAACAATCCAAGACTATTGAACCAACATTATGTGTCTAACCAGGGAATGGTGAAACCCATGATATACATCAGTGTTCTCAGGAAGCTCTACTCAAACCAGAGTTAAGCACGAGGTCATGGGAGGTTGGTTGCGAAGATAGCCCTCCAATACTGGCTGAACATGGGATATATTTCCAGGATTTGTTTGTGTACGGGGGCTCTTGAAGGATCTGTACCTCTTGAGTTTCGGGCTTAGCTACCCTGCCTATACGATGGAACCCAACTGCGACTGTCCCCATGAGCATTGGTTATATTGTGTTGACCTTAGTTGCTTTACCTAGGTATCGCATAGGGTGCTTGTAGTGGTTATACTGTACGTATCCTGAGTCAGATAGGGGTTGGACAACACAGTTTCCTGTTGTATAGGGATTTGACCCTGTGCACGCAGTGAAGTCTGGGAACCCTTATAACTGATTCTATTACCTCCGGTTATAGTTTGGGAGTCTCAAGCCTCTCCTAGGTGAGACATATTGACTCTAGTGTCCGGAGGTCCCCTGAGCCAGTCCTGTTTGTTTGCATTTGGCTGTAGTTTTCTTAGGTGTGTGCTCTTTGATTGATAGTTGGACGTTAGGAGGCATTCTGTTTATTTGGAGTTATCGTGGAGCGAGATCCACCTCTTCGTCAGTCTTGTCATATAGCTGGTTTTCCAGCTGACGAGGTAGTACGTCCTTTTCATAAGAGACACTGGGATATCCCCTCCGATACTTTTGATAATTACGAAGAACTTCAAAACTACCTTATGACTTTTGCATCTGGTACACCAGGAGGAATTCCCGTGACTCCATCGGTGGATGTTGATGTACAGCCCGTTCCTGCCACTCCTAGAGATTTGGGAGGGGAAGGTTCACCCCCACATGTCACTTTTGCAAATTTTGGGCAATATCCACCCTCGGAGACAAATCCATCTTATACTTACCCATAGGGATTCCGATATGGGATTCCAGATCTTAATGACACCACGAACCCTTCGACCACTAATCCTTCTTCCCTTGGTATGCCTAGCCTTAATTCGACTGTTACGTCCACTTCATCAGGTAGTCAAGCTAGTACTAGCCTTGGAGCTACGGGGACTGTCCCTTCCGGGGGTGGTACCACACATTATGCTCCCTTCGGGGGCGGCACAGCTTCTTCCGCTCCCTCTGGGGGCGACACATCTACTTCCGCTCCGTCCGGAGGTGACACGACCTTTACTCCTCCTTTTCAATTTATGTCTGGTCATGTTCCTTTAGCTTCTACGGCTGTTGGGGGAGGACCACATCCTAAGACCGCCCCTCATTTTAGTGGGAACACTTCACATAACACAGATCACGTTACACAACCTAACACGCATGTTTCTACACATATACCTGTGACTACGACCACGACTGCTAACCAGCATGTCCCTCCTAATGCTGGGAGTGGGCACATTCCTCATGCTGGGGGTGGGAACATTCCCAACCCTGGGGGTGGGCACATTCCTCATTCTAGGGGTGGGAACATTCCCAACCCTGGGGGTGGGCACATTCCTCATTCTAGGGGTGGGAACATTCCCAACCCTGGGGGTGGGCACATTCCCAACACTGGGGGTGGGCACATTCCCAACGCAGGAGGAGGGCACATACCTTACACTGGGGGTGGACACATTCCCAACATTGGGGGTGGGTACATTCTCAACACTGGAGGTGGGTACATTCCCAACACTGGGGGTGGACACATTCCTAACGCTGGGGGTAAAAACGTACCCTATAATTACGGTCATTACTCAATTGCTCCTGCTACAACTAGCACGTATATGCCCCATCAATATGGTGGCAATCCTCCTTATAATGTAGTTAGCTATGGCCCTTATTACAACCCTCCTCAACATGGTACTCATAACGCATATATTCATTCGTACCCTTATACGAGTCAAGGTGGTGGCGGTTACTAGTCCTATGGTCATGGTCATGGTTCATATAATCCCTACGGTCCGCAAGGTTATCCTCTTTTGGGAGCCTTTAATCTAGTTTCACAACCACCACTCCCATTTCTTGCTTGCCTGAACCACCCGATATTTTGAAGCTTACGAATGATCCGGTGTGTCACGATCCTTCTTGACCTCCAGTCCCTACCAAGCTCCCTTCTGAAATTCCAAAGTTTGAAGGGAAGAATGGTGAGGATCCAGGTGATCACGTTATGACTTTTCACCTTTGGTGCTCCTTGAATTCATTAAATCATGATTCTATTCATCTGAGACTATTTCAACGCACCCTCATGGGGACAGCCATGAAATGGTATGTCGAGTTGCCTGGGGGCACTTATAGAGGTTTCAATGAGATAGCTTGGGTTTTCCTAGACCACTTTCAGTTGCCGGTTCGCTACGATACTGGCACTGAGATTTTGTCTACCTTTCGCCAAGACAAGGCCATGCACATATCTGACCACGTTCAAGAGTGGTGTCGACGGAAGAGGATGGTGAAAGCCAACATTCCTCCAGATTTTCTATTGGAATGGTTTCTTAAGTCTTTGCTTCCATATATTTCGAAAGACGTTTCCGTATCTGGCATTACGACTGAGGAACAATCTATACTTAAAGTCCAACATCTAGATCTAGTCTACGCTCAGTCTGGCATCTTATATGATATTATACTTGACGCACTGCGGTCACGACATGAGCCCAAACCAGTTCTTGGACCACATGCCGATGGCATTGTTAAATCTACAAGTACTCGACCCATGGATTTGGTCACCAACCAAATACAAAATTTGTCTATTGGCCAATCCACACGCGGATAGGCTCGCGCCTCGTCCACTCCTACCCAATCGTCCGATGTTCATTCTATACAGACAACGAGCCCATCAGGTAACCAGCAACCTTGTGGAAAGAAGAAGGGGAGAAACAACCGTAAGGGTGGGAATAATTCGAACAATGGAAGTAATCAAAACACTCCTAGGAAAGAGAAGGCCAACCCTCCTCGGGAAGGCGGAAATGCTGGTGGAGACCGTAAGCCAAGACGTAAAGTGAAATTCCCTTGCAAACTTTGTGGGGAGGATCACTTGACTCACTTGTGTCCTCAAATTGAAGAAGCATCGAAGCATCTTGCACAGAGCCCAGCTGTGTTGAAAGACCCCCTTCCACATCATCAAAATATGGCTTCGAATGCTCCCGCTACTGGCTATGGGACTAATGAAACTACTATGTCTTCTTCTCATGCCGGTGGCTATGGATGCATAAACATGGTCCAATCTCAGCTTAGTGTTGCTACTCATCAACGCGATTATGGTGCACCACAACTGTTATACCTCCATATTTCACAGTGTCACATCTTCATGATAAAAATAGTTGACGACACTTCCCCTACTGCTTAAAACACCCAGAAGAGAAAAATGATGAGTGATCCTTGAAGACAAACCTATCCTGTCAAGAATCAACCCAACCGAGACTTCATATACCTACACTACCGTGCCTTGCTCCAGCTTAGGTACGCGGTAGTCCACACTACCGCGCTATGCTCTTTCTATGCCATGCGGTACTACCGCATTATGCTTTGTTTTAGAGGCGTGGTACACCTTTTTTAGCATTTTTGCCATGGCTTGTGGGATGTTGATTTTCGAGAGATTTTTGAGGATTGGTGTCCCTGATTCGATCTTAACTCACTTTCTATGATTAGTAGGCCTGATCCACTAAACTCTCCCAAGATCCACCCTTCTCTCTTATTGGTTAACCCTACCACACACTATAAGAGAGAGGCATTCCATGAGCAAAGGGGAGGACTCTTGGAGACATCAAACTTATGATCTTGAAGCTTTGTGAAGATAGCTAGAGGAGGAAGCACTTGGAGCTGGGAGTTGGCTTGGATATCAAGAAACCATTGTAAGTGACTTCAAGTTGGTAATAGAACATAACTTGTCTTGTTTCCCAAATCACATGTATTGATTTTGTTTCAATTATATGATTTGTATTTGTTATAGATTTAGATCCTAACTCGTATTTCAAGTTGCTAGAGAATCATATATGCTTGTATCTTGGTTTCTTTTTGATAGGTTCATTCGCGAGGGCTTGGAAATTGGAGCAACCACAAAGACAAGCAATTGGTTGAAGGTCAGTTAGATCTCTGCTGTTTCTTCCAGCAGTTTAATCTTGAAATGTTTGTATAGATCTAGGAATTCAAGGTAGCATTTGTTTAGTTTTGTCTTAGTTTAGAGTCAGTTAAAGTCTACTTTAATCTAAGAGAATTTCTACCTATCCGTAGGGAGAAAATTCTACATACAACAACCGAATATGGGGAATGAGTCTCCTCCTCCTCCTGACACTTCACTACATATTGAGAATCCCACTACTATGCCATAGATACCGAAAGGTGTTCTTAAGCACTCTATGCACAATCCTAATGCTCGGGCCTCCCATAACTACTCTATTGTAGAAGATTTGGGTCAAACTCCGTGTGCCATGTCGGCTCTTGAGGTGTTACAGGCATGTCCTTCACAACAACACACCCTTTTATCTGCTTTGGGAGTTCAGGATGGGAATATCCCTAGTATCATTAAATTTGACACTACTGACGTCCAACTTCGCTTACCTTACCATGTTGCTTTTCAAATCCTTGTAAGGTTCTTGGATAAGTTTGTTAAATGCACGGTGGTTGACGAAGGTGCTTCCACCTTGGTAATGTCATTGGATTGCTGGAAAGCTCTTGGCTCTCCTCCCTTGTCTAAATCTATGACTATGCTTACTGCATTCGATGGTCGGTCATTTAGGCCGCATGGTATTATCCCTTCCGTTGAAGTCCACTTGGGTGGGAAATTCGTGCCTATTGAAGTCGAGGTGGTTGATGCGCCCATCGACTACAACCTTCTTTTGGGAAGGAATTGGATCTATGCAATGAAAGCGATCAATCCTCCGTATTTAGAGTTATCTACTTCCCTCATGAAGGTAGAATTGTGATGGTCGATTAGCTAGACTTCCCTAGTTCTAATTTCGTAGCATCGCTGGGAACTGTTGTTCCCCAGATCAAAGATTCTCAGCTGGCAATTGGGAAAATTGGAGTAGGATTGTATCCATCCTTGTTAGGAACATTCGACTTTGTTGCACCAATTTCTTTTATTGGAACCGTTTCCGATAGTGCGTCCTCCTCATTGAATAATGTACCATTCTGGATCTCGTATTTTAATGACTCATGGACCTTACCATCCACGGGTGCTTTGTTCGAATATGTTTCGCACATCGAAATGGATATACTATTGTCTACAGCTGAGCTTGCATACCGTGAAATTCAACAAGCCACTGCAAAGCCGGATCCATCCTCTTCATGGACAGATGAGGAAGATCTTGTTATGTTGCTGGCATGGGAAGCTGACTCGTCTTGCTTGCACGATTTTCTCGATGGTGTTTTGCCTTCGGATGAAGCCATCGTTGAGGCCATGTGTGGTAGTGAGAGACCTTGGGGAGATTTGCATCATCGCTCTTATTTTCTTCCCAACCTCGATCTCGTTGAGTAGGAAGAGTTTAGGATGACTCTTGCTGAGACGGTTGGTCAGCCTGTGGCTACTTTGGATTCACATGGGATTTATGTGGAGGGGAATATGGCTAATATTTCCCCAACCATACCGATCAACATCTCCCGTACACCTAGAAAGGTAGAGAACGTTTACATCAGTGCCGACTGTTCTCCCAAGGAGATTCAGCTGTACACCGAACTGTTCAAGGAATTTCGGGATGTTTTCACCTAGTCATATGAGGAGATGCCGGGAATAGACCCTAGTATTGTCGAACGCAAGATTAAGACATATCCCAATTCCAAGCCAGTTCGGCAACAACTTTGTGATGTGAATCCTAGGAAGGTAGCCACCATTAAGGAAGAGGTAGAGAAACTTCTTAAAGTTGGTTTCATCTACTCGGTTCCTCTTACTGAATGGGTATCCAATCCTGTTCCTATAGATAAGAAGCATGGAACCATCCGTGTATGCACAAAATTTTGAGATCTGAACCGCGCATGCCCAAAAGACAACTTCCCCACACCATTCATAGATCAAATCTTGGATGCTTGTGCCGGAAGAAAAGTTTTTTTGTTTATGGACAGTTTCTCTGGATATAATCAAATCCAGATAAAGCTCAAGGACCAACATAAAACTGCTTTCATTTGTCCTTGGGGTACATTTGTGTACCAGAAAATGCCCTTCAGACTTAAAAACGTCGGAGCTACATTTCAGCGTGCTATGACCTATGCTTTTCACAACCTTAAGCGCATAGTGGAGGCATACTTGGATGATCTTTTCGGCCATTCTCGTAAGAGAGTGGACCACCCCAAGCACCTCCGTCTTATTTTCAAAATATGTCGATGTTACCAGATTCGTTTGAATCCTAATAAATGCATCTTTGTCGTGAGAACGGGTTGCCTTCTAGGGTTCATAGTTTCACAAGAGGGTATAAGAGTTGATCCTCTTAAGGTTGAGGCAATACTTCGGTTTCCTCCCCCGCGTAACCTAGTTCAACTTCAGAGCCTCCAAGGGAGAGCCACTTTTCTACGACGCTTTGTAGTGAATTATGCTAGTCTTACCAAAGGTTTTGCGCGTCTATTGAAGAAGGACACACCGTTTATCTGGGATGAGCGAGCCCAACAATCTTTCAACAATTTGAAGAAAGCTTTGGTATCGGCCCCTCTGCTTAGTCCACCCTACTTTGCTATATATTTCTTGCTTTATGTGGCCACGTATCTCGAGATGATTGGCATGGTCTTAGTTCAGGTAGATGATGCACTCCAAGAGCATGTCATCTATTATCTTAGTTGAAATTTAGTAGACGCTGAGCTGAGATACACTCATGTGGAGAAGTTGGAACTTGCGACTGTTCATGCAATCCAACGCTTAAGGCATTACATCATGCTTAGGAAAACCACTGTTATAGCGCATATCAATCCATTTCAGTTCGTGCTATCACGACGTCTTATAGGGGGGAAGTACAATAAATGGATTGTTATTCTTCAATAATTTGATCTCGATTTTGCTTCGGCGAAGTTGGTGAAATATTTGGTTTTCATTGAGTTCATGTCATATTTTCCACGACTTGATGAGGACATTGTACATGAAGATTCCTTTGTGGATGAGCACTTATTTCTTATCTCGTCAGTGGACCCTTGGTATGGGGATATCATAGTATATCTTCAAACTTTGAAGTTCCCTTCGCACTATTCACGGGATGAACGACGGAGTGTGAGCCACCAAGCTAAATATTATGTCATCGTTGGTGACACTTTGTATCGTTGAGGAAAAGACTCTATCCTCCATCATTGTTTGACTCATGAAGAAGCGGAGCGTGTGCTGAATGACTGCCACAGCAGGGCATGTGCTGGTCACTCATCTGGGCTTGTGATAGCCCAATGTATTATGCAAGCTGGTTACTTCTGGCCATTGATATTTAAAGATTGTATGAACGTCGTGAAGAGATGTCACCCTTTCCAGGTGTTTTCTCAGAATATACACTCGCATCTAGCGCCCCTCCATCCGGTCGTCACCGTCGGTCCCTTCACTAAGTGGGGGGTGGATTTCATGGATTGCAAACCAGCTTCGGCTGGGGGGCATCATCATATCATTGTGGTCGTGGAATACTTTTCCAAATGGGATGAGGCCATGCCTACCGTAAAAGTCGATGGTGCTACAGTAGCCCATTTTGTATTCAATCAGATTATCGTTCGGTTCGGTATCCTGAAAGAGATTGTCACTGACCATGGCAGTCACTTTCAGAACAAGATGATGGTGGATTTGTCACTCAAGCTTGGGCTTCGTCAAGAGCATTCATCTTCTTACTACCCCCAAGCGAATGGTCAGGTGGAGGCCGTCAATAAGTCCTTAAAGACCATTCTCCAACGTACCATCCAACAAAGCAAGAGGAATCGGCATATTATGTTATATCCTGCTTTGTGAGCATATCGAACCGCAGTTAAGACTGCCACCAGGTTCTCACAGTTTCAGCTAGTACACGGTGTGGAGTCTATTTTATCGATTGAATGCGAAATCCCTTCATTAAAATTAGCCATAGAGCTCCTACCTGATACGTCGGAGATTGAGCAATGTTTGATCCACCTTGAGCAGCTTGACGAGCAGCATCAAGATGCCGCCGCGGTGATAGATGCCAAAAAATGTCCTGTCAAGGTTTAGTATGATAGGTCTGTCCGTCCCCTGTAGTATGCTGAAGGTGACTTGGTCCTCTTGTATGACCAAGCTAAGGAACCCCTAGGGGTAGGCAAGTTTAACCGTATGTGGCATGGTCCTTACATAGTGAGGCGTGTACTTGAGAAAGGAGCCTACGAATTGGAAGATTATGAAGGGAACGCCTTGAAGGAGCCTAGAAATGGGATCTACCTAAAGCGGTATTATGCTTGAGCTAATACTTTTGTATACTATTGTATAGTTGCTTCTGTACATAGTTTAGATTTCTTTTGATTTTTTGGGTTTGCTGATTCGATTCTGTTTGATTGACAGATGTCAGCGAAATCTCCTGTGTTCTTGGGATTCGCGGATGGTGCTAGCCATCATACGTAACAAATCGCTTCTGTTGCATGGGTTATTTATTCACCAGACCATTAGATTGTGTCTTCAGGAGGTGCCTATCTCGGTCCTACATCCAACAATGTGGTTGAGTACAGTGCCGTAGTCGAGCTACTTCGAGATGCCATTTCGCATGGCATCCAGTATTTAGAGGTCCTCCTAGATTCACAACTGGTTGTGTCTCAGTTGAATGGCTGGTATCATGTGAGAGACCCTACGTTACTACAGAGATTCTTAAGGGTGAGACTCTTGGAGCGTCATTTTGTTTCCATTTCATATATTCATGTTCCAAGATGTTTTAATCATGGATCTGATGCATATGTTAATTATGTCCTAGATTGGCATTTGTCTCATCAATAAAGAAGCACACAAATAAACCTTCATTCACACATTTGTACATACACATATAGTAGAACCGAAGAATCATAGTGTTTTTATATAAATAACATGTCCAAAATGGTAGTGTCACAGTACAAAACTGGAGCCTGTAGCTCTAAAAAATATACATAATCGATACAAAATATGGGACTCTGAGATATCTAAACCCCATGAGGAGGCCTAGCTGGTTCGGCAGGATGTGTCTGATAGTAATAGTGTACTACTTGGGCTATGCACCGCATTAGCCGCACCCAGGTGCCTGGTACTCCCACAACGTGTCGTTGCATTGCCTCTGGCAGATGCTCCACCTCTATCATGGGTACCTTGTTGGTCATATGGGTCAGGTTGACCCGCACGGTCTCTAATGTGTGCTCTACTGCAGTGCTAACTACCTCTCCACCCCTGCACCATCAACGATGTCTCGGGAAACCATCTGGTCTTCGCAGACCCGTATCTGTGAGCAAACAGTGGAATGTCAATATGTGATAATACACCAAAAATATTTTTGCATTTCATATATAATAAAATATCCCACAAAATTGAATATGCAAAAACATAAAAAGAGTAACATACCGATGTCTCTGAACGTGGCCCCTGGAGGAAGTGGTATGTCACGATCACCACAGAAGTCTATCCCTGCATATGGATAGTCGTCAATGGTTATGACCTGCCGGTCCCACCAGTGGAAGAACTCATCTATATATTGTGATGCTTGTCAGCCACCACCCTGTTGCGTCAACACCTCTTCCCACCGGGTCAGGGCTGGGTCACGGAGACTATGAGGAGGGACTTCAACCCTCGGACTAAGCCCCGAAACTCTCTCGAAGAAAAAGTTGCATAGTATACTACCATACTCGAAGTTTTTTTCCTCCCCATGCTTACACTCCGTTAACTGGGTCTTCATAGACACCAGTAACATTGTGCACCAATCATATATCATGGGCTGCATGCACTCTGCGGCGTAGAACATCACCGGCCTTGAAGCCTAGTGTAGAGTTGCTGAACCTGTAATCCCGACGAGAGTGGACACTATGATCTTCATGCTCAAACTGACTATGGCTCCAATAGGTACCTAACTCCCCACCTTCCGGGTGTTGGGAAGACAGTACCGCTCTATGTAGTCGAGAATGGTGATCCCACCACCTACAGTGCGAGATCGAAGACTATCCACCTGCCCTCGGTGGGACAATCTTGTAATGAAATATATGTCATCCACCTCTAAGGAGAGTGTTTGACCATCCATGTTGAAGTTCTGTGTGTCTACGTCCCAGTAGTCTATCAATCGATGAAGCAATTGGTTTTGGGCCCTTAAACCCCCAATGCTCCAGAATTTGAAAAGCCCACATGCTTGTAATTCTTGTTGCACAGGAAAATCTTGGCGAAAAGCCTCATCCACAAGATCATGCTCTCTTTCCCTCCACTCTAGAACCATCCTAGAGGAAGAAACACCAGTAGTTTAGCTTTTAATATTTAAAAAATCAACTTCATGGCCATAATCGCGGGCTATTGAGCAAACAGAGGAATCTACCTGTAGTCAACGCAAGCGTTGACCGCTTCTAGATGGCCCTACCCGCGACCCGTATAGTTATAGCCCGCGTACAACGCCGTGAACAAGTAGAGCTTCCAAAATAAAAATTTTCAACCCAATGAAAATTAAAATAAAAGCTACTAAATGAAAGAGGGGGATAAGATGACTAACCTGCTCTAGACGATTCGACAAAATGATTCCTGTAGCTCCCAGAATCAGCGATTGAAATCCAAGGTGAAAACTAACCAAAAACTCCAATTTGGGTAAAAAGTGAAAATGAATTGTAAATTGTAAATTTTTATTACTATTTATAGTTTTTGAAACCCACTTTCCTATAGTTTTCGCCATTTTAAGCTGTTTTGACTAATATGTCATCTTGGAGTACTATTTTGAGCAGATTTTTGTCGACGAGAGTTGTTGTTTTGACCATTTTGCGCCTACGGCAGGTATATTTCACACCCGTCATATAGGTTAGATGTCATTTTCACCTGCATTTTGCATTTAACCTTTGTCCATTTATCATCAACCCTAGGTGCGAACCCGCTCTGTAACCGACACGGAACCTTCACATTGTTATAGAAGTGTCGCTATTTAGTGGTAGAGCTTGTCCGAACATGGGTGCCCTAGTTAGAACCCCGTTTTTCCTTATGGCACCCATGCCGTTGTTTTTCCTTAAAATCGGGAGTCCTTCGTAGTTATGCCATGACGTTGCTATAAAGACTCATACTCTACTTTGTCTTATGCTGGCCATCTCCCATAAGGGCTCCCACATTTGTATATCGAATTGTGATTTCATTGCATCATCCTGCTTGCTGCTTGAGCTTCGTGCTGGCTCCCGCTCACTCAATTGTTAGCCTGATGCCTGAGCACTTTTCTTGTCAAGCCTTGCAGAGCTTTCATTTTCCTTTCACAATTTGATGACTTTTTGACCCTGAGGGAACACCCCCCCGAGTGTCCACATCCTACACATGCTTCCTTGCATTGATCATAGGTATGTTCCACTGCTTGGGACTAGTCTGCTCGCTATTTGACACTCGTTCCCTCAATTGTTGTACTATAAGCAATTTTGTTCTTTTTCAAGCTTTCCAAATATGAAAAAGACCAAAAAAATCAAATATTCCAAAAAGCCGGATGGGAGAATATTTATTTCTTTTTGTTGGAAGCTGTTGTGTCGCCTTTGAACAGAGCATTCATTCCACTCCATTCATCATGAGTCGGGACTATAGTAGGACATTAGGAGATGTACTCATTTCTCAGAGTTTATTCCACCGATTGGTTAAGCTTCCAGTCACTATGGAGCCCTTTTGCTGATGCCTCCTGCATCGCACATTGTTATTATTCGAGTCTATGCTGCCTGAGTCTATCCATCTGCTCATGCTCTTGTTCAAAGGAAGTCCTGAAACCAGATTTGGCCACTCCTTAGATCTCTTGACTATTTCATGTCGGCCATCCTTATTGAGTCAGTCCGTTCGTTTGAGTTCTTCCAAATATTTCAGCGTAGCTGTTACCTCGTGCTGGTTGATGGGGGATGCCTTAATGACCTCCTTCTAGCGAGTTTCGTTCCGTCAACTTCAACCCATTTATTCCGGAATTGAGACTTAGAGTCGGTTGAGTACCTTGAGGCTTGGAGTCATTAGTAGGTTCTCTCGCCATTGACAGTTTTGGGAATACATCAATGTCCCCTGATCAATGGATTCATCTTAGTGTTCGAACTCAACACATCTATTCACACTTTGATGATTGTACTCTGTGCCTTTATGCCCATTTTCATTATTGGTGGGTTATCTCACATTTGTTAACGGTATACATCATTGACTGGTAATCATACGATGTCACATTAGGTTCGACTTCAACATCTTTATTCACTTGATGGGACTTGCACCATAGATGATTTGTGTAGAAGACCCCAGACGTTAGTAGCATTCTGCATGCTTCTCTTGATCCTGATTGTACTCATGAGAGCCTATTCTCATACATCAGCAGTTTGTACCTCCAGTATTGCACCAGTTGTTTCCTTTTCAGCAGGAGACCATATCTTACTGTATGGATCATGGCTATGATCACCTATGACATGTATTCACTATATACTGCCTATCATGGCCATTGTATTGGATTGTTGTAGTATACCGATATGTATTCAGAGACATTATTGTATTATGACGAGTGAGCTACTCTCTCCATTTGTGTCTCCATCACTCCACTTCTGAGATTTATAATGTATTTCAGCCATCGTAGTACCTTCTTTGACCTCACACATTAGGGGGCATCTGTTATAGCGTAATTTTCCACCTTGTGAGAATCAACATTAATTGGCCTTCAGGATCCATTTCATTGACTCAGATTCATCATTTTGTCCTCTAGGAACACATAATTCCCTATTTTTGTTCCTGTATGCTAGTTGTTCCACTATAGCCAGTGTACACGTAGGTTGTTCCACTATAGCCCGCGGGTACCAAGTAAAATGGTAAAAATCATTAGAAAATTATTTTTAACTCCCAAAAAGCAGTCTTAGGGTGACCTTTGGCCCTCCATATGTCCCGAAACACCTCGATGTGTCCTTTCACTTACCTTTGGAAGGCTATATATTGAGCTCTTATGGTATATGGAAGGGAGGAGAAAGAGAGAGCGAGATAACTCTAGTGGATTTTTGCCGTAACTTGAGTCTACACTCATTGATCCTTGTTGTTGTGAAATCCTTATGTTCACCTACCAAAATCCTTTTATAGTTTGAGTTTTCCATTGCATGGGGGATTGAAGTGGTGGAGGCACAAGTGGAGAGACCCCGTTCTTGGTTCATATTGGTTGCTGGCAAGAGGTCGTATATTGTACTTCTTGTTATTCATTAATGGAAATACTCATTTTCTCATCCAATTGATGTTGTGAATATTGTTAAATTACATTGGGTTATACTTGCTTATAATATCATGGATCGTGCTATTGATTATGCTAATGTCTTTCACATGTTATATGCACTTGCTTGTACTTGTTGTTGAGACTAATATGCAGGTTCACGTGTAGAAGTTGAAAGCTCAACGGGGATCTACTTCGAACATCTGGTTGAAGGTTTATTTTTTTATCCATTATCTTAGCATTGTCATTTATATAGCATTGCATTGGGAATTGAGTTATTTCCTGGTAGTCAGCTGTCTGTTGTGGTCTGCCCCAAGCCATAGGAAGTTTTCTCCGTAACAAAAGAATGTTTCTATGATATATTTATGATGAATGGACAGACATTGATGATTTTTACAAGTTTCATGTTCAACACTTAAGTATTTGAAGTCATTTTTCTCAGTTTATTTGCATTTGGAAGAGATTTGGTGCCATTTCCCCAAGGGTCGAATTAGGGATTTTTGATGTTGTTTGGGAGAAGGTTAGAACAGATTTAATAACTGATTAATGGTGTATATGAGACCTTATTAATGTCCCTCATACATTCCCTATCTCTTTTCTGAATTTCGAATGGGTTTGGAGGCATTTGGAGAGCCATTTTCAGTACTTACCCTGGGGGGATTTGATCCCCAAATTGCTAGTTAAATTCCATACTTTGTCCAGAATCTTAAACAAGTTTGCAGAAGTATTTAGAGGGTCATAAATCATCCCTAAACCTCATATTCAAGTATTAATATTAGTCATACACCCTCATAGAATATTTGGGAGCATTTGGATCAATTTGGAGACCTAGACATCAAAACTAGTCAAAGGTCGAAATTGGTGAAAAAGTGAAAAATTGGGCATTTTAATAAAAATTTTAAAAGGGGACATTACAGTGGTATTAGAGCATTATATTGGAACCTTATGTGGTCTAATATTCATGAGGAAAATAATTCATGGACCACCATTAGATATTGAAACGAAAAGTGCTTTTGTTGAAGAGGAAAAAGTAGGAAAAGAAGAGCATTTTTTTTTAGGAAATTATGACTAAGGATAAAAAAGGAACCTCAGATGATATTGAGGAGCATATAAAAATCATGAAACCAATCTTTGAATACATTTCCAAGCAGATTATGAAAGGATTCGAATTGTTGGCTATCCAACTTTGGAGCAAATATATTGATCTTAAGGAAACCAAGGGGCAAAATGCATCAGCTTGCTTGAAGGAGCAAAAGGAGGAGACCCATGAACCACCTAGTTTTGAAATAGGTGAAGTAGAAGAAGTAGTACATGATGAGTATATTCATAAAGTCAAAATTCAAAATGAGAAACTTCTTGAAAGGTTTCAATATACTTGTTCTTCCTCCTATGTTTCAAATTTTCAGATGGTAGATTGCATGGAGGATTCTCATGACATGGTAGATCATGTGAAAGGTGGAAATTTGAATGTGCTTGATGTGTTTGAAGATGAAATTGAAGAGATCCCAACACTTGATGTGGTGGAAGAGGAACTTGAATTGTCTCTTGATGAAAGTTATGCAATTTTTAAAGAAGAGCATGATTCCTCTACATTGGAACCAATCGACGACAAAGGTTTCGCACCTTTGAAGGAGATGCATGACACTACCCATATGAATCCTTCCCATGATGAAACTTCTGCACATTTGGATCATTTGGAAGAGTTAGTTCATTCTCCTAGATCCTATAATTCCATGTTTTGCAGCATTAGTCTCAATGAAGTATGGGTGAAAGGGTTCTTTTTGATGGTGTCACATGAGGAGTATGGAACTCCTAGATTTACTTTTTATGATGATATGGTTGGAGCACATTATTATTCACATTTTCAGCAGCATCCTTTGTTACTTTATGATGATGCACCTCTACATGGATGCACCTATGATATGCATTTTAGTCACTTGAAGACTCATGGTTTTTCTTGCTCAACACTTGGTTCATTTGATGTTGGAGGAACTTCATCCAACACTTGGGTGAATAGATTTATGATTGGAGAACATTTTTGTTGGCAGCCACATACTTTGTTATATTTTTATGATTCTCACGTTCAGGGATGTATGGGAGAGACTTCTTCAAGTCATTTGAAGTCTCATTGTTTTTCTTGCTCATTATTTGGTTCAGATTTTAGGGGAGATTCTTCATTCACTTCTTGGGTGAAAGAATACATGGCTGAATATTTTGAGGCATATCACATCCTTTTGGAGCAACATTATAGGAAATGGGATCCTCACCTATGTCAATGGATCATATTTGATTGGTCACTTGATGCTTGTATGCACTTGGAAAGTGGTGGTCTACTTGCTTGGAGGTATAAGCACTTTCATGATTTTTTGATGAGGCACCTTTTTATGTACATTTTCATTATGTTGTTATGTACTTTTATGATATATATTTTGTGCTCATGATGTTTGTAAGAATGCATACAATAAAATGGGATCCATGAACTATGAATTGGAGAACACTCTTAATTGTTGGAGTGCAATACAAGCAATGGGACCCTGGGATGGGATAATTTTTAGTCTCATTGATTTCAATTTTTGTGGGAAACAAGCAGTATGGGAGATGGATTCCCCACTTAATGAAGTGATTTTTATCAAAGTAGTGTAGCAGCAAGCATGGTGGTTCCTCTCTAAAATCTTCATGAAATCTCAAAGACTCAAGGTTGTGCAATTCAATGGCAACATCAAAGAATTATACAGAAAGCAGGTTCTTCAACACCCATGTTTGAAATTGCTTGAGGACAAGCAATGTTGGGAAGGGAGGATTTGTCATGTTCCAAAATTTTCATTGGGTCACAATGGCCTAATCACATTTTTCATATTCATGAGAGTTTGTCAAATTGATGCTAAGGGTCAAATAATTGCCAAGGAGGAAAATTACTAGTTTCCTAGGTTGGGGATGGAAGCTTTGGGATTTGAAATAAGAAGGATAATAAATGATGTTTAGACATTAGAATAGTTCAAGTATTTAATAAATAGGTTGAATAAATAAATTCAAGAGAAATTCTAGATGGCAATTGGGTTTGAAGACATATGGAGGATGTGGGACCCACACTAGCTTGATTTTTCAATGCCACATGGCATCTCTCTCTTGACATTTTGAATCCATGAGAAGGAAAAAATTCTTGGATGAGTTGGTACACTCATACACATGACATTTAGCATCATAGGTCGAATTTGGATGGAATGGTAACCTCCATGGAAGAGGAAGAGTCAAACTAGAAGTTTGTGGACACTTGGACTAGATTCCCTAGATTCTATGACAACAATGATGAAGATGCTATAAAACCTATCACACAAATCAGACCTGAAGGCTGAAATATGACATATATGACATGTCAAGGCTAAAAATAGCCTCCAATAGGGCGCTCAAGTGAGTTAGGGCAGCCAAAGAGACACCAATTTGAATTTGGAGAAGGAGAGGGATAGATTTGGAAGGACAAGTGGCATACTTGGGAATCTCTTCCCAAATTGAGTTGGCATGAATTCGACCCATGGAGTACATTAGAAGTTTATAAAAGTCATGAACAATGAAGAATAGGAGCTTTTGATCATTTGAGAAAAATTGCATTTGTGAAGAGAGAGCTAGTGGATGACTAGTTTCTTGCCTTAGCCAATTTCGAGGGTGAAAGATTCCCATCCAAGTTGGTGTTTGGAGAGGCCACTCAGGTATTTCATGGATATTTAATGGAGATTGTATTTTTAGGTGTAAGCTATAGGGAAGCTCGTGGTTTCTTCTAGTGCAGCACTTTCCCTCAACCATTTCTAGTTTTGATGGTATATTCTTGGTCCTTGAGGGAGGGCGTTTTTGGTGAGCTCTTGTACTCTTTGGGAGAGCTTCTCATGATCCATTTATGATTTTAATAAGCTTAATATACTCTGTTATTCATCTTCATAAATTCTCAGGTCGAAATACCAAGTGGTTGTATGTAAAAATGATGATTAATGAGCAAACCATGACCATTTCCCAACTACATTGATGTATGCCATTGTTATGTTGATGATTTCGAATGAAAGAATGCTTATATGATATATTTATGATAAATGGACATCCATTGATGATTTTTACAAGTTTCATGTTCATCACTTAAGTATTTAAAGTCATTTTGCGTAGTTTATTTGCATTTGGAAGAGATTTGGTGCCATTTCCCCAAGAGTCGAATTAGGGATTTTTACTGTTGTTTGGGGGAAGGTTAGAACATATTTAATAACTTATTAATGGTGCACATGAGACCTTATTAATGTTCCTCAGAAATACCCTACCTATGTTCTGAATTTCGAATGGGTTTGGAGGCATTTGGAGAGCCATTTTCAGTACTTACCCTGGGGGGATTTGATCCCCAAATTGCTAGTTAAATTCCATACTTTATCCAGAATATTAAACAAGTTTGCAGAAGTATTTGGAGGGTCATAAATAATCCATGAACCTCATATTAAATTATTAATATCATTCATACACCCTCACAGAATATTTGGAAGCATTTGGATCAATTTGGAGACCTAGACATCAAAACTAGTCAAAGGTCGAAATTGGGGAAAAAGTGAAAAATTAGGCATTTTAATAAAAAATTAAAAAAGGGACATTACATATTTCTCATTCTATATTTGAGTACAATTCCGTGGCGGAGAATATTTAAAACTTCAAGATGGTGACTTTTATGTAAAATTTATACTTTGGAGAGTGTTTAAGAGTTCACGATGGTTATTTTTATACAAAATTTAGGGTTTGGAAGAGACTCCCCGACTTGTTAAGTGGATGGACCATGTAGGTAGTATTTAAGAGTTCAAGATGGTGATTTTTATATAAAATTTAGGATTTAGAAGAGATTCCACATATGGTTAAGTAAGTGGACCATATGGGAAAATATAAGAGTTCAAGATGGTGATTTTATATAAAATTTATGTTATAGAGGATTCAAAGTTTATTTGTAATTATACCTCTTCATTGTGGAACATTGTGATCAACATTAGAAATATTAAGCCTCTCTTTTAAGAGATTGTTATTATTGATATGATATGACTAATTGTGTTTTGAAGTGGATGGTCATTGATGTATTTGAATTGCTATTTCTTCTCAGTTTCAAATGTAAATATTTCAACCTGCGTTTTTATTTGATATCTATATATAACATATTACGATTAAGTATTGATTCTCTCAATACTATAATATGACTAAGAAATATGTAACAGAGTAATTATCCATTGGAATTTATAGAGAATTTTTTTTGTAAGAAAGTGTGAGGGCCTTCTATAAGATAATAAAAACATATAGTACAAAATTACCATCATAGACTTGTCGTGAGGGAAACCAGGTCTACCGGTAGTTGAGGACTAGTTTTTCTTAAGAGACCAAAAGGTATCAAACATTGAAGTGTTCAAAACCTTCCTATGAAAGGGAAACCATGTATATTTCAACATAAACACAAAAAAAGAAAGGTTTGTAGTGCTACCCCATGCACTGCATTTCCATATCTTATCTGCTTGCTTATACTGATTAAAAAAAATCTAGAGACCTGATAATTTCATGCATTTGAGATTTCCTCTGAAGAAATGGATATGTCATATGTGGGTTATGCCCAAACCTTTACCTCCAGTAGCCGTGATATGGAATGGAGTGCTCGTCTCCTCTACCATCTCATCCAATTGCATGTGAATATTGTCCTATTCATCCCATAGCTGATTAATCACTCTAATAATTTCATCATGAAGATATTTTCATTCCATCACAGCCAAAGAAAAAATATTTTAAGCATTCCAATATGGATTGGTGCCAACTTGTGCACCCCTCCTCCGCTCCTTCTCCTATAGCGTCAAATCCTCCATTTCTTCTATCACCTTCTCGATGTGGAAGAGAACCTTCTCTCGAAGTGATGGATGACCATCCCCTTCCTATGAAATTGGAAGCCTCCTACTTCCCTTTCCCCATCGGCATCTAGCATGTTGGAGAGGTGCCATGGAATCCCAATATTGTAGAAGCTTGATCACAGCATGAGTGGGAGTGCTAGAATCATACTCCTCACTACTAAACATTAGGAGAAAACACTTCAACGAATCCCAAAAATCCATCATAGTGTTGGTTCCTATGGAATAAACCTCCATCGATGTCTACTTATTCTTATCTATCTTAGTATTAGACTAGTCACACATGCTGGGGGCCTCTTTACTCGCTTTCACATCATTCTCGTTAAGCTCCTTGTCCTTCCACCAACTCATCGGAACCATATTTGGAAGCCCCTTTGCATGATGTCCCTTAATGTGGTGGGATTCCATTAATTAAGGAATTAAATCATCTCCATATTGCTTGTCAACACATCATTGTAGTGATACATAACATCTCAAAAATATCATTTTAATAAAGTTTTGGGATTAAGATCTCTATAACCGTCGCCATTTAATCTTGATTGTACCCTACTCACTCTATCAATGGAAGCAGTAGAAGGGCAGAGTGTAGCTCCTTCCTACAAAGAAATTCTATCTGCCACACCCTCGTCTAGTACCCATAACCTGGATCACAACAAAATTCGATATGGAAAAGAGACGAACCTATCAGGAAAGGGAGGCATAGGGAAAGTGTCGATATAGCATGACACTTAGGGGCTAGAAGAATATACAATACAGGTAAAAGCAACTCCTAAACCAAGAGGATGATGCATCCCAAAATAACAAAAACTCCTAGGTATGAAATAAATTATCCTCATATAGGTGCTTATATGCAATTTATGTAATATCATGCCCTCATTGGCAAGTTCATGGGCCTCTGGCCCTGGGAGAAATACCTCACTCATTGGATAGAAACAAATGTTAAATTTTGAGCATTAATTCACAATACTCTTGGATCTTTACTGAGAGAATAACATATACAATATATCAATGCATAACAATCACAATAAGCATGACAAGCATCACAAGAATCAAAAGCATGAGAGATAAGAGACATAGAGTTTCCGTGGGGAAAACCCTAAGGTGAAAAAACCCACAACTTCCTCAGAGATAGAGAGAGCAATGCCTCAACCAAAGTACAACCAAAATACACTTGAGATAGTCTCCTAGTAGCAGATGATCCTCCTCCTCACTAGTGCGCCACTTTCTGAGTGAGAGAAGTGTGACTTTCCGAATGATCAAAATAGAGATCTCCCGATCTCTATTTATACTAACCTGTTTGCCCAGTTACACTATGGGGCCGACTTGTCTATCTAGATACATCCACAATATAATATATGTTTCAGGGCCGACCCCACACATGGTGGTCTAATAACCCATCGGCAAGTACACACACTTGCGACACTTGTCAATCCACATGACGACACTTCCTTATAGAGGAATAACACATCTCTAATAAGGGTACAATAAATATAATGAAATACATAGATGAAATACATTCCGAAGTTACATATACATCAACACTCCCTCTTAACTAGGAAGGTATTTCTCGACACAGTTCTGCTAGACAAGTCTTCTTCTCAGGATCATCGTCATCATCATTGTCACTTCTGCTGCTATCTCAACCAATATCTGACTCTACTCATCATACGAAGTTCTACAGAGCCAGTCCTTTTTCATACTAGATGTAGGCCCACCACTTGTAGGTCTTCATCATCATTGGCCATATTGTGGAATCCTCAGGATTTATTACGTGCATCACAAAACCTGGCTGCAGCATCACAGGCTATTACGAGCACACAGCTCTACCTGTAGGATCTCCCAGGAGCATATTACATGTGACCCATCACAAAACCTGGTTGAAGCATCCCAGGCTGTTACGAGCACACAGCTCTACCTGTTGGATCTCCTAGGATCACATTACATGTGATCTCACCACAAAACCTGGCTAAAGCATCTGAGGCCTTTTTCATCATGTCCAGATATCCCAGGAGCAAATTACATTCCATAGGACAAAACCTCGCAAGAGCATCTCAGGATGTTACGGGTACACAACTCTGACCTGAAGATCTCCTAGGGCACAAATTACATGTCCTCCCAAAGCAATGTCTCGAAAGAGCATCCCAGGCTGTTACGGGTACACAACTCTGACTTATAGGATCTCCTAGACATGCTCATCTGCACAACCTGATCCATGGCCACAAAGTATCATCTGATACTCACCATACATCATCCTGATGTACACATGATCATCCTGATCATACAATGCATCCATTTGATGCACACCAAGTATCTACCTGATACATATCATCATACATAGTGTATCCACCTGATACATAGATACATGATCCACACAATGTATCCATCAACATACATGATCTACCTAATCATATCTGATACATATCAATATACATGATCTACCTGATCATACAATGTATCCACCTGATACATATACAGATACATGGTCCAAGCATCCAACATGATGCATATACAAAATACATACAAATGATCCAATCGATCATATCCAGCATCCAACATGATGCGTACATACATATAAATGATCCAACTGATCATATCCAGCATCCAACATGATGCATACATACATATAAATGATCCAACTGATCATATCCAGCATCCAACATGATGCGTACATACATATAAATGATCCAACTGATCATACAAAGCAGAAACTAGAACATCATCCTGATGCTCATCATCCAACACTTACATCCACAGCCATGTGAAGGATCCTCCTTCCAACATGCTTGGAATGGATTCAACAAATGTGTCCATCACTTCTTCCTCGAAGTGTCCTCGATTTGAAGAACACCAAGCCTCTCCCTGAAGTACTCAAACTTCACTCTGGCTAGTGGCTTCATCAGCACATCTGCAATCTACTCGTTCGTTGCAACATACAAGAACTTCACAGCTCCTCTCTGCACCATATCCCTGATATAGTGATATTTGATCTCTATGTGTTTCGACCTGTCATGAAACACTGGGTTCTCAGACAGCTTCACACAACTCTGGTTATTGCAGAATATACTAGTAGCATCCAATGGGAAATCAAATAACTCAGACAGTAGCTTCCGTAGCCATACTGCCTCACAACTAGCTAAACAGGCTGCAACATACTCTGCCTCAGCTGTACTCAGTGCTACATAGGACTGCTTCCTGCTAAACCAAGAGATCACACCCGATCCCATACTGAAGCAGCATCCAGATGTGCTCTTCCTATCTGCAGCACTGCCAGCCCAATCTGAATCAACATAACCCTGCAGGTTAAACTTTTGATTCGCTTCATACTTGAGCCCATAATCCACTGTACCCTTCAGGTACCTCAGAACATGATTTACTACAACCAGGTGAACACTCCTCGGATTCATCAG
Source organism: Larix kaempferi (assembly GCA_027924585.1). Lineage (NCBI taxonomy): Eukaryota > Viridiplantae > Streptophyta > Pinopsida > Pinales > Pinaceae > Larix > Larix kaempferi. Next base: position 4,629,959 of record BSBM01001331.1, on the reverse strand, counting down.
GAACTGGCTCAATGTGTTCACAGCAAAGCAAATATTTAGTCTCGTGTTCGTCAGGTACATCAAGGACCCAATCATCTGATGATACATCTTTTTATCCTCTTAAAAGATTTCTGTCTAAGTATTTATCTTGTTTTTAAAGGGCTTTTTAATACCAACTATGCCATGATTTAGGTCGGGTCTCTAGCTTAGCTGTCCCATACCTTCCTAACCGCTCAAAGTTACTTTTATAGGGAACTGGAGGATACTCTAAGATATTTGGAATCAAGGCCTCAAAATGAGCATCCAACAGAACCTATCATATACTGGCCAGCAGCGTAAGAACCTGGCAAGTAGATCCGATAGTCCAACGGGAAAAAAGCAATTTGTGTCAAGTTGTGTCCAGTTCGCAGAAGATCGCTAAACAATTGGGGTGGTTTCAATTGATATCCGAGCTAGATATAGATACGGGTAGCAAGATCGATTTGACAACATATAAGTCCAACTACATACAAGGAGGAGTTTATAGTCTAGTGGTGCATCAACAACCTAAACCTCTACAGAGATGGTTTTTCCCCACAATTCGTAATCCATGTACCAAAAAACATTAAACTTTTTTTGTGTTACTCCATGTGTCCCATACGCATATTCAAGCATCACATAGAAGCTTCAGATTCGATGCCATAGGTGTGGCCATGGCCTTGCAATCCATCATCCTGAATCTCTTTAGGATATCTACTGTGTACTTCCCTTGACCAAAGAAGATCCCACCTGCACTCTGCCACACCTCCATACCTAGAAAATAATGCATCATTCCCAAATATTTCATATCGAACTCAGCAACAAGCTTCCTCTTAGTATCTGCAATCAATCTGTCATCTCCTGTTACAAATAAGTCATCCACATACAGGAGTAGAATCACAAGATTCCCTTCTTCAACCTTGTAGTGAAGGTTGGAATCCGCTTTACTCTTGGTAAAGCCCAAACTAGATAGGAAACTGTCCATCCTACCATACCAGGTTTTAGGAGCTTGTTTCAAGCCATACAAGGCTTTCTTCAATCTGCACACATATGACTCCCTATCATGTATTTCGAAACCGAGTGGCTGCTCCACATATACTTCTTCTTCAACTACACCATTCAAGAAGGCAGTCTTGACATCCATCTAGTGTATTTTCCATTTCATTGCTGCAGCCAGGGAAAGTACTATTCTGATGGAAGTATACCTGGCTACAGGTGCAAAGGTTTCTTCATAATCTATTCCCTCTTTCTGAGAGAAGCCACGAGCTACGAATCTTGCTTTGTATTTCTCTACACTGCCATCTGCAACATGCTTGATTTTGTAGATCCATTTGGAAGTCACAACAGACTTCTCTTTAGGTCTTGGGACAACATCCCAAACATCATTCTTCATTATTGATTGGTATTCCTCAACCATGGCATCCTTCCATTCTTTCTTTTCCGCTGCTTCTTCATAACTAGAAGGTTCTTTGTTCATAATATCACAGAGTAAAGCAACATAGCTGGTATGTGATCTAGTTCTCTTCTTTGCTCTGTGTTCTTCTAAAATGCCAAATATTTCTGCATCTTGAATGAGCTCTCTAGCCCATGCAGGTTTACTCTTGTGAGAGTTATCCTCACGGGGTGGATCTACAAGTTCTTGCGGATCTTCAAACTCACGAAAAATTTCTGGAATTGCTTCAGTCATGGTAGTGTCTTGAAATCTAGTTTCCTTAGGTTCTTCATAAACTTCGATAGGTGCCTTCCTTGATTTGATGAATGCTGAGTTTTCATCAAATGTCACATCCCTGCTGACATAAATCTTCTTGAACCCTGGAAAGTATATTCTGTAAGCCTTCGAGCTTTCACTGTAACCCACATAGATACCCTTATTTCCTGAAGGATCTACTTTGGTCCTCTTTTCCTTTGGGACATGAGTGAATACTGGACAACCAAATATTCTGAGATGGATGACTTCAGGTTTCTTACCAGAAAAGACCTCTTTTGGTGTTTTGTTGTCCAATATCTTGTGGGTTGTTCTGTTCTGCACATATACAGCTGTTCTAGCTGCTTCTGCCCATAGATGCATAGATAGATCCTAGTCATGTAGCATTGCTCTTGCTGCTTCCATGATTGTTCTGTTCTTCCTTTCTGCAACTCCATTTTGTTGTGGATTGTAAGGAGCATTCAACTCCCTCTTAATCCCTGAATCATTGCAAAGCTTCTTGAAGTCACCTGAGGTAAATTCTCCACCATTGTCGGATCTGAATGTTTTGATCTTCTTGTCAGTTTGATTCTCCATCAAGGTTTTTAATTCCTTAAACTTATCAAACACCTCATCTTTGCTCTTCACGAAGTATACCCAAGTCTTCCTGGAGAAGTCATCAATAAATGAGACATAGTAAACATACCCACTTAGAGAACTGGATGACATAGGACCACATACATATGACTGGATGATTTTCAGGATAGCCTTTGCCTTGCTTTCACTGCTTGGGAAAGCCTTCTTAATGTTCTTACCTTTTGCACATCCTTTGCAAACACCTTCATGTTTGGTTTTGATGTCAGGAAGACCCTCTACAGCCTTGCTTGCAATTGGAAGTTCCCTATAGTGCATATGAGCAAGTCTTCTATGCCAAAGTTCACTTGGCTCCATCGATTCATGCACCATGGCATGTTCAGGTTGTCCCTTCAATTTATACAAACCTCCCTCTTGCTCTCCAATCACTACTGCATCATGTATGGTCTTTCCCTTTGGCCACATTAGGACTTGGCCATCCAAAAATGCAACCCTCATACCTTTTGTATCCAATTCAGAGATGGAGAGTAAGTTCTTCTTGAGCCCAGGTACATAAAGGACTTCTTTCATCTTCAAAGAATTTCCAGAATCTAGATTGTAGGAGGCTTCACCACTTCCTTTGATTGGGTATTGATAATCATCCCCAAGTTTCACCTTATGGGGTGATTCATGTTCAGATAGGTTCACAAAAGTTTCCTTAAACCTAGTCATGTGTTTGGAAGCCCCACTGTCAATTAACCAATCATTACAACCATGGGAGATAGTACCTGTGAGAGGAGAGATTAGAACATACTCTTCTTCACTTGATGAGTCATCATTACTATCATCACTTTCTGTCCTAGCCTTCTTCTTGGGTGGTTCATCATCCTCGACAGCATGAGCATGAAACATTCTTTTGCTGCCCTTCTTCTTCTTGTTGAATTTGTTGTTGTCCTTCTTGTTCTTGGGACAATTTATGGCAATATGTCCTTTCTCATTACAGGTGAAGCATATTCTTCTTTCTTTGAAGTGATGTGAAGATTTCTTGGAGTGAGATGGCTCTCTCTTGGACTTCCCTTTCTTGGTGTGAGCTGTGAGAGCTTGATCTTCATTCCCCATATTTTCTTCTTGTGCCAAAAGCCTTGCTTCTTCTTGAGAGCATTCTTACCGTAGTCTACTGAAGGAAATCAACTTCCTTCTTGCACAGGTTCCTTGAATGAAGGAGTCCCATGACCTAGGTAAGCCATTCAGAGTGGTCATGACAACTTCACCATTCTCCACCATTTCATCCACTACTTCTAGTTGTTCCTTGATCTGGGAGACCCTTGAAAAATAAGATTGAATGGTTTCTCCATTCTGAAACTTTACTCCTTTCAATTGGTTCCGCAGGGTCATCTTCCGATTTATGTTCTTCCCTTCAAATAGCTTGGTCAAAGAGTCAAACATCTCTTTGGGTGTCTTTAGAGAGGGTATGAGATGGTCTTTGATAGAATCATCAATGATTCTCTTTTCCTTGACCAAGTTCTTCTTATGCAATACTTTAGCCTCTTCATCCTCTGGGATAGGGATGTTTTCTTTTATATATGAGTCCAACTCATTCTCTTCCAGGATTAACCCAATCCTATACTTCCAAGCTTGGAAGTTATTAGCCCCTTCAAGCTTATCCTCAAGCTTGGTGTGGTGAGACATTTTAAAGAGTACTTCAAATGGAAATATAAAATATTTAGGTCTTGCCACTAGAAATGCTGAAAACTGGATCTGGTCTCGAATTAGGGTTTGTCGAAAAAACCCTAAAAATTCAAAATGTGAATTTCAACTTTCTGAAAGGATAGAAAGATGCGCCTTGATGAGCTGATCATCCTGCTGTATTCAGAATTTGAGATCAACAAAGATTTACCCTTCAGATTTGCCTTTTTGTCCTCCCGTGTTCACTCGGGAGAGCCCTGAATTAGGGTTTGAGTTTCCTGGAGATCTACCCAGCCAAAAATCTCGATCTAAATATCTAAACTTTGATTTTTGCAAGGAGCTTCCAGCTATGTCTTCAGATTTCAGAAATTCCTATTTTTGTGGAAACCCTAATTTCTAGGGCCAAATCTGAAAATGCTCAGAATTGAATTCTGATTGGACAAATGGATTCTCCTTGATGAGTAGAGTCAATCTACTATACTGATTTTCCAAACTCTGTAGAGAGAAACCCAATAAACAAGAAACTCAAGTTTTCGTCACTGCAAAATGTCTTCTTCTTAGGTTAGCTCTGATACCATGTTAAATTTTGAGCATTAATTCACAATACTCTTGGATCTTTACTGAGAGAATAACATATACAGTATATCAATGCATAACAATCACAATAAGCATGACAAGCATCACAAGAATCAAAAGCATGAGAGACAAGAGACATAGAGTTTATGTGGGGAAAACCCTAAGGTGAAAAACCCCACAACTTCCTCAGAGATAGAGAGAGCAATGGCTCAACCAAAGTACAACCAAAATACACTTGAGATAGTCTCCTAGTAGCAGATGATCCTCCTCCTCACTAGTGCGCCACTTTCTGAGTGAGAGAAGTGTGACTTTCCGAATGATCAAAATAGAGATCTCCCGATCTCTATTTATACTAACCTGTTTTCCCAGTTACACTATGGGGCCGACTTGTCTATCTAGATACATCCACAATATAATATATGTTTCAGGGCTGACCCCACACATGGTGGTCTAATAACCCATCGGAAAGCACACACACTTGCGACACTTGTCAATCCACATGACGACACTTCCTTATAGAGGAATAACACATCTCTAATAAGGGTATAATAAATATATATGAAATACATTCTGAAGTTACATATACATCAACAACAAAATGGAGACCCAAAGGGAAAATTGACCTCAAATTGGGAGTTAAAGGATTCTTTACTGTAATCCTTTCTAGCTTGGATGAAAATAAGAGAGTCTTTGATGGAGGACCCTTCTTCTTTAACTCATAAAGTCTCTTCCTAATACCCTCGAAATAAAAATTCATTCCAGAGAAGGAAGACTTTACCATAACCCCACTATGGATCCAAATGTATTCCTTGAATCAAGAATTTTGGAAAGGAGACACTCTAGCTGGTATAGGGAATACCCTGGGAGCCTATGTTAAAATATCTAAAGCTACACGATAGGGGTGTTACACCTGATCTTATGCAAGAATCTATGTTTATCTCACTGTATCCCAACCCTTTCCTGAATTGATATGCCTAAGTTTCCAAGACACTAAGTGGGAAAACCATGGACTATGAGCATGTCCCATTCCAATGTCACAAATTCCATGAACATGGTAATTTATTTTATGAGTGTACCCTCAATAAAGATAAAACCACAAAATTCACAACCCCTTATAAAAACCCTGATGGATTCACCAAGGTAGAACCTAGAAAGAGTCTGAGAAGTAATTCCCATTGCTGATAGAGACAAATAATATCAGTACTGAAAACAAATTTAAAGCCTTAAAATATAATCAAAATATTAACCTTGATCCTCCATATTATTCTCCAATCATTCAAGAATTCACTCATATGTATGAAAAATTAAACCTTGTTGTAATGTAATATCCCTAATTTGAAAGTTTACCCAATTTGGCCAATTTTTGAACCTTGGACTAGTGAAACCCCAAACTTTCCTAGATGGTTTCAAATTATGTATGGAATGGATTTATGTGTATTAGGACACAATAATGCATCTATTATATTCTTGGACACTTTTAATTTACTTCGGAAACTTGCATTTACAATTGGAGAATGAAAGGAAAAAATACTAGGAAAATCAGTGTTAAAACCCCCAAGGGTAGATGACTCTTTTGGCTTCCCAAATGTTGTTCGAACCTCCCAAATTTTTAATAATAGAATTGAATCTATTAAGGACATCAAGGAAAACATGTGTGCATCATCATATCAGGTTTTAGGGCCGAATAGGTATCCCAAAGGACAACAACTTCTAGAGTATATAATTTGGGTGAAGATGGTAAACAAGGGACCTTGAATTTATGTCACAAACTATAGTAATACTTTAGGGGTATGCATAAATTATTTGGGACATAAATTTAAATCCATATTCATCTCATAATATATACAAAAATATCATAAATATCTGATATCAAATAGGTACAATCTCATCCCAAAATCACCATGAAAATGCTATGAGGAAAATGGCTCGAATCTCAGTTTTAATTGGAAATATTACATGAAGCACTGGGTATTTCGAGCTGTGTCTCTCATGATATATCTATTACATAGATATGCATCAAATAACATATCCATAAGTTCTAAATAGTAATCCTCCATTAACTATATGCAACAAGAAGTGCGCCATCGCACTTTTACATGACATTGAGAGAAATATAGTAGAATGAGAATAGAGAAGAATGAGAGAATAGGAACTCGAACTCATATGGGGGTTAAAAATGAATCAAAACATATCCATGAATCTCTGTTGAGAGGTATTAATTGAATATCCATCAACCAAATTGGATGGGAATCTTGCACCCTCGAAATCGGTTTTAAGGCAGGGAGGATGAGCATCCACCGTGCAAGGACAAGCTTGAAGCTCTCCCAAATTGCAAAGATGCAAATGAAGAATGACCAAAATCTACTTCATTTCAAATTTTCCTCCTTTTAATAACTTTATTTGACTCATTTACCTCCTTACAACTCAAATTATCTCCTAGTTACTCATGAACTTCGAATTAGTGGGGGTTATGACCCTTCATTGGCCCCACGTGACACTTAGCTCATCTTTCGTCTCCAAATCCTCCATGAATTCGAATTAGGGAATCTTTTGGATGATTTGGAGATGCGTAACTCCTCTCATGCGCCCTATTGGTCTATTTTTATCTCTTGCATTGTCATATATGTCATAGAATCTTCCATAAGTGTCATAGGTTCCATAGAATCTGTCATAAGTGTCATAATGCTTGTCATAGTTCTCATAGAATCTATCATTGCCTATTTTTATCCCTATGACTCTTCCTCTTCCTTCATGAATGTTACCTCTTACCTTCCAACTCGAATTTTGGGATGGATCCACGTTTAAAGGAGGAATATTCTCTCATGTGGACCCCACATGTCCACTTAGGCTCCCCCAAGTCCAACTAGGACCTAATGCCACTTCATTTTGGAGCATTTAACATTTATTCCATAATTTATTGGCCTATTTTGCTACCATCAATTTATAATATTGAATTTTCATGAGACACTATAGACCTTGGGGTTAAATGTCAATATTTTAATTCTTCCACATAACCCTTAGGAATTGTGTCATCCAACTTAATTATTTATCAGAAAATCATTTAATTGGGTACATGACAGTCCTCCCCACCCAAGACTGATTTTCCTCAATGAATTTCAAACATGGATGTTGAAGAACCTGCTTTCTTTCCAAAACTCTCCTTCCAAAACTATGAGTAGTGGTACTCATGTACTGCAATTGTGTGTTTCCAAAAGAAAGGAGACGTGGATTTTCTTTTTCATATTGATATCCCCTGTGACATCACTACTAAACACCAAAATATTAATTAAATCTATAAAAACAAAGTTTTCACAATTACACTTTACCTCTTTCATATTTTGGAAACCCTTTCTGATACCACTGTATAATTCTTTGAAGTTGCCACTGAGTTTCCCAACTTTGAGTCTTTAAGATTCCATGAAAATTTTAGAGAAGAACCACCATTATTTTTGTTGCACTACTCTGATTACAGTCACCTTCTCAAGTGGTGACTCAATATCCCATACTACTTGTTTCCCCCAAAAATTGAAACCAATGAGACTAAAAATTATCCCAGGGTCCCATTGCTTGTATTGCACTCCAACAATTAGGAGTGCTCTCCAACCCATACCATCAGGAAAGCGAATTCCTAGATCCCTTTTCCTTGTATGCATTCTTCCAAACATCATAAGTACAAAATATAGATCATCAAAGTACATAACAACATAATACAAATCTACATCAAGGAGGTGCCTCATCAAAGAATCATGAAAGTGCTTATACATCCAAGTAAGTAGACCACCATTTTCCAAGTGCATACAAGCATCAAGTGACCAATCAAATCTGCTCCAATGACATAGGTGAGGATCCCATGTCCTATAATTCTGCTCCAAAAGGATGTAATATGTAGCAAAATAATCAGCCATGTGTTCTTTCATCCAAGAAGTGAATGAAGAACCTCCACTAAAATATGAACCAATTAGGGAGCAAAGAAAACAATGAGCCTTCAAGGGGATCAAAGAAGTACCATTTGTGCATCCATGGATATGTGTATCATCAATAAATAACAAAGGATGTTTATTCCAATAAAAATGTGCTCCAATAATGTATCTCTTCACCCAAGTATTGGATGAAGTTCGTCCAACATCAATTGAACTAAGCAAGGAACAAGGAAAATCATTAGTCTTCAAGTGACTCAAGTGAACATCATAGGTGCATCCATGTAGATATGTATCATCATAAGTTAACAAATTATGCTTATGCAAATTTAAATAATAAGGTGCTCTATTCATGTCATCATCAAAACTAGAGATAGGAGTTTAATACTCCTCATGTGGCACCATTAGAAAGAAACCTTTGACCCAATTTTCATCCCCAATTGATGTGGCTGAAAAAGAAGTAAGGGGTGAAGAATTGTGAACCAACATTAACTCTTTGCAACTATTACCAATCAAATTTTTTGATGAATCTTCTCCATAATTGTCTGGTCCAACTATTGTGAGATCATGTGCCTCCTCCAAGGCTCTGCAACTCTCTCCATGAGGCAAATCATAATCCCTCTGAACAAGAACAAGTGCTTGTCTTCCTTCTTGTTTGAATGTAGCCTCTTCAAGAACCCACATATCAACATGTACCTCATGTTCCACCATCACATGAGGTTCCTCATTTTTAACATAAATTCTTTCAACCATTGAATGATTTTCTGATATGTAGGAGGGTGTAAAGGACCTTTGCAACATCTCTTGAAGTTGCGCAATCTGCACCATATATTTTTGGAGTGCATTTTGGGTGGACTCCAACTCATTTGAGATATTGTCATTCTCTTCTGCATACTTCAAGGTTATTGCATGATACAAACCAACAAGCTCAATTAAATAATCTCTATCAGAAATAAAATTCAACAAATTACCTTTGGTGTCCAACATTGCCTTCTTGATTTTCTCCATGTCTTCAAGGGAAGATTTATCCTCCACACACCAACAAAATTTTGAAACCAATGCATGTGTGTCATGGAGAGTTTTCAAGGCCTCTTGAATCTTCTTTTAATCCATCTTCAAGGACCCTGCAAGAAAATGAGGCTATTGCAAATGAACCTCCTCTTCTTCCTTCTTGCTTGGACCAACTTCATGAAGCTCAAGTGGTGATGGGGGAAGTTGATATTGGTTCTTCTTCAAATTATACAAGGTCTTAATGTCCATGGTAAATGGAAATTTGGCTTGCAGCGACACTTTCAAAAGTGATCTCTATGTCACCAACATAGAGGTGTGAGCACCCATCAGTAGGTACTCCTTCACAGTTCAAGCATTCATCAATAGATGCTCTTTGATTCATGTCCAAAGTAGAGTGTTTCTCAGAATGATATTCAATATTTCAATGGAATATTCTTCATGCTTATGTGATTTTTCGTCATATTTTTCAGAGTCACTTGGGAGTGACTTTCAATCCTCTTCATGTAATGCTTCTTCTGCTTTACCTATTTCAGAACTAGGTGGCTCATGGGTCTCCTCCATTTCACTCAAACATATATGATTTTATCTCCAAGGTATTTTGCAAGAAGGGTATAGAACTTTCTTCACTAGATCCACATGTTCATTCTTGGGCCTATATACAAACACCCAATCGACATAGTCTTCAAAAGGAATGTCCTTTTGTATATCTCCCTTCAAAGCAAGATATGCTTGATATTGTTGAGGAAAGGTTTTATATGTTGCTCTCAATATTTATAATTCATTCATAGGATTAGACTTTGGTGGTATTAAACATTCATATTGATAAGACATAGGGTCATATTAATAACCTTCATTCCTTATGAAATTGTAAGTGCTACATGATGGCACATCTTCCTCATACCATTCACATTCTTCTGCATATTGCTCACAATCATCTTCACACTGATCATAAGCATTGTAATCATAGGATTCATAATAATAGTAATACATGGCTGAAAATTCTTCTTCAATGGATTATATTAATGCACATGTGCAAGGACCATGCTCTGATACCACTGTAATATCCCTAATTTAAAATTTTACCCAATTTGGCCAATTTTCTAACCTTGGACTAGTGAAACCCCAAACTTTCCAACATGGTTTCGAATGATGTATGGAATGGATTGAGTTGTATTAGGAAAAAATAATTCACCTATTAGATTCTTGGACACTTTTAAAAGACTTCAGAAACTTGCATTTACAATTGGAGAATGAAAGGAAAAAATACTAGGAAAATCGATGTTAAAACCGCCAAGGGTAGATGACTCTTTTGGATTCCCAAATGTTGTACGGACCTCCCAAATTTTTAATAATATAATTGAATCTGTTAAATGACATCAAGGAAAACATATTTGTAGCATAATATCAGGTTTTAGGGTCAAATAGGTATCCCAAAGGACAACAACTTCTAGAGTATATAATTTGGGTGAAGATGGTAAACAAGGGACCTTGAATATATGTCACAAACTATAGTAAGACTTTAGGGGTCTGCATACATTATTTGGGACATAAATTTAAATCCAAATGCATCTCATAATATAGAAAAAAATCTCATAAATATCTGATATCAAATAGGTACAATCTCATCCCAAAACCACCATGAAAATGCTATGAGGAAAATGGCTCGAATCTCAGTTTTAATTGGAAATATTACATGAAGCACTGGGTATTTTGAGTTGTGTCTCTCATAATATATCTATTACAGAGCTATGCAGAAACTAACATATCCATAAGGTCTAAATATCAATCCTCCATTAACTAGAAGAAACAGTAAGTGTGCCATTGCACTTTTACATGACATTGAGAGAAATATAGTAGAATGAGAATAGACAAGAATGTTAGGAACCCATGTCAACCCTTCTATTTACTTTGTTAGTATATTGTTGTTGGACGCATTTGCTTTGTAAGTAATCACGTAGTATTTGTTGATCCATAGTTTGTCTTATTGTTGTTGGACGCATATGCTTTGTAAGTCGTCCCGTAGTAATTGTTGATCCATAGTTTGTATTGACACATGGTATTGGTGCCTAGACTTAGTATATAACTTTGTGTTGAGACCAATGAAGGTACCGTGAAGTTATTTGTATTGATCTTGCTCAAAGGAGGTTGCCCCCTTGAAGTGGCCTGCAATCAATAAAAGTGATTATGAGTTCTATTATTTTTTCTATCTCATATTTTCATTAATTAATTGTTGCAGGTTCTTCACATCTGGTGTCAGAGCACTTTCTTGGGCTTGCTGGGTGAAATTTTTGCCAAATTTGTTTTTTCGCATCTGTTGCAGCTTCAGATCTGGGAATATTCCCTATTCGCTTAACTGTGGGAAGTACTTGGGCATAAGCCCTAAAACTCATTTTGAGGAGTACCACAAGAACCCCAAAGTAGCTGGCCCATTGAGAGGACTTGCCAGCGAAAAGCACAACGACCCCTACCTGATTGACTAGTTCCCACCCGTGAGGTAAACCAAGAGCTGTCATTTGTGGCAAAGCAGTTATTAGTTTTACCTGAGCCATGGAGTGAGGGGTTCTTCCCCGATACAGAAGCTTCCAGACATCATTGGTGGCCGAGTGAATCCCCTAAACCGATAGGAAGCCGAACATAGCTGGGGTCCATATCTATTTTCAGCTAAATTGTTTCTGATCACTTCCGCACCATTGCAGATCTATCTATTTTCGATCACTTCCGTGCCGTTGCAGATCCATTTTGAAATCCGGTTCAAATCCATTCTAAAAGTCATTTCAGATCCAGTCGTTTCCAATCCATTATGAGTCCTTCCGAGTCGTTCCAATCCATTCCGAGTATAAAATTTTATTTTTTCACCATATCTCCCTTGTTTTAACTCTGTTTTCCCTGAAACTTCACTGACACCCCTGCAATCCCATTCTACATATTTTATTCCTGAGGACCATATCCCAAATTCCACTTTCCAAAGCCAAAAATTCCACATTTGTCTATTTTTAGGGTTTGCCATAACTTCTTCAATTTTCACCCACTCGCCTCCAAATTTTGCCATCGTGTTCATTCCCTATTTCTGCTTCTTTATCCCTCTTTGACAAATTTTCTCATTCTTTCACCCCGCTTCTGAAATCCCCATTTTTTGCTTCCCTGTCCATCAGAAAGTGTCCAAAAGCTAGTCAAACCCCAATTACCCTACCGAGTTTTTCCCAAATCCAAATTTCCCTTTACTAAATAAGATTTTGTTTGTGTTTTTCTATCCATTCCCCCCCCCCCAAACAAAAACAAAAAAACTCCTGGTTATGGTTGTCACCCGCGCAAGAGAAAAAACCATGGAGGAAGCACTTGCAGCCATCCAAACCAAACTCCAAGATCTGGATGAAAAATTTCTTATCCTCCATCTTCAACATTCAGCCATGAACAATCACTGACAGCAAGAATCTTCTGTAGCCAATGGGTTCTCTTCTTCCAGCAATTTCTGTGGTCCAAAGCTTGAATTTCCTTGCTTCAATGGTACTGATCCGACTGGATGGATCTATCGTGCATAACAATATTTCAGTCTGCATAATACTTTTGATGTCCAAAAATTTCCACTTGCATCCTTTCATTTGGAAAAGGAATCCCTTCAATGGTACCGTTGGTACATCAAGGCTCATGACGAGCCAAAATGGACAGATTTTTTCCAACTCCTTTTGCAATGATTTGGTCCTAGTGCTTTTGATGACTTCACCGGTGTACTCACTAAACTTCATCAAAGTGGCACCGTGAGAGAGTATTAGACATAATTTGAGAAAATAGCCAATCACACAGAAGGATTGTCTGATGAATTCTACATGAGTTGTTTTATCAGTGGTCTTAAAGATGAAATCCGGTTAGAGGTTAAAATGTTCTATGCCAACACAATGATGGAAGTCCTAGGGTTGGCTAAGTTGGAAGAAGACAAGATTGCAGCCCAACAACGCTCCAAACCCGCTTTTGTTCCCTTTCAAAATATGGGTTCTCAACGACCTCCCATCCCACCAGCTCCTCGACCAACTCCTATCAAGCATTTGTCTAAAACAAAGATGCAGGCACATAGAGAAAGAGGGCTTTGTTATCATTGTGATGAGAAATTCACTCGGGGACATAGATGTGTTGAACAAAATCTCTATCTCTTGGATATGGATTCTCTGCCTACCTCTACAATTGGTGAAGAAACTCCAGATACAATGGATGATCAGGTCGACATTCAGGAGCCACCTATTGACCCCCCGTCTCAGGATGAACAACCAGAGATATCTCTCCATACTTTATCAGGCGTCACCACCCCCCAAACAATGCGGGTCAGGGGTTAATTCAAGAAACTTCCTCTTACAATACTCATTGATTCTAGTAGCACTCATAACTTCATTGACCTTCGGATCGCTAAACATGCTGATTGTTTTGTCCATCCTTGCTCCAATTTTGAAGTCATGGTTTCCAATGGGGGCACACCTTACAAGGGGAAGTGTCACAATGTGCGTATCTCTCTGGAAGATTATAACCTACACTCTGACGTGTTTGCCTTGTCCCTAGGAGGATGTGATGTGGTTTCGGGCATTCAATGGTTACGCACACTTGGCCCCATTTTATAGGATTTTGCTGAACTTTGGATGCAGTTTTCAGTCAATGGAAAACAACACAAATTTAAGGGCTTACAACAAGGGTCTCTCCGCATCATTAGTTCACATCTCTTGGAAAAGATCCTTAAGAATAATTCACATGGTGTCATCGCTCAACTCCATTCCATTCAGATGTACCCATCAACGGTCTCCCCTACTTCCTTGGATAGATATGCAGGTGACCTTGCTGAACCAGTGGGCTTGTCTCCTTCAAGAGACCTTTCCTGTAAGAATTTAGCCGCATCTACATCTCAGCAGGAAATGATGGCTATTTTGCATGTAGTATAGAAGTGGCAGCCATACCTATTAGGGAATTATTTCTGCATCAAGACTGATCTCCAGAGTCTGGAAAATTTCCTGGAACAATGGGTCTCCTCCCTAGCATACCTGAAATGGGTTATCCAACTCATGGGTTCTGCCTATGCGATCACTTAAAAGAAGGGTAAGGACAATATGGTGGAAGATGCTCCTTCTCGCACATTTGATGACCCAGTTTCTCTTACAGCTATTTCTCTGCTTGTTCCAAATTGGTTGCAATTTGTTCAACAAGGCTATCTCTTCTATGAACTCCATGCTTCTTCATCAGCAGGGCACTCTAGGTTCCTAAAAATGTATGATCGGGAACAATGTAACTTCTTTTGGCAGGAACTGAAAAATGACAATTCAACAGATGGTGGATGATTGTGATACTTTCCAGGTCAACAAGGGCGAAACAACACTCCTTTCGGGACTACTTGAACCCTTGCCCATCCCTACACAGATTTGGACAACTATTGCTATGGATTTCCTAGAAGCGCTCCAGTGGTACAATACCACATCTAAAAGGACACCATATGCAGTAGTCTATGGACAGGCACCGCCAATACTTCTTCCATACACCCTCAGCAGCTTCCCAGTTCAGGAAATTGACTCAGTTCTTCAAAACCGCGATTAGATTCTTCTCATTCTGCAGGACAATCTTCACATGGCAAGAATTCGATTGAAACAAAAAGCCAATCAACATTGTTTTGAGCGCACTTTTCACGTAGTTGATATGGTTCTTCTTCGTCTATAGCCTTCCAAGCAACCCTCCCTGAAACTCACAAGGCGTCAGTGGCTCGGAATTCAACCCGAGGATGCTATAGGGGAACCACTCCTTCAGATTCTACATCGATTTCCACATCTAAAGCTTTGAGGACAAAGATTTTTCTAAGGGAGAGGGGATGTTAGGAACCCATGTCAACCCTTCTATTTACTTTGTTAGTATATTGTTGTTGGACACATATGCTTTGTAAGTCATCCCGTAGTATTTGTTGATCCATAGTTTGTCTTATTGTTGTTGGACGCATATGCTTTGTAAGTCGTCCCGTAGTAATTGTTGATCCATAGTTTGTATTGGCCCATGGTTTGTATTGACCCCTGGTATTGGCACCTAGAATTAGTATATAAGTTTGTGTTGAGACCAATGAAGGTACCATGAAATTATTTGTATTGAGCTTGCTCAGAGGAGGTTTCCCCCTCCAAGTGGCCTGCGATCAATAAAAGTGATTCTAAGTTTTGTTATTTCTACTATCTCATATTTTCATTAATTAATTGTTGCAGGTTCTTCACAAAGAATGAGAGAACAGGAATTCGACCTCATATGGGGGTTAAAACTGCATCACAAAATCTCCATGAAGATCTGTTGAGATTTCTGAATGGCCTATCCGTCAACCAACTTGGATGGGAATCTTGCACCCTTGAAATTGGTTCTAAGGCAAGGAGGATGAGCATCCACCGTGCAAGGACAAGCTTGAAGCTCTCCCAAATTTCAAAGATGCAAATGAAAAATGACCAAAATATAATCCATTTCAACTTTTCCTCCCATTTAATAACTTTATTTGACTCATTTACCTCCTTAGAACTCAAATTATCTCCTAATTACTCATGAAATTCGAATTAGTGGGGGTTATGACCCTTCATTGGCCCCACATGACACTTGGCTCATCTTTTGTCTCCAAATCCTACATGATTTCTAATTGGAGAATATTTTGGATGCTTTGGAGATGTGTAACTCCTATAATTCTCCGTCTTGGTCTATTTTTAGCTCTTACATTGTCATAGATGTCATAGAATTTGTCTTAAGTGTCATAATGCTTGTCATAGTTGTCATAGAATATGTCATTGACTATTTTTAGCCCTATGACTCTTCCTCTTCCTTCATGAATGTTACCTCTTACCTTCCAACTCGAATTTGGGGATGTATCCATGTTTAAAGGAGGAATATTCTCTCATGTGGACCCCGCATGTCCACTTATGCGCCCCCAAGTCCAACTAGGACCTAATGCCACTTCATTTTGGAGCATTTAACATTTATTCCATAATTTATTGGCCTATTTTTCCACCATAAATTTAGAATATTGAATTTTCATGAGAAGCTATAGACCTTGGGGTTAAATGTCAATATTTTAATTCTTCCACATAACCCTTAGGAATTGGGTAGGCCAACTTAATTATTTATCTGAAAATCATTTAATTATGGACATGACATGTAACTCCTTTTCATAAAAGAAATTCAACTTCCTCCAATAACCAACATTCACAACATCCAAATATCAGAAGAAGAAGATACAATGGAATCTAAAGAATGAGATGGTCTGGAAATAAGAGATTTGGATCTACAAGGCACAGTATATGCATGTGATAGACAAGAACCAAAATAAATTCCTTCAAAATATATATAAATCCTCAAAGAATATCTTTATAAAAGTAGATATAAGCAGAAAGGACTTCCTCCAAATTGGAACTTGATTAAAACTTCCTTGGGAGTGAAAATGAGAATGCAAAAAGATCCCCAAAAAGCTATAAAGTAAGGGGGGAAAAAAGGGAGGAAACCAATAAGTCAACACATAAAAGATCTGGGAGCTCAATTAATTGACTCGGGTTTATATCTAACATTGTTAGATAATTTTCAACCTCCTCAACATTTATTATGAATATTATAACCTAGAATATCTGAGGCATCAATGGAAAGAGTAAATAAATAATTCTATGAAACAAAATTACTAAAGAAAAACCATCTATAATTATGATACAAGAAACTAAATGCTCATGTACTACCCTTCACTCTATAACAAGGAAAATATGGAAGATCTATCAGGATATAGCCCTGGACGCTAAAGGAAATGTAGGAGGAATCACCATACTATGGAATCCAAATGTGATTGATTTGGCCAATTTCGTATCAACTCCAAATACCATATCAACTAAATTTTATTGGAACAATTGTAATAGGATACTTGACAAATGTCTAAGGACCACGACTACTTCTAGAAAAAATGGTCTTCTAAATAGTCTCAAAACTATTAATTCACTGACATAGAACCAACATTGGATAAATGGAGGTGACTTCAACATGATAACCTCCATGGCTGAAAAAAAGGAGGCATAAAAAAACTAGATGAAGACAACAAAGACTTTCAATTACTCAATGAGGAACTTCATTTAGTGGACATTGAAACTAATAATGGGAATCACACATGTAATAATAAAAGAGGAGCAACTCAAAACGCTACCATATTATAATGTTATCTCATCTCTGAATCCATATTACTTAAAGAAACAACAACCAATTTGTATTTCCATCTTGTGGATTAGATCACTGGCCTATTAGCATTGAGCTAGGTGTGGTAGACTCACCATCAAGAAAATCGTTCTAATTTGAAAAAATTTGGCTTGACCACCAAGACTTTTAGGATAACATATCAACTTGGTGAAAGGAAGCTAAGATTCCCAAAGGTAGAATGATGTACAAATTCTAACAAAGGATCAAAATCCTGAAAGCTAAAAAAAAAAAAAAAGTGGAATAAGGAAGTATTTGGAGACATCCTGGTAGTGCAAAGGAATTTAAAAACAAGAATGACCTAGATACAAAACTAATTTATTCAAGAAGGATTCTCATAGGACCTCTGTGAAATTCTACAGGTGTAGATCACTCAGCTTGAACAAACCTCACAAATTCACTCAAAGAATTGCAGAGAAGAAGAAGAAGAATTGAATCAATATTCACACATGAAACTCAAAGAATGTGGAAAACTATTGTAATTTCATTCATCAACTATAAGCTGGAAAAAATGTGTGAGTACAATGGAATGAATTCGATTACCCCAAAGGTGATTGAATTCTCCTCAAGGTGTGGCTTGGACTGCATTGGAGACATCACCCAATCAATGGTAGTAGTCATAGATAGTCAAAGGTCAGTTAAAGATGAGTCTAACTCAGTCTAGATAAACCATGTGGGAACTAATCAAGGGAAGGAGACTCCAAGGGTGCATGACAGGCTGTCAGTAGTCAAGTGGCACTCTAATACAGATAACTGGAAGCTACAATTAGTTGAATTGAGCAATCAATGCAAGATCTGACTATTGGAATCCAAGAGTGTGTAGTAGGGCGTATTAGTAATCCAGATGATGAAAACAAGGCGCACTAGGTAGGTAAAAGGGATACTTATGGATAAAAACAGGCTCCAGGGGGATGAAAATAATCACTAGGTGCTGGGGAGACTATCATACTGATGACTGGATGCATGCATGCATGTAGAATGCATGCAATGCATGAATGTAAAATGCATGCAATGCATGAAAATAATCATGATGATGGTGAGAATATTACAACAACCTCATCAAGGAAGAAATGGACATACAGATACATTTAGATCAAAGAGGAAAACATGAAGAAATATTATGGAGTAAAAAATCAAGAATAAAATGGATAAAAGAGGGGGAATGTAATACAAAATTCTTCCATAGATCAATGATACAACACATGCACAACAATGAAATAGATAAACTCATCAATTAGAAAGGTATCTCTCTAACTTCCAAGAAGGACCTAGAAAAGGAACTCACAACTTACTACCAATCTCTACAATCGAAACCTATAATAGATAGAAAAGATGTTATCTATAGACCTATATCTCTTTGCAATGTCATTTATAAAACAATTACTAAAGTAATTGCTAACAAGATAAAACCCTTTTTCTTTTTTTGTAAACTGCAGTGAGAATTTATATTATAGTACAAAAAAGAGTTACATGCATGAGATATTATGTAGTTCTAAGAGCAATCTGGTGCCTCTCGTAGAGTAGAAAAAAATAGGGCCTTTGGAGACCTTCCCACATATGGGCTGACAGACATAGGCATAGTTACAACCGATCATAAAAAAAAGGACTAGTTTTTCTCAGGAAAATAAGCAGTGCAACACAGTAAACTGAAAAACCAAAACAAGGAGACTCGATACTCTAACCGCCTAAAAAAAGAGTTGGGGTCTGCCATAGTAACCTTAGATGCTCGCGTCTACATTCGGGGGACTGGGCTTGTCTTCTATAATGGGGAAACTTCCAAATAAATCTTCATCCCAGCTCTGTACCAGGAGAGGTTCAATCTTGTGAGGATTAGCAGCTTCGCCATTAGATTTTTTGACCCTTTTGCAGTGCAACGCATCAATAGTTGAAGGAATTGGGAAGGAGGTTCTAGGGGGAGAGACCCCTTGTAGCACGACAGCCGCAAGAGAGACCGACCCATAGGTAGATCCCAAGACAAGAGCTGGGACATCCACAATGTCTACGCGAGGCGAATCATGCAAAGTGGAGCCTGGAGCATGGACTTCTGTGGCCTTAGTGACGCTTGCAGGCAGAGCGCTTCCTTTACCATCCAGGGCTTCCATGTTGATTCCGGGCATATTAAGGCCAGAGTCATAGTGAGGAGTGGCTTTGCTGAAGAGGGAAAACTTGCCTCCAGTCATGATGGATTCCAGTGTTGTGAGAATTTCATTTAGGAGGACCATGTGCGTCCTGATATCCATGATGGAAAGCTTGGCCATGGTCCAATTCGCAAGCATTTCTTCGATCATGATTCCTAGCATATTATTCATAAGCCAGTAATAGTTTATTTGGATACCATGGCTACGAAAGTCAAGAATTTCAGAAACTCGATTAGCTTCCCAGTCGTCCACCAACCTTCGAACAAGAGCAGTGATCCTATCGTCGTAGCCGTTGATGTCTTTCTTATCCTTCTCCGGGGAGGTAGCAATTTGACCAACGCCATGACAAGCGCCACGCTTAGAGGTGCTGCACAGACGAGTCATGGCATAATTAGAGAGCACACATGAGGGGGAATATAGAACAAAACTAACAGCCACAGGAGCATGCAGAGAATAATAGGGAATGTCAACACAGATGAAACTGATGGAATGAGGAGGTGTCATGTCTAAGGCTATGTGGAGGGAGCATCGAGGCATCACACGGGAGAACAAAATGTACAGGCTGTTGCAGTTATGAAGCAAGGATGAAGACAGTCAAACTGGTTTTAATTCCAACAACCAACGCGTCATCCAGATTAACAGATTCACATGTGAAAGAACCAATTGGCATGGGAAAGGACATGATATTAAGTGCAATGCTCGGGAAAGGGAGCCCACTGAGGTCCGCTGCAAGATGGTTGATCCAACCTTCCAGGTGGGTGCATGGCAGTGCTTTCCTTGATCAGCACATGTTTGACACCCACATCTGGGGTGGAAAGGTCTTTCATGGCCATAGTGGTGCAATGCAGAGAGAATTGATCCGAGAAGGAGTCGTCCAACTGTCCATCTCGAAGGGGAATATTGCAAGAGACCCCTTCGTTAGCCAAGCTATCTTCCAAGGATTTTTCCTTCCTTCTAACATAATGGAAAGTGATGTCCCTGAGTTCATTCATGCTGTTAGAAATCCTTTGGATTTTGTGCTCCAGCCTCCAGCCGGAGAGAGCTCGGAAACCTGAGAGCCATTTTGAATTTTGGTGGCCAAGTTGAGGATCACCTGCGAATCTCCCTCCGCTATGAGGGGGTGAAGATTATGGCCACACACAATATTTATGCCCTGTAAAAGGCCTTCTAGCTTAGCTGCATTATTGCTGGCATGTTCGATGTTGCCATAGTAGATTCTGATGATTTTTCCTTAAGAATTGTGGAAGACTCCACCAAATCCATCCATCCTCGGATTACCCTTTGAAGCCCCATCAAAGTTGAGTTTGAAAAGACCCCTGAGGGGAGGGGACCAAAAATTTGGGCTGGAAGTGCGCATTGCAGAGTTTTTCCTAACAGTAGGGATGGAAGGGTGAGAAAATTTCCAGTTGGAGAGAATTCTTTTCTCTGAGTCCAAGGAAGGGAGATCAAAGGTGTTCCATTCTTTGGAAAAAAGAGTTTCTTGTAGATTTATTTTGAAAGTATCCCAAATAGCATCAGTGGATCTACTTTTTCCTTCGAAGATTCTTAGATTTCTTTCCTTCCATATGCTCTAGACCATGAAACCTGGAGTGATATCCTAGAGTTTGTTGAGTTGAGCACTTTGAAAGGGGTCTGCTTCCCAAATTTGTAAGATCATGATGATGTTATCTTTGAATATGTTAGATCTTCTAAAATTTTCCGCTGCTCGATCCTAGAGAGTGGAGGCTAGACTACAGGAGTCAAGCAAGTGATCAATGGTCTCGGAGTTTGCGTTACACATGACACAAAAGGAGGTTCTAGTGAAACCTCTTTTCTGAAGATTATCCCAAGTGAGAATGCACCTGTGAGTGAAAAGCCAGAGGAATGTGGAGACCTTGGGCCAAAGCAGAGGATTCCATATCTTATTCCATAGGGGGAATTGAGTAGTGTCTTCCTTTCGAGACATAATGGAGTATGCTTCCTTGACCGTAAAATACCCTTTAGGGAGATGGCCCCACTGTAGGATGTCAATGCCAGGTGTTATGCGGATATTTCTTGTAAAGAGTTATGTCCAGATGTGCTCAAGTAGATCAGGCTTTATTCCTGTCTACCAAAGAATTGGATCCTTCCAAGCTCTGAAAGGGGGGATTCTAACTGGATTCCAGAAATCGCGAAAAACAATGGCAGAGGTCATTTTCTAGGAGAGAGGATTCAAAATGCAAAAAGGGAGGTTGATGAGTTTAGGAATTTGCTGCCACGAGTCCTTCCAAACTCAGAGCATGGGATCCCTATTTGATCTCCCAAAATCTATGTTGTTGAAACAGGGTTCTTTGAGAGTTATCTGCCTTCCAAATCGATGAATCCGGGGGGTCAAGATCATAGTGGATTAGATGGGAAGGATTCTAGCCTTGGGAATATTTATTATTCCACAATTGAGCCCAAGGTGAATCATTGTTTGAGACCCACCTCCACCAAATTTTGGCAGAAAGAGCCTCATTATCTAAATAAGGGTCCCTTAATCCTAGGCCCCCTTCTCTCTTAGGTAGACAGGTCATCTACCATTTCACTAGGGCCCATCTATTGTTTTGGGAACTTTTCCCCAAAGAAAGGACCGTTGTAGCTTCCAGAGAGATTTCAAAACCCATTTAGGAGTTGCTAGGACAGAAACAAGATAGAGGGGCATTGACTGGAGAACAACTTTGAGGAGCGTGAGGATGTAGGCCAAGTTGAGAGAGCGAAAGGACCAAGAGGTGATGCGTAGTTCAATTTTGTCTAAAAGCTCCATCCAAGAGGAATTTTTGATGGCAGAATCGAAAAGAGGAGCCCTGAGGTACTTGGAGGGTAGGGTGCAGATAGAGAAGCCTAGAATGCGAGCAATGTTGCGTTTGGATATGGCATCAGTATTGAAAAAGAAAATTTGAGACTTTTCCAGATTAATAGTTGTGCCAAAAGCCTCTTAGAAGAGTTGGAGAATATTATGAAGGGAGCGGGCTTCTTGGAAAGAGGGGTGACCGAAAAGGAGACTGTCATCGATGAAGTTTTGGTAGGCAATGGGATCCCCTCCATGGAGGGAGAGGTTGCGCAAGGAAATAGAAGAAACCACTGCATGTAACATTCTACCCAGCCCTTCTTCCATGAGAATGAAAAGGAACGAAGAAAGGGGGTCACCTTGACGGATTCTGTGAGAGGGGGTAAAGGTGGAGGAGGGAGAGTCGTTGACCATGATAGAAAAGAAAACAAAGGAGACCCAGTGAGTCCATTTGTGGCTAAAGCCAAAGGCGAGCAACATTTCCCTGATGAAATCCCAGCTGAGCTTATCAAAGGCTTTAGAGAGATATAATTTTAGGAGCATCCCAGGAGAGCAATTGACTTTGAGGGAGCGAGTGATTTCATGAGCAAGGATTATAGCATCCAGGATTTGTCTCCCTTCAACATAGACCATTTTTTCATGGGAGATGAGTAGGGGAAAAATGGGTTTGAGGCGATTTGCAACTACTTTGGAGATGATTTTATAGAAGACATTGCAGAGAGAAATGGACTTGGACTTACATGGGTGAGAGGCTCCTTTCTCTTTGGGAACCAAGGAGAGATGGGTGTAATTTAGTGCGGGTAACACCCATCGCTTTTGTCTAGACTCTTCCATCACCTCCAACACTTTGAAATTTAGAAAATACCAACAGTGGTGGAAGAAGTTGATGGTGAAGCCATCTGGACTAGGAGCTTTACCCTCAACCATCTAATTGAAGACAGTTTCGACTTCTTGAAGAGAGATGGGTTGCATAAGAGAGGCATTGTGATCAACAATAATGATGGAGGGGATGTGACTTGTAACCTGAGCAATAGAATTAGATCTAGAAGCAGGAGGTTCCATGAGGAGATCTTGGAAGAAGCCTCTGAGTTCCTGCTCAATGTCTGCATGATCTTCTAGAACCTCTCCGGAGTCAGTTTTAAGATTAATGATATGATTGTGCATTCGGTGTTGAAGAGTTGAACGGTGAAAGAAGTAGGTGTTGCGTTCTCCTTCCTTTATCCAAGTAACTCTTTATTTTTTCCTCCATAAGATTTCTTCATGTTGATAACGCTAATTAAGTCTATCCATGAGATCCTTTTCCTTAATCTTGTGATCTTTGGAGAGCCCATAAACCATGATGGTTCATTGGAGGGAGTCGATTTCCTCTTCAATAAATTTTTTGTCCTTGAAGATTTCACCAAAGGTAGTGTGGTTCCATTGCTTAAGGTTGACCCGAAGTAGTTTGAGTTTTTGTTGAAAAACGACCATTTCCAATTTTCCAGCAATGCGCATCTCATTCCACCAAGTATTGATAGTATCCATGAAGGAGGGATGGGATAACCAAAAAATTTCGAAACTAAAGGTCCTATGGAGGTGAGTTCCCAGACTTTGCCACATTAAATCGATAGGCTAATGATATGAACCGACCTCCAGGAGAACAGAAGAAGCAATAATTCCTCCTTCCTAAAGGAGGTTTTCTGAGACCAGGAAGCGGTCTAGACGTTTGGAAATCTGATGATCATCGCCTATTTTGTTATTCCATGTGAAGAATCCAGAAGAGGGTTGCATGTCCACCAGTCTACTGTCGGAAATGAAGGCTTTGAAAAGTTTATCTTCGGTGGAAAGGGACCATATCCCTCCTTTCTTTTCATCTAGGGATGTGATCATGTTGAAATCTCCTCCAATTATGAGAGGGGAATTACAGTGTTGTGAGGTGAACCATTCCAGGTAGCCTAGGAGTTAGGCCTTTAGAGCCGGAGACTGTGGGCTATAAACATTCAGGAGGTTCCTGTGGATGGTCGAGCCAAGGATGTGGAAGGAGGCGGAGATAGCATGAGCAGTGGTAGCATAATTTTCGAGTGAGATAATAGAGGGGTTCCAAGCTATGGCTATGCCTCCTACAGCTCCATGGGCATCAATATCAAAGGAATGGAAACCTTTCCAGATTTTGGACATGAGAAGGTTGAGAGTTCCAGAAGTGCATTTGGTTTCTTGAATAAAAAGGGCAGAGGGAAAATCAGAATGTATTTTCCTTTTTAACATGTGACGTTTGGAGGGTCCATTGATTCCTCTTATATTACAAGAGATGATATTCATTGGGAACTGGAAGTGAGAGAGGGAAAGAACTCCATTAGTTGGGCATATTGCCCTGATTCCACCAGCCGAGTACTTAGCAGATTTATCCTTTGTAGATATGATTTCCTCCCTCTCTTTTTGAGGTCCCTTAGAAGTTTCTGTTTATATTTTTTAGGAAGGTTATGAATACCAAGTTTAAGGTGGGATTTGGATTTGGTTAGGGATTCTTTTAGGAGATGAATTTGGTTGGGTGGAATGGATCCAAAAGCTTTTTGTGTACAAGCATCTTCCAGCCCGAGGAGTTCAAGATCTCCTATGTCAAGCTCAGTCATTTATTCAGCCATAGTGATGTCAGGAATGGAATCCAAATATTGCAAAAGAGGAGGATCCTTTGGGGTGGAAGATTTACCTCGCGTTACAACTAGTTCAATAGGTTTTTCCTGAGTAGGATGGGATTCCAGATCGCTCGGCTGGGCTAGATCATGGGTCTTTGTTGGGATATGCTCCTGGGATATTTATTGCTTCTTGAGGTCTGCGACTGGATCCTTCGAGTGACCTTTAGGGGAATCAAAGCTATTACTTGTAGAAGGGATATCATCTTTGTTCTTACCTTTGGTAGGTTTGTGGCCATGACGTTTCACTTTTCTGGATCTTTGGAAGCCATCAACATTAGTACTCTCCTTCTTAAGGTCGTCTTTGGCATATTTGTTCAGAGGGAAATCCCGAAAAATATTTCCATGCTCATGACATTTGCGGCATATGAAAGGGACATGCTCATAATCCATAGGTTGGATCCATTCAGAATATTCAAGGGAGAGGCTTATTGCATCCATGAGGGCCTTTGAAATATGCATATACACACAGATACGAGTATATGATGTGTATTTTTTGAGTTTTGTTTGATCAACATATCTGACAAAGGCACCCAGGGTGTTTCCAATGTCTTTCAGTGTTTCCTTGTCCTAATATTCCCGTGGGAGGGAATACATTCTGATACAGACCGGAGCCCAAGTGAAGTCCTCTTTCTTTGGGAAGAATCTTTCGGTCCATTTTTTTAGGTATAGACCAATAGAGTTGAAGAAATAGGGGCCGTTGTTTTCCACCCCAGCTTTGTCTTCCAGGTGGTGGAAGATGATGGTAAAAAAACCTTTGGATCCAAGCTGTAGATCATAGTGGGATTTAGGCTTCCACTTCATGGCTATCCATCCCTTGAGGGCTTGCTCGTTAGGACACATGCCTATGAATTTGCATATGAGGGAGTGATCTTTGA
This sequence comes from Larix kaempferi, assembly GCA_027924585.1. NCBI lineage: Eukaryota > Viridiplantae > Streptophyta > Pinopsida > Pinales > Pinaceae > Larix > Larix kaempferi. Next base: position 4,603,831 of record BSBM01001331.1, on the reverse strand, counting down.
GATATTGAGATCGAGCGTTGATTCTCTCTAGTGGGAGGGTCAGACTTGGTCTTGCGACTGAGAGTGCTATGAATATACTGGTGCCTGGAGCGCCTCTTTTTGGTTGTGATTCCTTGTAAAAATCTGAGGTATCATGAGTTTGGTATGAATCAGGGATGGGGATATCTTTAGAACCAATCCTCAGAGAGGAGGCTTTCCCTACTGAGCGTGGTGAGTCAAGATTGATTGGGGGGGCTGCCAAATGGGAGGGGACATCCTCCCCTCCCTGTGATATCGAGGCTTCATTGACAGGATAAGACCCTTATTACCACAAATAATATCAATTAAGCAATCAAGCTATGTTGAAGGTAGAAAAATTCTGGAAAACATTATATTTTCTGATGAAAATATTCATTCCTTGAAGGCTCAAAAGAAACTAGGTCTGCTGATTAAACTTGATCTATGTAAAGCATTTGATAAGCTAAACTGGAACTATATTAAATATTCCCTCCTTTCTTTTTGTTTCTCGACCATTTGGAAAAGTTGGATCTTATCCCTTTCTTCATCTGCATTTTTCTCCATCCTTATTAATGGATTTCCAACCCCAACTTTCTTCCCCTCCCGAGGAATCCATTATGGAGACCCCCTCTCCCCATTCCTCTTCATTTTGATGGAATAGGGATAGAAATAACCTTCTCCAAAGATACTCATTATGGAGTTTTATCTGGACTTAACTTTAAACAATTAACCCTCCCCTTCCTCCCACCATCAATTTATTAACGACACAATGCTAATGGGCATTCTCTCTATCATGGAAGCCAAATCCTTTAAAAATATTCACCATCTCTTCACCACCAACTTGGGCTCTGATATCAACCTTGATAAATCCAAGATCGTTTTTCTATGACACTAACCCCTCTATCCAACTTCATATAGCTAGACTCCTTGGCTTCCAACATAGCACTCTTCCTTCCAAATATCTACATACCCCCCTTATTGGAAATGCCCTCCATAATGTTTCTTGGAAAGCTCTCCTATCCTCCCTAGAAATCAAGCTTGCAATTTGTACCTTTTTCTCTCTAAAATTCCCAGGAAGAATAAATCTCTTTAAGTATGTCCTTCAAATCATGTCTCTATATATTTTTCTCATTTTTAGAAGCCCCCAAATATATTCTAAAATCTCCAACAAACCTTCCTATCGAGAGGCTCAAAGTTAAAGTCTACCAACCTAAATTGGCGGGTGGATTGGGTCTGAGAGATCCAGGCATTCAAAGCCAAGCTATAGGGGAAAAATTATGGTGTCCATGGACTAATACAAAGGAAAAAATACATGAGGAGATATGGAAACATAAGTATGCACTGAACATTCCAAATTTGCAACTAATTAGACTAGAAGGAACAAGTAATGGGTCCCTTATATGGAATAATGCATGGAATAATTGCTCTGTCGTTCATGACAACAGATTTTGAGAAATCGAGGATGGAAAATAACCCTCTTTTGGTATGATGCCTAGTATCAATGGCCAAAACTTAAAGATAACCTAGAGTTGACAAATTGCATAGAAACCCTTCTAAGTATGGACAAAACCCAAGTAGCACAATATTGGGAAAACCATCAAACATGAGACAAATGGAGGAAATGGATGTCGAAGGAAAAATGGCCTCCCATACATGAAATAGAAATAGAGTCACTTTGGAAGACTCATCAACATAGAAAGATAAAATATCCAAAGATCAGGACAAAATCCGATGGGGAAACAACTCAAGTAGAAATTTTACTCTTCAAGAAGCCTACTCTAAAGCCATTGGAATCAATATAATAGGAGATCAAATGATATTGAAACAAATTTAGAAGGAAAATATATGGCCAAAAATATCTATCTTTACCTAGTTGATAGCCAAAGGTAAAATTTTAACTTGGGGCCAAATCCATAAAAGAGGATTGCATGGTCCATCGATATGCCCACTTTGTCAAAACAATGTGGAAAACATGGAGCATCTCCTCAACCATTTTCCTTATATAGCTTAATTATGGGACAAAGGATCAATCATTTTTCATCAATCATATAAGAATAGAAATGAAATCAAGCTTACTATCAAAAACTAGAGAGAGGATCCTTTTACTCATCCAATTTTGAATCGAGCATGGAAGCTCTTCCTAGGCTTCCTAGTCGGGGAAACCTAGAAATAAATTAATAGAAGAATATTCAAAGATCAAAAGGAACAACCTGATCAAACATGGATAAGAATAAGAAGGAATATTTTGGAAACCCTATGCCAAACTTACTGGAATGAAAAAGACACTACAAGGAAATACCATGAAAGGTACATGCTCCAATCTCTAGGATTTGATTCAACAAAAAATTACAATCCCCTAAAAGCGGTGGACATATGGACAATGAGTCCTACCTCATGAATATCTCCTCCAGTAGGATTTCTTAAATTCCGTTTCAATGGAGCAACAAGAGGAAACTCGAGCCTAACTAGTTTTGTAGGGGTCTTTAAAAATTCAAAATGGTGGCATTAAAAGAATATATGTGAGTAATGCAAATTATTCCATATAAGGGACCATCATAGAACCCATTAATTTTGGAATAAGTAATGGGTTCCTTATATGGAATAATTTTTTTGTGGAATAAGTTTTGAAAAAATGTTGCAGAACTTCTTGATGCATCAAGATGAATGCAAATTTAAATCAAACAACATTACTCTAAACTAATAATGGAGGAAGATCCCAAGATCACAATTCAAATGATTAATAAATTTCAAAATGGAACCCCTATCCGTAAAGTCTTGTTGATGCCTCGGATATCGCAGCATCAATCAGAAAGGGATTCTCCCCGAGAGATGGTCCCAATTAGACTATCTCCCGTTTGGTGTAGGGAATCCGTCCGGTTAGCGGTTCCGGCAACCGTGGTTTTGGACTTTAAATCCGATTCTACCGGTTATGGCCCGGTCCACCTTTCTTTTGGGTTTTTTTTTTATGTCTTTTATATGAGATGCAAGTGCCTAAATTATACTTAATCTAAATGCAATAAAAACAGATTTAAGTCTAGAAACTGGGATAACTCTATCTATCCCTGTAGGGAACACGCTTAAGGGAGGAGCAATCAGCTGTAACAAATATCGTAAACTAAGAACAGATAGCTATTATTTCTCACAATCAAAGCTACAACAAGGTAAAGATCTTGAGAAGATAGCTTCTCATTCAACATAGAACGCATCTATTGCTCATAAACAGAAGAAAGCAAAGAATAAAGAAACAGATCTGAAAAGAACGTATCTATTGCTCATAAACAGAAGAAAGCAAAATTATTTAATCCATGTAACAAGAATAAAGAAACAGATCTAGATGTAACAGAACTGGAATTAAACTTAAAGATCCCTGCAAGGAGCAATTTAAAGACATGAACAATGAGCCACATGAATTATTCTGAAGAAAGAACAGTTAGCCATTCGATCTAGACAAATAAATCTACAACAATACATTTCATTGTTCACAAAATAGAGAAAACGCATGCACGGGGGGGAGCAAAATCATTAATGCAAAGAAATACTTCAGATGTCAAGAATGATCTCACATTGCAGAACCGCAGTCATTAGAATAGTCCAATATAGAGCAATCCAACATCCCAGGCAAAACGTCCATCTCTCGTGGCTTCTATTAGAAAAATCAATTTTACAGGCCCGATACAAGATAGCTCGTATGGGTTTCAAAATTTCCTTCCCTGCCAAAAGTCCTTTCTAATCTTTCCTAGATGCTATTTATAGCTACAAATCTGCCCTTTGGGCTGACACCTAGCATTCTCCACCTGTCATTTACAGGAATTTCCACTATAATCGACCACCAAAAATGGCCACTTCCTTTACAAAAAATATTTTGACAAAAATTAGGGACAGCTGTCCCATGGCTTACGACTTACATATTCGAAATATACATAACAGAAAATTGGCTAACATCAAAGCTTTCCCTGCTGGGCACGTGTTTGGCTGAAGAGAGTGGCTCACTGAATTCAGCCTCTTCATTCCTGTGCGTGAGCTTCTGCTGGCAAAGGTTCGCCCAAGTTAATTGTCACTGATGCTGCTTGGGAAGAGGCCCTCGAATCCCCTGTTGATGCTGCTCCTAATTGGGAAGGGGGAATTGAACTGGCCAGACTTTCTGCCATTGCTGGGGAAGAGGCTGCTGGGAGAGAGGCTGCCGGATCTACTGATGCTCCTGCTGCTGCTGCAGCTTTCCTGTCCTCCTCTGCTATGTAGATGTACCACACACCTGTGTCCCTTATGATTATGTTTGCTGCAGCAGGAAACAGGATTTTCTGAGAAGTCAGATTCTTCCCGAGCTCTGTTTTAATGCTTTGGACTTCTGCTTCAGCAGCTTGATGCGCTTCCTTCAGCAGATGGTTGTGAAGTGTTGATGAACCGATGTAATGCTGGAGATCATCCATGGCCAGGACATCAATCCTTTTCACATACTCCATCTGGACGCCTAGCTCTTCTTTCAGTTGAGACAACCGCTGCTCCTTTTCCGGGAAATCTTCTAGGGTCTGAGGGAAACTCAATGTGCAGTTGTCATGGACTCCTTTGAGCTTTTGGTATAGGTTGTTGATTCTATCTGTTGTCCTCTGCACACTGGTTATCAGCTTATTGGCACAGTTCCTGCCAAACTCCAACAAGGCTATATCTTCATTAAAATCGTCCACGGCCTTAAAAGGAAGATGCGGGGGGAAACCTCCTTTCCCTTCTCTCCATGCCATCTGACTTATGACATTTGCCTTGACACGGGTATTCTTAGCTTTGAGCCTGTGGGCTTCCGCATTAATCTCTTTTAGCCTAACCACCATGGCCTTGAGTTTGCACACCTCATCGGTGATTAGCTCTTGGGAGCCATACACTTGCTGCAAGATATTGCATGACAGCTCGTGGAAGGGAGATAGGTCTATGGTTCTGCTCTCCGCTTGCTCTAAACGCTCAGCTAATGCTTGCTTGTCTGCTTCTAGCAGAGATGCCTTTTCTTCTGCACCATTCTTCTCTGCTTCCACAATCATCATTTGAAGTGTTAGCTGGTCTTTTTCCTCCTCCAGCTGGCTGTACTTGTTTGACAGCTCCTTATGCTCAGCGTACAAGCAATTATACTTGTTTACCACCATATCCCTTTGGGCTTGCTCATTAGCCACATTTTGTTGCAGCGTGCGTGCTCTCTTCTTTGTTAATATATTTTCTTTAACTATAACGTCTACATTGGCAAATGATGCCTTTGCTGTCGCTATAACTGCGGACGCCATAGCAATGGGATCTTGATCCGTGTTCTGCATGACAGTGACCTCCCGGTGAGTAACAATGTCTTCATGGAAGGGACTTTTAATCCTCTCTTCTGATTGGAGGACCATTGCTTTTCTTTTCTTATCATATACAAACTCATTCCATTTGGACACCGTACGCTTTCCTGATGGAGTGTACGGGACAATTGGTCGGTTTATGATGTCTATGTCCTCTTCCATAGGTGGGGTCCGGACTTCCTGAGCAGGGTTTCCTCCTTCATTTTGGGCACCAGAGCCACCTACTTGAGAGGTGTCTATTTCCATGTCCTGCATACCGGATCCACCTGCCTCGGCATCTTCCCTTGTCTTCAATTCTTCTTCCGCCTTCTTTTCTGCCTCAGCCTGCTCAACCTCTGCTTCTTTCTGCTTTTGGGCTTCCTCAGCCTCTTTCCGCAGTCTTTCATTTTCAGCTTCTTGCTGCTTTCTTGCTTCCTCAGCTTCCCGCTGTAACCTCGCCTCCTCTCTTAATCTGAGCTCTTCCTGAGCTCGGGCATCCTCAACTTCTTTCTCCTTTTGCTGGATGGTCTTCTGGGCCTTGGTTGAGCTAGAGATTGCTCCAGCACCTTGGCGACAGATCCGTAGCTCAGTCATGTTGCTGATGCCCCTGAACGCTTCTTCCTCGGCATCAGGGTAGTGGGAGTATTCGAAGTGGGCGTAGATATCTTTGCAATGCTCAGCCACTTTACCTTTTCTGTCGTTCCTGTGGAAGATGACCTCACCGAAGTGGAAGGCCTTCAACTCTTGAACAAATTCATTGGCCGAGGCAACCCCTGAAAACTTGTAAGCGCCGATGCAGAAAGGTAGAGGGGGAAAGGAAGCCTTGTGTTGCTTGTGGAGCAATGCTCCAATCCCATCCAAGAAGAGTTGTCTTACTGCTTCCTTGAGCACCACATAGTCTGTGGCATACTACGGCAATATGTATGGGGGCTTAGTCCCTCCAAACATTCTCAGGTAGGTACCTTGTTCTGAAAAGTAAAAGTCCCCATAATCCTCAAGGACTTCCAAAGCATTTTCTGACAGGCAATTTGGTTCTTCCTTGAACATTTTCTCGTATAGGGGCATGATGAACCCCTCACAGATTAGTTTGTAGCTGGGCTTGTAATTCTGAGCCCACAACAACTTGTAAGCAATATAGACGGGCATGGTGGCCTTATCCCATGTGCAGCCCAATTTGGGGAATTCTATCTTGGCCAAGATACAATCTATCAGATAGGAAGACATGAAGAATTCATCCTTCTTCAAGGCTAGTCCTTCTCTCGCAGCTACTATCATTGAGGACAGACTATCTGACAGGATAGTGGCCCAGTCGAACACAGTTCCATTGAATGCCACGTAATGGATGATAGGGATCCACTGGATTTTGTATACTGTACCATCGGGCATGCCGAAGATTCTGCACAGCATCAGGGCAATCAATCTAAAAGGAGCTCTCAGGTTCTGCACGTCATATTCATTGCTTCCTTTCTTTCTCAAATGCTTCCCTGTCATTAGCAGCTTCTTGGCCATCTCGATGTTGTTCATCTGGCTTAACCATTCATCAGTTAGAGCTTGCTGGACACGAGGAAATCTGTAGGCTGCCGCAAGATATGCGGGTTGAAATGAGGCGATAGCCACTTTCCCGCTATCATTTATCACTCTTCCTTCAGCATCGGCATGTTGGAGTATCCATCCGATCACTTCAGCACAGGGGAACAGCTCAGGGCGGGTAGCGGCTCTAGTTATGCCTGAGGCTCTGATATTGAGATAGATTGGTGCTTCCTCCAGCAACATATCTGGGATTTCTTGGTCCCTGATCATTCTATAGATGTCATCCCATCTGATTTCTGGAGGGACACCAGTGGTGCACCTAGTGTCCTGGAGCGAGGTTTCAGTCTTGAGAGGGGCAGGATTCTTTTCTGTCATCTTAGCTTTCTTCTTACCGGTTTTCGGCATCTTGATTTATCCCTGATAACACCCACATACAAGTCATCATGAACTTGAGTAACATACTGCGAGGTTTCAATCAGAGAGTATCATTGTTTTAAGGTATTAATGAAACAAACGCAATGAAGCTGTATATTTAGGAAGCAAAAACGTTATTTCAACATGAAACATAAATTGAAACACTTGAATTTCCTAAAAGGACGAGTTTGGAATGCTCTTGAGGGGTAGGCTAAGCTGCGGATACATTTTGTTCTCGGACCGATAGGCGATTTGCGGAAGCAATTGGCTTCCGGTTCTGCCCTGGGAAAAGATGATTTTCGGCTTAGCAGGGACATGATTATAAAAAATAACCCCCCCATTCTTTAAAGGGGCAAGTTTGGGATGCTCCCGTGGAGACAAGCGCGTTGCGGAAGCAACATGTTTTCGGTTTAGCTCTGGGGAAAGGATAGGATAGCTTTCGTCACTGCTGTGGTTTGGAAGGCCAATGGCGGGTAAGCTCGGGTAGGCAGACTTTGTGCCGAAAAGGAAACCCCTTTCGCATTTACGATTAGGCGAGGGCATTCGAATGCTAATTTTATGGCACTGGCTGAGGTATCTTATGGGAAGTTTTAGTTCGGGCGAGGGTGGTGGCGCCGGAGACACATGGACGGAAAAGGTTCAAGCGGTGATGGTTTCGGGTCTGGCTGGCGTAGCTTGAGTGCTCGCCTTCTGAACAGGGGCCGTGGCGCCGGTTCTAAGATTTGAAATGAGCAGAGGTTTCGTTAGAACCGCAGTTTACGAAAAGGCCCGGGGTTTTATGGCTTAATCTTTCGGCCGGGGATATGCAACGTCGATGGGGCTTCGGCATTTTCAATAGACAATGAGGCACGTGGCCCGGAAAAAGGAACATGTTTAACCGTCTACTCACCAATGTTTATCTTGTTTCTGCTAAAAAAACGAGAAGAACTTGATTCAACCGGATTTGACGGGCAAAAATCGCCCGTGACGGGCGTTTTGCCCGTCAAAACCCCACCTATGCCCATCAATTTCAAAAGACAACTAACCCAATAGCAAAATACGACGTGTAGGGAGATAGATTTACAGTTAAGATCCTACCTGGCACCGATGAAAACGCTAACTGAGGTGGCCGTGAAACGTGTTTGAGCAATCCGAGCTAGAGCGGTTCGCGCGGCGTCCAACCAATCGTCCAGATTGAAAAATTAACAATGTGTTGGCTCGTACCCCCACCGCCTATTTAAATCGAACTGGCACGTGCGAGCGTTCAATTGGGTGGGTGGCGCAATTAAAACGTGGCTTAAATTCGTCGCCCGTAGCGGTCACGTCAAAAAGTCTCGATCTGTGTGCGACCGCCATTCGCGGGACCGTCTTGCGAGTCACACCCGCCGTTGCAGAAGGATAGAGGGGAAATTCTCGCTGTTTCGGGACGCGTCGTGGAAGGGAAACTTGAAACCTTCCGCAAAAGAGCCCCGCGTTGCGGATGTAAAACGCCAAGGCTTCCGCCGTTTCGGGAGCTATTCGCAAAGGGTTTCCGCAAACCAAAACTTTCTAAGTCTCGTTGCTTTTCGGGAAGATATGGCGAAGGCTCCCGCTAGTTTCGGAAGGGAAACATGAAGGTTTCCGCGTTTCGGCAAGTCGAGGCGAACTTTTCGCGGTTTCGGGAGGATATGGCGAACACTTCCGCTATTTCGGGAGCAAATGATGAACGATTCCACTGTTTCGGAAGCAATTCCTCAGCGGCTTCCGCTGTTTCGGAATGGAATTTTCAATTCTTTGTTTAGAAAGGTAGCCCGAGAGCCTCCACAATTTCGGAACGGAATGTTGAAAGCTTCCGCGAAGCTTCCTCGGCTTGTTCCGGAAAGTTCTTTTAAGATATTCCAAGTCCTTTCACAATTCCGGAAGAAGTTCATGAATTTCTTCGTGTTATTTCGGCAAGCTTATGCGAATGGCTTCCGCCGTTTCGGGAGACAGACTTGAATCGCTCCGCCGTTTCGGCAAGGTTTCACCAACGGTTTCCGCAACTTATGGCCATGATCTGAGTTTCTTTTCGGAGAGATATCACGGCGGCTTCCGCCAATTTCGGGCGGTTTCGCTGAATTCCCCAGCCGTTTCGGGAGGGTAAAAACAAAACTAGAAGTTCTCTAAGTCCCTTTCGGAAGCTAAATGCGAATGATTCCCGCCATTTCGGGAGACAGCTCAAATCTTCTCGCGGTTGCGGAAGGCTTGAGCTGAGCACTCCACCGTTTCGGGAAGTATTGTCCCATTGTTCCCGCAGTTTTTCTAATCGAAAAAATCTAAGTCCTTTTCGGGAGATTAAGGTGAATGAGCCCCGCCATTTCGGGAGGAAAACCGGAACCTTTCCGCAGTTGCGGAAGGCTTGAGCGAAGGGTTCCGCCGTTTCGGGAGTCATTACCCAATGGCTACCGCAGCTTTCAAAATATTCTAAGTCTTACGGGCGTGTTTCCCACGTTCTCCCGCCGTTTCGGGAGGAAAACTCCGAAGGTTTCCGTAACTTTTCTCACGGTTTACGATTTTGACAAAGGAAATCTAAGTCCTTCTTCCGGAAGGTTAGACGTTTGGCTTTTTTGGAGTCTCGGGGAGATAGCCTGAGGGATTCCAAAATGTTGGGAAAAGTTCTAAGTTCCTCTTTGGCTCTTTGGGGAAAACATGGAAGGATTGACGGCAAGATGTTCAGTAGGGAAATAAGCTTTTATGTTGAAAACAGAGCTGACGGCTGGGATGGCTTCTCAGGCAAATTTTCTACAAAAAAAAATACAGAAGGGGCCCCAACATGTACAAAATTTTGGGGAGGGGTGTTGCTGCAACAACAAGTCTCAAACAATTGGAAAATAGAAACTGAGCTTGAAGAAATTATTTACTACATCTCGAGAATCCTAACACTAATACCTCTCTATGTTCATAGACTAGATAATAAAATGGTAAATAAGATAATAAATGAGGCTTTCAATGATGCTCAGGAGGATACATATGGAAGATGGAACAACATTACCCCCTCAACGTTTAAAAATGATCGTTCCAATTTAGCCAAGTTATATCTCAACACCCTAGATTAGGTGGTTTTAATGCACTTTAATGATAGTACATCGACACAATCCTAGGAGAGGAAAGGGACTATGACACTTTCCTACTAACATGAAGAGCCAATTGCCACCTCGCCTCCTTCTGCAAAATGAATCAAACCCTCTTGCTTCAATTTTAATTAATGTGTGGGAACCATCAATTCTGTAGGCAGCTAATAATAAAAATCATGGCATGAAATATGCCCTTTGGAGGAATAGACAATATAAATCATGATTCAATTGGCCATAACAACATGAAAAAGTTCTGCTTCAACCATGGTTTCAATCCAGGAGTTGGCATAGGTAGAAATCACATATTTCAAATTGAAGACGAACAAACAATTAACCGAATCAAGGATTATGAGGGTAATTGGGATAGCATTGTAGTTTAGGGAAAAATGAATGGATAATCAACTCATAACAAGGTATGGAATCTATCATTAAATATAGGTGTTAGTGTTCGAAGGACAAGTATGTAGGAAAATATTCAACTAACTGGGATGTCTCGTGAAATAATTATACCCATATAGTTTATTATTGCTCTATCTCATACTTCAATTCTAATTTATTTAATTCTCAGTTAGAAAATATCTTGAGTTATAAAGATCCAAAAAGAAATCCCTTTGTTCAGTCTTTACTAGGAAATCCTCTCCTTTCTTTCATTTTATCCTCTAAGGATTTCTCTATCTCAGTTGCCTAGTCCCCTATCTCCTGACTCTCACCCATTTTCTCTTTCATTTTGGTTGTTGCTCAGACCTTCAAACCTCATCCCATTCCGAGCATTTAATTACTTTCAACCATGACCAGAGCACTCCAATCCCAACACCCCCGCAAGGGAAAATCTCCTGTTAGCGATTCTTGACTCAGAAAGCAGATTGATGAGCTGAGAACTTCATGATTCCATCTCACCCCTGCTCACATTCAGAGAAAGATATCATATCATGAGGAAGAAATTAAACTGGAGCAGGACTACACTCCGAATAAGGAGATATAAGGAAATATGGAGGACTATGTTCCATATCCAGGAAACACAAGTGATAGGGACACCAAACACCTTAAGACTATAGCCCTTTATTGGCAGATAAAATACCTATTGAGAAAGGCCCTATTGGACACACAGGAATAAAGAAATGAAATGGTCCTAAAGATGGAGGAAAGTATAGACCAAAGCAAAAAAATTCATGCATAGAACAAGAGACTAGACATGAAGTTGAACATCATTTACAAATCAAGTAAAAGCATGGCGTTTCCAACTGAATATCACTCAGACATTCAAGCAAACCAATATCCCGACAATCACATTCCAAAAGACCATGCAAAATACTAAAATTAGGTTCCACACATTTGTCGTTTTTGAGTTTTTTTACAATTTTTACTACAATAGCAATACTTAGAACTCTAATGCTAATAATAGGCTTTCTTTAAGTATTATCCATAGTACTAGTTTGATATCTAGGACTAAAAGCTTTAATATCGTGTTTAATATTTGGTATGGGTTTCCTTTTGGCCGACCTAAAATATGGTTATTTTGATTGTTTGTAAATTTCCTTTTCAAATATTAATAGAATCTATGCTATCTTATAATAATAAAAACACATCGTCGCAGCTCCTCACCACCTGCCCTTGCGGTTAATCATGCATGCTGGTGTGATAGGGGTAAGCTTAGCGTGGCACCCGCATCTGGGTGGAATTTATAGATATTATTACTTTCTAGTAATCAATACATTTCACAAATATTTTTAAATTGTTCATGATCAATGACCATGCAATCAACTATTTTGAAAATAGTAATGATCATGAAGGAATATCTTTAAAATGATTTAATTCATTCACAATTTGAACGAACAAATATTATTAATAGTGTATCTCTAGCATCTATTCTTCAATCTCCGTTTTTTAAGATTTTAAACTTATATTAGATTTTATGTTTATCTTTAAGCTCTTCTTGGGGAAAAAAATGTTCAAGAATATTAAAATGGTCTACAAGTTGACTATTCTATTTATGTCAATTTATTATGTTTAAAAGTAAAAAATAATTGGTTATTTGTAGGGAAACAATGTGAAGGATTCTTAGCTTAGAAAAGGATATTCTATGTCTTCAAGTAATAGCAGACCACAAAATTTGAGACTAATTGAGCACTATAAAAATAACCATCTTGAACTCTTTAATCTCCCAATTTTTCATTGGACCATATTTGAAATCTCAATATGGTGATTTTATAGCACTCACCTACTCGCTAGGAGAAAAGTTGTTATGGATTTCATTTATTCTATGGGATAAAATTTCAATATGGTGATTTTTATAGCTATGCTTTTCTTTTCCATGTGAAGAAAAACATAGAATAGAGTTCTCTCATATTAAAATTCATTTTGATTTGTTGCTTTAGTATAGAGCTCATCCTTAAATATATCATCCGTATTTACATTGAAGGATGATAAATACATTGAAAACAACAAATCCAATGGAATTTTTTGATGGGAAGTGTTCAAATGTGAGTCTTTACAATGAAGGGTGACATATACATTGAAAACAATAAACCAAAAGGAATTTTATGATGGGAAGTGTTGTTATGATTAGTTGTGTTGTTATGTGGATGGATATAAAATTCATCCTTAAATGTATCATCCTTGTTTAGAGTGAAGGATGATCGATACATTGAAAATAAAAAAATCCAAATGAATTTTATGATGATAAGTGTTCAGATATTTCGTTAACATCTAATCGGTGTTAGTTATAGATATGACTAGTTGTGTTAAAGGAAGTTTTGTTACACTGGAAACCTTGTTGCTTGGCCAATAAATAAAATGGTGGATTTCAATAAAGATTTTGTCTTTGTATTGGATTTCACTACAATTTCTCTCTTTTGTCTTTGTTTGGGATGCAGGTTTTGTGAATATCTCTTCCACAATATCACAATTTATAATGTTTCTAATTAATGCAAGGATGTTTCTAAAAGGAACAAAAAATTTACTAAAAAGGTACAACTCTTGATTGCAATGAATGTTATCGCTTGATTTTATTTTATTAGATATTTAATTTTTTTATATTTTTAATAATAGATGTCATAATGTTATTATGCATGCACTTACAATAATAATAATGGTAAAAAAAGAAACTATCATTGGCCAACATAGTGTTCAATGTTTAAAAGATGGAGATTTATGAAACCATGTATTTGTTTCTTTTTAAATGCAAAAGAGGTATGGGATGAAGCAATATAATTGACACTTTTGGAATTGTAATTTACAACTATAAAACTAAAATTAACATCCTTTTTAATTTAAATTCACACTTTTGGAATCAAAATCACATTTTTGGAATCAAAATCACACTTTTGGAATTGAAAATCACAATTTTGGGGTCAAAAATCATAGTTTTGGAATCGAAAATCTCACTTTTGGGGTTTAGAGATAATTCAAAATTCACACTTTTGGAATAAAAAATAACACTTTTGAAAACCAATATTCCCACTTTCAAAGCCTAATTTTGCACTTTAGAAAGGCTGATATTAACACTTTTACAATTAAAATTCACACCTTTTAAGTCTAAATTTTCCTTATTAATCCAAATTTAACGAAATAGCAGTTATATATTTATAAATTTCCTCCAACTAGTGGCAAGTGAAGGAAATTTCTCCCAGCTGTAGGAAATATGTCAAGACATCTCTTTCTTTGACAGATGCTACCCATGAGTTGGGGATATCAGTCCACAAGGGGAGAATTTTAATTTCTTCCTCTTCAGTTTTTAGCTGCACTCCAGTGGTGTGGGTTTCTTTCCAATCAGTGGAAAACTGGACATAAACTGTTTGAAAGCTAATTTTTGGTTACTTGATCCTTAGAAGGGATCCTTGATAAATCACCAACTAAGAAAAAATCCTCAGCTTATAAGAAATATGAACAAACTACACATTGTGAAGTTGACACACCCATTATCGTCAACATCAATGAATACCCACCTCACATTGGAATTAGGGATAACATATGTCAATATTGAAGCATCGAATGCAAGCACTTCAAATCATACTAAAAAAGAAACCAAATAAAGAACTAACCCAAGTATCTCCAAAAAGGCCTTGACATCCCTATGTTCATAGTGAATACCTCAACCTTTGACTACAAGGAAAACACATTCCAACAGAATTTTTTGTGGCACGTCCCCAAAACAATTTCCTCCTTATCAATTTATAGAAAAGGTGAGCAACCATATTTTTTAGTGGAGGTTTTGTAATCAATGTAAGGCTTCAGTCTACTCCCATTAACAAGTCCTTGCAAATTTTCTCCGGATAATGTGGCTAACTGAAATGCACCACCCTTAGTGACATTTTGATGATGTATGGCCCTAACCAATGAATTTTGAATTTTCCAGGAAATTTCATAAATTTACTATCATAGAGGAGGACAAGGTCTCCCACCTGGAAAAATTTGTACTTGATGTGCCTATCGTGCCATACTTTTTCTCGGTCTTTCTGCACTTGTTGGTGAAAACCTGCTATGAAGCGATCTTCCTCCAATCCAACTAACTGTAATAATCTTTCATCCATTGTCTCATCATCAACCATATATATGAATGCTATAATTATCAAGCTTGGTACTATGTATTCCATGGGAATGACAACTTCCTGTCCATATGCTAATCTGAAAGGTGTATGACCTGTCAACTTTTTACAAGTTGTTTTATATGCCCATAATATTGCTGCTATTCTAAGATCCCAGTCATCCATGTTTGTGTTGTATACCTTGGTTAATACATTCTCCAATACTTTATTAAAGGCTTCTACAATGCCATTAGCTTGTGGATGATATGGTGTACTCTTCTGATGGTATATCTGGAATTATTCTGTCAGCGCTTCAATAGTTTTGTTCAGGAAATGAGTTCCTTGATCACTCATTAGGATCTTTGGACATCCAAAACTTGTCAGAATGTTCTAAAAAATGAACTACATGGAGGTAACTATGCTGCAGTCCTTTACTGGTTTTGCCTCTTCCCATTTGGTTAGATAATCTGTAGCTGTGATGATATATCTCGAACCGGTTCTTTTCCTTGGTGGATTAATAGGTCCCACAAAGTCAATAGCCCATTTGTCAAAGGATTGCAAGGTCAGTTGTGGCATCAATGGAATCTCATCTCTACGAGATAGTCTCCCTGTTCTTTGGCATACATCGCAACTCCGATAATGTTCTTTTGAATCTTTGTGTATAGTAGGCCACCATAGTCTTGATCTCAATATTTTATGCACAGTCTCTCTTCCTACGTAGTGTCCTATCGATACTCCTTAATGTGCTTCAACAAGTATCATAGGTTTCTCGTGTTCTAATACACATCTTCGCAATACTTCATCCAGTCCCAATTTGTATAATTGTCCTGCAATTAGAGTAAAGTCAGTTGATCTTACTACTAACTGTTTCTTTTGTTGCATAGTAAATTCTGTAGGTTCTATCCCTGTAGTCTGAAATGGTACAATATCTCTGAAATAGTCATCTGCTATATGGATAGAAAATAACTACGCATCTGGTAGGATATCTTCCAAATTACTAGGCTCTTCTCCTGACTCGATTCTTGAAAGATGGTCCAGTCCCATGTTCAATATTCCTGGCTTCACAATGATTTCAAAGTCATACTCCTGAAACAGTAAGATCCATCTGCATATTCTCCCCCCTAACACTGGTTTATTGACCAAATACTTCAAAGCTGAATGGTCCGTGAACATACAAAAATGCGAACCTAGAAAATAATGTCTAAACTTATGCAATGTGTACACCATTGCTAAGCCTTCCCTTTCTGTTGTGGTATAATTCTTTTCTGCCGAAGATAGATTTCTGCTTGAAAATGAAATGGGATGATCGATGCCTCTCTCACCTGGTTGCGCTAATACAATGCCAAGTGCTATAGATGAAGCATCTACGTGTACATGAAATGGCTTATTCTAGTCAGGAAAGATGAGAATAGGTGTTGTAACCATTTTTTCTTTTAATGTGTCCAAGCCTTTTTGGCAATCTTCAGTCCAATTGTATTTCGCTTCTTTCTTCAATAACTTCTCCACAGGCGCAGTGATCTGCGCATATCCTTTGATGAATTTTCTATAGTATCCTGTGTGTCCCAATGTAGTGCGTAGCTGCTTAACTGAGTTAGGTGTATGAAGGTTTACTATGATTGTTATGTTTGTTGGATCAACCATCAATCCTTGCTTACATACTATGTGTCCCAATAAAATACCATAAGGAACACAGAAGACACACTTCTTCAGGTTCAAGGAAATATGATACTGTCTACACTTCGCTAACATCATCCTTAAGTTTGCATGATGGTTATTCAACAGGCCAAATACTGTCCAGTCATCAAAGTAAAATTCTAAAAATTTATGAATAAAATCCTTGAATGCAGCTACAACCACTCTTGAAAAAATAGCAGGTGCGTTCTCCAATCCAAAAGACATAACAGTTTACTGAAATGATCCCCATTTAGTAGCAAATGTAGTCTTGTGTCTGTCTTATGTAGCAATTCTGATATGATGATAACCATAAAATCCATCAGTGAAAGAGTATGCCTCTTGTCCACCGGTGTTATATAACACTTCGTATGTGAATGGAGTAGGAAATGGTTCATGCAGAGATGCATCATTCAATTTTCTGAGATCCACACAAATTCTAATTTCACCTTTAGCTTTCTTGTCTTGAATTACCATGGGACTTATCCATTCTGATTCTTCTAGTGGTTCAATGATTCCTACTTCAAGCATTTTGTCAATTTCTTCTTTCACTCTTTCTTTATATATGGGGTTCAATCTATAGGGTCTTTTCTTAATAGGATTCGCATCAGGCTTGAGAGGTATTTTCATAACTCCCAAGTCACCTAAAATGCCTTTCATTTCAGAAAACTTGGTAGGGAATAAATCTTGATATTCGCGTAATAGGTCTGCTAGCTGTCATATTGTTTCTTCATCCTAGTAATCCCCCATATATCCCTTGCTTTAACTCTGTTTTCCCTGAAATTCACTGACACCCCTGCAATCCCATTCTGCATATTTCATTCCTGAGGACTCTATCCCAAATTCCACTTCCCAAAGCTAGAAATCTCACATTTGTCTATTTTTAGGGTTTGTCATAACTTCTTCAATTTTGACCCACTCACCTCCAAATTTTGCCACCGTGTTCATTCCCTATTTCTACTTCTTTGTCCCTCTTTGACAAATTTTCTCATTCTTTCACCCATTTTCTGAAATCCCCATTTTTTGCTTCCCTGTCCATCAGAAAGTGTCCAGAACCTAGTCAAACCCTAATTACCCCTTCGAGTTTTTCCCAAATCCAAATTTCCATTTACTAAATAAGATTTTGTTTGTGTTTTTCTATCCATTCCCCCCCCCCCCCAAAAAAAAAAAAAAATCCTGGTTATGTTTGTCACCTACGCAGGAGCAAAAACCATGGAGGAAGCACTTGCAGCCATCCAAACCAAACTCCAAGATCTGGATGAAAATTTTCTCAGCCTCCATCTTCAGCATTCAACCATGAACAATAACCGACAACAAGAATCTTCTGCAGCCAATGGGTTCTCTTCTTCCAGCAATTTCCATGGTCCGAAGCTTCAATTTCCTTGCTTCAATGGTACTGATCCGACTGGATGGATCTATTGTGCAGAACAGTATTTTAGTTTGCATAATACTTTTGATGTCCAAAAAGTTCCACTTGCATCATTTCATTTGGAACAGGAAGCCCTTCAATGGTACCGTTGGTACATCAAGGCTCATGACGAGCCAAAATGGACATATTTTTGCCAACTCCTTTTGCAACGATTTGGTCCTAGTGCTTTTGATGACTTCACCGGAGCACTCACTAAACTTCGTCAAAGTGGCACTGTGAGAGAGTATCAGACAAAATTTGAGAAACTAGCCAATCACACAGAAGGATTGTTTGATGAATTCTACAGGAGTTGTTTTATCAGTGGTCTTAAGGATGAAATCCGGTCAGAGGTTAAAATGTTCTGTCCCAACACAATGATGAAAGTCCTAGGGTTGGCTAAGTTGGCAGAAGACAAGATTGCAGCCCAACAATGCTCCAAACCCACTTTTGTTCCCTTTCGGAAAAGTCGAGAGGTGCAAACCTCCGAGCCACCATGGCAGCCATTAGATCATTTGATGGCATTCTGGATTCTGAATAAATGGAGTCACCTCTGGATTCTTCGGAGTCGCCCGGTGAAAAATATGCAGTCAATATGTCACCAGCCCTTGTTCACCATCAAAGACTGGATATATTCGTTGTTGTACATCCCAGGGAAGTATACCTTCGTTCCTCCGTCCTCAACAACGGCGCCAAAAGATGTTATCCCTAAAGTTGAACCTAGAGTACGGGGGTTCAAGCTTAAGGAAATCTTAGATGGTAGATATAAGTGATCTAGGTGGATATTGGTGGCCACCCACCTTTCAACCTGGCTCAAAACAGTTTTATGGCAATTTTGGTATTGTACTATTTTTAGCAGTTTTTCGGGTCCTAAACTTTCGGGGCCATTTTGAGGCCCTAAATGACCTTTTTTGGCAATTTGGGGGGCCAAATGGTTTTCTTTGGCATGCATTTGGCCCCAGTCGAAAGTTGTAAATCTCGGATAGACCTTTCCAACGGGATACCGAGCGCCCCAAACGGAGATCGTATGCAAAAGTTACGACCCCGGGAAGTTGATGTACTAACTTACCCAAACGGGGCCCACATGACTTTTGGCGCTTCATCTCCTAGGGTTAGGTTTTTGGATGTTTAGGGTTTTTGACATTCCTGTTTATTGTAAAAGGCCTTGAGAGCCTCATTGTAACCATCTTCTTGCGAAATGAGCGCAGCCGTCACATCTCTTCTCAGAGATAAGCCGCCACCATTCCAGCAAGCTTGTTTTCCGCTGCATTTTATAGTTCTAGCTTATTTCCTTATTGAATAGAAAACCAGTTTTACTGTAACTTTGTTATTTTGTGTTAAGCATCTGATAATAATCTGTATCCATTTCGTTCTGCTCATAAAATCCGGATCAGTGGTATCAGAGCGGTCTACTCCTTGTCGTCTTAATGCATGTCCCCAACGAGGTCAGGGTACAAAGAATTGGGTCTCGAGCTTGTTTCTCTTGAGGACAAAAGCTCTCGCACGCCCAAGCGACCTCTCATGGCAGGAGAAAGGAAAGATGACGGGACAGGAGATCCTATCAAAATGTTGCTTGAGGAAGCCCTCACGCAGCAGAGGAACGAGATGATGGATAATTTCGCGGAAATCCTTCGGCGACTACCAACAAGCGACGCATCTTCCTTGAGCGGAGGCGCCGCCCCCTTCAAGGTACAAATCAACTTCGATATCCCTATATTTGAAGGGTAGATAGACGCAGATGCTGTAGATAAGTGGTTGAATCTACTAGAAGGGTATTTTTCTGTCCATAACTTTTCGAATAAAGAAAAGATTACTTTTGCGCTCCTCAAAGCCGTTCCCCATGTCAAAGATTGGTGGGAAACATTCTGCGAGCAAAAGGACACAGAAGATGCCTCATTATTTTCAGTCACGGCCACTTGGGAATCCTTCAGGGATGCTATTAAGGAACAATACTACCCTGTTGGAAGTTATGACGACTTGTATACCAAATCGACCACACTGCGACAAGAAAGAGACCAAGCAGTACCAGAGTTCACAAATATCTTCCATACCTTGCGCACCAAGCTGGGTATCAAAGATTCAGAGCGACATCTGGTGCTCAAGTATCGCGGTGGTTTGCATAGATACATCCAGACCGAAATGGAATTTCTGGACATCTCTTCCTTGGGCGCGGCCTACCGATATGCCGTCAAAATCGAGCAAAAGCTCAAACAAAAGACGCGGTAATTTGGGCCTGGGAACCCTTCACAGCAAAAGACAGGAAAGGGCGGCCCCAACCCACATAATAAAGGAAAGAGCAAAGATGGACAGTATCAGGACAGCCAGTCCAAGCCGCAAGCAAAGAAAGACACCGGAAAAACAAAGAAAGATACCGGGAAGTGGTGCGACTTCCATAAGAGCCCTTGGCATAACACTGCTGATTGCCGCTCAAAGCAGTCGCTGGTGGCTGAAGTGAAAGCATCTGAATCAGATGCAGGTTCTGACTCCGAGTCCGAACCAGAAAGGGGAAGACGGATCATTGACGCGGAACCCAGTGCCACCATTGCTACCACCAAGCTCCAGCCTGATGAACCAGACGAGCCAGAAGAAGGAGAACGCCTCTTCCATTCACAGATGTGGGTAAAAGGCACCCCGCTGCACTTCATTGTTGATAGCGGTAGCCAGAAAAATCTCATCTCAGCAGAAGTCGTCAAGCGCCTGGGCCTATCGACAACACCGCACCCACAACCCTACACCATTGGATGGCTCCGCAAAGGAAGCGATCTCCGCGTCAGCCAACAGTGCCGACTGCCATACGGCATCAAGCCCTTCAAGGACGAGGTATTGTGTGATGTTGCTCCTCTCGAAGTTTCAGATGTTCTTTTGGGCCAACCTTATTTATGGAAACGTCATGCTGTATATGAGTCTAGGCCTCGTAGTGTTATTATTTCTTTGAACAGGAAATTGTACAGGATACCCAAGGCAGTCCCTCCTAGTGCTATTTCCTTGATCTCTGCCAAGCAATGCAGGAAGGTCATCTCTCAGACCGGAAAATTTGTCTTCTTCGTGATTCGCTCTCAGAGTGAAAGAAAGATCACAGCCACATCCCGGGCCTCCACGATCGATCTATCCACACAACAGAAGCAAGTGGATAAGGTGGTGGAAGGATACTCAGATATCTTCTCCTCTCCGACCGGGGTACCTCTGCACTGCCAGGTCAAGCATCCCATCGATCTGACCCCAGGCGCACCGCTACCCAATGGGCCAGTCTATCGCCGCTCTCTGTTGGAAAACGAGGAGATCAAGAGGCAGATCCAAGAATTGCTCAATAAGGGGCACATCCGTCCCAGTTCATCACCTTGTGGGAGCCCAATCGTGCTGGTGCAGAAGAAAGATGGGACCTGGCGACTCTGCATTGATTACCGGGCCCTGAATAAAATCACAGTCCGTAACCGGTACCCGATTCCCCGAATCAACGACCTCCTTGATCAGCTCACGGGGGCCAAATACTTCAGTAAGATTGATCTGAAGTCTGGCTACCACCAGGTCCCAATAGAACAGACAGATGTATGGAAGACTTCCTTCAAGTCAAAAGAAGGTCTTTTTGAATGGCTGGTCATGCCTTTTGGTTTGACAAATGCTCCAGCAACTTTTATGAGGATGATGGACGATATCCTACGACCTTTCACCAACAATTTTGTAGTGGTGTATCTGGATGACATCCTCATCTACAGCAAGACTTGGGAGGAACACTTGCAGCATATTCAGCAGGTTCTGCACACCCTGCGGAAGCACAAACTATATGCAAACTTGGAGAAATGCTCCTTCAGCATGGACAGGGTCCATTACTTAGGCTACATCGTCGATCGACATGGTGTGCATGTGGATCCAGCCAAGATCCAGGTCATCCGTGACTGGCCAGCCCCAACCACACTCACTGAACTTCGGAGCTTCTTGGGCCTCGCCAATTTCTATCGCCGGTTCGTGCTGGGATTCTCTCATATCGCATGGGCCCTCAGCCAAGTGACCAGGGGTGGTGGTAAGGCAAAATTTGTGTGGGGCCTGTCCCAACAACAAGCCTTCGATGATTTGAAGAAGCGTTTGTGCTCATCGCCGGTACTCTCATTACCGAACCTGCAACATCCCTTTGAGATCGAGACAAATGCTTCCGATTATGCTGTGGGTGCTGTTCTCACTCAACATGGACACCCCGTGGCATATCATAGTGAGACACTATCAGATGCTATCCGCAAGTACCCTACCTATGACAAAGAAATGTACTCCATTGTACAAGCCTGCCGCCAGTGGAGACATTACATTCTTGGGAAGGAGACAGTCATCCACACTGATCACAAGCCACTACAGTTCATGCAGACCCAAGGAAAATTGCAGAATGACCGCCATCAGAAGTGGTCAACATATTTACAGCAGTTCCACCTCAACATCAAATATAAAACAGGGAGTGCCAACCGAGTTGCTGACTGCCTCAGTCGACCTCCAGTCGCGGCACTTACCACAGTGCTAGACTCTTGTGGCCATGAAACCTTCGGATGGCCCCACCTCTATGAGACAGACCCTGACTTCTCCGCCACCTATCAAATGTTGGGCACCAACTCAGTGGTTGCTAATTTCCATCTTCAGGACGGGTTGTTGTGTCATCTGGGCCATCTCTGCGTTCCATCAAGCGAGCGTGCGAAGCTGATTTGGGAAGCTCACTATAGTCGGGTAGCAGGACACTTTGGCGTCGAAAAGACAGTGGCAGTGTTGCAGAAACATTTCTACTGGCCGAAACTTCGACAGGATGTCGGCAAGTATATCAGGTCCTGCACCGCTTGCGCTATTGCCAAACCGACCACTAAGAAACAGGGCCTTTACACCCCTCTGCCTACTCCTGACAGGCCGTGGGAATCCATCTCAATGGACTACATGTCGGGCCTCCCGACCACCAAGAGGGGAAACGACTGTGTTTTTGTGGTTGTAGATCGCTTTTCCAAGATGGCGATTCTAGTCGCTTGTAAGAAGAACATCACAGCAGAAGCCACTGCCAAGCTCTTCTTTGAACGAGTATGGGTACATTTTGGGATCCCACAGACCATTATCTCAGACCGTGACAGTCGGTTCCTCAGCTCATTCTGGTCAAGCCTCTGGTCACTGCTGGATACCAAGCTCACCAAATCCACTGCCTTCCACCCCCAGACCGATGGACAAACGGAGGTCGTCAACCGGATGGTCGTACATATCCTGCGCATGTACAATTCAACACACCCCCGCACATGGTATGAGAGTCTCCCCTATGTCCAACATAGCTACAACCGAGCCCTGCATAGCTCAACTGGCCACAACCCCTTTCAGGTGGGGTTGGGATTCCAACCATTGGGCCCCATGGATGTTGCACTTCCCCTTGCGACCACCTCGGCCGACTCGTCCCCAGAAGATGACAAAGCCGCCCGGTTCATTGAACGGATCCAGCATATCCGCCAACAGGTTCAGGATATTCTACAGAAGTCTAATGCCAAGTACAAGCAGCGCCATGATCAACATCGGGTGCCACATAAGTTTCAGGTGGGCGACAAAGTTTGGTTGCATCTGCAGAAAGAACGCCTTACAGGGCCCCATCGAAAGCTTCGCCCACTCCGTTATGGGCCATACACCATCACCAAGGCGGTGGGTGACAATGCTTTTGATCTCAACATTCCCCCCTTCCTTGGTCTGCATCCAGTCTTCAACGTGGCTCTCCTTCGGCCATATTTCCCACCACTATTAGACACCTCAGAGATAGCAGAGATGTTGACACCCACAGAGCTCAACCCTGACTGCCTACAACAAGCATCCGGTGATCATATTGCAGACACACAGATCAAGGGCACTCGACATCAAAGGATCCAGCTTTATCGAGTTGTCAAAGCAGGGAAACTCCTGCACCAAGGCAAGTGGCTCACTCGAGGCCAAATTCAGCAGAAATTTCCTCATCTGATGGGGGAACTCAACGCAATGGAGACCATTTCTTCCTAAGGAGGGAGGATTGATCCAGGTGGATATTGGTGGCCACCCACCTTTCCAACTGGCTCAAAACAGTTTTATGGCAATTTTGGTATTGTACTATTTTTAGCAGTTTTTCGGGTCCTAAACTTCCGGGGCCATTTTGAGGCCCTAAATGACCTTTTTTGGCAATTTGGGGGGCCAAATGTTTGCCTTCGGCATGCATTTGGGGGGCCAAATGGTTGCCTTTGGCATGCATTTGGCCCCACTCGAAAGTTGTAAATCTCGGATAGACCTTTCCAACGGGCTACCGAGCGCCCCAAACGGAGATCGTATGCAAAAGTTACGACCCCGGGAAGTTGATGTACTAACTTACCCAAACGGGGCCCACATGACTTTTGGCGCTTCATCTCCTAGGGTTAGGTTTTTGGATGTCTAGGGTTTTTGACATTCCTGTTTATTGTAAAATTCCTTGAGAGCCTCATTGTAACCATCTTCTTGCGAAATGAGCGTAGCCGTCACATCTCTTCTCAGAGATAAGCCGCCACCATTCCAGCAAGCTTGTTTTCCGCTGCATTTTACAGTTCTAGCTTATTTCCTTATTGAATAGAAAACCAGTTTTACTGTATCTCTGTTATTTTGTGTTAAGCATCTGATAATAATCTGTATCCATTTCATTCTGCTCATAAAATCCGGATCAATAAGACATCTACTCAGTAATTCTTATGAAATTCTGGTGGCAAATGAATCTATGGTTCAAGTTGGATATTCAAAATCAGATGACAGGGATAATATGAAGTTCCAATACTTTAAACAGAAACAGAAAATGACTGTGATAATAAATATACAAATGTAAGAGCTCAAGTTTCATTTCATAATAGGGGCATAGTTATATACTAGTTAAGAGAATCACAACATGAAATTGAGACCATGCATAGACAAAATAATGATAGTATATACTTCATAAATTGAAATAAGACAGGCTCAAAGATCATAATTTACTTCAAAAATAGTCATTTCTGCAAAAGATAACATAAGAAACAACATACATGCCTGTACATAGCTTTTAAAACCGAACTTCCATCATATTGTTCAAGTTCCAACCTCTTCTTTCTCAGAAGAAGAGCCCCTTTTCCCCCATCAAAATGTTACAATCATGCCTCATATAAGTATTGAGGTCGAAATCCTCACTACGAGGTCGAATTTCTAAAGATAGTAGAGATTACATTAAATTTTGGAACTGTCTGCCATGAAAAATGGACTAGACTACTGAAAACTAGGGCTACAATTATGATTTTGTATCTCTTGAATCATGACAACTCTGTACAATCCTGGAGAGGTTTTTGTAGATGAATCCGTCATTGAGAAAAGCCTCTTTCAGTTTTCAAAAATTCTCCTCCAGCTGTCCATAATCAACTCTGCAAAAATATGACTCAAACTGGAATTTCCGCAGTCAGAAAAATAGGTTGCAATGAAGAGAGTGAATCTTTCAATCCTTGATACCTGTGTAAAAAGTGAGATATGATTTTGTAGTTATATATATTAGGAATAAAAACCTCCTTTAGTTTTCCCAAATTCATCTTGCATTGGCCACAATCTGTTCTGAAAAAAGATGACGAAACAGGTCATTTCTAGAAAAATCTGCCTTAAAAAATTCTCCACTGTATGCTGTTCAATTGCTATCTGGCATGTGTAATGGGCTGCCACGGCTCATGGGGGTACGAGATGCATGAATATTCATAACTTATTTTGAATTATGATAAATCCAAATTATAATTACAAACTTAAACCCCTGTTTAAATCATTATTTCATATTTCTGCGATACTGACAACATTTTTACACTACTGACAGCATTTTCACATTTGAAATTTTGGCATATGTTGTCAGTTTATCATTTTAATCAAATGGATGAATTGTAATGTTTCCAAACATTTGAAATGCCTTTTGAACTAAGAAATTAAACCTTATTTCGAAAATAAACATGAACAAGAGCCTTATCCTATTTTAATTATGAAAATATGACAAAATGTGACTAGGATAATATAAAACTTAAGAAAAATGAAAGGAATGTATAAATTAGGCAAATGGGAAAAAAAACACTAAGGTGAAAAGTGAATGAAAACCAGGTAAAGGTTGTAGTAGTCTAAGAAATAACCTTAGAGATAACAGGTTCTCAACGACCTCCCATCCTGCCAGCTTCTCGACCAACTCCTATCAAGCATTTTTCTGAAACAGAGATGCAGGCACGTAGAGAAAAAGGGCTTTGTTATAATTGTGATGAGAAATTCACTTGGGGACATAGATGTGTTCAACAAAAGCTCTATTTCTTGGATATGGATTCTCCGCCTGCCTCTACAATTGGTGAAGAAACTCCAGATACAATGGATGATCAAGTCGACATTCAGGAGCCGCCTATTGACCCCCCATCTCAGGATGAACAACCAGTGATATCTCTCCATGCTTTATCCGGTATCACAACCCCCCAAACAATGTGGGTCAAGGGTTACTTCAAGAAGCTTCCTCTTACAATACTCATTGATTCTGGTAGCACTCATAACTTCATTAACCCTTGGATTTCCAAACATGCTGATTGTTTTTTCCATCCTTGCTCCAACTTTGAAGTCATGGTTTCCAATGGGGGCACCTTACCTTGCAAGGGGAAGTGTCACAATGTGCGTATCTCTCTGGAATATTATAACCTGCGCTCTGACATGTTTTCCTTGTCCCTAGGCGGATGTGATGTGGTTTTGGGCGTTCAATGGTTATGCACACTTGGCCCCATATTATGAGATTTTGCTGAACTTTGGATGTAGTTTTTAGTCAATGGTAAACAACACAAATTTAATGGCTTGCAACAAGGGTCTCTCCGCATCATCAGTTCACATTTCCTGGAAAATATCCTTAAGAATAATTCACATGGTGTCATCGCTTAACTCCATTCCATTCAGATGCACCCATCAAGGGTCTCCCATACTTCCTTGGATAGATATGCAGGTGTCCTTGCTAAACCAGTGGGCTTGTTGCCTTCAAGAGACCTTTCTGGTAAGAATTTAGCCGCATCTACATATCAGCAGGAAATGATGGCTATTTTTCATGCAGTACAGAAGTGGTAGCCATACCTATTAGGGAATTATTTCTTCATCAAGACTGGTCTCCAGAGTCTGGAAAATTTCTTGGAAAAATGGGTATCCTCCCCAGCACACTTGAAATGGGTTATCCAACTCATGGGTTATGCCTATGTGATCACTTACAAGAAGGGTAAGGACAATATGGTGGCAGATGCTCCTTCTCGCACATTTGATGACCCATTTTCTCTTACAGCTATTTCTCTGCTTGTTCCAAATTGGTTGCAATCTGTTCAACAGGGCTATCTCTTCTATGAACTCCATGCTTCTTCATCAGTAGGTCACTATGGGTTCCTCAAAATGTATGAACGGGAACAATGTAACTTCTTTTGGAAGGCACTGAAAATGACAATTCAACAGATGGTGGTTGACTATGATATTTTCCAGGTCAATAAGGGTAAAACGATACTCCTTTCGGGACTGCTCAAACCCTTGCCCATCCCTACACAGATTTGGAAAACTATTTCTATGGATTTCCTAGAAGCGCTCCAGTGGTACAATACCACATCTAAAAGGACACCATATGAAGCAGTATATGGACAGGCACCACAAATTCTTCTTCCATGCACCCTCAACAGCTCCCTAGTTCAAGCAATTCACTCGGTTCTTCGAAACTGCGATCGGATTATTCTCATTTTGCAGGACAATCTTCACATGGCAAGAATTCGACTGAAACAACAAGCCGATCAACACCATTCTGAGCACACTTTTCACATAGCTGATATGGTTCTTCTTCATATACAGCCTTCCAAGCAACCCTCCCTGAAACTCACAAGGCATCAGTGGCCCGGAATGCAACCCGAGGATGCTACAGGGGAACCACTCCTTCAGATTTCGAATCAATTTCCACATCTAAAGCTTTGAGGACAAATATTTTTCTAAGGGAGAGGGGATGTTAGGAACCCATGTCAACCCTTTTATTTACTTTGTTAGTATATTGTTGTTGGACGCATATGCTTTGTAAGTCATCCCGTAGTATTTGTTGATCCATAGTTTGTCTTATTGTTGTTGGACGCATATGCTTTGTAAGTCGTCCCGTAGTAATTGTTGATCCATAGTTTGTATTGGCCCATGGTTTGTATTGACACATGGTATTGGCGCCTAGACTTAGTATATAAGTTTGTGTTGATACTAATGAAGGTGTCGTGAAGTTATTTGTATTGTGCTTTCTCAAAGGAGGTTTCCCCCTCGAAGTGGACTGCGATCAATAAAAACGATTCTGAGTTCAGTTATTTCGACTATCTCACGTATTATCATTAATTAATTGTTGCAGGTTCTTCACATAATGATTCAACGAAGTATGTAGTTGGTTGATAATTGTGAAGTGCAAAGTCACATGTGATATTATTATGTTAAGTATAAGCTAAGTGAGAAACACATCGTGAGGTCACTTTCCCCATCTACGCATCACCAGGGTTACATAAACCTGATTCTGTGACCCCCCATCTTCGCCTTGGGTGAGACTTCATCCTGTTCGTAGGTTGATGCCAAAAGGGCTGGTGAAAGGGGTATTTGTTGGGTCTACAATAGCTTCGTAGAACCTGGGTCAGCCCAGAAAGATGTATTCCAACAATGGTTCCGTTTCTGCGCTATATATATGCAGTTGAGCATCACAATGGTTCCATGCCATGCTGGAATTGATATTTTGGTGATGTGTCATGTTGATGTGGAATCCATAGAAGAAAGAAATACAAAACTTGGTAATCCAGACAGAACGTGAGTTTGCGAAGAAAGAAAACAAACATCTACGTCTTACCACAGAACAATGGTTGTAGAGGTATATATTCATTGAGTTGCATGAATTTTTCTTCACATATTTTGCTAATGAGCTATATGAATGGATATCGAGGCTAGCAGAACGAAAAATATGCTTTCAGGGTGAAGAACCTACAGTTTGGAATCCAGAGTTGATTCAGAGGCTTAAAGGGATTGACAACCACATTTCAAGAGCAATAGACTTTTGGTTGGATAGCTTACTGGAAGGCTATATTACAAAGTTTGTTGTGGACACTTTGAAGTCTTACAGTGCAGCAGAAGGATATTTTTTCCAAGGATTTAGAGGTAAGTACCTGAGAAACTTGAGTTTATGCATTAAAATGATATTTGTTGAAAAATGTATCTTAAAAATGCAATCAAATTCCTAGGGTTTGAGTCTGTAATGTTCAGAAACACAGATAGTGATACAGACGAAGACATTGGTATTTTGTGTAGTGGAAAAAGATATAAAGTTAGCACTAGAAAGAGGTCTCGTGAAGCTAAACCTCACACATTCCTAGAAAATTAGTTAGGAAGTGATAGAAATTCATCTCAAGCTGAGTTTGATAGTGAAATAGAACCTAGATACATTGGCTATCAGCCCATCACTCCGCAGAAACTTATAGTTGAGGAAAGAAATATTACTAGTCCGCAGAACACTAGTAGTAGTGATATTGCAGGAGCAAGCACTCATAATCAGTTAAGTGGTGGTGTACCTTTGTTGCTTGGTTTTTCAACCAAACATGTGCAAGGATGCACCTATTAACTTGTAATAGCAGTCTTCGAATAAAAATCAAATACAACTATAAACTAATCTAACATTAACATGTGCATATAACAATAAATTTAAAAAGATTGACAGAAAGAACAAGAAATGTAACAAAGAATGGTTTTTGTATTATGATACCTCAAATGGTGAGGATGTTTGGTGTTGAGCAGCTCCAAAGTTGAGGTACTCCAGGCTCCAAGCTCCAATGGTCTCTTCTCCAAGTTTGCTAAACTGATCAAAGAACTCAAGAGAGATTTTGACAACATGAGGATAGGATGGATGATGGATGGAAAGTGAGGAGCCCCTATCACCTTTTTATAGTTTTTGGTGATGGGGAATACCATTGTGGTTTTAAGGAAACCAATGGTATTGACCAACATGGTTTAGGTACCTTTTTCCCTCTTTTTTCCTTTTTTGAATATTTTGAATATTTTTATTCCCTTTTAATATTTTTTGGGAATTCTGGACCCTTTTTTAGGGTTTTTTGAAGAAAAATATATATTTTGAGGGGGAAAAGGTGTATTATGGTCTTTTTGGTGACCTTTTGATGGATTTAGAGGCTCAATTGGTGGAAAAGTGGACAAATGGGTCATGTGAATAAGGGAATAAGCTAGTGAGCACTTTTTGGGTGTTAACAGAATGCCCCCTGATGTGTGAGGGCAGGAGCTCATTGTATGGCCGATAGACATCACAGTTCTTTTGTATTTTTCCTAGGGTTTGGGGAAGAGAAGAGACCGGTTGGAGACTGGAGCAACGACCCCTTGGAAGCTGCAAAAACTGAAAAATATTACATGGCCTCAAAATGAATGAGGAATAATCTTTGACTATGGACGAGGCGGGCATACCCATGCTTGTATCAAGACATATACATAACAATTAGGCCCATGAATGGGGGCCTGAAGAAATACATAAAAATATGCTGGTACATCATAATGGTCCAGAGGGGACACAATGCTGGGACATACTCATGGTCATATCATGACTGATTTGAATAACTGATACACTGGAAAAAATGCAACAGCCGTCCTGAATATGTATCAGAAGGGTTGATGAACTGCTGAAATTGAAGGTGTCCAACATCTGAAAATTGTCGCCAAGTGCAACCCGAATATCCATAGGAATATGTAACTGGTTGTATCCTTAATTAGACTCTCATATGTGGTAGAGTCAGATGATATCCGGGGTCTTCAACAAATAACTGAAAGGACCGGTTCCCTATACGAGTCTCAATGATGCGATCAAGGTGTTGAAGACGAGCATGTGAGAAACAATCATTTGGAGAGGCACTGAGGGCTCCTTTCGAAATGATTCGTAGGCACTCATCATAAATGGTGAAGAGTCCAAGGCACAGGGACCTCTAGGTCTATCCTCTGGAATAAATTTGGTTGGCATCGACAGAGGAAGACCAACAACTATCAAGGCAATGATGTTTCCTTGATAGGAGTGCGAGGTGTACAACCGAAGTGTGATAGTACTGATGGTAGGATTGACATACTGTGGGGATGGGAAGTAACTGGGGTCATAGAGTGGGTGGACTCAAACTTCCTTTGTTCAGAGCATGATGACATGGTTGACCTGGCAGTGTAGGAAACTGACTTGTAGGTGCGGGGATCATAGCTTTAATGACTGAAGGGTATGTATTGTGGATTGGAGTGACTGTGGCGGGACAAGCTGATGGATGCTGTAGAGGGACTCTCAGGGTGACATACTGTAGAATAATCTAAACAAAGGTGACCAAAATGGGGAAGCTACCATATGAGTAGACATGATTTGTTGTGGCGCCGAGGAGCACCATTGGGTCCTTCTTCGTATTTTTAATGAGCTCCAAGAAGGGATAAAAGTGTGCTCTGAAATGGTACTATCCTGTGGATTTTGTGAGCCCAAGACTGTTCGTGCTCATGAGTGCTTTCATTTTTAAGGAGTCTGAAAACAATAAGAAGACTCTGTAGTGGTGGTGGAGTACCGTCCTGTGGATTTATACGAGCCCAAGATGGTGATTGCTCATGGTCACTTTCATGTTTAGAGAGTCTGAAAGCGATAAGTGGACTCCATTGGTGTTATTTTTCGTAAGTTAGTCTCCAAGGCCCGAAAAAGCATAAAATGATGCAAATGGAGAACTCTTCTAGCCGATGTGACTAGAGTATTCCTTTTTCGTAATTAGTCTACAAGGTTGGAAAAGGGGTAAACTTATACCAGGTAGATGCCCTTTCAGATACGTTTAGCGAGCATGAAAGGAAGCAAGGTTGCTCGACGATCTTTTCATTGTTTTAGGAGTCAGAAAAGAGCTTAACAGAAACTCCCTAAGTGCCTTTTTCGTAAATGACTTGCTCGGCCCAAAAAATGGGTAAAATTATACCGAACAAAAAGGTATTGGTGAGATTGAGGAATGATCTCGAGCATCGTCACAAGCACGGAAGACTGAATCCGGCGACATAAGGATCATGAAAAACGGGCAACGGCCGATGTGGCACGTAAACCGAGGTGATAAGTGGCATTTTGAAAAAATGCTCGAAAATTATGGGGGTGAGAGCGAGAAATGGTCTCAAGCATCATCACGAGTGTGGAAAACTGAATTCGGCGATATAAGACTCATAAAAAATGGACGATGGTCGATGTGGCACGTAAACCGAGGCGACGAGGGGCATGGTAAAAAATGCCCAAAAAATCTGGGCATGAAAGAGAGAAATGATCTCAAGCATCATTACGAGTGCGAAAAAATGAATCCGGCAATATAAAACTCATAAAAAATGGACGACGATCGATATGGCACGCAAATCGAGGCGACGAGGGGCATGGGAAAAAATGCTTGAAAAATCTGGAGGTGAGAGCAAGAAATGATCTCAAGCATCGTCACGAGCATGGAAAGCTGAATCCGGTGACATAAAGATCGTCAAAAATGGGCAACGGCCGATGTGGTATGCAAATCGAGGCGACGAGGGGCATGGGAAAAAATGCCCGAAAAAACTGGTGGTGAGAGCGAGAAATGATCTCAAGCATCATCACGAGCACGGAAATATGAATCCGGCGGTGCAAATGGTGCAAAAAACGGAGGTCATAAGGACTCCGAAATAGTCAAAGGAAATAACTACGTTAAAAAATGGCTATAAATAAAGGTGAGCCCACTAAGCCAAGGATGCAATGGTGGGGAGAAATGATGACCCGTGGGGGAAGAATACTAGGTGTATCAAATCAAATCAACTATACAAGTGATATGTGACCTCAAAAATGGTTGAGATGACACAAGTGAAAAGTGAGGAGGGTTAATGACCTGCCCCCATGCTATGTGCATGGGGTTTATGATTGTGGATCACATATGTGTTGGTTTGAACAATGTGGTCATTGAAATAATGAGATAGATGTGATGGGGAAGGTTTAGAATGATTGATCATGCCCCCTATCCCAGGGTCTAGGTAATCTATTATGCCCCCTAACTCAAAGGTGTCAATGTGGTGCAGATGTTGTTTCAGAGAGGGATTAATAGGGCATTGAGAAACTGCTGGCGGGGGGGTATACCATGAGGCTGTGGGCCGTGGTGGCATACTGAAGTGATGATATGATGATGGGGGATTCCCCTTGCGAGATGGATGCCCCTAGTATCTCTAACGAGAATCACGATGGTGATGAGTAGGCAAGGTTTTGGGCCTACCCCCATGTTGTGGACATGTGGTTTCCTCATCGATTTGAAAGGGTTGAACATGTGTGTCAAAGGGATCAATGGAAGGGGCCGACTGGACAGAGGGGTATCCAGTGGAAATCGTGTAAATGGTGTTAATTTCTTCCGAGGAGGAAGATGGTGGGGAATGAATTTCCTCAATGGTAGGAGTGGATGTTTCTAGATCGGCATTATTCAGTTCGTATAGAGCTGCTCTATAATCTGGGAGATCAGGGCAGTGATGTGAGTAATGGTCATAAATGCCGCATATCGCACAAGGGTGGTTGGTACGCAACGATTTATCGCGAGGTTGAGGGGACAGTTCTAGTTTGACAACTGGGATGTTAGTGTCATCATCCAACATTTGCATGTGTTCTTGAAGTGCTGGTAATTGCGGACATTGATGGGTAGCATGGCCTATATCGTCACACAAGGAGCACTTAGGGAGTACACGGGTTGTTGGGGGATTCTTTGCTAATTTGGGGGTCTCTAGGGGGGTGCGAGCTGTGGGTCCAGTGGTGTAGGTTTGTGGACCTCTGCCTCCATTGTTGCAGAGTGGTGGAGGAGTATAATTGGATGTTGATGCGGTGGCCGCTGTTGGAGGTGGTCGATTCTAGATGTTTGCTACACCAGGGGGTGGACAGTTAGAAATATTGATGGGTTACACCGGTTGTAAAATGGCATTCAGTGTCGGGGGAGGGGTTGGGGCAGGTAGGTACCATACAGGTAGTCCTAATGTCAATCCTGGGAGATTAAGTGCAGCCATGACTAGTGTGCTGATGGCACCTGAAGGGGGAAATAAAAATGGGATAGTATGAATTGGTGTGGCTCCTATGTGAGTTGGCACTGAGGGTGGTTGTGGGAGTAAAGGGGGTTGTTGGTTTGGTACTTGTGTTTTCTGCGAGAGGGTGCACAAATCAGATATCTCGGTTATCTTCAAAGGGGGTGGGATGGATTGGAATGTGGAAGTCATAGGTGATTCCGAGTATAATCCGGGTCTGACTGTGGAGACGAACGATGTAGGTGCGTTCTGAACTGGTTGTTCACTCATAGGGAGAACATTTTTAGGTGTAGCGGAGGCGTATTGGTTTCGACGTGTTTGGGGATTCTTGTCGGACGATGACATGATAAGGAGATGATGAGTACTTGAATCCATCGGTTGGTTTGCATGTGCAGCGTATGTGATTTGTTGTTGTGGTGCTGTCGTTCCTTGAGGAGGATCCAAAGGATGAGTGTTCGCCACTCCTTGTGTGGGCAAAGGATTCTGCAGCACCATGGGTTGTGGTTGAGGAGGTGGCACTGGTTGTGCCGCGTGCCCTTGGCGTTGGGCGTCATTAGACCACAGTTGGTGTGCTTTCTCCAAATGGGGGCAAGTGTGTGTGTAATGGCCGTATACTCCACATATAGAACATGGATGGTTTGTTCTCAAGTTATTATTTTTAGCCTATTTTGGTGGGCGGTCAGGATTTTGGTTGGGGGGAGCAGCGTTATTGTTGTTTGGAGGATAAGTCTAAGAAACTAGAGGTTGTGGTGCAGCAAGCACTGCCTGTGGTGGGTAATAAGCAGGAGGGTTATGAGGTGGACTTGTTGCTTGTTGTGGTTGTGGGTAATCTTGAGCTGCTGGAAGTGTTGGAGCAAGAGGTGCTACCTGTTGGGGATAATAAGCCACTTGGGCTTGTGGCTGGACCGGAGTCTGGTGGGCCTGTTGGTTATAATATGGAGCTGGTGCATAAGTTGATGGTGCTTTCCCATAACACTGTGGTGGACATGAGGGTCCATGAGTGTGGTGGGTGTGTATTACTGGAGCATACGAAGTTGTAGCTCCAGAATGAGATGTAGCCCTAGAAAGGTCTGGGGCATTGTTTGTACTCATCATGGTAAAAGATTTGTTTTGCGTCGTAACCTGGCCGATAATACCGTCGGCGGCATGGGATGCCCCCAGTGAGTCATGGCGGGATGGATCGCCGCGCGGGGAGTCAGGTAAAATAGTGTATAGATATACTGATTGGGCATATACGAGGTCGAATTGCTGAGCTTTTACGATAGCTTCTTCTTTTGATTGGGGTTGTTTGGAAGCTACATCTTTGGCTATGAGGGGGAGGAGTGATTTGAGGAACCAGTACAAAAAGATACGGTTGTAAAGCTTTATCTTGCAGAGGCTACGGCGCTTGCGCCACTCATGGATATGATCAGTGATGTGTGTAGCGGTGTTCTGTCTACAAGACAAAAGTATTTCCACTCTTGCATCATAGCGTACAGGTAGTTGAAATAACTGGAGGAAAGTTGAGGCGAGGGACGTAAATGTGTTGTGGGTCCCATGTGGCTGCTCAATGTACCACTTGGCTGCTGAGCCAGTGAAAGTTCATTGTAAAAGTCTCAGTCTAATGGAATCATCTACTATGGAGTTAGAGGAACACCATAGGTGAAACGACATGATGTGGTTTTGGGGATCTTCCCCAGCTTTGCCTTCAAATTTTGGGATATCTGAGGGGAGCTTTGTGGGCATGGGTGGCCACGTAGGGTTGTGTCTGATAGGGTCATTGGTTAACCTTGCCAGGTCTGGTAAGTTTAGACTAGTCATGTATGGTAGACTGGTAGATGGGTGTGGCATGGTCATTGGGGCATAACTGTTAATGGTAGCATTATGGAATGGTCCAGTGCCCCTTAAGGGTATGCTAGGTGTGAAAGGGATGTTACCTCCAGCTGATGTGGTGTGGGAGGGGCCAACGCTCCCAAGTGCAACATGGGTTGCAGATGGGTTAGGAATGGTTCCAGTAATCACTGGGATCTGGGTAGTGGTGATGAGGGGAGGGGTGATGCCCATGTTGGGCATACCTAAAATAGGCATTGGACCTGTGTTGGGCATGCCTAGAGGGGGTGTGGCCCCCATGTTGGGCATGCCTAAGGGGGTTGTGTCTACCGTGGTTGTCACGGTAGTAGTAGGGTTTGTTGATGTAGCTCCAATAACACTAGTGAAAAGGGGGTCATATTGTGATCCAACCATGGAGTTGGTTGGTGATGTCTCGGTAGGGTGTTCGGATTCAACCTCGGAATCAGATGTGAAATGAGGCGTGTCAGAATCGGATGACTGGGTTCTATGCCGATGACGTGTGGAGTCAAGGGACAAAGCTCTACATCTATGACGTGTAGAGTCAAGTGTACCGAACTGAGGGGGTTCACC
The DNA here is from genome assembly GCA_027924585.1 of Larix kaempferi. Lineage (NCBI taxonomy): Eukaryota > Viridiplantae > Streptophyta > Pinopsida > Pinales > Pinaceae > Larix > Larix kaempferi. The sequence continues at coordinate 4,567,482 of BSBM01001331.1, read as the reverse complement.
CTAAAAATGGCGGGATTGTCTTAAGTTCTCAATGGTGAGAGATGTCTAGAGATGCCAATGTATTGTGGTGATATAAAAAACTCAAGACCCTAATGCCACGATGTTTACAGGAGAGGAGTATGAAAAAATAATGGCTCTCAGGCCAACAACCAACCTCAAAAGCACTTATTATAACAGTTGTGTTATAATAAGTGGAGGAATCAAGAAAAGTGGTTAGAATACCAAAAATCAAACATTTCCTAGAAATAAGTGGTGCTTACTAGACTAAGGGGGGTAGCAGAGCATGCAAACGCCTAACTAAAAGTGGTATTATGACTCAACTAAACATATCCTCTGCAAGGTGATGAAATCCAAGTCAGACAATATGGGTAGTGGAATCAAAGGCTAGATATCCCCCTACCGGGAGGGACACCGGGTAGATAATCCTAAAAAATGGCTACTAGGATACCTCGTTCATGACACGTTGGGTTGGTGAATCTGCAGTTTGGTTCTATCGCCGCTATACTCCCATACAGGTGGTACACTGAGAACTTTGAAAGGTATCCTTCGGTTACTGAATGGATAGCGGTATTCCACTTAGGCTTCTGGAACCAGTCTGGCTACTTCAACCCTCCTAAGGGAGAGGCCTTCCCAATAAATTGGTGTATAACCATGTCAACAAATAATAAGGGATTTTTGGGACCGTAAAAGACAACCACTATGTCTCAGATGTAAATAATTGAGGGGCGTTATTGGAACACCTATCCCCCCAATCCTACCTAGCTACAAGATTCTTTAAGTGCTCCCCAAGTGGGGTTAAAGTGTTGGTTGAGTTTAGGTAGATTTTAAGTTTCAGTTAATTAAAAATGTGGCAGATTGGGTGCAAGTGTGATTATTTAACTGAAAATGAATTTGCCTCGCTTGGGCGATTGATTACAAATGAAAAAAAAGACGATTCCAATTTGCAAAAAATAAAGGGTTTTTTTTTTTTTTTTTTTCCCTGAAATGTAAATGCTTTAACAAAAATAATTCAAAAACTATGGATTTTCGAAATAATTTTTTAAAAGAAAGCAAATATTGTAAGAAATAATTGGATTTCTAAGTGTTTGCTTGGGCAAAACTATTGATAGAATCTGAAAGATGGTTCGAAATTTGCTAAGAAATGAAATCTATGATCTAAACAAAGTGCTAAAAACCTTTCTTTCACTTGCTGAAAATTTTTAAAAAGATTTTAATAGAGCATATGTAATAGAAAATGATTCACTATTTGCTGTAATAATGCAGAAAAAATAATGCTGGAAAATAGGCTAAATGGACAAAAATTGCAGCAAATTTTTTTCTAAAAATTGGGTCGTACGAAAAATAACAGCATCACGGGTTTCAAGGCAAAAGCCGCAATGGGCATCGCAGGTTTTGGCCGCGAAGTCGTGATGCGCAGCGCGGAAAACGGCTATGAAGCCACGATGTGCATTGCGGAAAAAGGCCGCAAAGCCACGCGGAAAAGGGCCACGAGGTCGCGATGAGCAGTGCGACTGTCGGGCTAAAAGTTGCGATGCGAAAAACGGAAAACAGGTCGCCGAAAATGAAACCGAAAAGTGAAATTTCGATCTGTTAAAGGCTACAGAAAGGGCCAACGACTAGGGCAGCAATGAATATGCTGTCTAGTATGGAAAATCTGCTAATTGGAATGGTAAAAACAAGTAAAAAACTAAGATCTAAAGAATAAATTTAAAGCTCGAAAGCCAGCGGAGTCGCCAAAAAACTGTTGCTTGGTTTTTCAACCAAGCATGTGCAAGGATGCACCTATTAACTTGTAATAGCAGTCTTCGAATAAAAAACAAATACAACTATAAAATAATCTAACATTAACATGTGCATATAACAATAAATTTAAAAAGATTGACAGAAAGAACAAGAAATGTAACAAAGAATGGTTTTTGTATTATGATACCTCAAATGGTGAGGATGTTTGGTGTTGAGCAGGTCCAAGGTTGAGGTGCTCTAGGCTCCAATGGTCTCTTCTCCAAGTTTTCTAAACTGGTCAAAGAACTCAAGAGAGATTTTGACAGCATGAGGATAGGATGGATGATGGATGGAAAGTGAGGAGCCCCTATCACCTTTTTATAGTTTTTGGTGATGGGGAATACCATTGTGGTTTTAAGGAAACCAATGGTATTGGCCAACATGGTTTATGTACCTCTTTCCCTCTTTTTTCCTTTTTTGAATATTTTGAATATTTTTATTCCCTTTTAATATTTTTTGGGAATTCTGGACCCTTTTTGAGGGTTTTTTGAGGAAAAATATATATTTTAAAGGGAAAAAGGTGTATTATGGTCTTTTTGGTGACCTTTTGATGGCTTTAGAGGCTCAATTGGTGGAAAAGTGGACAAATGGGTCATGTGAATAAGGGAATGAGCTAGTGAGCACTTTTTGGGTGTTAACAACCTCCATCGTTTCAGAACCCTATAGCTCCTAGAAGAAGGATGGAAGATGACACAAAGCTACCTGTTTTTAAAGGAACCAGTCTAGAAGATCCATAGCAACATTGGTTTCTCCATGATGATGTCTGGAACGTTAAGCAAGTGCGAGATGATGCTATAAAACAAGCTCAGCTATTCATCACACTCAGAGATAGAGCTTTAACATGGTTCATGAAATATTCTATTGGACAGAACAAAACATTATCACACTCAGAGATAGAGCTTTAACATGGTTCATGAAATATTCTATTGGACAGAACAAAACATTATCAGAGATTGTAACTGTGCTGATTAGGGAATTTAAGAAGCCTAAGTCAGAATCTCAGTGCATTACAGAGCTAAAAGAAATAAAACAGAAACCTAATGAGATTGTGTGGGAATTTGATCAGAAATTCAAAGCCTTGTAGGACTAAGTTAGCTTTGATATAGAACCACAACAACATCAAGAATGGTTTATAGATGCGCTGTTGCCCCACATTAGATTACCATTGATGCAACAGAAGGTTGATTCGCAAACAAAGGCATTAGAAATTGCAATGAAAATAGAAGCTTCGCCCATAGGAGAAACTAGCACAGACATGGTACAAATACAAACACAACTAGCAAACCTGAAATTACAGTTACAAGATATGAAGAAAGGAAAAGAAGCAAGAGAAGAGGTTTGGAGCGCAGAATCCATTAAATCAACCTCAAGGACCATGGTGCAATATTTTCCGATGTAGAGGACATTGCCCAGAGGATTGTTACCTACTTCCGAAGTATGTACAGACACCAAAGAATCCGTATTGCACATTTTGTAAGTCAGTTTGCCATGATGATACCAACTATAGAGCATATGACCTTATGATAGAAAGAAAACATGATGTCTACAAAGTCTAAGGAGAAACATAAAACAATAATGAAAATGTGCATTATGATCAAGGCACATACATAGTACGTGGTGTATTTAGAGGAAGAAGACGTAACACTGGAAAAGGATGAGGGAGGTCATATTGTTTGATCTAACTACGCTCAACCTGGACATTTAGCAAGAGACTGTCATAACCCATGCACTACTTGTAAGTATTGTAAGTCATTTGACCATATCATTGAAGCATGTCCCATTTTGCTAGGAAAAATGCAAGAAAAAATACCAGAAGGACAAAACCAAAATATTCAAATGATCGCAGCTAAGAAAAGAAACGAATATCGCAACATCCATGTTGTGACGCGAAGTGGAGATTTGACAGGAAATGACAGGACGAACGAAGCTTTGACTTCTGACGATCACATGAAAAAACCAAATCCTACTAATGGGCCTTGGGTAAGAAAAGCAGTTGGAAAAATGCCTATATTCAACCCTAACAAAGAAAAAGAAGTATTCGTGGAAGAACGAAAAGGCTTTCAGGACTCAGAACCTTCGACTATAAGGACCTAATTACGAAGTGATTAGACGCTTGTACGAGATATTTCGACCTCATATGATGGATTGTGAACTTCGCCCGAACAGATAAGTCTTAGCACACAATTTCTACAAAGCTGCATAAAGCTGCTGAGACATGAAAACACCTTAGGAGAACTATAGAACATGTTGGGACATTACGAACAGTGTAATACAGTATATGATGCACACAGAGTTGTCCATCACATTAAGAACCATAGAAGGACAGGAAGAGAAATGAGCCCAAGAGCGCAGATTGGGGATTTTGAAATGAACTAGGTCATTCTTGATCCGGGCTCAGAGGTGAATGTGCTGACATAAAAAACAAGGGAACAAATGGGGAAGCCAAAGTTATCTTGGTCTCCTATACAGTTTAAGTTAGCTAACCAACAGAAGGTTATACCTTTCGGGAGGCTATCAAGTGTTCCTATTGATATTGATGGAGTGCAAAGTCACATGTGATATTATTATGTTAAGTATCAGCAAAGTGAGAAACACATTGTGAGGTCACTTTCCACATCTGCACATCGCCACGGTTACAGAAACCTGATTATGTAACCCCCCATCTTCTCCTCGGGTGAGACTTTATCCTGTTTGCAGGTTGATGCCGAAATGGCCAGTGAAAGGGGTATTTGTGGGGTCTACAATAGCTTCGCATAACCCGATTCAACCTAGAAAGATGTATTCCAACAATTGGTAAATGGGTAGGGTTATAACTAGATTTACAGGACAACCAGAGGGTAAAATCTATAGCTTGCTATTTTATTTTAGGTAAATAACATAGAGGTTTAGTACTGTACTTTACTCGGAGGGTAAAATATTACCGGTGCTGGTGCATTGTGTACAACTTGTTGACTGTATTTATATGGTGGACGTAGGAGGCTCAAAATTTTCTTTCAACATAAACAATGTAATATTGAAATTTGAAAATCCCCTCTTTTAACAATTTAATCAATTCAAATTTGAACACTTGGAAAAATTTGATTTTGTAGGTCTGATGACATCGTATGGTGTCAGTGGACCACACCTAACACATGTCATCTTATGATTAGTTGATGTGGATGTTGACATGTCTCTCTTTTTCATATGTGGATGACAATCATTTTTCCTTTTGGGTGAAAACCACCCTAGTTTCATATGGTGGTAACGACTTGAGAGCTTGATGGTATTTAAAAGGGCTCTTTAGAGTTGTTATCAATCATCATATCCTACATGTCACTAGTGGTTTTGGGGCAACGAATCCCTGGGGATAATTTAAACAGCGCGCCTCTTCTCGACATGCTATTGCTATCAACCATTGATCTTCAGTGTCTTCTCTTGACTAGCTCGGTCACTTTCTTTATCCTCCTCATATCTTGTTGAAGCGCTAAGCTTCTCTGTTGTTGATCTTCTCAGATATGATGATACTCCACCCAATCACATGTTAGTACCTTTATCCTTTTAGTGTCAGGTTCTTGCCCTTGGATTTATGCTCTCTTAAACCTTAAGTCCCAGTCGCTTACACTTTAGCCTTCAGTCACCACCTTATGGTCACCGCGCCTCTTCTTCTCCTACTTTTTTAAGCACCTTCTGACTCCCACCTACATCCTAGGAGCCTTGAAACAAATGTTTTCAACACTTTTGAAACTATTCAACGACTTATGAGCTCTGGAACATTTTTAGTGATAACATCGCATATGGTTGATTTATGGGAACTTTTATTTGGTTTACTTCTGCACTCACTTCTAAAAGGATTAAAATGTATTTCGGCCATCGTCTACCCCTATAACTTCATACATTATGGGGCATTTGTTATAACATATTTTGTCACACTTGTCCCATAGATGCTCAAGATGGTCCGATCTTATCCATTTTCCCATTTCTGTAGACTCCCCCGATCCCTTATGATCTAGGAACAATACTTCATATGAAAAGCTTCTTAAAAACTAAGTTTTTCAATTTGTATATGCCCTATTACACTGGTAGACCGTGCATACATGATTGTCCTTTGTCTAGCCCACATACATGTCTTTTCAAGGGTAAAAAATAAAAATAAGTTACTTTACAAGAAAAGTTTCAGTTTCAACCATTCCCACTTGTCCCAATCCCGTAAGCAACTATCTCCAACTTCCCTAAATACCTCCCTATTAGAAAAAAAGAGGCACACATGAATGAAAAAAATCACTGAGTATTGGAGATTATGTCCTCATGTTGTTCAATTGAAATTTAGATCTAAATCCCTTGTTATTCCGGTTTAACTAATGCTACCAAGTGTTGAGAAGTATCTCAAATTGAATTACTTCTTCATATAGACTAAGAAGTATCTCAAATTGAACAAGAGCTAACCTTTTATAATGATTTTTCCTCTCTCCACTCTTGCTTTAAGACTCCTTGTGACTCCCTCTTCATATTTGAAGAAAGAAGTTTAGGTAGTTTGAAACTACATTTAGTTAAGAAACAATTAGGATAACTTAAGGCAAGTTAATAATATGATAAAAGCATATAATAATAATAATATTAATAATAATAGGTGGGACCCCTTTTGTATCTTTCATAATTCTATTTTCATCTTGCCCCTCCAAACATATAAAACATGGCTAAATAAATATAACCACCATATCATAACCAAAACATGAATAATAAAAATATTTCATTATGCCTCTAATATGTCTTGTATTAGCCCAAAATATATCATCATCCAAAAATAACTTAGAAGAAGTGCAAGCCCAAAAATAGAAGATGTCTCAAACTGTCTCGAGAGTATCAAATCTGTGAAGCATAAAAACAAACTTATCCATAATTTAACCATAATCCAAAATTTATATATGTCAGTCAAAATAAATAAAATACCGTTGATCAACCAAGCTAGAAATAATATCTTTTGTGAGAGGCAATAGTTCCTTTACCACTCCCTTTTGGAGTATCCTTCTTGCTTACTTGCTCTTTCTATTGAACTAACTGTACTACTTGGTTTGTTGATTGAACATCTACTGGTATGTTATCCTTTGATGGTTCAAAGGGATGTGAAGTGATGGAGTGGGATGACCCTTCAGAGGAACTTGGACTAGCAGGATTTGCTGGTTTTTTTCCTTTAGTTTAGAGTAACTGACTAGGGACAACTTTGGGTAACTCACCATGTGGTAGTGGCTAAGCCTAGGAAGCAATAGAGGCCACCTTATTAGCTAGATGCTAGTAAATGGGAGGAGGTTGTGGTATTGGAAAGGAGAAAGTAGGACATCCTATGACACCTGAAGGTTGGTTTGGGATCATTTGATTCCAACCATCATTAATATGAGGTTAAGGATGCATAGAAACATGTGGTGGAATAGGTACCCCAAGTATACTTGGATGATATTGGACAGAGGGCCTTACATACGGCTGTATAGGAGGTATTTGACCTTGTCTAGTTAGATTAAGGAAACCAATATGCAATATTTGATGGAACTCATCAAAATTTGCATCAAAATGGATAAAGAACCTCATCCTCTTATTACATCTTCCTTGCCAATGAGGTTGTTTGCCTCTCTTCCAATTACCTCTATTTCCTCTATTACCACCCCTACTAAAAAATATCATCTAAAATGATGAAAGAATAGATCGGTATGATCACAAACAGTTTAAACAACATATCAAATAAATTTTCATTTTAAATAGTATATTAGTGGCTCCATACATGACAGTCAATTATACATGCAATTTAAATGCAAGGGGTAGGGAAAGGGACACCAACCATGCTTGAAATCACTCACTTATTTCAACTACAAATATTATTTCCACTGAATCATCTTGTGAACATGGGGAAAAGGATTTTTTTAGGGAAATGGAGGGAAGTGGATGGACAAACAATGGAACTAGATGAGAGGAATAATGGATGACAAATGTTCATCAATCCATAACTTTTTGATATTCAACAAAATCAATCATTAAATAATATCCATGTATATGATATTTATCATTGGTAACTTTCACCTTATGTTTGATATCCACTTGTCCTCATACAATGCAATGTACAACCATCATCATCCACCAATCCTTCAAAATTAGAAACAAAATATTCAAATCCATGAAATAATGTTCATTGTTTGCATAAGAATACAGACTCTAAGAGAAAAACATCTCTTCACTAAACATTCAACAAAGATAACATAATCTCCATTTTGAGTTTTCAAAACAAGAAATATTGATTTGAAACAATTTTCCTTTTATTTAAAACATGATTCATTGTTCCTCAATAATAAACAATCCCTATCTTTTGACTTCTAACATTTTTGTAGCCGTAGGGAAATCATTACTTATGTCAACAGTCGATTAATTTTTACCATCACCATAACTATAAAATATTGCCATTCAAAATGTAAGACATGCGAAATAACTTCAAACCCTTTAAAGATCCTTCGAGAATGAAGTCCTTGGTGGACTTGAGGGGATTGGATCATCCCTAGACTTCAGTCCTAAAGAGAGCCGTAGACGTATGTCTTCGAGAATGAAGTCCTTGGTGGACTTGAGGGGATTGGATCATCCCTGGACTTCAGTCCTAAAGAGAGCCGTAGACGTATGTCTTCGAGAATGAATTCCTTGGTGGACTTGAGGGGATTGGATCATCCCTGGACTTTAGTCCTAAAGAGAGCCGTAGACATGATGTCTCCGAGAACAAAATCCTGAATGAACAGGTAAGGGGATTGGATCATCCTCGGACTTTGGTCCTGTGAATTGAACCGTAGACATGAGGTCTCCGAGAATTGAATAGGACTGGATCGTCCCTGAGCTTCGGTTCAAAAGGTACATGATAGGACTGGATCGTCCCTGAGCTTCGGTTCAAAAGGTACATGATAGGACTGGATCGTCCTTGGACCTCGGTTCAAAATGTACATGACAAATCTTAGAATTGTTCTAGGTTACATCCAGCATGAAACAGGGCTGGCTCTGTAGATATGATACATCCAGCATGAAACAGGGTTGGCTCTGTAGATGTGATACATCCAACATGAAACAGGGCTGGCTCTGTAGATGTGATACATCCAGCATGAAACAGGGCTGGCTCATGAAACAGGGCTGGCTCTGTAGATATGATACATCCAGCATGAAACAGGGCTAGCTCTGTAGATGTGATACATCCAGCATGAAACAGGGCTGGCTCTGTAGATATGATACATCCAGCATGAAACAGGGCTGGCTCTGTAGATATGATACATCCAGCATGAAACAGGGCTGGCTCTGTAGATGTGATACATCCAGCATGAAACAGGGCTGGCTCTGTAGATATGATACATCTAGCATGAAACAGGGCTGGCTCTGTAGATATGATACATCCAGCATGAAACAGGGTTGGCTCTGTAGATGTGACACATCCAGTATGAAAGAGGACTGGCTCTGTGGCGGTAAATCCTAGATCTGATCTAGGTCACATCCAGTATGAAAAAGGACTGGCACTGTGGTTGGGATTGGATCGTCCCTAGACATGAGACTTGTCTTAAAGAGATAAGGATTGATCATCCTGGAACTTGATCTGGATTGCATCATCCATGGACCTATGTCCTAAAGAGAGCAGGATTGATCATCCTGTAATATGATCGTGTGATGACGATGCTGCCGATCGTGTGATGACGATGCTGACCGTATGATGACAATGCTGATCGTGTGATGACGATGTTGCCGATCATGTGATGACGATGCTGATCGTATGATGACGATGCTGATGATCGTGTGATGACGATGCTGATGATCGTGTGATGACGATGATGATGACGATGCTGATGATCGAGCAATATCAACTCTGATGATGTTGATGTTCCAGTAACCAGTTGAGTTACTGATGATGATGAATTGAAGAAAGCTTCCGATGATATATAGATGATGTAGTCAATGACTCCTTGCTCCTGCAGATGTTGTTATAATATCCTTCTCGTTAAGGGGGAGTGTTGAATATTGTAACTTCTAAGAATATTATATTTGTACATTATTTATTCCGGAGATGTTCCATCCCTCCGAGGTGATTCTATTATGTATCCGGAGATGTTTATTCCTCCGAGGAGTTGTGGAAACTAGGGTTATTAGACCCACCATGTGGGGGTCGGCCCAGTCAGTTATAATAGGGTATTTAACCCAATGGTTAAATACGAGCCTACATGTACTTGTGTAAAATATATGTCAGAGTAGTGTATAAATAGAGGAGGTGTGTTCCTCATTTGACACACTCACACACTTGAGAGAGGCGCACTTGTGGAGGAGAGGTCTGCTATGGTGGAGGAGGAGATCATGTCTTTGGTTTGCATCTTTTTATATTGCTGGTCATCTATATTGAGGAAGCTTTACTGGGTTTTCTACCCCATGAGGGTTTCCCGGGATAAATCTGTGTCTCTTGTGTTTATGCTATGCTTGTTGTTTCTTCAGTGGTCCTGTATATGCTATTATTGTGAAATGGAATGTAATGCTGCTATTTTCTGTCTTAGCATATTAAATTTTAACAATTTCTACATTTCTCAGCATTTTATTTTCCATGTTCTCTACTCTTTTGGCAAGCATGTACACCCCAAAGTCTACGTCATGCTCATCTCATGTCATCGATGAGCCATCAAGAGGTTTATTAGGTGTAGTAATTTTTTCTCTACATCTTGACATTTGATCCCACCGATTTTTACTAGAGTTATACCCTATTTACTCTTTATCAAACGTTTTGAATCACTTAAAATAGATATTCCAATTAAAAGTTATGCAAGTTTCAAGTAACATACCTTTAAAAACCATGGGTTATAGGTTGTCTTGTTAGATGACCTTGATCATGAAATATCTCCTAAATTTTGGCCCCTCTTAGTCTAATTTTTTTCCTATAGTATCCTAATATGTCTTCTCTGCTATGCCATGGGTTTGACCCAATTCTGATGTGCCAAGAGAGAGTTATGGTAACTTTATTGAAACTTGTTATTTTTGTCCCTTTAAGGAGAACAAACTTGTACATAATGACATGTGTCCGATTTTGCTTCCGTGCTTCTGAATTTTTTACCACAAATACTATGGTTCATCTTCCTTCTAGTGAAATAGGTCACACTCAAATTGGATCTCTCAAGCTTCATCTATAACAATTTTAACTCGAACACTTGTTTGAGACTAGTTTTTGGACTACTAAAAAACCATAACTTCTATAGACTATACCTCCGAACTTATGATGAACCAAGACCTAATATTTTTACCATAGATACTTAGTTATTTCCTTTGAGTCTCCTCAAAATTTATCTATTCGAGATTTCCCAAAAAACAATTTATAGCAAAAATTACTCTGATACCAAAGGTTATCCACCAAATTCCCAAAAGAGTATAAAAATAGAAAGAAAGAGTAACACAATGCATTGAGAATGAATAAAAGATGAATACGAAGCCTCTTTGAGGGGGAAACCTCCTTATACATTTGATCAAATGCACAAGACAATATGAGATTATTCGAAAACTATGTTTCCTTGGTGTGTGTGTGAGAGAGAGAGAGAGACAAAGGATACAATTACAATTATGGTTGACCATACAATTACAATTAAGGTCTTAGTCGATCAATAAAAACAAAACTAATATTATAATAGAAATGTAATGTCACAATAAATAAGACTTAACAAAGAATTTAGAAAATAAGTATCTATGATTTTTTTTCTTAGATAATTATCCTTAACTCTAACTAAACATCAATTGTATTCCAATCATTATTGGGATTTGATAATAACAAAACAAATCTACATATATGACAATATTTGAAAAGTGTTTTTTACAAAATAGATTCAACTTCCTCATATTTTTTTTACACCCTAGTAATAACAACACTTTTCTAGAAAGTAGTATGGTGTTGGAAAAGCTCACGTGCTTCATATTTTTCCATGCCTTAGATAATTTTTCATTTAAAAAAGATAAAAATCTATCGCATCTCAATTATACCTAAAAGGTATTGCCGCATTGAAATTTTCACGTGGAAATAAAACATTAGAAATTATAACAGGGTATTGCCGCATTGAAATTTTCATGTGGAAATAAAACATTAGAAATTATAACAGGGTATTGCCGCATTGAAATTTTCACGTGGAAATAAAACATTAGAAATTATAACAAGGCAAAGCATGTATTTTTTCTAACAATTCTAAAAAAATTATGTTCTCTAATGTGGCAGGAAACAAATGTAAACATGAACAGATTCATTATTGAAAACAAACATAATTATAAGCATATCTATCTACTTCTCCTCTAAAGAAATACTTACTATATATGTACATATGTATGTATATCTACATATATGTATATCTACATATATGTATACTTGTATGTATACACAAACACACACGCATGGAAGAATAGTGAAAATGGGAAATAAATTATTTTAAAATAGCTTTTATATCCTGGAAAGTAATGATGAAAGTCTTTCCCCAATTTGGAAAGTGGTTAGCTTGGAAAGTAGGGGGATAAAATGGGGTTAGGGTAGGGGAAGATTCCTAGATTGGTTTCTATGCAAACTTTAGACTCTCAAGGCCTTGATTGATGCTCTTCAAAATCAAGGAATTTTTTGTTTAGAAAGTGCAAGGTCCAAAAATATAGGCATTCAATGGAGATAGGAAGGAAGAAAGTGACCTAAACTTACATGAATATTTGGTTGAAGAATAGCATAATTACATGAACCAATTAAAGCATAGTTCTATAAAATTGATTTATTCAAATGGTAAATTAAAGTGGTGCAAAAATGAAGGTTCACAGGTTAATGTGACAAAATTGGGTATGAACCCACAATGAAGGAGGAAGAGGTAGAGGAGAAAAAATGATGCCAAACAAAAGTATGGAATCTCAATAGTCCACATAATACTAGGATAATTCTATAGATACCATTAGCCAATAAATTTTTAACTTGGAACCATGGTCAATAAAGGAATTGGAAAGGTCCAGGAAGATGCATCTTGTGTAAAAATGTCAAGGAATCTATTAATCACCTAATTTTGTAGTGTCTATTTGCAAGGGAGGTTTGGTATAAAGCTTTAAAGTTAAGATGTGGTAACAATATGTGGGAAAAAGATTTTTTGCTTGCTTGTTTTTAGAACTAGTTCAGGGATAAGATTGTAAGTACCCGCATATAATTACCTTGTTTTCTTTTATGGGGCCTTTGGCTCACTAGAATAATATGATATTTCAAGAAAAAAAAATTATTCTACCATCTGCAATCAATTGGATTTGGGTAGTCAATCAGGTTATTTTTGAAGATGGAGGGGCTTGGAAGTTTGAGAAAATAAATCCCATAAAAACATTAAAAGCTCCAAAATTTGATAAATCAAAAGCTTGTTTTTTTTGTGAGGTGCATGTGAAGAAAAGCTAGGTCAATGTGAGTGTTGTTGCTAATAGGCCTAACAGAAATCAAGTGCCATTTTTCACTAAGTATTTGAAGAAAGAAACAAAGAAATGTTAAATGATTCTTTTAATCATTTAATTCATAGATACATTTGTTAAAGGATAATGTTAATATAATAATCAAACTAAATGTTGAAACTTATTTTTAACAATTCATTCGGCAAATGATTTTTACTATTTAACTAAGGATTTAGTATAAGTGGTATTCCCATGATCTAGGTGGATATTGGTGGCCACACACTTGTTCCATTGATTCAAAATGGTTCCAAATCTAGGTAATTTTACTTCTTTTTTTTTATGTCCCCAAGTTTCGATGAATTTTTTGGTAGTGGAAATGCTCAAAAAATGCATCGGACGTTCAGGACCTAAAAAATTGAATTAAAATTGCCATGATGCAGAACCATTATGAATCATTTGAACAAGTGGGTGGCCTCCAGTATCCACTTGCATCATCTCAAGATATTTGATCTCTCTTCACGATTGTTAGATCTAAGATTAAGATGGATTTACGTTGGTCTATATATCATCTATGACTTAACAAAGAAACTCTCATGATTTTTATTGAAAAAGATGCATTGTCATGTCTTCCAAATACAAATATAATAGTATCCAATTACAAATACAATTTAACCACAACTTATGCATGTTTTCTTTGTGAGTCTCATTTGTGAAAGATGCTCTTTAGAAAGTAAAACACTAAAAAACAATAAGTTAAGTGAATATGAAATATAATCGAAAAGACCACATTATATGGAGGCTATCCACCCATATTTCCCCCCGTAGACTTTATCCCCTTTTATGCTACTCTTAGAAAGATAAGGAGGAAATAAAACACCAATATAATCTTCATCTTGATAGGTTTACCATTGTTCTATAACTAATATCTCCAAATGAATATAGGCACTACAAGAAAAAAACCTTATGGTGGAAGTTTTTGTGGAACCCCCTCAAAAACTCTTTCCCTAGTCTGTTTATAGTGGGGGTTTCTAGCAAAGGTAGCTGACTAAAGGTTTTAGTGGATTTTTTTGTTCGGTGCTAATAAATTGTTAAAAATGCATTGGTACACATAATGATACACTGCATTAATGTGCTTCATGTGTAGAGCACACCATATAATCGATGTAACATTTCATTCTAAAATAAAAGTTTATATTACATAATTAAAAAAATGAATAGTGCGCTTAACTAAATGTTGACTCCTCAGTGCACCTACATACAACTAACACATTGTTAACAATGTGTTAAATAAAATACGCACCATTCCTTTTAAAATATAAACCCCTCCTATACCGTTGAAGTTTCATTATAAACTATACATTTTTATATTAAATCATTTGAATAAACTTAATGATCCATTTACATAAATTTCGATGCCTTGGTGATCCATCACATCAAACACATAACTATGTCATGCCGTGTAAAACATAACATAGTTAAGAGCATCCATCACATCAAACACATAACTATGTCATGCCTTGGTGATCCATCACATCAAACACATAACTATGTCATGCCGTGTAAAACATAACATAACTATGTCATGCCATATGAAAAGTGCACTAATCGTGCACACAACGCCCAATTCTATAATAATTTGTTTATATTATAAACTAAAAAAACAATTTTGTGTGTTTGTGTTAAAATTGATACCCTAGTGTGCAATAAAGACCAATGTGATAATATGTCTTTTGCCTCAGTGCACATTTATATGTTAAGAGCATCGTCTCTGGTCTCTACATTTAATTATAAAACAATTTTTTTATTAAAAAATTAAAAAAAACAAAGCTAGTGTGTTGAGTGAAACATTGATGCCCCATTGCACACATAGAGATCAAGCACCACACATAGTTTGCTACCTACATATATATGCATAATGAAAGGTTTAATTTTTATTATTAAGTATAATTTTTTACATAAAAAAATTGGAAAAAATTAACAATGTGTTTTATCTAAACAATACGTCTTATTGCTTTTAGACAAAGATACATTGTTCACTAGTGCTCTTATAAATTACAACACATTGGTGCATCTTCCTATCAAGCGTGCTAAATTAAGGTAAAAACCCGATCAAATTTTCATTTTGCTTGTTTTCCAATAGTTCCAATGACATAAGCACAGGTGATCACTCTATTGTACAGACCCCCCATGTTGCCAATACAACATTGTTCCTTCTTCCTTGATTCGTATGCTTGATTATTTTAAAATTTTGGGAAGAGGATTCTAAATTTGGTTTTGGTATTTATGTGGAAACCATGTCTCCTCATCCTACCAGACAACATGTAAGTTTCTTATTACCTCATTATTTATCTTTTTAGCATATAAAAAATTCAAATTCATCATGTTCCTTTCAATTTTTATGTAAAAGTTGCATGGCATGCTCTATTAGTTTGGCCCACACCAGAAAAGTCGATGCATCATGTAAATTTACAGGAAACATTGTTTTGAGTGCATTTGACTGGTTAGTTTCAAACTGGTTGGATGATGCATCAAAGGGTTCATTGTGCACCTACCGGATGGTGTGTTTAAGGCTTCATCATGCATTGTATAGGGCGATGCATTATTTAAGACATTGCACCATTAATGATGCACTGATATATAAATAACAAGTAAAATTAGCAGCAAAGCTGCTTATACCCGCCTCTTAAAAATGTTTAATGTAATAGTTTAAAGATGTTTTAATATAGTAGTTGTGTATAAAATAAAAGCTTGGCTTGATTGGTGATGAAAGTAACCTCTCCAATGCTACAAGAGAAAGACCTTGTAATAGGGGGAGAGAGAGAGAAAGTGGAATAAAAATGACCACGTCTTCTATGTGATAAAGGGACAACCAATTGCAAAGCATGGCTTTAAGTTATATAGGGATAAAATGACCATGTCTTCTATGAGATAAATGGACAACCAATTGCAAAGCATGGCTTTAAGTTATATAGGGATTAGATGGCACACTTCTATAGGGGCATGCAAAGACAACTAAATTCTATGAATGTTGCATCCTTTGAAAAATCACCTTCAATGTAATAAGACATCCTTTCAACTTCGACAGTTCTCATTGTTATGATAACATCCATAATATGAAAGCCACTTTACATATGGAACAAGTAGGGGAAAAGTAAACATAATTGTATTAGTCTCCTTCATGTTAGCTAAGTTTGACTCCAATTGCAAAGCATGGCTTTAAGTTATATAGGGATTAGATGGCACACTTCTATAGGGGCATGCATAGACAACTAAATTCTATGAATGTTGCATCCTTTGAAAAATCACCTTCAATGTAATAAGACATCCTTTCAACTTCGACACTTCTCATTGTTACGATAACATCCATAATATGAAAGCCACTTTACATATGGAACAAGTAGGGGAAAAGTAAACATAATTGTATTAGTGTCCTTCATGTTAGCTAAGTTTGACTAGCTAATGCCATAATGTGAATTGAAACGATAGTTTGACTAGCTAATGCCATAATGTGTTTTGAAACCATTAAAGGGTTCTTTGTAAATTGAAACCAAAACTCTTAATTAAAATATCATAAGAATAGTTGTTTCAAGAATTAAAATGTTCAAATAAATATATATGTTCTCTACCATTTAATCTTTTTTATAAATTTAATTTATTTAGTCTAATTTGTAATAAACTATGATTTATAGTAAAAAAAATTGAAATAGAAACAATAAAATATTCTCTTAATAAAATATTTTTAACTCATAAATTGAAAATAAATAAATTATAACCATTAAATAAAAATATCTTATAATTTAATAAATCAATTATAACCACTAAATAAAAATATTTTATAATATCATTTTAATAATTATAGATATAGTTAAACAAATATGAAATATTTCACTATTTTTATGAAAATACACACATTTATATCCTCTTTATATATATCCAAAACACACACAATACTTTTTTATAATATAAAAATATCTAACCCAAAAATAACAAATAGATTATATATATATATATATCAAATCTATTAATATAATATTCTCTACACATAATTCAAATCTGAAAGTGGTACATTATGACGAGAAGTAAAAGAATCCGTTAGAATATATATATAGGGTTAGAAAATTATATAAAAATTGAATTTAATATATATTTTTTTAAAATTATTGAAAATTATATAAAAATTTAAAATAAAAATTTGCAAACTAATAACTAATAAATGCAAACTGATTGCTATATAACCTGCCAAGACAAGTATCATAATTTGAAAAATGTATTTTTACATCGTTTATGGTGCTTCCCTATATTAAATGAGCATGGGAAAGTGTATTAATTTTGAATTCTCCCCATGACCCGTGCGTATTAGATAACCATAAGCAACGTTACTAGTGCCCATTTTATTCCAGTGAGCCGTAATACGATTAATACTAACTAAATGATATTCATGCGTGCTTTGTTAATTAATGTGTCACCTTGGCAGTATATAAACTATCCCAAATTGGTTGGTGCCTTAGAAAATGTATTGGGGGCATCGTCAATGGTGCACTGACCAACATAATATTTAAAAATTGCCCTGCCATAGTTGATGCGTTTGGTAATAGTTAGTTGCATCGATAACAATTCTCGAGTATTCTAAAAATATATTGACAATGCGTTTGGTAATAGTTAGTTGCATCTTATATATGTGCGATGTATAAGATGCGATGAACCAGTTAAGGTGCTTCTTGATATTGACAATGCATTTTAGCAGGTGCTTAGTTATATATACAATGTAACCAAACGTTGTTTAAAATTCATGTTTCCCATGTAAGCATTACATTGATAAAAATGAAAAAATATCGTCAATGATATTTTTTATATTTAGAGCGCACCATTATAGGGAAAGCTATGTATCATGACTTTGTTAGTGCAAGATGTAAGGAATCATTGTGGCTTATCAATGCATTTAGAAAATGTACAATTATACCATTTCTACTGGATCATTACTAATATTCACATTGTGAATAGTTTTTATAGTAAGCACCGTGGATGGTGTTATCATCATTTTTTTTAGTTAATTACTCTGTTTAACACAATAATTTTGTAGGATATTTTAATTCATAATTGTATATATATATATTTTTTCTATTATTTATGTTTTATAATTTCAATGTGTTATGTGTGTGTAATGAAAATTGTTTGTGAATTAAAAACAGATGACGAAGAAAACAATATGAGGACTAGGAGCAGGTTCACCTATACAACTTTGTGTGTGAGTACGAGGCTTGAGAGAGGGATAGGGATATATATCATTTCCATATTATAACATAGACTCATTCCCTTGTAGGAATGTTGGCCTCCTTAAGTTTTATGAGGAGGCTACATCCCTCAAGGCGACCATGCTACAATTGATACAGTTGATCCATCTATGGGATCATGATAGACATGCATTTAGGGTTGATCTTGATTTAGTTACCAACCCATAGAGGAGAATATTTATGTTATTATTGGGTTTTCTAGGAGGAGGGAGGATTTATCCCAATTCCCTTATCTACCACCCAAATTTGCAGGAGAGAGTTAGTTGGCATATGTTCGGAGATATGTCAGTACATGTATCATTGAACCCAATGAGTTTTGAGTTGTTGGTGGCCAACTTCATTTACATGCATTCAAGGTAGAAAAGGTTAGGTTCATGTTGCTTTTGATCATGACATTGGAACCATCTACTCCTGATGGGAAAAACATTGGTTTCCCTCTAATGTATTATGTAGATATTTTATTTTAGAGGTCGAGATTGATTAGGTGGTTGGCTATTTTTTTGAGACAATTTTATTTTGATCTATATTGTTGCCTTGCAGTTTTTTATGGGAGTTTTTTCTTCCTATTTCTGGTAATGTCCCCATTTTTTATAGCACCATTGTCAAAACACTAACTCATTCAACTTCCATGGGTCCTAGTGGAGAATAATTAAATAAATTGATAAGGGGGTTAATTTTGACCAAAAATTATCTCATGTAAATAAATAAATTATGGTGGGCCTAAATTTTGTTTTATTTAATATTTATAATATTATTTATGATTTGTCCTTGGATTACGTCTCCTAAGAGGGTGCATATGATGAGGATAAGTGATATGAGTTGTCTCCTCAGAAAAATTTGGACAGAAAGCATCCAAAAGCAGAAAAGCTAAAAAGACAGAAGTTTCTTGATTTTGGAAGTTAAGGTTCAGGAAAGTTTAGTAAAAGAATAAAGCTAATAAAAAGGCTCCAAGAAAGCTACAAAGGTTAATTTTAGGCAATGAGGGAGAATTCATGAAGGAAAGTAGGTTCAAGGCAAAATCAACTTGCCTAAACAAACATCCATGCACCTATGATTCAAAATTCCTAGATGGCAAGTCCAAAAAAGGGGGTAGAAAAGTTAAAAGAGGTTAATAAAAGAAGGTTGCACACACCCATTGACATATTTTTTTCATTTTGAGAATTCATCTTGAGATATTTGCGCATCTCAAAGTCTTGGATGGTGTGCCCCTTGCTAGCATTGGGTGATGTGACCCTTTGCAATCCTTGATCCAACTGAGAGATTTCGTGACCCTTCTGTTAGATGTTTCAGGAAGAGGATGTCCAGTCTTCTTCACAGAGTTTAATGCAATTATTAGAGACTTAATTGCAGGTATGATCTGATCCACAGTATAATGTGTTCAAATCTCAAGTGGATGTGAAGAGTTAGTAGAAGCAAAGTCTTAAGTGTGGTGTGTTTTGGTCAATGAAGGAGGAGAACTGAGTATTTGCGCCCCCTGCGAGCTAGCGCATTTGTTCATGCACCTTCAATGAGTTGTAATATGTGTTGATGTATATGTAACTTCGGAATGTATTTCACCCATGTATTTCATATATGTATTTTTTACTCCTATAGAGATGTTATTATTCCTCTATACGAAAGTGTCGTCATTTATATTGTAAGTGTCGTAACTTATACTTGATGGGTTATTAGACCACCTTGTTGGGGTCGGCCCTGTATAAGTCATGTGGTTCGAAGGGTTATTAGACCACCCTATTGGGGGTCAGCCATGTGGGTCAAAGGGTTAGGGTGAAAACATGAAGTTGGGAAACAATTTTGGCTTGTTTTTGACAAAAAAAATTGCTAAGTTTTATGTTTTCCAACTTCGACCTCTTCAAACCCATATCTCCCTTAGGAATTTCAACTTGAAGTAAACATAAAGGTTTTACAGAATTGAATCAGCTTTCTATTAGTATTTTTTTAAATTTTTTTTATGGACATATCCTGGGACAAATTTGTTGTCAACCAACAACATATACTTGAAAATTTTAGGTATGGATAATGAGTGACCTGTGTTGACAACGGTTTTTTGATAGATGGTTATTCATTTTAGGGAAACAAAATTTATGCTCATAGTCTACACACACTAAACTTGATCTTGGACTATATTTCGAGTTTTTTAAGACTTGGGAACTATTTTTTATTATTTATCGAAACAACGTATGTTTAGAAAATGGTGCATTATCAGTGCATGTTTTTGTCTTCACATTTTCTTTCAACTGTTACTCTTATCAAACAAACTAAAACCAACCCATTGAAGAGGACACTTCAAGGAACATCCTTGTATTTTTTTAAATTTTTTTGGCTTCGTCATTGTGATGATATTGAATTTTCATTGTGACTGATTTTTCAGTCACTTAATTTTTTAATGATAAAGTTTAGTAACAAAATAGAAAAAAATAGTAATCCTAAATGAAATTGAAAAAAACTTATATTACTAGAAAGTAGATTGAATGGTGAGTCTACTAGTATAAACTTCGACATGTAATTCTCATGTTTTGCAGTGGTCTGACCTTGTTAAAGTGACACATTTCTGAATTCTACATAAATGGTGCTGGAATTGTTGACCAGAAACTCTCGGGCGAGAAAATGTTTTCCAAACTCTCGGCTCAGAGTTTAGTTCAAACTCTCATCCGAGAGTTTTTTTTAAAATACAGCGCGGCGATTGGTTCAAACTCTCAGCCTAGATTTTTTTTAAACTCTCGCCCCAGAGTTTGAACTCTCAAAACTCTCGGCCTAGAGTTTGAGTTTGACTTTTTTTCGCCTGATCATCTGCCCGCGCTCCGTTTTTTTCACTCTGTTTGTCACCAAAGTGTTTCCCAGGTTCGTGATTTCACCCGTTATTAGAACACCAAGTGTGGGGTCGGCCGAATTAAGTTAACCATGGGTTAAGCTAGACATGTAGGCCCCATTAGTTTATTGGGAAGGACAGAACAAGTGTAAATAGAGATCGAGAGATCTCTATTTGATCATTCATTCACACACTTCTCTCATTCGAAAAGTGGGACACTTATGAGGAGGAGGCTCTGCTGCTAGGAGAAGACTATCTCTTGTATTCTGGTTGTATCATTGCTCTATCTATCTCTGAGGAAGTTATTGGGGTTTTTCACCTTTATGGTTTTCCCCAAGTAAACTTTGTGTCTCTTATGTGCTTGCATTATTGTGTCCATGATTGATATGTTGTAGATTTGCTGTAAATGTTGTTCTCTCAGTTAAGATCCTAGATCAGATTGAAGTAAATTCTGAAAATTTAACATGGTATCAGAGCTAGCCTGAAAGAAGGCATGATATGGCATGTATGACACTCGTTGCACTTACGATGCTAGGGCTTGATATAGAAAAAACTAGTCATTGTAGCACTTTCGCTATAAATCCATTTTGGCGAAGTTTTTGGATCTGAAACTTTTACAGGTCGAAGATCAGATCCCCATGTACCTTATGTCCAAAGGAAAACTTCTAATTCGTTGTACTTTGTGATTTATGATCTGTACAATATAGGGTTTCTCCCTCTTCCAGATCTCAGTCATAAACAGGTGACCTTGGAAAAAAGGTCATAACTTGGGCTAGGAAGCTCCAAATGAAATTTTCGTAAAAAGTGACAAGTAGTACACAGAATTTAATATCTTAGGGAACTTTTTCAGAGGCCTAAGTTGAACCAGTGACATGTGGCATGCCGTACAAGTTCGCTCTCCTGTTTTATCCCATAAATAGGTCACGTTGCGACACTTGGCATACCTCTCTCTCAGAGAATCCAATTGAGGTAAGACCTATCGGGATGGAAATATGACAAGTCGGGCTATCTCAAGAAATTTTTTCAGACCCTGTGGATCGAAAAGTTCTGAGTTACACCAGAAACAATCAGGTACATATTTCTGTCATAATAAAATTATTTTTGAGCACCTTCATTCATGGCTTCCATAATTTAGGGTTTCAGAGAAAGTTGGAATTTTTGTAATCGGAGACTACAGATGAATGCCACTAATAAAAATAGAAATTTAGAGACCAAGTTCAGAATTTTTGGTTGGGAAGAAGACCGAGCTTGATCAGACCCTAGTTCGGGACTTTGATTGGAAAAGTGGAAGATTAGGGCTTTTGCAAAAATGGGAATTTGTGAAATCAGTGACCACGGCTGGAAGCTCCCCAAAAAAATAGAAGCTTAGAGATTTGGATCAAACCTTTTGATTGGGCAGAAGAGTGGGCTTCATCAAACCCTAGTTAGGGGTCACGTCTAGTGAATCCAAAAGTTTCAAAGGCAAAATTGAGGAGTGAAACTTTGCAGTTTTCAAATTCTGAATATACCAGCTTGATCAGCTCATCAACATGCATATTTCTATCCTTTCGGAAGTTTGAAATTCAAAGTTTGAATTTTTGGGGTTTCTCTAACAAACCCTAATCCAACTCCAGGTCCAGTTCTTGCAAATCAAGTGGATTGGGTTAATCATAGAAGAAGATGGATTGGTCACCTACATAAGTGAAGAAGTTCCTGTCTCAGAGCGAGATGAGGCTAAGGCCTTCCATAAGAAGATTACAAGCAATCTTGACAGGTATGGCTTACAGGTATGTTTCGAATTTTGTTCATGGTTAAGTTTATGATATGTTTGTCTTCATATCATTACAGTACAATCTTGATTAATTACTAGACTTGTCGTATTACCTTAATAGAAGATATTCATTGATTAAGGTTTTGACACTTATGATTGTACTAATGCATTGTGATGTTGTATGAGGTTTATGTTGTTCGCTAACATAAAAGGTACACCAAGAAAGATAAATCATGTTCTACTTCAAGAACATATGATCATGGTGACATGAAGACAAAGATTCATCCATTGTCATGGATCACATAGAAGATCTACTTACGAGGTATGTATAACTTGGTTCTACAATGGTTAACTTATGAGACATGCAGGTAACTAGCACAAGTCACTGAAGAGAACCAGAAGACATTATGCGGGTATGTTAGACATAACTAGCTAGCATGCTAATCCAGGTATGTTTTTCCTATATCAAGCTAGCATCCTACCTTGTGTTAGGATCTTATACTGTTGTATTGTTGATAATGATTATTCATGAATTCATAGGTTTGAATAGTCATGGTTGTATGCATATTATGTTTCTTACCATAATTGATGATATGACTAACCAGAAGAATCATGAAGGTATAGGTTTGAGTAATCACGGGTTTATGCATTGATGATTTAACTAATCAGAAAAGACCTATGATCAAATAAGAATATGCATGAGTAAAAGAAGACTTCCCTGAAACCTTGAATACTAATGTTTATTATCTGTGAATGATCATGACTATACATGTTTAAGATTATTGTGTTTTGATAGTATTAAGATTATACTAATAAATGTGTGATTATGTATGAGACCTCAAGGATAACACAATGATGATACTAATAAGCATGCATAGTGATTAAGGATGGATATAAGTTCAAGGACAGGTAATCCATGAAGCAAAGATCAAGAGGGAGCACACTCCAGTTGTTCCTGCAAGAAAGCAAAGGAGCACACTTCAGTAGTTTCTACAAGGATGCAGATATTCAGAGGGAGTTGACCACTTCTCACAATCCATATCAGACTGGAGTTGCAAAGATTCAGAGGGAGTCCACCCAGCAACCAAACAAAGATAAGTATTTGAATTTTCATTTCTTACATAATGTTATTCAATGATGTATATGCATATGTTCCTAGAATTAGGTTGTGTATTATGCATATTAGAATAGTTGCATTGATGAACAATATACTACTAATATACATGGGTAAGTGGCCTATGGCATTGTACAACATTCCATTGCTACTTATCTAGAATGAAACCTCTTTGCTAACATGTTAGGAGTTGTGCACACTCTTAACAATGTTCTGGTAGAGATTGGAAGGCATCTAGAAAGTTACAGAATATGGATAAATGTTGTATTGAAGCATTGGCTAAGATAATTGCATGACTGTATGAAATATTTATTTATGTGTAATAATTTGTTCTGAAAACTATGAGATGTTTTCTAATCATGCAATTTAACTTGTTGTGTAGGAAAGATCGTATACCATCACATACAAAAGAATGACTACTACATTTGTTCAGCAACAAAGTTATCTATTGAAAATATTGAAGATATTGAAGTTCCCAGGATTTGGGAAGAATGCCATGATCGAGGAGTACCAGTCGATCATGAAGATGTTTGGGATGCAGTCCCAAGACCTGAAGGGGAGTCTGTAGTGACTTCAAAGAGGATCTACAAGATCAAGCATGCTATAGGTGGTAGCATAGAGACTTTTGCTCCTGTAGCCAGATACACTTCCATTAAATCAATACTTGCTTTGGCTGTAGTGATGAAGAGGAAGATACACTTTCTTGAATGGTGTAGTTGAATAAGAAGTGTATGTGGTGCAGCCACTTGGTTCTGAGACACATGACAGGGAGTCATATGTGTGCAGAACTTGGTATGGTAGGATAGACATCTTTCTATCCAGTTTGGGCTTTACCAAGAATAAAGCAGATTCCAACCTTTACTACAAGGTTGAGGAAGGCAATCCAGTGATACTACTATGTGGATGACCTGTTTGTAACAGGTGAGGATAGATTGATTGCCGACATGCAGCGGAAGCTTGCTGCCGAGTTCGAGTTGAAGAACTTGGGGATGATGCACTATTTTTTTTTGGCATGGAGGTGTGGCAGAGTGCAGATGGAATCTTCCTTGGACAAGGGAAGTATGCAGTAGAGATCCTGAAGAGGTTCGGGATGATGGACTGCAAGGCTATGGCCACACCTATGGCATCGAACTTGAAGATTCTGTGTGATGCTTCATCTGAGCCGGTTGATATCACTATGTATCATCAGATGATTTGGTCCTTGATGTACCTGACGAACATGAGACCAGATATTTGCTTTGCGGTGAACACATTGAGCCAGTTCCTAACGAATCCGAGGAGTGTTCACCTAGTTGTTGTAAAGCATATTCTGAGGTACCTGAAGGGTACAATTGATTATGGGCTCAAGTATGATGCGAATCAAAAGTTTAACCTGCAGGGTTATGTTGATTCAGATTGGGTGGGCAGTGCTGCAGATAGGGATCAGGTGTGATCTCTTGGTTTAGCAGGAAGCAGTCCTGCGTAGCATTGAGTACAGCCAAAGTAGAGTATGTTGCGATGTATGAGCAGGTTGCAGATGTATTGACCAAGCCCTTGGCCAGAGTGCAGTTTGATTACTTCAGAGAGAGGCTTGGTGCACTTCAGATCGAGGTTCCTTCCAAAGGGAAGTGATGAGTCCGGAAGATGCAGATGCACATGAGCTTTTCTGACATGGTTGATGTGTTCTCCCTTGGTTGTGATGTAATTGCTGAGCCATTTTTCACATGGTGGTAGATGTGTTCTCCCATGGTGAAAAAGTAAGGGCTAGGGCCTTCCCTGAATGGTGGTAGATGTGTTCTCCCATGTCGGTGGTGTAAGTGCTGGATGATGTGCATCTGGGCTGTGCTTCGTGGACGATGAGATGATCTGAAGAGGATGATGCTATGATGATCAAGAGGATCATGGATGATGAACATCAGGACGATGCTCCAGTTACTACTCTGTATATGTATATGCATCATGTTGGATGCTTGTTATGATCAGTTGGATCATTGCATCATGTTGGATGCTTGTTATGATCAGTTGGATCATTTATGTATATATGCATCATGTTGGATGCTGGATATGATCAGTTGAATCATTTATGTATGTATGCATCATGTTGGATGCTGGATATGATCAGTTGGATCATTTGTATGTATTTTGTATATGCATCATGTTGTATGCTTGGACCATGTATCTGTATATGTATCAGGTGGATACTGATATCATGTATGTTGATATGTATCAAGTGGATACATTGTGTAGATCATGTATCTGTGTATGTATCAGGTGGATACATTGTATGATTAGGTAGATCATGTATGATGATATGTATCACGTAGATACTTGGTATGCATCAGGTGGATGCATTGTATGATCAGGATGATCGTGGATGACGAGCTTCTCCATATGACATGCAGCAGGATGTTGCAGTGATGATGATCAGGATGATCATGTGTACATTAGGATGATGTATGGTGAGTATCAGGATGATACATTGTAGCCGTGGATCAGGTTGTGCAGATGAGCATGTTTGGGAGATCTTATAGGTCGGAGTTGTGTACCCGTAATAGCCTGGGATGCTCTTTCGAGACATTGCTCTGGGAGGACATGTAATTTGTGCCCCGGGAGATTTCAGGTCATAGTTGTGTACTCGTAACATCCTGAGATGCTCTTGTGAGGTTTTGTCCTATGGCATGTAATTTGTGCCCTGGGAGATTTCAGGTCGGAGTTGTGTACCCGTAACATCCTGAGATGCTCTTTCGAGGTTTTGCCATGACCACATGTAATTTGTGCCCTGGGGAGATTTCAGGTCGGAGTTGTGTACCCGTAACATCCTAAGATGCTCTTGCTAGGTTTTGTGGTGACCACATGTAATTTGTGCCCTGGGGAGATTTCAGGTTGGAGTCGTGTACCCGTAACATCCTGAGATGCTCTTGCTAGGTTTTGTGGTGGGGTCACATGTAATAAGTCCTGAAGATCTGGACAGGATGAAAAAGGCCTCAGATGCTCTTTAGGGTTCTTGCTAAGCAAGAGACTCTTTAAAGGTTTTGTGACGCACGTAATAAGTCTTAAGAATTCCACAGTATGGCCAGTGACGATGAAGACCTGCAGGTGGTGGGCCTACATCCAGTATGAAAAAGGACTGGCTCTGTAGAACTTCCCATGACGAGTAGATTCAGAGATTGATTGAGATAGCAGCAGCAGTGACGATGACGATGATTCAAGGATGATGATTCGCTGATGATGATCCAGAGAAGAAGACTTGTGCTAGCAGACCTGTGTCAAGAAATACCTTCCTAGTTAAGAGGGAGTGTTGATGTATATGTAACTTCGGAATGTATTTCACCCATGTATTTCATATATGTATTTTGTACTCCTATAGAGATGTTATTATTCCTCTATACGGAAGTGTTGTCATTTATATTGTAAGTGTCGTAACTTATACTTGATGGGTTATTAGACCACCTTGTTGGGGTCGGCCCTGTATAAGTAATGTGGGTCGAAGGGTTATTAGACCACCCTATTGGGGGTCAGCCATGTGGGTCAAAGGGTTATTAGACCACCAAGTGTGGGGTCGGCCCAGATTAAGTTAACCATGGGTTAAGCTAGACATGTAGGCCCCATTAGTTTATTGGGCAGGACAGAACAAGTATAAATAGAGATCGAGAGATCTCTATTTGATCATTCCTTCACACACTTCTCTCATTCGGAAAGTGGCGCACTTATGAGGAGGAGACTCTGCTGCTAGGAGAAGACTATCTCTTGTATTCTGGTTGTATCATTGCTCTATCTATCTCTGAGGAAGTTATTGGGATTTTTCACCTTTATGGTTTTCCCCAAGTAAACTCTGTGTCTCTTGTGTGCTTGCATTATTGTGTCCATGATTGATATGCTGTAGATTTGCTGTACATGTTGTTCTCTCAGTTAAGATCCTAGATCAGATTGAAGTAAATTCTGAAAATTTAACAATATGGTGCCATCCTGCTCATGGTTCTGATATAGTAGTGAAGAAGCCTTCATTTTACTCTTAGATGCTATAATATTGTTTCTATGTTGTAAAATCTCAAGGACTATGGATATTCTATTATTTTGGCTTCAATAGATTTTCATTTACAGCTCTAAAAGTCTAATTAAAGTTTGATATAATTCAAAGGCGTGTTGTTAGCTTCATCATTGTGTGTATTGAAGAATTTTTTACCATTAAGGGTTGTCTGTAAATCTTTGTTTTCTCTAGTTGCGCAATGGTAAAGAAAATTAACTAGTTTTATGTTTAATGATTCCTAACTGTCAACTGTGCATATAATGTTTGATATGAAGGTGAAGATAGTAAAATAAGAGGTATTATAGTCCCTCCACATCCCCAGAAAAAAAAATTAGGAATCCTTAATTCCATTCGAAATCATTTGGAAATTACCCCCTTCTCTAGTCCAAGGCTCTCCCTTTTGCTTCTAGTTAGAATTTTTACTGTTTGATATTCTCTGCCAAGTCAAATTGAGTTCATATCAGGTTGGGGATAATCATATTATCATACCTAAGGTTTAGTTACTCCCAGTGCACACCAGAAGCAGTGGAGGTTCCACATAAGTCCTAGGGATATCACCTTGAAGCCTTTGGTTTATCCAAAGGAGTCTACCCAGGCGTGATGCACTCTCAAATGTGCCACTGTCGACGTAAGGATCTTGATCCCATCTTATTTTCAACCTTATAAGTGTGTCAATCCTATCCTATGTGTGCCCAAGTTTTTAGATTTGAGTTAGTGTGCCTAATAGGGGTTCAGGTACATTACATTTGTGTTAGAGCTATTTAATTTAATTTTTTAGAGGTTCTAGTCACTCTATTGACATACCCTCATATCCCTCTAAGGTTAATGACTGATGTGCATATGCACATGTGGGGAATATGTTTCCCAAGAGGGCCTAACCAAAGTGGTTTCCTAAGAGGGCCTAACGAGAGTGGTTTGTTAGGAAATGTGGATGATCCCATCCTTGATCTTGTACAATACCCGTATGCAGGTATGGACGGGAGAGGATGTGAAAACATCCTATTTACTCAAGTCAAGCCATTAGATGATAGAGGTAAAAATATAATTATATTTTTATTAATCTAGTTGCATATTTTTGTGTTCTATTTAATGCACATGCAATTTATTATAACATTTTGTCTAAATTGTATAATTATTGTTGTATATTGTTTTGCAAATATTGGCGCATATGTAGGGGACATGCCCCTCCGACAAGACGAGGAGATGATGGAATTCGAGGAGGATCAACAATCTCAATACAAATATTTGACTTGCCATGGAAGTTCGATCAATGATATCGTAAGGAGGTGACAGATTGCATTTGTTCCTTGATGGTTACATGTGGAGTATTACCCATACATGTTTGAGAGATCATATGGGTACCTAATTTATAAGAGATATGGTCCCCTCCTCCTCGTGATATGGAATAATTGGCACGTCATTTTGTCGGCATTGTCAATGTAGTGGAGAGGTTGAGGGGTCACGCTCGCCCTTTACACCTAGTTCATATTTTGAGGACGATGATCCTCATCCACCACCCCCCTTTATCCTCCACCAAAGGGACCTCCACCCACTCATCCTCCACCAAAAGGACCACCACCTGCTCATCCTTTATTAAATGGATCTTGTTAATGCTTAAAAATCTCACACGTGTGACATTTTGGAGATTCATCCAGTAAGGCATCATCAACATAAAGAATGCATATCACCACACGCATCCTCAACAAATCCAAAACACAACATGAGTCCCTGAGTTCCAAGGAACAAGCAAAACAAAGGGGTAGCACGGGTAATACACATTTGACCTGGGCTATAGTGCAGGTTATCTGAACAACGTTCATGCTACACCCGCAAAAATTTTCCTTTGGTAGCCACGCTACTGTCAAAACAAGAGGACCACTCACTCCTAGTGGTGCATTGAAGACTCAGTCCTCCCTACAGATCCTAATTTGGCTCCTCACACACTTGGTGGCATTAATCAGCCCCCCTTGTGTACCTTGGAGCTAGTTCATGAAGGAGGAGAGTTCACATTTGGATCTAGTTGTTTGTTGGCCACCACTTGGCCTATAAAAGAAATCCATTGGCATGCATTTTGGTAGAGAAAAATCAGAGTAAGGTTATGCTACTAGATTTGAGTTGGAGCTTACTCATAACCCACCATTTCCTACTATTGTAAGCATTCCCAAGCTCCCTCGCCACCTTCCATCTAGGGGAAAGGGTTTCTCTCCATTGTTCTTCCATCTACTTAGCATTCAGTGTGGACAAGAAAGGCCTCCGTAAGGGATATTGTTGGCTTCCCTTGAATCCCACACCTCCTAGATGTTGTACAATTATTGCATTGAGAAATAGAAGAGTGGTTTAGCATATCTCTGGTTTTTGTGAAGTTTGCATTCTCCCCCCATCTCTTTCATTTTGTTTTTTTTATCAATATTTCTATGTTTGAATGTGAACTACACTAACAATATCTTGCAGGATCACTTGGAGGAGTACCAACCACACACAAAAGGGGCTCCAAGGAATGAGGCGTTGTTGCAACCTAAAGGCTTAGTCCATTACCAAGTGGAAGAGTGCACTTGTGCAATTTTTTCCACAACAAACCCCCATAATCTCATCATCCACAAGAGAGACCACCATCACTTCATCCTCCACAAGAGGGAAACCCACCCTCTCATCCTCTTCAAGAGGTACCCTCACCTCCTCATCCTCCAGTAGAGGTACCCCCTCATCCTCCAACAAAGGGACCCCCGCCCCTTCATCCTACACCAGAGGGATTTCCACCCCCTCATCCTCTTCCAGAGAGACCACCATGCCTTCATCATTCACCAAATGGAACCCCACCCACTCATCCTTCACTAGAGGGACCACCACCTCTTCATCCTCCACGATACGAACCACCATCCCCTTATCCTTCACTAGAACAACCATCGTATCCTCTTCTACTACTAGACCAGCCATTTTCATCCCCTCATTGGATTCCACCAAATAGACCACCATCCCCAATTGAGCACCAAGGTCATATAGATGTCGGGGGAGAGATATATGAGATGTTATTTTCTGCAGTGTTACTAGTGGAGGTATTGATGTAGTGTTACCTAGTGGAGATATTGATGCCTATGTCTATGGTGGCGGACCTATTACTTCATGACATGTATATTGATTGTCGTGATGGATATTTGACATGAGATGTATATATATTTGAGATACCTACATGGTTTTGTTATTATTGTTCATATATATATATATTATGTTGATGTTAATATTGTTTGATTTGTAAAATGCATTAAGTGTATGTTAATGATTTACTTTTAATGATTATTATGTCTTTAAATATAATGAATTTTGATAAAATTATAATTAAAATAGTTAACAAAATAGATAATATTATCATTATAGAATCACTTTACTTGAAAACTATAATATATACAACAATGCAAATAAGCTCAATGGATTGAGTTAAATGAACTTTTTTTCTATTTCCTAATTAACGGTGTATAAAGTTTTAATCAATTAGTAGTAATTAAATAATGAAGTGGTCTCATATTTGACTTAATAATGGCATGATGGTAAACTTTAATTAGTAGTAATTAAATAATGAAGTGGTCTCATATTTGATTTAATAATGGCATGATGGTAAACTTTAATTTGGGTTCAAAACAGTGAATTTGGGTTCAAAACAATGAGAAACAAAATAACCTGAACTTTCCAAAAAATAATCCATCTAATATGATCCACGAAATGAATATTAGAATTTAAATAATTATATAACTTAAACATTTTATGTGTTGGTTCATTTTTCCAAAAGTATTGAATATTTATCACTCGTGATTTATATTTCAAGGGATGATAATGTTGTGGTCTAAGTCATGTTTTGTAAATAGTATTCTTATGTTATGAAACCTCGACATATGGAGTAGTGAGGCATTTTGTTAATGATATGGACATATTTTTAAAAATTATTTTTCCTTTTATATAGAATTTAATAAAATATTATCACTGTTACTTTACATCTTGATGTTTAGTTCTTTCAAATATTAGATCATACCTTAACACCTTGTTATTGAGTTAAGTAAACCTTCTCATTATGTTAGGCATATTGTTGATTAGTGATTGAATAAGATTAATTAAGATCTTTTATAGCTAAGTGCAATATTAATTAACAATTTGATTGAAAATTTAAATAATGATGTCAACATTTTGATATAGAATTAGGTGAACTCACTTGCATTAACATTTGGCACATAACAATAATAATATCAAACAAGAAGGAAATATTCCTTTAATTGAAATTCTGTGGATTTGTATTATTTTTATTTTTTAAACAAGAGCGGTTAAAAATTTGTATTGAAAAGATTGCTTGAAAGGTGGCAAATTAGTGTTCTACAAAAAATAATCAAAAACTTGAAAGGAATACTGGAAAAGAGGCAAGCATAAATATTTGTCCTCTACATAAGATCGAATTTCCTTCGCAGAAGAACTATGATAGTGTTTGCTTGTATAGATGTGCAAAAAAACTCCTAAAATATGGCCTGTTTTACAAAACATTTAAAAGGCTAGCATGGATTAGACAATCTGATTGCTACCAACTGATCTTGATTCTTGGTATGATATAATTTTTTTTATGATGCATGGTACTGCTCCAAAACACCTAGATGCGAGGAAAAAGAGAGCACTAAGGCTGAAATCAACGCCCTTTCATCTGATTAACAATGTACTTTTCAAAATAAATTTTGATGGAGACTTGTTGTGTTGTTTGGAATGGGAAGATTCTGAAAGGGTTTTAACAGAATTACACTCTGGGCTTGTTGGAGGCCATTTCAGAGGAGATACCACTACACATAAAGTGTTGAGATATGCATATTATTGGCCAACATTGTTTAAATATGCCCATGCCTTAGCTAGAAAGTGTGAAATCTGTCAAAAGGTTGTTGGCAGTGTCAAAAAGGATGATTTTCCTTTGCAACATGTTTCAGTTGATGCTCCTTTTCAAGAGTGGGGTTTAGACATCATTGGGACAATCAATATTGGTTCCTCTCTTCAACATAAATACATCTTGACATCCACATACTACTTCACAGGTTGGGTAGAGGCAACTCCTCTTTGAGTGGTTAATACCAACCAGGTGAAATCTTTCCTTGAAAAAAATATTATCACTCATTATGGTATTCCTGGATCGTTGTTTTTTTACAATGCTTCCTACTTTTCTTCTCTGGATTTAACTACATGTGCATTATAGAAATGGATTAAGGTTAAGTATTTGACAAACTATTATCCTCGGGGTAATGGACTTGGCGAATCCACTAATAAAAACATGATTAAAATTGTCAAAGGAACTTTAGCAAACCAGCATAAGAATTGGCATACTGCTTTATTTAATGCATTGTGGGACGATAGAGTGACCCCTAAAGCAGCTTTTGGTAATTCTCCCTTCTTCCTTGTTTATGAGAAAGAATACATAATCCCTCCAAACATTTTCATGCCTTCATTAGAGCTATCCCAAGCAGTCTAAGAAACTGAGTGTCTTGTCATGGAGAGCAGAATTAACTACCTTCTCAAACTAAAAGAGGAAAGAGCTAAAGCTGAACAAAAATTTGATCAACATCAGCAAGTTGTCAAATAGTGGTTTGATGATAGGTCATCCTCTAACAGGAATTTTGAAGCAGGAGACTTAGTGCTTAAATGGGACAAGGATCATGAGGAAAAAGGCGAGCACACAAAATTTCAATGCTTATGGTTGGGGCCATTTATTGTTAAAGAAGAAATTAGCCCCAACACATTGTGATTGCAAACACTAGAAGGTTAGTCTAAGAACTTTACACTAAATGGCCAAATTTTGAAAAAATATTTTGTTCGATTTCCTTGCAGGATGTCAACTTTGTATATATTTTCAGTTTTATTTATTTATTTATTTTGTTTTTGTTTTGTTTGGATTTCTGATGATTTTTTATTTTGACTTGAATAAAGTCTAATTTTTATCAGTCGTGATTTTTAATTAAGATTTCACTCTAATCAAAATTTTCCTGCATACTCATTGAGTAAAAGCATATTTTTCTGTTGTACAAGTCTGGAATTTTTCTTTAAGGAAATATTTAAAGGTGTTTCCCTAATGCTGAAATCAAAATTTTCAATCAATTGTTCGTTAACTTTAAAAAAACCTATTATGAACTTTTCTGATAAATTTATCCAAGTCTTTCCATCATCACTCAAGATTTTTATCTTTAACTCAATAGTAATAAAACTATATTAAAATGAATAAAATATATATGCAGAATAGTTTGCTTTTAAGGGAATCAATTTTGGGGAAAGCAGGATTAATTGGCAAGGACTAGTAACCTTTTGACTTCTTATTTCATCCCATGCTCTTAAGGATTCTTTCATAATTGCTTCCCCATCTATTAGATAATCTCTTAAGAGATTAACAATAACCATAGCATGACCCTTTTTGTATAGCAAACAAAACCTAAGGAGTTAGCTGAAGGATAGGAGGTCTCATCACGAGCCGACCTATCATGATCATGGGTTCTTACAAAGTGACATTACCACTTCTGGTCACCAAGCCAAGGTAATGGCTCTCAGTTGCAAGGTTGAGGGACAAGAGGTCTCATCATGATCTGGCTTGTTCACTTCTGTGGGTTCTTATGAATGACACTTCCATTAGTTGTTTACTAAGCCAGGGCAGTGTCCTTCAATTGATTTCCATAAAAGGAAAGAAAGAAGCTGGATTTTATCTATTTTCGAGAAGGAACTATAACCTATGCATCTATATCTAGTAGATGAGATAAAAGCATCTGAATGGGGTTAAAAGATATCATTGTTGAGGCTATGGATTCCCATTGGAAGCAGTGGCCATGATTTTGGTATTGGGTCAATATTAATACTATAACTCACTTGATTAGCTTATCTTTCCCAAGACTAATTCTCGGTAAAGTTTATTGTTTTGTATTTTTACACTTTTAAAATAATGATAAACAGATAGTTATGAGTTCATATTTTACAAAGTTTTTGAATGATGTTGGAAATTATTTGGATATATTTAGAGGTTGTGAAGTTCATTCAATGCTATATAAGTCAGGGATTAATATTTTCAGGTGATTTGTGATTTAGCATTTCTGGACATCTTATCATTTATTCCTAGGCATTTTCAGATTTCGGATTGTTGTATAGAGAAAATTGTTTCACTCAATGAGTCACCATTTGTTGGCCTTGCAATAAGTCCCTTTCATTTCCAAGCAAATGAAAGGTTCCCTTGCATTAAATTTTGCAAATAAGGTTTACTTTCTTATTTTTATTCATTTTAGACCTTATCATTTTTAGTTGCACGGCTATCATTCAAACCAAAAAACTTTAATGCTGAGTTTTCCACATTTAACTTTTCTTTATGATTTTGGCTTATTTTGGAGCTTTTGTACAGTTGTTGCATCAAGTGTGTCAATTTGATCAATTGTATTGGGGTTTTCTCATATCATTTCCATACATGTCATTTACTAAAAAATTGTAAGCAACTCCTCATGTGTATTTATGTTTGAATATTAATTTCATATCATTTTGAATTTCAGGACTAAAAACATGAAATTCAGATTTGATTGAAAGGAGTCATATTTTTAACATTTATAGCATTATCCGCACTATGGATATTAACATGCTTCTAAGTGATTTAACGACAAGGTCCAATTTTGTTATTGTATAAAGTCATGGTTAATATTGTTAGCATCAAGGTTCTCGTTGGTCATTTTAAAGTTGATAAAGCACTTATTTTATTTTCAAATTGAAGAGTGGATATTTTATTTTATCTTGTTATATATTCATCCTTAATTTCCCAACCTTTTTAAAGGTTACTTTGACTATACTTAATTATCATGATTTGAATTAAAATCTAGACCTTGGTATTTAATCAACTTTTTAATTATGAACTAATACCCACACTTACAATATTATTGGAGTTTTGATCATCGTTGGATAATCATCATGTGCTAAAAAAATTAAGTGCTTAGTCTTGAATTTTGATCATTATCTAATGTTTGAAAGTCATAAGCAATATTGGTTGACAAGCTTGCATTTTGATAATATGTATCATTTCATCTATTATTTCAAAGAGTTTTAAATTCCTACGTGTATTTAATTGAAATCCTTTTGCACTAGGTGTTCATAACTCTATCATTTTGCCATGCTATGAATCAAATTTAGATTTTTGTTATATTATTCCTAGTTTGATTAAAAAATATTTATGAGTTATTTTAAGGTTATGAGCATTATTGCTTTGTGCTTATCATGTCGAAATGGAGAGTTATTATATTAATCAAACTAATATTTTGCGCTTTAATGGTGGTTATGAATTTTGAGTGATGAAAAAAATTGTGGTCAAATTCATTATTGTATAGGGTAGCGGTGTTTTGAATCTTCACACTAAACTATCATTGCCCTATGATATTGTGAACATGTAGTTTATGTTGAAACACTGTACATGTTCATCACTAGGATTGCCATTGTTGCTATGATATTATTTATTTATGTATAGTTATTTTTCAAATCTCATTATATAGCATGATCATTGTTAGTGACCTAACATTCTAGTGGTTTTTATTTATAATGACAAGACCTACTTGTGGATCGTGGCATTGTGTGGGAATTTGGGTTTAATGTACATGGTTTTTTAGTTTGACAATGAATATATGGAGGATTAACACGTAGCACTTACATGTATTTCACATCACCCCATTCATTGTACAATGACCCTATGCATTTACCTATTGGTTGAGTGAGTCGAGGCCAAAGTACAGTGAGGTTTTTCATGCCAATACCTGGCCAATTGAAACCATAATGGATCATTTCCTTTGTCATCCTAAGAGGGTTTGGTGATTTTAAAGTTGGCTCTATCTTTTGATATATATTATCATTTATGTAGTTGTTTTTACCCTCTGTTTTGGTTTCAAATTCCTCTATTTTCCATTACAATCAAACCCTTGAATAATTTGTTCATGGCTCCTATCAATAGAATCGAGCTCGAAGGTATGGATAGGGTTGAGACTTATGATCATACCCATCGAAGTTTCTGGAGTACTAGATGGTTAACATTCCTATAGAAATTACATGGACATAATAAACAGGCCACCATAGCTTTTGCACAAAATTTTAACGGGGTTAAGGCTCAAATTGGTGATTTGGAGCTCTCTATGGACGAGGGTTCTATAACAGTGGCTATTGAGTTACCTTTGGGTGGAGAGAAATGGTTTAAGCATTCAAAATTGAAGGACATACCCTGGAATATGTTGCTTGAAAAACCAACTCGGATTGTTAATTACAAAAAAGGTACGCCTCTCAAAATTTTAAAGTGGAGTGGCAAGATTTACTTATAGTCATTCATCAATACATTACATGTGAGGGGCGATATAGTTGGTTTTTTTGTTACCACGTTCGTTTGTTCATGGAATTACTAGGGTTTGATTTTAATATGACATTCTATCTCCTTAGGAGCCTTAGGAAGATGACATTTTGTTTCCAAAGAGCCCAAAAAAATCCTAGGAGAAGCCTATTTCACTTGGATTAATTTGAATCTTGGTTGAGGCCAAGTTGGCCGAATTAAATGATTCCTGGGACAGTTTCCCGTTGAGAATTGGTTTCACTCAAACCATAGTGTCTCCTCAAACTTCAAAGGAAGAAAATAGAAAGGAGTGTAACCAAGGTCTTGGTTGCAATGTTAGGGTTTTCGAGATTAACAATTCGGGTGATGTGCATGTAGGTGACAATTCTAAAAATAATCATGAATCTGTTGAACAAATTGTTAATGAAATTCAAGAGGTCATAGGAAAAGTACAAACAGTCCACGAAATGGGTAACACTAAGAAACCTCCTCGAACGAAGGCCTTGAAATATCTTAATGATGTCAATCCTTAGATGACCTCTTGGGTCACCCGTAGATTATCATGGAAACAAAATGCCCATTCCTTTGACCAAGATCGAGAGCAGGTTAAAATGACTATCAATCATCTGATGTAAACCCACTTGTGGATTGAACCAAAGGAAATTAGAGTTTGTTTTGTAAAATGGGGACAAGAAGTTTGGATGAAATTGATGCTTGTAATTTTTGCTAGAAAACATTGGGCTTGTCGTCTTGTCTCAAATTGCATGAAATGTTTCCAAGAAGAAAGGTCTCGATGTCTTTGCTAAAATTTTAGACTCAGCACCTGAAGTTGTTGATTTAGAAGGATTATAACCTCAGTCAAAAATGCAGTCTTATCAAGGCGGATATGATAAGAACAATCAATTTGATTTTGTGTTTAATCTCCCTCCTTTTCTGAGAAGTAATTCAAAGTTTCCAAATATTGGGATGGAGCATGATTTTCAGAATGAGATTCATGGTGATGCTCCCTGCTATGTCAACCCTCATCATACGACTGATGAGAATAACTTGGACCGGTGCCTAAATTGTCAGTTTTGGATGAGGAAATATCATTCTGTGGTCACTGCTTTGAAAGAGGACATTGCTCAGCTACAGGATGAGAAGCATCTCCTGAAGAAACAGAAGAAATTTTTAATTGAACATCAAGAAATAGAAATTGTTGAGTTAAACAAGAAATTGAAAAGTGTTGAAGGTCATGTGGTTAGTCAGTCCTTAGGGGTGAACATCATCGTTACCTCGGATCTGTAAAAGTTCACAAGCTCGAAACCGTGATACTCAATCTTGATCAGGTCCCTTTTTCTTTTTTTCATATGTACATATTTGAAGTTTTTAGCATATGTATATATATCTGTTTGGTGTGAAGGAAATTTTGAAAGGTATCGATTTAGTTTTATTTTATTTCATTTTTTTGTTTAATTTGTGTTTTAATTATTGGAAAATTCCTTTTAATAAGATCAACTACAAAATCAAATATTTTGTAGCCACTCTTAAATCATAAAATGTCATCGATATTTCTTGTTTCGATTGATTACAGGTGTTAATTATATGAAATAAATCTTGGATTGTCATATCATTTCTATATCCAGAATATATGAAGATAATCAATCAAAATTCGATGTGTTGGCACCAGTTTTAAGGAATGTTGCAAAAAAATTGTAAGAAACTTGGATACACTCGAACCAATGATTGTTTGATGGGGGTTGTTATGCCTATGTGTCATTTAGACTTGTTTAATTTTAGAAATCCTTATTTGATGTATGGGATTGCATCACTAGATAAACATCAATGCTATCTAAGTTTTTAGTAAAGTCTTCCTTATCTTTAGTTGATAGTTGCGGACTTGATCGTTTTGTTCATAACTCTATCATTATAAATAGAGTATGATAATACTTGAAGGGGTGTGGATGGATTAATGGTGAAATATTTGCTTATAGAAACAATGAAATTCTCCTTTTGTTAATAATTCTGTAAGGCATGTGTTTGAATGTCTTCAATACAAAAAGTATAGCAGTCCTTTCTCTTAATTGTTCATTGTTTTGTCCGGGCTTTTCAAATAAAATCTTGATTGTATTTCATATTTTTGTTGAAAAACATACTGTTGTTGCAACTTTAAATTGTTATTTAGAGATTAACAGTTAATTTCCCAATTCACCATTCTTACTCATATTAATTATGTTTGCATGGAAAAAAGAGTTAACTTTAACTGTTTTGATTGTCATCTACAGTAGTTAGATAAATTCTTTTAATTATAATATTTGCATTTTCATTTCATGGAATGTCTTTCTTAAACTGAAAATTGTCAGATGTTTGAACTTAAAATGCAATTGGAATTAATGTTATAAACGTTTCATTTTTGCATAATTGGGAGATCATGAGGGTGTTATTGACCGTGTTTCAATGTGGTTCTGACGAACTTATTTTTTATCTGTATGTCTTATGCTTAAGAGATTAATCTTGTTTACAATTTTTAAAAAGATTTTCATTATTAATGTATAAGTGAATTCAGTTGTTAGTTTTAACTTAATTCTTGGACAAGATAGTTTCATTTTTAGAAATAGTTTTCCTTGTAATTTGTTTTTATCATAAAATTTTAATTTATAATTTTGAATGTGAATCATTTATTAATAAACTAAACACTATGTTGTTTAGTTATTCAAGGTTTAATCAAATGTAACGCCCTCCTTAATACAGTTGATTGACTAGACTATTGAGGGCACTGATATTGAAGTGACCCGGTTAAATAAACTTGAACAATGTGTTATGCTTTATTATTATTGATTGAAAACTGTTGATTGAAAAGCAAATGATGATTATGATTGATTGATTGATAAATATGATGATGTTATGAATGAATGAAATAAATGATGCTTTTGATTCCATATATGTGAATCAATGCCATTTGTTTAAATAGAATTGAATAAAGATGAAAATGCATGATGATATACTTTATATGGTGCAACGCTACTAATGTGTGCTTTAAGTGTGTGCAGTAGCAGGTAAAATGAATTATCGACTGATTCTCAATGGAATAAAAGGGGGTCGTAAAGAACGGGATATATACATAGGGGTACGATGACAGACTGTCGACCCTGAAATATTATTCCACGCACGGGTCAGAATCCCTATCATCTCACCTGGGGAAGTGTGTGTTGTATGAGCGAGGCCACATCGATTTGGTCGCGTACAATGTGTTGAGGGGCGCGCAATAAGGAAGATCTTATTACTCAATCACCATTAGTCTCCAAGGAAATGTAATCGGAATATTACGGTAATGATTCATGATCGCTATATAGTACTCCCCACACGAGGACAAGGACAAGGTAGTTGTCAGGAGGACCCATAGATGTGACACCTAGACAACGACAGGAAATGGAAATGCTTGCACTAAAAATTTAAACACATAGTTGAATTATGCATATGAAAATATTAGATTTGAGAATAATTAAATGAAAAAAGTATTTTAATATGAGCAAATATTAAAGGGGGATATTTTGAGGTAGACTACATGTGCACCCATTGATATAGGAAGACATGAGTTAGATAAATATCATAAATAAATCAATTAGATATATTTGATTTTTGACGCAAGGCGCCTTTTGCACTAAGGTTCTTGCTTAACATTACACACAACATGACCACAAATGTTCACACAAACAAGATGCAAACAACATGTCAGAAGTTGGCTTATATTACTTCTCTGAATCGGTTAAAATGCGGAATAACTGTAAATACAAATAACTAACTATCTGTCGGTCTCAGCCATTACAATACAAAAGTAAATGTGGCGTGTTCTCTCAATGTGTCGACCTCACCCTCTCCTGGTTTGCTACTAAACTTTGAGCTATGGCTCGATCTTCTCCTTCGGTTCTGCTTGACTCTCCCCAAAAATGCCAAGTCCTCGTATGCTAGAAGTCGTCCTCAACTGATACAAAATCCCTGGTCTTCTACCCTACTGCTGTTGTTCCCGAGACCACTGTGATCCCCCAGACATGCTTCCTCTTATCAGCCGATCCTTCTATGATCCGACAGACCTGCAACTGTTAGTGCCCGACCGTGCTGCATAACCTCTTCCCGTGACGACATCTGTCATGTCTTCACCCACCTGCAATAACTGCCATTAACTTCCTTAGCAACCCTGAACTGTTTCCAAGGATGCTCCTTAACTTCTACATTTCCTTCTGACAAGCTACAGTAAACCATCCCATCGGCCATACCGTCTTTTGTCAGCTTCGACTCACCTGTTGGCTTCTTTCACAACTCAAGGCTTCGCCAGTCCGCCCCTTCCTCCTCGCTTGGGTCATGCCCAAAACCTGTCGATGTTGGGGTTCGACAACATGTCGACCTTTCCATAACTCTGCGGCAACTTGTCTCCTATCTACTATCGTCTGTCGACATTGATATGTCGACTCTCGACCTTTTAACTCCTGTCGATTGCTTCGACAGCTTCTGCTCGACTTATTGACTTTGATGATTCAATCTGCTTCACGCACCAGTGGCCGTTGGTACTCCCTTTGGTCGCTCCCTTCTGTCGATAAACTTCGACTGATCTGCCTGGGCTCCAATGCTCCTACATCAGACTCCCCAGGTGAAAAAGAACTCGACTACCCCGTCAGTCTCTTGAACTCTTCTTCTGAAATCCAAGTCACCTCTTGCAACTCATCATCTCGCCATCGCACTAAGTATTCCTTCTTTCACGATATGGGTGTACGCACGACTTTGCATTATTATATTACTTCTGCGATCTCCTCCTTGTGTCGATCTGGAATCTGCGTTGTCCAATCGATGTTCAACACTTCTGTGCTTTTGCTGCTTGAACCTTCTTCAAACTTGTACAGTTCTAAGACATTGAAAGTTGGTGAAATGCTCAAGTCATTCGGCAGCTCCAACACATAAGAGTTGTCCGAAATCTTCCTCAAGATCTGACATGGTCCAATATTCTTCAGCTTCAGCTTGTTATAGGTTCCTATCAAAAATCTCTCCTTCCGCAAATGAGCATAGACTAAGTCCCCTTCACTAAATGACTGTATCCTCTTCTTCCTGTCGGCTCTCAACTTGTATGCCGCACTGCTCTTCTATATGCGCCTTCACACATCATCATGAACTTCTTTCATGTGCTCTGCGAATGATTCTGCATCCGTACTTTTCCTGGTTTATGTCAGCAACTCAACCAAATTCACCACTCCATGTGGGATTCATCCCTGAACAATCTGGAATGGACTCAAACCTGTCGATCGATTCACAGAATTATTGTATTTGAACTCTGCTTGCGCCAACACGTTCTCCAACTGCTTGGGTCTGTCGGCCATCAAACATCTCAGAAGGTTTCCCAAACTTCTGTTCACCACCTCGGTCTGTCCGTCTGTATGCGGATGATATGCCGAGATAAACTGCAACCTCGTGTCCAGTTTCTTCCATAGGGTTCTCCAGAAATGACCCATAAACTTGGTATCTCTATCCGATGTGATACTCTTCGGTAACCCATGCAATATGACTACTTCCTTGAAGAATAGTACAACAATGCTTGTGGTATCACTTGTCTTCCAACATAGAATAAAGTGTGCCATTTTCAAAAATCTGTCGACTACATCAAATATTGAGTCGCTCCCTTGCTGTGTCTTCGGAAATCCTAGCACAAAATCCATGCTCAAGTGCTCCCATGGGGTATCTGGTACCGGAAATGGTGTATACAACCCCATGTTCTGACTTCTTCCCTTTTCCAACTGGCAAAATCTACATTGTCGAACCCACCTTCCGACATCTGTCGCCATTCCTGGCCAATAATACTTCTCTGCGACTAATGCCTTAGTCTTTTCGATGCCAAAATGACCTGCTAATCCACCACTATGCATCTCTCAGATTAGGTTCTCCTGCACTGATCCTTCAGGAATGCACAACTGCTGTCCCTTGAATAGATAACCTTACTGGACAAAATAATCCAAATATGGAGTTTTGTCGACACTCCATGCTTCATGACAAGCTTCCCATGCTTTCGCAAAATTTCTGTCGGTAACATACTCCGTCTTCACCGACTCTATCCCTGTTGCCTGAACTGTCGTCGTGTTCAGCAATGCAACTCTCCTGCTCAGCGCGTCGACAACCTTATTTGACTTGCCCAACCTATGTCGCAACATGAATGTACATCCTTGTAGGAATTCGACCCATTTCATGTGCCGCTGATACAACTTCGACTGAGTGTTCAGATGCCTCAGCGCTTGGTGATCTGTGTACAACAAAAAAATTTTGGGAAACAAATAATGCCTCCACTTCTTCAATGCCTAGATAATAGCATAGAATTCATGGTCATAGACCGAATATTTCCGCTTCGCATCATCCAATTTTTCACTGAAGAATGCAATTGGTCAGCCCTCCTAGCTCAACACTGCTCCAATTGCGATTCCACTCGCGTCGCAATCGACCTAGAAAACTTTGTCGAAATATGGGAGTGCTAACACTGGGCTCTCAGTGACCTTTTCCTTCAACTTGTCGAAAGCTCGCGGGGCTACTTCCATCCACTTGAACTCCCCTTTGCACATGCACTCTGTCAACGGTGCGCAAATACGACTGAATCCCCTGATGAACTTCCTGTAGAAAGTGGCAAGTCCATGGAAACTCCTTACTCCAGTCGCGCTTGTCGATTCAGGCCAATCCAATATTATCGCCTTCACCTTTTCTAGGTCCATCACCAACCCTTTTCCCAAGATTACAAATCCCAAATATACCAGTTCTTCTTTCATGAAGAAACACTTTTGCAGGTTCACCATTAGCTTTTCTTCCTGCAACTTCCACAATACTTGTCGAATGTGCCCCAAGTGTTCTGCCTTGGTTCGATTGAAAATCAGAATGTTGTCTAGATAGACTACGACAAACTTTCCCAAGAATGGTTTTAGTACTTCATTCATCAACCGCATGAATGTACTAGGTGCATTAGTCAATCCAAATGGAATGACTAACCTTCGTTTGAAAGATTGCCTTCCACTGTGCCGGCTCTTGCTCGTCGCTTTTGTCTTCTAGGACCAGTGTCTTGCTGGTTGTCATGTCCCATCTTTTCTTCTTACCATCTCCACTACTGTTGGATGTCGATTCTTCCTTCTCGTCGGCTTGCTCATCCTTTTGACGTTTGGGTTTCGTCTCCTCTACAACGTGTCGATTCTCTGGGCATTCATATGCCTTGTGTCCCACTCCACTACACTTGTAACATATTATGGCTGGTCTGTTAGCTCCTTTTTTGTCGGACGGACCACCTTGACCATACGCACCTCGATCGCGGTTCTCACGAGCATCGCTTTGGCTCTATTGCACATTTTCCCTTGTCAATGTCCCTTCCGCATGTCGGCTATATTCGACAGTTTCTCTCCTGTAACCGCTACTTTGGCCTTTCGCGGTAACAGTCCTCGTATCCCGACCAGTCGTCCGACCTCTGGTCGCTGCAGATTTCCTCGACAGTTTCTCTTTTGCCT
This sequence comes from Larix kaempferi, assembly GCA_027924585.1. Classification (NCBI taxonomy): domain Eukaryota; kingdom Viridiplantae; phylum Streptophyta; class Pinopsida; order Pinales; family Pinaceae; genus Larix; species Larix kaempferi. Next base: position 4,522,503 of record BSBM01001331.1, on the reverse strand, counting down.
TTAGAGCTAACTAGTAGGCTTCGCCCACTGCACTGAATCTGGACATGCTCAATTCATCCTGAATGGCATATTTCAAGCCGTTCACGTACCTAGCGACAACTTCTTCTCCTTTGTCGATCTGACCCGATCTTATCGACAACCTATAGAACTCTTCCATGTACTTATTCACGGTCATCTCCTTTTGTCAAAATTTCTACAACTTCTTGAACAAGGAAATCACATAGTCATTCGACAAGAACTTCCCTTTAAGCTTGGCGACCATCCTATCCCAAGATTTGATTTTCTCCTTGCCCTTCTTGACTCTGTCAGCCTGTAGATTGTCCCACCACAATGAGGCATGACCCTTCATCCTCAGACATGCAGTCTTAACCCGCTTAGGATCCTCGATCTGCTCTATGTCCAATTATTTCTCCATCTCTCTAAACCAGTCAATCAAGTCTTCTGGATCCAGACTTCCCGAGTAGGTACGAACGTCTATCTTTTCCCGACCTCTCATATCTGTTAGAAGCTTGATGAGTTTTTTTCTCTGGTTCATCTTCTGTTGATTCCCGTGGTTCCACTTCTTCGACCTCCTCGTTGCTGTGGTCTAACGCATTAGGAATACAACCACGCCTTTGGCTTTCCTTGATCGCTGCGACTTCATTTTTCAAAGTTCGCATCGTTCGGACGCACTTGTCAAACATCTCACGATCAACTGTGATTGCTTCTGCGCCACGGGCTCTTCGTTCTCAGACATTAACGCCTCTGTGAGCCATTTTCAACCTCTGTTGAAACACTCACTTGTCCAATCGCAACTGGACTTCAACAAGTCATGCAAAACTCTACCCAACCTCAGTTGGAGTTGTTCAACACACTTGCAGGTTCAATATCCCCAACGTTCTTCTGGGCACAGGGATTCACTTCCCGCTCTGATACCAACTAACGCAAGTGCGGGTCTGTATCGCTGTCTCACTCAACTTGACTCACTTCCGGGCTCTGATACCAACTGACACAAGTGCAGGTTGGTATCGCTGTCTCACTCAACCGGACTCACTTCCGGGCTCTGATACCAACTGACGCAAGGCGCCTTATGCACTGAGGTTCTTGCTTAACATTACACATGACATGACCACAAATTTTCACACAAACAAGATGCAAACGACATGCCAGAAGCTAGCTTATATTACTTCTCTAAATCGGTTAAAATGCAGAATAACTGTAAATACAAATAACTAACTATCTGTCGGCCTCGGCCATTACAATACAGAAGTAACTGCTGTGTGTTCTCTTAGTGTGTCGACCTTACCCTCTCCTAGTTCGCTACTGAACTCTGAGCTATGGCTCAATATTCTCCTTCGGCTCTGCTTAACTCTCCCCAAAAATGCCAAGTCCTCATATGCCATAAGTCATCCTCAACTGATCCAAACTCCCTGGTCTTCTACCATGCTGTTGTTGTTCCCAAGACCACTGCGATCCCCGAAACACGCTTCCTCTTGTCAGCCAATCCTTCCATGATCCTACAGATCTGCAACTGTCAGTGCCTGACCATGCTGCACAGCCTCTTCCTGTGACGACATCTCTCATGTCTTCACCCACCTGCAATAACTGCCATTAACTTCCTTAGCAACCTTGAACTGTTGCCAAGTACACTCCTTGACTTCTACATTTCCTTCTGACAAGCTATAGTAAACCATCCCGTCAGCCATACAGTCTTTTGTCAGCTTCGACTCACTTGTTGGCTTCTTTCACAACTCAAGGCTTCGCCAGTCCGCCCCTTCCTCCTCGCTTGGCTCATGCCCAAAACCTGTCGATGTCGCGGTTCGACAACATGTCGACTTTTCCATGACTCTGCGGCAACTTGTCACCTATCAACATTAACATGTCGACTATCGACTATCGTCTGTCGACACTGATATGTCGACTCTCGACCTTTTCACTCTTGTCGACTGCTTCAACAACTTCTGCTCGACTTATTGACTTCGATGAGTCAATTTGCTTCATGCACCAGTGGTCGTCGGCACTCCCTTTGGTCGGCTCCCTTCTGTCTATCAACTTCGACTGATCTGCCTAGGATTTGATGCTCTTGCATCAATTTTGGAGCAAATTCATAATGATATACATCCATGAGATTAACTCCACATGCACCCACTGATTTAGGGATTGGGATTTTAGACTAAAGAGACAACTAAGAGAGAATTCAGGAACTTATGTGCACTAGTATGTGAGAGTGACACTCGGTTGCATGAGAATGAATATTAGAGAATTAATAAATTAAATTAATTTTGCATGAGACGACATATGTCATCCAACTTTTCTATTTAAGAAAGGGAGAATGAAGAGAAAAGGATCTCTTGCTCCCTAATGCTCACTGGATTCTGTAATGGAAGTTTGAGATTAAGTGTGGTCCATGTGAGTTTGGTTGAGAACTACTCTGGGGGTTGGGAGATATTTTCTGAGAGTTTAGGATTGTATGTTCTTTGCGAACCCTATTTGCTCGGGGGACTGGGAGGAAGGAGACTACTCCCAGTATGGTAGGGAGGTCAATCGAGGAGTCCTTTGATAAAATTGTTGAAATCTTGGATCAGATTAAGCGACAACCCCTCTAGTGACTTCTTCAACTACTCGATTTACCATCACGAACAGGTTTTTCTTGTCCTTAATGATTTCTTTTGTATTGAAATTTATGCAGTGATTTATTTGAGTTTAGTGAAGTGGGTGATCTGCATTTGTCATTTTACATTTTTATATTGAGAATTGGTAAAAGATTAAACGTTAAGTAGAATTTAGTTAGGACTTTGGGAGGAGCCTTAAATGAAAACTATTGTGATTAGTTTTTGTTAGCCTTATTCTTTTCGTATTTAAAATTAGTTTTAATTTTCGCATTTAATTTAGTTTACTGTTTTGATATTTTTATTGGAACCCATATAGGTGTTTTATAATTTATAATTATTGTTTCTTTTAATTTTACAAAGTTCATATCTTTTGTTTAGGACTTAGTTTTATTATTTTCTATAAAAATTCATTTCTTGGAAATCTCTAGAATCTTGTACATTTGTCCAAAACTATTAATAGTTTATATTCCTTTAATTCTTGTCCATTAATTATTAGTTTATTTTAGTAATTAATAGTTTCCTAATTAGTTAGTTTCATTTTCCTTTCCTTTTGTAATTAATTTCCCTACATTGTTAGTTAATATAGGACTTGTAAATAATAACTCATAGAATATGTAGGAAAGCTTTCCAGTGTATTCCTCCTACATGGAATATTTTCTTTATTGGCTAGTGGAGCCATAAAACCCATTAGGAACAACCATACCAAATGGATTGGGTTCTTCTTTAAGAACTTCAGACTGGGTTGTTTCCTTCATTTTGACAAGAAGATCATAAATGCCCATTAACAAGGGCCTATATTTTCAATTTATGGATTATGTTCATTGCCTCCTTAATTGAGAGTTTCATCTACCTCCTGGTTTCCCTTGCTTGAGCCTGTTGTGTAAAGAAAATTTGAATTGGAGGAGAGGGATTCTCTATTTTGAATTAACAACTACCTTCGAAGTGCTTAGTTTTCATCCTCCAATGCTTTAATTTGGTGTGCTTGTATTTGAATTTGAAGCTTTTGTTGTTAGAGAAAAATGTGCATCTTTCAATCTAGGCAACATTTTCTTGGGCCTTTAACATTACTGTATATATGATTGCTTGATTGGAAGTAGTGATTTCCTCATGTTGTCTCTTCATTTTTTTCATTTCCCTGACCTCTGCTCCAAGTTTCCCTTTTTCTTCCATGTGCACAAAGAAAATCTGACCAGGAGGGGGGGCGTAATTCCAGTGGAGGCTAGCATTGCAAAATTCAAGAATTAGAGGAGGGAAAAAAATATAATCCACCAGGCTACGCCATTCAAACACTGCCATGCTAAGAGGTGGGGAGACTCTCTGCCTTTGAACGCACCAAATAACAAACCCACCTGCAAGTGGAAATGGGGCTCCTTTCATTTGAAAATGCCTATTGTGATTACACTTAAGTGTGAGAGAGGGTACAGTCCTCAACCAACAAAGGACCTTAAATCTTAAATCGCACATGGGTGTTTCATTAATCAAGAGATGGAGCCTTTGAAATGTGGCGATCTTGCAAATCACAATCATCATGAGAGTATTAGGGGATTGGAACCATGGAGATTTTCCCATTATTTTGAAGAATTCATTTTTCTAAATTGGTGGCTATATTGACATGCTTATCTGCATTCTTGTTCTTCTTGCGAAGGAAATGGAAATATACGATGTTTATGATATTGCAAGCTTCCAGATGAATTATTTTAATGATCCTTGAGAGGGATATATTGGAGGATATACTCAATCCTATCATGAGTCTAATGATGATTGTTGAATCCCTAATTATGACTAGATGCTTTAGTTGAGAGCTTACCATAATTATGATGCCTCAGAGTAAGGCACGAGCCTCATCTTGGTTGTTTGGGAGGGTTCTTAGGCTCCATTTGTAACATATTTGTCGATTTCCTCTGGGGTCAATGAGAACCCCTTGTTGTGTGTAATTTGGTACACACTCATGCCAAAAGGTTCCTACTAAGGGGTTGTGCAACCTCGGTAGAGATTCAAAGTAAAAGGAAAAATAAGAAAAAAATACAGCGATAAACTAAATAAAATAAAACAGATCTACACTAACAATATGACACATTCTTCAACCAAAACGACACATGCAAATTTATTATATAAAGAATCAAAGAATGATTTTATTTTATATAAAAATGAGATGTTACAATAGGGAAGAATCAACTCGATATAGTGAAGAGGAAGGGGCCCTACAGCTGTCCAAGGGAAGTTCTGTTGGTCTCATTGTGATCTTGCAATATCTTGGCCACATGTCATGGTAAGTATATCCAATAGGTGAAATAGAAGCAAGAATAGGATGGCTCCTAGCTTGAAGAGAATCTCGACAGATTCGACGGCTTGAGTGAAAAGATGGACAATTGTGTTTAAATGAGCGACCTTTAGGGATTTTTGTAGGAATTGCAATGGCTTACGATAAGGATCTAGGTTAGATTTTTTAGCCTTAGATATGATACCTAATTTGGGTCTTGTCAGGGATCATGTCAGTATTTCATCTTTTTTTGTTATGAACAAAACATAAACAAATGAAAATCTTGTTTTGGGGAGGTCGCACTTATATGGTGAAATTGTGTAACTTATGTCATTGATATCGAAGAAAAGGGTACGACTTAGGTCACTTCTTTTGGTGAAATAGGTGCAACCTAAATTTTAGGGTGTCCCTTTCAAGGTTTGATTTTCATTTTTTTACTTTTTGTTGCTTCCTCAAGGTCAAATGGATGGAATGAGGTGGCATGATGATGTGTGTGGATTTCAAAATTGATGACATGGTAGGTGATCAAATTTGACTATTAACACCCCCACCCACCAACCCTCCCCACACCTGTCTCCCTTGAGTTTCCTTTAGAATCTCCATCGAAGAAAAGAGTGGATTGACCACAGGATAAGAGTCGATGATTCAAATCTTCATCAAAGAAGTGAAGTTGCTAGTTTGATCTTGTTATTGGTTTGTACCTTATCCTATTAAGAAGGTAGGTATGATGACATATTAGATTGTTGATCTAGTTTATTTCTTTTGAATCCATATAAGTGACACTGGGTTTGAGTATTCCCTTGGAGATTATGGCTTCATTCAATATCCCCATTGCTTTGGCAGTTGTGGAGCTGAGAGTTTGATGTTTAGATTCAAATGCAACCTTGTTGCGTGCAAGCCACACTTTCTAGCAAATATACTTGGGTAAGGATTGCCAAACTCTTTTCAAAAGTGACTTTTTGTTAAAGGATCCACTGTACATCTTAGGCCATTTTGCAAACTTTTATATCCATGAGTTGGGATAAGTGACCTTGTCCCTGATCTCAATAAAGGTTGAATACCATACTTTCCTGGTGTAAATGCGCTCGAAAAATAGATGGTGCATAGTCTCTTTAGAATTCTTGCACAGTACGCACCAAGGGGGGCCTTATATTCCCTGATTTCAGAGGTTTTTTATGATGCAAATTTTATTATGAGTCATAAACCAACATAACTCATTTACTTTGGGGAATTCATCAAAGTTCCATATAAACTTCCAAATGACAGCTTTAGGCAAATGGGGCAAGGAATCGACCATAAATTTATAACTAGCCTTGACGGAATATTTTCTAGTGGGGCCCCATCCTCAATCATATATGCTTTGAGAGTCCATCGGGCACATCCAGACAATGTAGGGAGGAGATGTGGAAAAAGAGAGGTTGGCCTTGAGGGAGATCAATTTGTTTCCAACCTTTCCAACTTTGATCATTCGAATTCCAAGTGGAGAGTGGACATATTTTTTATACATTCATTTTCTAACCATCCTCTTAGCTCCCGAAGGACAAGCTACTACGGAATTGGGGGATTTCCCATTATGCTGTCAACCTAGATATTTATGATATTCCTATATCCAGGGATCTAGGTAATTTTAGATTGAATGATGGGGCCAACAACCTTGCAAAGTTTCTAGAAGTGTGAACCTTTCATATTTTTGATGGGGTTGTCGATGCATCTTACCCTCCTTCCCAAGAAATATTTTTTATGCAATACTTGTTTCCACCAATCGTTACTTCCTTCAAGGATCCTCCAGACTAGATTTGCTCCCAAAGCATGATTCATCTTAAGGGGGACTTGGATTTACATTCTTTTAATCACAATAAATATAATAATTTTTAATTGTATTACCCTATGGTATAAAAATGAAAAGAGTTCAACATATAAACGAAATTTTCCTGAATATTGAAATTCAACTATGACATTAATTTTCAAGTTAAAATTTAGTTATATTTTGTTGAAATTTACTTGGAGAAGTTTGAACTACAAACAATTACAACTTAAACCTATAGCACACATATATATATTAACTAAATAAACATTACTACAAATAATTGTATCGAGTTACATGGGAAACAACAACAATACTCTCAATACCTAGTCTTTTTAATTATTTTTGAATTTTTTGTTTTTTAGTTGATTTTATTTTTTGTTAAACATTTTTTAAATCACATAAAATAAATCAAATCAAAACTAAGCACCAATTAAAAATTACAAAACTATAATTTTAAAATTAAAATTTATTTTTCAAAAATTTCATTTAATATAAATATTTTCACTAAGATTTCAAAACATTACACAAATACAATTTAATTTAATGTCAAATAGTTTGAGCTAAAACAATTACAATATACACTATAGTGAGAAATGTATAACAACTATGAAACATTATATATACAATGTAGTATTTGTTGATGGAATAATGTTATGTGCAAAACAATCATAAGGCAAGTTGACACACACAACAAAACAAGCAATTAATGCTTAATTTAGCGTCCTTTTTTAGAATCTTTTTCCAATTGAGTTGGAAAACATGGCACTAAACTTGGAACAACCTGGTATTTTTTTAAACCGCCTAATTAGTGCAGGTTTAGTGCCCCAAATAGAACCAACTTTAGAGCCCTATTTAGTGCCTAATTTATCCCTCTTTTTAGTGCCAGGAGTAGCACTTGGTTTAGCGCCATAAACAATGCCTTAAAGAGGAATTTGCTCCGCTTTGAACACCTCATTTAGCGCCACATTTTCGGCATGCACTTTAGCACCTAGTTTGGCATCCATGTTTGTTTCTACATTAGTTCCATGTTTGGATTCCATTTTAGCATCAAGTTTGGTGTCCACTTTAGCACCCACTTTGGCATCCATGTTTTCTTTTACTTTAGTGCCATGTTTAGCTTCTCCTTTAGCACCAAGTTTGTTGTCCACATTAACACCTAGTTGTGCATCCTTGTCTGCTTCCACATTAGCGCCATGTTTGGCTTCCACTTTAGTGCCAGGTTTGGCATCCAAATTTGTGCCCAATTTTTGCATCCATATTTGCATCCACATTAGTGCCATGTTTGGTTTCCATTTTAGTGCTAAGTTTAGGATCCACATTGGAACCCAGTTTGGCATCCATGTTTACTTCCACAATAGTGCCACATTTGGTTTCCCATTTAGCACCTATGTTTTCTTTATGTTTTATTTTTTCATTAATGCCACATCTAGCTTCCCATTTAGTGCCTAGTTTTGCTTCCCTGTTGGCTTCTAGTTTTTCTTCTGGTTTGGATTCTAGTTTTGCTTCTACAACAGTACCACATTTGGATTCCCATTTAGCACTAAGATTTGCTTCCAATGTTGCTTCTACATTTGTGCTAGAATTGGCTTCTAGTTTAGCTCCCAGTTGTTCTTCCTATTTCACTTCCTCATTAGAACCACATTAGGATTCCTATTTAGCGCCTACATTTGCATCCAATTTTTTACCAATAATTGTTTCCACAATAGTGCTAGATTTTGCTTCCATGTTTTTCTTAACAAAAAATGAAAAGGATTATATTAAAATGAAGTTGTGGTCGAACCGTCCGACAAAAGGTAGTACACAAAGAGGGCCAATAATTCAGTCTTCCCAAATTCAAAAATTCCAACCTCTCTGGTTTTTAACCATCTATTTATGTTCATACATTCTACTTCTGCTAGCTTACTAGTATAAATCCTTATAAAATTGAAACCCCAAAATTTACATTTGCAACAAATTAATTATATAAAAACATGGTAATTAGAAAAACCCAGAGGTTTTTCAGGCTTGGCTTGGAGCAACAGATTGATTGATGTTGGGTTGTGGACACATGAGATTGATATTGTACCATGACCGATCGTTGACTGGTGCATGCTTGTTCACTGAAGGATATTCACGATCAGGGCCTTGAAATGTTTTCAGAGAACCAACTGATGATTTCGCTATGTGCTCCACCCTTCTCAAACGAGGCGCCAATTCCCTTCTCAACTTATGAACTGTTTGTTGAAGCTCTCGGATTTTTTCACCCTGTTCTCTTCCTCTCCCATAAAGACATTGAATCTCGACTTCCATCACAACAATTTTGGAATTCATGCATTCTAGCTGACCTTTGGAGACTTCATTGCATTGCACCACCCTCCTAATTTCCTCCTCTGTTCTTTGCTCCATGTTGCGTTTCCATATTTCATTGTTACTCGAGAAAAAAAAACCTTCTCCTCAAGTTCTACGATACGTCTCTTATACTGCATGGGAAACAACATAGAGCGAGAGATCGAGTCGACCATCACCACTCCAACTCTAGAATTAGGATCCCAGATGCCCACCACCAAAGAGTCTTTGTTGCATTTAATCCTATGTAACTCTCCCTTGTTGACCACCCTTTGATTCTAAACAAGAGAAATGAAATGAATGTCGACCTCCCTCAATGCTATATTTGTTAAGCTCTTACACGCTCTGGAAGTTGATTGAAAGGATTTGAAATTCATCCCCTTCCTGGATATAACTACCTTAGTGTGAGCGCCCACCTTGTGTCATGATACATGTACTGGCTTCCAATTGTGTATTCGGTTGATCTAGAATGTACTATGAGGTGTTGTGGTTCATCATTAGGGAAGTTGGGTCATGGGGTAGTAAGTCTCCTCAATTTTACAAGTACCTTGGATTAAGGAACAAGCTAGTTTGGCTTAAAAGTCCACCACCTTGTTATGATTCCTTTTAACGCGAAAATCTTGCATACTGTCAAATTTTCCAATCCTTAAAAGAAAATTTTCTATTAGCCTATGAAGATAGGGTTCTTTTGGATGGGTTTTACAAATCAAACATTGGATTAGTAGTTATGAGTCTCCAAGGATAGTGACTTATTTGCATCCTTTGTAAATTGCAAGCTCAATTCATTTCCATAAGCAAGAGCTTCCACTTGATTATCTGTGGCTATACCTAATCCCCAGGAATATTTAGTTTCTTGATATTCTTTGGGGCCTAGAAGCACCCGTCCCCCCCGGATCCTGCTTCCCCTCACATTTTTCTTCCACATTAGCGCCACATGTTGCTTCATGTTTATAATGTCAATTATTTGCTACATTGTTATTACCCCCCTTCATTATATCATTTAATTCATTTTTTGTGTAAGGCTAAAGATTTATATTGCTAAAAACACTATCTACAACATAAACAAAATGGGCCTGCCCATAGGGAAACTAGATCACTTATAGAACCCAAGTTTATCAAAGTTGGTATCAAATGTCTGAAACAATATAGAAAAACTACCCAGTGGGTTGATAGATTGCTGATCATTACTAAGATAACAGTGAAAAACAAAAGAACCATAGCACCCTAAGAAGCCTCTAGTCCCTATCTTCATCAAAAACAAAAACAAAAGGTAGTTTCTATGGAGGAGTATCTTCATACTCCTTGCTTGTGGTTGCCTTAATAAGGAAATCCACTTTGTTGTTCAACTTTTCCATTTATAGTAGGATTTCATCACACTCCTCTTCTGTAGATTCCAATAAAATGCTCCCATGTAGGGATTTTGAAGTATTTGGTGTCTCTTGTATGAGTATGAACTGAATCACCGACCCACAACTACATCTATTCAGTACTTTCCTTAGGCTTGTTGAAATCCTCATTCATTCTTCTCCCTCGTCTCTGCCTAAATAATCTGAGCCCAAATGTTTTGAGGGATCTCCTGATAGTATAGATCTTCTACCTCCTCGGCCTCGATTTGAGTCTAAGTTGGACCTATGCTATTGCTTCCCCTCCAAGATCGCCCGTCCCTGCCTTGTTCTCCATTGGAATTAACACTACTGCCCATGACAAGGAGGTTGAGTCGTCTATGATTCACTCCCCACCGAACTCGTAGAACCTCTCCCCCATAACCCTGAAAGAGCCTTAGTTGTGTCACTCACCTTTATAGAGGAGAGGAGGACCCTCCAGTTCCTATAGACCATGCCCTTGCTTGCTAATGACCATCCTGCAACCCAACTAGAAAAGGACAGGACTAGCAAGAATGTCAATGTTCCTCCCTCATTTAGCTTAATATATATTGCTAATCAAACTCAGAGTAAACTATGTAGAGAAACTCTGACCTGGGAACCTAGAGGACTTTCTAGGATGGTAAATCCAACCACCTTGCAAATCCACCAATTTATGTAGCGAGGGGAGTAGGCTCAAAACACCGATTCAAATTTTCAAAGATTCCTTGTCCCACGCCATGAAAGTTTCAGTCGTTGCTGGAATTTCTTGTACCTTGGCTCTGAAATCATGTCCTCCCACATCATGGTTTGATGTGCCAAATGTCATCGTCGTGGGTTATGCTTCACTGCCTTCATGTCTATCACATCGAACCTTATTTGCATGCAGGGAGGTATCCAGGTGGAGGGCATTTTGCTGCGTGGGTGGACTGCAGTGGGTGTCCTACCACTACCTCTTGCCTCCCTATCATCCAATCTGGAGGCATTATATTTAGTTCATAAATTTCAATTAAATAATGATATATATAATTTGAGTTTTAAATCTAATTAAATAACAAATAATTTGAGTAATTTTTAGAATTTTTTTTTTTTATCATGTATTTAATTAAGCTTAAAACCTATTTAACAAAAGGAGCCCTTACGTGCGTATTGTAGTATAAAAAAACATATATATGAAATTTCAAGCTTGGGGCCATGGAAATGTCCAAATCTGGTGCTACCCTTTAATCCTCGCACTACAGTAAACAAAAGAAACCCATGAGAAAAACTTGAAAATCATTAATAGATTTGAATTAAAAACAAGCTAAAAAATCAAATAAAATTAAGGGTGCTAGGGTTTGAAACTAGATCTCTCGTTGCATAGCAAGTGCCTTTCTTAGGCCACACCCATATTTGGTTTAAAAGAATATATACAAAATATAAAAATATATAAAGGCATTGGAGTTTTAGGCAAAAAACAAGCAGATTTGTATTTTGGCCATAACTTTTGAAGCTTTGAACTATTTGAGCTTATAGCTTATTAAAAGCTAACAGAAAATCCCACAACTTCTCATTTTTTTTACTTAGAAACTAAACCCTTTTAAATTGTTCCAAGAATCACCTGTAAAGTGATGATTCAGGTTATGATGGAAATTGGGAAATAAAGTTAACAAAAAAAATACATGAGGAAAACCCATAAATTTAAGAGAAAACGAAGGAAATAACTTGTATATCTTATCTCTTCACCCCTACATGAAAATAATGGAGACTTCATTCCCTCTTCAAACAACCTGCAAGAAAATAATGGAGTCTTCATTCCCTCTTCAAACAACCTGCAAGAAAATAATGGAGTCTTCATTCCCTCTTCAAACAACCCTCAAATAAGAGAATACTAAGAATATTGTTAAAACCAACAAGAAGAAAACAAGAAAATAGAAATAATAATGAAAAATACATGCTAAACAATAAGGGAAAATAAGAGGAATCATCACCTTAAGAGGAGAATCCTCATAAAAGAAACTCTCTCCTCCACAATACCCATGAGGAAGGAAAAACCATAGCTAGAAACCATAAGAGAAGAAGAAAGGAGGAGGAAAGAGGAAGAGAGGAAGAAATAATAGAAAAAAAGAGAGATTAGGGTTGAGAGCCTTTATATGGAGGAAACTCCCTAGAAAAATAAATTAAGTCACCCTCCTCTAGATTAAGACAAGTGGCATGTTATGAGCTCTTGATTTTATTTGAAATGCATTACCCTCTTCAGATTAAGTAATTTTTTTTAATTTAGTGATTATCCTTATGATTAAAGATTAATGATTTTTATAGAGATAAGTGAAATTAGTTATTTTAAACTAACAATTAACCATGCATATCAATAAAATTTATTTTTAATTCTTGAAAAAATAATCACTACTACATTTTTTACCTATAAGGGTGGGGTGGTTGTCTTCCACCCCCAAAAGTGACTTTTCGAGGCGGTTTTGTCTAAAGTAGAGGCGATCTTGACAAAACCGCCCCCAAAGGCACCGATGCCAAAAGTCTGTGATTTTAGGGGAAATTCTAAAAGAGATCAAAACCGCCCCCAAAAGCCACTTTTGGGGGTAGTCTTGAAACCCCCCACGTACATACCTATGGGGGTGGTTTTAATCCCCCCCCTAAAAGTATCTCTTACAAACCTATAGGGGTGGTTTGGAATCCCCCCATAGGCACCAACACTAAAAAGTATGGGATTTCAGGGTGGGTTCTAAAAGAGATCAAAACTTCCCCCAAAAGTGACAGGGGTGGTTTGGAATCCCCCCATAGGCACCAACACTAAAAAGTATGGGATTTCAGGGGCGGTTCTAAAAGAGATCAAAACTGCCCCCAAAAGTGACTTTTGGGGTAGTTTTGAACCCCCCCTGTAGATACCTACGAGGGCCGTTTTGTGCCCCCCCCCCTCCCCATAGATACCTATAGGGGCGGTTCTGGACCCCCCTGTAAACTCACTCTTACAAACCTATGGGGGCGGTTTTGAACCCCCCTCGTAGACTCCTACGGGATAGTTAAAACTCCCCTCATAGACTCCTATGGGGGAAATTTAAATCCCCCTCATAGACTTCTACAAGGGAAATTATAAACCCCCTCATAAACTCCTATAAGGGCAGTTATAACCCCCCCTCATAGAGACCTACAAGGGAATTTTAAAACCCCTATCATAGACACCTATGAGGGAAGTTATAAACCCCCCTCATAGCAAATTACAGAGGTGGTCTGGAAGCCCCCCTCATAGAAAGATACAAAGGCAATTTAAAACCCCACTCGTAGCCATTAATATAAATCATCATTAAAAAATATTTTATTAGAAATACCAATATTGCAATATCATTAGGACTGTTGGAATATTCTCCCCATCATTTTTCAGTTTTGCATGCATGCATTCATTCTGCATGCATCCAGTCATCATCATGGTGGACCTCCTAGCTCCTAGAGCTTCATTCTAGCTCTCCACAACCTATCTACAGCCCCCAGGGGGCCTCCTACCTACCAAAGGCACCCTTCTTCATGCCAAGTGTGCCTTTCTGACTTACCACAACCAGTTAGGCGCCCTTCTTCATGCCAAGTGTGCCTTTCTCACCTACCACAACCAGTTAGGCGCCATTCTCACCTACCAGTCAGTTATCACTTAGTTCTTCCTTGATTTGAGGCTAGATTGACTCTCCCACTAACTATTTCACTCTGATAGACCTCCAGTGAGACTAGTATGTCCATTCTAACTCCAATTAGCTCCTCATGCGCCCTTCACTGAGCCTCTTTCATTTAGTTCATGCCTACCTCACTCAGTTAGACTCCTCATGTGCCCTCCACTGAGCCTCCTTCATTCAGTTAGTACCTACTTCACTCAGTTAGACTTAGTTTACTAACTGTTACATCTGATGACTGATACATTGACTGGATGATGACTCCACTATCATTCAAGCCACACTCTGAGTCAGGAATTCGAATGCCTTACTTGGCCTATTCGAATCCTATATTATGCACCTTACTATTCCATTGTAGTCATTCACTTACATTCTTATTCACTGTATAATACCGAGATTATGTTCTATTCTACTGTGTTTATGAGTGATCATTTAGTGTCTCCTTCTCTTATTCTTTGCAACATATTTGTGAGTTTGATTGTGAGTTGCTACAGCTGTCAGATCATTGCATATTATTACATGGTATCAGAGCAGGAAGCAGCTATTCGAATGGTAGCAGTTGCAGCGTTTCTTTGAGCAGCTATCTTTCACTTGTGCACCAGAAGCCTCTGAGTTTCCACAGTAAATCCTAGTGCTATTACTTGATTTCATTGGAGAAATCCATTGAGGCCTTTCCAGGTGTGAAGGACTTAGTCCATGTTCCAAGTGTCATTAAGGTAGTGTTCAGTCGAAGTGTAGCATTCTCCATCAACACATCTTTTATTGTTTGAAGGTTTATTCACCCGTTCGGAATCTTCTTCAACTATTGACTTTCTCTGTTCAGATGGATCTAAATATTACATCTTCCAACTATGTTGAGTGGAAAGCCAAGATGGCTCTCTTTATGAGATCCAAGAGCTTCACCAGAATACTCAAGGGAACGATGGTAGAACCTCTCAGTGAAGTTGAAAAGTCCAAGTACTTGGATCGGCTTGATGAAGCAATTGGTCTCCTCCTTCTCTCAATTTCTGATGAACTACACTTTCATGTCATCGATCTTACATCTCCGAAAGAGGTGTGGGACAAGCTCGAATCTCTCTTTGGGCCAAAAGATGATACGGTAGCACACAAATTGGAGAATGAGCTCATATGTTTGAGTCCCAGCAGCTTCGATTCTATCAATGCCTTTCTCACCAAGTTCAAAAGCTTGATATCATAGTTGAAAAGGTATGAGATAGTGAAGGAAGATAAGCAGCTTATACTTACCATTCTCTCAAAGTTGGGGGCAAATTTCTCAGTTTTTGTCTCTAATTTCCAGTTAGCTAGGTTGTCCATTCCAAGATGGAAGTTTCCCTCATTTGATGATTTCACACAATCTCTTACCCAAGAGGAAGAGAAGTTGATTTCAATGGGAATGATCATACCCAAATTGGATTGAACCCTTACAGTTGTAGAGAGAGCGAATGATATAGGAAAGCTAGAGATTCCTGGTGATACAAGGCCTACACACCAGTCAGATAGAGCTTCGTGCTCTAAGAAGGCCAAACATTCTAAAAAGGGAAAAGTAGAATGCACATACTGTCATAGAGGGCCTCATCTTGAGAGTGCTTACATGCGGAAGACTATAGATTTGATGGAAAAATTACTTGAAGAGAACAACCTTCCTATACCTGCATGTGCAAAGAAGAAAGATCCCGAATCTTCCAGATCCAAAGACAAAGAAAGATGTCATGCCTACATGGCAAGTGCATCAACAGATTCTTCTTTCATCATAGATTTAGGGGCCTCGAGACACATGTCTTCTTTGAAGAACCTCTTCTCAGACTTCGAGAGCTCAGTTGGCCCACTTATCATGATGCGAAATAATGCAGAAGTCTCCTCTCAAGGTATTGGAAAAATCAATCTTGACCATGGATTTTTTGCTGATGTGCTTTATGTTCCTTCTCTTACAGCTAACTTTCTTTTAGTATATCAAATGACTCATATTAGAAACCCCAAAAGGGTGATCTTTTCTCCAAATGAGGTCGAGATACAAGACATGGTCTCAGGTGAGATCATTGCAAAAGGAATTGCAAATCACAACTCCAAGCTATATGAATTCTCACACTTTCTGTCTCTCTCGAACCAATCATCCCTCCATACTCATGCAAATGAAGAAAGCAGGTTATGGCATGAAAGATTTGGGCATCTCAACTACAAATACTTGCATGACATGCATGCAAAGGATATGGTTGATGGGCTACCCAAAATCAAATTTACCAAAGGTAACTGTCATGGTTGTTTGATGGGAAAGCATCCTGAGAAGAAATTTGAAAAGGGAAAGGCTAAGAGAGCTTATCAACCCCTTGATCTCATTCATAGTGATGTGGTTGGTATGTTTCCTGATCTGTCTGTAAACAAGGCAAGGTATGTGCTCACTTTTGTTGATGATTATTCCAGATTCACTTGGGTATATTTCCTTAGATTGAAATAAGAAGTATTTGGTTTCTTCAAGTTTTTCAAGTCTTATGTAGAGAAATTTTTAGAAAGGAATATAAAATCCATTCGCACTGACAATGGTGGTGAGTACATCAAGGGTGAGTTTCAAGATTTATGTACTGAAGAGGGCATTGAAATGAAACACACTGTTCCCTACACACCACAACAGAATGGTGTAGCTGAAAGGAAGAATAGAACATTGAAAGAGATGGCCACTTGCATGTTAAAGTCAAAAGGATTGCATCCTAGCATTTGGGCAGAAGCCATCAACTGTGCCACTTATCTTCAGAACAGAGTTCCTCACAAGGGACTTAGTGACTCTACTCCTTTTGAAGCATGGATGGGATACAAACCTGATGTATCTCATCATAAGGTATTTGTATCTAGAGCATGGGAAATGATTCCAGTTGACAGAAGGAGAGATCTTGATTCTCAAAGCAGGGAATGCATCATGGTGGGCTATGCATCTAATGCAAAGGCTTACAAGTTACTTGATCCTTCCTCCATGACCACATTCTTGGAGAGAAGTGTTCAGTTTGAGGAATGGCCTCTTCATGACATTCCTTCCATTGAGAAAGAAATCTCACCAAGCACTCCTCCTTTGGTTGAGGAGAGTGATACATCTTCATATGATTCATCAGATATAGAATCCGAAAGTGGAGATGATGATAGAATGCTAGATCTAGATCCACAAGAACCTAAAGATCTAGCAACTGATAATGAAGATGAGAGGATGAGAGATCCAGATCCACAAGAACCTGAAGATCTAGTAACTGATAATGAAGATGAGAGGATGAGAGATACAGATCCACAAGAACCTGATGCTCCTCCTCTCCGATGATGGGCTGCCATTACACTTCGATCTGCAGGTGATTTGGTTGGTGATCCACATGATCATAGAAGAACCAAATCAGATTTTCAACATGTAAGGGCTCATCCCCCTCACAATGCAGATCCATTTCAAGTTGATCGAACCTTCCTTGGAAAGGAAGGTCACTTGCCTCCTTTAGGGGTAAGTCATGATATGCTACTTTAGCTCCTTCGGTATATTTTGAGGGAGGGATTTTTCCCATTGGGTTTTCCCTCTTTCCTCACTTATTTTATTTTAGATTGATTGTACGGGGTGACTTTTGGTCTTAGTTACCAAGGCCCTACTCTTCAGTTATTTCTCATAGTATAGCTTATGGGGGGGTGTTGGAATATTCTCCCCATCATTTTTCAGTTTTGCATGCATGCATCCAGTCATCATCATGGTGGACCTACCAGCTCCTAGAGCTTCATTCTAGCTCTCCACAGATTGTCTACAGCCCCCAAGGGGCCTCCTACCTACCAAAGGCGCCCTTCTTCATGCCAAGTGTGCCTTTCTCACCTACCACTGCTAGCTAGGCGCCATTCTCATCTACCAGTTAGTTATCACTCAGTTCTTCCTTGACTTGAGGCTAGATTGACTCCCCCACTAACTGTTTCACCCCGATAGACCTCTAGTGAGACTAGTCTATCCATTTTGACTCCAATTAGCTCCTCATGCGCCCTTCATTGAGCCTTCTTCATTCAGTTCATGCCTACCTCACTCAGTTAGATTCCTCATGCGCCCTCCACTGAGTCTCCTTCATTCAGTTAGTACCTACTTCACTCAGTTAGACTCAGTTTACTGACTGTTACATCTGATGACTGATATATTGACTGGATGATGACTCCACTATCATTCAAGCCACACTATGAGTCAGGAATTCCAATGCCCTACTTGGCCTATTCGAATCCTATATTATGCACCTTACTATTCCATTGTCATTCACTTACATTCTTATTCATTATATAATACTGAGATTATGTTCTATTCTACTGTGTTTATGAGTGATCATTGAGTGTCTCCTTCTCTTCTTCTTTGCAACATATTTGTGAGTTTGATTGTGAGTTTCTACAGCTGTTAGATCATTGCATATTATTACAAGGACATGGAGGAATCAAACCACCAACCTGATTCTTGTAAGGCAGGTGCTCTTCCATTGATCTACCACCCTATAAGAATTAGGAGGAGGAGCAATATTAAAACCTAGATTGCATCATTTATAATTCTACGAAAAGACAATAAGATTTAGTTTGATATAAAGTTTATCTTTAGTTCAATTCATTCTAGTGTTAGGTTGCATGTATGTTCTATTATTAGATAGGGCACAAATCCCTAGGTAGCATAGGGTCCATTGCATGAGAGGTTCTATTCCATCAGAAAGGATGCAGATCCTAAGGATGAATGCAATATTTATCTATAGTTCAAATGTTCAGTAACTGCATGCTTTGACTTAGCCATCTCCATTCCTGGCATGCCTATCCATTCAAGAGGGTGCACTAGATGATCAAATTAGGGTTAGGGTTTGACACAACCAAACTAAGTGCTTCTCACTCATGCCTAGATACATTATACTTTCCCTCCTCTTCATATTCTATAAAAGGAGTTTCAGGGCACACCACTGTGTTGGTTAGCAAGTTTTAGTTTTGAGCTACTACAATTTATTCCTTATTTTCACTTTTTCAATAAAAATAGATGTGACTGAGTTCAGATCTATGTATTTTTTCCTATTTCCAATGGTATGTGTTTGTAGATTATCATATTCAAAGTTGTTGTTTTGATTGGATTTTTTTTCTTCAGTTTTTTAGCTAACTAGTGTTTAGATTATTTTCCAAGTACAATAAATGCATACCATGGCTTGAAAGTAAACATATTAGGCATCCCCATTTGGCATTAATGTCCCTATAAATATTATTTGGGACTATATTCTTCACAAAAGTGAAAGAAAACTTCAATAGCGGTAGCTCAAGGAATTCCTATCGAAGGTCGCATCATTATCTAGTATTACCAATAGATTGTCGGTTGCATGCCATGCCTTTTAGTCTTCCTACATATTTCCTTCTAGTTCAAGATATAAGCCATTGGAAATGCATCCTCAACATTTCTATGGGGGCAATAGTGTGGGAAAAGGGACCTATCATTGGTCCCTTGGTACATTCTCACTTTATTGAGAGAAGAGTGGGTGCTTGACCTGACTCATATACATGTGTAGGGAACTATGCCATCCTAAAAATGGGTCTTTTGAGCCATGTGTCCTATAAGATACCTATTTGGTGCTACATTCAAAATGCTACACACACAAATGGCATACCTAGTCCTGATGGTCTCTATAATATAATCATGTGTTTCCAAAGGCTTTAGGATCTCTTGTTCATACATTTCTCAAGCAAATATGGCAAGCTTGGCAATAGGTATCTTCACAATTGAAGTGGGACTATGTGTATTATTGATTAGGCTAGGATTTGCTTACATAATCAATTCAAGCTTTGTTAATGGCTTCACAACAACATTGGCTAATGCCTTCCTTTATGGTTAAAGGACATGCTAATAAATGTTTTCATACTATGGGGTGATTTGTGGGGATATAACACAGATAAATAGCTCCCTTGGAAAGCTTAATCATTCCCATAAAATTCAAGTAGTTAACCAACCCACCTTTAGTGCAATATGTCAAATGATTATATAAGATTGTTTGTTCAAACTAAGTTTGGATATTCATGGATCCATTTGGAAGGATTACAAATGGTCTTATGGGAAGCCATTTATGGACTACTAAACTAAGGAACATTATGACAAGATCTTGCCAACTGGTTCAATGGTTGATCATATTAAGAAGAAATGGAAAGTTCTAAATCATGATTGAATATGTCACAATATTTGGAGGACCCATTCTTCTTCAATGTTGGAGTACTTAGATGGTTAGTTCTTCATAATAGTTTAGCAATAAAGTATCAATTGCATCGTATTACCGACTTAGTGTTGTGCATTTTGTCACAAGCCTAAAATTGTTGAGCAATAAAGTAGTCAAAAACTAAAAATGACTCTCTTGCATAGATGGTGGATGATAAAGATACCAATGCATTGCGGTTCCTAACACCCATACTCCAGATGAATTACTGTGAGAAGAAAGGATATGTATCCTTAAAAATTGAAGTTATTGGAAACAAATTCAAGTTGAATAATAGCATGATTTCTGGTTGAAATTTATTCTAGTTCATTCAAAGATATTAGTTTGGTTTACATTATTTAGGATCATGTGTTACCAAGTTGATCTTATTTGAAAAAACAAAAGAGATAGAACATATAAGGAACACCAATTCCCTTTTGAATGCTAACGAAACTTGCAATGAAGAATTGCAAAGGCCCTTTTCAAAGCACAGATGAATATCAAAATATAGTGATCATTCCAGTTCTTGGAGGACCAGCTGCCATGTGGAAAATTACATTGAAGCAATGAACTATTGTGGATGATCTATTTTATATGACATGCTAAAACTTCGCAGTTAGAGCATTCCAAATAAAAGCAAGCAATACCATTTCCATAACTTGCATACTAAATATGGACCCACTAGTTATATCAACTTCATAAAGAAGCATAAATAAAATATGGTCAAATCACATGTAATACTTAAATAATTATAGTTTTTAGTCCATATTCTAGCTCGATTCCTAAGTTCTACAATCTGTGAATCCTTAGTGAGATTATTCCCTGAAAGAATAAAGATTAAGCAACTTTCAATCAATAGAACATGACCATTAAATGAAATTCCTCACGAGTTTCAAGGAAATGGAACTACAAAGAAATATAGGAACAAAGTAAAGAACTTACTTGCGAGGTTTGCATGGCCTTTTGTTAGTTCTCCTCACAACTAAAAATATGACAATATGTCAAAAGTCAGAGATTGTTGTACAATGTATATTGAATGAATACAATTCAAAAATAAGCATAAATCAGAAACACAGAGAACAGATTGACCATACTAACCGAATCAAGATGTCTCATAGGTTCCAGAGAATGTAGAAAGGAATTGTAGACTTTATTGTCCATTAGAACCAGGTCAAGTTCATCCAAACTATTGCAACCACAAACAAAATAATAAAGGAGATCAATATATATTACAAAAACACAAAAAATGAACCACCATTTCTTTAAGATAATCCCCTTCAATTGCAAGCATGAAAATTGTGGTCACAAAGCCTTCTTTGATTTAAGAGAAATTAGCCTTTCACAAATCTTGAATCCATTGGATGGTTGTGGAAGAGAAATACTCAAATATACATTTAGGCTTCCAAAGAGTTAGTTTTCTTGTAGCATCCTACAATCAAATATTAAGGGTGGTTTTGCGAGGGTATTATTAACTATAGTTACCATACCTTAAGGACTATATTAATAGTAGTCACATGGAGCTTTCCTGATGAAACCCTTCTTGGTACCTCGGAAGCTTGTACGATTATCCTGAGAAGATTAATAGCATCTCCAACAAGTATTGTGGCGTAAGGAGAATTGTCACCTGTAGCAAACAAAACAAGTATAGGATTATAGTATGCTGAAGAACTTCAAGATTTGTAATTTATTATTGAAAATGGCACTATTTAATGTTCAATTTTATTGATTTAATTCAATTCAAGTTTGGCCAGTTATCAAGTTACTGGGAGAAGGTCAAACTGTAATTTCATAAATGTAGGAAGTCATGCCAATGGCCATTGTTATTTTGTCAATGGCTAGGTCAATGGCAATGGAAGCAATTCTTATATTCCAGTTGATCACAGATGCACTACTAAAGATAAAATGGTTATTGGCTAGAATCATGTTACAAATGTGCAATCAACTTCAACATTTGATGAAAGGAAAGTAGTGGTCACACATTCTCTTCATTTTGAATGTGTGACTATGGATTTCCTTAACAACTAGGCTATGGGTGATCGCCTACATCTCCATTAAAGTTGCAACTATGCAACTACTTGTGATGGTAATCCTTATAAATTCATTATCAATTAGGCACCAGTTGCAAATGTAGGGAAACCACACATGGTTTTAAGTTGTTGTAATCACCTAACTCCAAAGGTTGGATTAGAATTTGAACAAGTGACCTTTACTTCTAGTAGTGGGGTTGGATGTATGCCATGGAATAGCAATGGACGTGGAAATCATCATATGGATGGTAGAAAAGAATACTATAAAATAAATACCATGGAAAGCATCATCATCTTTAGATATTTTAAGAAGTGAAAGCATGCAGGATAATAAGAAAACTCAAAAATTAATTATAATAATAATGACAAAAAAGAATCCCTCCTCTACTGCTATTATTGTTATTTTTTAGTTTGAAATACTTAAATTCCCGACACTGCATTGCCAAAGTTGTCAATTTTTTGAAAATGAATATTGTAAAAATCCGGAGTTTGATTCTCATGATTTTAAGCTCTATCTAATTCAAGAAGATGACGGTTTTTATGAAAAATATATGAAATGATTCATGAATGAAAGTATGATTCAACTTCCTCAAAAGAAGAGAAAAGTTTATGGTGCTTGCTTAAAGGAAGCTATCCTTAGTAACAAAGTTGCTTAAAGGAAGCTATACTTAAATTCCCGACACTGCATTGCCAAAGTTGTCAATTTTTTGAAAATGAATATTATAAAAATCCGGAGTTTGATTCTCATGATTTTAAGCTCTATCTAATTCAAGAAGATGACGTTTTTTATGAAAAATATATGAAATGATTCATGAATGAAAGTATGATTCAACTTCCTCAAAAGAAGAGAAAAGTTTATGGTGCTTGCTTAAAGGAAGCTATCCTTGTAACAAAAATGGTTCACTAACACAAAATGTATATCAATAAAAAAGCTCCAGAAAGATCATAAATAAATAAAAACCCAATATTATTTTTTCTGTCAATTATGCTGACAATAAAAAGATGAATTTTTTGTTCAATTAGGTGGTTGGACCAATAAGTCAAGGTGGAGAAAGGTGGGGTAAATATATTCAATGTATCAACAAGTAATGCCGATGAAATAATCATTCTAGACATTCTATTACTTAATAATTTGAAAAAAAAATATAAAAGTATCAATGGAGATGAAAACCCAAAAACTTCAACCAATGCTAGAAGTACGTGAATACATTTATTAAAAAGTACAAGCTCGATAATGTACTAAAAGGTACATGTTACAATAAGTTTGGAAAATCATAATGAGAGATTCCAAAAAGTTACCTTCATTGATCTACCCATCAGGGATCAAATTTGAAGGGTAGGGTCGCATTTCACTTTGAAGGGCTATGAGATATCGAACCCTTCAGTGCTGACATGCAAAAATAAATCATTCTTTTCATTTGAAAATGTTATAGTACGTCAAAATTTCATTATTGTTTTTATCAATTCACTAACAGAATGGCGATATTTGCATTGTTCCGCTCTATAAATTTTAAGAAGCAAGATTATATTAATATGGGCTAGTTAAATAACCCAAGAACCTATATAAAATAAATTTCAAAAACAAAAGGACAAAAAACGACAATATGAAGAAATCACTTGTTTTATAACCAACAGAGCTTGTATTGGCAAGTAATGAAACGTGTTCATAGAAAAAACAAAAATAACTATGCTTGCTTTATATCAAAAGACATTGGTTTACATCAATATGTGTACATAGAACAAAAGACTTGTCTTGAAACAAAATCTTAGAAAAAAAGATTTCATACTAAGGGATAGATCACCATATGTTTGCACATCATTGACCTAAGTTCATTGAACCACACAACAACTCAATTACTTTAATGCTCCAAATTCATTGTCTTTGATTACATTTGTTGTCAACTCTATCAGCATAGTAACAGTTGGGCTGAGTGTAGCCATCTGGTTTATATTGGGATTGTCGTCTGCGGTTGCCATTAACCTAAAAAAAGTAGTAATTTTAATAAGAATCGTATTGAAATGAAAAGGATAGTGTGCAAATTAAGATAAATTCCATCTAACTACACCAAAATGTCAAATGACAAAGCGCTTCATTTCATTACCTTTATCACAATTTAATGGATGCCAAACTCCTTGTGAATGTGTTGAAGGTTGAAACCAAACATGAAAACCTAAAATACATGTAATTAGATATATATGTACATAGAAACAAAAACTTATCTTGAACCAAAATACCGTTAGAGATGTTATTCATCTCATGGACTTGGAGAGTAGAAATTTGGACCAGAATAACTCGATCATGACATTTAATTAGACAAAACCAACTTACTTGGTGTTTTATTTTTAAAGTGTTGTAAATTTATGAGATAGCCCAAAATGAAGTATACATGTTATTTTTAAATGGATATACTATTAGAGATGTGGTACATCTCACCTAATGAGATATTGCAAAATGAAGTACACATGTTATTTTTTAAGTGGATATATTATTAGACATGTGATATTAATCAAACACATGGATCTGAATGTAGCCCAAATGACAATACCTTGCAGCCATAACTGACATACAAATTAATGAAACTCATAGTCTCTAAAATTGTTTTCAGTCATAAATAAACATAAGAAAATTGGCATTGCTACAAAACTAAATATGACAACAATGAGGACAAATCTGAATATGAATGCAAGTATCCTTATCTCCAACATTCATGTTTAATCACTGGAATGATATGGTAGTGCTGCAAAACCTGTATATGATTGGTGTCTGCCAATGAAGGAATACACTGTGTAACAACTATTTTTCCAATAAGAAATACATGGTCTGATTCGTCTCCTGTAATCAGATAATAAGTATTATAATTATTATAAAAGGCACAATGGATTGAAGTATCCCATCTTTTCTTGGAAGTTCAATCATCTGTGCATTCAAGAAAGAGCCATTGAATTCAAAATGTGCATTGTATGCATGTATGCTTATCAGTCTTGCAACAAAAACTACAACGACGCTGCTTATATTATTCACTCCTCCAAAGAATGAACAGTGTAGTAATCAAACAGGGATTGTGATGAGATTCAACTAATCATCAACGAATATTCCCAGCATGTCATTTACAGGCCATAAGAGTGCCAACATCAAGCACCAACAGTGATACAATAAATGAGAAGCCATCTTATAATAACAAATCTGAATATGATAACAAATCTGAATATAATAACAAATCTGAATAAAAATGCATCATGGGCGTGCCTTAAATATGAAAGAGGTCAGACACAGATTTTTCATTAAAAATAAAAATATATGCTAAATAAGCCAAGGTAGCATGGACATGAACAGAGAGGGACCTTTATCAATTGGATGAAATGGACAAAATCAGTTGAAAACTAATAATATTTTTGAAAAATATAAATCAGTATTTCAAAATTAATCTATCCATATCAAACCACTATCTTAAGATGGTTATATGTTTGCAAAGACTATTATAACTGTGATACAAGTCCTACTAAACATATGGTAACTTGATGGAGCCACATTGAAAATAGTTTATGCTACATAGTAATAACATTCTTATATCGAACTACAAAAAAATAGACATTACAGTATTGATTAAAATATTGTATCATCATCAACTTACTCAACCTAATGGAAGAGGTCGCCGTAACTTCATTTTTGTCCAAGTTTCATAAACTGCATTCCAATCTACCTCATGCAACTCCTAAGGTGCTGATAGAGATAAAAACATTAAAGTATCTAAGGTTTCTAAACAAAGTCTAGATCTATCATCATTTTTTATACGGTTCAACTTAGAGAATCCTCTTTCACAACTAGCAGTACTTGCTGGAAGAATAAGAACAATCTGCCATAATTTCATCAAATTTGGAAAAGAATCCCACCACTCTGGTTCACCTTTGCATTGCTCCCATGTTCCAAACAAGTTTTTCTTTGGATAGGCTCGATGTAGAGTGACAACAAAACTTTCCATTTCACCTTCACATTTTTCAGTATCAATTATTGGTGAGTTTCCAACATCAAATTTTTCACATAGACGTAACAACCATAGTTTTGTTTCAGAATCTCTTTCATCTTCTTCTTCAAAGTAACAACGGGGACTAAAAAACTTTGCTGCATTGAACACAGGTAAATCTGTAAACCTATCATTGAGACAATCAATCAGCTTTTGGATAAATGCTTTTCCTAAGTGAATACAATCTTCCATAGTACCAGACCCAAGTGAATTTGGTATTGGTTCAAATCTTAATGAATGGACATGTGAAACACCTGTATTATCAATAAACTCCAAATTTCCATTTTCAGATTTCTTCAAGAAAGATGCAACATGTTGAGAACCAACCCCAAATATGTTTCGCAAGAATCTCCTCCGAAGAAGATCAATGAGCACATCTAATTGCATGCCAATGGATGTTATATCAATATGTTCCTCTTGAAATCGTTGGCTCAATTTATTTAGTTCAGTAAGAACATCAGCAAGCAAATGGATGCAAAATTGAACTTGAAATAGTGTTCCCATTTCATACATCTTTGCATCATCATTTGTCCATTCGTGTAACAATGCTGGCATGACTTTAACAAGCCTGTTCATAACCTGCCCCCTAGAAAGCCATCGGATGTGATGAATTTGAAGTATTTGCAGCTTTTCAATTTGAAATAGGTCCAACAAACTCTTAAATTCTCCATGCCTCTTTGCATATTTTCCTAGCCATGAATATACTTTATTGGCTAGGTTATCAATATACTTAAATTCAGGAAAATAGTTTGTAGCATTTGTTATAGCTAAGGCCTCGTGATGTGCTATACAGTGAATACATAACAAATGAGGCACCTCCCAGAGCAACTTAGCTGCCAAACCTTCATGGATACCTCTCATAGATGAGGCTCCATCTGACCCAAAACCCACCATTTGATGTTTTGACAGCTTCATCTCAGATAATAGCCCTGAAAGTGATTCATACATGGATTGTGCATTGCTATCTTTGATTTTCAAAAGTCGAATAAATTTTGTCATGCATGACCCTCTCCCTCCATCCATTAGATAGGTAATATATACAATCAAGTGTTGCTGCATTGTTTTATCTGTGCTTTCATCAACCAAAATGGAATAAAAAGGGCTAGAACAAATTTCTACCTTCAACTTTTCCCAATAAACCTCTTTTGCTGCAAGTGAAAACTCTTTACCAGAAGTGATATTAATATATGAAGAATATTCATTGGTTAATGGCATATTAGGAGTTCTCTTATACCTGTGCAGGTCACATAAGTCTTTGTACATTTCTAAAGGTAAATCCCTTATAGCCACAAAATACATAGTTTCCATAGCACTAACTATTCTAGATTTTTCAACATTCAGCATTAGTTCAACATGCTTTGAGATGGGTAAACAAGGTTGGCTTGATTCATATTCCAATAGATGAATTGAACGTTTATGAGCCTCTGATGATGCATGAACATTTAATGCACTTAATTGGATTGTGCTGCTACCTTCCTTTGCAAATGGTGTATCTCCTTTGAATTTAACACACCATAAACATTTGATGCGCTCTTCACCATTTGGACCTATTATCAGATAAGCCCATTTGTGCATTAACTTCCATCCATGTTTGAATGATCTTTTGGTAGCTACTCCTTTTCCTTTCTTTTCTTGACGGCCTTCTTCTTCAATATTCTTATCAATTTCAAAATCAACATCTTCTTCAACATTTGCATCATGTCGACTCAAGTTAAACGCATTATCAAGTGTTGTTTGTCTCCCATGCTTTTTAGGTCGACCAATTCTAGACATTGTTTCTCAATAAATTATGTAGCAGAAAATTCATTCATGAGCCCCAAAGAACCCCATCAAAATATTGTAAGTTTTGAATGTAGCTGAGAAATATAAGTCTTTGAATATGTATGATTTCTCTACAAGTCTATAACCTGAAACCATTTTCAACAAAAAAATACTAAAATAAATATCAAATGGATTTTTATTTTGCATAACTAGCCAAACATATGAAACACTAAAAATGGAAAACATGTAAGGAAAAATATTATTGCATCTGTCACAAACACATCCAAACTCCAGAATAACATCTGTATCTTGAATCTGACTGGTGTTTCCAATCATTTGGATAGGATTTGTGTTTCCTTTGGCTGCCTCTCAATACATGCTGAGATTGAATCTGGTAGATCCAAACTCCAATGCATTATATTTTAGCAAATAACAAATCCTGGTGCATGCTCACAATGTTGCAGGTTACTGTTTCCTTTGATGAGACCACTACATTGGACGATGTAGATAAGCTACTTAAAGTTTTTGCTGGAAATAAACCTGTAAGTATAACTTGCATCAGTCTTCTTGCCCAGATATTAGAATTCACCTTGCTGAACAGTTCTCTGCATTACGTAGGTAAACTTCACAGCAGACTCCCTTGCCTCGGAAGTCCAATATGCAATTCCAAAAGCTTTTATCCAGGAGAGTGCTTATTTGACACATCCAATTTTCAACATGTAAGAACTAGTACTGAATTTGACTAGATGCTATATTCAGTATTTTTTAGGTTTTATAAACAGGTAGACTAGTCCATTTTAAACATGTTGAATTACGTGGATGTTTGTAGGTACCACACAGAGCATGAGTTGTTGCGCTACCTTCATAGGTTACAAGCAAAAGATCTTTCTTTGTGCCACAGTATGATTCCCTTAGGATCCTGCACTATGAAATTGAATGCAACTGTGGAGATGATGCCTGTTACGTGGCCAAGTTTTTCTAACATTCACCCTTTTGCACCTCAAGATCAAGCTGCTGGTTATCAGGTAAGGCAGTCATTTTCTTTGGTGAGATATACATGAATTTTTTTTTAATATAATAAGAAATACTTCTTCAGAAAGGCTTAAGCTTGCATATTCTGTTGCAGGAAATGTTCAAAGATTTGGGAGAGCTTCTTTGTGCCATAACTGGGTTTGACTCATTCTCTATGATTAATAAAGTTACATTAGTTTTGATTAATAATAATGTGTAAAAAATATTTAAATAATAAAAACCAATTTCATTTTTCATGGAAACACATTAAAATATTAAATATATGATTATTTGTAATAAAATTGAAATTTAAAAATAAAAATGTCATACAGACTAAAGACTTTCGAGAGTTCAGAAAAAATGTATATGGAAAATGCTAAATACTAACCTCACCTCAAATATGTTCAAAATAAAAATAAAAATGTAAGAACGAATCTTACATCTAGTAAGCCTTGAGTGCCCATAGTTTATAAAATATCTTTACTATACTTTGAAGTAAGTATAACGAGAAATTAAAAAAATGAGATCGGAAATTTCAATTTGCATAACATTGTTGAGTGATGCATCAATAGGAAAGATAACAAGATCCTTGCGAATATTTTGCATTTGAGTATCTCAATTCACTGATGGCCCAACAGATTTCGAGCCTATTGCAACTCTGTTGAATAAAACAAATATAGTTTTAATTGCTGTAACCTGCAGCTTTATGGAGCCATAAGATATGGTTTTGGGTGAAAAATGTGAATACGACGTAACAACAAATATAGCACAAATTTAGATTGATACCTTTTTTCTGGAAAATGTTGTTCGATGATCAACCTCAAACTGGTAATCGGTACTCATGGCACATTGAGGTTGATGATACAATGGAAATAAGATGAGTTCCATCTCACTACGAAGCAAAAGATCTTTCTTTGGTGAGATATACATGAATTTTTTTTTAATATAATAAGAAATACTTCTTCAGAAAGGCTTAAGCTTGCATATTCTGTTGCAGGAAATGTTCAAAGATTTGGGAGAGCTTCTTTGTGCCATAACTGGGTTTGACTCATTCTCTCTGCAACCAAATGCCGGCGCAGCAGGGGAGTATGCTGGACTGATTTGTCCTTACACCAGAAACACAAATCCTATCCAAATGATCCTTACACGATCCCAAACTCACAAAGAGAAGGGGCTTAGGGGCAATTCCCACATCCCCAATCTGGGAGCATTGCAATTACTGTATCCAAGCACGAGCACTAACATTAGCCCAAGAAGGACAACCCACAAGAGCAAATATGTCAAGCTAAGGAGACTTGAACCTGGTGGGGTATTCGTTAACCAAAAGAGAAAATGAATTCATTCTGTAATTCATCCATACAGGCAAAAGGCTATAGAGGATTTCAGATTGGTTTCTAAAATATAAAAGAGAGACCCTAACACTGGCCCTGGCTGTTTTTTGGTTCCAGTAAGAAATAATTCCCCACATATTGAAATTCAGACGAAACAAATATAATACAAATATTGGAAATCGAAGCATATTTTTTTGTGGGTAAAGCAAAAAGGACTAGTTTCAGACGATTTAAACTTGCCTTGAAAAGGATATCTTCTGATTGGTGTACTGGCAGGAGATCGACAAGCTGAATCGTTCCCAGCGTGTTATGGGTCGCGTGTTCGAACCCTGCGACTCTCCCTAGATTATGTAGAACTTGGGTTCTTGTCCTTCTGTTGTTCCTCGGCTGGGACGATGGTCACTTATCCTGGGATTGGCGAAGCCTTCATTTGCAAAAACACGGAGGGACGGATCATGCGACTGAGCCTAAAATCCAAGCAATATGAATTATCATAAAGCCATTTACAAATGCTACTTTCTGTAAAATCTAGCTACCATAGGTGTAATTACAGTACACAATGATTTTTTCCCTAAATAAAACACTACTTAGTTGTAATTACAGTAAACAAGGTCAGTTTTAAGGCAAGCCGGCTTCAAAACAAGCTTTTCTGGAAACGTTACAAAGAAGAGTAGTAAGTAGATGAAATTTAACAGTTTTTTTTAGCTCCAAACCTTCACTTAGTTCCAAATAATTGAAATTTCATAAACTATATGGGGGAAATTTCAATTTTACAACCATTTTCATCAATTGGAAGCACAAAAATTGGAATGTTCGCCAACAAAAAATGGATAATCAGCTAACTGCACATTTTTACCTGCAAACTTCACGGAGGTGATGAATGCATAATCCAATCTATGCCTCAAAGCATGGCACTTAGTGGCCATGGCGTCTGCATGCTAAAAAAGTTCAAAGTAGAATCCAACCCGTAGAGCTACACTAGTTTTAGGGGACTCGGACACGAGGATAGCCCGCTAGTTTCACAGTAGAATTTATCAATGCCCATGCCATGAATGATCACAGTCACTGAGGCTCTATGAAGCGAAAGTGAAACCCTTTGCCAAGTTCCAAGTTCCAAGTTTCCAAGGTAAATTGGTAATCGCACGGTTGCACAGGCACCTGCCAAACGCCAGCAACAAGAAGTAAACACGTTACACGTATGTACCCTGTGGAGTGACGGAGTCCAATCTCGAGTCTGGAGTCTAGTAACAGTTGGTAACATTAATTGCTTTGCTTTCACAGTTCATAATCCATAACTCAGCTTCAGCTACTCCACTAGCACGGACGTCCAGCACCGACTACCAGGCAGGCAGGCACCATAACTCGTCAAAGTCTCAAATTTCAATTTTCCAGTTCCAGATGGGACGGGGTCACGGCCCACGGGGAACCGATGTGGCACTGCCGACGTCCAAATCACTAAAAACCCCTGGACGGGCAGAATTTGCAGTTGCCCTTCTATTGCAGATTTTCACAACCCAGCCCAATTTCATTCTTGACGGGCTCCGCATGGAGTTGAGTTTTATTTGCAGGGTAAAATTTGAGGCATACTTCTATGACGGGTTAAAGTGCCTTTGACGGGAACTGAAGCCTTCAAATTTGAAGCCTGCTACCCATTCCATTTTCAAGCTTCATCCGCATTTATTACGCTCTTGAAATCTCGCAGGCTTCTTAAAGTCTCATGCATTGTTATCCAAATATTACATGCCTCAAAGATATTGGCTAAAGGTCTCTACAAAATTCCATAATTTGAAAAACCATAGTTTGGAAAACCATAATTTGAGGGATTCCAAAAAGTTAATTTCATTAATATACCCATTCCATATCCAAACTTCATCCACATTCATTATGCTCTTGAAATCATGCAAGCTTCTTACAGTCTCATACATTGTTACCAGGCATAACTCAGCCCCTGGCCATTCTATCTCCTTCAATTCATAGTTTCAAATCATGTCTCATGCCTCCACACTTCTCCAAGTTCAGACTTTTTTGGCATATCATCTTGTTTAGGAATTTCTTCCAAAATGCAGCATCCATCCCCAAGCTACCCTGCTCTTTTTTCCACGAAGATGACATAGGGAGAGAATTTTGACAAAATTTGGCACAATTTTTTTTTTGAATTTAGTGTAATGGTTTTTTTTCAAATTTTAATATAACTAAACATGGCACATCATGTGGTTTTTGTTAGTGACAATTATAGTTCAATGTATAATAATGATATAAAACCAATCATGGTGAAATTTATACCTTAACACAATTGTAGGATGGGTTGTGTGTATTGGGCTATTTTTTGAATCATTGCATCACGTGCATAAAGAACAAAGGCATAGGCTAAAGGGAAAACAATTTGGCCCTTTCCTAGTGCCCTATCATTCATTGGTTCCATCATTTACATTCTCTTATAACTCCACTTCACTAAATGGCATAATCCAAACCATCATCGTTATTCCCTTGCACAACTGTAAGGTTCCTATCTTTAAATTTGAGCAAGTTGGAGTACTCTTTTAATGTTGGAGCCACCTTACCTACAAGAAAAATTAGACCTCTATAAATTTGATCCCTATAATCTCTTATAGATCCAAGTTTTTGTTTCGTCAAAAATATTTCAACTCAAAAAATTTGATGTCTATAAACACTTGTAGCTCCAAAGTTTTAAGATTGACTTAGGCTTGTTATTGATACATAATTTTAAAATTTCATTATCAAAATTGTAATTTTCCATTGCCAAATTATGTCAAATAACTTGATGGAAAGTGAAGAATGCTCCATGATTAGCCTACTTCTATATAAACATCGTGTTCTATGGTATCGACGATCTGAAGATAATATGGTATTGGAGCTAGGGTTACTGCAACATACATTATCTTTTTTTTCTTTCTTGGGTTTTCCTAGGTTACCAAGGTCATGGACCCCAACTTGGAGACTTTAGAATTTGGGTAGAATGTCCCCATTAGTTCGTCACCTATATTCTGGACGAAAGAGGATTTGCCATAGATTTGGAGAGTCGTTGATGCATTTAAGGAGGACATGTACCTTCTTTCCTCTACTCAAATTCATGAGGACCACAAGACATGTGGAGGTCTTTTATGCACTTTAAACCTTGGATCAAATGTAGAGGGTACCAAATTAGATGAGGTTCTTACTTTTTGCACAAAGAACATTGGGTTAGGATGACTCCTCAATATTTTCCCTGGGTAGTGTAGGTATTGAGATGTAAATACCTTGGTCCAGACTTTGTGCCAAAAAATATCACACATGTTTCAAAGTTGAATTCAGAGCAAGACGGATACAAAACCATAAAAATAAATAAATGTATTAGGTGCAAGAAGGATAGGGTTAAATTGGCACTTAGACTTGATGTTGGGATGGGTAGGCTTGAAAGACTAACGAATTAGGTTTTGGTCAAAAATTTTACCAGAAATTTGGTTAAGGGGGAATCATTGACGATGATGACTATGACATTGATGATGATGACCTAGACGACGATAACAATGATAGTGATGATGATGTCCTAGATGATGATGATGATGATGATGATGATGAACTAGATGACAATTACGGCTGAGAAGCACGAGATACACTACAATGTGCGTTGGGGATTTGAATAGAGCACCAACAGTCTTTTGTAAAAGATATTACAGCATAAGATGTTGCTTGGTCACTACAATGGGAATCCCAATCCACAAAATCTTGCTACAACGGGAGGCATAGTCTTCTTAAAACACGCCTCTAAGAATTAATACGCACAAAGCAAAAGGGAAAAGGGATAAGGGTATCACAACAATCTTATAAATAGACATACCCCTCTTTCCACCTAAATCATTAGTCATTTCAGTCTGGAGCTTCCACTTGTCACCTAGGGAGTGGAGACGAGCAAGGATAAGAACCTGATAGAGATGTATTGGCAGTTGAGGTAAGTATCGCATGTTCCCTCCTCCCAAATTTAGTATATTTTTCAATTTAACACCAATATGGATTTTAAAGTCAATTCTAGGGCGATTTTAAGAACGATGTGAATTCATTTACCTTGAGACGATCCCTCCTCCCACTCTTTTGCAAACCTATGTGCGTTAAGGGGCTTCCACATGCTCATGAATCTCTATCTCGTTGATTCCCTAGCCCTTCGACCTATAAAGCAAGTAACCATATGTAGTCCTGAAATCCCTAAAAGGCCCTATGCGCTAGATGGACTGGTAAGCGTGGAGTCGAGTTGGCTATTTTCTTAGTTAGGGTTCTAATTTCCTCATACAAAGCTACCTTATAACCGACCCCAATCTCAACCATTATTAATGAAAATACTCCACCAATCGTAGATATCCCAAAAAAACTTGATGGTTGATAAACAAAGTAAACCCCATTGAAAACCACCGCAATGTCTAAGCTAAACTCTTCAAGCAAAAAGATCTCCACCATTTATTGACCTCTCCAGATTTTAATAAATTCCATCTCTCACATAAAATTGATATATACATTTGAAAGGAGAACCTGAGCACAAACGATAATGGAAATGTATCCCTCTAAAGATTCAAAACCTAATGATGGAGCTGAAAATCAATAGCTTAAATTTGTAACTGGCCTGAGGGAACCTACGGTAGTCTCAGAACCTGTTTGTTTTTCTAGCTGAGATTACTGAAATAGACATAATCAAGGTATGGGAGAAATTTTCGAAATGAATATTAGAATGAATTGGTTGATGTGCTTGGAGAATAACTTGTTGTCATATTATATTAATCATAATTTGTTTTACATGGAAGGTGATAATGTCTCTCATGGCTCACAGGATCATACTATGTCTCACTGAAAGACTGGACAACAATCTAAATCCATTCAAGAGGTTTCATCCAACGATAAAATGGTAGTGGAGGCAAAAACCCCTAACCTATTGTTGCAGTATGATGATTCAAAGAGCACCATTGGGGTTGATCCTGCACATAAATGAGGGGAGATATATTAGTTCCTCAGGGTTGCGGAGTACCAATATGCCTGTGTGGAGGAGATTCTCATTTATCAGAACATCAAACATTATGGGATACATAAAGCAATGGTAAGAGTAGAAGTGTTTCCATGCATGGGGATAATAGAATGGTTGCTTCCTCGCACCGATGCTAAGAGGCGTA
Source organism: Larix kaempferi (assembly GCA_027924585.1). Taxonomy (NCBI): domain Eukaryota; kingdom Viridiplantae; phylum Streptophyta; class Pinopsida; order Pinales; family Pinaceae; genus Larix; species Larix kaempferi. The sequence continues at coordinate 4,487,010 of BSBM01001331.1, read as the reverse complement.
TTATTACAAGTGCCATAGGGGAGGCCCTTGCTTCATTCCATCCTTCTACCATGGACAAATATTACAGGTTTCAGGCTCCAAAGGTTAAAATATAATAACTGAATGGATGCAATCATTAAAGATCAACTACATAACTTTCATCAAGCAAGCATGGATCCCAAACAAGCAATTATGTCTTAGGGATGGTGGCATATATGAAAGCAAGTGTCTCAAACAACCTTATAGGATGGTTGCAAACCTATTGTGTCGGTTGTATGGAGAACTGGATGCAATGCATTTTAAGCTAAAATGGACCCCCGTGTTGTTCTATGTTACTATATGTGGCACAAGATTCAATTGGGAAGCCATCATCTCGGATAATATGGAAGATGCGGTTCTAAAGGCTGAGAAGGATTCTTAAGCAGCAGTCCAACTTTCACATGACCTCTTACCTCTTGGATGTGATTTGTGTGCTAAATGATTTCCTCGGCATGGGATGGCACTGCAACCTCACTGAAACCCCTATACATGTATGTTGCCTAGTTTTATAGGCCCATAAATATTTTGGTCATTACAAGCAAATATGTCAAAAATTCATCAAGCCCCTATATGCCATCATACATGGAACACCAACTAAATGCATGTTGAACAATGCCATTGCTACAGTAACACAATTAGGATATTGGTATCTAACATAGGGTGGCACTTATATATGAATTTATGGGGTGTCAAAAGAACCTTACATCCTACCCAAGTACGTCACTGATCACATGGTTCTTAAGGATATCACACGCCATACATTCATAGATGGAATTGGATCTGCTCTTAATAACACCAAGAAAGCATCATGGCCACCCCTCCCAGTAAAAGTGGGAGCTTATAGATTCTCTAAGTCAAAAGAAGCTATAGAATTGGCTAAAGACATGGAGATGTTCCACTTCGGCTAAGAACAATTCCAAAGAAATGATGGCCGTGGGAAAGTGGCCAACCACAGTAGAACTGTTAAGTTTCACTGGCCATATACAGATCAGTTTTGTGCAGAGGAATAAATATTCAGACGAGTTCAGACCCTCGAGGATCTAGCTAAAAGAACGAAGAAAAGAAAGGGCATGGAAAAGCCTGTTTCCAGCAAAGAGAAGGAATAACCCAAAAGGAAGCAGATAACAAAATAAAGGTTGAATATGAGGCTCGAAATTCAGAAGAATAGAAGAAGGTCAAGGAAATGGCTAATGCAGAAGATCTTGCAAAGAAAGAACAATAAGAGAAAGATAAACAAGCAGAGCTCAAAAGGAAGCTATGAGGGAAGTAGAAGAAAAGAAAGCCACCCTATGTTAGATACACAAAGGAAAGATGAAGAATAGAAACATGAAGGAAATTTGTCGAAAGAAGGAAGAAGAATTCAAAGCTCAAAAGAAAGCTCTGAGGGAAGCAGAGGAAAAGCAAAAGAAAGATGAGGAGGTACAGGGTGATGGAGTACAACATATGGATATAGACACATCCACCACCAGTTCTGATATCCCGCTTACTGGGGGGCATTTCCCTCTCGGGGAACTTGGCATCACCGCATATACTCCCACCCAAGAAATTGTTTTGGCTAAGATAAGCTCTTATTTCTTTGATTCCAGGAAGAAGCAGATCATGCAAAGAACACAAAAGAAGTTCAAGTTCACCACCCAACCTAAGATAGTCATCACTCGGGAATTCCCTGTGTTCGAACAAACTGACAAAGCACCCAAAGTCATGGCATCCATCAATGTAGCTACTGCTATGGCAAATGAAGATAAAATTCAAAAGCTGACAAAAGAGTTGAAGAAAGCCAAACAGAAAATCAATATGTTAGAAGACCATCTCCTAGAAGCTAGGAAAGAAGGTGTTGAGTAGAGACATGACTATGATGCCCTTCATGTGGAAAAGATAACTTTAGAGATCCTGCACCAAGAGCTACAAACAGATTAAGGACGTGTTAGCCACCCAAATCAAGGATTTTGAGGCCAACAAGGAAGCCTTGACAGCCTAGATAATTGTTAGACAAAGCAAAAAGGATGTGTTAATTGCCTGGTTCATAGGTTTAGAAGATGAAAAGGAAACCATGGCAGAAGAAATAGAGGACTTGCGGAAGGATAAGAACATACTGGTTGTTGAGGCAAAGGAATCAAAATGGGAAACTCAAAACCTAGCAGAGTTCCACTCGTGCACCATTACATTACAACAGAAGTTGTTCCACGCAGAGGAATTAGTGATTGAACAATTCCGTGAGGTTCAAAAAATCTCATCCACACTCAAAGTAGTAAATGAAAGGGCCCAAAACATAATTTCAAGGTATATTATGGCGAAGTAAAAAGACAAACCTCCCACACAGTATACATCATGGCGAAGTAAAAAGACAAACCTCCCACACAGTATACATCATGGCGAAGTAAAAAGACAAACCTCCCACACAGTATATTATTAATGGCAAATTTGCTAACCAAGTTTGAGAAATTGTATATTATGATATTGTTTATCATAACCATAATAACAACATCAACGTCAAATTAACCACACAGCTTTATAAGTTCTATCAAAATCAGGGTTTAAAGATCCCATGCATCACACTTTACAAAACTAATATAACTAATGCCCAGAAATTTCCATGGAGATGGAAACAAAAATATTTTTAGCATACGAATGTCTACAGAGTTTAGAATTATTCACAGGTCTTCAGTACCGTAGACATCATATCCGTAATTTTGTGCCCAACTTTCATTTTTCATGTTACTTTGTGTGTTTTAAAGTACACAAATTCATGACTGTTCAAAAACTAATTAAATTTTAATGAACAATGAAAATTAAGATGGAAACCTAATAGTGTTATAAATGCAATCCACGAAGGGTTTAAGTGCCTACCACCTTAATTTATTGGACTCTCCGTCGTTGATTATGTTGTTTCATAATCCATTCTTAACAATCCACTCCTACCAATGAAACATAGTAATAACAATCCACTTGCGTCCCAAGGGATCATTTGCGTCCTAATCCATTCTTAACAATCCACTCCTAACAATGAAACATAGTAATAATTCATTGTGTTATGATACTCTAAAGTATTTAATGTATAATGATTTATAATATGATACTCCCCTCTTGTATTTTTCAATGAAGAAACTTCCATTTGGATAATTTTATGGTTGCAACATGGTTTTTAATCGACAACCACCATACCTTTCTTGCTGCTACAGTTCTAATTATAGTTAGAAAAGTTTCACTTTAAAGAAATGTTCAACTTAATGTGGTTGAAGAGTTACTCTCATATAAAATGTTGGGGAAAATTGTTATTTTTAGTACGATTTTTCTTGTTATTAAGGAATAGTTTATTTTTATTTAGTTTCAATAGTTAATTATGGATTAAATGTACAAACACAACTAATGATTATCTTGAAGGTTAAGCGATATTTTTTAGTTATTTCAAATTTTATTTAAAGTCTTAATTATTAAAGAATTAAAAGGTATTTCATTATAATATAACTACTCTAAAAGTAATAGAGCATTATATCTATACATTAAAAATAATATATCAATTAAAATTAAAGAAAAATTGTGATGTGATGAAGAATTTGAGAATAGAGAAAATTGTGGTAGAATGCTATTTTATTGATAAACCTTTGGTGCTTTGTTGATGTGATGATTTCAAGAATGGTGTGGGGAGTTGATGAGAGCCATTGAAGTCAAGATACAATGTAGTACATCTCATAGTATTCATTACATAGCTCTATGTGTAAGTCTAGATCCCACATGTTAGTGCATAGGAGGTCCCTTCACTGTCCAAGTGGGAGAACAATGGTTGTTAATGAGCTAGGTGAAGTGTAAGCCAAGGCATATCTTAGTCTATGTGCAACATAGTTTGTATTTTGATGAGCTCAATAGGCAGCTCGATGCTATTTTGATGAGCTCAATAGGCAGCTCGATGCTATTTTGATGAGCTCAATAGGCAGCTCGATGCTCGTAAGATCATCTAGTGTGTGCAGTGAAAGAACAATGCTCAAACTTGAAAGCTTGAGGATAGATGATTGCCCATTCGTAGAGAAATTGGTATTGTGCGTTGCGAAGGTACCCAATTTAAAAAAGGTGGACATACGGTCATGTGATGAGTTGTTGGAATTGGACTTTAAGAAAGAGGATTTTCTAGTGTTGGAGAGTTTGGAGCTATACTCTTTAAGCAAGTTAGAGAGTATATCAGGAACATGGCCTAAACTTCAATATTTGCTAATAAGAAGGTGTCCATTATTAAGGAGATTGCCATTAAGAATGGAGAGACGGCCTCACTTGAAAAGAATTACAGGAGAATTAGATTGGTGGCAAAATATCATTGGGAAAGATGATAATATGAAAATTAGTCTTTCTCAATAGGGAAACGTAATATGATAATATGAAAATTAGTCTTTCTCAACTTTTTAGGGAAACATAATATTAGTCTTCTCAAGTAACTGGCTTAAGTGAAACATAATAAGAGCTTTTTACACAAACATAATTATTGTGGTTACTGGCTTTAGTGAAACCGCAAATATTGTATAGGCTTGGAAGAAATCTTCGCGATCACACATAGTACTAAATACTTCTCTAGGTAGGAAATATGAATTATCTGTTATAACTACAGCTATTGACAGTATGAATAAAGTTTAGAATTCAATAATCCAGCATTACCCGACGATGTCAAATACTATAGAGTTAAAACACGTTTTTTTTATCGATCCAATGCCTCCAATTCGATACCAACTGGCAACTAATTGTCATATTTCCAGTGCATGCGCTTTGAGCTGTCTATCGAATGTGCTCTCCCAAGCAAATTCTGGGTAATTGGAAAGGTAATGTGCTCTCCCAATTTTTGTTAATTTGAGCGGATCAATTTTTGTTAATGAGGTTTGAATCTTCGTTGGCAGCCTTTCTTAAGCTTCAATTTTTCACTTGAATACAGAGTAGCGTTGACGGGCTTGCTAAGAATAGCGATGGACTCGCTGCGCCATCTGCTTTAAGATTTAACGGTTATCAGGATTTTTCAAAAAATTTAAAATCCGATCCGATTTTTGGAATTGGATTTTTTTTAGAATCCGCTCCTATGGCGGTGGAGGAGGGACGACAGGCATATATATATGTCTGATTTTCCATTGCTGGGTTTGTTTACCTCCACTCCTATGTCACTAGCACGGTTGAGTCTTTTTTGTTTTCAATTTTCTGTGGGAAGCGCTTCCTGTATGGTCTGTGTGTTGGGTCTGTGTGGTGTTCGGTCTGGGTCTGTGTGTTCGTTCTGTGTGGTGTTTGGTCTGTGTGTGGTGGTCGGTCTGTGTGGTTTGCCTAGCTTGTGACAAAAGAGGAGGTCATATTTTGATTTACAATTTGAATTTCGTATATCAAGGAAGGAGGCGGTGGAGCCAGCGCCATTACATCAAGGATGCGGTGGAGCCACGACCAGGTAAGTGTTTCTTGTTTTTAGTAGCTTCTGTCTTATTAGCTTATGCTTCTCTGATCTGACCTGACCCGAAGTCTCTATGCTCCTGTCTCTGTCTCATATGAAGTGCCTCTCTATGCATAAATGAATCCTGAAGTCTCTGTGCTCCTGTCTCTGTCTCTGTCTAAATTTTCTTAAAAATATATAGATATACCATTTTGATTATTGAAAGATTTTAACATTTTGAAAATCTTAGTAAACACAACAAAAAAAGGTTGGTTCAAAAAATCCTCGCATGATTCAATGTTGAATGATGTGATTCAATTTTGTGTGATTCGAGAATGGATTGATGAGTGGCTCATCAGATGAGATGGGTGAATCAGAGAAAACATTGGAAGATCCCATCTACCAGGGATACACTGATACAGGACCATTTTAGATTCTAAAGCTACCGAGTCTTTGGTGGGTTAATGCAATCTTCTAAATCTCTTCAAAATAGTTTAGAAATTTTTTGATGCGATCTTTTCTATATCTCTTCAAATTCGGTGTTGAAATTTTTTGGTCTTTTGAGGATTTTTCCAGGTCGTTTAGTGTTTTCAAGTTTTTCAGGTTTTTTTAATACAGTAGATGTATAGTGGCCTGGTTTGCCCATGAATTCTTTGGATTTCCAGACTTACAAGTTTTAGATTTAACGATATATATCTTGGCAAAACCTATAAACTTGGGTTTATATGCTTCTGTGTGTTGAAGCGATACATGAATTTTAAAATTCAATCTGACATCTGTTTTACATGGATTGAATGTTCACATAGCTGTGGGAAATCTGACCTGAGGACAAGGCATAGGGTATTATGCCCTCTGATTTGACCTGACCTGAAGTCTCTATGCTGCATAAATGAATATGATCTGACCTGAAGTCTCTATGCTGCATAAATGAATCTGATCTATGCTCCTGTCTCTGTCTCATATGAATGCATCTCTATGAATCTCATCTGACCTGAAGTCTTTATGCTGCATAGATGAATCTGATCTATGCTCCCGTCTCTGTCTCATATGAAGTGCATAAACCTCTCTGAATCTGATCTATGCTCCTGTCTCTGTCTCTATGCATAAATCTCTGTCTCTATGCATAAATCTCTGACGCTTATCTCTTGCATTTGGCTATTGCTCGGACCCAGCCTTTTAGTGTTTGTTCAACCTCTCTGCCCTACTCTCCTTATGCCATTGTCTTGTGGTATTGGCAGTGTTTTTATTTCATTGGTTGGTGGATGTAGATGTTTGACTGCCCCCCTTCTGGTCACTGTAACATCTCTTGGTTGGGGTAGACGTTGAGTTTCCCTTTGGTGAGCTGGTTGCGTTCTGATTGTTGGGTTAGGTACCGCTACTTTTGTCCAAACGGGCAGGCAAATATAATTAAACCACCGTTGTTGGAAGTTGACTGAAACATAAGTTTTGGTTTGGACGTTGGGGATATCATTCTCTTGGGAATAGAGAGGGAGTGCTTGACTGCATGTGAAATCAGTCATTGCGAATGCAATTTGTTTGAGTTTCTGTTACACTACCTACTCCTGGAGATATCTGGATTTCATTTTGTTTAACGTTGGAAATCTAATTTTTCAGATTTCAAGGCAGTATACCAATAAAAATAAGGATAAAAGTATTAGAGTTGTATATCCTTTTTTGGCTTCCTGTACATTTATATTATTGCTGTGACATTATTTTCAACCTTCTCACGGTTTTGGAATTTAGTGGAGTAGAAATAGTAGTACATTGCATGCAACATGATCTTTGGATATAAGTAAGCTGCACATTAATTAATGGTATGGTCTCTGATTTCAACTAAGCACTGATTTCCAAGATATGAATTAATGAATCTTCACCCTTCAGGAGTCAAAAGACTCATGCTCCTCTTCCCATAGTTATTAAATATCCAATAGAAAATTCAAAATATAATTTGTCCACCCCAAGATTCAGGATCTGAAGTCGGTCGGTAGCTACTCCTACTGCAATTGGGGGTTTCTTTTAAGCCATCCCACCAAAGAATTCCACAAAGACTCCCCTCTATCACAGAATCCATGAATTCTGGGCACCTGCTGTAACAGCAGGCATGGGAAAGACAAGTAACCAGCCATTGGACTGCCTTCCTCTCCAATCAGTCTCCTTAATTCTAAGGAGATCTAAAGTCTTGGATGAATTCCTAAGGGTCGCACTATAAGACTAAACAGCTTAGCATCCCAGTGAATAACATGATTCAGAGAGATAACCCCTTCAGAGAAATAAGATCCTTCACCTGGAGTAGTAGATTCGATTGTTTGCAGTGGAATAGATTCAACTCTTGCTTACTATTATTACAAAGAAATATGCCCAGGTTGCTTATTGCTGCTGTTTATGACTTAAGGCCAGAACTGAGAAAGTAATGAATGGTGGTTCTATTTTTAGAAGTGTCTATTTTTTAAGCATTCTATATAGTAAGTGTTGCCACATGTGTTATTTTGGAGAAGAGTATTTAAACTTGAAAGTTGCATCCCCTTAAAATTCATTCCTGCCTGTCCTCCTGCGTCTGTTCCATCGCCTTCCCCTTAAAGTCACGGAACAACTCTATTTGATATAAACTTATGCATATAAACTAAACCAGATGGGTTCATGAGTTAAGGGAACTCGAGCACCTATATAGTTTGGGAGTGCTCTGCTAGGCCAGAAAGAATGTGTAATAGGCTTTCAAAGGTTGCCTAAAGGAACCACTTCTGCTTCTGTATGGCTTGTCAGGATAAGCTAAGGACACTCTTGTACTACGCTCTTATGTATTATATAGCTTGCATAACCTGGCATTACCTGTCCAATTATGAACCTTATATTGTGAACCTAGTGACCAATACTTTGGTACTTTTAGGCAGGTGAATTCGTCACTGAATCACGTTCATGTAATTGAGAGTATTTGTGTTACACACCCAATGCGCAGGGTTGTCAGATGGTTGATTGAGTAATGGACTGTTTCTTTGCATTTTAATATTTCTCCTGTCTCTGTCTCATATGAAGCACCTCCCTATGCATAAACCTCTGACGCTTACCTCTTGCATTTGGCTATTGCTCTGACCCAGCCTTTTAGTGTTCATTCAACCCCCCTCTGCCCTACCCTCCTTGATGCCATTGTCTTGTGGTATCAATTTTTGGCGGTGTTTTTATTTCATTGGTTGGTGGATGTAGATGTTTGGTTTAAGTGATTATGGCATTGTGGTGCTCTCCACAGCCATTGACAGGGAAACCCAGCAATTTACCTTATATATTTGCCAAATGGAAGGCATTGGGGAGCTCTCCACAGCCCTCTGCCATACATAGGGCCCTAGCCATAGGCTGTAAGACTTCCAATGCTTACAAGGATCTTTATGTCTCTTGTCCCACAGTAATACAAGTCTCCTTCTTGGACGTTCTTAGTCATGGCCTTCAAATTAAAACTTCTTGTATCTGCTCAGGTGTTACTCTTTGAACCTGTGGTACACTTGGTCTCTATTTTCTTGCACTTCTACCAGCCAATTTGTCCTTCTCTTTATTCTGTCTGGTTTTGCCACTATATCCTGCATAAGTTTCATTACAGGCAGCTCCAACTGAATAGGAAGTACCACTTCCATGCCATACACCAACTGAAAAGGGGCTTTTCATGTAGCTCTCTTTTTGCTGATCCTATCTACCCATAATGCATACCTGAGTGATGGAGGATCTGGGAAAGTATACTCAGTTAATGTAAGTAACTTTGACAGCTACAGTTTGGGTTGGGATGGGATCCTCAGAACTGCTTTAGAAATTACAGACCCCTTACATTTGGAAGGCTGGGTGGACAGAACATTGCTATTTAATTTATTAAGCCTACCTTGCCTTCCTACCCTTGACTTATATTTCAGACATAAGCGTGAGCGATTAAACGGGGAAAGCTCTAGAGATATCTAACAAAACAACTATCAAGGGATGTAAATTCAACTATTAACAATACCAATCAACGAAGCGAAGAGGTGTATGGCAACCTATTCTTCATCGAGAGCTAACAACCGGCGGATAGTTAGTTGTGAATCCCTTACCTTTTGGTTATTTGCCAAAGTCTTCTTTATGATCTTCATGAGGAAAAATAGCTCATTCGACGTAGGTTATTTATTGCTCACTCACAGTGGGTGAGGAGGTTTTTGTTTGTTTGAGGATTCAACTTGGCCATTTCCTTATAGATAGTATTTGGAGTAATTCCCTAGGATGATATTGTATCTTTGGCAAAAGGCTATTAACTTAAAAGAACTATAATCTTTAGTATTATCAGATACAATCTTTTGAGGGCAACCAAATTGGGTTAATATATTTTCCTCAAGGTACGGAGTGCTCGACGAAAGGGAGAGTAATTTTATAATAACTTGGTCAAGTATTATCAGACACAATCTTTTGAGGGCAACCAAATTGGGTTAATATATTTTCCTCAAGGTACGGAGTGCTCGACCAAAGGGAGAGTAATTTTATAATAACTTGGTCAGTGGCCTGTTTGGTGGGGATGGATTAAACCCATTTGGTAAAGTAGTCTGTGGCAGTAAAGATCCATCTATTTTTGCCACTGGAAGGGGCATGTATTTCTCCTATTAAATAAAGGCCCCATTGCTATAAAGGGGCTTATACTCGTACATGCTTTAGGTGGGGATGGATTAAACCCATTTGGTAAAGTAGTCTGTGGCAGTAAAGATCCATCTATTTTTGCCACTGGAAGGGGCATGTATTTCTCCTATTAAATAAAGGCCCCATTGCTATAAAGGGGCTTATACTCGTACATGCTTTAGGGATTTAGGGGTAAGGAAGGAATCTTTTGTCTACCAACATAAATTTGGCATCTATGTTAGGCTCTAACAAATTTATGGACATTATAAAACAGAGTGGGCTAGTAATATAAAAACCTCAGTATTTTGTGTACTATTGCCCTGGCTATATAATGACCCCCATAGATTCATTGGTCCATGTCCTTGACCAAGCCTTCTACCTCATTTTCCAGCATACATTGGAGCAGTAAGCCATCGGGATCCTTCCAATCTCATTCAGCTTGTACTGTTTAATACTTTGCTGCTTTGAGCTTCAACGACCTCCTTTGTGACTTGTTCATCCCTTGAGAACACTGGATAGTGGTCAGAATGTAGGAAATGTTACTATACCCAGAGGGTTGGTGATAGAAAGTATTGATAGTGGCATTATCTTATCCTTCCAAGACACTTTATGAGCAGCCTTATAATGCATTGACACCTACATCTTTTAAGTTCTTTTGCCATAAGTGTTAGGCCTGACCTTTCCCTTTGATCAGCTTGGTGGGCTTGATTAGCATGTTATATTCCTGGATCTTGGTAATACACTTCCCCCCTTTTCAATCAGCATCTGGTTGGCGTAGGATATCTTTGACTTAAATGTGAGGCACATAAGCAATTACCTAGGCCTGTAGGACATATTCTCTGAAGGATTTTAGAGCTTTAACCAAAGCATAAGCCCGCTTTTCCTTTATGTTGTGCTTCAGCTCAGCATATATAAGGGAGTTGCAAAAAAAGGCAATGGGTTTTTCATAGCCTTCATGATTATTTTGCAATAAGACAGCAGCTATTGTGTGCTCAGAGTAAAATGGTAAAATCATTCAATTTTTACTGTAATCTGGGCTAGTTAACACAGGAGCTTCCCCCCCCCCCTTAACGATAGCAATGACTCTTCATTTTTATAGCTGTATCTTCAAGCCACTTGATCTGTCGCCCTATTGTATTACTGCTGGGCACTTTGGTTTAAACCCCGGAAGGTGAACGCAGTGAACGGGTGACAACCCCATCTTACAAATCGATCACTAACCTTCAAGCTTTGCTTATATAACCTTACGTACCTTCCCTTTTTGGTTATTTTTTTAAAAGGAAATTATACAGATTTATACAAACAACTACACAATGGATGTTGACTGAATGCATGGTATTGAAGGCCAATAGAGGGGGGATGCCCCAGGTTTCGGGGGTTGAGGGGCGCGCCCCAAGCTTGTTAGCAAGCGAAATAACGTATATGAAGAATGAAGTTTACACTTGTCTAGAGATTCCTCTCCCTCCCCCCTATCTATTCAAAATCCGGGAAGACCTGCAACATCGAGTTCTCCCGCAAGCCAGAGGGACACACTGGAAGACATCTCTTTTATGGCTAATTACATTAAAAGATTGTACCCGTAGCTACTCCTCCATCTTGGTCTCAAATTGGATTTGGAACGGGTTCTTCAGATGAATCAACCGGATAAACTTATGCTTAATAAACTGCTTAACCGACGGACGGATTAACCAACTGGGTAAACTTCTAGCTCTTCTACTGATGCTTATGGTACTGGTACTAGCTATGCCTTTCCCCTGCCTCCGTAGGTGATATATATATATATATATATATATATATATTCTTATCGGTTCAGCAGTTTATTTAGTATATATATATATATATATATATATATATTCATTCTTATTAGCCCCAAGAGTTAGCTCGATCGGTTGAGTTCTCGGAAGTTAGGCCTCCCAGCATGCGAGGTCGCGGGATCCATTCTCATAGACCCTCTTGGGGTTAGGCACGCAGCGGCCGCAGGGCGGAAACCCCTTCGGGGCGGGTCCGTCGGAAATTATTTCGTGGATGTAGCGGTGGGCTAAGCCGATTAAAGTGAACCACATGGAAAAAAAAAAAAAACCTCGATAGATTTTGGTTTTTAAATCTACCCAAAATAGTATTGTATTTTTTAATTTGTATAAGCGGCATTTTTTTGCAATACTTTAATTTGTATAAGCTGCAATTCAAAATATTAGACTATAACCTTTGGACTTGAAGTTGGATGAAGAAGGAAGAATAGAAAGCTTGCAGAAAATGAAGGACTCTTTATGTGTTGATCATTTGCTCATCCACTTGCTCTCTTTTGCAGCTTTGACAGCATCAATTCTGGCTGCCAAAATATAAGCTGATTTGTATTTTGCATGCATCAACTCGCTGCCTTAACAGGTATAAAGTTAGCAAAAATAATGCCGCTTATGTTTGTATTTTTTAATTTTAATATTTTAAAAAGTAGTTTTGGGATGCTTTATTAATATTTTAGATATTTTTTTACACATATATGTTTATTACATTTTTTAAAAATTGGTTGTTGATGAATAGGATTTAGGATTCAGAACATTGCATTTCAACACATGGATTGCATTGAAGAATGAAAGGTAGAGGTAATGTTAAAAATCTTTTCAACTGGTTTTTCAAACAAGTGTAATTTTTAAGTTTTTTAAAAATTGGTTGTGATGAATAAGATTCAAGATTCACAACATTGCATTTCAACACAGGTTGCATTGAGAAGGTTGCATTGAGAAATGAAAGGTAATGTTTAAAAATATTTTAAACATTGTTTTTCAACACATATACATTGATGTGTAATTTTTAAGTTTTTTAAAAATTGGTTGATGAACAAGATTCAATATTCACATCAACGTAATGAACATTGCATTTTTATGGATTGCATTTGAAGAATGAAAGGTAAGGTAATGTTTAAAAATATGTTAAACATTGTTTCAAATTTCAAAATGTAATTTTTAGGAATGTTAATAATATAGATATAGGTAATGATCATTATTATTTTTTTTATGTTTTTTAATAGATATGTTTCCAATTTGATTTGTTATGTTAACTTTTCACAGGTTGTGGATTCATAACATGGATTGTATTGGTGTCTTCTTTTTAAGAATGTTAATAAAGGTAACAATTTTTTTTTTTTAATTTTTTTTCATGTTTCTATTCAAAGTGATATTTAAATAAGATATAGGTAATGATCATTATTATTATTTTTATGTTTTTTAATAGATATGTTTCCAATTTGATTTGTTATGCTAACTTTTCACAGGTTGTGGATTCATAACATGGATTGTATTGGTGTCTTCTTTTTAAGAATGTTAATAAAGGTAACAATTTATTTTTTTTAATTTTTTTTCATGTTTCTATTCAAAGTGATATTTAAATAAGGATGTGTTTCATATTTGTTTTGGTTTGTTATATTTTCAGGTATAAGCATTCTTTAAACATTGATTCAAAGCGTATCATTTGAATCATTGATTCAAAGTTGTTTACAACAATTTATTAATTCAAATTGTTTACAATAGTGTGAATTAAGCATCCTTTGAATATTGATTCAAAGATTCAAAATTGTTGAAATTTTTGTAAAGAGAGATTTACAAATCATACTATTTTTAATGAAAAATTATATTTTGGGGGATGGGATTAAATCCATCCAAATACTCTAAGTGGTGGGGCGCCCTACCATCTTTAGAGTAGTCTCTTTTGGTGTTTTAGTATTATGTAGTATGTTTTTTTTCACTTTCATTTCACACTAATTGACTCCACACATTAATTTTATAATTTTTTTAACACATAAATTTCATTTTTCACCTAATGTTTTCACACAAACTATTTTCATAATTTTTTTTAACACATAAATAAACTTATAACATATATTTAAAATTCTAACCATTTTTATATTTATTTTGTTGTAATATTTTTTAATTTTTTTCTATTTTTTTCTATTTTCTATTGTTTTTGCTTTAATTTTTCCCATTTTTGTTTTTATTTCTTTTCATTTTTTTCTATTTTTATATTTTTTATACTTACAACTTTATTTATATTATTTATATAGTATTTAAATATTATTAGATTCTTATTATTTAGATTTTATTAATATTTTTTTATATTTTTTTATATTTTATACTTACAGCTTTATCTATATAGTATTTATATTATTTATATATTATTTATATATTATTTATATTATTACATTGTTATTATTTATATTTTAATATATGTATATTTATTTATTTATATTTGTAAGTGATTTTTTTGGGTGTGTTTGAGATCTTTATGTATGTATTTTGAAACTTTTTGTTTGTTAGATGAGATGATATTTAGATTTTTTATATGAAATAATATATTTTTTTATGCAACTCTATGTATTTGTTATATGAAATGATTTGTAGGTGATGAAATAATGTTGTTTTATATGCAACTTTTTATGTTTGTGTTTCCATGTTAGTGTTTGAACTATGTGTACATGTTTATGTATGTTTTTGTTAGATGAGATGATTTGTTAGATGAAATAATATTTTTTGTATGCAACTTTATGTGTTTGTTATATGAAATGATTTTTAGGTGATGAATATATATTTTTTTCTATACAACACTCTATGTTTGTGGTTCTATGTTTGTGTTTGAAATCTTTGTACATGTCTTTTGTATGTAACTTTATGTATTTTGTAACTCTATGTGTTTGTTAGATAAAATAATTTTTAGGTTTGTTAAATGAAATAATATTTTTTGTATGCAACTTTATGTATTTGTTATATGAAATGATTTTAGGTGATGAAGTAATGTTGTTTTCTATGCAACTCTCATTTTTGTGTTTGAAATCTTTGTACATGTTTTTTTATGTAACTTTATGTGTTTGTTAGATGAGATGATTTTTAGATTTGTTATATTAAATAATATTGTTTTGCATGCAACTCGATGTGTTTGTTATATGAAATGATTTTTAGGTGTTGAAATAATGTTTTTTTTTTCTATGCAACTCTCTATGATTGTGTTTGAAATCTTTGTACATGTTTTTTTTATGTTTATTAGATGGTGTTTATGGTATGCAACTCTATGTGTTTGTTAGATCAAATGGATTTTTTGTTTGTTAGAGAAAATAATCAGTTTTTTTGTATGTTACTTTGTGTTTGTTTAATAGATAAGATGTTTTTTTTGTATGCATCTTTGTGTTTGTTAAATTAATTGATTTTTATGTTTGTGTGTTTGTTAGATGAAATGATTTTTAACATGTTTGTTAGATGAAATGATTTTTAACATGTTTGTTAGATAATGTATTTTTGTATGCAACTTTGTGTTAAATAAAATGATTTTTTTTTATGTAAATCTATGTTTGTGTTTGTAGATCTTTTTACATGATTTTTGTATGCAACTTTTTGTGTTTGTTAAATTAAATGATTTTTATGTTTGTGTGTTTGTTAGAGGAAATGATTTTTGTGTTTGTTAGATAATGTTTCTTTATATGCAACTTTGTGTTAAATAAAATGATGTTTTTTATGTAATTTAATGTCTGTAGATCTTTTTACATGATTTTTGTATGCAACTCTATGTTTTTATATTTTTGTTTGTAGATCTCTGTACATAATTTCTTGTATGCAACTATGTGTTTGTGTTTGTAGATTTATATACATATTTTTTATATACAACTTTATATGATTTGATATGTAAATTTTTGTGTCATTTCACATTGACATTTGTTTATATAAATTTGTATGTGTTTTATTATATATGAATTTTGTATTACATAAATAATACATATATATGCTTATATGTTTATTTATAGTATAATAATAAATAATATAATAACATTGTTTTAATTTTGAAAATTGCTTATTTTTAATATTGTTTTAATTTTTAAAATTGTTTTATTTTTAATATTATTTTAATTTTTAAAATTGTTTTATTTTTTTAATATTGTTTTATTTCATTTTTATGTGTTAGTTTTATGTTTATTTGTAGTATAATAATAAATAATATAATAATATTGTTTTAATTTTGAAAATCGTTTTATTTTTAATATTGTTTTAATTTTTAAAATTGTTTTATTTTTAATATTATTTTAATTGTTTTATTTTTTATTTTTTTTATAGGTGGTTTTATTTCATTTTTCATTTGTTTTTAATATTAAAATTTATGAACAATTAAAATATAATCCATCATCTTATTTATTTTTTAATAAATTAAATAACATCATAATTATAAACAAATAAAATAACTTAATAAATAAAATATTAAAAAAATATAATCCTATCATTTTATATAAATTTTAATAAAATATTATAATAAAATCAATTTAATAAATACACAAGCAAAATATAAAAAAATTTAAACAACCCGCTTTGTTGTAACAACAACAACAAAGCATAGATTCGCTTTGTTGTAACAACAACAACAAAGCACACAGATTATTAGCTTTGTTCTACAAAGCAGCTTCGTTGTATAACAACAAAGCATCGTTTTTTAAGACCATATCAGCTTTCACCTTCACGTGGTTGGTCTTGTCAGTAGAGATTCTAAAATCTCAAAGCTAAGAAAAGCTCTCAAATATATAATTATTTTTTAATATAATATAGTTATAGTTATATTAAATTATAATAATAATATTTAATAAAATATTAAAACTATTTTATAAATTTATTCTCATAATTATAATAATAATAATATTTACTAAAAGACAAAAAAAATGTAATATTTAAATATTTAAATTCAACTTCCATTTATAATAATATATTAAATTTCACTCACAAATTCAAAATTCAACTTCCGTTTACTTAATATTTTGTTAAATTTAAAATAATTTAATAAATTTTTAATATTTAAACAATAATGTATTAAATTAATTAAATAATTTCTAATATTTATTAAAGTAACTTTTTAACTTTTATCAATAATGTATTAACTTTATTTATAAATATTTATTAAATTTGTAATATTTAAACTATTTTTTTAAATTTAATTTTCATTTATAATATAAATTAAAAATAAAATCAATATAAAAAAAATGAAAATGATAAATTTATAATATTTAACTTCTATTTATAATATAAATTAAAAATAAAAACAATTCAAATTTAAAATTCTTCCATTCATAATATAAATTAATACTAAAAACAAATTAGTAAAAATATCATAAATATAAATAGAATAAAAACTTAATAAATAATAAATAATACTTAAAACATAATTTGCAATCTTGTCATCTTTGTTAAATTTAAACTAATTTATTAAATTTGTAATATTTAAACAATAATCTATTAAATTAATTAAATAATTTGTAATATTTGTTAAAGTAACTTTCTAACTTTCATCAATAATCTGTTAACTTGTATTTGTAAATATCTTTATTAAATTTAAAATAATTTATTAAATTTATAATATTACAAATTAATTATTTAAATTATTTAAATAATTTGTAATATTTATTAAAGTAACTTTTTAACTTTCATTAATAATCTATTAACTTGTATTTGTAAATATTTATTAAATTTGTAATATTTAAACAATAAATTTTTTAATTTAATTTTCATTTAAAAATGAATTAAAAATAAAACCAATATAGGAAAATAAATGAAAATGATAAATTTGTAATATTCAATTTCCATTTATAATATAAATTGAAAATAAAAATAATTTAAATTTAAAATTCTTTCATTCATAATATAAATTGAGAATAAAAACAAAAGCAAACATTAATAGTAAAAACAAATTAGTAAAAATATCATAAATATATTTGGAATAAAAACTTTATAAATAAAAATAATACTCAAAACATAATTGGTAATCTTTGTCATGTTTGTTAAATTTAAAATAATTTATTAAATTTGTAATTTGTAATCTTTGTCATCTTTGTTAAATTTAAAATAATTTATTAAATTTGTAATATTTAAACAATAATCTATTAAAATAAGTTATTAAATTCTTCCATTCATAATATAAATTGAGAATAAAAACAAAAGCAAAAATTAATAGTAAAAACAAATTAGTAAAAATATCATAAATATAATTAGAATAAAAACTTTATAAATAAAAATAATACTCAAAACATAATTGGTAATCTTTGTCATCTTTGTTAAATTTAAAATAATTTATTAAATTTGTAATTTGTAATCTTTGTCATCTTTGTTAAATTTAAAATAATTTATTAAATTTGTATTCTTTGTCATCTTTATTAAATTTAAAATAATTTATTAAATTAATTAAATAATTTGTAATTCATTTATAATATAAATTAAAAATAAAACTAATATAAGAAAATAAATGAGTCTCTTGGTATTCCAAAAGACATATTAACTTCTATTTATAATATAAAAAAAAATTCAGACGAAAAAAGAGTCTCTTGTTATTCCAGAATACATTAACTATTTATGCATGCCACGTAGTGCTCATGGGCCAGTGTCCTACAACTAGCCACTGTTCTGTCCATGTTCTTTACATCAAAACAAAAGAACATTTGTATCCCAAAATACTGTTCGATACATTCCATCTTTACTGAATATCATAATACTATTCTATATAATTGCTAAAATATAAAAATATGTACAAGAAAGAAAAGAAAACTGGGAAATCGATAAAGGACAGCTTCCTATTCCTCCCTGGAATGATTCCCCTGAAAAGCTCTTAAATATATAATTATTGTCCACAAAGTGATTTCCCTGAAAAGCTCTTAAATATATAATTATTGTCCACAGAGTGATTCCCCTGAAAAGCTCTTAAATATATAATTATCTGCCCTTTTGTTGAAGACTCGACTGACATGGCTATTTCCCTGGAATGATTCCCCTGAAAAGCTCTTAAATATATAATTATTGTCCACAAAGTGATTTCCCTGAAAAGCTCTTAAATATATAATTATTGTACACAGAGTGATTCCCCTGAAAAGCCCTTAAATATATAATTATCTGCCCTTTTGTTGAAGACTCGACTGACATGGCTATAATGCAAATCACCCATGATCTCCATATTGTGTATCCCGAAAGATTTAGCCAAAATTAATAGTCCCCTTGCTCTTTTTTCCACGAAGATGACATAGGGAGAGAATTTTGACAAAATTTGGCACAATTTTTTTTTTGAATTTAGTGTAATGGTTTTTTTCAAATTTTAATATAACTAAACATGGAACATCATGTGGTTTTTATTAGTGACAATTATAGTTCAATGTATAATAATGATATAAAACCAATCATGGTGAAATTCATACCTTAACACAATTGTAGGATGGGTTGTGTGTATTGGGCTATTTTTTGAATCATTGCATCACATGCATACAGAACAAAGGCATAGGCTAAAGGGAAAACAATTTGGCCCTTTCCTAGTGCCCTCTCATTCATTGGTTCCATCATTTACATTCTCTTATAACTCCACTTCACTAAATGGCATAATCCAAACCATCATCGTTATCCCCTTGCACAACTGTAAGGTTCGTATCTTTAAATTTGAGCAAGTTGGAGTACTCTTTTAATGTTGGAGCCACCTTACCTACAAGAAAAATTAGACCTCTATAAATTTGATCCCTATAATCTCTTATAGATCCAAGTTTTTGTTTCGTCAAAAATATTTCAACTCAAAAAATTTGATGTCTATAAACACTTGTAGCTCCAAAGTTTTAAGATTGACTTAGGCTTGTTATTGAGACATAATTTTAAAATTTCATTATCAAAATTGTAATTTTCCATTGCCAAATTATGTCAAATAACTTGATGGAAAGTGAAGAATGTTATCGACGATCTGAAGATAATATGGTATTGGAGCTAGGGTTACTGCAACATACATTATCTTTTTTTTTCTTCTTGGGTTTTCCTAGGTTACCAAGGTCATGGACCCCAACTTGGAGACTTTAGAAATTGGGTAGAATGTCCCCGTTAGTTCGTCACCTATATTCTGGACGAAAGAGGATTTACCATAGATTTGGAGAGTCGTTGATGCATTTAAGGAGGACATGTACCTTCTTTCCTCTACTCAAATTCATGAGGACCACAAGACATGTGGAGGTCTTTTAAGCACTTTAAACCTTGGATCAAATGTAGAGGGTACCAAATTAGATGAGGTTCTTACTTTTTGCACAAAGAACATTGGGTTAGGATGACACCTCAATCTTTTCCCTGGGTAGTGTAGGTACTGAGATGTAAATACCTTGGTCCAGACTTTGTGCCAAAAAATATCACACATGTTTCAAAGTTGAATTCAGAGCAAGCCGGATACAAAACCATAAAAATAAATAAATGTATTAGGTGCAAGAAGGATAGGGTTAAATTGGCACTTAGACTTGATGTTGGGATGGGTAGGCTTGAAAGACTAACGAGTTAGGTTTTGGTCGAAAATTTTACCAGAAATTTGGTTAAGGGGGAATCATTGACGATGATGACTATGACATTGATGATGATGACCTAGATGATGATAACAATGATAGTGATGATGATGTCCTAGATGATGATGATGATGATGAACTAGATGACAATGACAATGATGATTATGTCGACAATGATGCTGATGAAAATGATGATCATCATCATCATCATCATTGTCGCCATCATCATCATGATTACTATATCCATCCTTATCATCCACATTGTCATGGTCATTATCATCATCATCACCAGTACAATCACGGCCCATGAGACTTATAAGAAAGTGTCAGGATCTAATTGTATGACTTATGTCCCCAAATAATGGTCCAAACCTCAAAATGTTTCTTACATCCCATACATAAGCTAAATATTTAATCTACATGGCTTGTGTAGTAGTATGGAACATCAGGGATAACCATGAGTCCTTGAAGCAATTGTTTAGGATTACCTCATTATCATTGGATTGATTCTTACTTTGTTTGATTAAAATTTTCATTGCCATCATCATTGTCATCTAGGCATTAATCCTTACTCAAAAATGCGAGTCAATGGAGATAAACTAAAATAAATATGAGCATGAAATCAAGACGTATGAGAAATCCCAAATAATTCCTCTAAGACATTAATCTAACACAACCAACCTGTGTAAATGACCCATGCAATGAATTGATGCACCTTGGAAGCTTCAACCTCTAACCCACTCACCTCATACCTAACCTTAATGTCTAACACCTAACCGACTAACATGATAACTCATAAACCATTTCCAAGTAGAGTACTAAAGTGGAGAGACAACATAATGAAAGAAATGACACAGACAGAGATGATGGAGATATTTCCCACAAAGCTCCAACCGTACACATAAGTACACATCTCACCTATGAACCTAACTCATGCGCATAAGTAACATACCTAAATTACATAAGTGATGCACATAAGAGACACACCTAAATTGTGCACTTAAGGAACAAACATAAGTGATGAATCTAATCCATGTAACTAAGTGATACAATTAATTCAAATAATATACACACATAAGCGATGTACATATGTGGTGCACCTTACCCACAAATAGAAGGAACACACATAAGTGGTGCACCTAACTTACGCACATAAGCGATGCACTTAACTAATGTACAAAAGTGATGCATCGGATTCACACACATAAATGATGGTCTGAACTCATTCACATAAGTGACATACCTAGCTTATGTACCTAAATCACACACAAACTAAACACACCTAACTCATGTAATCCTCTAATTTTGTTGAACCCCTAACCCCCTATCTCATTAACACACAAACTCACTAAACTATAATAGATTAACATAACCATTGACGATGAGTTATCTACCCACACATGTCACATCATAGGAACTTGCATTGCAACATTTGTGTCGTGATGTTACATTCAACATATGAAAAAAGGTGGAGATGATAGAGACACAATCCACATATGAGAGGGAAGAATGGATGAACATGAAAATAAATTGAAATGATTTGAAGCTAATAGTGTGATGAATCTAACGATATTTATGGGAGTTGTGTTTTCCTAAGCGAGAGATCGAAAATAAAAATTAAAAATTATATTAGCGAATCTTGTACCAATTCTTGTTCACCAAGGAAAGTTGGTGTATAGCACTGGGGATGGACTGTAATGAGAAACCCTCCACTATTTAAAAGACATAGTGCAATGCCTTAAGAACCCACCATAGGCTAAGCCTCAAGCTCAAAAAGACAATGGATCCTTGTGGCATGTGGGCTTGTGAAGAAAAAAGGTGAGGGTCTTCCAACTAAAACATTGTACTCCATATACTTGCAATCTCACAATCTGACACCAATTTTTGTTCGCTTGGGAAAGTGGGTCTATAGCACTACAGTTGGATCAAAATGGGCTTCGGTTCAAAATATCACGACATTTTTTCATGTTTTCCATTTCCCTTATGAACTAAAGAAATCCAAGTAGAAGCAAAGAGGGAGAGAATGGTTGAACAAATAAATAACAAGGACAACAAAGAATCATGAGCAATCCCCCACTTTTTAAATGACATAGTGTAGTGCCCTAACTTGCCATTAGTTAAGTCATGACCTCAATCAAAAAAATGGAGACTTGTTTCCTATGGGTTTGTGAAGAAAAAATATGAGGGCCTTCCAACTAAAACCTCTTACCACCCATTCTCGCAATCTAAGTACAAATATTCCATGTTGCCTAAGGGGAATAGTAAAAAATAAGGAAAAGGAGTGACAAAGTTGTAACATGAGATTATTTATTCAAGGACAAAATCATGGATACAACATAGAAACTTGTCATTTGAGCAATGAAAGGCCACATCAATAAATCTCAAAGACTCACACAACCAAAGATGGTGTGCAAGTAAATAGAATGCCCATGCATAGCTTTACAAGACAAGGAAACAATCTACACACTGACCAATGCCAAAAGTGAGCTCTTAAAGGTTAAATGGTATTTGGGAACTTCCAAAAATATAATTGGATGTGGGAGGCATGTTATCAATTATGTAAAGAATCTTTGGTGTTCCCATAATGGAGAATAAGTGATACCCTAGACTACTAGGACTAACAACCCAACCTCGGTATTTGTCAATTTTCATTCTTCTAAGAAAATGTCTTACAATATGTTTGTTTAATTGTGAACTCCACACATATTTGATAGTGACTATATTTGGTTCCATTAGGTTGAATCTTGTTTGACTAAGATTTGGCTTCTCTTTTGAGTTTGGAAAGTGGACTTTTACTTTTTTACCAGTAAGAGTTTATGTTCATTCACTTACCTAGAACCACAAAGTTCCTTGTTTCATGAAATCCCCACACAATATGTTATGTGATGGTCTAGGGCATTGTAATGGTCCATGACCCCATAAGAAATTGATACAAACTTAGGCTATAAATTTGAACCCTAAACCATGTTGTGGGCCAAGAGATCCATTATTCGTGTTACAAATCTCAAAATTACCAGCGTATCCCACTTGTAGATGAAATATTCCCTCTCTAGAGATTATGTGATGTCTCAAGGCCTTGCACATCACCCGCGCCACAAAGGTAATTTTTACATTCTAAGAAATTGTCTTTTGACCTTGAACCTTGGCGTGGATTGTGAGAACCATATGTGGTATTCAAAACCTTTAAATATGAACTAAAACTATAGGCCTGAAGCTAGTTACATTTTTCACAAAAACCTCTTTTAGTTTCCTAAAATGATGGGTCATTTTCGCGCAATGAATATGCCAAGATGGTATTTTTTCAAACAACTTATGCTCAGAGTCAAGAAATGACTTAGTAAAATGCATGCCTCAATATGTACATTCATCAATAATTGAAAGTAAAACCACAGTCCTGAAGCTAGTTACATTTTTCACAATAGCCTCTTTCAGTTTCCTAAAATTATGGGTCAGTTTCCCGCAATGAATCTACCAAGATGGCAGTTTTCAAACAACTTATGCTCAGACTCACCTTAGGAGCCACCTTAGAGAAGTGTAAAAGCTTCTCTCGCCTTTTACTTATATAGTTCCTTTTTTATTTCTAATTAAGGCTTTATTACTCTTTATCTTGTTAACTTTTAGGGGCTCGTTAATAGCTTCCTAAATTTCTCTTATTGCATTTTTACAATCTTTATCATAAAAAGGGTTGGTTCTATTATTCCCTTTTTACCCGACACCTATATAGGGAATTTGTTAATGGAATATAAGAGGGTTTTAGTAAAATTATGATAGATCTCTTCTGTATTTTCCTTACTCGATAAAGAAAATAATTCATTCTTTAAATCATTTAGAAAATATCCTCTCTATTTCTATCAAAGATCAAGTGTTTTTGGCCATGAGAATTTTCTTATATGGGATCGATATGCCCGAAAAAAACTAAGAGTTATAATTAAAGGTCTATGATCTGAGTCGGTATCATGAATACAAGTCATCTAGTTAGAATTTGGCCACTTTATTAGACCATTTCAAATTATTAGATCTTGAGCACTACAAAGCTTGATTAGCTTGGAACCGTACAAATTGTCACCTACATATTCATATCTTCCTTTGTACTTGCTAGCAAGATCAAGGTATTCATATAACCAAAGAGGGTTAGAGTTGGATTAATTGCTTAAGAGAATATGCTGGTTACTTGTAGTTCGAGCATTAAATTCTCCCATTAAGAGGATGTTACCTTCATTTCTTAGGCTAGAAATATCATTGAGACCATTGAGGTGATAAAAAACATCACATATGCGGAGACTGCAGATTTAACAAGAATGTGTTTGAAGTACACATACTTTATCTATAATGGAATACTTTATGAGAAACTCATGGTGTTGCAATGCGTTCACCATTATCCCCTATAGTGGCTAATATATACATGGATCATTTTGAATCAATAGCTCTCAACTAATTCCCCCTAGCCCCTGAAGAATGGATGAGGTATGTAGATGACATATTTTCTAAATGGAGACATGGTAAGGAAAAGCTATATGAATTTTTGTCTCACATAAATAGTATTTCCGAGCACATCAAGTTCACTATAGAATTGGAAAATGACAACAAATTTCCCTTCTTGGATGTTCCTCTCACAACAAATGATGGGAGGCTTGGACACCGAGTATTTAGGAAGGACACCCATACTGATAGGTATTTGCATTCCGAATCCCACCATCATATCAACCAAAAGTTAGGTGTCATCAAAACCTGGTAACAATATCTATAAGAATATCTATAAGAATATCTAACCCTAAACATCTTAATCAAGAACTTAACCACCTCCGGAAGGTATTCCTGTTGAATTCCTACCATGAAATGGACATTAGTAAAGCACTCTACCAAGATCAAAATAATCAACAATATAAACACCCGAATGGCATTCCCAAATCCTCCTTACCCTATATCAAAGGCACCATTGATCGGATAGTTAATATCCTAAAAAAGCATAACATATGTGTGGCCTTCACTCCCCATGCCACCATTAGGAGAATGCTTGACTCAATAAAGGACACATTGGATACAAGACTACAAAATAGAATTTACACAATATCATGTTCTTATGGGAAGAAATATATAGGTGAAATAGGATGGTCGATACAAATTTGACTAAAGGAGCATGCCGCAGACATAACTAGGGATAGAGATTCAAAATTAGCCCTAGTTGGACATACACACAACTCTACACGCCACATATGTATATAAAATGCAAAATTAATAATGAAAGAGGATAATTATTTAAAATTAAGGGTGAAGGAGACAGTTGAAATTGAGAAACAAAAGAATACCTTGAATAGAGATGACGAGTTAAAATTGAGTAGCTCCTGGAAACCTGTAATATAACACATAAGCAACAAATATTAATTGTTAAGTTATCCTACCATATCGCAATAGTACACATAGTAGCAATCTTTAATAATTAAGTTGACATGACATAATGTAGGTATGTGTGTGTGTGTGTGTGTGCTCTCTTACATCACATGGAACTCCATCTCAATATCATTATTGTGATCCCTTGATGATGGACTCTGGATAGTCCAAAATGTTGGGTTTTAAACTTTAAAATAGGTTTCTTCCAACTTCTTTAAAAAA
The DNA here is from genome assembly GCA_027924585.1 of Larix kaempferi. Lineage (NCBI taxonomy): Eukaryota > Viridiplantae > Streptophyta > Pinopsida > Pinales > Pinaceae > Larix > Larix kaempferi. The sequence continues at coordinate 4,461,073 of BSBM01001331.1, read as the reverse complement.
TATTCAACCTGTAATGGATTCGCTCAGTCATAGAAATATCATGCTTTAAGCCATTGTAAGGACAATTTTTATCTAAATTTTTTTCTTATTAAAATTAGAATTAATAGGGGAAAAATAACAAATTGAAATGTAGATGTTATATAATTAATGTCTATAATATCCATCCAAATGTATTGCTTGAAAGGATCTTTCTTGTAAATCCTAACATGGGGGGGAATGTTCTTTCTAATGTAACAAGATATACCTCCAATGCACCTACGATAGGATCTCTTGTTCCATATCGACCATAGGACAAATCCTTCTATGTTAGGGACCTTAGAATCTTCATGCTCCCAAGTTTCAACAAGCAATATAATATCTATTTCACTCAGGATCCAACTTAACTTGGTACATTTGTTCCATGAAAAGCCCCAGCAGTTCCAAGAGAGGATCCAGAGCATTCCAAATTCCTATCAACCTTAGTGATGACTTCACCCTCAGGCCTATAAAATGTAAATGAGAGTGGGATTTCAAAATTTTCAAATTGGGGAGGAAGGAAAGCCTCAAATAATATCATAGTATGACCCATCTTTTATGTCATAAGTTCCTTTACCTATATCCATGAATACATGTCATCCAAATTCTCATCCAAGGGCTTATTCTAATGGTTATGAGGCCTAGGCTTCTTATTTCCCTTAGCAACTACTATAGCAAAGTGGGGGTCATATTTTCAAGGCTTGTCCAAGGGGAACTTTATGTCCTCAATTATTTATGTTGCTTCCCTACCATCCATGGGATTTGAGAAGGCATTTCCTACCATGGGAATTGAATAGGTAACATAAACCTTCTTTTTAGGCATTTGGAAATAGGTTGCATCGACTTGAGACAACTACGTAACATATTCTAGTAGGAAAAATCTAGGGGTGAGGAACACTGAAGTCTATAAGGAGATAAACCTAACCTATATATTCTTATTAAAATAAAATATTATCCCAAAAATCATCCCCATCTCTTGAATTCAATCCCTACTTGTGTGTGGGGCCTAATTTTAATAGGCAGTTTTCCTAGTTGCTTTCCTACTGCACATAACATTGTTGATATAATTTTCCAGGCAATATCCATCATCATCATTCCTAACCCATGGTAGAAAATCAAGGAATATTAGTGGCATATTGTCCTTAAATTTCTCTAGCCTCAGGTAGGCCAAAGAGGAACTTTGCTAGAAAATGAAAAGATACACTTGTTAGAAATCCTAGAAATCGTGTTAATGCCAATAAACTCTCGACACGTTTCAATCCCAAGAGGGATCATTTTCAAGAGTTCCGCATGAGTGAGGAGAGGCTCATTAGGTAGCAAAAAATACAAAGTTAATAACTAGTGATATGAGAAACAAGAGAACAAAAACCTAATAGGTTGTCCTTTCAGGTTTCTCAATGTTTTTCAATGCATAGATGAGAGGTCTCCAACTTTCGCTAAGCTTTTAGCCATCATCTCTATTAAGGTTGTATAGGTTCAACTCAATTTTTAAAGACTCCATTACTTTACTTTTCCATAGTGGTCTATTTTGGAAAGTATCTTGGCATCTTCAAGACATGCATGGTGGTTAGTTCCCTAGGAGTGATCCAAGGGGGGTAATTTTTGGGTTCTATTTAACCTCAAATCTTCACTATGCTCTTTGAATCTAGTATTCATTGATGGAAAAAGGAATATAATGGAGTCTTTGGAAATCGATTTAGACTTGGACAACCTTAATAGAGACTATAGTCGGAAGCTTAGTGAAAGTTGGAGACCTCTCATCTATGCATTGAAAAACATTGAGAAACCTGAAAGGTTGACCTATTAAGCTTTCATTCTCTTTTTTATCATATCGTTATTTATTAACATTGTATTGTTTCTTACCTAGCGAGCCTCTCCTCACTCATGTGGAGATTTTTAAGATGATCCCCGATGGAATCTAAACGCATTGAGAGTTTATTGGCATTAATGCAGTTTCTAGGCTTTCTAACTTATTCTTGCATATTACAATGTTTAACAAGATACACTAGGTAGGAGGGGTAGTGGAAAATCATCTTAGTCCTTAAATTAATTAACTAGTTTATCATGCCCTTCATTATGGCTTCAACATTTATGAATAAGGGAATTTGGTTGCAAGGACCATGTAATATATCTAGGATGGCCAACATGGCCTCATCAACCATGGAATCATATTCTCTCCCTAGGATTAAGTAAATAAGGCCACATTCTCCTAGACCCACATAGGGAAATTATTTATCCTATAAAAAGGAGGGTGGCTTGGAGCTAGGCTTTGAATTGGTAATAATTTGAGTACCATGTCCCTTCTCTAATCATCAGATTTGAAACTCGAGGGACAATAATGTCAAGTTCAATAGAGTGTTTAGCATGGTAGAGATGGTTTTGGAAGTGAAAAAAAAACTTACTTAGGTGCATTCAATAGACATGATCGAGGAAGTTACAAGTACAAAAAAAATTAGCACACAAATTCTCAAATTCAAGAAATGGATATGTTTTGGGGATGATATGTTGAGCTAGACTCAAAGACCAATATGGGGTTCCTTCTAGTTTCTATGGGAATTGACCTAAAGCTACTCTTATTAGTCGATGGGGGGGGGGGGGATAGTACTAGAGAGAAAGGATAGGGGTTGTGGCGAAGTTATTAATGAAAGGAGGGAGTTGATAAGAGAATATGTCACTCATGTTAGAGTAGCAGTTTGATTACCTAGTAGAAGAATCCTTTGAGGAGGTTTCCTTAGCTCTTGATATGGTGGTCATCTACTCTTATAGAAAAATTAACAAAGTGGAGCTATAAAATTCACTTACCCTACCTAAATTGAAAAAGAGGCAGTTAATTCGAATGTGGGTGGAAACATCTCGTTGGTGGGTTTAAGAGATATTGAGATTTAAGCGTATCTCACTAGAGTTCCCTATTTTCCTTCAAGATTTCATATAAATGGAAGAGGGAGGCTTCATAATTCAAATTTTATAGAAAAAATCACTTTGTCATTTGAGCATTGAATTCGAGATCAACCAATTGAATCACTTTGTAGTTTTTGTATAATAGTCATTGTTAACCAAGTGGGTCCAAACACGCGGCATGATCTCATTAAATGTGAAGATTTAACAATGGGCCCTTTGGGGTGAATCTTCATATCATTAGTTGATTATGATCCTCTAAGGGTTAATATCTCATAGATTCAATATGGACCATTGAGCTTAATCCATGGGTACAGCCTCCCTCGCTAATATTCCTTAGCAATGCTACAAATATCTACACTATAGGGGGAAACCCTATCAATCATTTATAGGTTGTTGATATTTTTAGTTTAATGAAAATTTGACCATCTACAAGTGCCAACCCTTTGCCCTTTGAATCTCTTTAAATCCATGTAGGACCACATGAGTTGTAGATATGAACCGGCAAGGATAATCCTAGTCGTTCACAACTTTTTTAACATTTTGGGCCTCTACTTATCTTTATCCTCCGCTATCCATAGTGAACCATTTATATGAATTAGGGAGTATCTGGGTCATTCACAATACCTAAGGCATTTCTCTTCCACCGATGTACCTCAATGCCATGAAGGTTTCCCAACCATATGTATAATATAGCGAGGAAAATCCTCGTTATTTGTGGCACTTTACAATATCAAGCTTCCATTTTTCCTTGACCACTTGCAAGAGATTGTGGAACATTGATCACTCTTTGTGGGAGGATCCTTAACCATTCACATATCCCCTTACATTATGGCCCTCTTTTTTATTTGATCTTTTGTGTACATGTCATTGTCACCGACATGTTCTTGTAGGAGATATCACAGCCATCCGTGACACCCTTTTGACTTCAAGCCTCTTCTTTCCTTATCCCCCTATGAATCAACCACAACCATAGATCCATTTCCACAAGGACACTATTAAACATTCACGACACTCAAAAAAATTTGAGCTGCCTATGAACCCAACTTATACTACAAGTTGACACTCCTTTGTGGGGAGGATTTGGGTTGTTCACGACACTTTGGAATTTCGGTCGTTATTATTCTCCACTTCTCCCAATAGATTGAGGGATTATGTCTCCTCTTGTAGGGAAATCACCACCTTTCATGGGCTCACAAAACATTCTCCCATTGATAGACATTATCCTGCAAATCATTTCAATTTGTCAATTCGTATGTGGTAGGATGGTCCACTTTCAACTCAAAAAGTCTTGTCCTTCATGATGAGATCTTGAAATTTGGTTTTCCTTGGATCTTTTTGTGGGGATCTCAATACTACCTTAGAAAATCCGTGATTAATAGATAGGATCTACTATCAGGCCATTAACGTGGAAAATGAAGGTCGATGGGGTTCAACAGAGTTTCTAAGAGGGTATTTTTTGAAATGAGAAACAAGCTCCAAGGGTGGAGGAAGTGTGTAGAGCCTATCATACAATGTAAATTGAGGGTCAATATGAGGAATAGATACAAGGGCCAAGGGTCAAATATTTTGAGGTTGTGTGTCCCAAGGTAAAAACACATTGTTCTTCTCCTATTACTCTCCCTCCCAAAGATCAAGGCAATGCTTGATTTATAACATTAACAAGAGTTGTGTTATCATTACTTAATTGACATAACAAAAAGAAAATAAAACCCATAACTGTTTTTTATTCAACCCTACCACATTTGGGTTTTGAGAGTAGTGAAAACAGGCATGCATGAACTCACATGATTGTCAGTCACAATTACAAGTATTGAAGACCCATTATCTCCATCAAAATTTTGTAGTGGGAGACATACAAAAATCCATAAACAGAAAATTATGAACCTATTGCACCCACAACTACCCGCTCGAAAAATTTTCCCACGGGGAGATTATGGGAACCCCTCATGCTGAATTTCCTTGCCTTGAGTCACAATTAAGTTCCCTAGAAGCTAGGGTAAGTATTATTTTAAGCTAACTTTTCTTGGGAAGGAGAACGTCTAAGTTTTTTGGGAACAAATCATTTTTGTCCAAGTTTAATGTTGCGGCAAGTTTTGATGAGTACGTCGCAACAACTTCCCAACTCATTGGTCTACGTTGCAACTGCGGCCAAGTTGACTGGTTCTTGCTGCAACGGCCCTCCAAATCACCAACAGTCACCACAACGACGTCCCAACTCATTTATCTATGCTACAACATCAGCAATCTTTTAAGAATCTTGACGCAATGGTCGGTTGTCTCCCTAGAGTTTCATCGACAAAATCAACATAGAATTCATTGAGGCGGGGAATGACAAGTTTTTCCACAACAGGTGGTCCCCTTTGGAAAATACGACGACATTCTAACAGGAAGACTATTACGGCTGAGAAGCACGAGATACACTACAATGTGCGTTGGGGATTTGAATAGAGCACCAACGGTCTTTTGTAAAAGATATTACAGCATAAGATGTTGCTTGGTCACTGCAATGGGAATCCCAATCCACAAAATCTTGCTACAACGGGAGGTATAGTCTTCTTAAAACACGCCTCTAAGAATTAATACGCACAAAGCAAAAGGGAAAAGGGATAAGGGTATCACAACAATCTTATAGATAGACATACCCCTCTTCCGACCTAAATCATTAGTCATTTCAGTGTGGAACTTCCACCTGTCACCTAGGGAGTGGAGACGAGCAAGGATAAGAACCTGATAGAGTTGTATTGGCAGTTGAGGTAAGTATCGTATGTTCCCTCCTCCCAAATTTAGTATATTTTTCAATTTAACACCAATATGGATTTTAAAGTCAATTCTAGGGCGATTTTAAGAATGATGTGAATTCATTTGCCTTGAGATGATCCCTCCTCCCACTCTTTTGCAAACCTATGTGCTTTAAGGGGCTTCCACATGCTCATGAATCTCTATCTCATTGATTCCCTAGGCCTTCGACCTATAAAGCAAGTAACTATGTGCAGTCCTGAAATCCCTAAAAGGCCCTATGCGCTAGATGGACTGGTAAGCGTGGAGTCGAGTTGGTTATTTTCTTAGTTAGGGTTCTAATTTCCTCATACAAGGCTACCTTATAACAGACCCCAAGCTCAACCATTATTAATGAAAATACTCCACCAATCGTAGATATCCCAAAAAAACTTGATGGTTGATAAACAAAGTAAACCCCATTGAAGACCACTGCAACGTCTAAGCTAAACTCTTCAAGCAAAAAGATCTCCACCATTTATTGACCTCTCCAGATTTTAATAAATTCCATCTCTCACATAAAATTGATATATACATTTGAAAGGAGAACCTGAGCACAAACGGTAATGGGAATGTATCCCTCTAAAGATTCAAAACCTAATGATGGAGCTGAAAATCAATAGTTTAAATTTGTAACTAGCCTGAGGGAACCTACTGCAGTCTCAGAACCTGTTTGTTTTTCTAGCTGAGATTACTGAAATAGACATAATCAAGGTACGGGAGAAATTTTCGAAATGAATATTAGAATGAATTGGTTGATTTGCTTGGAGAATAACTTGTTGTCATATTATATTAATCATAATTTGTTTTACATGGAAGGTGATAATGTCTCTCATGGCTCACAGGATCATACTATGTCTCACTGGAAGACTAGACAACAATCTAAATCAATTCAAGCGGTTTCATCCAACGATAAAATGGTAGTGGAGGCAAAAACCCCTAACCTACTGTTGCAGTATGATGATTCAAAGAGCACCATTGGGGTTGATCCTGCACATAACTGAGGGGAGATATATTAGTTCCTCAGGGTTGCGGAGTACCAATATGCCTGTGTGGAGGAGATTCTCATTTATGAGAACATCAAACATTATGGGATACATAAAGCAATGGTAAGAATAGAAGTGTTTCCATGCATGGGGATAATAGAATGGTTGCTTCCTCGCACCGATGCTAAGAGGCGTATTATTACAAGTGCCATAGGGGAGGCCCTTGCTTCATTCCATCCTTCTACCATGGACAAATATTACAGGTTTCAGGCTCCAAAGGTTAAAATATGATGACTGAATGGATGCAATCATTAACGATCAACTACATAACTTTCATCAAGCAGGCATGGATCCCAAACAAGCAATTATGTCTTAGGAATGGTGGCATATATGAAAGCAAGTGGCTCAAACAACCTTATAGGATGGTTGCAAACCTATTGTGTCGGTTGTATGGAGAACTGGATGCAATGCATTTTAAGCTAAAATGGACCCCCGTGTTGTTCTATGTTACTATATGTGGCACAAGATTCAATTGGGAAGCCATCATCTCGAATAATATGGAAGATGCGGTTCTAAAGGCCCGAGAAGGATTCTTTAAGCAGCAGTCCAACTTTCACAGGACCTCTTACCTCTTGGATGTGATTTGTGTGCTAAATGATTTCCTCGGCATGGGATGGCACTGCAACCTCACTGAAACCCCTATACATGTACGTTGCCTAGTTTTATAGGCCCATAAATATTTTGGTCATTACAAGCAAATATGTGAAAAATTCATCAAGCCCCTGTATGCCATCATACATGGAACACCAACTAAATGCATGTCGAACAATGCCATTGCTACAGTAACACAGTTAGGATATTGGTATCTAACATAGGGTGGCACTTATATATGAATTTATGGGGTGTCAAAAGAACCTTACATCCTACCCAAGTACGTCACTGATCACATGGTTCTTAAGGATATCACACGCCATACATTCATAGATGGAATTGGATCTTCTCTTAATAACACCAAGAAAGCATCATGGCCACCCCTCCCGATAAAAGTGGGAGCTTATAGATTCTCTAAGTCAAAAGAAGCTATAGAATTGGCTAAAGACATGGAGATGTTCCACTTCGGCTAAGAACAATTCCAAAGAAATGATGGTCGTGGGAAAGTGGCCAACCACAGTAGAACTGTTAAGTTTCACTGGCCATATACAGATCAGTTTTGTGCGGAGGAATAAATATTCAGACGAGTTCAGACCCTCGAGGATCTAGCTAAAAGAACGAAGAAAAGAAAGGACATGGAAAAGCCTGTTTCTAGCAAAGAGAAGGAATAACCCAAAAGGAAGCAGATAACAAAATAAAGGTTGAATATGAGGCTCGAAATTCAGAAGAATAGAAGAAGGTCGAGGAAATGGCTAATGCAGAAGATCTGGCAAAGAAAGAACAATAAGAGAAAGATAAACAAGCAGAGCTCAAAAGGAAGCTATGAGGGAAGCAACAGAAAAGAAAGCCACCCTATGTTAGATACACAAAGGAAAGATGAAGAAAAGAAACATGAAGAAGAAATTTGTCGAAAGAAGGAAGAAGAATTCAAAGCTCAAAAGAAAGCTCTGAGGGAAGCAGAGGAAAAGCAAAAGAAAGATGAGGAGGTACAGGGTGATGGAGTACAAGATATGGATATAGACACATCCACCACCAGTTTTGATATCCCGCTTAATGGGGGACATTTCCCTCTCGGGGAACTTGGCATCACCGTATATACTCCCACCCAAGAAATTGTTTTGGCTAATATAAGCTCTTATTTCTTTGATTCCAGGAAGAAGCAGATCATGCAAAGAACACAAAAGAAGTTCAAGTTCACCACCCAACCTAAGATAGTCATCACTCGGGAATTCCCTGTGTTCGAACAAACTGACAAAGCACCCAAAGTCATGGCATCCATCAATGTAGCTATTGCTATGGCAAATGAAGATAAAATTCAAAAGCTGACAAAAGAGTTGAAGAAAGCCAAACAGAAAATCAATATGTTAGAAGACCATCTCCTAGAAGCTAGGAAAGAAGGTGTTGAGTAGAGACATGACTATGATTCCCTTCATGTGGAAAAGATAACTTTAGAGATCTTGGACCAAGAGCTACAAACATATAAGGACGTGTTAGCCACCCAAATCAAGGATTTTGAGGCCAACAAGGAAGCCTTGATAGCCTAGATAATTGTTAGACAAAGCAAAAAGGATGTGTTAATTGCCTGGTTCATAGGTTTAGAAGATGAAAAGGAAACCATGGCAGAAGAAATAGAGGACTTGCGAAAGGATAAGAACATACTGGTTGTTGAGGCAGAGGCATCAAAATGGGAAACTCAAAACCTAGCAAAGTTCCACTCGTGCACCATTACATTACAACAGAAGTTGTTCGACGCAGAGGAATTAGTGACTGAACAATCCCGTGAGGTTCAAAAAATCTCATCCACACTCAAAGTAGTAAATGAAAGGGCCCAAAACATAATTTCAAGGTATATTATGGCGAAGTAAAAAGACAAACCTCCCACACAGTATACATCATTGCGAAGTAAAAAGACAAACCTCCCACACAGTATATTATTAATCGCAAATTTGCTAACCAAGTTTGAGAAATTGTATATTATGATATTGTTTATCATAACCATAATAACAACATCAACGTCAAATTAACCACACAGCTTTATAAGTTCTATCAAAATCAAGATTTAAAGATCCCATGCATCACTCTTTACAAAACTAATATAACTAATGCCCAGAAATTTTCATGGAGATGGAAACGAAAATATTTTTAGCATACGAATGTCTGCAAAGTTTAGAATTATTCACAGTTCTTCAGTACTGTAGACATCATATCCATAATTTTGTGCCCAACTTTCATCTTTCATGTTACTTTGTGTGTTTTAAAGTACACAAATTCATGAATGTTCAAAAACTAATTAAATTTTAATGAACAATGAAAATTAAGATGGAAACCTAATAGTGTTATAAATGCAATCCACGAAGGGTTTAAGTGCCTACCACCTTAATTTGTTGGACTCTCCATCGTTGATTATGTTGTTTCATAATCCATTCTTAACAATCCACTCCTACCAATGAAACATAGTAATAACAATCCACTTGCATCCCAAGGGATCATTTGCGTCCTAATCCATTCTTAACAATCCACTCCTAACAATGAAACATAGTAATAATTCATTGTGTTATGATACTCTAAAGTATTTAATGTATAATGATTTATAATGTGATACTCTCCTCTTGTATTTTTCAATGAAGAAACTTCCATTTGGATAATTTTATGGTTGCAACATGGTTTTTAATGGACAACCACCATACCTTTCTTGCTTCTAATTATAGTTAGAAAAGTTTCACTTTAAAGAAATGTTCAACTTAATGTGGTTGAAGAGTTACTCTCATATAAAATGTTTGGGAAAATTGTTATTTTTAGTATGATTTTTCTTGTTATTAAGGAATAGTTTATTTTTATTTAGTTTCAATAGTTAATTATGGATTAAATGTACAAACACAACTAATGATTATCTTGAAGGTTAAGCGATATTTTTTTAGTTATTTCAAATTTTATTTAAAGTCTTAATTATTAAAGAATTAAAAGGTATTTCATTATAATATAACTACAATAAAAGTAATAGAGCATTATATCTATACATTAAAAATAATATATTAATTAAAATTAAAGAAAAATTGTGATGTCATGAAGAATTTGAGAATAGAGGAAATTGTGGTAGAAAGCTATTTTATTGATAAACCTTTGGTGCTTTGTTGATGTGATGATTTCAAGAATGGGGTGGGGACTGCAGGGTATTTTTTAAGGATTATAAAAGTATGCTTAAGTGTAGTATTTTAGGCGATTATTTTGGATTGAAAAAAACATAAATATAGATTGGTAGGTGAATATAAAATATGAAATATACAATTTACTACTAAAAATTATAAATTTTGGCGAATATTATGATAAAAAAACATATTTTATGTAAATATAGGCGATATTAGAGCCTAAAAATGACCAAATAGCGAATTTATTTTTTGAAAAAAGACCCAAAAAATAGCCAATTGGCGAAATTTCGCCCCTAAAATTTTCCCTGGTGGGGAGTTGATGAGAGCCATTGAAGTCACGATACAATGTAGTACATCTCATAGTATTCATTGCATAGCTCTATGTGTAACTCTAGATCCCACATGTTAGTGCATAGGAGGTCCCTTCACTGTCCAAGTGGGAGAACAATGGTTGTTATTGAGCTAGGTAAAGTGTAAGCCAAGGCATATCTTAGTCTATGTGCAACATAGTTTGTATTTTGATGAGCTCAATAGGCAGCTCGATGCTATTTTGATGAGCTCAATAGGCAGCTCGATGCTCGTAAGATCATCTAGTGTGTGCAGTGAAAGAACAATGCTCAAACTTGAAAGCTTGAGGATAGATGATTGCCCATTCGTAGAGAAATTGGTATTGTGCGTTGCGAAGGTACCCAATTTAAAAAAGGTGGACATACGGTCATGTGATGAGTTGTTGGAATTGGACTTTAAGAAAGAGGATTTTCTAGTGTTGGAGAGTTTGGAGCTATACTCTTTAAGCAAGTTAGAGAGTATATCAGGAACATGGCCTAAACTTCAATATTTGCTAATAAGAAGGTGTCCATTATTAAGGAGATTGCCATTAGGAATGGAGAGACGGCCTCACTTGAAAAGAATTACAGGAGAATTAGATTGGTGGCAAAATATCATTGGGAAAGATGATAATATGAAAATTAGTCTTTCTCAATAGGGAAACGTAATATGATAATATGAAAATTAGTCTTTCTCAACTTTTTAGGGAAACATAATATTAGTCTTCTCAAGTAACTGGCTTAAGTGAAACATAATAAGAGCTTTTTACACAAACATAATTATTGTGGTTACTGGCTTTAGTGAAACCGCAAATATTGTATAGGCTTGGAAGAAATCTTCGCGATCACACATAGTACTAAATACTTCTCTAGGTAGGAAATATGAATTATCTGTTATAACTACAGCTATTGACAGTATGAATAAAGTTTAGAATTCAATAATCCAGCATTACCCGACGATGTCAAATACTATAGAGTTAAAACACGTTTTTTTTATCGATCCAATGCCTCCAATTCGATACCAACTGGCAACTAATTGTCATATTTCCAGTGCATGCGCTTTGAGCTGTCTATCGAATGTGCTCTCCCAAGCAAATTCTGGGTAATTGGAAAGGTAATGTGCTCTCCCAATTTTTGTTAATTTGAGCGGATCAATTTTTGTTAATGAGGTTTGAATCTTCGTTGGCAGCCTTTCTTAAGCTTCAATTTTTCACTTGAATACAGAGTAGCGTTGACGGGCTTGCTAAGAATAGCGATGGACTCGCTGCGCCATCTGCTTTAAGATTTAACGGTTATCAGGATTTTTCAAAAATTTTAAAATCCGATCCGATTTTTGGAATTGGATTTTTTTTAGAATCCGCTCCTATGGCGGTGGAGGAGGGACGACAGGCATATATATATGTCTGATTTTCCATTGCTGGGTTTGTTTACCTCCACTCCTATGTCACTAGCACGGTTGAGTCTTTTTTGTTTTCAATTTTCTGTGGGAAGCGCTTCCTGTATGGTCTGTGTGTTGGGTCTGTGTGGTGTTCGGTCTGGGTCTGTGTGTTCGTTCTGTGTGGTGTTTGGTCTGTGTGTGGTGGTCGGTCTGTGTGGTTTGCCTAGCTTGTGACAAAAGAGGAGGTCATATTTTGATTTACAATTTGAATTTCGTATATCAAGGAAGGAGGCGGTGGAGCCAGCGCCATTACATCAAGGATGCGGTGGAGCCACGACCAGGTAAGTGTTTCTTGTTTTTAGTAGCTTCTGTCTTATTAGCTTATGCTTCTCTGATCTGACCTGACCCGAAGTCTCTATGCTCCTGTCTCTGTCTCATATGAAGTGCCTCTCTATGCATAAATGAATCCTGAAGTCTCTGTGCTCCTGTCTCTGTCTCTGTCTAAATTTTCTTAAAAATATATAGATATACCATTTTGATTATTGAAAGATTTTAACATTTTGAAAATCTTAGTAAACACAACAAAAAAAGGTTGGTTCAAAAAATCCTCGCATGATTCAATGTTGAATGATGTGATTCAATTTTGTGTGATTCGAGAATGGATTGATGAGTGGCTCATCAGATGAGATGGGTGAATCAGAGAAAACATTGGAAGATCCCATCTACCAGGGATACACTGATACAGGACCATTTTAGATTCTAAAGCTACCGAGTCTTTGGTGGGTTAATGCAATCTTCTAAATCTCTTCAAAATAGTTTAGAAATTTTTTGATGCGATCTTTTCTATATCTCTTCAAATTCGGTGTTGAAATTTTTTGGTCTTTTGAGGATTTTTCCAGGTCGTTTAGTGTTTTCAAGTTTTTCAGGTTTTTTTAATACAGTAGATGTATAGTGGCCTGGTTTGCCCATGAATTCTTTGGATTTCCAGACTTACAAGTTTTAGATTTAACGATATATATCTTGGCAAAACCTATAAACTTGGGTTTATATGCTTCTGTGTGTTGAAGCGATACATGAATTTTAAAATTCAATCTGACATCTGTTTTACATGGATTGAATGTTCACATAGCTGTGGGAAATCTGACCTGAGGACAAGGCATAGGGTATTATGCCCTCTGATTTGACCTGACCTGAAGTCTCTATGCTGCATAAATGAATATGATCTGACCTGAAGTCTCTATGCTGCATAAATGAATCTGATCTATGCTCCTGTCTCTGTCTCATATGAATGCATCTCTATGAATCTCATCTGACCTGAAGTCTTTATGCTGCATAGATGAATCTGATCTATGCTCCCGTCTCTGTCTCATATGAAGTGCATAAACCTCTCTGAATCTGATCTATGCTCCTGTCTCTGTCTCTATGCATAAATCTCTGTCTCTATGCATAAATCTCTGACGCTTATCTCTTGCATTTGGCTATTGCTCGGACCCAGCCTTTTAGTGTTTGTTCAACCTCTCTGCCCTACTCTCCTTATGCCATTGTCTTGTGGTATTGGCAGTGTTTTTATTTCATTGGTTGGTGGATGTAGATGTTTGACTGCCCCCCTTCTGGTCACTGTAACATCTCTTGGTTGGGGTAGACGTTGAGTTTCCCTTTGGTGAGCTGGTTGCGTTCTGATTGTTGGGTTAGGTACCGCTACTTTTGTCCAAACGGGCAGGCAAATATAATTAAACCACCGTTGTTGGAAGTTGACTGAAACATAAGTTTTGGTTTGGACGTTGGGGATATCATTCTCTTGGGAATAGAGAGGGAGTGCTTGACTGCATGTGAAATCAGTCATTGCGAATGCAATTTGTTTGAGTTTCTGTTACACTACCTACTCCTGGAGATATCTGGATTTCATTTTGTTTAACGTTGGAAATCTAATTTTTCAGATTTCAAGGCAGTATACCAATAAAAATAAGGATAAAAGTATTAGAGTTGTATATCCTTTTTTGGCTTCCTGTACATTTATATTATTGCTGTGACATTATTTTCAACCTTCTCACGGTTTTGGAATTTAGTGGAGTAGAAATAGTAGTACATTGCATGCAACATGATCTTTGGATATAAGTAAGCTGCACATTAATTAATGGTATGGTCTCTGATTTCAACTAAGCACTGATTTCCAAGATATGAATTAATGAATCTTCACCCTTCAGGAGTCAAAAGACTCATGCTCCTCTTCCCATAGTTATTAAATATCCAATAGAAAATTCAAAATATAATTTGTCCACCCCAAGATTCAGGATCTGAAGTCGGTCGGTAGCTACTCCTACTGCAATTGGGGGTTTCTTTTAAGCCATCCCACCAAAGAATTCCACAAAGACTCCCCTCTATCACAGAATCCATGAATTCTGGGCACCTGCTGTAACAGCAGGCATGGGAAAGACAAGTAACCAGCCATTGGACTGCCTTCCTCTCCAATCAGTCTCCTTAATTCTAAGGAGATCTAAAGTCTTGGATGAATTCCTAGGGGTCGCACTATAAGACTAAACAGCTTAGCATCCCAGTGAATAACATGATTCAGAGAGATAACCCCTTCAGAGAAATAAGATCCTTCACCTGGAGTAGTAGATTCGATTGTTTGCAGTGGAATAGATTCAACTCTTGCTTACTATTATTACAAAGAAATATGCCCAGGTTGCTTATTGCTGCTGTTTATGACTTAAGGCCAGAACTGAGAAAGTAATGAATGGTGGTTCTATTTTTAGAAGTGTCTATTTTTTAAGCATTCTATATAGTAAGTGTTGCCACATGTGTTATTTTGGAGAAGAGTATTTAAACTTGAAAGTTGCATCCCCTTAAAATTCATTCCTGCCTGTCCTCCTGCGTCTGTTCCATCGCCTTCCCCTTAAAGTCACGGAACAACTCTATTTGATATAAACTTATGCATATAAACTAAACCAGATGGGTTCATGAGTTAAGGGAACTCGAGCACCTATATAGTTTGGGAGTGCTCTGCTAGGCCAGAAAGAATGTGTAATAGGCTTTCAAAGGTTGCCTAAAGGAACCACTTCTGCTTCTGTATGGCTTGTCAGGATAAGCTAAGGACACTCTTGTACTACGCTCTTATGTATTATATAGCTTGCATAACCTGGCATTACCTGTCCAATTATGAACCTTATATTGTGAACCTAGTGACCAATACTTTGGTACTTTTAGGCAGGTGAATTCGTCACTGAATCACGTTCATGTAATTGAGAGTATTTGTGTTACACACCCAATGCGCAGGGTTGTCAGATGGTTGATTGAGTAATGGACTGTTTCTTTGCATTTTAATATTTCTCCTGTCTCTGTCTCATATGAAGCACCTCCCTATGCATAAACCTCTGACGCTTACCTCTTGCATTTGGCTATTGCTCTGACCCAGCCTTTTAGTGTTCATTCAACCCCCCTCTGCCCTACCCTCCTTGATGCCATTGTCCAGCCAATCTAGGGCGTCCCAACCAACATTAAATAATGTCCAGTTCCTTGATGCCATTGTATTTTTTAATTTTTTTTAATTTGTATAAGCGGCATTTTTTTGCAATACTTTAATTTGTATAAGCTGCAATTCAAAATATTAGACTATAACCTTTGGACTTGAAGTTGGATGAAGAAGGAAGAATAGAAAGCTTGCAGAAAATGAAGGACTCTTTATGTGTTGATCATTTGCTCATCCACTTGCTCTCTTTTGCAGCTTTGACAGCATCAATTCTGGCTGCCAAAATATAAGCTGATTTGTATTTTGCATGCATCAACTCGCTGCCTTAACAGGTATAAAGTTAGCAAAAATAATGCCGCTTATGTTTGTATTTTTTAATTTTAATATTTTAAAAAGTAGTTTTGGGATGCTTTATTAATATTTTAGATATTTTTTTACACATATATGTTTATTACATTTTTTAAAAATTGGTTGTTGATGAATAGGATTTAGGATTCAGAACATTGCATTTCAACACATGGATTGCATTGAAGAATGAAAGGTAGAGGTAATGTTAAAAATCTTTTCAACTGGTTTTTCAAACAAGTGTAATTTTTAAGTTTTTTAAAAATTAGTTGTGATGAATAAGATTCAAGATTCACAACATTGCATTTCAACACATAGGTTGCATTGAGAAGGTTGCATTGAGAAATGAAAGGTAATGTTTAAAAATATTTTAAACATTGTTTTTTAACACATATACATTGATGTGTAATTTTTAAGTTTTTTAAAAATTGGTTGATGAACAAGATTCAATATTCACATCAACGTAATGAACATTGCATTTTTCAACATATGGATTGCATTTGAAGAATGAAAGGTAAGGTAATGTTTAAAAATATGTTAAACATTGTTTCAAATTTCAAAATGTAATTTTTAGGAATGTTAATAATATAGATATAGGTAATGATCATTATTATTTTTTTTATGTTTTTTAATAGATATGTTTCCAATTTGATTTGTTATGTTAACTTTTCACAGGTTGTGGATTCATAACATGGATTGTATTGGTGTCTTCTTTTTAAGAATGTTAATAAAGGTAACAATTTTTTTTTTTTAATTTTTTTTCATGTTTCTATTCAAAGTGATATTTAAATAAGGATGTGTTTCATATTTGTTTTGGTTTGTTATATTTTCAGGTATAAGCATCCTTTAAACATTGATTCAAAGCGTATCATTTGAATCATTGATTCAAAGTTGTTTACAACAATTTATTAATTCAAATTGTTTACAATAGTGTGAATTAAGCATCCTTTGAATATTGATTCAAAGATTCAAAATTGTTGAAAGTTTTGTAAGGAGAGATTTACAAATCATACTATTTTTAATGAAAAATTATATTTTGGGGGGATGGGATTAAATCCATCCAAATACTCTAAGTGGTGGGGCGCCCCACCATCTTTAGAGTAGTCTCTTTTGGTGTTTTAGTATTATGTAGTATGTTTTTTTTCACTTTCATTTCACACTAATTGACTCCACACATTAATTCTATAATTTTTTTTAACACATAAATTTCATTTTTCACTTAATGTTTTCACACAAACTATTTTCATAATTTTTTTTAACACATAAATAAACTTATAACATATATTTAAAATTCTAACCATTTTTATATTTATTTTGTTGTAATATTTTTTAATTTTTTTCTATTTTTTTATATTTTCTATTGTTTTTGCTTTAATTTTTCCCGTTTTTGTTTTTATTTCTTTTCATTTTTTTCTATTTTTATATATTTTATACTTACAACTTTATTTATATTATTTATATAGTATTTAAATATTATTAGATTCTTATTATTTAGATTTTATTAATATTTCTTTTATTTTTTTATATTTTTATATATTTTATACTTACATCTTTATCTATATAGTATTTATATTATTTATATATTATTTATATTATTACATTGTTATTATTTATATTTTATTATTTATATTTTAATATATGTATATTTATTTATTTATATTTGTAAGTGATTTTTTTGGGTGTGTTTGAGATCTTTATGTATGTATTTTGAATGTAAATATATGTGTTTGATATATGTATGTAATTTTATGTATTTTGTAACTTTTTGTTTGTTAGATCTATATTTGTTAGATGAGATGATATTTAGATTTTTTATATGAAATAATATATTTTTTTATGCAACTCTATGTATTTGTTATATGAAATGATTTGTAGGTGATGAAATAATGTTGTTTTATATGCAACTTTTTATGTTTGTGTTTCCATGTTAGTGTTTGAACTATGTGTACATGTTTTTGTATGTTTTTGTTAGATGAGATGATTTGTTAGATGAAATAATATTTTTTGTATGCAACTTTATGTGTTTGTCATATGAAATGATTTTTAGGTGATGAATATATATTTTTTTCTATACAACACTCTATGTTTGTGGTTCTATGTTTGTGTTTGAAATCTTTGTACATGTCTTTTGTATGTAACTTTATGTATTTTGTAACTCTATGTGTTTGTTAGATGAAATAATATTTTTTGTATGCAACTTTATGTATTTGTTATATGAAATGATTTTAGGTGATGAAGTAATGTTGTTTTCTATGCAACTCTCATTTTTGTGTTTGAAATCTTTGTACATGTTTTTTTTATGTAACTTTATGTGTTTGTTAGATGAGATGATTTTTAGATTTGTTATATTAAATAATATTGTTTTGCATGCAACTCGATGTGTTTGTTATATGAAATGATTTTTAGGTGTTGAAATAATGTTTTTTTTTCTATGCAACTCTCTATGATTGTGTTTGAAATCTTTGTACATGTTTTTTTTATGTTTATTAGATGGTGTTTATTGTATGCAACTCTATGTGTTTGTTAGATCAAATGGATTTTTTGTTTGTTAGAGAAAATAATCTGTTTTTTTGTATGTTACTTTGTGTTTGTTTAATAGATAAGATGTTTTTTTTGTATGCATCTTTGTGTTTGTTAAATTAATTGATTTTTATGTTTGTGTGTTTGTTAGATGAAATGATTTTTAACATGTTTGTTAGATAATGTATTTTTGTATGCAACTTTGTGTTAAATAAAATGATGTTTTTTTTATGTAAATCTATGTTTGTGTTTGTAGATCTTTTTACATGATTTTTGTATGCAACTTTTTGTGTTTTTGTGTGTTTGTTAGAGGAAATGATTTTTATGTTTGTGTGTTTGTTAGAGGAAATGATTTTTATGTTTGTTAGATAATGTTTCTTTATATGCAACTTTGTGTTAAATAAAATGATGTTTTTTATGTAATTTTATGTCTGTAGATCTTTTTACATGATTTTTGTATGCAACTCTATGTCTTTATATTTTTGTTTGTAGATTTCTGTACATAATTTCTTGTATGCAACTATGTGTTTGTGTTTGTAGATCTATATACATATTTTTTATATACAACTTTATATGATTTGATATGTAAATTTTTGTGTCATTTCACATTGACATTTGTTTATATAAATTTGTATGTGTTTTATTATATATGAATTTTGTATTACATAAATAATACATATATATGTTTATATGTTTATTTATAGTATAATAATAAATAATATAATAACATTGTTTTAATTTTGAAAATTGCTTATTTTTAATATTGTTTTAATTTTTAAAATTGTTTTATTTTTAATATTATTTTAATTTTTAAAATTGTTTTATTTTTTTAATATTGTTTTATTTATTTTTTATGTGTTGTTTTATTTCATTTTTATGTGTTAGTTTTATGTTTATTTGTAGTATAATAATAAATAATATAATAATATTGTTTTAATTTTGAAAATCGTTTTATTTTTAATATTGTTTTAATTTTTAAAATTGTTTTATTTTTAATATTATTTTAATTTTTTTTATATGTTGTTTTATTTCATTTTTCATTTGTTTTTAATATTAAAATTTATGAACAATTAAAATATAATCAATCATCTTATTTATTTTTAATAATAAATTAAATAACATCATAATTATAAACAAATAAAATAACTTAATAAATAAAATATTAAAAAAATATAATCCTATCATTTTATATAAATTTTAATAAAATATTATAATAAAATCAATTTAATAAATACACAAGCAAAATATAAAAAAATTTAAACAACCCGCTTTGTTGTAACAACAACAACAAAGCATAGATTCGCTTTGTTGTAACAACAACAACAAAGCACACAGATTATTAGCTTTGTTCTACAAAGCAGCTTCGTTGTATAACAACAAAGCATCGTTTTTTAAGACCATATGAGCTTTCACCTTCACGTGGTTGGTCTTGTCAGTAGAGATTCTAAAATCTCAAAGCTAAGAAAAGCTCTCAAATATATAATTATTTTTTAATATAATATAGTTATAGTTATATTAAATTATAATAATAGTATTTAATAAAATATTAAAACTATTTTATAAATTTATTCTCATAGTTATAATAATAATAATATTTACTAGAAGACAAAAAAAAATGTAATATTTAAATATTTAAATTCAACTTCCATTTATAATAATATATTAAATTTCACTCACAAATTCAAAATTCAACTTCTGTTTACTTAATATTTTGTTAAATTTAAAATAATTTAATAAATTTTTAATATTTAAACAATAATGTATTAAATTAATTAAATAATTTCTAATATTTATTAAAGTAACTTTTTAACTTTTATCAATAATGTATTAACTTTATTTATAAATATTTATTAAATTTGTAATATTTAAACTATTTTTTTTAATTTAATTTTCATTTATAATATAAATTAAAAATAAAATTAATATAAAAAACAATGAAAATGATAAATTTATAATATTTAACTTCTATTTATAATATAAATTAAAAATAAAAACAATTCAAATTTAAAATTCTTCCATTCATAATATAAATTGAGAATAAAAACAAAAGCAAAAATTAATACTGAAAACAAATTAGTAAAAATATCATAAATATAAATAGAATAAAAACTTAATAAATAATAAATAATACTTAAAACATAATTTGCAATCTTGTCATCTTTGTTAAATTTAAACTAATTTATTAAATTTGTAATATTTAAACAATAATCTATTAAATTAATTAAATAATTTGTAATATTTGTTAAAGTAACTTTCTAACTTTCATCAATAATCTCTTAACTTGTATTTGTAAATATCTTTGTTAAATTTAAAATAATTTATTAAATTTATAATATTACAAATTAATTATTTAAATTATTTAAATTATTTGTAATATTTATTAAAGTAACTTTTTAACTTTCATTAATAATCTATTAACTTGTATTTGTAAATATTTATTAAATTTGTAATATTTAAACAATAAATTTTTTAATTTAATTTTTATTTAAAAATGAATTAAAAATAAAACCAATATAAGAAAATAAATGAAAATGATAAATTTGTAATATTCAATTTCCATTTATAATATAAATTTAAAATAAAAATAATTTAAATTTAAAATTCTTCCATTCATAATATAAATTGAGAATAAAAACAAAAGCAAACATTAATAGTAAAAACAAATTAGTAAAATATCATAAATATATTTGGAATAAAAACTTTATAAATAAAAATAATACTCAAAACATAATTGGTAATCTTTCTTCCATTCATAATATAAATTGAGAATAAAAACAAAAGCAAACATTAATAGTAAAAACAAATTAATTTAAAATAAAAATAATTTAAATTTAAAATTCTTCCATTCATAATATAAATTGAGAATAAAAACAAAAGCAAACATTAATAGTAAAAACAAATTAGTAAAATATCATAAATATATTTGGAATAAAAACTTTATAAATAAAAATAATACTCAAAACATAATTGGTAATCTTTCTTCCATTCATAATATAAATTGAGAATAAAAACAAAAGCAAACATTAATAGTAAAAACAAATTAGTAAAATATCATAAATATATTTGGAATAAAAACTTTATAAATAAAAATAATACTCAAAACATAATTGGTAATCTTTGTCATCTTTGTTAAATTTAAAATAATTTATTAAATTTGTAATTTGTAATCTTTGTCATCTTTGTTAAATTTAAAATAATTTATTAAATTTGTAATATTTAAACAATAATCTATTAAAATAAGTTATTAAATTCTTCCATTCATAATATAAATTGAGAATAAAAACAAAAGCAAAAATTAATAGTAAAAACAAATTAGTAAAAATATCATAAATATAATTAGAATAAAAACTTTATAAATAAAAATAATACTCAAAACATAATTGGTAATCTTTGTCATCTTTGTTAAATTTAAAATAAATAATTTGTAATATTTGTGAAAGTAACTTTTTAACTTTCATCAATAATCTATTAACTTGCATGTGTAAATATCTTTGTTAAATTTAATAAATTTTTTAATTTAATTTTCATTTAAAAATGAATGAAAAATAAAACCAATATAAGAAAATAAATGAAAATGATAAATTTGTAATATTCAATTTCCATTTATAATATAAATTGAAAATAAAAATAATTTAAATTTAAAATTCTTCCATTCATAATATAAATTGAGAATAAAAACAAAAGCAAACATTAATAGTAAAAACAAATTAGTAAAAATATCATAAATATATTTGGAATAAAAACTTTATAAATAAAAATAATACTCAAAACATAATTGGTAATCTTTGTCATCTTTGTTAAATTTAAAATAATTTATTAAATTTGTAATTTGTAATCTTTGTCATCTTTGTTAAATTTAAAATAACTTATTAAATTTGTAATATTTAAACAATAATCTATTAAAATAAGTTATTAAATTCTTCCATTCATAATATAAATTGAGAATAAAAACAAAAGCAAAAATTAATATTAAAAACAAATTAGTAAAAATATCATAAATATAATTAGAATAAAAACTTTATAAATAAAAATAATACTCAAAACATAATTGGTAATCTTTGTCATCTTTGTTAAATTTAAAATAAATAATTTGTAATATTTGTGAAAGTAACTTTTTAACTTTCATCAATAATCTATTAACTTGTATGTGTAAATATCTTTGTTAAATTTAATAGATTATTTTAAATTTACTCTATTAACTCTTATTTATAAATATTTATTAAATTTGTAATATTTAAAGAATAAATTTTTGAATTTAATTTTCATTTATAATATAAAATAAAAATAAAAACAATATAAGAAAATAAATGAAAATGATAAAAATATAATATAAGTAAATTTTTTTGCTATATTTTAAAGTAAATTGAATATTGATTAAGTAAATTGAATATTGATGATGAGATCATAACTTTTGAATATTGATTAAATAATGGATCCAACCAACTTTTCTTTTGTAAGAATAACTTTAGGTTTGGCAATATATTTGTTTGACGGTTAGGATTGGGATAAAAAAGGGAGAGAGTTTTTGAATAATAATATACACATTTCTTTTTTGACACAAAGTTTTTTTTTTTAGTTTTTTTGTTTGGGCGTTCTGAGGTTCAATT
Organism: Larix kaempferi; assembly: GCA_027924585.1. Classification (NCBI taxonomy): domain Eukaryota; kingdom Viridiplantae; phylum Streptophyta; class Pinopsida; order Pinales; family Pinaceae; genus Larix; species Larix kaempferi. The sequence continues at coordinate 4,437,957 of BSBM01001331.1, read as the reverse complement.
ATATATTTTTTTGTGAATCTTTGTACATGTATTCTTTATACAATACTATGTATTTGTATATGTATTTTTTATACAACAAATGTTTGTACATATTTTTTGAATGCAACAAATGTTTGTACATATTTTTTGAATGCAACAAATGTTTGTACATATGTACATATTTTTTTGTTTGATTATTTAAAAAACCAAGCAAATATAAATATTCTCAACAAAACTAAACCAAAATACTAAAAAAAAATGATATAAAATTTGAACTTGAAAAAATTTCAATTATTAATATTTACAATGCAATAACTCTTCTGAATTTTTTTGTCATATTTAAAAAAAATTATAACATGTTTGAACTAGTGCATTTTAAAATAACATATTCTATACTGAAAAACCAAGCAAATATAAATATTAAATTAAATTAATTAAATAATTTGTAATATTTATTACAGTAACTTTTTAACTTTTATGAATATGGTAATATTTATTAAATTTGTAATATTTATTAAAGTAATTTTTTAACTTTTATCAATATGGTAATATTTATTAAATTTGTAATATTTAAACAATAAGTTTTTTAATTAAATTTTCATTTATAATATAAATTAAAAATAGAACCAATATAAGAAAATAAATGAAAATGATAAATTTGTAATATTTTAAGCAATAAAATTCAAAATTCAACTTTCATTTATAAATATAAATTGAAAATAAAAGCAATTTAAATTTAAAATTCTTCCATTCATAATATAAATTGAGAATAAAAGCAAAAGCAAAAATTAATAATAAAAATAAATTAGTAAAAATATCATAAATATAATTGGAATAAAAACTTTATACATAAAAATTTGTAATATTTAAACAATAATCTATTAAATTAATTAAATAATTTGTAATATTTGTGAAAGTAACTTTTTAACTTTCATCAATAATCTATTAACTTGCATTTGTAAATATCTTTGTTAAATTTAATAGATTATTTTAAATTTACTCTATTAACTCTTATTTATAAATATTTATTAAATTTTTAAGATTTAAAGAATAAATTTTTGAATTTAATTTCCATTTATAATGTAAAATAAAAATAAAAACAATATAAGAAAATAAATGAAAATGATAAAAATATAATGTAAGTAAATTTTTTTGCTATATTTTAAAGTAAATTGAATATTGATTAAGTAAATTGAATATTGATGATGAGATCATAACTTTTGAATATTGATTAAATAATGGATCCAACCAACTTTTCTTTTGTAAGAATAACTTTAGGTTTGGCAATATATTTGTTTGACGGTTAGGATTGGGATCAAAAAGGGAGAGAGTTTTTGAATAATAATATACACATTTCTTTTTTGACACAAAGTTTTTTTTTAGTCTTTTTGTTTGGGCGGTTCTCAGGTTCAATTATATATTTTTTTTGTGAATCTTTGTACATGTATTCTTTATACAACACTATGTATTTGTATATGTATTTTTTATGCAACAAATGTTTGTACATATTTTTTGAATGCAACAAATGTTTGTACATATGTACATATTTTTTTGTTTGGTTATTTAAAAAACCAAGCAAATATAAATATTCTCAACAAAACTAAACCAAAATACTAAAAAAAAATGATATAAAATTTGAACTCGAAAAAATTTCAATTATTAATATTTACAATGCAATAACTCTTCTGAAATTTTTTTGTCATATTTAAAAAAAATTATAACATGTACCAAGCAAATATAAATATTCTCAACAAAACTTGTCATTTAAAAAAAAACTTAACACTTATTTGTATTTTTGAAATATAAATATTTGTTTTAGATATTTATATATGTTTTTTTATACAATGTGTTTGTAAATTATTATTATACCTTACATTAAATTAAAAATTGCCACATTATCTTTTATTTGTATTGAAAATTGAACAAAGTAAAATATATCTTTTATTTGTATTGAAAATTGAACAAAGTAAAATATATATATTATTTGTATTGAAAATTGAACAAAGTAAAATATATATATGTAAACATTTTGCATAAAGTAGAATATATATATGTAAACATTTTGCATAGATTTTAAATTTTAACAAGTTTGCATTTTATTATATATTTTATAATTTTTCCTTCTGTGTGAATTATTATATATTATATTAAACTAAAATAAATAAATAATATTTAAATCTTATTATATATTTTATTATTATATATTTTATAATCTTTAATATATAGTATTCTATAATCTTTAATCTTTATTATTATATATTATATTAAATTAAAAATAATAAACAATAATATAGAGTATTCTATAATCTTTAATCTTTATTATTATATATTATATTAAAATAAAAATAATAAACAATATTTGTGTGAATTTTGGGGTGCCATCGGCGGCATAGGGAAGTGCACCTCCTCAAAATCAAAATTTAGAGACCAAGATCGAAGTTTTTGAGTTCCAAAAGGAGGTGAGACTAAATCCTTACACAAGAAGAACTCGGTTAAGGCCGAGAGAATCATTGCAGATTCCATTAAGGATCATCTCATCCTTGAAGACACCTAAAGAGATGTTTGATTCCTTGACCAAGTTATTTGAAGGAAAGAATATAAATCGGAAGATGACCTTGTGGAACCAGTTGAAGAATATGAAGATACAAAATGCAAAGACCATACAGTCCTACTTTACAAGGGTCTCTCAAATCAAGGAGCAGCTTGAAGCTGTGGGAGAAAATGTAGAAAATGGAGAAATTGTGATTACCACCTTGAATTGAATGGTCTCCCTAGATCATAGGACTCCTTCATTCAAGGGATTTGTGCTAAAAGGAAGTTAATCACATTCAATAAGTTGTGAGAGGAATGCTCACAAGAAGAAGCTCGACTTGTAGCTCGAGAAGAGATGGGAGCAAACAACGATCAAGCTCTCACAACACACTCCAGGAGGAATAACAACAAGAGGGACGATCAAGCTCTCACAACACACTCCAGGAGGAATAACAAGAAGAGGGACGATCAAGCTCTCACAACACACTCTAGGAGGAATAACAACAAGAGGGAGCACCACCACAACAAGAAGGAGAGCCACCACCATAGGAACCACCCTAGAAGATTCAAGAAAGATCTATCTATTGTTAGATGTTATAGATGCAATGAGAAGGGACACTACTCCAAAGATTGTCCCAGAAACAAAAATGGCTCCAACAAGAAAAGGCACCATGTACACACTACAGAAGATGATGAACCTCCAAGGAAGAGAGCCAGAGAAGAAAGTGACGAAGAGTATGTCCTGATATCAACACTCATGGGCACTGTCACACACAGAAGTAATGATTGGCTTGTAGATAGTGGAGCTTCCAAACATATGACAGGATATAAAGAATCCTTCATGAACTTGTCTGAACATGAGTCACCTCACAAGGTGAAACTTGGGGATGACTACCAATATCCCATAAAAGGAAGTGGAGAAGCTTCATACAAGCTAGACTCTGGCAAGTCTTTGAAGATGAAGGATGTCCTATATGTTCCAGGACTCAAGAAGAACCTTCTCTCCATATCAACATTGGATACAAAAGGTATGAGGGTTGCATTTGTTGATCGCCAAGTCCTAATGTGGCCAAAGGTTAAAACTATAGATGATGCAGTTGTGATTGGAGAGCAAGAGGGAGGTTTGTACAAATTGAAGGGCCAACCTGAACAAGCCTTGGTCCATGACTCCATGGAGCCAAGTGAACTATGGTATAGAAGGCTTGCACATGTGCACTATAGAGCACTACCCATTGCAAGCAAAGCGGTTGAAGGACTTCCAGAAATCCAGTCGAAGCATGAAGGCGTCTACAAAGGATGTGCAAAGGAAAAGAACCAGAGAAGAAGAAAGAGATGATTCCTCAAACAATGATCAAGAGGGAGCACACTGTCAGAGACTCCAGTAGTTCCCGCAAAGAAGCAAAGATCAAGAGAGATTTATATTTGACTCCAACAACCAAACAAAGATAAGTATTTGAATTGTCATTTCTTGTATATCTAATTATTCAAATGATATTGTTTAGTTGTGTACATACTTATGTTCCTACAAGAGAGATTTGTTTCGAAGAACAAGCAACGAAGATCAAGAAAACTACCTATTGACGATATTGAAGAACCTGAAGTTCCCAAGATTCAAGATTCAGTGATGGAAGAAGCAGTTCCAGAAGATCATGAAGACTACGAAATAGAAGAACCACAAGAACGTGGCTTTTTCCAGAAGGAAAGGATAGATTATGGGGAGACATTTGCACCTGTAGCCAGATACACTTCCATCAAATCAGTACTCGCTCTGGCTGCAGTGATGAAATGGAAGGTACACCAAATGGATGTCAAGACAACGTTCCTGAATGGTGTAGTGGAAGAGGAAGTGTATGTGGAGCAGCCACTCGGACTAGTTTGGGCTTTACCAAGAGTAAAGTGGATCCCAACCTTTACTACAAGGTTGAGGAAGGGAACCCAATGATACTCCTACTCTATGTAGATGACCTGTTTGTGACAGGTGAGGATGGGCTTATTGCAGATACAAAGAGGAATCATGCCGCAGAGTTCGAGATGAAGGACCTGGGCATGATGCATTATTTAGGTATGGAGGTGTGGCAGAGTGCGAATGGAATCTTCCTTGTACAAGGAAAGTATGCAGTAGAAATCCTGAAGAGGTTCGAGATGATGGACTGCAAATCTTCCTTGGACAAGGGAAGTATGCAGTAGAGATCTTGAAGAGGTTTGAGATGATGGACTGCAAGGCCATGGCCACACCTATGGCATCGAACCTAAAGCTATTGAGTGATGCTTCATCAGAATTGGTTGATGCCACAATGTATCGTCAGATGATTGGATCTTTGATGTACCTGACGAATACGAGACCAGATATTTGCTTTGTTGTGAACACATTGAGCCAGTTCCTGACGGATCCGAGACATGTTCACTTGATTGTTGCAAAGCATATTATGAGGTACATGAAGGGTACAGTTGATTATGGGCTCAAGTATGATGCAAATCAAAAGATAAACCTGGAGGGTTATGTTGATTCAGATTGGGCAAGCAGTGTCGCATATAGGAAGAGCACTTCAAGATGTTGCTTCAGTATGGGATCCGGTATGATCTCTTGGTCTAGCAAGAAGCAGTCCTGCATGGCATTGAGTACAGCCGAAGCAGAGTATGCCGCAACTTGTTCAGCTAGTTGTGAGGCAGTATGGCTTAGGAAGCTATTGTCTGATTTGTTTGATCTCTAATTAGAGGCGACTTGTATCTTTTGTGACAACCAGAGTTGTGTGAAGTTGTCTGAGAACCCAGTGTTCCATGACAAGTCGAAGCATATTGAGATCAAGTATCACTATATCAGGGATATGGTGCAGAGATGAGCAATGAAGCTCCAGTATGTTGCGACAGACAAGCAGATAGTCGATGTGTTGACCAAGACGCTAGCCGAAGTGAAGTTCGAGTACTTCAGAGAGAAGCTTGGTGTACTTCATATTGAGGTTCCTTCCAAGGGGAAGTGATGAGTCTGGAAGACGCAGATGCACATGAGCCATTCTCACATGGTGGTAGGTGTGTCCTCCCATGGTGCAGATGTAAGGGATGTAGCCATTCTCACATGGTGGTAGGTGTGTCCTCCCATGGTGCAGATGTAAGGGTCGGGGCCATTCTCACATGGTGGTGGTGTGTCCTCCCATGGTGCAGATGTAAGGGTCGGGGCCATTCTGACATGGTAGTAGGTTTGTCTTCCCATGGTCGTTGATATAAGTGTCGAGCCATTCCGACAAGGTAGTAGGTTTGTCTTCCCATGGCCGTTGATATAAGTGTTGAGCCATTCCGGCATGGTAGTAGGTTTGTCTTCCCATGGCCGTTGATGTAAGTGATCTTCCCATGGCCATTGATATAAGTGTTGAGCCATTCCGGCATGGTAGTAGGTTTGTCTTCCCATGGCCGTTGATGTAAGTGATGTGCCATTCCGACATGGTGGTAGGTTGGTCCTCCCATGGTCGTTGATGTAAGTGTTGTGCCATTCCGACATGGTGGTAGGTTGGTCCTCCCATGGTCGTTGATGTAAGTGTTGTGTGATGTGCATATGGGCTGTGCTCCGTGTGATGATGAGATGATCTGAAGACGATGAGGCGACAGTAGGATACGCAGGTATTTGCAGAGGCAATGTAATGACTGGTCCTAGGTTGTACCTACTTGATGGCTAGGCCTACATCCAACATGAAAAAGGGTTGGCTATGTAGAACTTCCTATGACGAGTAGAATCGAGAGATATCACCAATTTATGGTCGACATGATGAGGATTGCAGCAACAGCGACGACGACGATCCAGTGTTGATGATGATGTTCCAGCATTGTTGATCCAGCGACAAAGACTTGTGTGTTGATGATTGTGTCAAGAAAATACCTTCCTAGTTAAGAGGGAGTGTTAATGTTATTGTAACTACGAAAGATATTCATTTGTATTTTATATTGTATTTATTATTGTATTTTATTTGTACCTCCGACGAAGATGTTTATTCCTCCGATCAAAGAAGTCATCATTGTATTTGGGTCATGTAAAGTCATTGAGGTAAACCCTCCCATGTAAGTCGAGGCATTAGTTCCCCTAGAGTCATTTGTATTGGGGTTTTTAAGTCCCCTAAAGGAGTCGGCCCAGTCAACTTTAGTTGAGGTTGACTTGTCAAGTGAAAAAGGTAAAGTATAAATAGAGAGCTAGGCTCTATATTTATTCATTCACTCACACTCACTCAATTCGCATTAGTGAGAGAGAGGAGAAGTTTGCACAAGTGGAGAAGAGAGAAGTTGTTGAAGACCATCTCTATTTTTGGGTTTTACTTTTGTGACATTGTATTGGTGATCATTCTATCTCTGGGGAAGTTGCAAGGTTTTCTCCTTTATGGTTTCCCCGAGGAAAATCTCTGTGTCTCGTGTTTATGTTGTGCTTGTTATTCTCTCAGTAGGATCCTAGATAAGTATTGATTAAATTGTGAAAAACTAACACTTGAGGTCTGTTATGGCCTGCCCAGAGCCTTTTCAAGGGTGCCCAAAATTTCAAGGTCTGGTGACTTCCCACAATTTCTTTCCCTGCCCTGCCCGATCTACTCGAATTTGTTTGGTGGCTATCTAGGCGGCTCTCTGTCGGCTACTGCAACAGTGGTCTGCTCCCAAAGGCTAGCGGCTAGTTCTGTTGGTGCAAGCTCATGTCCATTCGTCGTTACCTCCATGCAGATCTTGTTTCCTCCACGCATATCCTCCACTACTACTGCGCTCAGCTCTCCCACGATTGCCTATTGGTTGCTTATATAGTCGGCGCTCCACACGCATCAACCGATGATCACCCTTTCTTATGTCGACGACTGGATCTACCCACTACTCTTTCTTGCGACGTCCTTTTCTCTCTGCCTATTGACCTCATCCTATTTGGGTGTAGCCTGTAGCCTCCACATTCCACTCTATCGAAACTCTGTTGCATGTTGACGCCTACCCATTCGCACTACCTTCGCGTGTCGACAACAACGTGTTCAGGCTCGATCACGACCTACGCGTCCACCATTCTGCACGCAATCACCTGCTGCACAAAACGTCCAACGCCAACGGCCCACACTACCCTCGGCTCCATGCAGCCTATGGTCCATTGGTGACTTCGGTATGCCCGACACTTGGCCTATGCATAAGTACATGTCCGAGCTAGAAAAAAACTAACATACAAATGCTTACAAACCTAGAATGAAGTGCATGGCCTAAAGAAGGGCCTTCTTGTTGTTTAAACTTTACCTAAGAATAGAGTAGATATTGAACAAGATACAGGGCATTCATAAACACTGCAAACATGCAAAGTAGCACATAAATAGCAAAAGGAACATCGTTGCTAGGATTAGCACGGATTATCAAAATCAAATCACGAGTAAAACACCATTTCCAGATTTTGAATTATTGAAGTAGATAACAATGAATTCATTGCACCAACTTTCTTGTGGTGTTAGAAACAAGGACTCTTTACATTAAAACCATATACTAGATGAAGTAGTTCACTGCAATCAGCGTCAAGCGCACAGCACTATGAGATCAAAAAAAAAATTGTACTGGCAAAACACAAATCTGCGACAAAAGTGCATTGGTTTTAAGCCGTAGGCAAACCCAACAACTTTCAAAAAACAAATCAGTAGCAAAAGGACAAAATTCATTGGTTGTAAAAGAGGGTTTTGAACCCTAGAAAATTGATTAAGACCCTAGAAAGAATTGCATGGCCTCAAGAAGAGACTTCTTGTTGTTCAAACTTTACCTAAGACTAGAGTAGAGATTAAACAAATACAAGTCATTCATAAAAACTGCAAACATGCAGTGTAGCACATAAATAGCAAAAAGAACATCATTTCTAGGATTAGCACAGATTATCAAAATCAAATCACAAGCAAAACCCCATTTCCAGATTTTGAATTATTAAAGTACGTACCAATGAATTCAATGCACAAGCTTTCTTGTGGTTAGAAACAAGGACTCTTTACATTAAAACCATATAGTAGATGAAGTATATGAGGTAGTTCACTGTAATCAGGACCAAGCCCACCACTATGAGATAAAAACAATTGTAATGGATAAACACAAATCTGCAACAAAAGGGGAGTGCATTGGTTGTAAAAAAGGGTTTTAAGCCGAGGCAAACCCAACAAATTTCAAAAAACAAATCAGTAGCAAAAGGGCAGAATTCATTGGTTGTAAAAAAGGGTTTTGAACCCTAGGAAAAATCTTAAAACCCTAGAAAGAAGTACATGGCCTCAGGAAGGGCCTTCTTGTTGTTTAAACTTCACCTAATACTAGAGTAAAGATTGAACAAATACAAATCATTCATAAAAACTACAAACATAAAGTAGCACATAAATAGCAAAAGGAACATTGTTGCTAGGATCAGCACAGATTATCATAATCAAATAACAAGCAAAACACCATTTCCAGATTTTGAATTATCAAAGTACATTCCAATGAATTCATTTCACTAGCTTTCTTGTGGTTAGAAACAAGGACTCTTTACATTAAAACCATATACTAGATGAAGCAGTTCACTGAAATCAGTATCAAACCCAGCACTATGAGATAAAAAATAATTGTAATGGAAAAATACAAAGGTGCCTTGAATTTTAGCAAGAATGATGGTGAACACAGTTATGAAATAACTTCACTGTTGGCTCCAATTCTAACAATATTTCCTCAAAACAAATAAAATTATAACTACGAAAGAAATTAATGAGAAACGTAACAAGGTACTAGTTGAAGAGAATGACACACCTATATCATCCCTAGATGGTCTAACATCTCCAATATTAGTTCCAAGTTGGTGTTAAATATCTTGCACAATCTAACCTTAAGAACAGTTGAGCTTTCGCAAGAAGAACATCAATTCAGACTTCAAACTCTTTATATTCTCTCTAGAAATGATAGCAGACTGCCAGACACGCAGTTAATATAATTACCAAAATGTCAAAGAACCAGCATACAAGTAATTACGGCCAGGAATAGGAAATCTATTCTCTCTCATCTACTTTACTTTCTTGCTATATAAATTCTTTTGCAAAGAAAGGCTTGCTCGGAGAACTCTTAACTAGTCTCAGGTGCCAGGGAGAGGATAGGCCCACTATCAATGCACTTGGTTCTGTGATTCATAATGAAATAGTTAATGCATTTTCCCCCAAAAAGACTACAAAATCCATATCTAAGTCATATCTTTGAACTCTACATATCTAATGGCTAACCCCTTGTAATTGTAACTCATATAAGTGTTTGCATGAAACATTATTTGCATAGGTATTGAGCTTTCGCATAGAAAAGCTTCATAGAAAGTGTTTGAAACAAGTTTTTGATAAAGGATTTGATAAACAAAAACGTTTGGACAAAAAAAAAATCTCAGTGGGTTGAAACAGAGGGAGAGTTTGGTTAAAATCAATTACTAAATGATAATGAGTCATGGGTGGATGCACCAACTATAACACCTGGGTTCTTTTTCTTTGGTGAGCTATAAGAAATTAGACAAAAAAAAATTGAAAAAAAATGCTAGCAACAAAATATCAAGTATGGTGAACTTAAAGAACCATTCACAGCAAAGATGGTGGAAAGTTATTTCTAATCATAATATTGCATCATACTCAAATGGCAAGACCACTACTAGAATGGCTTGAAACTAAATCAGACAAAGCTCGTGTATCCAGTGACTATAAAATATTATTAAATAAGTATATAACCTATAGAATGTAATCTGCAACTAGTCAATAGTATTAAGCTACATGCCTCATTAATTGCCCGCAACTTCTATTTATTTAAGCTTATGTCGTGATAACTGACTAATTTGTTTAAAAGAATTACAGAGTGTCTCTGTAATCAGTGTACGAGGGCGATAGGAAAGAGCCTGTGATTGAAATTTAAATCAGTTCATGGAATGAGTTTTGATGAAGATTGTAGAGGTCGAATACCCGTCGAGGACAGCAAGGTCGAATTGGAGGTTTAATAGGTAGAAGGTTAGGAAATTGCAGAAGGGATCATCGAAGTCCCTAAAGAGTTAGCAGGAGATCCAAACACAGAGAGCAGGCGACGTGAAGGGAGATCAAGTGGTGGAGATCGAAGGTGAAAAGGCGAGTTTAGATCGATGGTCGAGGATTCATTGTGTGTATCATTTGAGGATTTGTATGAGTGAATCGAGGGTGGAGTTGGAGTTGAATTTGTGTGTTCTTTGGAAAGTCGGCCTGGAGTGTGAATGGTGAAGGCCAGGGTCTGCGCTAGAATTAGAGGTTGCTGCGTGGTGAAGGAAGAGCCCATTCCGGACAGAGTAATCTATTTTTATTCTGAAGATTAGACGTTAGTACACAGTGAAGAGGGAGACTAGTGTAGGGCTTGTGTAGCCTTGCATCATTTTTTGGTATCAGAGCATGTTCGTTCTTCGTAGGTACAGTGGAAGTGGCAGTAATTCCAGGAGTGATTGAATTGATACTTGGTTGGGTGTTATAAGTATTGCTACAGCAGGTGCAGTGAAATTGCGTAGGGGTGGTTTTGTAGGTCAAAAGAACTCTTGCATGGAGAGTGGAGAGTGGAACAAGATACAGAGATGGTAGGTGAGTTCTTAAAGGAACAAAGGAGTGTTTGTACATGAGAAATGGTGGACAGAGAGTCGACTATTCAAATAAGTCAGATTGAATAGAGTGTAAAGGTCTAGGACTGTTAGGTTCTGCATATTGGAGGAAATAGGTCAGCAGCAGCTGGAAGAAGATTACAATCTGAAGTTGTAATGAGGAGATAAGGGATATCTCTGTTTAGGGAGTGAGTGGAGGTGACTGCAAGAAGGAAAGCCTGAAGGAGTATTAAATACTCAAGAGGTTCTGAGAGGGAAGAACCAGTGGATACCAAGAAACCAAGCTCAGGAAGGAGTTTTGGTGAGGTATTAGTGGCAAGGTGAAAGAGACTTGTTCACTGCAGAGGCTGATATTGTAGTTGACAAGAAGTTCAAGGAAGCTTAGAGAAGAAAGGGTTCAGAAATTCCAGCATTGCAAAGTTGGAGAGTTGTTTGAGGTTGCTTTTAAGTTGTGTATTTGGCTATACAGTGAATTGCTGGCTGTAGGGTTGATGTGTGATTGAGAAGGACTCTGAAGTATTCCTGGAAAGATTTTCTACCTTGGGAGGAAGGCAGTATAGACTTTGTTGAAGAAATAAACCTCAAAGAGATTGTGTTCTTGGCTGGAAGAAATGATGAGCAAAGTTGAGTGCTGAAGGCATAAAGAAATCTTTAGTGGATAAAGTAGAGTGAAAGGAAGTTTGTGACTGAACCCAGACAACAAAGTAAATTGCTGAAAATGGAAGGAGGATTGTAGTTCTCCAAGAAAAGTGAGCAATTGGAAAAGCAGCAGCCTAGCAGCTTTGGAAGCTGAAGAGTAAGAGTGCTCGAGAGGAGGTTCTGTGTGAGAACCGGGGAGAAGAAGAGTACCAAGAAGATGACTTGGTACTGGTGACAAGTAGTAGACTTGTTACAAAGAGAGAAGAGGCTTGTTGCAGCTCACAAGTGGACCAAGATGATTCCACAGAGGAAAGAAGAAGAGATGGCCATTGATGGTTATCTTAAGGGTTCAAAGAAAAGTTGCAATCAGGAGAAGGAAATTAGCAAAGGTGCCAGTAGAAGACTAAGCAGGGGAAAGTTTAGTGTGGTATCTGAAGACAAGTTGACAGAGTTAACTTGTGAAGATGGGCTGTTTGCAGCTCATAGTGGGCAAGAAAGAGCTCATGAAGAAAAGAAGACTATGGCTACTGATGGTCACAGTAGAGGTTCAAAAGGAGGCCATAAAAGATCCAATGGGGATGAATTTGATAGAGAGTTAGTTGAGATGAAAGTGCAGCTGGAGGTGATGAGGGATTTCATACAGAAGAATATAGAAGATCAAAGATATGGTTGGATTCTTCAGAAGAAAAGAGTCAAGTGGAGTTTATTACAGGATAGGCTGAGACATAAGATAACTATTCAGCTAAAGGAAGAACTCAGAGGAGTTGAGTTGCAGCATAAGATATGTGCTGGAGAAGGGGATTGCTTAGGTGAACCTGAGCAGAGTTTTATCCTGAGGAATGTTGAAGAATATATAGGATCAGTGAATGGTTTCATAGATACTTGGGAGGATGAAAATCAGTTGAGAGCGCTGATGTTTATAACAACAAAAGAGGCTACAAGGCCTTATGATTTTGAAACTAATGATAGGTGTGTGTTTGCAGGTTATACAAACTCGGAAGATGATAGACAGTCATTTAGAACTGTCACACCAGCAGAAAAGGAGATGACTGATTATGGTCATGTAGGTTACTCAGATATGAGAGGTGAAAGACAGTCTTTTGACACTGTCATGGAATTAGAGAAGAAAGTGACTGCTCATAGTCATATGCGAATCAAGAGAAGAATCACAGTCAAATGAGAGAAAATATCCAATTGAATGGCATCAAGAGTGCAAGTCAAAAGCAGTTTGACAAAGAGTTTACTGAGATCAAGGAAGGAATCAGTAAGATAATGAAGCTGATTCAAGACAGTAATGAAGACCAGTATATTGGATGGACGATGGAAAAGAAGAGAGTGCAATGGTCTGCATTATAGCAGAAGAAAAAACAACAGTCATTGGTTTGGAAGAAGGATAAAGAGCTCAAGAACGCTGAGCTTGAGAAGAGGTTGACAAAGCATGAAGAAATTCATTCATACGAACATGAATTAGGGAGTTTTCTCAGGAAGACTGAAGAAGTTGATATAAAACTCAAGGAGAATCTTATTGAGTATTCTGGCAATGAAAGTCAACCCGGAGAATTGATGATCGAATCATTCAAAGAGACTTTAGAGTCTCATGGTTTTAATTATAATTATTTATGTGTGGATACAGGATATGCTGAAGGGCAACTGACTAATGTTGTCACAAAAGAGAAGAATAACAAAGATTTGGCTTTTCAAGACATGGAAGAAGGAGATATATAGAATTTTGTGAAGGAGGAGGAAGAGCAGTTATTAAATACTGCTGTGGAAGAATTTGTAGGTATTGGACAGTCATAAGAAGAAACTAATGTGTTTAAAAGAATTACAGAGTGTCTCTGTAATCAGTGTACGAGGGCGATAGGAAAGAGCCTGTGATTGAAGTTTAAATCAGTTCATGGAATGAGTTTTGATGAAGAGTGTAGAGGTTGAATACTCGTCGAGGATAGCAAGGTCGAATTGGAGGTTTAATAGGTAGAAGGTTAGGAAATTGCAGAAGGGATCATCGAAATCCCTAATGAGTTAGCAGGAGATCCAAATGCAGAGAGCAGGCAACGTGAAGGGAGATCAAGTGGTGGAGATCGAAGGTGAAAAGGTGAGTTTAGATCGATGGTCGAGGATTCATTGTGTGTATCATTTGAGGATTTGTATGAGTGAACCGAGGGTGGAGTTGGAGTTGAATTTGTGTGTTCTTTGGAAAGTCGGCCTGGAGTGTGAATGGTGAAGACCAGGGTCTGCGCTGGAATTAGAGGTTGCTGCATGGTGAAGGAAGAGCCCATTCCGGACAGAGTAATCTATTTTTATTCTGAAGATTAGATGTTAGTACACAGTGAAGAGGGAGACTAGTGCAGGGCTTGGGTAGCCTTGCATCAGCTTCTCCCAGAACGAATCCCACGCCCCCAAAATGATTCCTGTTGCTAATACTCTACGGGAGAAGAAATTAGAAATTGCTTGTGGATAAAGCCTTAGAAAGTTTAGTATCTAATATAAGCAAAGTTACAAAAATCGGCCGATTTTTCGCGATTTTTCTGAGCCGCCGATTTTCTCCCGATTTTTCGCCGCTTTTTCGCCGTTGACTCGCAATTTCCGGGACAGTGCAAAATAAAGTGCGTTTTGTCGTTTTAAAGCCTGCGGGAGCATTCACTCCGGGCTCATTTGCTCGCTACAGCAGTGGAGAGAACAGCCAAGGCGATTAGGGTGGGCATGATTTTTCCCAAGGAGGAGTTTCCACGTAATTTCGCTCGCCATCAAGCACCAGATTTGAAGATTGGAGCTTTCCATTTGGGGTTTTTTACAGCTGAAGGTATGTAAAACTGTAAAACAAATTGCCCATTTATTTCTCATTTTTCCAAGTAGGTTCATGCTGCTTTGCATTGGCATGATCTCTCCATCCTCATCACTGTTTTCTAGAGGCTCTTAGACAAAAAAAAATTCCATATTAATGTGATTTGCAGCAATTATGTTTGCCAAAAAACATTTTTTTATTTTTCTTGCCCTAGGTCTTCCTAACAGAAATTTCTAATTTCTATTAGTATTTGTTGTTATTTCAAATTTGTTATTTGTAATTGTAATTTTGTTGTTTAAAAAAAAAAATTATATTTCAATTTTTCATCAATCACATGCAGCAGCATGCTAATGTTTTTTTTTTTTGTTGCCCTAGGTTTACTTGAAACTTCATTTCTTCCATGTACAAGATGTCAAAAGGTTTGGATGCATTTTGGGAATTTGGCACAGCCGTTGATCCAGAAAATCGACAAACACTCACTTGCAATTTATGTGGGAAAAGAATGACGGGAGCGATAAGTAGGCTGAAATATCACATTGCACAAATATCGGGGCATGATGTGATTCCTTGCACCGCAGCAAACGAGGATCACATTGACAAGGCCAAAAAAGCAATTGAAGGAACTAAGCAAAAGAAACAATTCAAGGAGGCCGTGAGACATCAAATTGCCTCAAAATCCAGGTTCGGATTCGGAGTGGGGGCTAGTGGGACGAGTCCGGAAACCTTCTCCACACAGCAGTCCACAATGCCTTCACCTTCGACTGGACCACTATCACCATTTTTTGTGTCGAGATGCACAGATGGTGGACAACCTTTTGTAAGGTCCATGATGAAAGAAAAGGATAAAAAAAAAGCAGATAGACTTGTGGGTCGATGCTTGCTATGGAGTGATATTCCATTTAACTTTGCCAACAACCCATTTTATGTGTCCATGTTTGAGGCAGCTGCTATTGTTGGACCGGGGTATAATCCCCCCACTTATGAGGAGTTGAGAGGGCCCATCCTCCAGGATGAAAAGGCCGAATGCACTGACAGGTTGGAGGATCTTCGAAAATCATGGGAGTTTTAACAGGATGCACAGTGATGTCAGACGGTTGGACTGATATGAAGGGTAGGACCCTTCTCAACTTCTTGGTCCATTGTCCCAAGGGCATTATGTTTATGAAATCCATGGATGCATCTGTACATGTCAAAGATGTGGGTTTACTATGTAGCTTGTTGGATGAGTTCATCCAAGAGATTGGCCCGCAGCATGTTGTCCAAGTCATAACAGACAACACTGCGAACTATGTGTCTACTGGTAGGATGCTTATGGCCTTATATCCTTCACTATTCTGGACTCCTTGTGCGGCCCATTGCATTGATTTGATGTTAGAGGATTTGGTCTACGTCCACTACAATCTCAAGTTGTGGGTGAAGCAATTTCAGAGAAAAGTTGATGCAAAGGCCATTTCATTAGATGAGATCGACACCACTGCAGCTTGGAGGACTGAGTGTGAGGAGCTTGCTATGGAGGTAGCCCCTGATTGGCTAGCGAAGGAGCATGATAGTGATCATGATGATGTTACAGAGGCTCCATATGAAGGTGATCCAGTTCCAGAGGAGTTTCACACTGATTCTGGGAGTGTGCCACAGTCAGAGCCAGAGCCACAGTCAGGGTTAGAGAGAGATAGACCCGAGAGTAGCACTGGTACTGGTAGAGGGGTAGCTGTAGCAGTAGGACTACCTCCTCGAGCTCCTTCTCCTTCTTCTTCAGGATACCAGTTTCGACCACCTTCAATTTCTAGAGGACATCATATTGCAGAGTCTTCTTCTAGAGGACGTCATATACCAGTACGAGGTCGACAAGCCTCGGGAGCACCTAGTCCTAGAGGAAGGGCAAGGGCCGTTTCCACATTGATTACCTTTTCCCGTAAAAGGGGTAGAGGGAATCGATAGTTTATTTACTTTATAGTTTATTTCAGTTTTCACTGTAGATGACTCATGAGTCATGAGTCATGATGATGATCATGAGATACATTTGTTATAACTTATATTTTTGATGATTCAGTATTCACTATTCAAGAGTATGACTAGGACACGATACATTTTGATGTGTAATGCATCTCTAGACATCTTATATATCGGTTTTCTTTCCATATTCATGTGGCAATGTGTTTATTTGATGTTATTGTTGCTTTAAATGTTTAAAAAAATGAATATTTTTGTGTTTTTTTAAGTTTGCCAATTTTTTGCCGATGTTCTGCCAAGATATTCCGAAACGATATTTCCTGGACCCTGTCGATTTCTGCGCCGCGCCAATATTTGTAAAATTGAATACAAGTATTTATCGAATTCAATTTAGAATCTAGCTTTGAGAACTTAGAATTATGTGTCTTTTCTAAACATTATACAACACTTGAAGTTTGAAGTTTTGAACTATTGATTGTATACTACAACTCCTTGGTCATGATGCCCTTTTTCATTTCATGGTTGATGTTATCTCTTATCGTTTGACGATGGCAAATGTTATCTGTTGAAGATTGAAATTTGAAGGTTGATGCTCTGTTTGATCATTTAATGACAATGCTATAACTGCTAGTTTTTTTATGTTATTTGTGTACTAAATGGCTGATGCTATAATGATGTCATTAATCTACTACAAAGTTCTATGTTTTAATATTTTTTGTGGCTAATTCAAAAATTCACATGCTTCTTTGAATATATATGCATCAATATATGTATATATATAAATGTATATTATATAAAAAAACACTCCTACTGCTTTGTTCTCAATGTCTTTTGGAAATTGATGGTTTGCACTCCCACTTCCCGATTTGTGCTCACTTCACTCTTGCTCCCAAGTGCTATGGACCGCCTTCATGCATTGAAGTAGAGGGAATCTTAGGGTTTAGAAAAATCTTGTGTGTTTGTTAAATGTTTCAAGGCTAAGCTTGGCAACCATATCTTGCTCACAGATTGTGAACAAGCTTGGCCACCATACCTTGCTTAGAGATTGTTGGTCCTAAGTAGGAATCGCTGCACTAATATTAACTACTATTAAAATTGTTGCTTTCAAATTACATAGTTTTCATAGCACATATTAGTTTTAAGATTTTCGGATGTTGCTATGAGTTTCTACAACATATCATGTCATATTTCTAGTTAGAATTGTAAGAATGAGTTTATGTAAGTTATCATATCGAATTTTGAGTTAGGGTCATAACAATGGTATTAAAACCACTTTCTTGGGCTTGTTTGAGCAATACCAATGATGATAGATTTCCCTAGATGCAAATAAGTTGTAAAAGAAGAGGTATTGTGTGTATTATATCTTGCTAATAAATATATCTGCTTATTGGAATCTTAAAATAAAGAGATCAAAAGAGATCCTTCCTAGAACTTGAAGATTTTGCAAACTACACAAAGAGCAAGGATGAGAAGGGTCTGTTGTCTCCCAAAACTGGCATGCGTGTGTTGAATCCAAAAATGTGAACACACCAGCTCGATTAACAACTCTCAGGAGAGAGGCCAATGTCACCACACTCCTCTCCTCTCGCTTCAGGTTGGCTCTTCTCCAACTCAAGGGGGGTATCCCTAAGATAGGATCGCTAAGGCAGGTGCAACGGAGGGCAAGGTGAACTGAAGAGGCTGCCTTAGGAAACGATTATAACAAAAGATAATTTTGACTGGATGATGCGAAAGTTGGGAGGATCAGTCTTCGAGGAAAGGCCAGTGCCAGTATATCAGAGGGGTGAATGGAGTCAAAAGAGAGATCAAAGGGCCTTGTGTCATATGTGACTGAGGGGGAAAGATCGCATTATTGAGCAAGCCCTGCTCAGTCTGGTGTTTGGCAATCAAAAAGAGTACTTCTTCTTCTCTAGCTGCGGGAGGTGCGCTATGCAAACCAAAGATCAATATTACACAATCAAACTAGATTAAATGCAAAGATCAATACCTGTGTATGCACGCTCACAAAGGGAAAAAGAAAGCAGATGCCAATAGTTCTTCGCCAAAGGGAAAAAGAAGGCAGCTGCTAAGAGTTCTTCACCTTCCAACGTGGTAAATTGTCACCCTTCTATGGCCTCTTACACAAAGAAAAGAAGACGCAGAATCTAGATTTACTCACACTCATCTAAAAAATCACAAGATCACGCCACAAAAATACTCAGTTTATCCAAAAAAACCCATAACATTTTTCATTAAGTTCATGGGAAGAAAAGCTCCCAAGGTTTTTCCATCCATACAATGAAAGAGGCTATCCTATTTATAGGCCAAAAGGCTCTCCTAAAACAAAAAGAAATAAAATAATAATAAAAAAAGAAAAAGTGGGTAAGATCCACTTTTCTCTCCAACTAATACACCAAGTGTTTATTACTTTTTTAAAAGAGGAACCCCTGTTTTAGCTAGCTTTTCCCACTCAGAAGTGAACAACCAAAAATACGTGGGATGCCCTGGCAGCTGTCACAAATTAGACCCAAATAGCTCGAATCTGATGGACACTCGACTTAACTAACGACTGCTCTGTTCTCCAACATATGGTGGACTGGGCTTTAATAGCCACGCGTTACAGTAAAAAGACACCCTCAACTGCCAGCGTGAACCTTCAAAACTCCATGTGATAGTGACAAATAGAAAACGTGGCAAGGTAACGTGTTGTAGCTTGGCATTTAAAATGGTGAATGGGATCCTTCTTCAAACATATTCATCAAAAAATAACCCACAACTGAACCATGATCCCGTAAAACGAGCTCCCAATCAAGAGATCGTTTGTCGAGCTTGGCTGCTTTTGAAGTACCACTTTCCATAATGCTCTCGAAGTAATATTAATACGGTTAAATATGGAACAGTTCGAGACATTAACTGAAGCCAGAACTGGACAACGCGAGTTTAACCCCATCTTCATTGGCCGCAGTTGGAATTGGTGCGAGTTACCTTCAGTGCCGAGCTCGGGCTTCAGGAAATAATCAAAAAACTAAAACGGCGGTCACTCAGTCGACCACTAACCACGCTCGGACTGTCCTCATTTCAAATCGACAATGGCGAGCATAAAGCTGTAAATGACGGGGAACCCAGCTCGGGCTGTCCCCATTCGAAACGATAAAGGAAGCGATGATGCTTTACTACACAAAATTCGTGAAATTTTTCTTTTTTGATCATGGAATTCGAGAAGTATTATGCTGCGTGAGCATTCCGTCCGAAACCTGCGCTATGCATCTAACCCCAGAATTACCTTCCATTTCCTTCGGGATAGGCCGTGAGCGGCTAAATCTCTGAGCAATTAATTGATCGTATACTAATTCTTCAACAGCACAGTGAAAGAGTGGTGATGCATCGATCAATAGGTCATACAGTGGACCAAATTCATCATCTATGAGAAGCTGATGCCTTAATAACTGCTTCAAGAATCCAATGGCACTAACAACCATCAATATCATCTGCTAGCTAAATCATACGGCTTCCAAATCGTTCTGTGATTATCATCCACCTCGTACAGATTTTGCAGTGCCAATGTGGAAATTTTCCGGACAGCAGCATTCTTATCATTCAAAGTCCATCCAAGTGCAGATCTTGTAAGAATAGGGATGGACAAGGCAGGATTCATGAACCAAAAGCTCTGATGCAGGTAATCCGAACACTTGTATCTACGTCTTCCTCATTTCCATGATCAAGTGATTTTGAACCAGTGACAACCTTTCGGGATTCAAATGAATTGAATGTATTGTATGCAGATAGTTTAACTATTTCATCAGTTTAGCAACTGTCAAATTTTCCTTTTCTTCTTTTGCATTTTCAATGACAGGGTCTACATTCGACTTCCGGTCCTCAATACTGCTCTGTGGTTGCATTGTTTCTTCTGAGTTGCTATCCACTGATGAGAGGTCAGAACCTGTAAACAACTTTTTTACCAACTTGCTGAATTTTTTTGTAAGACCAGGCATGTCTGAGAACAGAGTTTTACTCTACACAAACTTCGATAGCTGCAGTTGGTAAATCCTTCTAAGATTCACTATCATTAGTACTCATCATCAGATGCCCCCATTTTTTATAAGCTGAAGCACAGTAATGAAATTCTGCTCCTGATGTTTGAGAGAATAAAGATCAAGCTTCATATGCGTGATAATTTTCACTATTGATGATACCTTCACCTTGTCTGCTAAATATTTCCTCAACATCAGTGGATAATGCTTCATCATACTCTCTGTCACTTCCATAATCCTGTAGATTTCAACAATAGAACCACCAGAAACTCTTCAAGTGACCACCCATACAAAAATGGGGGGTAACAGGGTCCATTGAAAGGAAAAGATGATGAGGATCCTTACCTTAATGATAGTCCTATTGAAGATTGTAGCTCAAAAAGGAACTTCAACACCAGTTTAATGTCAAATGTGCAAGAAGTCGTTCGAGTCAAATCTATTTATAATTCACTTTAGTAATAAAGGGAAAGTCTTTTATTTAGTTCTTGAGTCTAATAAAGTGTATTTTTAATACAATAGTGATTCAGAATTTTAAACTAATCTCAACCATACATCCCATTGTGAGATTAGGGTTTTGGTATATTAGGTTTTCAACTCAAGTATAAAGGAAAGTCAAGATAGAGGGTTTAGATCAATGAAGCACGACTCGTTGGAGACTCACGAGTCTTCCTGAGTCAACTCCCAGGATGAGTAAATGTAGAAAACTCGATGGAAACCCGTCGTACGAGTTAAACTCTGCTCCCTCGTCAAACTCGCCCAAACCTATCAATACTCGCCAGTTACTCGCACGAACTCACCAGGACTTGCCAAAAAACACATTCCAGGTAAACGGTGTTCGGTATTCTTCTATGCCCAAGAATTTGCAGGGACATTTTAAAAATTATGTTGGTGGATCGCGGCCAGGTGTAATCGTGGCTAGGAGTATTTCGATAAGTGAAGAATGTGACTGAATTGATCTAGGTTTTACAGTCATCAAGCAAAGTGTCGTCGACGCTTTCTCTGGCAATGTTCCAAATCATGGAGGGGTATTCCAATAAATTTGGGATGCAATTGGATTGATAGAGGTTAGCCGCTTTCTCTACCAATTTGCCACAGACAATGCCAATTTGCCTGATGCTCTCTTTGCCAATTTCCTCGACGCTTTCTTTGCCAACGTCATTTGTTTTTAAAAGGCTATTGAATAATGTAATTTAATTTGGGAATATAATGTTACGAGGCATATATTTTATTATAGGTTGTAGTAAATGTTTTTTTATAAATTACATATTAACTATTAAATATAAATATTATATATTGCATATGTTATTATATTAAACACCAAATGTTGCTTATATATGTAAATGTATTATTTTTATTATTTATACACTATAAAATTATATTTGATAAGTTAATTTATAAAATATTTATATTTTGAAAATATGTATATTGCAGAGCCTAATATCAATTGTCCATTAGATTATTGCATAGATTGTAGTTTTATAACCTATATGGATTGGAAATGCCATTAACCTCTTTTTTACGCTCAAACTTTACCATATTTAAAGGTTTTTTCCTATTTGTTGAGTCTTGTTGAGACTCTCCCGAGTCTTTCCTGAGTCGACGAGTCACATGCCAACCGAGTCTATGATGAGTCCGAGTCATCCAACATTGGTTTAGATACACTCATTATTCACTCAAAGACAGTTTGTTAGGAGGCGATTTAATTCATCCATAGAGCACATTTAGAGTGTCAGAGAGGAGCTGGTACAACAAACAAGTCGAGATTAGCGAGCAGGGACATACAGTCGTACAGATCTGTACAAACAGATCATGCAATCATATGGACAAATCGTACAGCGAGCAACAATCCTTGAGTAGTTTTCTCGATTTTGGGCAGGCAAATTCTTCTCAGTAAGTGTGCAGATTTGTTTCGTTTGGGTGTACCGTACAACAGTTATTTTGATAGCCTATGGAAGTTTCCTTGTAAGCTTTGACGTATTAATGACAAGTTGATTTGAAGGAGTAAATTATCTTTGTATTGTATTTTTGCTTCCGTTGTTTATTTTCTAGCTATAGATGTGACTACTGCTATGTGAAGAATTTAATTTCTGCAATTAAATAACAGTTTGTTTAGTTGAGAACATAAGGACATCAATCACCTAGGGTTAAGAAAATTTTACATGGTATCAAAGTTGCCTTGATTGAGAGGATTTGAAGAGTTTACGACATTACATCAATTGCCGAAAACAACTACCATAACCAACTATAGGGAACCAGGACCAACAGTTAGAGGGTTTCTAAGGTAGTACATATCAATTTGGGGAGTTTGTTTGTAGATCAAAGATGGCATTAACTAGCCTTAGGTTCAAGGACATATTGGAAAGCGCCTCAAATTTCCTATCATGGAATTCAACGTAACTCTTCTATTAGAAGAGAATAATCTATGGGATATCATCAAGGATGTAGTAACTGCGTCGACAAATACACAGGCTTTGGTCGTTCACAAAAATAAAGACGTGAAAACCAAGTGGATGATCATGGATGCTATAAAGGATCATGTGATCCCTCATATATCCAAGAAGAAGACAAGGAAGGATATGTTCGATGCCTTGTTTAGCCTTTACCAGAGCGAGAACATAAACAAGAAGATGATATTGCATAACAAACTCAGATATGTAGAGATGACCGGATCAGACACAGTCAACAATTACCTAATGAAATTCACAAGGATTCACGATGAACTTGTTGTAATTGGGGAGAATATTGAAAATAAAGAACTAGTGAATCAGGCACTTAATGGGTTTCCATCTGAATGGGAAACGTTTGTTCAAGGTGTTTGTGCTCAAGAGAATCTCCCCTCATGGGAAAGACTATGGGATGATTGTATCCAAGAGTAGATAGTGGCCATGTCCTATTTGGTCAAGCAAAGAAGGGCAGAGGTAAAGGACCCAATAAGTGTAACGTAAAGATTGAGGAGTCAACGTCACAACAAGGAAAGAAGGCCTTGAGTAAAATCAAGTTTTCATGTCATAAGCACAACCATTATGCATCATAGTGTCCAGAGAAGAAGAAGGGTAACGTGAAGCAGTAGTAGCAACAAGTAGCAACCTCAACTAAAGCTCAGATGAATGAGTTTGCCTTCAAGTTCGAGAAGGATTTCTTGATGATATCTTGCCTTTCTTCTAGCATGGTTCTGAAGAAGGCTTAGCATGTGGACAGTGGAGCATCTAGGCATATGACATCAACCTGGAAGCTATTTTCAAGTCTAAAAGAGCATGTCTTAGGAGTTCAAGTCGATTTTGGTGATGATGCCAAGTATCCAATAGCAGGAGTTGGTACCATTCCTTTCCAACTCCAGTCAAATAACTCTTTAGACTTTGATGTATGTTGTTTGTTTTAAGTCTCGGGAAGAATTTGTTTTCAGTTTCGGCCATGGAAGATAAGGGCTTTACAATAGAGTTCAAGAACTATCAAGTCCTTATAAGACCGAAGGAGTCTAGCCCGAAATCAGCTCAAGTGATCGGGGTTAGGGAAAGCAATCTATACAGGTTTAAAGGTGAGCTTGTTCAAGCCATAGTGCATAACACAAATAACTTGTGTGAGCTATGGAACAAGAGGATGGGGCACCTGTATCATAGTGCGCTACCTATTTTGAGGGAGATGGTCACAAGGCTTGCAGAGTTCAACATTGAGCAATAAGTTGTATGCAGAGGGTGCATGCTTGGCAAGCATTTCAAGGTTACTTTCCCAAGTAGCGAGCACATGTCTAAAGGGATTCTAGACCTTGTGCATTCGGATGTGTGTGGATCAATGTCAATAGCATCAATCATAGGAAGCACGTACTATGTTTCGTTCATTGATGATCTCTCTCACAAAACTTGGATCTACTTTATAAAGACTAGGAATGAGGTCTTTAGCAAGCTTCAAGAGTTCATCTCGAGTGGAGAAACAAAGAAGGAAGAAGATCAAAGTTTTGAGATCAAACAAAGGGGGTGAGTAGACCTCCAATGATTTTGAGGATTTATGCAAGGATGAAGCAATCAAGAGGGAGTTCATTGTTCTGTACAACCCATAGCAGAACCAATGTTATCAAAACCGGACTGGAACCAGTAAAACCATCCAATCTGACCAGTTCACAGGTCCAACCGGTCCGATTAGGTGGCTGTTATCACACAACTTGTAGTTGCCCCTAAAGGTATCCCATCCGGGATGGTAGAGGAGTTAGGCAACTAAAGAGGTGACCTAAGAGATGCCACGGTTCCCAATGCAATGTGGGAGTCACGTCAACCGAGGCACTCTTCGCTTTAGGTCAAGGTATAACTAGACCAAGGGGGAGACCCTATACCCCAATCGCAGTTGATTGGACCCGAGCAAGGGTTTCAAAGGTGAATGAATGATGAGTTACGGAAACCAATGCAAGTCTAAGTGGACCTAATGTTTAGGGCATGGTTGAAGGTGGTACAAGGATAGTTAGTGTTTCAACCTATGTATGGTTTAGGCCACTTGATTGGGTATGATTATTAAGTATAGTACCATGTGTTTACACAAGTGGGTCTTATTGCCTTGGGAAGTGTGAAATGGTTTTAAGTGGGCCCACAAGGTGAAGCTAAGTGTGAAGATGGTACTATAGGCTAGATCTAGGTTAGATCTACAAGTTAGAGTTGGTTCTAGGGTTACCCATGTGTTAGATCTAGGGTTTGACACTAATCCCAAGAAGTGCGCCTTGCTTGGAGAAGGACTAGTGCCTTGTTGGATGGGCTAATGGGGTCAAGAAGGATGTCAAAGTGTAGATCGGGACACCTAGAAGCCAAGTCAAGTGGTTTGGATGAGATCCAATGGTTGGATTTTACTAGATCTAGGTTTTTAGGTAATGACCAAAAGTGGACCACAATCCCTTAAAACAAGGAATGCAATCCCCAAGGTGGATCGGGACAAAAGGATAGTCTAGACCTAGGTTTCAAGGCATGAGCAATCCAAATCCACAAAAATCTCCAACACCCACTTCCTAGAAGTGGTCCAACTCAAAATTCCCAAGGGGTGCGACTTTCTCAAGGAGAGGCAAAAAGTGGTTTTGGTGGACCAAACCAAGTCCAATGGCCACCAAAATGTAGATCCGGGATGCTAATACCCCGATCTATGCATGTTCAAAGTTTCAAGTGAATCAAGTGGCTAGATCTTAGTAGATCTAGGTTTTAAGGTACCAAGAAGATCAAAAGGGGGTTTCAACCCCTTAAAACATGGAGAGATGTCCACAAGGTAGTTTTCACCAAAGTAAAGATATGGGTTTAGGTTATCAAGTGTCTAGATTCCAAATCAAGTGAGATCTCACCTACCCATGTGCTAGATCTAGCCCAACAAGCCTCTCCCTAGGAAGTGCGATTTGGGTCAAGGAGGGCTTTTTGCCTTGAAAAATGGGTCAATTCTTAGCCAATCACCACCAAACTATAGATCCAACTAGGGGTGGATGCTATAGAGGTGGGTTTTCAATATCTTTTCAAAAGGAGGGCTAGATCTAAGTAGATCTAAAAAAATACCAAAAAAAACAAGGGTTTTAATTTTGATTAGGTTTTTTGTGATCTAGAAATTATGGAAGATTCAAGGAAGAGAAGATCATACCTCTTGGAACATACCTGGATGAAGAGATGAATGCTAGTTGAGACGAGGATTACTTTGCCAAAGATCAAATGGAAAATTGTTGAAGCCCTCTTGCCAAATCGATTTTTCCAAGCCACATGTGATTCCTTCTAACCTGTCAAGCCAAGGAGCAAAGCATCAATTAGTTTAACAAATTGAAGGTAGATGCAAGCAAGAGAGAGAGAGAAACATAGAATAGTTGACACAAAGGCAAAACTACTCCCTGTCAAACCAAAACGACTTCTTCCAAGATTGAAGGGCAAGCCTCCCCACCAATTCGCCCTTGTCCAAAATCGCCCTCTTAACCTGCAAATAAAATATGGCAAATATGCAAGATAGCTACAATAGATCTTCCAGTGCAATGGACAATAGCATTTACAATCGAAACAACCAACATCCACTCCAATCCAAGCATGTACTCCAAAAGATAGAAATTTTATTCCAAGAGCCAAGAGCCAAAAATCTCTAGATCAATTTTACAATGAGGGGGTCTCCTCCTTATATAGGATAATAAAGACCAAAACCCTAGATCTCAAAACCACTTTTTGAAATGAGTGGTTGAGATTAAAAGATCTCACAACATAATCAATGGCTAATAATAAATCATAACCATATATCACATGGATCACCCACATAATGATAGCGCCCCCACTAAAAAGGTACAATGAGGGGTGACGTCATCCACAAGAGAAACTATAAGCATCAAAATCCACCTTATGGTGACTAGGACATGATAAAATAAGCACATGGTGGGGCTAGGAGGTATAAATCCTTGCTAGCTCACCCCAAGGCACAATGAAATAATAAAAATATGTCCAATATAATAATAATGACCAAAACTGTCCTCAGAATCCATGACAGTCGAGCAGTAAATGTCCTCCTGTGATCAATCTGGAGATACCCACATGGTGAAAAATGACTGGAAGATAGTGAGATCAACCTGGAAGACCTCTGTGAAAACCAAATGCCAAAACCTTGCCTCAATTGCCCAAATCGATTTCCTTAGTGACCACTTTTTCCCATTTTTTAACTGCCTCGGGAACTGTGAAAGTGCCAAAACTGCCTCCTAGGGTGCTAGCGCTGTCAATCTGAGCCCACCAGGCTCTCCGGAAGGGGGGATAAATGGTAATAACAAGTGGCTGGACCACCCCCTCCATCATCAGCGCCCTAGGTGAACCGGCCTCTCGGGGCCCCTGCTGCTCAGGCTGGGAAATCAACCCCAAATCTGGTCAACAAGTGTAAAACTGCATCAATCACTGTCAGAAGTGCCCGGAACTGAAAGATAAGTGTCTCAATGGATCCAGAAGACCCAAATCCACTAGGAATGAGTACTCATACATCATGGGTTGCCCTAATGGGCCAGCTGTAGGGTCCACCATATATGGACAATGTATAATCTGCTGATCTGAAATAATAATAAACCTGCTGAATTGGATCAAACATCATCTGCATCATATGTCCATCATATGATATCATCATCAAACATGTGGGACCATAAATCATCATCAATAATCATTCATACATGGCCCACATCATCACGGATCCCAAGAATATATAATCAAGGATAAATCACATCAGTAGACTAAGACAATGTTTCTCTAATCATTCCCACAGCTAAGCTCAAAGTATAAATTCCATTCAGTGGCATTAATCAAGTTAACATATTTCGTGATTATATAAAATTACTTGCACAATAGTTCAAATGACAAACTCACCCATTGGACATGGTCAAACTGCTAGTGAAGGATGAAGGCTAGGAGCAAGGTTGGACCAAGGGTTTGACTTGTCTAACTTAACTCAAAAATACTTTGGACTGGGAGAAGGGGGAAGCTACAAACTCTGTGCTGGACAAAAAGAACACGGGGAATGGCTGTGTCTCACAAATGGATAAGTTGTTTAGAGAGTGCTTATTCAACTTAGGCATCATGTCTACATCAAGTTGATCCAGGTTCATTAGGATCATTCAATTTTATTTCCATGGCCTTTTTGGCCTACATAACCCTTCGGATTTCAGATGTGCTGAGAAGCACAACTAGTTGCAGCTTGCATCCAGGGCATGTTTTTCACATTTTTATAAGGTCAGCAATTGTTTAGATATAACTTTTAAGAACCATTGCTTTTTGGACCTTTCTTATACTCTTCGAGGAGTATTTTTAGCTTTTCATTGCTCTTGCCCTTTTTTTTGTTTCCATGGGCGAATTTTTCAAGTTTCCATAGGTAGAACATGAGCTTTCAGTTTTAGCCAACAACATCTCAAGTGACTAGGGGGAGTTCGAGCCAATGCCAAACATCGGGACAACCGACCAGAATGATTTAGGCCTACAATCCAACTCACCAAAGGCAAGTTCTGTCACCAACTCAGAGCCGAGACACTGAATAACAGGGATGCGGTCCAAACACAGAGGTAGAAAAAAGGGGAAGTCCTCAATATCAGAAAGTCAAATGAGACATGTCAGGGTTTAAAGTCAAACATGAAGGTCATGTATGGATGGAGACAAGTGAATATGGAGCCTACACTAGCAGACAACTAGTGTCGGGAAAGACCATGTCTATGTAAGGTGAAATACCAGTAAGTTTTGTTAAATGACCTAAAAGTGCAAGCAATTGTCCATTTTATGATTTACAGTTCATTTTAAATAGTTTGCCACGTCAGGAATAATATACCAAGCACATGCCGTGATCATGACTAAATCAACAAGATAATAATCCACAGTCAGTGAGAACATATCCATAACATCATCATAATAATCATCATCATGCATCATCTGAAACACTGCTGCAATATATCTCTAGGCACTGAACTGAAACTGTAATGGGATAAGTGGTCACATCGGTCATCAAATCTGAACTCTCAAGGCTCAGCCTTAACACAAGGTCATAAAATCTGAATAATGTACTGCTCTGATCATGAGTGATCCAACATGTATAGCCATGCTCTGGAAAAATGTAGGCTCTGGAATGTGCAGATATCTGCTGTACAAGAATAGTAGCCCCGCTACTATGGTGTGATAACAGTGGCTAAACCGAAAAACCTGCAAAACTGATTTGGACCAGTTGTGAACCGATCGGTTCCGTACGGAACTGGCCAAAACCAGCTGAACCAACAGGTTTTGACCGGTTCCGTACAGAACCGGACAGTCCGTACTCTGCTTATTTTTTGGAGTTTAGGGGCCACTTAGAGCCTCTTTATTGATGTATTTTGGTTCAGAACTTTAGAGATGTATTGCACTTGGTGCTATTTAGGTTATTTGCACCCGTACTTGCTATATATATGAAAGACTTTGCATATTTGTGTATTAATGGTTTGGATTCAGATGTATGCACATGAATATATATGTTTTTTACAAAATCTGAATAGTTTATGTATTTTTTGGTCGACCATATTTTTTCTCGATTTTTTTCCGATTCCGGTCCAGTTCACATTTTGGGCTTTGTCGGTTTGATCATCGATCTGGTTCTGATAACATTGAGCAAAACAGGATTGCTAAGGCCATGATACATGACCAGGATTTGTCAATGTTTCTCTGCACATAAGCATGCAACACAGTAGTCTACATTCAGAACAGGTGTCCTGATAGGATTTTGGAGAACAAGACACCATAGGAGGCATCCATCGGTGTGAAGACAGAGGTGAGCCATTTATGCATCCTTGGGTTTCCAGATTTTTTCCACTTCTAGTCGAGAAGAGGACCAAGTTGCAACCCTCCAACAGGGAGAGTTTGTTTGTTGGTAACAGTGAGACTTTAAAGGCATATAAGATCTATATTCCATGGGAGAGAAAAACAACTATAAGTGAAGATGCAAAGTCTTAGGAAGACTTTGCATCTAGAAAAAATCATGAGTCTATTCCAGTTACAGAGGATGAGGAGCAAGGAACTCCGAAGGTTGAGCCAGTTTCATCAACGACTTTCAGTTCAAGGTATACCAAACTTGAGGTGAAGAGGAGGAGCAACCAACTCCTACCAGTGTTGTCAAGAGACCTCGATGGTTCACTCAAACATTGAGAGATGCTTAAGAGCATGTTGAGATTCCTAGGAGCACATTCAAGGAGAGTAGACCTCTGAAGAAGTTTCCAAACTAGATGGCATTCATGAGTAGCACGATAGATTTGGAGCCTTCTAGTTTTCAAGAAGCAGTTGACCAACAGGTTTGGAGGGATGCCATGGTGGAGGAGTACACCTCCATCATGAAGAATGGTGTATGGGACATTGTGCCTAAACTGGAGAGGAAAACAGTAGTGACTTCCAGGTGGCTCTACAAGATCAAGCATGTGGTAGATGACAGCATAGAGAAGCACAAAGCAGGGTTTGTAACAAAGTGGACTATGAGGAGACCAATGTTTTAAAACTCAAAGTTGGACTTGAAATCAATCGAGGGTCAACTCAGACTCGGCCATGACTTGGACCAATTTGAATTTAATGACTCAGTTTACTAAATAATACATAAAAAAAAAAATATGAAGAACGAGAAGAAGAGAAAGATTAAGCATTAGAGAAAAAAATGAAGAGGAGTGATGGAAGCTATGAACTAGGGTTTGGACGGATGGAGGTGGGAACGGTCTAGCATGCAGCAGGCAGCAGGGGCGCCATACCCCTGTCATGGTCAGGAGGATTGGACGGGTACCGAGGAGGGTTTACCTAATGGCTTGTGGTTTCGTCTAGGTAAGTAGTATTTACTCCATAAACAGTTTTTTATTATTTACCTTGTAACTTTGAAGCTTTCACTATTTTATGCCGACTATGGAGTTGTTAGATGAAGTTGATTATGGCAGTGAGTTTTTAAGTCATGAGGATATTTGGTCGTCGCCACCTGGCAAGTTTAGGGTTGGAAATGGTGTCGGTTCCCTTGTTGGTTGTGGGGATGGGAGCATCTGGCCATCGGATCCCTATCCTTTTCTGGGTTTAGCCACTGATATTGGGTCAGATACTGCCTCTGCGCTGGGCAGAGCTTCATTTCATCTGCAGACAACTGTCACAGCTGAAGCCCTAGATGGACGGAATAAGGAGGCAAATTTTTGGGGTTTACAGGGTTTAAATCATCCATCCTTTTTGCCTATTGCTTTGCCTTCTGAGTTTGGGAATATTACGGAGTTTCTTGTCTCCTCCAGGGGTTCTTCTTTTGGAACGATTGTAGGAGGCAGTGGTATTTTACCGGCAAAGGTTGCCGAGGAGGGTGGCGACTCTTTGACATCCCCTGTTGGTGGGTTTCTTGCTGGTAATCTGGGTTCTCTTGAACATAGGGGTTTCCCTAGTCCGAACTTGGCTTCTCCGTCACGGGCGGGCATTCTGGACGAGGGTTTAGTGATCTCGGGGATAAGCTGTGCACGAACAAAAGCGAGAAGGAATGGCTTAAGAACACGGGTAAGGCACCAAACTATCCCTTGGGAGAAGATATTGGTTTCCAACAAATTGCTAGTATGGTTAAATCGGTTTTGGTTGGTAGGGTTTATGGAAGGTCGGTGGCCCTCAAAAATGTTATTCGATGGGCTTCTGGGGCATGGTCTGGTTACTATGGGTATGTGCCGAGAGTAGTGGCTCTTGCTGGGGGGTGGTATGCTTTTCACTTCACAACGGATGAACACGCATTGTGGGTTTTAGGTAGGAACTGGAGCTTGGTCAATGTGTCGTTACTACTTAAACCGTGGACTCCTCTTTTTGATGCCAGTCGTGAGCGTATGGATACCATCCCGCTCTGGGTTCGTCTTCCAGGGCTTCCGTTACATTACTGGGCCGAGGAGCATTTCAGGCATATTGGAAATCTACTTGGGACTTATTTGGATGCTGATTTTTCCTTCATTTCAACTTTGATTCAGAAGGTAGCCCGTATCCTAGTCAGCATAAATGTTAGAGATGGTTTGTTTGATGGTATGGACCTCAATTGGGGCCCTTATACTTTTCCCCAAACCCTAGATTATGAAAATGTACCATTTAGGTGCAGACGATGTCATGAGTATGGTCATCCGACAGTTGATTGTCTTCTTCCGGTGCGTATGAGATTTGGGTCTTCGTTGAAGAGGAGGCCGTTGGATGAGGAAGGGGGAGTGAAACCGGATGGTGTTAGTGGGGGTAATTCTGAGCCGGTGCATTTGGAGAAGCCTACCGGGTTGATGGAAGATGAGGTCCCTTTGAATAATGATGGGGTTGTGCCGGATGCGGCATCCTTTGTGGAGGTAGAAGATAATACACAAACCCCAGTCATGGACGAGATTCCCGAAGTCTTTCAGAATTCGCTTCTACAATCGATGGATTTAGCAGTTGGTACTTCTTCTACTCCCTGTCCAAATCCTTCCTTTAATTTCTTTATAAAGAACATTTCTTTTCCGGGTCTTGATTGGGTGGAAGGACTTAAAAGCTTAAATATTTCGTCTCAATTTTTGTCACCGTCCACTGTATTTGGGTGTAGCCCATTGAAGTTCCCCCCTGTTGCGTCCCTGTTACTGGAGACTGCCCCATTGCATGTCTCTAATGTTTCCTTTGAGAACCAGTCTGCTGTTTTACAGCCTTCTTCCCCCCCGGGTTCTTCAGAGTCTGGATATTTTCTTCGTTCTATAACTAAGGCTGCTGCGGGTGGGATTGGGAAAGACAAACCAAGGGTGGCAAAGGTTAGAGGGCGGAAGTCTTATATCTCTCATGCAAAGTCTCGTGCTTGTTCGGATCTTAGGAATGGTAAACAACTCTCAATTGAAAGGGCACTTAGAGCAGTGAATGCCCATCATGAGGGGTTTCGATGAAAGTCTTGTCCTACAATTGCAGGGGTCTTGCTGGTCCCTCCAAAAGACCAGCTTTGCATCGAATGTTGGATCTGGAACATCCGGATATTTTGTTGTTACAAGAAACTATGTGTGGAGGAGAGGAGGCGTTGGGAAGGTTGAACTCTTGGTTCCCGCGTTGGTGTTTTGAAGCCTCTGATGCTAGGGGTCGTATAGGGGGTTTGGCGGTTGGGTGGAAGGAATCGAAGGTATGTGTTTCTTCTCTTTGGGGGATGGAGTCGGTTTTGGGGATGTCCTGTCGATCTTTGGAATCTGACAGGGTTTTTACTATTGCTAATATTTATGGGCCATATTGTGATAGAGTTCCCTTTTGGGAGAGGTTATTGGCCTGGGATATACTTAAGGGTGATGCGGTGATCTTGGGAGGGGATCTCAACTTCTCTTTCGGTCAGGCTGAAGTTTGGGGGCCACATGCTCAGGTGGATCCCTAATCGTCATTCTTCATCAGAAAATTGGTTGAACGAAACATGGTTGATATCGAACCTGTTTGTCTAAAGCCTTCTTGGAGGAACAACAGGGTTGGGGAGGATAGGGTGGCGAAAAGACTGGATCGCTTTTTAATCTCTGAGAAGTTGGTGGATTCTTTTTTCTACATAAGGCAGCGGATTGGATCAGGGGGATGCTCAGATCATGAGCCTATTTTTCTGGAGATGAAGGTTGGTCCAAATAGGGCACCTGCCCCTTTGAAATTCAACAAGACTTGTCTAAAGGATCCTACTTTCTTGAATCTTTTTCACAGTTTATGGATTCCTTTTCAGCCAGGCACTCATAACTCTGCAGCTTTTCACTTCGCGGAGAATGTTACAACTCTCAAGGGTCCGATCAAATTATGGGCTGCTGAGAAGAAAGTTAGAGATGAACGTGATTTAAAGATGATTGAAGAGGAAATAGCTTCCATCTCATTGGAGCCGGGGGGTGGGTACCTATCACAAGACACGAAGGAAGCTCTGGTTTCTCTGATTGAGCGGAGAAATAGGACATTATTAAACATTGAAGAGACCTGGCGCCTGAGGAGTAGGGCTATTTGGCTGGAAAGCGGGGATGAAAATATGAAATTCTTTCATAAATATGCCAAAGGAAGGAGATCTGCAAATACTATTTGGGGTCTTGCTGATCTGGAGGGGAATACTCATTCCACCTTTGAAGGGATGGCAGGAGTGGGGGTTCATCATTTTCAAGATCTCTTTAAAGCCAGTAATAGAGTGAATATTGAGGAGGTCATCAGGGTTGCACAAATGTTTCCCCGTTTTGTAGAGGAGGGGGATAATCGGATGCTAATGGATAAAGTAACAGTTGAAGAATTAAAGGAGGTGCTCAGTAGTTTTCAGAACGATAAAAGTCCAGGGCCGGATGGCTAGACCATAGAGTTTTTCATAGCACTCTTTGATATTATTGGTGATGATCTTTTGCAGCTGGTGGAAGACTCTAGGAGGGAAGGAAGAATTCCGGATAACATCAATTCCACGTTCATCGCCCTTATTCCAAAAGTGGATACTCCCTCTACTCTCAATGATTTTAGGCCTATTTCTCTCTGTAACTGTATATACAAGATTATCACTAAAATCATTGCTCGTCGACTCAAATCCATCCTCTCTACTCATATTTCGGAGGAACAATTCGGTTTTTTGGAAGGTCGTCAGATCCATGAAGCTATTGGGATTGCACAGGAGGGCTTACATAGTATAAAATCCAGGAAGCTGAAAGGGGCTGTCTTGAAAATAGATCTATCCAAAGCATATGATAAAGTCAGCTGGTTATATATCTGACTCTTGCTCACACATTTGGGTTTTGATATTGGGTTTATCCGTTGGGTCATAGTTGTATCTCTACGGTATCTTTCTCGGTCCTAATAAATGGTGCAGCAACCCCTTTTTTCCATTCTGGTCGTGGACTTCGTCAGGGTTGTCCTTTATCCCCACTTCTCTTTCTGTTGGTAGCGGAAAGTCTAAGTCGTGCTATAAAGGAGGCCAAACAGTCTGGTCATTTTGCTGGTATTTCTATAGCTCCTGGCTTAAATATTACCCACCTTCTTTTTGTAGATGATATTCTCATCTTCTGTTCTGGTTCTCGAAGAGAGGCTCTTAAGCTTAAGGAAATGTTAGATCTTTTTTCTCTCTCTACTGGAATGGATATAAATCCTGGAAAATCTACCTTGACTGCTTCGCTTTTATCTGAGGAAGAGCTATAGAAATGTCAGATCTTTTATCTGAGGAAGAGTTGACTACTTATTCGGGACTCTTTCCCTATAATCTCCTTACTCTCTTGGATGGACTTAAGTATCTGGGCTTTATCTTGAAACCAAATGATTATAAGAATCAGGATTGGTTTTGGCTTTTAGAGAAAGTGGAGAAACGACTAAAAAGTTGGAGCTTCAGGTGGCTATCAAGAGCTGGGAGACTTGTACTAGTAAAGTCTATTTTGGAAGCTATTCCAGTCTACTGGATGTCATTAGCATGGATACCCTGAGGTATTTTGGATCAAATCAGAAAAAATTGTTTCAGGTTTCTTTCGAGTGGAAAGGAGGATGCACAGGTCACTCCTTGGGTACGATGGGATCGTATAGCAGTTCCAAAAGCTTTGGGTGGTTGGGGGCTAAAAAACATTTTTCACTTTTCTAAAGCTCTGGCGGCAAAGTGTGGCTGGAGGCTTATCAAATTTGGCGGTTTCTGGGCTCGCATTATGATTCATAAATATATAGAGCCTGAGTCCATTGAAAACTGGATTCATTCTCCAACAAAATCTCATGCGGGGGGCTCCTGTATATGGACGGCAGTGGTAACATCTTTTCATGTTATAGAACAAAACTTGGTATGGGATGTTGGTAATGGTCAGAGGGTGAGGATTGGGAGTGATCCTTGGGTTGGTTGTGATGATCAACATTTGCTGTCGGAAGGGATGACAGAGGCTTTGGCACACAGAGGAATTCATTTTCTCCACCAGCTAGCTGATCCGGGGAATTTTTGGATGGGCAGGCACACCTAGAGAGAGGCGGAATCCTTTGGCCTTGGGGATCATATGGAGGTGGAGTTAAGTCAGTACATAAGAGCACTCAGATTAGATCATATAAGTTTGAGTGAGGAGGAAGACGAGCTGGTTTGGGATGGGGACACATCAAGCATTTATACACCCAAAGGTGGTTACCAATGGATCAGTGAGGGAGAAGTGCAAAGAGAACCGTTGTGGTGGTGGTGTAGATTGTGGAAACTCCAGTGCCCACATAAATCTCGGACATTCATGTGGTGTGTACTAGTCAACAGGGTTCCGACGTGGGATTTTCTTCAGCAAAGATGTCAACAGAGGCCGAGCCGATGTCATCTCTGCTGTCATGAGGAGGAGACTGTTTCACATTTGTTTCTTGAATGCTCATTTATCAAAGCTGTTTGGGCTATTGTTTCAAAGATACTAAAAGTGGCCTTGCAATGGACAGGAGACTCGGTGGATGATGCATGGAGTCGATGGTTTCAAAATCCTATCTTTCGATCATATCGAGCTCTGCCAATAATTGTAATATGGGGGGTGTGGTTATCACGGAACAAAAAACTTTTTTCTGAGATTGAGGGACTTCCTGCATTAACGACCATTAATAGCCGTGGGATCTTTCTGTCATTCAAACACTTGTCACAACCCTCTCCTGCTAGAACTATCTTGCCTGTGGATATTGATCATACTTAGCCTTGGGGCTTTTTCGATGGGGCTTGTCATAATGAACTGTGTGGGGGAGGGGCACTTCTTTTTTTGTCTACTGTTCATTATTTTGTAATGTCGTTGGGTTTTGGGAGGGGAAGCAACAATTGGGCGGAGATTTTGAGCCTTAGATACTTGATCTCATATGCTATGGAAAGAGGAATCAGGAACATAAATATCTTTGGGGATTCTTTAAATGTGATCAAGTGGGTCTCGGGCACACAACAATGTAACAATCAAAGATTATCAACTGTTCTAGATCAAGTTCAGATTGCTTCTCTTACTTTTGATACTTTTACTTGCAAGCATATATTCCGTGAAAACAACTCAGAAGCGGATAGGGCTTCGAAGGAAGGGCTGCTCATGGGGGTTGGAACATGGAAAATCTATGAATATCGGGAAGGGATTGAAAGGACTTTCTACCATCGTCCATTCATAGAATGATGAACTGGAATATTTTTTTGAAATTTTGTACTGCTATGTCACTTTTCCGGAAGTAAGGGTGTGCAGTTAATGCAGAAATACAACTATCAAACCTGGTGAACTTTTTCTTTTGAAGTTTTTTGGAGACTGTGTACAGCAAAATCAGTCCGAAGCTTTTTTTTGTATGTAATGATGTTATTACTCACATGGTGAGAACATCCAGATCTTAGTGATCAGCATTTAAGTTAGAACATATCAGTAATATTTTGAAACTCTTTAAGAGTGATGACGATCAATGTAATTTCGTACTCTAACAGATGAAATAAAATTACGCTTTTTTTCTGGGGAAAAAAAATACATAAAATATTACCAAAAACATAGAAAAAAAATATTTTAAAGATTCCAAACCATTAGAGACAAAATATGCAGAGTATGCTCATGTACATACCATGTAAGGGTGAATATATCAAAATGTCACAGAGTCCAATACATATGTGAAAAAAAATACATTATCAACAAAACTTTGAATGGCCTTTAGAATCTAAATTCAACATGCTACATGGTACTAGCCTACTACATATAACTGACATAATCAAAAATCAAACCTATCACCACTGTTGTAAATGGAATCCTTGGCATGAGCTACAGAACCATCCTCTAGCATGTTTATTTTTCAGCAGGTCTATATTTCGCAGGTGGCATATAGCCAGAAAGTAGGCTGGCATTTGGTGTCTTTTGATGGTTTAGTGGACTTGTCTTTGGTTCAATACAGTTCGGTTAACTAGAATTCTAAAAACTACTAACTCTGTTG
Source organism: Larix kaempferi (assembly GCA_027924585.1). Classification (NCBI taxonomy): domain Eukaryota; kingdom Viridiplantae; phylum Streptophyta; class Pinopsida; order Pinales; family Pinaceae; genus Larix; species Larix kaempferi. The sequence goes on along the minus strand of BSBM01001331.1, from coordinate 4,400,184 downwards.
AATTTTGGATGGGATGTGAAGTTCTATTTTCAGCATATGCAACGTTACCGGATTCGGCCATTTACCTCTCGAATCAGTTTCCGAATCGACAAAGAATCGGGGATCCGAAGATCCGTTTCCGATTTTCCAAGATTCGTTTTTTTTTTTTGCGGATTCGTTTCCGGTTTGAGGATCCGGTTCCGGTATTGGGGGATCCGGTTTCCGAAATGGATACGATTTTGGTGTTGATGGGAATCGGATCCCATTGAAGGATCTGTATCCCAGCCCTCGAGAAACGGATCCTTCAATGGGATCCGATTCCCCTTCTCATTAAAAAAAAAACCTATCATCATTAAAATAAATAAAATGCCCTTTCATTTCATCCATTCGCGGGAGTAACGCGGGAGTTTTACCTTTGGCTTTCATGATTTCATCTGATTCACGAGCTACAGGAGGGTCGAGCATTGGCGTTTGCTAGCATTTGATTTGGAAGTTGGTACTTTTCAGTGTTTCCAGTTTCAGTGTTTATCCTCAACAGAGATCGCCGTCGGGTTTCAGAGGTTCAGGTAAGTTCAATTTAGTCTTTTAGATTTATTTTATTATGTTTTAACTTTTATTTTATGTTTTATTATTTTTTGTTTTCACTTTCAGGCTTCAGCGTTCGCTGTGTATGCATGCTAGCACACCAGCGCTGCTGTGTAGGCTAGCAAGCATACACAGTGAACTGTGTATGCTGTTAGCGCTGCTGCTGCTCTGTGTATGCTAGCAAGCATACATAGTTCACTGTGTATGCTGTTAGCTGCTCTGTGTATCGTTGCTGTGTATGCTTTTAGCGCTGCTGCAGCAGCGCTAAAAGCATACACAGCAGCGATACACAGAGCAGTTGCTCTGTGTATGCTAGCAAGCATACACAGTTCACTGTGTATGCTGTTAGCCTGCTGCAGCAGCGCTGGTATGCTAGCATGCATACACAGTTCACTGTGTATGCTTGCTAGCATACACAGCAGTAAAAAAATTTGCATTTTGCTAGCATACTTGAGCTTTAGTAAGTTAGTAACTATTTAGTAATTTACTGAACAGTGAACTGAACATAGTTGAGTTGACAGTTACGAACTTACACCACACCAGCAATGGCCTCACGTCAAACAGGGTAGTCTAGGGGAGGGAGAGGAAGTGGAACTCAATAAAACCAGAATGTGCAACAAGCAGGAACTGCAGGACCATTTCCAGCATACCCTGTTGACTCTCCCTTGTGGAAATATGTCACCAAGATTGGGCCAAAAGAAAAAAACAAAGGTGGTGGCAGCTGCTTGTGGAATTGCAACAAGTGCAAAATTAATTTTACAGGGTCATACACAAGGGTTAAGGCCCATTTTCTTTGGTTGGAAGGTGATCATGGAGTTCACCGTTGCAAAAAAATCACTCGAAAGGATGTGGAGGCATTTCAAGTAGAGCAAGATGCTACTGATAATGCCAAGGCAGAAAGGAGGAGTTTAAGACAGCCCTCCTTCTCAAAAAGGGGAAATGATGTTCCTTTGATTGTTGAAGAAGCCCGCAAGAGACAAAACATTGGACCCTTGACCAAAATGTTTGACATTGGAGGGAGGGATGAGACGGACAGTAGAGTTGCAAGAGCTCTATATGCTTGCGGATTGTCCTTCAATGTAGTGCGGTCTCCATATTGGCAAGACATGATAAGGGCAGTGAATGAAGCCCCTAGGGGTTACATGGGACCAAACTTTGAAAAGGTGCGCACAAGCCTTCTACGGAAGGAGAAATTGCTCGTGGAGAAAATATTGGCACTGGTCCGTTCCTCTTGGAGTGGCAATGGTGTCTCCATTATATCTGATGGTTGGACTGATACGGCCAATAGGCCATTGGTGAACATTATTGTCATGTCTCCTGCAGGCCCATACTTCTTGAGGGCAATAGATGCTTCAGGGGAGGAGAAGACTGTTGAATGGATTGCTGAAAAATTTTAGAATCAATTGAGTATGTGGGGCCTTCAAACATTGCGCAAGTTATAACAGATAATGCACGTTCATGCAAAGCAGCTGGGGTAATTATTGAGGGAAAGTATGGCAATATTTTTTGGACACCATGTGTGGTCCATAGTTTAAATCTTGCTTTCAAATCCATTGTTACTGAAGTTGAATGGATGAAAAAACTATGTGAAGAAGCAAGAGAGATTCAGATTTTTATCACTAACCACCAACATGCACAAGCTATGTACAGGGAATTTGCTAGACTCCAACTTCTTAAGGTTGCAGAAACCAGATTTGCATCGCATTATATAATGATCAGGAGGTTAGTAGACATGAGGGATGCTTTGTCCTCTATGGTTGTTAGTCCACGGTGGCAGACATGGAAACAAAGCAATAGTGAAAAAGCAATGCGGGTTAGAGGTACAATTCTTGATGAGGCTTGGTGGGCTCAAGCTGAGCTTTTTGTTTCCATACTGGAGCCACTTGTTAATTTGCTGAGACTTTGTGATTCGGATGTGCCTACGCTGGGTGACATCTATGAGGGAACCGACCGTATGTTGGAAAGAGTTCAGGAACTTCTTGAAGAGAATGACCCTCTTTTGCTTGGTTCCATAAAGGACATCATAATTAGTAGATGGAACAAATACAATACCAATCTACATGCTTTAGCCTATGCCTTAAATCCAAAGTACTATGATGAGGCCTACTTGGCTAAATTTGGGGGTAAGAGGAAGGCCCCACACAAAGAAAATGAGGTGGCCAATGGTTTTAGAGCAGCTATTTCAAAGATTTACTATGATCAGTTGGAGCTTGCAGAGCTAAAGAACTAGTTTACTTCATTCATTACAGGGAGTGGTGTATTTGGCAATGTAAATGCACTAGCAGATAGAGGAACTATGACACCTCTTGCATGGTGGAGATATTATGGTGCCCAAGCTCCAGAGTCCTTGCATCTAGAGTTCTTTCACAAGTTTGCAGTTCTTCAGCAACAGAGAGAAACTGGAGCACTTATGGGTTCATCCATTTAGTCAAGAGAAACAGGCTTCAATCAGCAAAGGCAGAAGATCTTGTGTACATTCACTCAAATCTTCGCCTCATCTCTCAATCAAAGATAGATTATAACGAGAGTCCTTGGAAGCTATGGGATGTGAATCCCGAGGATGCATATTTGGATACACCTGATTGCTTGATGGCCAACCTCTCTTTGGTTGATTCTACAGATCCTTTTGATGTTGAGGATTTGAGTGAGGCACCCATGCCTAGGACTAGCTCCACTCCTAGGACTAGCTCGACTGTGCCAGGTTCCTCTTCTTCTGCTGCTGGTGGGCAGAGTGTTAGTCATGTGACATCCTTTTCCCCTGCTGCTTTATATCATCAGTCTAGGGAACTAGGTGTTGTTCCATTGGATGATGTGGATGGAGATGACTATCTTTCCGATTAGTTTATCTCACTGAGTCACTCTTGATTTTCATGTTTCTAGTTTACACTTTACTCAGTTACTGTTTTTCATTTCAGACTTGTGGAGCTCTCTAGATAAGCTCACTTTTTGTTATTTTGAAGAACTATAGACTTGTTTCGTGAATCTTTGATATTTATCATTGTCATTTACCATTGCCATGTTGACATTATATGATATAACATGTGTGACTTGTCATTACTTATGAATTTGATTTCAAATCTGAAAATTACATGTATGAATCTATGATGCTATTGCTCAATGCATTGATGTATGAATCTATGATTAATGTTTTATGTTACTGATTTACTGTTAATATCAAATATGAAATATGTTATTTTATGAAATTCAATTTGGTTTCAAATCTGAAAATTGCATGTATGGTTCTATGAATCTATGATGTTTCATGTTACGAATTAGAATATGATGTATCAATATGATCAATGGATCATGTTACAACTTTGAATGTATGATACTATGATCATATGATGTAAATGTTACATCAACATGTATGAATCTGAATCATGATCATTGCCTATAGCCATAGGTTTATATTTTTAATTTTTAAATATATATTATTTATTAATTTATTTTTTATTTTATATATATAATATATATATTAAAATAAAAATATCATAAAAAAATTAGGGTTAGGGTTTCGAATCCCCGATTCCTAATTTTGGAGATTGCCGAATCCCGTATCGGATTCTTTAGCCGATTCCGATCGCACCCACGGTTCGTGTAACCTTGAGCATATGATGTCCAATGAAGTTGGAACCCCTCTCAATCATACTAAATTAATGATAATATGAAAAATTTTAATAAGAGAGTAGAAAAGGAAATATAAAGAAAATGAAAACTTTAAGTTTAAGAATTCTATATTATCATACCAAGTTAGCTTGTTTCACTATCAAGCAAGTTGTTTTCAACCTCAAATAGTGCTACTATCTGTAGGAAACTTACAAAGCAATTTCACTTGGGAATGAAGCAGGTTTAGAGTCTTAGTATTTAGGTCTTTAGGTCAAATTTAAAAAAAATAAAAATTAAGTGTCACATGTGCGCACTATCCAATCCCACAATGACTCAGCCTAGTTGGCCAATTTGGTACCAAACCAGTTGAGTCAGACATTGACTCGGTCAATTTGGTACCAAACCGGTCACCCAACTCGTTTAAGGGCTGAGTTAATATGATCATCGGCCAGCTTGGTCGAGTTTGAGTTCGAGTTGACCAAGTATGAAAACACTGGAGGAAAATTTTGCTCCAATCATCATGTACACTTGCATTAGAGCAATGATGTCTTTAGTATCCATTATGGGATGGAGGATATATCAGATGGGTGTAAAGACAGCTTTCCTAAATGGAATAATTGAGGAAGAAATGTACATAAAGCAGCCTCGAGGCTTTGAGATCAATGGGAAGGAGTCCCATCTTTGCAAGCTGAAAAAGGCCTTGTATGGACTCAAGTAGGCATCGAGAGCATGGTATTCCGCAATCGATGGAGACCTATTGAGTATGGGCTTCACCAAAAGTGAAGCAGATCTCAACTTATATTTCATATTTGTGGAGGTTGATCTACTTATTTTAGTGGTGTATGTAGATGACCCGTTTTTACAGGTACAAACAAGCTCACTCAAGAGTGCAAGGCTGATGCATTACTTCTTGGGATTGGAGGTTTGACAAAGACTAGGAGATATTTTCCTTGGGAAAGATAAGTATGCAGTAGAGATCCTGAAGAGATTTCGGATGGAGGACTGCAAACCCATGGCCACACCTATGATTACTAATCTGAAGAAGGTAATAGCTTCAAATTTAGATTTGTTGGATCCCACATTGTACAACAGCTAATAGGTTTCTTGATGTATTTGGTCAACATTATGCCAAAGATATGTTTTACAATGAACACCTTGAGTCTTGTCACGGTGGAGCCGAGGCAGGAGCAATGGGTGTCCACGTGTGATTTTGATCACTCTCAAGGGGATGACATGTTCATGATGAGGTCTTGCTGGTTCATTTTTCAGTGCTTTGATGATGCCCTAACAATGATGTTTGTAGATGGATGTCCGTATAGAGCATATGGACAGATGAATGACATTGCTCAAATAAAAGTACAACCCTTCAAAATTGTAGAGATATCATTTATGGTGCACAGTTCTAAAACATGACAAATATTTAGTTGGTGGCATGAGCAATTCTGTGTAATAGATCAACAGCAAGACCAAGCATGCTTCAGACTTTTATTAGCAGAAAAGAAGGTGTAAGCAGCCTTTTAAATCAAATCTGGGCCGATTTTAGACATGTAATGGGACAGCAAACAACATTGACAAGAATTTTGGGGACTATCTAAGCAGTTTGAGGACTACTCTTTCCACCCCCTGATCAGCAAATGAAGTTAATCCAGGCAAGATGGAGGAGGTTCTAGGCACTTTCAGGCCTCTAACTAGCAGTTAAGGGGTTATAAAAAGCCTCATTCATAATCCTGCACAATTCTGTGTGTAAAACCAACAATAGAAAAGGATGGAAAAGTCCTAGAGCAGCAGAAAACAATCCCCATTTGTGAGTTATGGGCATGAAAAAAGACAGATCCTTGGCAAATCAATTATTCTAAGCAGAAATTTCATCATTCCTAGATCCCTGTGGGTAAACAATCAGCATGAGGCAGCAGTAAGTGGTTTAAGACTGAGATCTGGGCGCAACTAGGGCTTTTCTGGGCATATATCAACCCCCAAACAGCCCTCAAATAGCATTTGTGAAAGCCCAAAACGATCAAACAGCAATCTTTTCTCAAGTTGGGCAGATTCTGAACACATTTCGGGTTGTTTTCACATAACAGCAGTCAAAATACAGCATTAAAATTCTCTAAAACCTGTGCAAAAGAGCAATAGCAGCCACAACAGCCTTATAACCATGTTTCACTTGGTGAAATTGAGCCACAAAGGGGTGACGTCCAGCTCTCTGTGCTTCTTTAGGAGGTCCATCCACCTATTTGAAGGGAATCCTTTCTTGTTTGCAGATTAGAAGAGGACGATCTACCTTCAAGGATACTGTTTTTCTGTTTGAGAGGTTTATGGATGCCTTGGGGTATCGCCCTATATCTTGAAGATGCCTTTCGTTTGGACGTCTAACCTCTAAGGGTTTTATTTCAAACACTTTTATATGGATTGAGTAATGTGGTGAATGGTTGAGTTGCTTTGTAGACGTCTAGTGGAGTGACCCGTCTTTGGAAGTTTGATTTGATTGACATGTGTATGCTAAGGCTCCTTTTCATAAGTCAAACTTGGCATTTGTTGGAGTGGCCCCACTTGTAGGGTGATTTTTGGACATAAATTACCTTTGGACGTGTTGAAATGCCCAGGTAATGGAGCAGATAAGCAAGGACAGGCGGGATTAGTCAACCAAATGGAGAGAAACAAAGACAATGAGCAGAGAATATAGTAATATACACATAAATACAATCTGGTGTGACCCTTGGTTTCATGTTCCAAGTGGTCTCTTGGATTCTCGATGACGCTTCATATTCACCTACGACTCTCCATCTGAATAGTAAATATAATACAATTTACCCTAATCACAAGGATTAGGTTTCCAACATTTCCCCCCCTTAATCTGAAGGGGTGTTTGTGAGTCCAAGAATCTTCTGAAAGGGAGCTAAAAATTGGATGTAAACAGCTGCCAAATGTTGAACATCTCTTACTTGACACTGTGGAAATGTGCCAAGTAAGCTAGTAAAAGTTGAAGCCTTCTACTAATAAGTGGTAAAACTGAAGTGCTCTCTAAATCAGTGGTTTTAGGATGACCACAAACTCTGTGGTTTTGGATGACCACAAACCAAAATAATTAGCAGAAGCAACATAGGCTGATGTCTTCTACTAAATGGTGGTTTTAGGCTGACCACGAACCAAAAAATGTGGTTTTGGATGACTACAAACCAAAAACTAGCAAAAGCAACAAAAGGTGATGTCTCTACTAAATGGTGGTATTAAGCTCACCACAAACCGAAAAGGTACTTTTAGGATAACTACAAACCAAAAGTAGATGGTGGTTTAGGCTTACAAGGTGAGATGCAGGAAGACTTTCTACTGCAAGTTGTGTCAAAACTCGATACCAAATTCTTCTATATGACTGATATATTTTCTTGGCTATTGATGATTCGCCAAGAATGGATCCACCCATAGTGAATCTTCAATCTTGCAGGTTTCTTCAATTTTGAACATCTATCTGAACAATGAATATGCTTCCCGCAATGCTAACAAGGATGGAGATAGAAACATTGATCCTCTATCTAGCCAGTTCGACGACAATGTTGGCATTGATGCTAAACTGGAACAAGTGAAGATGAATCTTCTTGAAGGAATCCAAAACTATGAAATTGAGTTGGTCTACCAAAATCCAAAATATGAAAGGTCACTTCCTTATCATATCCGATACATGTTCTATGTTTGTTGTTCTTGAGTTCTTCCCAAGGTTTGATGATGGGCTTGCAAAGATTATGCTAAATACGTTCATGATACGATTCATCTTATGCATCATCACCTAACACTTCTTCCCTTGCTTGATCGAGAAGCCGCCTCATTTTGGGGCTTTATGTATCTCATGTATTGTACATGTGGCTTTGACCACTTTATTTTATTGTAACTTGTTAGAAGTTAGTTGTTAAGTGGGGCTTTTGTGTTATTTTACCCCACCCTAGGCTAGATCTAAGGAAATAATGAATATTTATTGTAAACGAAGTTTGAGCTACTCCTAAATAAAGAAAGCCACTTCCTCATTTGAACTCATGGTTGGATTTTTGGATCTCTCTCACTTTTGGACCTTAATTGATATATCTTTCTTTGGAGCAAATTTTGTCTAAGGATTTCTCTCTTGTGAACCTGTGGCATTTATCTTGCTATTGTGCTTATCTATTGAAGATCATATTTTCTAGCATTGCCCATGTTACTTCTCTTGATCCATTGAAAGGGCATGTTTGTAATGTTGGATTGGATCTATGGTAAGGCTTTTTCTAAATTCAATTGATGTTACTACATGGATGAGGCTTTTCTTTGTACTAATCCTCATCAAGATTTAGCAAATCTAACTCATTCTGGCATAGGGTTTCACTCAAGGAAAGAAGTAATAGAGGGTCATGTCCTTCCCCTTGTGATTGCAAATTGAACCCTCCAATGCATCCATAAAGGGTTGGAGGCTTGGAGCAATTATTCTTTCTATATAATCTTTGAAGCAAGGCCCTCTAAGTTAGCAACCTATTGAATCCATTTTGGCCTAGGTTGGATTGGCACTGGTCCCTTGAAGTGGGATCCCTTATCCTCCCATCATTCTATTGTATATCTCTATACTACAAACCTTTGCTAGGGAAACCCTTTTGGAATCACCTTGCTCCTCATTGCCATTTGCCTTTGTAAACCTTCACCATAGGGAACACTCCCCCTTGATTTGGAGAAGAGCCAAACTAACGTGAGAGGGGATAGGTGCGATGACATTGGCATGTTTCCCTTGGTCCCCTCGGGCTAGTATGAATCATTGGGCCTTTAGGCACACATACTAGTTTGGGATGTAAAAGAGCCCACGTTGTATAGGAGACTGGTAACTTCTTTAATGTATGTCGTTGACACTATGCCAAAAATATGTTTTGCAGTGAACACCTTGAGTTAGTTCATTTTTGAGCTGAGGAAACAGCTATTGGGTAGTAGCAAATGTGCTCAGATACTTCATGGGCACAGGTGGAGTATGGGTCGAGATATCTTGGATATGATGAGGTGAAGTTGCAAGGATATAGAGACTCAAATTGGGCAGGAAATGCATCAGACAAGAAGAGTACCTCACGATGTTGCTTTAGCTCCAGATCAACGATGATATCTTTGTTCAGCAAGAAGTAGGCTTCCATGGCACTCAGCTCAACAAAGGCAAAGTGTATGGCAGCCAATGTTGCTAGTTGTGAAGCCATCTGTCTTTGCAAGTTGGTTGTAGGATTATTTGATTAACGATTGGATCCCACATTGATTTGTTGTGATAATCAGAGTTGTATAAAACTCTCTAAGAATCCATTGTTTCATGACAAGTCCAAGCAAATTGAGATCAAATATCACTTCATTCCAGATAGGATTCAGAAGGAAGCGATAGAGCTCTATAATTTACTCACGGATCAACAAGTTGTTGATATTTTGACCAAGCCCTTAGCAAAAGGGAAGTTTGAAGCATTTAGAGACAAACTTGGATTGGTATAGAATTCCTTCCTAGCTAAGAGGGAGTGTTGAAGTTTGTAGCTCAGATAAGTTTAGTGTCAAACATGCAAATAGTCATTCGAGTCAAATCTATTTTGTAATTCACTTTAGTGATAAAGTGAAAATCTTTTATTTAGTTGTTGAGTACAATAAATTGTATTATGAATAAATTAATGATTTAGATTGATCTCAACCATATATCTCACTGTGTCAATTCCCGCTAGCCCCTAGGTCATGGTTTCTTGGACCAAAGGCCACTCCCGCAAGTCAGGGAGGTTCTAGCAAGCAAACAAAAAAACCCATACATCTCACTGTGAGATTGAGGTTTTGGTAGATTAGGTTTTCAACTCAAGTATAAAGGCAGGTCAAGATAGAGGGTTAAGACACATTCATTATTCACTCAAAGGCAATTTTTTAGGAGATGGTTTAATTCATCTATAGAATATATTTAGAGATTCAGCAAGCAGGTTCGCACAAGATAGACTATGTATAGTCGTATAGGTCCGTACAAACAAATATGTGCAGTCGTACAGAAAAGTCCATACAATCGTACAAGGTCGTATAGCGAGCAACAACCTATAAGCAATTTTCTCAATTTTGAGCAAGGAAATTTTGCTCAGCAAGTGTGCATATTTGTTTCGTTTGGGTGTACTGTACAACTTTTAATTTGACATTCTATGGAAGTTTCCTTTTAAGCTTCAAATTATTAATGAAAAGTTGATTTGGATGAGTAAATTATCTATGTATTGTATTTTTCTAAGTAACCATGGTACCCGTACCGGGGGATCAAGCACACATGTACTTGTATTTTTGTACCTGGTACGAGAAAGGGTACCTCTAGGAGTACCTAGTACTTCGCTAATGAACAGTGGGTACCGATACTCCATAAAATCCCAAGTACCTCAAATTTGGGTACTCTGTGGGTACTTCCACCCTCCATTTTGACCCCCGTGGACTTGAAAATCGATCTTTTTTTGTTTTGAAGTGAGGAGGGGCTAGGGGGATGGTGGGGCCCTCTCCCACATACCTAAAAACACAAACATAAAGATCACTAAGAGCTCAACCCCCTCATTTTGTTTTTTGTCCATGAATTTGCTATGAAGTTTGGAGGTTGTTGCTACCTCATTTGTGACCATTCTAGGCTAATTTCAATTGTCCACTATCCATTTCAACTCAGTTCATTTGTGAGGAGGGGTGTATAGCTGTCAGAGGTGTCAAAAGAAGGCAATCCAACAGTGTGGGGAGAGGCAAATAGGACACCAGCAGTGAGGGTAAAGAAGACCTCTTTGATGCTAATGCTAATGACAGTGATATTGCAGATGGTGCTGACCTAGCTCAGGATCGGGAATCACCTCACCAACTGCACTCAGTTCATCTTTGACCTGTACGAGTCTAGTGAGGTAAGAGGCTACATTCTCACCTCTCACGATCTTTGTGCCATGAAGCTTATCCTTTAAAGCCATTTTACGATTTTCATTCTTGTTCTCATACAAATTTTTCAAAGTATCCCACATCTCCTTGGCAGTATTTTTCTCTGCCAAATGTGGGATGAGGTGATCTCGAACACCATCCAGAAGCAGTCTCTGCATTCTGCCCTCCTCCACCTCATGTATGTCAAGGGCTATAGGATCAGTTGTCAGAGGAACCACTGTGGTATTGACGAAGGTCCATAACTTGTTCTCCTTGAGAACAACTGTCATACGGGCTTTCCAATGCAAGTAGTTGGAAATCCCTTCCAACTGATCTTCATACAGGATGCAAGCCATCATTCACTTCTGCTCTTTTTCCAACAATGCACACTCTGCCCTGATGTCTGAAAATTACTATCAATCAATCTGCCCTCAACAGGGCTCTGATACCATGTAGAAATATCACTTCTCTAACAGACTTTCAAGTTAACTTAGATTAACAATGTTTAATACACCATCTCATTCAACCATAGACAGCTGAAAATGAAATTTCACTCATAAACACATCTGAACTGGAAGCCCAAGAAAAGTTCTACCAAAATACTGAGAACGGAATTAATATAACAACCATGCACAGAAAATTTCAGACTCAGATATTTTAGCCAAAATGGCCCAAGCAAAACCTCGAAGGGAAAACCTGTGAGAGAAAAGGATTCTTATTATTTTCTTCTGCTAAAATAATATGTACAGCAATAAATTCAAGATTCCAAGTTCAACTTATCTCAAACAGCAGACAAACAAGCTGCCTTGAAAACAGTGCAGAGGCTGCCCAGAATTTATCTTGCACTGAAATTTACTCCCTTCTCGAAAATGTGCCAACAGCAAAACAGAAACAGAATTAAATCTGCCCTCGAAAATCGTGCCCAACCCAGACCTCGATTTGTGTGCCACTGTACGGACTATACGGGCTTTGCAGACTGTACGGATTTCTGCCTGCCTCGAAATTTGTGCCACTGCCTGGAAATGCATGCCACTTTTTCTTCTCGAAAAATGTGCCCAGAACTGTTGTATGGTCTTGTCTCACTGTTGTACCAGTGCCTTGGAACTCGTGTCAACAGTCTCCTTCCTCTCCTCACAAACTCGACTTGCTCCAACTCTCTTGGAATAATCTCCACTTCTCCAACTCTCTTGGGATGTGTGCAAAATGAAAGAGGGAAAGCCAATTTAATTCAAAATTCTTGTCTCTTGGTTTGCCTCTCAAGGGTAACTGAAGAGTCATCTAATCCAAGGGCCCACATTGGTTTAGATCAATGGATGAGAATAAATGCACATTATTCTCTCCATAAATTAAATTCATTCACCTACCACTTAAATAAACCAAAAGTCACTTTATAATAATAAAGTGAATTAATTGCCCATCTCAAGCAGTTAATACAAGGGTCATGTCCCATTTTCCCTCATTAATTACTTAGGCATAAAATGACTAGGAGAACACTTCCTAGGTACAATTTCAACAAACCCCCTCATTTTGTTTTCTGTCCATGAATTTGCTATGAAGTTTGGAGGTTGATGCTACCTCATGTGTGACCATTTTAGGCTAATTTTCAGTTGTCCACTATCCATTTCAACTCAGTTCATTTGTGAGGAGGGGTGTATAGTTGTTAGAGGTGTCAAAAGAAGACAGTCCAACAGTGAGGGGAAAGGCAAACAGGACACCAGCAGTGAGGGTAAAGAAGACCTCTTTGATGCTAATGCTGATGACAGTGATATTGCAGATGGTGCTGACCTAGCAGAGATGGTTGGAGGACGCCAAATCAGCTATGACGTTTACTTGTTTTATGTTTAGTATTTTACTATTTTGTATTTCTGATTTCATGTTCGGAAATATGGCAAATGCCATTTGTCAAATTTTGGATGTAGTGTGACAATGGACTCATGGAGTCATGGACATATATCATGCTAATGATTCATTTCCATATCTATATCAACTATGTAATTTGAATTTCAAGCAATGTGCAAACTACAATGCCAATGTGTGTTACTTTTTGAAAACTTAATATATGTATTATTAAAATAATATAAACTTGAATATATATATATATATTTGGAGGACGCCAAATCCGCTATGACGTTTACTTGTTTTATGTTTAGTATTTTACTATTTTGTATTTCTGATTTCATGTTAGGAAATGTGGCAAATGTCATTTGTCAAATTTTGGATGTAGTGTGACAATGGACTAATGGAGTCATGGACATATATCATGCTAATGATTCATTTCCATATCAATATCAAATATGTAATTTGAATTTCAAGCAATGTGCAAACTGCAATGCCAATGTGTGTTACTTTTTGAAAACTTAATATATGTATTATTAATATAATATAAACTTGAATATATATATGTGTGTGTGTGTGTGTGTGTGTGTGTGTGTAAAGTATCCCGACATATATATATGTCTAATGGTCTTGAAAAAAAAGGAATAATATTGCACCCATTTGCAAGGGCTTGTCATTGATTCAATGATTTCGATGTCTCTTGTACTAATTGAAATCTTTGTAAAACGGGGCACGACTTGAATGGCATAAGTACTATGAATAGTTCTGAAAATGGATCATTACCATGGTTAATGGAAAACGTGTACACTGCTTTTGGTGCAAAATTACTCATGACACTAGGTAACTCGCCACTATGTGATATAAACATGATCATAGCTTGTCTTAAGAGCTTTTTGAAATTGTAGAATTTATAGGCAACTCAAGAGGGTTACGACTTAATGGTATATAGAATTGGTAAAGAAAGTGGAGTTGCTAGGCAAGTTAATCTTGGAAGGAAAGAGGTAGATGGATCCCAAGGCTTGCTTTTGTTTTGATCTCTTTAGGTATGATGGTCGATATCTAGCATAGAAACTAAGAAACCTAGGATTTTTCATTAAAAATATACAATCGTTGAGTTTGTTTCTATCATTCATTCTCTCATCACTATAGCCAAACAACTTCAATGATTTGATTGTATTAATGCGGGTAAAATCATGTCGAATGACCCCTCCCAAACACACCATCAAACGGTTTGATCACATTTATTAAGCCAATTAATTGTAGCATTCTCATCCTCTATTGCTAGTGAGCATGCCATGAGATTTATCAACACTAGGCAAGGATGCAACAGACGATGTAGATGAACATAATCTTTTTACTTGTGACAACCAATTTCTCAGGTTGCTAAATGTATTGCAACAGTTCAAGCAACTGAGAAAAAATTAGACTTGCTCCTTCTTGTTAGACTTTCAAATTATTCTAAAAAGTGTTTAACCATGTTTGGGGTGCTTCATGAGATTTGGGGTACATAGTGTATGTCCAACCCCTAAATGATCTGAGATGGATTATAGCATGAGATAAGATGAGATAAGATAAGATAAGAAAAGATAATTTTATTAATGTCCAACAAATGCCCACAAAAGTAGGTCAATGAGACTATGCAGTACCCTGATAACAATACAAAATGGGAGCATAAAAGTAGCTCCTATAAAAAGATAAAAGCAAAACTCAAACCAAACCCTAGTCCTATAAATGGAGAGCTGATCTTGGAGAAAAATATATACAAGTGGAGATATGACGAGAGTTTTTCCAAGGAAGGAAAATGTATGAGGGGAGTGGATCCAAGAACTGTGATACAAAACTCTCGTCATGGGCCACTAAAAGCACTGGAAACATTGTAAGCATTAGGAGTATCTCTCCTACCATCCGAGGCCAATTAAAGGAAGCTCAAAAGAGTATTTTGTCTGGAAGAAGAGCTAGAAGAGGAACTGCAATGAGTAGTGCGTAGATGCCTGGAGGAGGGTGCTTGATGTCGCAACCTGGAAGAAGTCGTATGTCTGTCGCAATGGGGCCGAGACAACCCCTGTCGCTAATGTTGGGTGGAGGTAGAGGTGGGTTGTCGTGTCTTAACTGAGCAATCAAGGTCTATGCCACCATCTATCTATCTCTTTGTGCCCCTAGAGTGTAGCAGTAATCTTGCGAAAGCTTAGAATGTTTAATAACAATCGTAAAGACAATATATAAATGTATATAAATATATATAAAAAATTTATAAAATGGTGAATATGAATTGATACAACGAGAGTGGCCTAGTGTTTTATAGGGCTTGTGATGACCATTCATCTAAGGTCACGTCCTTTCAAGTCTTTATATTTATTATTGTTATTATTTAATAATTAATATTTACATATAACTTATGTTTGTTACATTGCCCCCTTCTTTAGAGGAGCTTTGTCCTCAAAGATATATCCTCTAACATCTTCCCTACTCAAATTTATGAGCACTTTGAACATTGTCAAAACTTTTACTTCCCGTCGATGATAGTTATAACTCTTTTTAATTTTTTTAATCCTTCTATACATTTCCTCCTTAAGACTTAATAAGAGCTTTTGAGTTGGTAATTTATTTTTAATTATTGTTTATTTCATTAAAAATCAGGACGACGTTGCGGTTTAATCATTCCAATCAAAAACCAAGTAATGCTCTTGTGAGTCTTCCATTATTCTCGTTATGATGATTATCTTTCCAAGCCCATACAATGTCTTGAAAGGCAGGTGTTATGCGTTGGTCACAGAAATTTTCATATCCAGGTGTATTCCCGATAGTTTTACTCACATCCACCATGTATAGAGAAGGTGCTACTTCAAAAAACTTTGTATGAATGCCCATTTTCTTACCAAAAAGAACATTGCCAGCAATGAGACGACACATAATTACACCGCATGCCGATATGTCTGCCTTGGCACCAATGTAATTTACTCTACTTAACACCTCTGGAGCTATGTAGGAAGCAACCCCGCAATGAGTGTGCAACAAGCCATCCTTCCTCACCTGGTCCTGAAGGGCGCTAAGTACAAAATCCGCTATTCAATTCTTCGCACTGATATGGTATGAACATATTCTGGAACCTAAGACACTACGACAGTATCGAGATTCCGGGTAGGGTTTTTTTCTTATCTGACGATAACATCTCACGGAACGTATCCCCATAGAATTCTTCGAGACTGAAAATTGACCATTTGAGATCTTAGTCCAGAGTTGGTGGTTGGAATAGCTTACGTAAGGAATTTTATCAACACATCCCCTATGATTTAGTTTGTTGATCTCAATAAATGATGGAATAAAAAATACCCAACAATCACGAGACTGTTTATTTTGAACCATCGCGATTCTTCTATTTAGTTGTCGCATCAACAGAACATAGGGCATGAAAAACAACATTGGTTTGTTCACTGTCCATTCCTCCTTTTCATTAACACAAATAAATTTGCAGTTGAAAGCATTGGTATCTTTTTGCTCCAATGGAGATATTAATGGATAGTACACCTCGGTATCATTCACCAATTGAATTTTATCTTTTAATAGTGTCGCTAAATCCAATTGCATGTGACTACTCTCCCCAATTTTAACTATCTCTCGACAATTGTTCTAAGTATCCTCGTTGAGCGACCAAAATTCATTGTCATTTATTATACCCTATTGTCTGTCAACAAAGAAGTCCTCACTCAGAGCCTTAATCATTGTCCATTGACTTTGATCTTTTGGCATTAATCTCTGCTGCAGGATTCTCAATATCCGATCCTATGAAAGCATGGATGGTAACAACCACAGGTTTAAAGTTTAGGCATTGAAATTTAGGAAGGAACCGATCAGACTAGTCAATTGCATTTGCAACTTCTATTACCACGCATTTTTCCTCTGCTAAAAACAACCATGTCTTGTCGCTGAGATTCTTGGAAAAACTCATCTGCGATAAGGGACGTTGACTGTCAGAGACTTCACGTGGAAGAGAGGGCTGCCATTTCCATTGGGTATTGCCGGAGGAGATAATCCCCATGAGGAATTTCCCTTGTCTGTGATGTCATCCAAGGAAGCTATGAAGGTCGTCGCATAACATATGAATGCAATTTCCTTGCTCTTCTGAGATGCAGGATTCTTAGACATCTGTATTCTTTGATTTCACCAACTACCCTAAAATCTTTCTTAAGATCTGCATTAGCTTCTTTATCAAGGCCACCTACAAATATTTCGAATTCCTTTTGCTTTCCCCTATCTTTTAAGGGAGCAGGAATGTCATTAATTTGATCTTCTTCATCTTCATAAGATTTATCCACGCCCTCAATGTTATGGGCTACTAACTCTATCAGTTCGTTGTCATGGATGGAAGAACTCGCCCTATCTTGATAGGAGTGGTCATCGCCGATAATTTAATGAACGCATCCGTACATCGGAACTTGCAAACATTGTTCCAAAACCAAACATCAAATATGCCTAGAAGACACCAAAATCCTAGCTAAAGAAAACCACTACTTCAAAAGAAAATTTAGGGAAGCCCTAGAAATAATCAAGCATCCAAACAATTTAAATAGGGATGGAGGCCTCGAGGTCAGCACTAGTTAGCTTCCTTCTATCCTAAACCATAGATCAAGTAGTTAACCTAATAGCCCCTTCTTATACAAAAAGCTAATCTTTTAAACCTTAATATTAACATCCTGTTTGTTAATAATGTTAAAATTTAAAATTAAAATTTTTTAATAACTTTAATATTTAACTACAATAATTAATTAAATTATTAATTCCTAAATAATCTATTGCACCCTATGACATAATACTTTTTAGATTAATATTAAAATTTTGAAAAAAGAAAAAACTAATATAATCTATTATTGAACAATCATTTTTATATAATCATACTAATTTAACCCTCATTGAAATTAATTAATATATTAAAAACATTTAATTAAACCTAAACCTTTGGATTTAAAATATCTTTATACACATATATATTCATATTCTTACTTATATATAAAATTCTTTCTCTAAATATTAATAGGTTAGATTATTAAGCTTAATACTACAAACATAATACTTTCAATAATTAATAAATAGCTTCTTAATAATGTTTAACTTAGGGTTAATTTTTAATTTTTAGCTTTTATAGATTAATTAAATTAACCAACCAATTTATAATTTTCAATTAAAAACACCTTCAACCCTAAATCCCCATAGCCGACCTAGAAACTTGCATCTGCATCTCATTACTATTTATCAAGATCTTATGCTCTTCATACAACTCGACTTTTTGTCCTGAGGATGGATCCTGTTTTGGATTCGAAACGTCGACATACGAATATGGATACTGTGGTCTCTCCGATTCTTTGAGCAGATAACATACTTGTTAAGTTTAGCCTAATTTAACTAGCAAGATCACTGAAAGAAACACAATCACAAGATAGCCAAAGATTTACCCTGGGAAACCCTCATGGGGTAGAAAACCCAGCAAAGCTTTCCTCAATATAGATAATCAACCCAATACAAGATGTAGTCTTCAACAAGAGCTCCTTCTCCTCCTATGCAGACCTCTCTCTCTCCTATGCGCCAATCACAAGTGAGTGAATGAATGAGATAAATGAGGAACACACCTCCTCTATTTATACTCATGTTCTAACTGACTTTTCACCCTAATGGGGCCGACCTCTCCCAGGAGAGTCTAATAACCCCTAAATAGTAAACTCAGGGCCGACCTCACATGGGAGATCTAATAACCCTAGTTACCACACTCTCTCAGAGGAATAAACATCTCCGGATATACAATAGGTCACCACGGAGAAATGTACCATCTCCGGAATAATAAAATACAAATATAATATTCTTAGAAGTTACAATATTCCACCACTCCCCCTTAACGAGAAGGATATTATAACAACATCTGCAGGAGCAAGGAGTCAACAACTATATGATACATGATACATCTATAAATCATTGGAAGCTTTCTTCATACATCATCATCAGTAACTCAAACAGTTACTAGAACATAATCAATACTGGTACATCAACATCTTCAGTACTGAGTCTTCATCTTCTGCAGCACTCGAACAGCTACAGTAACATCATCATCATCTGGATCACTTGATCAACAGCATCTGGATCATCTGGATCATCACGATCTACAGCATCTGGATCATCTCGATCTACAACATCGTCATAGCAGCATACTCTGCAATACACAAGATCCTATTACGGGATGATCAATCCCTCTCACTTTAGGACATAGGTCCAAGGATGATACATTCCTGATCAGATTCCCAGGATGATCAATCCTTATCAATTTAAGACAAGTCCCATGTCTATGGACGATGCAATCCAAATCAAATTCCTAGGATGATCAATCCTTATCAATTTAAGACAAGTCCCATGTCAATGGACGATGCAATCCAGATCAAATTCCTAAGATGATCAATCCTTATCAATTTAAGACAAGTCCCATGTCTATGGACGATGCAATCCAAACACATCGTTTTGAACTAAATGTTCAGGGACGATGAAGTCCTATCATCAATTTTCGGAGACAGATGTCTATAGATCAATTCAGGGGACCGAAGTCCAGGGATGATGCAATCCCTCTCGTCCACTAGGGACCACTTCTCGGAGACATCTGTCTACGGATCAATTCAGGGGACCGAAGTCCAGGGATGATGCAATCCCTCTCGTCCACTAGGGACCACTTCTCGGAGACATCTATCTATGGATCAATTCAGGGGACCAAAGTCCATGGATGATGCAATCCCTCTCATCCACTAGGGACCACTTCTCGGAGACCTCTATCTACGGATCAATTCAGGGGACCGAAGTCCAGGGATGATGCAATCCCTCTCGTCCACTAGGGACCACTTCTCGGAGACATCTGTCAATGAGGTTCTGTCAACGGATCAATTCAGGGGACCGAAGTCCAGGGATGATGCAATCCCTCTCGTCCACTAGGGACCACTTCTCGGAGACATCTGTCTACGGATCAATTCAGGGGACCGAAGTCCAAGGATGATGCAATCCCTTTGTCAACTTAGACCCAGTCTAAGAACCATTCATCGACCTCATCGTCGATATCACCAATACAGGTATCCACATCATCGACCTCACTGTCGATGCAGACAATCTCATCATCAGTGACCACATCACTCCCCCTTTCGAGGAGGGTCCTTTTGAACTACACCAAGCTTGTCTCAAAAATACTCAAACTTTACTCGAGACAGAGGTTTGGTCAATATATCAGCAACTTGTTCGTCAGTGCTTACATACTCGAGCTTGATAGCTCCTTTCTGCACCATATCCCATATATAGAAATATCGGATCTCTATGTGCTTTGACTTATCATGGAACACTGGATTCTCTGTCACCTTGATACAACTCTGGTTGTCACACAGGATCACAGTGGGGTCCATCTCTAAGTCAAATAGTCCTGACAACAGTTTCCGAAGCCAAACTACTTCACAACTAGCAAAGCAAGCAGCTATATATTCCGCTTCAGCTGTACTGAGAGCCACACTAGACTGCTTCCTGCTGAACCACGAGATCATGGCAAATCCCAGACAATAGCATCCTCCCGATGTACTTTTCCTGTCTGATACACTTCTTGCCCAATCCGCATCTGTGTAGCCATGCAGTCTGAAGTTATGATCTCCAAGATAATATAGACCAAAATCTATTGTACCCTTTAGGTACCTCATCACATGCTTTGCAGCTATCAAGTGAACTCGTCTAGGTTCCACTAGATACTGAATCAAGGTATTCACGGCAAAGCATATATCTGGTCTGGTATTTGTCAAATACATCAATGACCCAATAATTTATCTATACAGAGTCATATCCACTAACTCTGATGAGTCATCAGCTAACAGCTTCAAGTTGGAATCCATGGGAGTGGCCATGGCTTTACATTCCAACATGTCAAATCTCTTCAGGATTTCCACAGCATACTTTCCCTGGTTAAGAAAGATTCCTTCTGAGCCTTGCCATACTTCCAGACCTAGGAAGTAGTGCATCAATCCGAGATCTTTCATCTCAAATTCTGAAGAGAGCTTCTTCTTGCACTCGATAATCTGTTTCTCATTTCCAGTCAGAAATAGATCATCCACATATAACAATAATCTGACAAGTTCATCATCCATAACTTTGAGATAAAGGTTAGGATCAACTTTACTCTTGGTAAAGCCCAAGCTTGTCAAGAAACTGTCAATTCTAACATACCAAGCTCTGGGAGCTTGCTTTCAGCCCATACAAGGCCTTCTTCAGTTTGCACACATGGGTTCTTCCATCTTCCACCTCAAATCCTTGTGATTGTTCTATGTACACTTCCTCCTCAATCACACCATTCGGGAAGGTTGTCTTTACATCCATCTGGTGTAATTCCCACTTCATCATGGATGCAAGTGCCATGATGGTCCTAATGAAAGTGTACCTTGCCACTGGTGCAAATGTTTCTTCATAGTCAATTCCCTCTTTCTGAGAGAATCCTCTGGCCACAAACCTTGCCTTATATTTTTCAATGTTGCCATCCGCAGCATGCTTTATCTTGTATATCCATTTGGAGGATACCACACTCTTGTCTTTTGGCTTGGGGACTATATCTCAAACATCATTCTTTATTATTGACTGGTATTCCTCCGTCATTGCCTCCACCCACTCTTTCTTATGAGATGCTTCTTCATAACTAGTGGGTTCTTGATCTACAAGGTCACACATCAGGGCCACATAGTTGGAGAATGTCTTTGGTTTCTTGCTCACCCTAGTGGAGCCTTCAGGAGCTCCATACTTTTCTGCTCCTAGAATAATGTCTCTTGCCCATGCTAGTTTTCTCTTCCTTGATATGTCCATGATAGGGGGTTCTTGTGGTTCCATCATGTCATGGTCTTCAGGTGTTGCCTCTTCAAGGGTTGATGCAGCTTCTGTAATTCTGGAAGGTGCATCTTCCTCATATACTTCTTCATACTGGCATTTCCTAGACCTCTTGAGAGCTGCCTGTTGCCAACTAAGTTGTACTTGGTTGGATTATCAAGCGAGCGGGCAGAGTGGAACATGATACATGTTCATTTTTGGTGATTTGATGACCAGCTGGCCTTTTAAAGGGCCCCGTTTTTTTTTTTTTTTCCACATGTCCATGGCCCTGCGGGGTTTGTAATAAAACGTGCTAGCATGGTGTTTTGTAAAAGACTCGGTTCCTTAGGACTTTTTGGCCAAGTTAGGTATTCCAAGGAGTTTTTTCACCTATCTATTATGTCTTGCATTAGTGCATAACATAATTAATTGGTTTTTCTCCTGCTCCTCCAAAGCTGGAATGCCTGGGGAGGCTGACGGGCCTTAGGGAGTTATTAGAGTCTATGGGTCAATGTATATGAACATGCTAGGCGTTAATTTTGAGTCATATGGACATGTGCTAAGTCCCCCTAGGTTGTTTTTTAATTTTCGGCAAGTTTTAATTTTTCCGTAATTTGGGCCATTTTTTAATGGTTCAATTAAAAAAATTGTAATTGGCCTGTAAGGGGCGTCTGGAGGTATTTTTTGCCTTAGGGGTGCTCGTTTTCTAACTCAGAGCACTCCCTAAACCCCTAAACCCACTTTTCCTAATGTTTGGGTGCTTCTATTTTTGTCAAAATCCAAAAAAGACAAAAATCCCATAAAAGTCATAAAAAAATCAAAAAAGTGAAAAAGTGACTTAAAAAATATTAAATTTTTGGAGAGTTTTGAGGGACTGATTTGGATCAGCACATTTCTAGGAGTGATTTGGGCTATTTGTAAGGTGTTTGGGCAGCCCCAAATAAGGAGAAGATTATGCCCATAAGAGAGGGGCGCATTCACCATGAGAGAGGGGCGCACTTATTGTTTGGGCAGCCCACGAGTTATGGTTAGAGCAGCACATTGTATGCTGCCATGTTAGCACCATGCATGCTGGTTTATGGCAGCTTGTAAGGTGGGAAGGCAGCCCCTATCTCTCCATGTTTCGTGCCAACACTCCCCCAATTCCTCTCCTTGACATGGGCGCACTCCCCTTAGCCATTTTCTATATATTCAAGCACTCTCTCCATTGTTCATTAGGGAGCATTGGAGCAAGAGACTTATGACTGTAATATTTTTCTCATTTGAATAAAAGAAGACTTTGGAGGTCAGCTTGTGGTGTTTTCTCACATGTGGATGTAATATCTTGATTCATTTCCCAAGATGACTTGTGCATAAGTTTCATTCTTCAAAGGTGTGGTGTGCTCATCGGAAAGATTGTTACCAATCTATGAGATAAGCTGTTTTCAATTTGTTTATTGTAGCAGCTTAGTGATGTGTGCTTGGTAAGAGATTATTTTTGTGTCTTTCATTTGTTTATGGATATGCAATCATAGTTTCTTGTGAGTATATATCTACACTTGATATTTTTTTTGGTGAGATCTGTGATGTGCAGGTGTTTCTTGAGTTGGCAAGAAGGAGGATCTTGTTTGTTTCCCCTTTTTACTAATCATTGTT
The DNA here is from genome assembly GCA_027924585.1 of Larix kaempferi. Taxonomy (NCBI): domain Eukaryota; kingdom Viridiplantae; phylum Streptophyta; class Pinopsida; order Pinales; family Pinaceae; genus Larix; species Larix kaempferi. The sequence continues at coordinate 4,376,814 of BSBM01001331.1, read as the reverse complement.
TGCAGATATAGTCCCTTCAAACATCACTCAACCATCTTCAAAGCTTCGATTTTCAACAAGGATTTGTTCCATCTCTCTCTCTCTCATTCAGGAAAAAATCAAATTTTATGGTTACTAGTTACTAATCAAAAGTGGATCTGATTTACATACTGCTGTTACAACTTAAATAAATCAGATTCTGTCATCAAGAAGTTTTATTTTTTTTATTTTATAAAGAGTTTATTGTTCATAGATCAAAGCTTCTTGGTTATCTAGTACTTTCTTTTCAAAAACTGGTTTAAGTTGTCAAAATCTTTCAAGTTTTTCTGAAGTAGTATTAGATATGATTTCAAAGTATTATCTGCCTGCCCTAGAGCTTGAAATTTGCAGCCATTAAAGGCTAGCAGAGATCCCAGGTAGACAAGCCCCATAGCTTGTTTTATTTGGTTATTTTTAGTCATTTTTACTTAGTTTTTAACTTAGAATTTTTTGGGTTTTTTAGGAGGTGTTCCAAAGACACTCTTAAAGTGTTTTTGGGCATCTTATACTAATTATTGCTTGCTGGTTTGCAGCAAAAGACGAACAGGTAGGAGGAAGTGCTGCCGAAATTTCGAGCATCCAGGCGATCCGGAGGACAAATTTCCATATTTTTCAAAACCGGTCATTTTTTCCTATAATTTTGTAAGCCACCAAGTCACATTAAGTAGACTGGGGCACTTCTCTAAATCATTGTAAACATTTTTAAACGAGAGCAAGTGGGCTAGCCAGCGCCCATACCCCATCCCCCCAGGGGTGGCCTGTGTCGTCTCATTTTCATGGCGTGATTTTTAGAGTAGTTTATTTCTTTGTTTTCCGGCATTTAATAAAATCAATTAGGATTAAAATAAACCTTGTTGGTCCGTTCCACTGGCGGGCCACAAGTTCACTCATAACATAGTTTTTCACATTTTTTTTACAAACTCATAACGCCCCCCTTGCTTTCCCGAAGTAGGGTTTTTGTATGAGGGCTTGCCCGAAATACATGCCTGAAAAGAGACTCCTGGGGTTTTAAAAAAGATAAAATTTGGGTTCATAAAATTTTTTATAAAAATACCAAGGTCTTCTCCCGTATGCTCTGTGGCCAACTTGCAGCTCAGTCTGATCCAGTTGGTACACACCAGAAAGGAGGGGATGACTAGTAATAGGATCTAACACCGCCCCAATAAAAATCCTTTTTGTGAAAATCCGGCACAACACGCATTTTGTTGTCGTGGGCAAATTTCCCAGAAGGCTTGGGATAACACTGAATAGCGACCTCTTGGAAACCGTTAGGCTTGCCCTCGTTGGTATAGCATCTGAACACCTCCTCGAGACTCCGATTCAGCCCAAAGCTTGAGAGGGAAGCCATGCTTCAAAATTCCGGACATGTTCCCCCGTACCTTGCGTATATCGGGAACCCACCTGCCTTAATAAAAAGATCACCATCACATTAATTTTTAAAATAAACCAAGAACACTCGCACAACATTTACCTTTCCTGCTTATGCATTTGTTTATTGACTCCATTATAAGGCACTGGTCTTGTTTCAATTTTATTTTCATATTGTTGACTAATGTGCAGTTAAATGATGATTATTCTAAATGGGAGTAAATGATAAATGAAATTTTCATTTGACAAATGTATGTGTTGTTTATTCTTGGTTACCAAAAATATTTCCTAACTCCTAGATTAGACGCCTTAGTTTCTTTTTATCTTAAGGGTCCACCCCCCTTGGCTTCGCTAGGAAAGCCTAGATGGAGGAGTCGAGTCCCAAGTGACAGCACTTGACTCTGACTTGCCCCCAAGGCCACACCAGCAGCTTGAAGACTTCTGCTGCGTTTTCCCAGGTGTGGAACCAGGCGGCAACACTGCCTCTTCATCAAATGTCACATCCCTACTTATTTCCATATGATGGAATCCTGGGATGTATATTCTGAATGCTTTGGATGCTTCACAATATCCAACAAAAATTCCTTTCTTCCCAGAAGGATCTAGCTTGGTCCTCTTTTCTTTTGGAATGTGAATGTATACTGGGCATCCAAATATCTTGAGGTGGCTTTCCTCGGGCTTCTTCCCTGTGAACACTTCTTCTGGGGTTTTGAAATCAAGAACACTATGAGATAGTCTATTCTGCACATAGACTGTTGTCCTGGCTGCTTTAGCCCATAAATACATAGGTAGGTCTTGATCATGTATCATAGTCTTTACAGCTTCCTTGATGGTTCTATTCTTTCTTTCCGCAACACCATTTTGTTGAGGATTGTAGGGAGTGGTTAGCTCCCTTTTGATCCCAGCTTCTTTACAAAATACTTCAAAGTCTTTTAAAGTGTATTCTCCACCATTATCTGTCCTGAGTATCTTAATCTTCTTTTCTGAATGGTTTTCTATCAAGGCTTTGAATTCCTTGAATTTTCCAAAGACTTCATCTTTTCCCTTCAAAAAATATATCCAAGTCTTCCTTGAGTAGTCATCAATGAATGTAAGGTAGTATTCATATCCACTCAAGGATGTGGATGGCATTGGTGCACATACATCTGAATGGATAAATTCTAATGTACTCTTAGTCTTTGTTTCACTCTTTGGAAATGGGTTCTTGATATTCTTTCCTTTTGCACAACCTTTGCAAGTGCCATCATGATCAATCTTTAAGCCTGGTAGTCCTATGACAACCTTGCTCACATGAGGTAGTGCTTTGTAGTTAATGTGAGCAAGTATTCTATGCCATAGCTCACTTGGGCTAGTGGCTTCATGAACAAGGGCAGCTTCTGGATGGCCCTTGAGCTTGTATAGACCTCCTTCCTCTTCACCAATAACAATTGCATCCTCAATTGATTTTCCTTTGGGCCACATGAGTACTTGACCATCTATGAATGCAACCCTATAGCCTTTCTTATCTAATGTTGAGATAGAAAGTAGGTTCTTCTTCAAGCCTGGTACATTTAATATTTCTTTCATCTTCAATGGGGTTCCAGAATCAAGCTTGTAGCTTGCTTCACCAATTCCCTTGATGGGATATTGATAGTCATCTCCTAAAGATACGTTCTGTGGAGAGGTCTTCTCTTCAAGACTTGAGAGAATTTTCTTTTGTCGTGTCATGTGCTTTGAAGCACCACTATCAATGAGCCATGTATCTTCTCTAGGTGTCACAGACCCAAAGAGAGCAGAGAATAACACATATTCTTCTGCATCTTCTTTTTCTATTTAGATCTTTTCTTTTGAGGCCTCTCATCCTCTTCTTCACTATCATCTTCTGCTATATGTGCTTGATGTCTTTTGTAATGAGTGTTCTTCTTTTTCTTCTTTGAAGGACAATTCCTAGCAAGGTGTCCCAATTTGTCACAACAAAAGCAATGGACTGATGAGAGGTCTCTTTCTGAACTTGTTCTTCTTTTCTTTTGAAACTTGTGTGGAGGTTGAGACTCCTTGTGACCATTCTTCTCGGAGTTGAAGTGACTCCTTCTTCTTCTTCTGGTATGAGTAGCCAAAGCTTGGTCATCCTCTTTGAGAAGGGCTTCTCTATTGGCTACCCTAGCTTCTTCTTGAATGCAATCCTCCCATACCACATCAAACTTCATACTTTCTTTCCTAGCACACATAGTTTGGATGAATGACTCCCAAGGTCTAGTGAGACCATTTAGAGCAGTCATGACTAGTTCATCTTCATCAAGGGTATCTCCAATGGCATCTAGTTGTTCCTTGAACTGGGAAACCCTTGAGAAATAGTCTTGAATAGATTCTCCTTTATTCATCTTGGTGCTCTTCAATTGAGCTCTCAGATTCATCTTCCTATTGATGTTCTTTCCCTCATACATTCTGGAAAGGGCATCATACATCCTTTGGGGTCTTCTTGGATGCCACATGGGGAATCAAGTGGTCTTTGATAGAATCAGCAATGATTCTCTTTGCCCTAATCAGGTCCTTCCTATACTTCTTTTGGCTTCATCTTCTTCAAGTTCTGCAACCTCATCTTTAATATATTGGACAAGATCATCTTTAATATATCGGACAAGATCATTCTCTTCAAGAATGAGACCAATTATGTATTTCCATGCTCGGAAATTTTCTATACCCTCTAGCTTGTCTTCAAGCTTAATGCTTGGAGCCATCTTATCCAGGGGTCAAAGAGATTGAAGTTTCTCAAGAGATAGAATAACACTTACCAGGAGATAAGCTTGATTGAATTGAGAATACTGGTGTGTTCTGCCCCTCATATCCAAGAAATGCATAACGTAGAAGGCCATCTTGGGATGTAACACCCCAGGAGGGTTGATCCAAGTGACTTGCACAATCTGTCTATAAATGTCATCTCTAGTGATTATGTTCACCGCCTGTATAATAGGGTAAGAGGCATTGAAGCGCATTCAAGGAATACCCAAAAGGAGGAAGTCGATCCATCGCAATACCAACTCTGAAGGAGCAAACCAACATATCGAGTGACCCGAAGGGCTAGCTGAGGCAATGACAAATGGCCTCTGAAGAGAGATAGACCTTGTATGGGTACTGATCACGCCCCTTCACCGTGTCGACGAAGCTCCAAAGGTGGTGTAAGAGAGTGACAAGACAAAACATAGCCTCAAGCTGAAAAGGTTGAGCACCAAACTCTACGAGCACAATGAGTTGAGGTGTCGTCTGTTTGCATATGATCATGCAATGGAGGAGAAGGATCTGTACTCTCTCTGTTGAGGCCCAATCACAGTCAAGTAGGCATGGCCCCCACACCTCAAAGCCATAGAGGATTGTGGGTTGAATGAGAGTATCCATGAAAGGCGTCTTGGATGAGATGTCCTGAAAATAGTGCCTGAAGCACTATATCTCTAAAAGGGCTAGGGAGTCGTATCCTTTATTAACTCTAGGTTGAAGAGCATGCACAAGCTGAAACAAGGACCTGTGAACTGAACCCCCAAACAGGTATAGGTACTAGTGATCTCAACCTCTTCCCCTCTGAAGAAGAAATGAAGATCAGTGAGTAGCCTCTTTGATCAGTTGAAGATCACAAACTTAGTTTTACCTAGGTTGATCGTCAATTGATGAAGATCACAAAAAAGGGCCAAGGGATCTAACTATCTCGACAAACCCTCTGGAGATGAGGCCAAGAGGACCACGTCGTCATCAAAGAGCAGGATAGAAATCAAGGCCTAGTGAAGAAAGCACCCATCGTTGTCCTGAATGTGCACACCCCTGTTTAACCCCAATAGTACTCCTGATAAAATCTGAAATCCACTAGGCCATGCAAATACGACCAAGGACTAACATAATGGCAATCATAAGGGTCCTGAAAATACGAATGTCTCATTGTCTATGGAACAATGCCACTCTGGGTATAGAGTCAAACACCTTTTGGAAGCCTACAAAGCAACAATAGACTTTCGAGGAGCGATGAGGTGCCTCCTCAATGATGGCACGGAGCATAAGAATGTGATCAATGGTCTGGTGTGTTGGTCCGAAGCCTGCCTGTCCTTTGGTTTTGAGTTGTCTCCTCTCAAGCTCCCAAAAAGCTACATATGGAGGATTGTAGCATATAGCTTGGAGAAGGTGTGGCCAACCATGATCGTTTTATAGCTACTAGGATCGATATTAGGGGCCCAATTTATGGATCGGGTGAATAATATGATGTGACCACGATTCAAGGAAGCCAGTTCAAACCACGTGGTTAAACAGATCGGCCAAGTGACAATCAAGTGCTCGAAGGCCATGCTTGAAGAGTTCAACCTCGAACCCTTCTTCATCCGCTGCTCTACTAGAACTCATGGCCCAAACAGCCTCCCGGACATCATGGGGTTTGAATAAATAACAAGAGGGGGGCAAAGGTAACATGGATAAGGGGTTGCCCCGAGATGTCATACAGGGAAGTGGTGTGAGAGAACATGGCTTTTGGATCAAGATCATGCGGAAGACGGGAGTGGCAAGCGAAGATGGTACGCCATAAATGTTTAGGGGAATGAATAAGGGAAGTACTCAACTCTCATCGCCTATGACAGATGAAGAGGCATTTCTTGTGGCGAAGGAGAACATTAGGAAGCTTTGAGAACTGGGTAGGAGGGGTGACCATGGTTGAAGGCATGCCAAAGTTGGGTGTGGAGGTGCTTGCAATTATCATCATACCACTGGTTCATGGGGTGCATCCAGACTTTTGGGGGAGGAGGGTGGATCGAATTAAGTGGGGATAGGTTTAAAGGGCAATCTCCCAAATGATAGAAGAAAGACACATGTACTTGGCAGAGGCGAACTCGAGGGAAGCAAATCGAGATACGGGAAGGAGCATCTAGCATGAGCGATGGTTCAGCATTAGATGATCACTGGTTCAGTGTTCTTCCCTAGGATGTTGGATATCTCTTACCTAGATGGTAGATGCCTTGCGTGATGTCCACATGGAGGATTCACCTAGTGGTAGAATGCCCTATAAGATATGAGGAGCATTGTGTATTGTACAGGAGAGATACAAGCCCTAAATGGCATATGGAAGCTTGACTTCCTATTTGAAAGATTGGAGATGGTTCAAGGATGCCTAGGGATTTAACAATGTTCTTGCAAGGGGTAGTTTCCCTAGTGGAGTGCTTGGCTTTGGAAGACGGATAGAGTCTATGGAGGCTCGAGATGGAGTGGTGTGGACTTGACTTGCATAGCTTCATCATCTTGGGTCAGCATTGTGCACGATAACATCACTAAAGTTTCACATTTGTACAGCACTTCACTTTTGTCTGGCTTGCTTATGTTTAGTAGGCTTGCTTGTAAGGCTTAGGTCAACATGTGTTATCTTGTTGGCCTCCCTTACCTCTCATATAAATAGAGGAAGGAGAAATTCTTTCCAAACAACACAACACATTACGCATTCATTTTTATCTCTTCTTTGGAGTGCTCTCTTAGTGATGTGCTAGGGTTCATGAGTAAACTCTAGTGAAGCATATGAGGAGGTGGGCGATTTCTCTCTCTTGAAATTCTTCTTTATACATTTGATCTCTCTCTTGGGTGCTAGGGTTTCTTGGTCTCTTAGAGCATCTTCAATTCTAGGGTTAGGGTTTCATCCCTTGGAAGCTAGAGATTAGGGTTCAGACCCTTGGATGTATTTGGGGAAGAAGAGGAGGACATCTTGCCTTGAAGATAGTGTTGGAGTGATTCTTGTAGTTGGAGGATCTAGGGTTTGTTAACTAACCCTGGCTAGGGCATCTTGGGTGGTTGCATTTTGTCTAAGAATTGAGAGGAGGCTATCGTATGTATGTACTTGATTCATTGAGCATGGCACCTGTGAATGGCACCCATACAATTAATCACCAGACAGATTAGCTGGGATCCAAAATATGTTTAATTTTCCTCAGCCGATGACTCCTCTATTCCAATGAACATGGGTCTAAAGGATGAACATTAAATTCCTTCAAACATGGATCTCTATGCACCATTCAATGTAATAGCTTTCCAGATATTAGGGCCCCATTAGCTGTCCAGAAATCGCCTAAATCACAGTGTGGATGCCGAGCCAGAATTTGAAGATCATTTTCAAACTCCTCACAATAGTGGAGCACTTGCCATCAAAGCTGGAAGAAAGGTGCTAAGTTCTGCCATTTAAAATTTTCCTGTAGCTCCATTGATTGATCGGAGGCTGCCTGGATTTGCTGAGGTTGGAATGGTTGGATTCTACAGGATGAAGATCGTCCACCCAAGAAAATGCTCCTTCAAACCAATTCAAACTAGTGAGTCTGTAAGAGCATGTGATCATATGTCCCAAGACACTCTTTAGCAGCATCATGAGTTCCAAATTAAAAACACTCTCCAGTAGTTCCATGTAATCAGAAACAGGATCAACAACTCCTACGGTAAAATGCCAAACTTAGGAACTCCCAATCTAGACAAATCCACATCTGAAATGTTTGCCATCTTGATTTCTGAAATTGACAGTGTTGCCATATATCTTATCAGTAACAGATTCAGGTGCAGGCTGTCCACTGCTGTAATTATACTTGATATCCCAGCCATTGTCTGGTCCTTCAGGATTGTGCCTTGCACTCATAATAAAACTTCCACCTCCATTGGCTGTATGTTTTGGGATAACCGTCATATCATTAAGAATTAAGGCCTCTTCCTTGATCTTTACTTTTGAGATTCTGCCTGCCATCCTTTAAGATTTCTGGAGCATACGGAATGATTTTGCAGTGGCCAATAAAAGAAACTCCCAGATCCAAGCATCGATGACATCCCAGTAGATAAAGACATCGTCATTCCTTCAAATCCCATGTATGAGTAAAGGTTTCATGAGTAACTATCTCATTACAATTTCTGATATAATAGTATGGACAAGTACAGGAAATAGCAAAACCCTTCCTGTCATATTGCAATCCAGATTTCACTTAGATGCTGCCCAGGTCTGCTTGTTTACTGCTGTTGACACCACTTGACTGCCCAGAATGCACAGGATTGCTGGTTCATGATTACTGATTTGGGACAAGACAGTCCCAGACATACCCAGACCTCCTCATGAAAACCCTAGGTGAACACCCTATGCAAATAGGGGGTAACACAACCAATCATTCTTGACGAGTGATCCATCTCAATTTTCTATTCCCACTGGTTGACATCCCATATTGGAATTAATTTTGCAAGATTGTTTCATACAAAACAATACCTTGTCAAATAGTAGTGCCAAGCACTGTCAACTCGGTATTGGAAACATGGGTTGGGAAAAGTTGTTATATATGCCAAGTGCCTTTCATTATAATTATAGCCCCAGTTGGTTCGTTTGTAACTAAGGAATCAACCAAACTACATGTTTTTGAAGCAATTTTCACCAAGTTGGGAGCATCCAATAAATTGAACATAGTTCAATTATCTTTTATAGGACTTATGTGAAGCATCATCAATCCTCCAAATATCTACACCTCACTCACTTGTAATAATTGATAAATTGAAAACAAGATGGACAGACACAAGATCAGCAGCATGACCATTCTCAGCAAGCAAAAACCCCCAGTTGGTTTGTTTGCAACTAAGGAATCAACCACACTACATGTTTTTGAAGCAATTTTCTCCAAGTTGGGAGCATCTAATAAATTGAAGATGGTTCAATTATCTTTTATAAGACTTATGTGAAGCATCATCAATCCTCCAAATATCTACACCTCACTCACTTGTAATAATTGATAAATTGAAAACAAGATGGACAGACACAAGATCAGCAGCCTGACCATTCTCAGCAAGCAAAAACCCCCACCTCCAAAGAAGATGGATTCAAGGTTGTCTCAAGACGTAAAAAAAGGTTTGTTCAATAAAGTACCAAGAATCAGAGAGCCGGTCAAATCTAATTATAACAAATTTGTAGCCCTGGAATTAGATGAAGGCTGGAACAAAGAGATGACCCGAACAAAAATACACAGATGGCTCCTATTCCAAATTCAGACCCACAAGGAAGCACATCCCAGGTGATAGTGGAAGAAGAAGCCCCATCCCAAGGGCTTGCAGTAGCAGGTAAACCAAAAGAGAAGGAAGGGAATCCTCCAATGCAGTATGGGCCTGCACTTGAAGGAAACTCAGAAGATACAGAAATGACCAAGGAAGAAGAAGAAGAAGAGGAAGATCAAGCAGCTGAAGAAGAAGAAGAAGAAGAAGAGGACTCAGATTTGGTTAAGGAGGTGGTGATAACAAGCCTGTCTCCTTTGCTGATGCTCTCAAAAAAGGACATCAACCATCTCCACTTCTCACAACAGGGCGGCTGTCAAATCGAGAAAAAGGAAGAAAAGATATAGATTGTCCATGCCCCATCAAGGAAGCAATCAACTATAGACTTTCTGCTTAGAGGGTTCTAAATCTAAGTAGGTGGAATGTATTGCCACTGTTTATTCTTATGTAATCAATTTGTCAGGATTTATCATAGTAGACAAGAAAATGCAGGAAACACTTGCATCAGGAAAAGAGGCTGGAACCTCCATCAAAATAGGCTAGTATGAGAAGTTGGACTTTTGGATTTATTTAGCTGCTATTTGGCTGTTTTTTGTACTCTCTCTTTGCAGCTTGGGGAAACCCACAGCCTTTTAATATATAATCCTAACCGTTTCTGTCAAAACAAATTGATAAATTGAGGCGAAGTATGAGAACTAGAAGTTGGACTTTTGGACTAATTTAGCTGCTTTTTGTACTCTCTTTGCTGCTTGGGGAAACCCACAGCCTTTTAATATAAAATCCTAACCATTTCTATCCAAAAAAAAAATTGATAAATTGAGGCAAAGTACTAGCACCCATGCCAATATCGCTATTGCATATGCAATGCTACATTTTCTTCTAAAAGAAGGGAGATATTTAACTTTGTTTATCACTCCCTCTGCAAAGATTTTGGAGCTAAAAAATGAATTCCTAGGGGATGTGAATTCAAAATATGCTTCATATTTTACAAATGAATGTTCAACAAATAGAAAATTAACAAGTGAGCTCATGAATGTTTCAACATTCCAAAACATTGTAGTGAAAGAACTTGATGTGGATCAAAGCACCGTAAACAAAGTTTCAAAAAGTATTACATTCCTTTATAAGCTTCCCTCAAAGGTTGCTAATAGAAGCTTGGCCTTCATGTTGTGCATCTTTCACAATGGCTTGATTCTAGTACATGCACATTATTATTACAGTTGCCAAGTTTGAGAAAGACGTGCACATGAGTATTGGATAGATAGGGAGCAACTTCTATACATAATGCAACCATAGAAGACCAGTCTGAAATTGATAAGTTGTTGACCGAAGGAAATTCAATAAAGCATCTACAAAAATGGCTAGATGATCATATCTTTATCTAGATAATTATTGACCTTGTTTGATCCATAATTTGTTTGGGATATCGTGGATTTGTTTCTAGGCTAAGCTTAGCAAGCATAACCTTGCTTAGAGATTGTTGTCTAAGCTCAATAACCATACCTTGTTTGACATTGCACATGGTGCAGACAAAACCAGCTTGGGTTTTCTTACTTTGTCAAAACCTGACTGGGTCTCTCATCCTAAGTTTATTCATCCCATCCCTTGAACCATAAGTCCGACCTCAAAAATTGGACCAATTCCGTCTTTTACCCCTCAAAATGACATGTCAATTTGTGGGACTTTTTCCATCTATTTAGTGACAAGGATGTATCAATCGAGAACTTTTGAGTTTTATGTACTATAGTCACCAAGTAGAATTTGAGGTTTCACCTCCTACGGAAGAGCTGGATTTCACACAGCAACAAGGGGATTTGTCTTCAGGGTGCCAAATCCCTTGGATATCTTGTAATAAAAGGATGCATGAGATTGCTGGATCTTGTTTTGATGCACAGTTTGGAGTAGTCTTACAACCTTAAATAGCAGATGTTGATGATCAGGAAGTGATAGCTTTGGAGTCAGTCCACGTAATGATCAAGAGACAGCATAGATGAATCCAATGCACATCACAGACCTGAAGAAATGAGAGGGAATTCTACAGAAACTTTTGCCAAAGCATGATTACTGGCTGTTGTTAAGTAAGATGGTTAGGAGAAACAGATGTGCTTTTTACAGTCAAAGTCGGAAATTTTATAGACCAATGGCAGCATATAGTGACTCCATAAATTTACAGTAAAAGGTACATTTTTACAACAAATTTTTCAGTATGGCTTAGAGGCATTTCCTGTAGCAATATTTTCTTCAGGATGATGGTATTTCAAATTTATCTTAAGCACTCTGTAATGCCCTTTTTGTCCTGTTTTCATTCCTGAGTAATCCTTTGACCAAATCTAGACATATTCACATATTAGCTTATATCAAAATGATGATATATTATCCTTTCCAGCACTTCCAATTTTGGTCACAGCTTTTGGGATTGAATGGATACTTCACCCCAATATGACCTACAGTAGTGGAGCAATATGATCGGCCCAATGTGTATTTACAGCAGCTAGACTTAAGTTTTTCTGGTGTTGATCCCAGCAAACCTTCCTTATTCAGCTTGGCAGTCATTAGCACTTTATGGAGGCAAATCCATACTTACTTTTGGATAGAACAGACTTGTGAGATACTTTGGAACTTTTCGAGTCACAGGAAATCCATTACATAAGCAATTGCAATAAGGTTGGGAGCATCTTCAGCCAGTCCTTAGCAAAGATCAAAAGTCCCCAACATTGATAAAACTCCTAAATTCAGTTTGGATGATAGTAACCCTAGTGCATCGACAGCACTTGATGCTGAGAGCAATTCCCCAAAACCAAAATTCTTCTAATAAACTACCAGTGGGATTTGGCAACAGAAGGGTCTTACTCAATCCAAAGACACTGTCATTTTGAATAGGGAAGAGGTTCCGTTTTCAACCTGTACTGGCAACTTTTACCCTCATCTCTGACGTGCTGGAATGCCGTTATGCATATTCATGAACTTGGCTGAGATACGAGGCACCCTATCTCACTCCCTTTATGTGACTTTTGGGGGAATTTTAGATGTTTCTACTTGGTACCTCAACCCAGCATCATTGATCAATGAAGACTATATGGATCTGTTCTCAGACAGATCAACAGTGGCAGGAAAGGCACTACTACAGAACAGTTTTAGAGCTACTTTAGCTTTCAATCAGCCAGTAGTTACTAGTTAGGGGAGTTACACTCTATACCTGCATTGCATGAGGAGCATCCTAGCTGTAAAATATCCAAGGCCAATCACAAGTCTTAAACACAATGTCAAAGAGTTTGAAAAGGAAGCATCTAAGGCACTAGAGAGAAAGGGCACTCCATCCGAGAGAGGGGTTTTTGGCATAATCTAGCTCCTGAGTCCTCAATGCATCAAAAAGAGGAAAAGCGTTCCACCTATTGAAGTATCCAAGGTGGAGGTTGAAGCTGATTTAGGAGAGCATTCCATTATTTTGGCATATTTTAAGGGAAAATGTTTCTTTGGCACATGGTTCAAATACTATCTTGCACATGTATCCATACTGAATGCACCATTTAAGGATTTAATTCAACTGACCCCTTGATTTGAGTAATGTCCTAGCAATTAGGGAAAGCATCTAACAGTCAGCTCATGTTGCAGAGCTTGAGGACGTTATTATTTGAAGAGTTTTGAGGAGGAAATCTTGGTATTATTAACCCATGAGAGCCACTTTACATGGATTTTATTAGCATGAATGGAGGACACCCTATCCTCAATGAAGATGCTTGGCATTGCAACGAGGGAGGAATGTCCATCTTTCAAAGGTCCTTAATTGTTATGTGTTACACCTCAGAGCTGCTGCAGCACTCCAGCAGGGCTTAACCTAGAGCGAGGGGTCCAAAATTTTTGTTGTAAAGGCCAAAGTGGGTTACATTGTATGGATATTTGAATCAGGGGCTGTTGTCCCCCTGGATTGGTCATGGCCAGGCTCCTTGGTTTCACTCTTAGAAGTACTTGGCTTGGTGGCACAGCTGACTGCCCCTTCGGTGTGTGGATGTCCCCACCATGCAGGGATTTAAGCCCATGGGTTGGTGTTTGGGGCATTTGGGGGTGACCCACCAAGGCACATGACCACATTGGTTTTGTTATGCAGAGGTGATTGCGTCTTGTAAAGGGTTGTTGTCCCCTATCTAGCACACCTCCTTCACCCACTTGGACCTAATTCTAGCACTCAGAAACCCCTCTTCTAGTGCGTTTCCCTATGACGTCATCCTACCACCATTGAGCCTACAAGCTTGGAAAGGGGGGAGATAGGGATAAGCATCATTTTGGGGTTAGTTGGGGTATGACACCCCCCTTTGGCTCACTATTTCACTAAATGAAGCCTTCTTTTAGTCTATTTTGCTATATTTTGTCCATTTTAGGGCTTATTTCCCAACTTGTGGGGAATTTACCCTAAAAAACAGTATATTTTTAATTTAACTTTATTTTAGACTTGTAGGCTCAAGAATTAAAAAGTAGAGGATGAAAAGTATAAATAGGCATCCTCACATCATTGTAAAATCATAAGACAAGGGTTCAAATATGTTTTATACTCTCTTTCTCCTACTCTATGAGCTATTGATGTGATGCACACTTCTCTTGGGATGCTCTTTCTTGCTTGAAGGTGAATGATGGAATGTTCTAGGGCTTGATCTTGCACATGCTAGAGGTCTAGTTGAAGGAACTCATGCACAAGTGTGACCTAAGGTCTTCTCCTTGCTCACTTCTTGTTAAATGTTGGTAAGTTATGCTCCTCTCTAGGTTAAATGGTGCTCTTATGGTGCATTTTTCTGATTGGTTAGGGCTCTTTGTCAACATTTTGTCAACTTTTGTATGAAGAGAACATCCTCCTTAGGAGTTCTCTAATGATTATTAGGGCCTTGGACTTCTCTTCATTTTCCCGAGTTAGACTCACCTACCGAACCCTAATGTTATCAGAACCGAACCGGTGGTCAAACTAGTCGACTCTAGGGAACCAGAACCGAACTAGAATCAGACAAAAACCAAGAAACAACCCGGATCAAAAACCGATTGAGAAAAAATACATAAAATATTCTTATTTTCAAATATATATATATATATTATATAACATATATATTCATGTGAATTCAAACCATTATACAAAAATATGCAAAGTTTCTCAAGTATATAGCAAGTAAGAGTGTATAAAACTTAATAGGAGGAGGCCTTTGGAGATATTATCTATACCAAGGGGGAGTTTTGCTCGACTTTAATTCTCTACATCAGGGGGGAGTTTTGCTCGACTTTAATTCTCTATATCAAGGATTTTGATCTCTTTATAGTATATAAGTGTCCCAATCAATTGTTAGAATGAATCTGAAGTTATTACTTTAGTAATATGACAAGATGATATAGATGTTGAATTAGACCTAAGAGATCCTACTGAAATATCCATCCCTAAGATTTTATCCATCTGTCAAAACATCTTTCCAATATGGGGCATATCATTGGCATGCCCATCAAAACAGTGTAATGCATATCTCTCAACATTGATCATGGATCTTTTCTAGAATCTCCCATGCCCTTGAAAGACAAACAATATTGCGTATAGAATACACAATTCAAATATCACCCAAACACTGATTCCCCTTTCAATTGTCCTTCTTAACCGATCTCCAATAGCAGATCGAGGGTCAAATTACCCACTTTCCATTTAAGTTTCACCATTGAAATCTAAATTCTTATATTAGACAAATGAGTTAAAATGCCCAATGCAGCTGATTACTTCCATGCAATTGCTAACTAAATTAAGTGCGGAAAGGAGTTACATCTTACATCTCACACGTGGACACTTGTTTTTTATTTTATTAAAAAAATTGCAAATTCATTGTTTTTTGGAAGTACCTAGCGTTATTGTACGAAACTGCCCAATTCCGTACGAAACCGTTTGGAGAAAATCGATCGGTTTCATACGAAACCGCCCGGTTTTGTACGAAACCGGCCAGTTTTGTACGAAACCGGCCAAAAATGGTTTGAGTGCATGATTTGACCAAGCGAAACCTGTAAACCGATCCAATCGACCGATTTTGTCAAAACCAATTGGGTTCCGATAACATTACCGAACCCTAGAGGTTGCTAGGTAATGCCCTAGCATGCAAGTGTTGAAAGATATTTCTGTTAAATTTCATACATTCATAGCATAAAACATAAATGCATTACCAAGATCACTAGAAGTAAGACAAAGCACAAAACAACAACACAAAGTTTACCCTGGGAAACCCAAATGGGAGAAAACCCAGCAACCTTCGCAGATAGATGATAATTCTGAGATCAGAATACAAATGAAGAGAGAAAAAGAATGTGAAAGTATCTTTCACAAGTAGATGACCCAATAAACCCTTCTTTTTCAAGTGATGCAAAAATCGCCTCCTCCAAGTGATGCACACTTCACAAGTGTGAGAATGATCTAATGAGGAGCATGAACCTCTTATTTATACAAGTGCAAACTGGAAATTTCCCTTATGGGGCCGACTTCACCTGGGGGCAATAAATAATTTAATATTAATCTTTTTATTAGTTTCTTTTGCACCCCCAATGCTTACATTGATTCTTTCATGTGTTTACATAATTGATTAAATAAGGTTCTTCTCCCTTAGGAGGTATAAACAAGTACAATGAAAGTACAATAAAATATAATGAATAATATCTTCCGAAGTTGTACAAAATCCAACAATTTCAAGAGAGAGATGTTGATCATTTATCTCTCAATGCACTAGGGATTGAGACAAAAATCATATCCCCTTGCTTGTCATTTAATTACCTTTTTTATCATTTTACTTATACATTATTTTGCTGCAATTTTATGCATAAAAACCCTAAAACTCTGAAAATTCCTAAAAACCCTAAAAATCTAAAAAATTCATAACTCCAAAAATAGTCGTGAGTTTGTAATTCTTGCCCACCCTACAAATTCGCCCTAGTGGATTTATCCACAGATCTCTAAGGGCATCCTCTTTTACCTTGGTGAAAAACCTAAAAATCATATAGTCAAAAAAACCCTAAAAATTGAAAAACCTAAAAAAAATGCAACTTTGAAATTTTGGTCCTCCTTCCAAAACTTGAACATGACCAAACCCAACAGTTTGAGGAGTTGTACAAGCTTCCAGATTGTTTAGAGACAAATTACAGACCATATTACAAATTTTCCAAATGGCATTGGCATGCAGAAAGTAACTAAACTGACCCTACAGACTAAAACATAGAAGCAAAACTAAGGACCAGACCAAAGAACGACTTAGCATCTTATCCAACCTGCGTCTTCAAGCCAACATCCTTGCTCTCCTACTGCGTGATTGGACCATGCAGAAGAGGCCACCCCAGGAGGACTGCATCCCTCAGAGAGGTCGAGCTCAGTTGGTTGGCCATATTCGGTGCAGCCATGGCCACAACAATAGCATCTAACCTGCGGTGCAATTGGTCCAATTCATCATCCATATGTTGAATGGCCCGACAAGTGTCAAATAACAGGTTCCACTGGGCCTCCGAGAGCCCTCCCATATGCTCCATGTTCTAAGTGCACGCCTCTGCAAAATGTTGAACCAGGGTGGCCGTAATCATCTCCTGATGCCATGACTGGGAATTGTATTCGCGGGAAGGAGCCCGGGCGGGAGAAGGAGGAGACGTGGGCTGGAAACCCAGAGAGTTTCCCTTCTCGTCATACCATTCAACTCTACAGCTCCAGCAATTAGACCCCAGCCCATCCACCATTGAATTTGCAGAACCAGAAGCCAGATTGAAAGGGAGGGGCGAAGGAATCCATCAAGGGCGATGAGGGGATTGATTCAATTGGAGTGCCAATACGAGCAAGACGAGACCCCATAGCACGACGAGAGCGTCCACGAACTCGCAGGCACATCATGCAGAGGGGAAGGAACAACAATATGACATCCTTGCTCAAGAATCCGACGATATAATGCCCCGAAATTTCCACATAAAGGATGGCGTTAACTTCGCACGCGAGAGAACTCGTCCAGCCAGGAAAACTGCATACGCGCCATCCCATCTTACCATAACTCCCGCACTGCATCCTCGTACAAATGTAGAATGGAGGCGGATCCACCGTAACCAACTTACAAACCCAAGACCATAGCATGGGAGGCTACGTCTTCATTGAATGGGGATCAATGCTCTGACCAAAGCAGACAAGGGCGATTAAATAAACCATCCACCACTTGCACAGCAGCCTCCAACACATCGCATGCACTTGAATTGCCAGTTGTCACCCCATTCGGGGTTGATGTGGAAATTGGTAATGGCTCATTTAATCCTATGATTTGTTATTGAAGATGTGACTTGTTGCTTGGGCTGTCCATTCCTTTGAAGGTTGTCTTTCTTGGTCCTTTTCTTTATAATCTCATGTTCTGGGTCTTCTTTCATTATTAGGGCTACACATTATTATTTGACTTAAACACATTAGTTGTGTTGGTGCATCTATTGTCAAGGCTCTTATTCACTCTCATACAACCTATTTGGACTAGTCATGAAACATCAGTGTATGGCTTGACTACATCTTCTCCATATCATTCCAACCCTCTTTGTGTGTATTCTTTGACTCCATAACCCTTGGATTGGCACTGATCTTAGCAACACACCATCCGCTTAAATCTAAAGTATATCAAAAATTTACTTAGGGAAACCCTCCTTTAGCCAGAGAAGAGTCAACCTAAAGTGAGAGGAAGGGTTGTTGTGGTGACAGTGGGAAGCCTTCCTAAGTTCCCCTAAGGTTGCACTCGTGTTTTAGGGCTCTACCACTTGATGTGCAGGTTTGGGAGATAACACCTCCCACTAGGTTTTCCTTCCCAAGGTTTCTTGAATGAGTTTTCTACATGCCACCTGCTAGAGGAAAAATCTGTTAGAAAAAATCTACTTGCCTTATGCTCTCTCTCTTCCTATGATTTCCATACCAAGTTTTTTGCATGCCACCTTCTAGAGGATAAATCCATTGGGAAATGTCTTCTTGTCTCTCTTTCTTACTAGGTTTTTCATACTAAGTTTTCAAGAAATTTACTTGTAGCTTAAAATCCCAATTCAAAAGGCATGGTTAGCTTCCTTTCTTCCTTGGATCGATGAAACTAACATTTCTTTGACCAGTAATTTGACCTGTCCTTTGCTCAGCACTTGAGCAACCAACTCCTTTTTCAAGTAAAGGCCTCCTTCCTTTGTTGACCAAAGGCTACCCAAAAAGAAAGACCCCCTTTTTGCTCGATGATGCCATACTTAGCCAAGTCAACACTTTATCCTATCAGTTTAATCCTATGTTCCGTAAGAGATGTAACTTTATCTTCATTGAATGTTTAGAAAGTTATCCCATTAGCACCTTCACCAAGCACTAGATGGGGAGTTCTCGCGTGCAATAGTACATCGCATTACTACTCTTCCCTTTACTCGATGTTGTCTTACCTAAACAAATGTTCCCCCTTTCCACTATTGATCCTTTGCTCAATCATTAAAACGATCATTTGCTCAATGAGGGTTGAGAAATCCATTTGCCTGTTTTTTGAAAAGAACAAAGAAGGCAGTTTTTGCCAAGCATTGAATCCCATGGTCCTTTGCTCGATGAACTACCCCTTTTGCTCAATGAATCACACTTAACCAAATTTGGCCTTTTTTTCCTGGAATATGCAACAACAATAGTGGATACCGTGTGCAGTAAAAACACTCACACTATCCTCTAGCTTGCCCCCAAATTTTTTTATCAAAGTTTACTCTTTTCGACTTTTATTGTCCAATGGTATAACTCTCTTCTCTACAAAAGGCCTTCACAATTTAGATGTGAATGCCCCCCAAATGTTGGCTCTAAAA
Organism: Larix kaempferi; assembly: GCA_027924585.1. Lineage (NCBI taxonomy): Eukaryota > Viridiplantae > Streptophyta > Pinopsida > Pinales > Pinaceae > Larix > Larix kaempferi. The sequence continues at coordinate 4,357,617 of BSBM01001331.1, read as the reverse complement.
CTATGCTAACCTTATAATCCCTAATATTCAAAACATACACAACCTTAACAAATCAAGGGTTAAACAATCGAAAAGATTAGCCAAACAACCATATCTATTAGATCTACAACCAATAAACAAAATATTGAAAAATAGTGTCCACTACACTATCAGATTATAGCATAGGATCTAACAAAGAAATAAATGTGATAGCATAACATATGCAAAAAAAATGAAAAGATGGCCACAAATCTATCAACTATCAAAATATTCATAAAATTACTAGTTAAGGAACTTGGGGTGACAAAACATAAACCATAAACTCATACCACATCTACAAAACTAGTTTATTCAATAGAATACACAAGACTCTATTACTACTATTGGAACCACAATGAAAATAACTTAACCTTCAACAGTTAACACTAGAAAGAGCAACTATCAAACTTTAGCCACTACTATAATATTAATCATTTACAGTGTGTTTAGTTAAAATAGTAAAATCAACCATCACAAGAAACACACGGTGTTTATGGGAACTAGAGCACCATGAGAAAACCCATTAAAAGTTAGAATGCTTAGCTCTAAGAGATCCAGTTGTTACAAATGGTTCAAGCCCTAGAATGTCAATAGAAATATCATATCTCAAGATCAAATAGGGTTTTTAGAGAGAATAGCATTGTAACCTAGATCTCTATCTAAGCCCTCTATTTATAGACTTGGGTAGGGATTAGCTCATTAACAACCTAATTGTGAGGAGCGAAAATAACTGAAATAAAGTGACATCAGAGGAATATTCTAAGGCATTCTAAGGCCCTATTGTGAGGAGGGAAAATAACTGAAAGAAAGTGTCAAGACATTCTAAGTCCCATCCAAGGACTCTATCCATCCCTCCCTTATTGATAAAAGGGCAATTGAGACATTACAGCCCTATTGTTTTGAAAATACTAAAGCGTATGGAAGATATGACTAAAAGGAGGCAAGAACCTCCTTTTTTCACTGGTCATCCAAAGTTCAAACCCAAAGAAATAACAAGGAATGGAAGTGGCCCAGACCCAAAGAAATCACAAGAAAAGTAATGGAAGAAGTGGCAAATACAAGTGGGCTAGGCATACTAAGCATGTTGTTAAAGAAAGACTTCATAAAGTCAGACTTCCATTTCCTATGCAATGTGTTTACATAAGGAATGACAAGGCCCCAACACTTTCATTATAGGAGAGCCTACTTCAAGTGAAGAGTAAGGCCCCCATGGTGATTCTTGAACCAGTCTCTAAAGATGAAGAGAAAGGCTCAACCTACCGCTTCTTCCAACCAATATGTATTTGTTATGCAACCTTAGTTAGCCAATCTTCTTTTCATTGTCCCATATTTCTCTCCTTTCTCTCTCAACTGCCAATCCATAATTGCATTTGCTTGATGATGACCTTATCCTAAACCGCTATAAGAAACATCACTCACCCTACTGACTTATTCGTCCATCTGGGTGGGGGAAGATAAATATAATCAAGTCCCCTAAGTGCAAGAAAAGAGAAATGGAAAGACCTTCCTCATCACACTACGTTGCGTTTGTTGCTGAAACAAGCTTTCCAATTGGAAAAGTGTCTAAAGATCATTGTTTTCTCTCCGAAGAGAAAGAAAGTCATTAACAAAAAAATTCGCAAAGCAAGGAAAAGGACTTACATGGGTTGATAGGTGAAAGATGGCAACACTGATGAGATTGAGATAAGACATAGTTGCACGGGTACTGCTCCCAGGATTTTGGCAACCCGTACCCGACGTTTCCCCGATCCTAGGAGCATGGGCGCTGGTACAAAACGTCCCCTTTTTGTCGAGAGATTCTTTGGGAGCTTGGGAAATTTTTGCGAGCTTTTTGGGAACTTGCTTTAGCCACTCCCTTTTTATTGGGAGCTTGTAGAAGCTCCCTGTCTGTTTAGGAGATTCCAGAAGCTCCTAAACAGACAGGGAGCTTCTACAAGATCCCAACCATGTGGAGCCCAAAATCATAAGAAAAGTGTCAAAAATCAATTGAATGATTGTTGTTTATTGTTCCAAGAAATCACCAATAATAAAAATTCCAATTGAATTTATCAATAACGCCATTTTTAAAATTTTCAAGGTTATATAAATTAAGAGGGCTCACACCTCTTAAATGTTTAGATCCATTCACACTCAAAATATAAGCTGCCAGTGTACTTAAGTGAATAAACATGGATCTTTCTACAATACTAAGATATTGAACAACTTTAATTCATGTCTCAAATGTTTATAGATAGCTTATGTTATTCATATTGATTGATATAGCAATTTAGGATCATAAACCACATCAAACTCAAAACACTGAAGACTTTGAAAGTCTGTTACTTGAACTTGAAACAATCAAGTTCATTCACATCAGGAGTAAGTAGCAGTTACCATCAAAAAAATGCAAAGGCACCTAAATACTAAGCACTCTTAGGAGCAATAATAGAGATGGAGTTGAAACAAGGAATTAGAAAAGATTGAATCTTATGATTTATGAAGTTATTTGTGCTTCGTACACACACACACACACATATATGCAATTTTCCTTTACAAACTCGTAAACATACCATGGCACTAGAGTCATGCATAGTTAGGGTTTACTTCAAGTCACACAAACCCAATTTTTGTATAATGTGGACCTAGAGGAGTGAGCAAATTTAAAATGAATGAATTTCATGACACTACTAGAGGCTTAAGAGGCTAAAATAGTTTAAGCTATGAAATTAATCAATTATATTTTTTTAACTCTTTAATTTTTTGTAATATATTTTAAAAAATTAATATATATTATTGCCGCTCCCAACCCGATGTTTCCTGCAAATTTGGGCAAAGCTTCTAGCCGTACCGGATACTCATACCCACGTACCCAACGTACCCGCATTCCAAAAACTTGTGCAACATAGAGATAAGATATGTAGAAATTGGGTATGTCTAACTAGTTGGGTCGATCACGTCTAGGTTGACCTTTCCCATAGCTCACCTTACTTCCAAGAGCTCTCTGATCTTCTATCCCTCCCTCAAATTCACTTTTCAAGACCCTAAAAATCCTCTCATTTGCACCAGGAAGGCCCTAAGAGCAACTTGTCTCATTTAGAATAAGTACAGGTGAAGGTCTTAATGAAAAGCAAGTTTATGCATAAGATACTGCTTTAGACGTAATAAGAATGTTATGCTAGTTGTTGTCTTCACTATCCAAACGCAACATCATGGAGGTGATATAATGGGTTGGTCTTCCTTGTATACCAGCGTAGATCCAAATCCTAGGCTCTATCAAGAGCCCAGAGGGATCAAATCTCCCTAGGTGCAAACCTCTCCTTGAATAGCTCCTTGAATGCAATACCTGAGCCACCTAATCCTAAGCTCTAAAGTCTCTAGTTTAAATCTCATATTTACTTTTTACTTTGTATTACTCTTTTTTGTTTATGACCGACATAATATTTATTACTTTTTACTTTGTATTATTCTTTTTTGTTTATGGCTGACATAATATTTACCACCTAATCCTAAGCTCTAAAGTCTCTAGTTTAAGTCCCATATTTACTTTTTACTTTGTATTATTCTTTTTTGTTTATAGCCGACATAATATTTATTACTTTTTACTTTTTATTCTTTTTTGTTTACTTTGTATTATTTTGTTACTCGACAAACACACACATGTTAGAAGATCTCCCTCATACTGGGCTATAGAGCGCCTCTCGACGCAATCATTTTGTAAGCTGACTGATGGCCACCCTGCCTATCCAACCCTCTTCTCAATTCCAAAGACCCACTTTTGGATCACTTGATTCATGGTAGAATGCCCACAAGAAACTGGAATGGTTGGCTTTTTAGCCACTTCTACCCTAGACTCGATTGGTCGATCAAGGCATGTAATTGTGGCCAAAAAGGCCTACAACCCCAAGGGTTGAAGGATAAGAAAGAAAGTTTATCTCATTTCATAGAAGACCAACTAAAGGATTGTTGGCCCATTATCATTGATAATGACTTGCTTGCAGAGGCAATAATAGTTACACCAACTTGATGAGTAAGTATTACAAATATTTCCTTACAACTCTCATTAAGCTAAAGCATAAGACTGTAGGTACAACCCACACCCAAGAAATCTCCAAAAAGAGAGCCTAGGAAATAAGCAAAGGTATTATGTCCTCGTGGCTTACACTACCTCTAGGACAACCCTCTCTATCTATCTAGGAAAATCCTATTCAAAAGCATCAGACGAAGAAGAGCAAACTCGTAATTCCCACCAAAATTGTTGCCAATAATGTATCCAAGGAGAAAGATTAGCTCCCAATGAATAAGATCATCCCATTGGTAGAATTGGACCACTCAAGTTTTTTGGTTTACGTGAGAACATAAAGGTCAATAACTCAACTAAGTATCAACCAATTTAAATGGATGATAGGTTAGGTCAAGATCAAGTTGTTCATTGGGAATTGAAGAGGGGATCAATTAATTCCTCTTTCTTGTTATCATGGCATCATCAACCCACCCTTGTGATGCGATAAAAAAACAACTCATACTATATGACTTGCCATTCTCCATTGTTTCAATTGGAGAAAAAATTATGGTGCCTTATAGCCTAGCTCTGCCTACTTTTGAGGGGAAGAAATCCTTGAAGGACTTCAGTATCACTTTGCTTGGGTTAGTCGACAGCTTTGTCAAGACTCTCCATCCCTACACACCACACCATAAATCCTACTCCACTACTATATGACTTTCAAATCCTACTCCACTACTACTTAAGGCTCACTTAACCAAGTCAACCTAATGACTAGGTCAAGCACCCTACCTTCACTTATTTTAATTAGAATCAAATATATTACCCAAATAAAGGGCTTTATTACATAATAAGGTATATCTATACCCAACAGTAGCAAATGGATTAAGCTTTCTTTACGAGTTTAATCTCATAAACCATTCACTACAAGTAAAATAAGGGTTTAATTACAATGTCAAACAAGGAAGCGCTACCCTGGATGGGGGGCACATCTTCTCGATTTCCCACAATTTTGGGACAAGAAAACGTAATGGGGGGCGTTTCCCCATGTCCCCCTTTTGGGAAACTTGAGGAAACATGGGGGGATGCTTCCCTTTTGTGGGGGGCTTTTGGGCATCCCCCCTTTGAAAAAGGGGAACTCCTGAGTGTCATCCCACGATTTTTGCCTAATGGCTCTAGAAGATGTCAATTTTTTTAAACACAAAAATCAAATACCTAAAGCACATGTGAATATTTCATGCTTCCAATGTTCATGTTTGTACCTTGTCATCGCTTCTCGTATATTTTATTTTTTGGGGAGATTTCAAATAGGGCTCGCTAGTAAATATATCATCATGGGCATAGCATGATATAAAAGATCAATTTATGGTCTTGCATTGTTTGGACAAAGAAGAGGTTGTGGAAGTGCTTCAAGTCCCACACTGGCATTTGTAGTAGTCATTTTGGTGGTCAAACTATTCACCAAAATTCTATCGCATGTGCTGTTACAACTCAACTATGTTTCATGATTCTTACTTGTTTGTGCATAAATGCTTCATATGCTCACACACTTGAGACTCATGCATTGGTTGAATTATTGTAGTTAATTCCATTACCCTGGGTATTCTCTCAATGAACTAATTGTTGCCACTTGACCTCCATCCTTGTAACGAAATACTTCAATATCACTGTGATGGACTATTTCACCAAGCAAGCAAAGGTTGTGGCATTACTCTCCATTAGAAAGGCTACCATTGCCCTCTTCACCTTTAACAAAAACATTTGCATATAATTTTACATTCCATAAGTGGTCATCATTGACCACAGTCTATCCTTCTAAATGATGAAATGTAAGAACTATACCACAACTTCCATATTACCCATAGTGACTTCACCCTATTGTTCTTAAGGCAAATGACTAAGTTGTTGATGTTTGTAGCTCAAACATGAACTTTTGAATAGGTTTACTATCAAACGTGCATGAAGTCGTCCAAGTCAAATCTTTTTTGTAATTCACTTTATTAATAAAGTGAAAGTTATATTTTGTTGTGAGTCTAATAAAGTGCATTTCTAATGAATTCGTGATTTAAGCTAACCTCAATCGTAGATCTCACTGTGAGATTAGGGTTTTGGTAAATTAGGTCTTCAATAAAGTATAAAGCAGGTCACGGTAAAGGGTAAATACATTTTCATTCTTCATGAAGACAGTTTTGTTCGAAGACGAAGAAAGAGACCGAGTAAGAGAGAAAAATAGGGCAGCAATGAGATGGCCTATTTTGGTGTTGTATGTGGATGACCTATTTCTCACAGGTTCAAAAAAGCTCATTGTAGGGTGCATGGAATATATGGCAACTAAGTTCGAGATGAAGGACATTGACTTGATGCATTGGCTTCTTAGGGTTGGAGGTTTAGCAAAGACCAGGAGAGAATTTCCTTGGGCAACGTAAGTATGCATTTGAGATCCTGAAGAGATTCACAATGGAGGACTGCAGGCCAATGGTCATGCTTATGATCACTAATATGAAGAATGTCACTACTTCAAATTCAAATCCCATATTGTACAAGCAGCAAATAGGTACTTTGATGTATCTGGTCCACACTAGGCCAGATATATGTTTTGCAGTGAACACCTTGAGCCAATTCATGGTAGAGCCAAGGAAGGAGCATTGTGTAGTAGCAAAACATGTGCTCAAATTCTTGAGAGGCATTGTGGAGTATGTACGAGCTATCTTGGAGAAGGTGAAGTGAAGTTGCATAGGTATACAGACTCTGATTGGGCTGGCAATGCATCAGACAGGAAGAGCACCTTAGGGTGTTGCTTCAACTTGGGATCAACGATGATACCCTAATTCACCAAAAGCAAACTTCCATGGCACTCAGTTCAACCCTCTGGCAGTCGAGCTCCAGCCAAGAGCAAGCAAAAGGAATCTCTTCCGGCCGATTTAAAAACATAACTGGGAAAGAGGATCTTCATCAGTTGCCTTACAAAGGCGGCAGTCTCTACCACCCGAGTTCTGTTTCGTTTTGCAGGCGCGGCAGTCTCTACCACCCGAATTCTATTTCTTTTGCTGTTCTTATTTTAGGCTCTGCTTCACATTTTTTTCTGCCTGAAAGAGCAATAAGGCAGGGTTTTCCTTCTTACCCTATTTTTTTTTACTAGTGGTAGAGGGATTAAATGAAAGACGAGCGAAAATGAAATAAGCTTCTGCCCGAGCGAGAAGGTTGAGAGGATGGCTACGAGGATTGTAAACCAGAATGAAATAAACTTCTGCCCTGAGCCCCTCGCTATCGGTATCGCTAGGCGGTTGAAATAACCAAAATTAAATATCGCTGTGGTTTTAAATATCAATTGCTAGGCCGTTGAAATAACCAAAATACAATTGCTAGGCCGTTGAAATAACCAAAATAAAATTGCTAGGTTGTGATTTGAAATACAGTTGTGATTTGAAATACAGTTGCTCTGAACAAATGGATAAAATGGACAATTGCTCACCATACCCTCGCCTGAGTGAAGAATTGACGACCTGGAGCCATTAGAAAGCTCTGTCTAGTGCCCTCGCAGCACCCTTTCACGACCCCCTGTGCATTTTGTTTACCAGCACGGCAGTCATACCATGGGCCTAGCCTCGAAACCCTCTGGCAGTCGAGCTCCAGGCAAGAGCAGGCACAAGGAATCTCTTCCAGCCGATTTAAAATCATGACTGGGAAAGAGGATCTTGATCAGTTGCCTTCCAATGGCGGCAGGCACTACCACCCGAGTTCTGTTTCGTTTTGCAGGCGCGGGCTCTACCACCCGAATTCTGTTTCTTTTGCTGTTCTGCCTGAAAGTGCCTGAAAGTGCCTGAAAGAGCAATACGGCAGGGTTTTCCTTTCTTACACTATTTGGTTTTACTCGTGGTCGAGGGATTAAATGAAGACGAGCGAAAATGAAATAAACTTCTGTCGTGATCCCCTCGCCATCGCGATGCCGTTGAAATAACCAAAATTAAATATCGTTGTGGTTTTAAATATATTAATATTGATTTGCATGGAAATCTCAATAAAGGATCAGATTTTGAATGTTTAATGTGTAGGGTGATATGTCTAACTTCTTTTTCCAACCGTGTCTCCTTATGGTATAATTTTTCCAAGAGTGTCTCCTTGTGGTATAAGGGAGATAGGGTTTACGGTTTGTTTTTTTTTTAAAGTGTTTTTATGGTTTATGTGTCATGGTGCAAGGAAGGGAGATAGGGTTTAGGGTTTATTCTTGTGTTTTTTTAAGTGTTTTTATGATTTATGTCTCATGGTGTAAGGAAGATAGAAGATACGTTATATTTATGTTTTTTTTTTATAAAAAATAGTTATTTTATTTATTTTTCTTTGATATTTATTTTTTCTAAATTTTTAGTTATTTTATTTTATTGATATATCGTTTATTCCGAATCTTATTGAATCTATTTATCTAAGACACTTCAGTCTTATTATAATCATAAAACTACAAACATGAGGCTTGAGATATTAACAATTAGATGTTAGAGGAGATAAAAAAGAATATCATCTTCCGTCATTCTGTAAAATATGTTTGCAATAGATAGAGGTTGCACATGGAAGTGTAAATTACTCTAAGTCAAGTTGAATCAAGAGAACTACTTATGGATTGGATCCAATGACAAGTGTGACAAATTCAAAGATTTTCGAGTATTCAGCTCTTTTATAATAGTGGAAGGGGATGCAGCGCATCAAGGATTCAATCCTAGGGCTATATTTACTATTCATGTCAATGACTTTAATGTTCTATGTGGGCAAGGACACATACAAGAGGGGGATCACATGATTATGTCAGGAAAAGGCAGTTTTCAATGAAATGGTAGTAAACGGATCCACTTCACGTATTGTTTTTTCCAAGACAAAGAAGTTGATACCTCTACATGGCCCAACTCTTCCTTTGACACGTGTCTTTAGAAGCCTTTGTTTTATGATTCTTTGTCGAAAGGAGGTGAGGGTTTTTTCAGTCAATTCCTAGATCATGCCTGCCATGTTAGTTCTAATGTTTCTCTATCGGCTTGTTTTTAAGGGGATAGGGTTTCATTTAGAATAAGAGGAGTAATGTGGTAAAGAAAAAGGCCAGTAGGGTCAAGAAGATGGTGGGAGAGGATTTGAGGCTAGAGCATGCTTTATCCCACATAGGAAAATCTCTTATTTGGCATCTTTTTTAAGTCCAAATTTTAAAGGGCTTCCTACGCAATTGGATCAATAGATTTTAGGAGCCAATTGTTGGATATAGGTCTAGTTTCCATACCATGACTCAAGGGTGGCTCAATTTCACCTTTCCCGCAAAAGAAGACATGGTTCACATCCTTAGTAGTAAGTGGTTATGGGGTTCGGCCCATTTAAACTTTAACTTTTGGCATCCATGCTTTGACCTGAGGTGAGAAACCTCTAAAGCTTTGTCGATATGGGTAAAAGCCTCAGAGTTACCCATTGAATTATGGCATGATAAGTTTATGTGGGATCTAGGTAATTATTTGGGGAAGACCCTATATATTGATCCATCGTACCAACACAATGTTCACCAGTTTATGGCCAAAATTATGGTGAACGTTGAATCGAACAAGGTTTAATTGAAAGCATAAATGTTGAGGCTGGTGATACATTTTTCACTCAAGTTTTGGATTATTGTGATGTTCCCTTTCGGTGTGCAACATACCATATATATGCCCATGTTTTTCCAAACTATGACAAGTATTTTACAATCAAAAAAATTGGTAGAAAAATACTTTTGTCTCCCCACAAAAAGAAAGAGAAAACTCCTTTGTGTGTTGATTTGACTCCAGTTTCTCGATCTCGTTTGGAAATGGGTAAGGTTACTAACTTGGGGAAAGTAGAGGAATTGGTTCTCTCAGATAAAGAAATATTTTTCGAAGTAGGTGGTAGCTCTTTCTATCCTATAGTAGTTTATGTGCCTCCTATAAATGTCTATGTCTTCGAAGAGACTCAATGTGTTGAGGATGGATTTGTAAAGGTTGCAAACGCATAAGTGGATCCATGATCTATGCATCAAGAAGCTTTAAACAAACTCTCAACTCCAATTCTCCTAGATACATGCGATTAAGGGTTCCAAAGGGCACCAAAATGATAGGACCTTTGAATAATCAAAGTGAGATCCTAGTTGAATGCACAAACCAGGCTCTTCTAATGGATGATATTGGAACCTCAATCCCTCTTCCTCTAGCTATGTCATTAGTCACAACTTCAAGTATGAATACTATTCATAATAAAAAAACTCTACACTGTCATATTCAGGAGGAAATTACAAGGAAAATTGTCCTAGCCCACTTGTAGGTTTAAACAAGTATGTCCCAATGAATTCTAGAAAGGGGAGAAATTTAGCTTCTAAGAGGGGCAAAAGGGAGGGGGGTGTTTCTTCTTCGCCTTCTATAACACCTATATCTACTTCTACTTGGCCTTCCATTATTGAGGAAGGGGTTAGAATTGAGACCTTTTTCTACTTCATCTACTAGGGATTCAAGGGGTGACACCTACAATCTATGATCTAAAAAGGCTAGAACTAAGATCAATGTTTCTAGATAAGGGGGTTTAGGTTTCAATGTAAAAAATCATGTTTTGCGAGGTTTGTTGGTAGAAAGTCTAAGTCTCACCTATAGCATGTTTATGATAAAGCGTATGTGGAGATTATGCAAGGAAGACAAAAGGCTTGGATTGGGGCTCTTAGAGAACTATAGCCCTCCTCAATTTCAAAATGAAAATTATTTCCCTTATGCGATGGGTCTAGGCATCCCAAACAAGTTACTCTCCCTCTCTGGAATAGTGGAGAAGAAACTACTTGACATACTTATTGCACAAGCGATTATGTGCAAAGTGGAACTCATCATAGGAAATTTAAAATCTCTTTTTAAGAAGTATAAGTTTTTATGTGTGGGTATTGCGGGACTTTCCAAAGGCTTACTTCCTAGTTGGTGGTCCAGTCTCATACTAACAAATTGTTTTTCTGTCCCCTTAGGTCTATGCACGAATTTCATGGATTGGAGCTTGGGAATGCAAGTCTTTGTGGTGAACATGTATGGATCTTACAAACACAAGCAAAGATTCTAAGACCATTTTTTCTCTCTGACGTTGTTTAAGGACAAAAACCTTATTCATTGGTGTGGATTTGAATTTTACACTTAGTTGGGCAGAAGTTCGGGGTTCCTTGGCAAAGGTTGACCCACTTGCATATTAATTTTCTTCATATTTTTTATGCAACCGAACTAGTTGATGTTAAACCAACCTATTTGAAACCCACCTTGCATAATAGCAAACAAAAATTGTTGGTATTTCAAAACATTTGGATAGATGTCTCATCGTGAAGCAATTGTTATTAAAATTTGACAAGGTTAGGTCATGTATAGATATTGGTGGTGCTTTGGATCACATCCCAATCTTTTTGTAAGTCGAGATGGATCTTTTTGTAAGTCGAGATGGATATAGAAGCTAGCTAGCCCATTAAAGTTCAATCCATCCTCGAAAGAGGAGCCTTAGTTTTGTGAAATTATTACAAGGGATTGGATTCCCTACAACACAAACATTGGTGTTTGCGCTAGTCACCAATTCGCTTCGACATTGAAATTATTAAAACAAAACGTTGTTGATAGGTCGGCATCAAGATATAAACAGAGAGATTGTATACTAAAGGAGGTCAAGTTGGCCATTTCAAAATTATTCACAAACAACTATAGTGGGTTTTTCTTTGATATAGAAGTACAAAGGCTCGCAGAGTTAGAGACAAAGAGGGCCAAGCTTCTCTATAACTAGGAAGTGGAGTGGAGAATGAAAAGCTATGCATTTTGGTTTGAGCTAGGTCATGAGAATACAAAGCTTTTCCACTGGTATGTGATTTGTTATAGCATGATTTGCCACATCCTATGCAACATACCTTGATGGCCTACCTTGTCCCTCTGCAGACTCATCCTACCCCTCTTGCTCAGTTAAAACCCCAAAATCCATATTTTTGTTTATGTACTTGGGTCATCATTACTACAACACGCGTATACGCATCTTGCACCACTACAACCCGGGTACATTGGGTTTCATGCTCAAAATTAGAAATATTTTGAGTTTTCCTTGCCAAGTCGTGACTGTTATGATTCTTGGCCTTCCATATACTGTACAACGCTCTAATTTGACCCTCCATCTCCTTTGAGGGCTATATATTGAGCCATTGTGAAGCATTTGAGGGAGAGAAGTTTGAGAGCAAGTAAACTCTGGAGAAATTTTGCCCCATTGCCATGCCTTGAGTATGCATCCACTTGTCCTTATAAGATTAAACCTCTCTTATGTTCATCTCCCAAGCTCTTTCGTATCTTGTGAAGGAGGAACCCAATCACTCCTTGAACTTGTGAGCTTGCCATTGTATGGAATATTGAAGTGGTGGAGTCCTAGGTGGAGGAACTTAGTTTCTCGGTTCCGACGAGTTGCCGGTAGAAGGTTGTCACCATGTACTTATGTTTATTATATTAATATAAATACTCCTTTCTCGTCCAATTCATGTTGCAAATGTTTATATTACTTTCATTGGGCATATTTGCTTAATATGTTCATGGACTATGCTAGATTATGTTCTAACAATTTATATACATTTTATATGCTTGTATCCCTTGGTTGTTGAGGACAAGTTGCAAGTGAAGAGCATTGGATTGAGAGCTCAATCGTGGTCTTCTTCGGACATCCAATTGAGGTAAGGGTCTTATCCTTTTATTATTAGCATTTCACGTTTATATAACATATTTAGGAATTTAGTTAATTTATGGTGTCACTTTGTCTGTTGTGGTTCTACCCCAAGCCATAGGAAGATTTTCTCTATAACATAATTATCAACTCCATTGGGGAGGGTCTCCTTTTTCGGGTTTTTTGGGTGATTTTTCTCTGTTATTGCTCTATATTTGCCTGAGTTTATGTGTCATTGGTAGCTTGACTGTCAGTATTATGGTGTTTTCATGAGTGGTTTGGCTTCATTCTCATTTTTGGGCCATTTTTCTCCCCTTATGCGAGTCGGGTGTGTCCTGCTTGCGTACACACGCGGACTGACTGTGTTTGACCCATGTACATAGGCTTATATTTGGCTGACAGTAGCATACATCTCATTTTTTAGCTTATTTCTTAAATATGATGCTTACTGGGTGAGTTATGAGTGTTGATGAGTCTTCTTGTGTCTCTGTGTTGTCTGTTGGTTGCATTTATGGTCACTGGAAGCTCTCTTATTTCTTAGTTTTTAGGCAAACTGGTTTCTTTTCATTTTTTTCATTAGTAATCCTTTTTTTCTGTTTGAGTCATGACTTGTTAGTGTCTTTCCTGGTTGTTATTCTTATACATGTTGCAAAATCTAAGAGGTTTATGGTTCAATCTTGCATTTTCATTCCGTCATATTGAAAATACAAAAATATTTGCATTTTGAGTGTTTACTTGAGCATTCACACTTTTGCTTGGAGTTGCATTAGTCTAGGCATCGTTTGGAAAGATTTCATTTGCATTGAAAGTGAAAGAGACCATACTTGTGCATTTTCAGTTAATAGCATACCAATTTCATTTGAAAAACCAGGCTATTACTTAGCAATGTTTTTATGTATGCTTATTTCTTTGTGTTGAGTCACAAACACAACTAGTTGCACAACCATATTCTTTTGAGTAAGCAACAGCCAATTAAAATTAACGCTTAATTTTAAAATCGATTAGAAAGATTTTATTTTTTAGGGTGCACAAACAAGTGTAGGTTTTAGAGTCTTGGAATAGGATTTTGTAAATAAACTTCTCCAAGACTACAAAACTTAACATTAGGCATATGTTTAGGGAGTGGTGAAATCCATGGTATAATTGGTCTTCTAGGGAAGCTCCTCTTAAACTGGAGTCAAGCATGAGGTAGTGTGAAAGTTGGTTGTGGAGATAGCCCTCCAATACCTTCCTAGCGTCAGAACTATATCCAGGGTCTATTCGTATATGGGGGTTCTTGAAGCACCTAAGTTCTTCTTGAGCTTCGGGATTAGCTACCCTGCCCATACGGTGGACCTGGCCTACAACTGTTCACTGGAGCATTGGTTATATGTGGTGACCTTAGTTGCTTATCCTAGGTATCCACACAGGGTACTTGCATGGGTTATTCTACGAGTGTCTTGAGTCAGATAGGGGTCGGACAACACGCAGACTTGCACTGTGAAGTCTGATGGCCCTTATAACTAATTATGTTACCTTTGTTTGTAGTAGCAGAGTCTCAGGCCCATTCTGGGTGAGGCATACCTTCTATAGTTTGGGAGGCCACTTAGCCATCTCCTTTGTTTGTGTGCATTTGGCTTAGCTTTTATAGGAGTGTTCTTGTTGTTGGTTAGTTGGCCTCAGGGATTGATATTATTCTGCAACTCTTTTGGATTCATCGTGGATCGAGTTTTGACTATCCACCATTCTCGTCGTTTAGCAAGTTTACCACCCAGTGATCCTTTGCAGCCTCTCCATAGAGAGGCATATAGCTAATAAAGGTGGTCCTTATATATCCCATCGAGAGCTTCAAAGACTTCTTACCATGAGCTCTACTTTCGATATGTCAGAGATCCCTTTGACCCCTATGTCAACAGTGGTTGGGGGAGTCCATGTGACTCTCTCCTCTGCTACCTCATGGTTCCCAGGGACTCCCATGTGCACAGATTCTCAAGTTGCTAGTTCATCTTAGCCTATTAGAACAAATCCTTTTGATCGTACTTGGTCATCTGATCATTTGTCCAACTTTTCTTTAGGATTATCAGGCACTGATGCTTAGTCAATCCCATTATCCTGTAATCCCTTTTCTTTTGGCATGTCTAATCCATTATCGAGTATCCCATCCTCCATACCAGTTTGCAATGGTAACCATGGTGTTGGGCCTGGAGGCATACCAACCCCCTTTACTGCATATCAATTCGGGAGCGGTCATATCCCTCCTTCTTCTCCTTGTGTTGGGGGATGGCATCCCCCTTCATCAGCTCCTAATACCAGTGTTATTCCTTTTATGTGTGGGGGTGGGCATGCAGACGGTGGTTCTACCTCTTATGTCCCATCCGTCTTCCCATCATTTACTACCACGAATGCTTTTCTTATGGCGAATCCTCTCTGATTTCAACTGTTCCTTTGGGAGGGAATGCATCTTTTAGTATGGGTCCCCCCTCGTCTGGAGTTCCTTCACCGGGGGGGTATATGCCTCATCCCTTGTCAAGGGGAAATGTATACCATAATATGGGCAATTTTGGTCATATTGTTTTCTCCTCCCAAGGGTTTCCTACCATGCAAATGCCTATGTACCCTTACATGGATCAATTTGGAGGGGGTTATTATCCTTCTAGTGAGGGTCATGGTCTCTATCAGAACCCATTGTAGCCTATGGTCTCTAATTTGATGCCTACAGGTGATGACCAAGGTTGTCATTAATGACAAAGCAAAAGAAATATTGATGACATGGAAAGCATGACAAAGGTTGATGACATGGCGAGAAGCAAGAGCACGAGCATTTGAAGGACAACAAGGGCACGAGAATTTGAAGGACAACATGGAGCCCTTGCTGGCATTTCATTGGAGCTATGCGGGCACATCTAAGGAGCAGTGCGGGCATGTAAAAGAGCCCCTGCGGGCATCTGTGAGAGCCCTTGCGGGCATCTCTTGGAGGAGCATGCAGGCATATGAAAAGGGCCCTTGCGGGCATCTTCTAAGGGATCCGCGGGCATTATCTTGGAGCCCTTGCGGGCATCCTATAAGAGCCCTCGCGGGCATCCCTATGAAGCAGTTGCGGGCATGGAGAAGGAGCACTTGCGGGCATATGATGGAGCAGCCCTTGTGGGCATATGATGGAGCACTGCGGGCATATGAAGGAGCGGTTTGCGGGCATATCATAAAGGGCTTGAGGAAAAATGACCCCATGCCATAGTTAGATAATGTGGACATGACTTGAACATGAAGATTGGGTCTTGGACCCACACTTGCTGGTTTTTGAATGTGTTGATTGAAGATTTGATGGCATGCTCAATACAAGGAAATATTCCAAATTAGCATGCTAAATAAAATTGATGAACAAGCGTGAAGTCGGCTCCACAAAGTAATCCAAAAAGAAATAATAAAAAAAAAGAATACAAATATTAAATATATTCATCATGTCGACCTCCAGAATTTATGGAAAGGTGCATATAAATAAGAGCCAATGCCTTATTTTGTTGGTGTGATTGGGTGTGTGAATTTTGGGTGAGTGAAGAAAGAGAGATATGATTTTCGGGTTTGAAGAAAGGAGAGGTCTGAGGAAAATTTCGGGGCAGCAGCAGATCAGCAGGAACAACGATGAAGTAATATTTTTATTTTCCCTCTCTAATTTTCGGCCTCAACTGAGGTAGCTTCTGAGGAATTCCAGTTGTGGTGAATTCTATTTTTCTGGAGCAACAGATGACCAAGGTTGATGGCAGTTATATGATGACTATGGACAACTTGATGACATGACTATGGACAACTTGATGACATGACTGTGGATAGATTGAAGACATGTTTGTGGACAGATTTGTGACACGATTGTGTTAACAAGGACAGGTTGATGAAATGTGATGTGACAAGTATTTGTATGTAATTGTAAGATGGGTCTTGCAAACCCCATACTTAGTAGGATCTAAGAAAAGACCAAGCTGTGTCTTGGAATAGAAGTTGGTGCTTCTTAATCAGTTGTAGCTGGTGTAACCTAACGATTGTGGCCGATTGAAAATATCAAATTAAATATATCAAATTTTACAAAGCTTATCTTGTGATGTGATGATGTGTATTGATGAGATGACATGTTTAATTTTATGAATGTTGATGTATATCTTATTGTGAATGCCGAACTCTGCCTAGTGTTGAAGTGAAATTTTTAAATGATATATGTTTAAGTTTTGAATAAGCTGAAATTGGTATTAAGTGTTGGCCCACTGATTCACCCCCCTCTCAGTCTGCCATTGTGTCTAACAACGGGCAGTTATCCGCAGAACCAATCTTTCCTGTGGGCATGGTCCCAAACGTCGCAACCAAGGATCTCGTTTCTCGTTACCTTGAATTTTCCAGACCTATCTAGATTAATGAACGATCATGTGTGTCATGATACGGCATGGCCCCCGGTCCCCACCAAGCTTCCCTCTGACATTTCTAAGTTTTAGGGTAAGAAGGGTGAGGATCCAGGTGATCATGTTACAACCTTTCACCTTTGGTGCTTGTCCAATTCCTTGAACCACGATTCTATTCGTTTGAGGTTGTTTCAATGCATCCTCCTCGGGCCTATTGCGAAATGGTATGTCGAGTTACATGGGGGCATGTATCGGACCTTTAATGACCTAGCCTTAGTTTTTCTCAACCACTTCTATTTGTCGGTCCGTTACAACGTAGGCATAGAAATTTTATCGACATTCCATCAAGATAAATCCACTCACATTTTAAATCATATTCAGGAGTGGCGTAGACGAAAGCAGTTGATTGAAGCTAACATTCCACCAGAGTTCCTGTTGGAATGGTTCCTTAAGTCCCTTTTTTCCATATATTGCAAAGGATGTCTCAACATCCAGAGTAACTACTGAGGAACATGTCATATTTAAAGCTCAGAAGTTAGATTTGATCTACGCTCAATCTAGGATTCTTTATGAAATTATTCCCTGACACATCACAATCCAACCATGACCCCAAGCAAAAGCTAGGGCCTCATGCTGATGGCATTGTAGGTGCCACAAGTGCCAAGGCTACAGATTAGGTGACAAATCAGATGCATAGTTTGTCCATTATCTAGTCGACAGCAGGACAAGCTATGACTTCATCCTCTCCCACCCAGTCATCGGAGGTACATTCCATGCAATCAACGAACCCGAAAGGTAACTAGTAACCTGGAGGGAATAAGAAGAAGGGGAAGAATAATTGTAAGGGTTGGAATAATAATAAGAAAGGAAATCTGAATAACGACGAGAACGATAATAATGTTGGTGGGGACAAGAAACAAAAACAGAAGGTGAAGTTTCCTTGTAAGCTTTGAATACAGGATCACCTTACTCACTTGTGCCCTAGAATGGATGAGGCCTTGAAGCTTATAACATAGAGCCCAGTTGTGCTAATAAACCTGCTTCTTCGTAATCATAATATGGCTTCAAGTGCTTCCAACACCTGAAATGGGTCTGGTGGGAGTCAAAACCCTCCGACCCATGATGGTAGCCATGGATGTGTCAACATGGTCAAGTCTGAGGTTGATGTTGGCACCCTCTCTCGTGACTAAAGTCCTCCATAGCTCTGTATGGGGTAAGATCCTCCGCCTATGGAGATCCCTTTGCAGATCGATAAGCCTGACCCTATGCCTCGCATTCCAAAAGGAGTTCTTAAGTGCTCAACCCATAACCCTTATGCTAGAGCCACCCATAATTATTCCATTGTTGAGGATCTGGGCCAAACACCATGTTCCATGTCAGCTTTGGAGGTACTTCAGACGTGTCCCACACAAAGGAATGCCTTGCTATCTTCCTTGGGGGCTCTTGACTTAAGTTGCCCTAGTGTTATTAAGTTTGAGACCGTTGATGTTCAACCTCGCTTACCTTACCATGTGGCTTTCCAAACATGTGGAATGTATTAAAATGAACATCAAATGTACTGTTGTTGACGAAGGTTCTTCAATGTCAATGATGTCCCTATATTGTTGGAAGGCCCTTGCCTCTCCTCAATTATCTCAATCCGTGACCATGTTGACTACATCCAATGGACATTCATTTCAACCACATGGAATTATACCCTCTCTTTAGGTCTAGTTGGGTGGGAAATCTATGCCGGTTGAGGTTGAGGTGGTTCATGCACCCCTCGACTATAATATTTTACTAGGAAGGAATTGGACTTATGCTATGAAAGCGGTCATCTTGTCTGTGTTTCACGTGATATGCTTTCCTCACGAAGGCAAAATCATGACAATCGATTAGTTATCTTTTATTAACCCTAGTTCCTTTGCATCGTCGGGATCTATGGTCCCTATAATTGAAAATTCTTGGAAGGAAAATAAGAATGTTGGTGTTGGTATGTATTCTTCTCTCATGGGAACTTTTAGTTTTCTAGCACCAATCTCGTATATCAATTCCATTTACGATGGTGCTTCATCACCGTTGAGTTTGGTTTCATTTCATACCTCATATTTTAATGATCCCTACACTCTCCCTTCCCCGACTGAATCATGTGAAAGGCACCCACACATCAGAATGGCCATGCCGCTATCTGCAACAGAGATTGCTTATCAAGCTTTATAAGAAGTCACTGTAGACCTTGATCTTTCCTCTTCGCAGACGGAGGAGGAAGATCTCGTGCCCCCCGCTCGCTTGGGCGGTTAACTCATCATGCTCACATGATTGTCTTCATGGTGCTTTGCCTTCAGATGAAGCTATTGTTGAGGCCATGAATGGTCCTGAAAGGCCTTGGGAGGACCTACATCATAAATCTTATTTCCTTCCAGATCTTGAAAGGATCGAGCACGACGAGTTCTAGTCGACCTTAGGTGAGAAATTTGGTCACCCCGTGGTCCAGTTGGATAAGCATGGCACATATGCTGAAGGGAATATGACGAATATTTCTCTTACCAGCTCGATCAACATTTCTCGAACTCCTGACAAAGTGGAGAATGTTTATATCGGTGCAGATTGCTCCCCTGAAGCAATTCAGATTTACACTAATCTGTGTTCCGAGATGTTTTTGCTTGGTCCTATGAGGATATGCCAGGAATAGACCCGAGCATTATCGAGCACAAAATTAAGACTTACCCAAATGCGAAGCCTGTTCGACAACACCTAAGAGCAGTGAATCCCCGAAAGGCGCCCACCATTAAAGCAGAGGTGGAGAAGCTTCTTAAGGCTGGTTTCATATACCCGGTTCCTTTGACTGAGTGGGTATCCAACTTCGTTCCTGTGGATAAAAAAGAAGGAATCATCTGAGTGTGTACATATTTTTGAGATCTAAATAAAGCTTGTCCGAAGGATAACTTCCCCACACCCTTTATTGATCAAATTATTAACGAATGTGCGGGAAGCAAATTTTTCTCATTTATGGACGGTTTTTCTGGTTATAATCATATGCAAATTAAAACTGAGGATCAACATAAGATGGCGTTCATCTATCCTTGGGGAACCTTTGCATACTAGAAAATGCCCGTTGTCCGTAAAAACTCCGTAGCAACTTTTCAACGGGCTATGACCTTTGCATTACATGATCTCAAGCGTATAGTTGAGGATTATCTGGATGACCTTGCTGCTCACTCTTGCAATGGAGTGGATCATCCAACTCACCTTTGACTTGTGTTCGAAATATGCAGGCGTTATAAGATTTGCTTGAACCCTCATAAATGCATCTTTTGTGTTAGAATAGGCCGCCTATTGGGATTTATCGTTTCAAAGGAGGGAATCATGGTCGACACTTTAAAGGGAGGCAATAATTCAATTACCTCCCCCGCGCTCAATTAGTCAACTTTAGAGTCTTCAGGGAAAAGCCAATTTTCTACATTGTTGTATAGCAAACTATGCCAGTGTTACTAAGGGTTTTATGTGTCTTTTGAAGAAGGATGCTCCGTTTGTATGGGATGAGTGAGCCCAGGAGTCCTTTGATGCCCTTAAGAAATCCTTGGTATCGACGCCTTTACTTTGTCCTCCCAAATATAGTAGATATTTTTTGCTTTATATCGCCGCGTCTCAAAAGATGGTTGGTATGGTCCTAGTTCAAGAGGATGACGAGCTCCATGAGCACGTTATCTATTATCTTAATAGAAATCTCATAGGTTTTGAACTTAAATATTCTCATGTGGAAAAATTGGCCCTTGCGACCATTCATGCAGTCCAGAGGTTGCGTCATTGTATTTTACTTCGCAAGGCTACTGTCATGGCACACATCAATCCATTTCAATTTGCCTTGGCAAGACACATTATTGGGGGGAAGTATAATAAATGGATTGTGATTTTGCAAGAGTTTGACCTTGATTTTGTATTTGCGAAATCCAAAAATTCTTTAGTCTTTATGGAGTTAATGTCTGATTTTCCTAGGCAAGATGTGGATACGGTTTACAAGGACTCGTTTGTTGATGAGCATATCTTCCTTATCTCGTCTTCGAACCCCTAGTATGGAGACATTATTGTTTATCTTTGGACTTTGAAGTTCCCTCCGCATCTTTCGAGGGAGGAATGACGACATATACGTTATCAAGCCAAAGACTACCTCATCATTGGTGACACTTTGTATTGGTGGGGGATGGATTCCATTTGTCAATTTTTCGATAATTTCATTAAATATTATCTTGGATCACTAAGAGAATAACATGTACAACATATCAATCATAAACACAAGGGACAATAGACACAGAGTTTCCTCGGGGAAAACCAAGAAGGTGAAAAACCCCGCAACTTCGTCAGAGATAGAATAAGCCACAAACCAAGATCACAATTATCAAACCCAAAGAGATGTCTCTAGTAGATATTCCTCCTCCTCCACTTGTGCGCCACTTTCTCTCTTAGCTACGCAAGCTTGAGAAGTGAGTGAATGAATAGAATGAGAGAGGCCACCCTCTATTTATACATTGACTTGACCTGCCAATAAACCAACAGGGCCGACTTCCTAAGGAAGCCTAATAACCTAACCACATGACCTAATTAGGGCTGACCCTTCATTGGTGGTCTAATAACCCATCAATACAAATGATGACACTTACAATGTAACTTGCGACACTTGCAAATACAAATGACGACACTTTCAATCAGAGGAAAAATACATATCTGTTGGATATACAATAAAGTACAAATGCAATACATAGAAGAATATCTTTCGAAGTTACAAATACATCAACACTCCCTCTTAACTAGGAAGGTATTCTTTCGACACAGGTCATCGATACATATCGACACAAGTCTTCAATTCTGGAGATGGATCATCATCACTAGATCACAGAGCATCACCATCATCACTGCTGCTGTACTCGACATCTCGATCACTGGGCTATCTCTGAATTCTTCTCGTCATAGGAAGTTCTGAAGAGCCAACCCTTTTTAATGCTGGATGTAGGCCTAGCCTCCTGTAGGTCTTCATCATCTCTGGCTATACTGTGGATCCCAGGACTAATTACGTGCGTCAACAAAACCTCGAAAGAGCATCCTAGGACTTTTACGAGCACATTGCTCAACCTATCGGATCTCCCAGGATCTTTTACATGTGACCTTCACAAAACCTTTAAAGAGCATCTTGCAACCTGCAAGATCTCTATAGAGCATCCCAGGATCTTTTACTAGCACGCAACTTAACTTGTCCGGATCTCCAGGATCTTTTCTATGTGAACTTTCGCAAAACCATTAAAGAGCATCTTGCAACCTGCAAGATCTCTATAGAGCATCCCAGGATCTTTTACTAGCACACAGCTTAACCTGTCCAAATCTCTAGGATCTTTTCTATGCGAAACTATAGCAAAACCTCGAAAGAGCATCCCAGGACTTTTACGAGCACACAGCTCAACCTATCGGATCTCCCAGGATCTTTTCTATGCTACCTGCACAACTTGTCCATGACCACAGAGTATCAACCTGATACTCATGATCATACTGATCATCATACAGTGCACCATCCTGATGCACATCATCTGGAGCATTGACTTGATGCTCATCACACATGATTGTCCTGATCATCATAGAGTACATCATCCCGATGTACATCATCTGGAGCATCGACTTGATGCTCATCACACATGATCAAACTGATCATACCATGCATCCACCTGATACATCACATATTTTCCAACTAATCATACAAAGCATCCAACTGATGCATATCATCATACATGATCCAACTGATCATACAAATCATCCAACTGATGCATATCAACATACATGATCCAACTAATCATACAAAGCATCCAACTGATGCATATCAACATACATGATCCAACTAATCATAGTCATAAAGAACATCATCTGGAGCACCGTCCTGATGTTCATCATACAACACTTACATCCACAGCCATCGGAAGGATCCTCCTACCACCATGCTTGGAATGGCTCCTACAAATGTGTCCCATCACTTCTTCCTCAAAGTATCTTCTATCTGAAGAACACCCAGCCTCTCTCTGAAGTACTCAAACTTCACTCTCACTAGTGGTTTAGTCAACACATCTGCAACCTGCTCATCCGTTGCAACATACAGGAGCTTCACTGCTCCTCTCTGCATCATATCCCTGATATAGTGATATTTGATCTCGATGTGCTTAGACCTGTCATGGAACACCGGGTTCTCAGACAACTTCACACAACTCTGGTTGTCAAAGAAGATACAGGTAGCATCCAATGGGAGATCAAATAACTCAGACAGTAGCTTCTTAAGCCATACTGCCTCACAATTGGACGAACAAGTTGCGACATACTTTGCCTCGGATGTACTCAGTGCTACGCAGGACTGCTTCCTACTAAACCAAGAGATCACACCTGATCCCATACTGAAGCAACACCCCTAAGTGCTCTTCCTATCTATAGCACTGCCTGCCCAATCTGAATCAACATAACCCTCTAGGTTAAACTTTTGATTCGCATCATACCTGAGCCCATAATCAATTGTACACTTCAGGTACCTCAGAATATCCTTTACAAAAATCAGGTGAACATGTCTAGGATCCGTCAGGAACTGGCTCAATGTGTTCACCACAAAGCAAATATCTGGTCTCATGTTTGTCAGGTACATCAAGGACCCAATCATCTGACGATACATCGTGGCATCAACGAACTCTGATGAAGCATCACACCGAAGCTTAAGTTCAATGCCATAGGTGTCGCCATGGCCTTGCAGTCCATCATCCCGAACCTCTTCAGGATCTCTACTGCATACTTCCCTTGTCCAAGGAATATTCCATCTGCACTCTGCCACACCTCCATCCCTAGAAAGTAATGCATCATACCCAAGTCCTTCATCTCGAACTCGATAGCAAGCTTCCTCTTCGTGTTGGCAATCAATCTATCATCACCTGTCACAAACAGGTCATCAACATAAAATAGGAGTATCAATGGATTGCCTTCCTCAACCTTGTAGTAAAGGTTGGAATCCGCTTTACTCTTGGTAAAGCCCAAGCTGGATAGAAAGCTGTCTATTCTATCATACCAAGTCCTAGGAGCTTGCTTCAAGCCATACAAGGTTTTCTTCAACCTGCACATATATGACTCCCTATCATGTGTCTCAAAACCGAGTGGATGGTCCACATACACTTCCTCTTTGACTACACCATTCAAGAAAGCTGTCTTGACATCCATCTGGTGTAACTTCCACTTCATCACTGCAGCCAGAGCAAGTACTGTTCTGATGGAAGTGTACCTGGCTACAGGAGAAAAAGCCTCTTCATAATCTATTCCCTCTTTCTGGGAGAAGCCATGAGCTACAAACCTCGCCTTGTACTTATATATGCTGCCATCTGCAGCATGCTTGATCTTATAGATCCACTTGGAAGTCACGACAGACGTCCCTTCTGGTCTTGGGACCACATCCCAAACATCATTCTTCATGATCGACTAATATTCCTTGACCATGGCATCCTTCCATTCTTTCTTTTCCGCCGCTTCTTCATAACTGGAAGGTTCTTTGTTCATAATGTCACAGAGCAAGGCAACATAGTTGGTGTGTGACCTTGTCCTTTTCCTTTCTCCGTGTTCCTCTTCTAGAATACCATACCTTTCTGCATCTTGGATGAGCTCTCTAGCCCATGCTGGTTTCCTCTTGTGAGAGTTCTTCTCATAGGGTGGATCTATAGGTTGTTGTGGATCTTCTATTTCGCGATCTTCTTCTGGAATTGCTTCATTCATAGTAGTGTTTTGAGTTTTGGTTACCCTTGGTTCTTCATTGTCTTCAACAGGTGTATTCCTGGATTTGATGTATGCCGAGTCTTCATCAAATGTTACATCCCTGCTGATGTCAATCTTCTTGAACCCTGGAAAGTATATTTTGTAAGCCTTCGAGCTTTCACTGTAACCCACAAAGATGCCTTTCTTTCCTGAAGGATCTAGCTTTGTCCTCTTTTCCTTTGAAATGTGTGTATATACTGGACAGCCAAATATTCTGAGATGGCTAACTTCTGGTTTCTTACTAGAGAAAACTTCTCCGGGTGTCTTGGTGTCAAGTATCTTGTGTGGTGTTCTGTTTTGTACATATACGACTGTCCTTGCTGCTTCTGCCCATAGGTGCATAGACATGCCTTGATCATGAAGCATTTCCCGTGCTGCTTCCATGATAGTTCTATTCTTCCTTTCTGCAACTCCATTCTGTTGTGGATTGTAAGGAGTAGTCAACTCCCTCTTAATCCCTGAATCACTGCGTAAATTATTGAAGTCTCCTGAAGTAAATTCTCCGCCATTGTCGGAACTGAAGGTCTTGATCTTCTTATCAGTTTGATTTTATATCAAGGCTTTGAATTCTTTGAACTTGTCAAACACTTCATCTTTATTCTTCAAGAAATAAACCCAAGTATTCCTAGAGAAATCATCAATGAAGGAAACAAAGTATACATACCCACTTAGAGAACTAGATGACATAGGACCACATACATCAGAGTGGATAATCTCCAAGATTCCTTTTGCTTTGCTTTCACTGCTTGGAAATGCCTTCTTTGTGTTCTTTCATTTTGGAAAACCTTTGCAAATACCTTCATGCTTTGACTGGATGTCAGGAAGACCTTCTACTTCTTTGCTTGCAATTGGTAGTGCTCTATAGTGCATGTGTGCAAGCCTTCTATGCCAAAGTTCACTTGGTTGCATGGATTCATGTACCATGGCATGTTCAAGTTGTCCCTTCAATTTATACAATCCTCCCTCTCTCTCTCCAATCACTCCTGCATCATCTATGGTCTTACCTTTTGGCCACATGAGTACTTGGCCATCCACAAATGCAACTCTCATTCCTTTTGCATCCAAAGATGATATGGAGAGAAGATTCTTCTTGAGTCCAGGTACATATAGAACATCTGTCATCTTCAAAGACTTCCCAGAGTCTAGCATGTAGGAGGCTTCACCACTTCCTTTTATGGGATATTGATAGTCATCCCCACGTTTCACCTTGTGAGGTGACTCGTGTTCAGAAAGATCCATAAAGGATTCTTTAAACCAAGTCATGTGTTTAGAAGCCCCACTATCAATAAGCCAATCATTACACCCATGTGTAAAAGTACTTGTGAGAGCAGAGATTAAGACATATTCATCTTCACTTGATGAGTCATCACTTTCTGCTCTAGTCTTTTTCTTGGGAGGTTCATCATCCTCAGCAGCATGAGAATGATATCTCTTCTTGTTCTTCTTCTTCTTGAATTCTTTTCTTTCCTTGGGACATTTTGAGGCATAATGTCCTTTCTCATCACAAGAGTAACATCGAACATGAGAGAGATCTTTCTTCTTTTGATGGAAGTGAGGATGTTTCTTGTTATTATATTTCTCCCTCTTGAACTTGCTTCCCTTAGTGTGAGCTGCGAGGGCTTGGTCTTCACTTCCCATATTTTCTTCTTGGGCCACAATCCTAGCTTCTTCTTGTGAACATTCCTCCCATAGTCTACTGAAAGAGATTAATTTCTTTCTTGCACATATTCCTTGGATGAAGGAGTCCCATGACCTAAGTAGGCCATTTAATGTGGTCATGACAATTTCTCCATTCTCCACCACTTCATCCATAACTTCAAGTTGTTCCTTGATTTGAGAGACCTTAGAAAAGTAGGATTGGATGGTCTCTCCATTCTGGATCTTTACCCCTTTCAATTGGTTTCGCAGAGTCATCTTCCGATTTATGTTCTTTCCTTCAAACAACTTGGTCAAAGAGTCAAACATCTCCTTCGGTGTCTTTAGGGAAGACACATGGGGTATGAGACGATCCTTAATAGAATCAACAATGATTCTCTTAGCCTTGACCAGATTCTTCTTGTGTAAGGCCTTAGCCTCATCTCCCTCTCGGACTGGAACCTCTTCACTTATGTAAGTGTCCAACTCATTCTCTTCTAGGATTAACCCAATCCTATACTTCCATGCTCGGGAGTTATCGGCTCCTTCAAGCTTATCTTCAAGCTTGGTGTGGTGAGACATCTTAAAGAGTACTTCAAATGGAAATATAAAGTTTTAGGTCTTACCACTTATTTGCTGAAAACTGGATCTGGAGCTGGATTAGGGTTTATCAGAGAAACCCTAAAAATTCAAACTTTGAATTTCAAACTTCCGAAAGAATAGAAAGATGCGCCTTGCTGAGTTGGTCAAGCTGGTATACTTTGATTTTGAGATCTGCAAAATTTGACCCCTCAAAATTGCTTTTGAAACTTCTGAATTCACTAGACAGGACCCTGAACTATGGTTTGATTTTCCCGGAGCTTCACCTAACCAAAAAGTTCGATCTTGTGCTCTAAACTTTGATTTTTCTTAGGAGTTTCCAATCGTGGTCTCGAATTCCAAAAATTCCATCTTTCTCCGAAACCCTAATTTTCCGCAGTAGTGATGGGCCAAAAACTGAAAGTGCTCAGAATTGAATTCTGTCTCGACAGAAAGATGCGCCCTTCCAAGGAGAGTCAGTCTAGCCTCCCACCTTTGATGATCTGTGGAGAGAAACCTAAAAATTAAGAAGCCCTAGCTTTCATAGTTGCATAATACCTTCTTCTTAGGTCAGCTCTGATACCATGTTAATTTTTCGATAATTTCATTCAATATTATCTAGGATCACTAAGAGAATAACATGTACAACATATCAATCATAAACACAAGAGACAATAGACACAGAGTTTCCTCAGGGAAAACCAAGAAGGTGAAAAACCCCGCAACTTCCTCAGAGATAGAATAAGCCACAAACCAAGATCACAATGATCAAACCCAAAGAGATGTCTCTAGCAGATACTCCTCCTCCTCCTCCACTTGTGCACCACTTTCTCTCTTAGCTACGCGAGCTTGAGAAGTGAGTGAATGAATAGAATGAGAGAGGCACACCCTCTATTTATACATTGACTTGACTTGCCAATAAACTAACAAGGCCGACTTCCTAAGGAAGCCTAATAACCCAACCACATGACCTAGCTAGGGCTGACCCCTCATTGGTGGTCTAATAACCCATCAATACAAATGACGACACTTTCAATCAGAGGAAAAATACATCTGTGTTGGATATACAATAAAGTACAAATGTAATACACAGAAGAATATCTTCCGAAGTTACAAATACATCAACACTCCGTCTTAACTAGGAAGGTATTCTTTCGACATAGGTCATAAATACATATCGACGCAAGTATTCAATTCTGGAGCTAGATCATCATCACTGGATCATGGAGCATCACCATCATCACTATTGTTGTACTTGACATCTCGATCACTGGGCTATATCTGAATTCTTCTCGTCATAGGAATTTCTACAGAGCCAACCCCTTTTCATGTTGGATGTAGGCCTAGCCTCTTGTAGGTCTTCATCATCTCTGGCCATAGTGTGTATCCCAGGACTAATTTCGTGCATCAACAAAACCTCGAAAGAGCATCCTAGGACTTTTACGAGCACACTGCTCAATCTATCGGATCTCCCAGGATATTTTACATGTGACCTTCACAAAACTTTTAAAGAGCATCTTGCAACCTACAAGATCTCTATAGAGCATCCCAGGAACTTTTACTAGCACACAGCTTAACCTGTCCAGATCTCCAAGATCTTTTCTATGTGAAATTTCGCAAAACCTTTAAAGAGCATCTTGCAACCTGCAAGATCTCTATAGAGCATCCTAGGATCTTTTACTAGCACACCGCTTAACCTGTCCGGATCTCCAGGATCTTTTCTATGCGAAACTGTAACAAAACCTTGAAAGAGCATCCCATGACTTTTACGAGCACACATCTCAACCTATTGGATCTCCCATGATCTTTTCTATGCTACCTGCACAACTTATCCATGGCCATAGAGTATCAAACTGATACTCATGATCATACTGATCATCATACAATGCACCATCCTGATGCACATCATCTGGAGCATCGACCTGATGCTCATCACACATGATCGTCCTGATCATCATACAATACATCATCCTGAAGTACATCATCTAGAGCATCGACCTGATGCTCATCACACATGATCAAATTGATCATACAATGCATCCACCTGATACATATCATCACATATGGTCCAATTGATCATACAAAGCATGCAACTGATGCATATCATCATACATGATCCAACTAATCATACAAATCATCCAACAGATGCATATCAACATACATGATCCAACTGATCATACAAAGCATCCAACTGATGCATATTAACATACATGATCCAACTGATCATAGTCATACAGAACATCATCTGGAGCATCGTCCTGATGTTCATCATACAATGTTTACATCCACAGCCATGGGAAGGATCCTCCTACCACCATGCTTGCTTGGAATGGCTCTTGCAAATGTGTCCCATCACTTCTTCCTCAAAGTATCTTCTATCTGAAGAACATCTAGCCTCTCTCTGAAGTACTCAAACTTCACTCTGGCTAGTGGTTTAGTCAACACATCTGCAACCTACTCATCCGTCGCAACATACAGGAGCTTCACTCCTCCTCTCTGCACCATGTCCCTGATATAATGATATTTGATCTCGATGTGCTTCGACCTATCATGGAACACCATGTTCTCAGACAACTTCACACAACTCTGGTTGTCAAAGAAGATACAGGTAGCATCCAACGGGAGATCAAATTACTCAGACAGTAGCTTCCTAATCCATACCGCCTCACAACTGGACTCTGCTTCAGCTGTACTCAGTGCTACGCAGGACGGCTTCCTGCTAAACCAAGAGATCACACCTGATCCCATACTGAAGCAACACCCCAAAGTGCTCTTCCTATCTGCAGCACTGCATTCCCAATCTGAATCAACATAACCCTCCAGGTTAAACTTTTGATCGCATCACACATGATCCCATAATCAATTGTACCCTTCAGGTACCTCAGAATATGTTTACAACAATCAGGTGAACATGTCTAGGATCCAACAAGAACTTGCTCAATGTGTTCACCGCAAAGCAAATATCTGGTCTCGTGTTCATCAGGTACATCAAGGACCCAATGATCTAACGATACATCGTGGGATCAACCAACTCTGATGATGCGTCACAAAGAAGCTTTAGGTTCGATGACATAGGTGTGGCCATGGCCTTGCAGTCCATCATCCCGAACCTCTTCAGGATCTCTACTGCATACTTCCCTTGTCCAAGGAAGATTTCATCTGCACTCTGCCATACCTCCATGCCTAGAAATTAATGCATCATACCCAAGTCCTTCATCTCGAACTCGACAACAAACTTCCTCTTCGTGTCGGCAATCAATCTATCATCACCTGTCACAAGTCATCCACATACAATAGGAGTATCACTGGATTGCCTTCCTCAACCTCGTAGTAAAGGTTGGAATTCGCTTTACTCTTGGTAAAGCCCAAACTGGATAGAAAGCTATCTATTCTACCATACCAAGTCCTAGGAGCTTGCTTCAAGCCACACAAGGCTTTCTTCAACTTGCACACATATGACTCCTTGTCATGTGTCTCAAAACCGAGTGGCTGGTCCACATACACTTCCTCTTCGACTACACCATTCAAGAAAGTTGTCTTGACATCCATCTGGTGTATCTTCCACTTCATCATTGCATCCAGAGCAATTACTGTTCTGATGTAAGTGTACCTGGCTACAGGAGAAAAAGTCTCTTCATAATATATTCCCTCTTTCTGGGAGAAGCCACGAGCTACAAACCTTGCCTTGTATTTATCTATGCTGCCATCTGCAGCATGCTTGATCTTATAGATCCACTTGGAAGTCACAATAGACTTCCCTTCTGGTCTTGGGACCACATCCCAAACATCATTCTTCATGATCGACTGATATTCCTCGACCATGGCATCCTTCCATTCTTTCTTTTTCGCCGCTTCTTCATAACTGGAAGGTTCTTTGTTGATAATGTCATAGAGCAAGGAAACATAGTTGGTGTTTGATCTTGTCCTTTTCCTTTCTCTATGTTCCTCTTTTGGAATACCTCACCTTTTTGCATCTTGGATGAGCTCTCTATCCCATGTTGGTTTCCTCTTGTGAGAGTTCTTCTCACAGGGTGGATCTATAGGTTGTTGTGGATCTTCTATTTCGCGATCTTCTTCTGGAATTGCTTCATTCATAGTAGTGTCTTGAGTTCTGGTTACCCTTGGTTCTTCATTGTCTTCAACAGGTGTCTTCTTGGATTTGATGTATGCTGAGTCTTCATCAAGTGTTACATCCCTGCTGATGTCAATCTTCTTGAACCCTAGAAAGTATATTTTGTAAGCCTTCGAGCTTTCATTGTAACCCACAAAGATGCCTTTCTTTCCTGAAGGATCTAGCTTTGTCCTCTTTTCCTTTGGAATGTGTGTATATACTGGACAACCAAATAGTATGAGATGGCTAACTTCTAGTTTCTTACCAGAGAAAACTTCTTCGGGTGTCTTGGTGTCAAGTATCTTGTGTGGTGTTCTGTTTTGTAAATATACGACTGTCCTTGTTGCTTCTACCCATAGGTGCATAGGCATATGTTGATCATGAAGCATTGCCTGTGCTGCTTCCATGATAGTTCTATTCTTCCTTTCTACAACTCCATTCTGTTGTGGATTGTAAGGAGTAGTCAACTCCCTCTTAATCCCTGAATCACTGCATAACTTCTTGAAGTCTCGTGAAGTAAATTCTCCGCCATTATCAGAACTGAAGGTCTCGATCTTCTTATCAATTTGATTTTCTATCAAGGATTTGAATTCCTTGAACTTGTCAAACACTTCATCTTTATTCTTCAAGAAATAAACCCAAGTCTTCCTAGAGAAATCATCAATGAAGGAAACATATTATACATACCCACTCAAAGAACTGGATGACATAGGACCGCATACATCAGAGTGGATAATCTCCAAGATTCCTTTTGCTTTGCTTTCACTGCTTGGAAATGCCTTCTTTGAGTTCTTTCCTTTTGCACAACATTTGCAAATAGCTTCATGCTTTGACTGGATTTCAGGAAGACCTTCTCCTTCTCTGCTTGCAATTGGTAGTGCTCTATAGTGCACGTGTGCAATCCTTCTATGCCAAAGTTCACTTGGTTCCATGGATTCATGTACCATGGCATGTTCAAGTTATCCCTTCAATTTATACAATCCTCCCTCTCGCTCTCCAATCACTACTGCATCATCTATGGTCTCACCTTTTGGCCACATGAGTACTTGGCCATCCAAAATGCAACTCTCATTCCCTTTGCATCCAAAGATGATATGGAGAGAAGATTATTCTTGAGTCCAGGTACATATAGAACATCTGTCATCTTCAAAGAATTCCTAGAGTCTAGCATGTAGGAGGCTTCACCACTTTGGTGAGCTCCCAATATGGATGCCTAATGAGGGCAGCTATACTAAGAGCTTACTTTAAATGTCAACCCGGGGGACGTACAAACTTTAGAGGTGTAGGCACTATTTGTGCTCTTATAGGATAATATTTGTCACAGTTGGATGTCGGTATCAATGTTCTAAGGGTTGCCTACTAAATATGTAAAACTGGTTATGCTACGGAATTAAATACTGGAAAGCAATAAATCTTTTTAAAAGAATCAAAGTGCTGAAAGCAGTAAATCTGTTCTAAGAAATAAAGATACCAAAAGCAGTAAATCTATTTTAAATAATTAAAATGCTGACAGTGAAGGAGATGATCTTATGAGATTACTTAATGCAGAATGGTAAATCTAGAAAATGAAAATGCCATAACAGATCTATTCTAATATTGGAGAAAACAAGGTCTGTAATTACTTTATGCCTAAAACTAGAATTCTGATCTAAACCATTTTAAATCCCAAGACTCAAATTGAAGTGCGATCGTTTCAAGCTATCCATCTATTGCCAAGGAGTCAAAGAAATTAATCACGATGAGAAACAATCATGAACCTCAAATCTAAACCATGATATTGAAAGCAAAGTTGATACACGTGTAATCGTTGGTTAAAATATGCGTTGGAAGAAAGCAGCTACAGGACTACTGAAACCGTTTTGCTGTACTACAGAACGTATTATAAATTACTACAGAAATAATAAATCATTCAAGCGCTTTCATATGCAATATAACTGTTCATCAATGTAAAACGCATAATTGGAAAAATACCTGCAAATAGAAATCCCCTGACTTACGTGTTGGAGGGGCCCTCTGCAACCCGTACTCAGGAGAGAATGAAACTTATAAACGCTGGCTGGAATTTAAAATCAATCTCTCATTAAAATATATAATCCATGTCAAAACCAAGGTCTGTACTTCGTAGTATCTCAATAGGGCAGAAAACGTTAAAACAATGTTTTGGACAACAGGGGCCTCTCGCTACCCGAGAGGTCCATATTTATATGATTTAATGATGATCCTAACTAATTGTCTAAATGCCGATTCTCCTTGAACAAGAGTGCATTCCCTATAAGTCAAGAATAGGGTGTCGAGCTTGGTGATCCCTCAGTCTTCTACGCGTTCATCCTTTAATGCCCTGAACCTACTCAATCATGCTTGGTTTCCACAGAATTAGTTCATTGAATATGCATTTTAACATACAAGAATAATCATCGAAAACAATTTCATTAAATAATTAAAGTAAAACATTTTTCCCACAATTGAGTGTGTTTCTTCGCCATTGCTTGAGCTTGACTATGGGAAAAAGGGTTATCAAATACGTGAAAATTGGAGCCATCATTCTCTCCCCTACTTGAAGGATTCACCCATCCTTGGGTGACTTATTCAATTCGTCGATGACGTCCCTGATATCCCATGCTACCACCTTAGGTATCCCTGCCTGCCTGTGATATCCAAAATTCTGATCCTCCTTGGCCCATGCCTTCCTCTCTTCCTCTTCATTAATTTGTTCCTTGATGACTGGGGAAAGAAAGAATGGGGGATTCAGCCTCATTCTGATCCATCTGAGTTGATTTCTTGCCAGGGATTCTTTGTAGAGTGTGGTTTTGAAAAGAGCATCATCAATCCTGAGGGGAGAGTGGAGTTCTCTTCTTTTCAGACCGTTTGCCACCCTGCTCCACCTTTCCTTAATGGACACGTTAACTTCCTTCTGTGTGATTCGGAGTGTAATGTCAAAATGAGTCACAGCCTCCTGTTGTTTTGCAAGGAGAATGGGTATCAGTTCCTCGTCTTGGGTGAGGATCCTGTGGTTATAGATTATCCCTTTAGGGTGAGTTGGCTCTGGTCTGATCATTAATGGGGGTTGCCATTTGGATGCAACATAGAGATGGTATTTTTGGGCTCGCTCAATTTCGTGGTTCATCCACGAACATAATTCCCTTAACTGGAAATCGCCCACATATGGGTTTGGCGACCAGTTGGGCGAGCCAGAAACTACAAAATTATGCAAGAAGAACTCACTCAATTGGTCTTTCTCCAGCTTTATGGAGTTCAAAGATGCATCTATAAACTCTTTGGGAGTGCTTACCTCTAGAGGGAGTCCTTTCTTCAACCTCTGGAGCTGGAATTCGCCCCATTTCTCCTGTATATAAAATGCATATATTGTCGACGATGGTCTGAGGTCCCGCAGTCTATCATATATGCCAATAGTAGTGGCCAAAATGTCCTTTAATTTGGTAATCTCCTGGTCTTTCTTTGCTAATTCATTTTGTGCCTCGGCCAACTTTTCTTGTAGCGCTGAATTCTTCTGCTCAGCCAGCCGCAGCTCTTCTGCATGATGCATCTTCAGGATTTGTGTCTTCTCGGCTGAAAATGGGGGAGGTGTGGGCTGGCTTCCTGACCCAATTCTTAACGTTGCCAACTCATTTCTGAGCCTTTCCAATTCTGCCTGAGCCTCAGCGAGTTGGGTAACGACCTCGGGGTTTTCATTATGTTTTGGAGAATTCCCCTGGAGGTTTCCTTGCTCTTGTAAGCTTTGTTCTTCTTCTTTTTCCATTTCTTCTTCTTCATTCTTTTCCTCTTCTTTTGCTTCTTCTTCATATGTAGTGGGATCCTTCTGGTCTATAAAAGGATCAATGTCATCATCAGACACATTGGTAACCAGGGGACTGGGTTCCCTTTCTTCCTCCTTGGAGACTTGGATTTTAGATACCTGCGTGAATCTCTTGCTGTGCCTCTTCGACCCCTGACTACTGGTAGGAATACCTGGGTCTGATTTGGGGGAGTCCTCTTTTGAGTGTTTTATTTTTACCAAGGTGTCGGCCACACTGTCCAAGTTAATTTTTCTTTTTTCCCCTGATACATAGGTGGTCTTACTTTTTGATTCAGGTGGCAAGGGCGTAGTCCTCATTCTGAACATCCTCAGCAGATACCACGATGAACTCCTCCCAAGAGAGCTCTGGAATCTGTGCTTTTAGTTCCTCACCAACTATTATCTTGATCAGCCCATGATGGACCAAAGCATCGTCTTTTCCCTTAGCCACCTTCCTGCTCATCTCTGCTAGGGATTGGAGCAGGTAAAATTGAATGCTAATATTGTTGTTTGATGAAATGTGACTTCTGTGCCCGAGAAGTTCCAAAATACGAAAATGGAAAATGGGAACATAACTTAATCTTCCAATGCATGTTATGTACCTCTGGACAATTACAGCCATTTCATCCCATGGTGTTGGCATGGAGGGTCTTTTGACTCCATTTTTGTCTTCATCATAAACCTATCCTTGCTCAAAGAATGCTACTTTTGCTGTGTGGTTTGCCTCCCGGTCATTGCTGCTCCAATGCAGGCCCATTGGTAGACCAGTGTGTTTGGCAATCATGTCCTCATCTAATTTTATACGTAACCCTTTTACTCGGGTGACGTACTGTTCATCTTTGATATGTTTGAGGTTTCTTGGGAACTCCTGAGCTACCCCTGTATCGTATCCTCTCAGTCCAAGGATGAAAGGCATCCATCCTGAATTGCGAATGATCTGCAGGATTCTCGGGCTCTGATAAATGGCGCTGTGATCTTCCAATTCACTTTTCTTGAAACCCTTTGTCATTTTTAGAATCTTCTTTTTAATCAAACAAAGACCAGAACTTTGGAATGTGGTTTATACCTTCAACTGGTCAGGGCTCTGCCTACAGGCTCGAGGATTGCAATGCTGGATGAGTGAGCACATTAGCTTTGGTCTGTTGCTTCTCGGGAATTTCGAGCGGTTCCTTATATGCAAAATCATGGAATATTATGCAGTCTTACTTACCGTCTTTCCGCACCTATCCTTTCCATCATTCCTGTACTTGCCTCTTTTAATCCTCTTTTTTCCATGATCGATCTCTGTATTCCCATGATCAATCTCTGTACTTCATATGGTGAAGGTTGTGATCATGATTTGTTGAGGGTGACGGGACTTAGATAACGATCATGAGTTATTAAGGTGATTTGGCCTTGCCGCCAATTTAAAATAGAAGTTGTCCTCAGCTTGACTAGAAACAAATGTATTGTGGGAAAATGTTTTACCTTAAGAATAAAATAAAATCGTTTTAGAGATTACCTTTGTATGTATGCGTACATGCATTGATGATCTAGTGCATTTTTCATGCATGGGGGATTCTGTAGTAGATTTGGCGATGTCTGTAGTTGATTTCTGCATGTCAGTAGTTACGTGTGTGGGTTGCTTTTTCCTTTTTGCGCGTTTGAATTTGCTGAAGTATGTTCTTTTGAAAATTGTGCCAGTTGTTGATACGACTCATTTGATGATGCTGTGTATTTGGCTGATTGCATAGTTGTATGTGACTGGCTCCCTTGAATAACTTGCAGGCTCGCTTGAGTAAGTTGAAAAAGGATGGCATGGTGTGTTTGAAGAATGCCGTAGTAGTTGAATGTAGACATGGCTAGCTCGCTTGAGTGCTGATATGTAATGTATCTAGCTCACTTGAATAAATGACAGCCTCGTTTGAATTGAATTTGCAGGCTCTCTTGAATGCATATCCGGCTCGCTTGATTGTGGTTGATATTTTTCTTTGTAACAGAAATGCTGGATTTTTCATAGGGGTATACATGGCCCTATAATTTTGATTCTCTTTTTTCATTTTTTTTTCTTTTTTCATTTTTTTTTCTCTTTTTTTTTCTTCTTTATTGTAAATGATTTGAATTTTACTGACTTGCCGCGTTGTCTATCAGCATCAATTGTTGCTGGTAGAGTACCTGTGTAAATTCTTCTTTTGACTGTGTTTTTTTGTAAAGTTTTAGGCGATGCCCATTCACTATCATGGGGAACTCCTCTTCATCAATTGTAATAATTTTCACAGCCCCATTTTCATAAATTTTCTGAATAATGTAAGGTCCAAGCCATCTAGTGGTTAGTTTTCCCTTGAATGTGTGAAATCTGGAGTCGTAAAGTAGTGCCCAATCACCTTCGTGGAACTTTTTATCCTTCAGATGTTGGTCATGCCATTTCTTTCTTTGCTGTTGGATGATTTCAGTATGTGTAAGTGCTTGTTGGCGGTGTTCATCCAGCAGATTTAGCTGTAACATGCGTTCTTTTTTAATTTCTGAGAGGTCCATATGTAAATCTGCTGCAATTCTTAATGTCTTTATTTCAAATTCGATTGGCAACATTACCTTTTTTCCATAGACTAGTTCATAAGGTGTGAATCCTGTAGTTGTTTTCCATGTAGTATTGTAAGCCCAGACTGCCTCTCTAAGTCTGTCAGCCCAATCCCTTTTGTGAAGTTGGACAGTTTTTGTCAAGATTCTCTCTAATTCCCTGTTGGTTACCTCAGCTTGCCCATTTGCTTGAGGGTGATAGGAGGATGACTGTCTATGCTTCACGTTGTTTCTTTTCATCAAGTCCTCAATTAAATTTGATGTGAATTATGGGCCCTGATCAGAAACTACTTCCCTTGGCACTCCAAACCTGTGAAAGATCTGCTCAGTAAAAAATTTGGCGACATTGGTTTCATTTGCAGCAGCCAGTGCTTCTACCTCTGTCCATTTTGTAAGGTAATCAGTGCATACAAGGATGTAGCTTTTCTGATTGGACTGTGGGTTGAATGGGCCAACAAAATCAAATCCCCACTTTTCAAATGCCTCCAAGGAGATTTGTGGATGGAGTGGCATTTCTTGTTTTTGTGTTGGTTTTCCCATTCTCTCGCAATCGTCGCAGTGGGATACATACTCATAAGCATCTTTGTGGAGTGTTGGCCAATAATACCCTGTTTGCAAGATCTTGTAGGTTGTCCTTTTTGCAACATAGTGTCCTCCACAGGGTTCATTGTAGGTGGCATGCATTATGTCATGTACTTCATCTTCCCTAATGCACCTTCTAAGTACTTGATCTGGTCCCTGTTTAAAAAGCATGCCCTCTATCCATGTATATGTGGCACTTTGCCTTATTACTTTTGTCCTTTCTTTATAACTGTAATGTTCTGGAAACTTTCCTGATACTAAATAGTTTGCTATGTCAGCAAACCATGGGCTTCTTATTGATATGGCAAAAAGGTGCTCATCAGGGAAGTTATCGTGAACCAATTCGTTATCTTTTCCATTTGTGACTCTTGACAAAAAGTCGGCTACCACATTATGCTTGCCTGGTTTATCTATTATAGTAATGTCAAATTCTTGTAGAAGTAGCATCCATCGAATAATCCTTGCACTGGTATTAGGCTTGTTCATAAGATATCTAATCGCTGAGTGGTCAGTATGGATAAAACTTTGGTATCCTGTGATGTAATGCCTGAATTTATTAATTGCATGTATGACTGCCAGAAATTCCTTCTCTGTGACTGTGTAGTTGAGTTCTGCCCCAGCCAAATTTTTGCTTATATAGTATATGGCATAGGGTTTCTTGTCTTGTTCTTGTCCAAGCACAGATCTGATGGCTTTATCTGATGCATTTGTGTGGATGTGAAATGGAATTTCCCAGTTCGATCCTTGGAGTATTGGTGTTGTGATGGTTTTTTGCTTAAGACTTTCAAAGGCTGTCATGCAGTTGCTTGTCCATATCAACTCAATGTCTTTTGTGAGAAGTGAAAACATGGGGGCAGCAATTCTACTATAATTTTCAATAAACCTTCTGTAGTACCCTGTCTGTCCAAGGAAACTTCTGACATCCCTTTGTTTGACCGGTGGGGGCAGCGTTCTGATTACTAAGACTTTGGCTTGATCAACCTCTATACCTCTTTGTGATATGTGATGTCCTAGAACGATGCCTTCTTCCATTAACATCCTGCATTTGTCATTGCTTAGGCACAAGCTCATTTCGATACATTTCTATAATACTAACTCAAGATTGTTCAAAGCCTGGTCAAAGATCTGTCCATAGGGTGTGAAATCATCCATGAAGACTTCGATTTTGTCATTCAGAAAATTGGAGAAAATACTCAATATGGCTCTTTGAAATGTTGCTGGGGTGTTAGATAGACCAAAGGGTAGGACCCTATAGGCATAAGTTCCCCATGGGCATGTAAAGGTCGTTTTATCTTGATCAGTTGGGTGTATTAAAATTTGGTTGTACCCGCTAAAACCGTCAAAGAATGAAAAGTACTTGTTTCCAGATAATGTATCCAGCACCTGGTCTATAAAAGGGAAGTGGAAAATGATCTTTCTTGGTTGCTTTATTCAGCTCCCTGTAGTCCACACAAATTCTCCATTTGCCTCCTTTTTTGGGCACTATGACTAGTGGTGAAACCCACTCACTATCAGATATTGGATAGATGAACCCTGCATCTAATAACTTTTGTAATTCCACTTTGACTATGTCTTTAAGTGCAGGGTTCAGCCTTCTTTGTGGTTGCCTGATAAGAGTAGAACCTTCTTTGATGTAAATGTAGTGTTTGCAGATATCAAGATGTATTCCTTTCGTATCTGCATATGTCCATGCAAATGCTTTACTTTGTTCTTCTAGTATCTTCATCAATTTCTTTTCTTGCTCTGGTTGTAATTTGGAATTTATGTTGACTGATTTGCCAGGGTGAATTTCTACAACTTTTACCTTTTCAATCTGTTCTTCCAGTGCTTCTGTCCATAAGTCATCCATGTTCTGTTTTGAACTGTCACCTGTGTCTGTGGAAAAAAATTCTTGAATAACATAATTGTTAGGAGATACATTTTGTATAAATCTATCTATATGGCCATCTTCATCTATTGCTTTTATTGATATTGCAGCATCAATTGTTAGGATAGGTTGGAGGTTGTGATTTGGTGTGTCCTGGTAATCATCAGTCCAATTTTGATATTCTAACTCTGAAGATTTCATTGTTGGTGGGTAGATTGTGATTTTCTTCCTGGTATGTCCACTGGTGATCTGATCGGCAACCTATGTAAGCGTCCGTAGTTGCTAACCAAGGTCTACCTAGGATAATTGGATAGCCACTAAGTTTGCTTTTGATTTTGATTATTATCAAATCAGCTGGGTATTCCCAAGATTCAATATTGATCATAATGTCTTCTAGCATGCCTTCGGGTTTCACAGTGGACGTGTTTGCTAGTTGGAGTACTGTTGTGGTTGGTCTGACCATTGTTTGGAGTCCCATGTATAACATGGTTTCCTTCGTCATGACATTGATCGCAGCTCCCAAATCTATTAAGCTTTTATTTATTTGCTTGTTATTTATGGTGACGTTTACTACAGGATTACCAGGATCAAGATATTTAGGGTTTATTATGACACCCAACATCAAATCGGCCAATTGTCCCACTACATTAATAGTTGGTGGATCACGCTTCTTCCTTCCTGGTTTCTTTAGGCAATTCTCTCTAATGAATTTTTTGCAGATGGGCACATCCCTTATGGCTTGTAAAATCGGAATTTGGATGTTTAAGTGCTTGAATTCGTTTAAAATTTTATTCTCTTCCTCTTCTTTTGTACTTCAGACTAGTTTTTATGGAAATGGAGGGTTTCTGTTCTG
This sequence comes from Larix kaempferi, assembly GCA_027924585.1. Lineage (NCBI taxonomy): Eukaryota > Viridiplantae > Streptophyta > Pinopsida > Pinales > Pinaceae > Larix > Larix kaempferi. Next base: position 4,316,804 of record BSBM01001331.1, on the reverse strand, counting down.
TGGGAGTGGTTGGGTTTCATCCTTAGGAGGTTCTGGTTCATCAGGATGCTGAACATAGGGTTCTGATGTTTGGTCTTGAGCTTCAGGTACGGGTTGTTGGATGTTGTGTGGGGATGTATTCTGTAACGTTTTTCCAGATCGTAGGTTTATTTCGTTTATTTCTATGGTGTCTACAACATAGGTAGGTAATTGTGTGATATCAACATTATAAGCCTGTTGCTGTTGTGGGGGTCTGTTATTATTAGGATTTGGAATTGGTTGGGATGGAATGGGTGGAGGTATGGGGGGTGGTTGAGGTTGTGGGGGTGGCATAATAAGTGGCTGCTGTAATGGTGCCCTCCAATTTGATGGATGGGGGTATTGATTTGCATAATTTGTGGTGGATGGAAAAGGTGGGGGGTATTGAGGATAAGACGGTGGATAATACGGTTTTTGCTAGGATGGTTGATATGTTTGCTGATTCTGTTGCCATTGGTTTTGATTTGGTTGTGCTTTCCATGGAGTTGGTGCAGAGTTCCAATTTGGTTGTCCTTGATTATAGTAGGCTTGATTGCTTTGCTGATATGGTCTAACAAAATTATTCCTCCTCTGATTTATAAAACAGAGCTGTTCTATTGCTCCTTCAGCTGCTGGGTCTTGAATAGCTGCCTTACATGAGGGTAAGAGGGGACATTTATCAGTGGAATGGTCGTCGGTGCAGAGACCACATACTTCTATTGTGTTCAAGGTGCACTGCCCCTTCTCATGCTTCTTTCTACAACGAGGAAAAAATACTGTCAAGGCTTGGTTAATTTCATCCTGTTTCTTTTTTATTTGAAGAGCATCAAGTTGCATGGCCAGAGATTGTAGTATGTCAGTCTTCATGTCATCCAACAGGTTTCCTAAATCAAATTTTGTAAGTGTTGGTCCTGAGGATGATGATCCACCAGTGGATGTATGTGTATCCCTTGTCCCATTCTTAGTTTTCCTAGATCTTGAGTAGTTTTTGAAGATTTGTAGGATCTAGTCAAAAGATTTTTGGAATATATCTCCATCTCCTAGGATATTTAAGACTTCAAAATTCTCCTCTTTTACACCTCTAAGAAGGACAAGTTTTAGTGATTCAGGATCCAAGGTGCAATGGCTGGCTTGTTTGTAGTTGAGTTGAAATATTTGGGCATAATATTCTAATGACTTTCTTTCTCCTTGTTGCATCCTAAAGATTTCATCCCTAGTATCTTTGGCCTTGCAGTCCCTATATTTTTCTAAGAATGCCTGTTTCATTTGATCCCAGCTAAAGATACTATTCCCTTCAAGGCTCATGAACCATCGAAGTGATAGGTCTTTCAGTGTGGAAGGAAAAAGCCTTAGCTTTTGTGCATCAGTAGTGTAATCAAATGATCTGCAAACTAACTCAAATTCAAACAGGAATGTGTCAGGATCTTCTGAAGTCAAACTATGAAAGTTTGGCAGATTATTAGGATTGATGTTCTTCATTCTGGCATCTCCAAGAGGTATGCTAATGGGAAAGGTGAAAAGCTCCCTAGGTTCCTCCTCTTCGTTTTCCATTGAGGTGTTTGAGCTGGAACTGGTAGTGAAGTTTTCTCTGTTTGGATCGTATGTGGGGTCAGTTTCAGGTTTAGAGTGTACCAATTCAAACTGAGAATGGTCAGAACTGTTATTACCGTTGTTGCTCATGGGGTGTTTGGGCAGAAAGCGGCCAAATCTATCCCTTTGCCGATGAGGTATTCATTGGTAAAACTATTTATGTTTTTGTTTCATGTAATTTTTGTTTTCTTTTTGTGTTGTTTTTAGGTGATGTCTCCTAAAAGATTTAGCACCTCCCCGGCAACGGCGCCAAAAAGTGGTGAGCTCCCAATATGGATGCCTAATGAGGGAAACTATACTAAGAGCCTACTTTAAATGTCAACCTGGGGGACGTACAAACTTTAGAGGTGCAGGCACTATCTGTGCTCTTATAGGATAATCTTTGTCATAGTTGGATGTCGGTATCGATGTTCTAAGGGTTGCCTACTAAATATGTAAAACTAGTTATGCTACGGAATTAAATACTGGAAAGCAATAAATCTATTTAAAAGAATCAAAGTGCTGAAAGCAGTAAATCTGTTCTAAGAAATGAAGATACCAAAAGCAGTAAATCTATTTTAAATAATTAAAATGCTGAAAGCGAAGGAGATGATCTTATGAGATTACTTAATGTAGAATGGTAAATCTAGAAAATGAAAATGCCATAACAGATCTATTCTAATATTGGAGAAAACAAGATCTGTAATTACTTTATGCCTAAAACTAGAATTCTGATCTAAACCATTTGAAATCCCAAGACTCAAATTGAAGTGCGATCGTTTCAAGCTATCCATCTATTACTAAGGAGTCAAAGAAATTAATCACGATGAGAAACAGTCATGAACCTCAGATCTAAACCATGATATTGAAAGCAAAGCTGATACACGTGTAATCATTGGTTAAAATATGCGTTGGAAGAAAGCAGCTACAGGACTACTGAAACCGTTTTGCTGTACTACATAACGTATTATAAATTACTACAGAAATAATAAATCATTCAAGCGCTTCCATATGCAATATAACTGTTCATCAATGTAAAACGCATAATTGGAAAAATACCTGCAAATAGAAATCCCCTGACTTACGTGTTGGAGGGACCCTCTCCAACCCGTACTCAGGAGAGAATGAAACTTATAAATGTTGGCTGGAATTTAACATCAATCTCTCATTAAAATATATAATCCATGTCAAAACAAAGGTCTGTACTTCACAGTATCTCAATAGGGCAGAAAACGTTAAAACAATGTTTTTCCAAAATATCAACAGGGGCCTCTCGCTACTCGAGAGGTCCATATTTATACGATTTAATGCTGATCCTAACTAATTGTCTAAATGCCGATTCTCCTTGAACAAGAGTTCGTTCCCTATAAGTCAGGAACAGGGTGCCGAGCTTGGTGATCCCTCAGTCTTCTACGCTTTCATCCTTTAATGCCCTGAACCTACTCAATCACGGTTGGTTTCCACAAAATTAGTTCATTGAATATGCATTTTAACATACAAGAATAATCATCAAAAACAATTTCATTAAATAATTAAAGTAAAACATTTTTCCCACAATTGAGTGTGTTTCTTCGCCATTGCTTGAGCTTGACTGTGGGAAAAAGGGTTATCAAATACCTGAAAATTGAACTCATCACACTTCCTTTTATGGGATATTGATAGTCATCCCCAAGTTTCACCTTGTGAGGTGACTCATGTTCAGAAAGATCCATAAAGGATTCTTTAAACCCAGTCATGTGTTTAGAATCCCCACTATTAATAAGCCAATCGTTACACCCATGTGTAACAGTGCTTGTGAGAGAAGAGATTAAGTCATATTCATCTTCACTTGATGAGTCATCACTTTCTGCTCTAGTCTTCTTCTTGGGAGGTTCATCATCCTCGGTAGCATGAGCATGATATCTCTTCTTGTTGTTCTTCTTGTTGTTGTTGTTGAAGTCTTTTCTTTTCTTGAGACATTCTGAGACATAATGTCCTTTCTCATCACAAGAGTAACATCGAATATGAGAGAGATCTTTCTTCTTTTGATGGAAGTGAGGATGTTTCTTGTTATGAGATTTTTCCCTCTTGAACTTGCTTCCCTTAGTGTGAGCTGCGAGGGCTTGGTCTTCACTTCCCATCTTTTCTTCTCGGGCCACAAGCCTAGCTTCTTCTTGTGAAAATTCCTCCCATAGTCTACTAAAAGAGAATAATTTATTTATTGCACATATTCCTTGGATGAAGGAGTCCCATGACCTAATTAGGCCATTTAATGTGGTCATGACAATTTCTCCATTCTCCACCACTTCATCCACAACTTCAAGTTGTTCCTTGATTTGAGAGACCTTAGAAAAGTAGGATTGGATGGTCTCTCCATTCTGTATCTTTACCCCTTTCAATTGGTTTCGTAGAGTCATGTTCCGATTTATGTTCTTTCCTTCAAACAACTTGGTCAAAGAGTCAAACATATCCTTAGGTGTCTTTAGGGAAGACACATGGGGTATGAGATGATCCTTAATAGAATCAACAATGATTCTCTTAGCCTTGACTAGATTCTTCTTGTGTAAGGCCTTTGCCTCATCTCCCTATGGGACCAGAACCTCTTCACTTATGTAAGTGTCCAACTCATTCTCTTCTAGGATTAACCCAATCCTATACTTCCATGCTCGGGAGTTATCAGCTCCTTCAAGCTTATCTTCAAGCTTGGTGTGGTGAGACATCTTAAAGAGTACTTCAAATGGAAACATAAAGTTTTAGGTCTTACCACTTGATTTGCTGAAAACTGGATCTGGAGTTGAATTAGGGTTTGTTAGAGAAACCCTAAAAATTCAAACTTTGAATTTCAAACTTCCGAAAGAATAGAAAGATGCTCCTTGCTGAGCTGGTCTAGCTGGTATACTCTGATTTTGAGATCTACAAAATTTGACCCCTCAAAATTGCTTTTGAAACTTCTGGATTCATTAGACAGGACCCCGAACTAGGGTTTGAATTTCTCGGAGCTTCACCCAACCAAAATGTTTGATCTTGTGCTCTAAACTTCGATTTTTTTTAGGAGTTTCCAACCGTGGTCTTGGATTCCAAAAATTCCATCTTTCTCCGAAACCCTAATTTCCCGCAGTAGTGACGGGCCAAAAACTGAAAGTGCTCAGAATTGAATTCTGTCTCGACAAAAATATGCGCCCTTCCAAGGAGAGTCAGTCTAGCCTCCTACCTTTGATTATCTGTGGAGAGAAACCCAAAAATTAAGAATCCCTAGCTTCCGTAACTGCACAATGCCTTCTTCTTAGGTCAACTCTGATACCATGTTAATTTTTCGATAATTTCATTCAATATTATCTAGGATCACTAAGAGAATAACATGTACAACATACCAATCATAAACACAAGAGACAATAGACACAGAGTTTCCTCGGGGAAAACGAAGAAGGTGAAAAACTTTGCAACTTCCTCAGAGATAGAATAAGCCACAAACCAAGATCACAATGATCAAACCCAAAGAGATGTCTCTAGGAGATACTCCTCCTCCACTTGTGTGCCACTTTCTCTCTTAGCTACATGAGCTTGAGAAGTGAGTGAATGAATAGAATGAGAGAGGCACACCCTCTATTTATACATTGACTTGACTTGCCAATAAACTAACAGGGCTGACTTCCTAAGGAAGCCTAATAACCCAACCACATGACCTAACTAGGGCCAACCCCTCACTGGTGGTCTAATAACCCATCAATACAAATGACGACACTTACAATGTAACTTGCGACACTTGCAAATACAAATGATGATACTTTCAATTAGAGGAATAATACATCTCTGTTGGATATAGAATAAAGTACAAATGTAATACATAGAAGAATATCTTCCAAAGTTACAAATACATCAACACTATTCTGCGTCATTGTTTAACCCACAAGGAAGTAGAGGCTCTGGTGAATGACTTCCATAGTGGGGCGTGTGGTGGTCACTTATCCGGGCTTATGACAACTTAGAAAATTTTGCGAGCTAGTTACTATTGGTATCCATCTTTAAAGATTGTGTTAATGTGGTCAAGAGATGTCACCCTTGTCAATTTTTCCCTCACAATATGCGCTCCTATCCTACTCTGTTGTATCTAGTCATCATCGTCAGTCCCTTCATTAAGTGGGAGGTTGATTTCATGAATTGCAACCCAAATTTGGTTGGGGGGCACTATCCTACTCTGTTGTATCCTACTCTGTTGTATCTAGTCATCATCGTGGCCATGGACTATTTCACTAAGTGGGTGGAGGCCATGCCGACTATTAAAGTCGATGGTGAGACTACAGCCCATTTTGTATTCAATCAAATTATAACTCAGTTTGGGATTCCAAAAGAGATTGTCACAGATCATGGTAGTCACTTTCAAAATAAAATGATGATAGGATTAGCACTAAAAATAGGGTTCAAACAAGATCATTCATCCTCTTATTATCCCCAGGTGAATGGCTAAGTGGAGGACGTTAATAAATCTCTCAAGGCCATCTTACAAAGACTGTCAAACCGAGCAAATCTAACTGGCACGTTATACTATATCCTGCTTTGTGGGCATATCGAACCGCAATAAAGACTTCCACTGGTTTTTCATGTTTCCAGTTAGTTCATGGAGTGGAGTTTGTCCTTCCTATTGAATGTGAAATCCCTTATTTGAAGTTAGCCATCGAGCTCCTGCCTGACACATCGGAGTTAAAACAACATTTAGTCCACCTTGAGCAACTTGATGAGAAGCGTCGAGATGTCGATGTGGCTATTGAGGCTAATAAACATTGTTTCAAGGTTCGGTACAATAAGTTTGTTTGTCCCCGACAATACGCTGAGGGTGACTTGGTTCTCTTATATGACCAAGCTAAAGAACCGCTTGGGACAGGCAAGTTTAACCCGATGTGGCATGGTCCTTACATTGTGAGGCGTGTCTTAGAAAAAGGAGATTATGAGTTAGAGGATTATGAAGGGAATGTGTTGAAAGAGCCTCGAAATGTGCTCTATCTTTAAAAGTACTATGCTTGAGCCTCCAACTTAGGTTGGTACCTTGTACATTATTATATATTTCTGTATATATTTTGGTTTTTCCCTTTGGTGTCACCAGTTTGTTGATATGCTTCCACTTGCTTGGAAGATGTCAATAGATTCATCGATGTACTTAGGATTTGCAGATGGTGCTAGTCATCATACGCAGAACTTAGCTTCCGCTGCTTGGGTCATTTATTCACCTGAGGGTCAACTTGTTTCTTCAGGAAGCATATGTCTAGAGCCATCATCGAATAATGTAGCTGATTATAGTGACGTCATTGAGCTATTACGTGATGCCATTTATAATGGTATTCAATCCTTAGAAGTTTTCCTGGATTCATAGTTGATTGTTTCCCAATTTCATGGTTGGTATCATGTTAGAAATCCTACGTTACTAAGATGATTCTTACGGGTAAGACTTTTGGAACATCATTTTGATTTTATCACAGGCATTCACATACCTAGAAGTTCTAACCAAGTATCTGATGCATATGCAAATTATGTTTTAGATTGGCATTTGTCTCATAGCTAAGTAAAAGAAGCATTCATTCATACATCCATTCATACACAAATAATAATAAAAACTGGTACCCATAAGTTTTTCCATTTCCATGAGAGTTCAAAATGTGGTATCATAGTACAAAATTGGGCTTGTAGCCCATAAAACACACATGGTCAGTACATAATATAACCATGGAAACTAAGTCTGAAGTTCTAGATGTGTCTCATGACAACATACTATGGCGTTGGCTAGACACTGAAAGAGCCTCACCCACGCCTGGGGTACCCCTACTACATGCCTATGCATGGCCTCCGGTAGGTCCTCAATCCGTACCATCGAAATCCTATGGGTCAATCGGACTGGCTTGCCCTGAAAATTCTACAAAGTTTGTTCGGCATCTCCGCCAACTAGCTCCTCTCCTCAGCCTCAACGTCGGTGTCGTGGGTATCCCTCTGGTCATCGTGGACTGATGTCTGTGAAAAATATTTTAATGTTAATATATGATGCCACCCAAAAATATTTTTTGCTTTTATTAAATCAAAAAATCCCCCAAAAAAATGAAATATTTTAAAAACCAAAACGATCCTTACCAATATCTCTGATGGTGGACCCTGGTGGTAATGGCATGTCTTTATCCCCATGAAATTCAATCTCCTCATAGGGATAGTCATCGATGGAAATCACTTGTCATCGCCACCAGTGGAAAAAATTATCCTCATATTGAGAAGGCACTTTGCCACCTCCCATCTGCATCATAACCTCAGTCCAATGTGTCTGGCCTGGATCTCGTAGACTGTGAGGAGGGACTGCTACTCTTGGACTAAGGGCTGGAACCGTCACAAAGAAGAAACTGCTGTAAGATGCTGGCAAACCCGAAGTTATTTTCTCTCCCAAGTTTGCATTCGGTCAGTTGGATTTTCCCTTACCTAAAAGGAAACACCCCCAGTGTCCTCATCCTGCACGTGTTCCCTTGCATTGAGCATGGGTATGTTCCACTGCATGGAACTAGTTTGCTTGCTTATGACACTCATTTCCTCTAACTATTACCATAAGTGCTCTTTTATTCTTTTTTAGGCTTCTATAATATGAAAAAGACAACAAAATTTGGAAAACATAAAAAGTCAGATGGGAAAATGGTATTGTCTTGTATTGGCAGCGGTTGTGTCGCCTTTGAACAGAGCATAAATATTTGAGTCTATCCATCAAAGGTTTGGGTTTAATATGGCCTTAGGAAGTTGAAATCGTTACTCAAAGTTTACTCCTCCGACTAGTTAAGCTTCCAATACCTACGAAGACTCTGTTGATGCCTCCTGTGTCACAAAGTTGTGTCAATGTTCAGTATAGAGACTATATTGTATGATTTTATCCATCTGCCTCATGCTCTTGTTCAAAGGAAGTCTATAAACCTAAGTCAACCATTCCTCATATTTATTGACTTTGCATGTCGGCCATCCCTTTATAAGTTCATTCCAGAATCACACGAAGCTGTTGTCCTACCTAGCACCCTGGGCCTACTTTCATTAGTGGTAGGTGACCTTGAACTCAACAGATGACACCTCATCATTGGTCGCTGACTGAGTGGTTTCCCTTGTGTTCAAAGGTAATAAATCTATTCACACATTGGGATTTGTGTCGTGTCTTGGATTCCATTAGACTTCATTGGTGGTTTCCTCGCTTTTGTTAGTAGTTTTCATCACTGTCTATTATTCGGAGGGTCTCTTTCTTGTACTACTTGCATTTGGTACACATGAGAGACGCACGTGGTTATTGGGTCGTGTACATCCTATTCATCTGAGTTCTTCCAAATCATTCAGCCTAGTTGCATACCTCGGGTTGGTTGATGGGGGATGCCCTAATGCTCTCCTTCCAGTGGATCTCATTCCATCAACTTCAAATCATCTATTCTGGAATTAGGATCTAGAGTCAAATGAGTACCTTGAGACTTGGAGTCATCAGTGGTAGTTTCTCTCGTCATCAACAGTTGGGAATACATCAATGTATCCTAATCGATGGATGTTGCAAGTGTTTGACCTCAACACCTTTATTCACACTTGTTGGATGTAATTTGTTCCTTGACACCCATTTTCATCATTGGTGGGTCGTCTCGCATATGTTAACGATATACCTTAATGACTAGTAATCAGATGATGTTTCATCATGTTCGAATTCAATACCTGTATTCACATGATGGGACATGTACCATCGACGATTCGTGTAGAATACCTCATACTACAATGGCATCATCCTATATGCTACTATCCTTGATCGTGGCAGTACCTATGGGACCTTAAGTCTCACGGAAGAGCAGTTTGTACTCCAGTATATACCAGATGTCTTCAGTTGATTTGGAGACTGGACTCCAGTGTGTGGTGTACGTGGCCATGACCACTTCTAACATGTGTCTATTATGTACTGCCTATTCATGGCCATGAACACCTATTGTATGTATATGCATATGAGACTGCTATGCACTTTAGATATGCAGTCATGTATACAAAGTCAATATTGTAATGTTTTGATGAGTGGCTAGTTCTTCCGAGTGGGTCTCCACTACTCCACTTCTGACATTTATAATGCATTTCGACCATCGTGATCACCCCTCTAACCTCATACAATAGGGGGCATTTGTTATAACATGATTTGCCACATCCTATGCAACATGCCTTGATGTCGTACCTAGTCCCTCTGTAGACTCATCCTACCCCTCTTGCTAAGTTAAAACCCCCAAAACCATATTTTTGTTAATGTATGCAGGTGAACAATACTACAACACGCGTATATACATCTTGCACCACTATAGCCCGCGTACATCGGGTTTCATGCTCAAAATTAGAAATATTTTGTGTTTTCCTTGCCAAGTCACGACTATTATGATTCTTGGCCTTCCATATACTGGACAACGTTCTATTTCGATTCTCCATCTCCTTTGGGGGATATATATTGAGCCATTATGAAGCATTCGAGGGAGAGAAGTTTGAGAGCAAGTAAACTCTAGAGAAATTTTTCCCCATTGCCATGCCTTGAGTCTACATCCCTTTGTCCTTGTAAGATTGAAGCTCTCTTATGTTCATCTCCCAAGCTCTTCCCTATGTTGTGAAGGAGGAACCCAATTACTCCTTGAACTTGTGAGCTTTCCATTCTATGGAGGATTTAAGTGGTGGAGGCCTGGGTGGAGGAACTTAGTTTCTCGGTTTCGAAGAGTTGCCGACAAAAGGTTGTCACTATGTACTTATGTTTATTATATTAGTAGAAATACTCTTTCCTCGTCCAATTCATGTTGCAAATGTTTATATTATTTTCATTGGGTATATTTGCTTAATATGTTCATGGACTATGCTAGATTATGTGCTAACAATTTATATACATTTTATATGCTTGTATGCCTTGGTTGTTGAGGACAAGTTGCAGGATAAGAACATTGGATTGAGAGCTCAACGTTGGTCTTCTTCATACATTCGGTTGAGGTAAGGGTATTATCTTTTTATTGTTGGAATTTCATTTTTATATAACATATTTGGGAATTGAGTTGATTTCTGGTGTCACTCCGTCTGTTGTGGTTCTATCCCAAGCCATAGGAAGATTTTATCCATAACATGATTCAAAGGAAGAACCATAACACAATCTATGAATTAAAAAATGGAGAGGGGCAATCTATTATAGGTTTCAAGAATTTAGCAGAGTTGGGGGTCCAAAAAATTTCTAATATCTATAATGTAATGTCCCTTTTAAGAATTTTATTCATGGCAAAATTTTCACTTTTTTTCCCTAATTCGACCTTAGACTAGTTTTGATGTGTAGGTCTCCAAATTGCCCCAAATGCCTCCAAATTGCCCCAAATGCCTCCAAATCTTCAGTGAAGATGTGTGAATGATATTAGGAATTGAATATAATGTTCAGGGATGATTTATGACCCTCCAAATACTTCTAAAAACTTGTTTAATATTCTGGCCAAGGTAGGAGTCTTCACTAGCAATTTGGGGTTCAAATCCCCCCAGGGTAAATGCTGAAAAGGGATTTCCAAATGCTCCCAAACCCACTCGAATTTATGAACAGGGGTAGAGGATATTTAAGAGAAATTATTAAGGTCTCATATGCATCATTATTCAATTTATTAAGCTGGTTATAACCCTCTCCCAAACAACTGCAAAATCTCTAGTTCGACCTTGGGGGAAATAACATTAAGTCTTCTTCAAATGAAATAAAGCTGAGCAAAATGGCTCCAAATGCTTAAGTGCTAAACATGAAACTTGTAATACTCATCAATGGAAGTCCACACATCATAGATGTATTAGAGAAACATTCTTCCATTAGAAATCATCATTAATACATTGGCATACATCAATATAGTGGGGTAATGGTCACTATTTGCTCAAGAATCATCAATTTTACATACAACCACTTGATATTTCGACCTGAGACTTTCTAAAGATGAATAAAAGAGTATATTAATCCTATTACAACATAAATGGATCATGAGAAACTCTCCCAAAGAGTACAATAGCTCACCCAAAGCGCAATCCCTCCATGAGCAAGAATATGCAATAAAAACTGGAAATGGTTGAGAGAATGTGTTGCACTAGAAGAAACCATGAGATTCCCTGTAGCTTACACCTGAAAATACAAACTCCATTAAAGCTTCATGAAAGGCATGAATGGCCTTTCCAAACACCAACTTGGATGGGAATCTTTCACCCTCGAAATTGGCTAAGGCAAGAAACTAGTCATCCACTAGCTCTCTCTCTTCACAAATGCAAATTCTCAAAATAGTCAAAATCCCTTCTCTTGGTTGATCCCTATATTTTATAAAAATACTTATCCTTCCAAGATTACCAATCCATCCCCAAGATGCAGGTGACATAAGTGGACACAGCAACGCTCAAAGAGGTGTGAGTGACACCGGTGGCCACATACCCATCCTAGGTGGCACTACTGAGCTCACCGAAGGCGCCAAAGATAGGGGGGAACTTCATGACCGTGAAGCGACATTGAGTCACTGGAAGCATTAATTTCCTCGATCTTCGACGTCGCCTCATGCTTCCTATCCAACACCATCCCATGGCCTTCAGGCGTGTGAAGCTCTTCCAACCTGCTAGCTGGCCTCAGTGTCCCTCCTTCAAACTCCTGTCTCGTCCTCCAGCGTCCATCACTTGCACTCTCATTGCTCTGCTCTTGTTCTCTCATCGCTCTACCCTTGAAAATTCCTGGGACTCTCACACCATGGGTAGAACCAAAGGCTCCAAGACTGGTAAGATGAAGGAGACATCTAAAATCAACCATGGCAGAACTGGTTACAAGGCCGAAATATCCATCCCTGTCCGTCTCCTAATTGATAATTGGGAAGCTCGTCTCGTCGCAAATACTCTCAGCAGTAGGGACCTGAAGCAGCAATGGGATCCATATTGGCTGGCTAAAAATATGTTGGGGGACTTAATGGAGGATATGCTCTCGAATTGGGCCTTTTCCAGGCACGCAACTCAGTCTCTTAGTGCTACCCTACCCAATATGTCAGCTATTCTAAATAATCTGGAAAGCGCATTCAATTAGGATTCCTACGCTCCTACTCGCCACCTCCACTGTGATCTCGGTCCTAGAAGCACAACTCCTGGTTCCTCTCCATCATCCTCTGCAATCAGACACAACTATACTTGGCCCATGCCGCCTACCTTTGGCACCCATGCCACCTCCCCTGGCACCTCTCATGGCTTTGGTAATTTGGACACCTCTCTTAGCCTGGGCACTCTGGCCAACACGAGGAGCTACAGGGACACCCCACTTGGCAATCTGACCACCTCTCCTGGTAAAGCCACTCAGCATGGTATTCTGGTTTCTACACCTGGTAGTGATCAGATCACTTCTGCAGGTTTCAACCTAGTTCAGCTTCGAAGCAGCACACACAAGGGAAAGGAACCTCTCCGAGTGTCCTTTCCCATCCCTTCCAGTCTCGGGCCAATCTTGGCCAAATGTACAAGGAATGAGCCTGATGGGGGAATCTCTGTGGTCAAAAAGACGTCTCCTCTGCCCACCAAGCTTCCTGTTCGCGACATCCAGACTTCTGCAAAGAGTTCCCTCCCTCCAGTGAAAAGAACCCCGCCACCTGCTCGGAAAAAGGACGACGACACCTATTACAACTGCCCCATTCTTGAAGAAATTCCTTCCAATGCCGAGACTCCTGGTACTGCTGGTTAACATGGTTCTTCTGTGGTTCTATCTCTATTTCTGGTTTTTTGCTAATTATCATACTGTTTGCTTATCTTCATCCTTCATGGCTCCGAATCTGCACCTTGTTATCAGGGTTTTTTGATCTTTTTGGGTCTGTATGGCCTTAGCAAAGATGTATATGGATTTCAAGGTTGTCATTTGATAAGACCAACTCAGTTTGTATTTTCCTCTGTAACTTTACTACTTTCAGCTTAATATAATTTGAAACCATTACAAAAAAAAAGGTTACCAATCCATCCACAAAATCAAGCCAATTTGAATTAGGGTGTGTGCTCAAGATTTGCCATGTGTCCTCCCTTCCCTAGCCTTCCATCTTCCCCCAATTCGAGTAGGGATCCATTGAGCTTCCCCAAATCACATGAGCGCCTTCTTGGGTGCTATATTTAGGCCTGACATGTCATAATGGTCAGATGTCAGCCTTCAAGTCTGCAATATGTCATAAATGTCATAGCATCTTCATCATTGGTGTCATAGATGTTAGGGAATCTAGCCCAATTGTCCAAGAAGCTCCCATTTGACTCTTCCTCTCCCATGTAAGTTACATTTCCTTCCAAATTTGACCTATGATGCATATGGCCAAGTGTATTAGCCTTCTAACTCATCCAAGAACATTAGGCTTCCCATGGATTCGAAATTGCAAGAGGAGGATGCCCTGTGGCACATAAATTTTAGCTTATGTGGGCCCCACAATCTCCATGTGTCTCCATGCTCCATTACCACTTCAATTTTCTCTTGTATTTATTTAATTAGATCCATTATTAAATATTTATTCCATTCTAATGTCTGAACATAATTTATTAGCTCCCTTATTAAAATTCCAATTGTATCCATCCAACCTAGGGAACTAGTAGGATTGATGGAATTGTCCTGCTATGCAATTATTTGAATGGGGACATTATAGTCCTCCCCACCCAAGATTGCTTGTCCTCAAGCAATTTCATATTTGGATGCTGCAAAATCTTCTCCTCTTCCCATGTGGCATCTTCACTTGGTATATTGTACTAAGTATTCTTTGATAGTTCTGCTTCTCAAACTCCATTCCCTTGTCTTCAAAATATTTTCTGGAACAAGTGTGAGCTGACCTTCATCATCCAAAGGAGGAAGTATTTCTGAAGTAACAATTTGCTGACCAAGAGCTTTCTTGAGACTAGAAACATGAAATACATTATGGATTTTACTCCCTTCCGGAAGTTCTAATTCATATGCTACCTCCCCAATCTTCCGAACTACCTTGTATGGGCCATAATATTTTGGTTTTAGCTTTTCTGCTCCATTCTTTTTTAGAGATGTTTGTTTATATGGATGCAACCTCAAATATACTAAATCATTAACCTGAAAGGTCCTTTCTTCTCTATGTCTATCTGCATATTGTTTTTGCTGATTTTGAGCAACCTGCAAATTGTCTTTCAAAAGCTTTAAAATTTATTGGCTCTCTTCCACCCAATATTTAGCTTTTGGGGCTCTACTATAACCAAATATAATTTCAACAAAGGTAAGTGCATCATAACCATATAAATCTTTGAAAGGAGACATCCCTATTGACATATGATAATTGGTGTTGTAGCAAAACTCACCCCAAGTGTAGCCATTTTTCCCATGCTTTTTGTTGCTCTCCCACATAGTTTCTTAGGTACCCTTCCAACCATTGATTCACCCTCTCTGTTTGTCCATAAGTTTGTGGATGATAGCTTGTGCTTGGAGTCAATTGAGTGCCCACGAATCTAAAAATTTCTTGCCAAAAAGCACCCATGAATCTACTATCTCTATCACTTACAATACTCTTGGGGAGCCCATGCAATCTGAAGATTTCTTTAAAAAAAATATCAGCCACTTGTGCAGCACTAAAAGATGATTTAACAACAAAGAAATGAGCAAATTTTTTCAACCTATCCACTACCACATATATGCAATCCTTACCCAAATATTTGGGCAAACCAGTGATGAAGTCCATTGAGATACTGTCCCATTTTTGCTCTGGAATGGGCAATGGTTGCAATAAGCCAGTTGGGCATGTAAGTTCTGATTTGTTTTGCTGACATACCTTACATTCATTCACATATTTCTGAACATATTCCTTTAGCCCCTTCCAAAAAAATATTTGCCTTAATTGCCTATAAGTTTTGAAGATCCTCGGATGGCCAGCTAGTGGGGAATCATGTGCTTCTTGCAAAATTTTGTACTTGAGTTTTGAATCTTGAACCAAATAAATTCTGCCCTTATAATATATTAGCCCATTCAAAATATTTTAGTTATCATCCCCTTTTATTCCATCTAACACATCACAAGCAAATTTGTCTTTGGCATATTCAACTAGTAGCATGTTTTTCCAATCCTTGGCAATGTCCATGAGAGAAAAAGAAGGTCTTCGAGATAATGCATCTTCTACAATGTTATTATTCCCTTTAACAAATTCAATATCAAAATCATAATCTTGAATCTTGCTTACCCACTTTTGTTGCCTTTCATTTAGATCCTTTTGGGTGAGGAAGTGCCTTAGACTATTGTGGTCAGTTTTCACCACAAACTTGCTTCCTACCAAGTATTGTCAAAACTTGGCCAATGCATGCATGATGACCATCATTTCTTTGTCATAGATGGAGTAAATATTTTCATGAGGCTACAAATTTATGCTCTCAAATGCTATAGGGTGTTGGCCTTGCTTTAGGACAACCCCTATTCCACCACTTGAAGCATCATATTCAACAACAAAAGGCTTAGAAAAATCAGGTAATGCGAGTACGGGACAACTACTCATTACCTCTTTCATTTTTTGGAAGGCCTTTTCAGCCCTTTCATCCCACTTGAAAGCATCCTTCTTAGTCAAATCAATGATTGGAGAACCCTTTCACAAACTTTCTATAATAGGTGCATATTCCAATGAAACCCCTTAATTTTGTGATGTTTTTTGGTGATGGCCATTCTAAGATAGCCCTGATTTTTTCCATGTGTACTTTCACTCCTTCTTGCCCAATAATGTTCCCAATATATAATAGTTCCTTCATCCCAAATTCACATTTAGACATCTTAGCAAACAAAAACTGTTCTTGCAAAGTTTTCAACACAATTTCTAGATGTTGCAAATGCTCTTCCCATGTCTTACTGTAAATGAGAATGTCATCAAAGAAAACCAAAACAAACCTTCTAAGCTGCTTGCAAAAGATCCTATTCATGCATGCTTGAAATGTTGTTGGAGCATTAGTTAATTCAAAAGGAATAACAAGAAACTCATAGTGGCCATAATGACATCTAAAAGCAGTCTTTTGCACATCTTCTTCCTTCATTCGAATTTGATGATAACTTGATCTAAGGTCAATTTTGGAAAAATGTTTGGCCCCAAATATCTCATCCATGAGCTCATCAATCCTAGCAATAGGATGCCTATTCTTGATGGTTTTCTTGTTCAAGGCTCTAAATTCTATGCACATCCTTAAGGTTCCATCTTTTTTCTTTACCAACACTACTGAAGAAGCATAAGGGCTAGAGCTTGGTCTAATAAGTCCCAACTCTAGGAGTTCTTGGATGGCATTTTCAATTTCATCTTTGATTTTTTTTGGATTTCTATAGGGTGGTATTACCCTCCTCCAAAACAATGTTGTGCTCAACCCCCCTATCTGGTCGTCTACCATGTGGAAGATCTCTAAAAAACATTTCATACTTTTGCAAGAGTCTCTCTATCTCCTTTGGGTGGTCAACAACATTTATGTTTGGCTTGGGAGATGTGATATTACATTCAGCATCCCATTCTATATCCCCATGCCTCAATATAGATCTCATACTATTACAAGTCACTACTTGATTTGGGTAAGTGTGCTTCCCTCTTACAACCCTTAGTACTCCTTTTGAATCTTGAAATTTCATTTCAGGAATTTGATAATTTACTGTATGCTCCCCTATAGAGTAAAAACATTGCACTCCCAAAACCACATTAGTATCAGCAACATCAACCAATAAAAACTATCAACAAAAGTATAGTTACATACGGTGACTTGCAGCTTTGGAGCCCATGTTTTGCACTGCATTGTGTTGTGACCGGGAATGACAAGTGTGAAGCCATCGAATGGTTCAATATGTATCTTCCTTTTCTCCACCATTTCTGCATCAATGAAGTTATGTGTGGCTCCTCCATATCCCAAACTGAAGCTCTTTGTCCTAGTACCACACCCTTCCATTGAATAGTGTGATAACGAGGCACTGCTGAAAGTACTGCCATTCTTGCTTTGTCCGGTGAAGGCTGATTTTCTTCTTGTATTTCTTCTTCAACTACTATCTCATATGCCTCCTCTTGATCTGAAATATGTCCTTCTTCATCCATACCCCCTTCATACTCATCATTATCATAAAATACTTCTTTGTATTGAGCTTTTCCCTTAGTACATTTATGCCCCGGTGTCCATGGTTGAAAGCATGTGAAGCACAATTTTTTTCTTCGAAGTTCATCCTTGTCTAGTCCTTCTTTCTTATTCTTTTCAAATGAATCTCTTTTCCAAGGCTTCTTATCAAATGCATCTCTTTTCCAAGGATTCTTATCAAATGCATCTCTTTGCCAAGGTTTCTTTTCAAATTTGAAGTTAGGCTTGGGAGGAAATCTTGTTATAGGAAGCACATTTTGGAGATATCTAGTTAAGTTCATTGCATCTTTTAATGTAGTGGGCTTGTGGGCTTTGACCAAGCCTTTTAAAGGTTCATCCAAACCTTCAGTGAACAACAATACTAACCTTCCCATAGATATATCAACCACCTTGACTGATAATTTTTGAAAGTCCATCATATAATCAGCAGGGGTTCCCACTTGCTTCAATTGAGCTAGTTCTTTGAAAGGCAATTTTGGGTCTTTTTGCTCAAATCTCTCTAGTACCCTGTCAACAAATTCTCCATATGTTTAAACCTTCTCACGACCCAAATTTTTTAGACCATGAAACCACCATTCATTGGCATCTCCTTCCAAGTGCAAAATGACCATTTTTAAGGCATTTTCTTCCACCATTGGATTCAACTGAAAATACACATCTAGTTTTTGCACCCAAGTGTTAGCAGAATTTTGAGAAGAACCATCAAAAGTGGGAAGTGACATTTTATCAATAGCACCATTTAATTCTTTGTTCTGGAATAGAGCCCTATTGTCCTCCCTCTTTTTGAGTTTGTTTGCAACAATAAAGTACTGTTCAAATGGTAGACTTTTCTTACAATTTTCATCCAATTTCTCCCAATCTTTTGCCAATGTCTCAAGTTCAGATTGAGTGCTAGGATCTTCTTTGGGTATAATAAATTTAGGTGTAGTAGGCCTTGGTGTGCTTTGAAATTCATCAGGTCTATTGTGGGGTCCTGTGCTTGAGAAAATATGCCCACCCATTGTCTTATTTTCTTCTGATTGTGAACTACTGCTACCTCCTATTAACCCTTTGCCTCCAAGTTGGCTAGCCATTAATTCAAATCCTTTCATCATCTGTTTGCTCATGTCTTTCATACCCATTGAAATTTCATCAAAAAATGGTTTTATGACTCTAACAAACTCCTCCTCATTTTTTGAGGTTTCCTTTCCTTCCTTAGGCATGGTTTCAACAATGTACTCTTCTTCTTCTACTATTTCCTCTTCAACAAAAACCTCTTCAACTTTAGGTTATGAGGGTGGTGGTTTATTTCTTTGGCTCCTTATCAAGACGATCAGGTTCCAAGACCATGCTTTGATACCACTTGTAATGTCCCTTTTAAGAATTTTATTAAAATGACAAATTTTTCACTTTTTTTCCCTGACTCGACCTTAGACTAGTTTTGATGTCTAAGGTCTCCAAATTGCCCCAAATGCCTCCAAATATTAAGTGAAGGTGTCTGAATTATATTATGACTTGAATATAATGTTCAAGGATGATTTATGATCCTCCAAATACTTCTTCAAACTTTTTTAATATTCTGGCCAAGGTAGGAGTCTTCACTAGCAATTTGGGGTTCAAATCCCCCCAAGGTAAATGTTGAAAATGGCTTTCCAAATGCTCCCAAACCCACTTGAATTTATGAATAGGGGAAGAGGATGTTTAAGGGACATTATTAAGGTCTCATGTGAATCCTTATTCAATTTATTAAGCTGGTTATAACCCTCTCCCAAACAACTACAAAATTTTTAGTTCGACCTTGGGGGAAATAACATTAAATATTCTTCAAATGAAATAAAACTGAGCAAGATGGCTCCAAATGCTTAAGTGTTGAACATGAAACTTGTAATATTCATAAATTGAAGTCCACACATCATAAATATATCAGAGAAACATTCTTCCATTCGAAATCATCATCAATACATTGGCATACATCAATCTAGTGGGGTAATGGTCACTGTTTGCTCAATAATCATCAATTTTACATACAACCACTTGATATTTCGACCTGATACTTCCTGAAGATGAATAAAAGAGTATATTAATCCTATTACAATAGAAATGGATCATGAGAATCTCTCCCAAAGAGTACAATAGCTCACCCAAAGTGCATTCACTCCATGAGCAAGAATATGCAATAAAAACTGGAAATGGTTGAGAGAATGTGTTGCACTAGAAGAAACCATGAGCTGCCTTGTAGCTTATGTTTGACGGAAAATCCACTCGAGCGGAAGTGAGCAGGATCTCCCTAGCTCAATGCGAGTCTAGAACAAATAGAACCGACTACAAATGGATTTCCTATATCTACTTAAGGATCAGGTGTTAGATGCCTTACCTTTTACTTCGCAATCCTCTTTCCTGAATGTTGCTCCACGTCCAACGGTCGTCAAATCTAAGCTGCAAGACCTGTCAAGACACAGAAAACAACATAGGACGAGCAAAGAGCATCTATACAATAAGAGATCTAAGTAAATAGTTAAGCAGGTAAACTACTCAATATCATCACACATTAACAACATTGGTGGAAAGCATTTGTATTACTGTAAATAGAGAGAAATACATAGTAGACATATAGAACTACAACCAAGGCTTAACGCTGCAGCCCTTCTCCATCCAAGCCATTTTCCATATCCTCCCAAGGAAGTATGAGTCTCTCAATAGGTGAGTAGATATCTCTCAAGGATGATTTCACCAGCATGTAGATACCATAGACTTCCTCCCTTTGGATGGGAGTGAGCTTCATTTAAATAGGACTAAGTGGATAGGGTATGGATAGGATAGGTTAAGATATGGTAGGAGAGAGATAGGGGATCCTCCCAATAGGTTAGGAACCGAAGGCCAGTTCTCCAAGAGGTTAGGGATAGGGTCCCAAGTCAGCCATCTTCGAGAAGGGACTCGAAGAAGCTATTTTTGCCACTTAACTGACTTCGTCGCACCCTGTAATGGATCAAGGTGTGACGTCGCATGTTGCTGATGTGCAGCCTGTGGTGAACTCTCAAAACCTAGTATTGATGAGTACAATCCTTTCAGGTCAATCACTCAATCAGGGTAACTTCAAGGATGTATACACTGAATATGATGATGAGGAGATTTTAGGTGTAACAGAATGCCCCCCAAAGCATGAAGCTGTTTAAAGATTGGACATGTGAAATCCTTTGATAGAAGTAATGGCAATGGACTTGTCGGATGAAGGGCACTGTTGTAGTACAACTGACTCTGAATTAACAATCGCATATGATGCACAACATGGCTCTCGACCAATACAATGCAGATCCATGGTAGTAATGACCGACTGAACACAATCATGGCTACTAGACACAAGCGTAGATCCATGATGAGATGATAACACAGCCATGACCAATACAAATGTGGATCCGTGTAATATGACTCAATACAAACTCCATCGTATCCTGGGTAAAACATGACTCCCCAGGGTCTTCAAGCTAAACCCACAATGATACGAATCTATCCATGTGATTACAAATGTCTTGATGTCGAACATGGTAGAAACCACTTGATTATCGGTCATTGATGTAAACCATTAACAAGCGTGAGGGAGATCACCATTGATGTCAATGATTCCCAAGGTATCACAGTACATATCATCAAGCGTGAATAAATGAGTTGAAGTCGAACACAAGATGAAATCTTTCAATCAAGAGTCAATGATGAAAACTCATGTTGAAAGCGAGGTATTCTGCCATTGAGGCATGCAAGGCCAAGGTACTTGATTGATTTCTAGATTCAGTCCTCGGATGATGAGTTGAAGTCGACAAGGATGAATCCACCGAAGGAGGGTTATGATGAATCCCCCATCAATTGACGTGAAACACGACAAAATATGTGTAGAGTAGATTAGATGGTACAGTAATATGTAAGACTGACTCAGAGTAGACCGACATGGTGACGGGTATACTGACGGCAGATGACAAATGTATTCTTGAACATGGGCATGGCATGACTTGGCAGTATTGACATGACGAGTATGACACAAATTTCCAATGCGACTGACGAAAGAAGCTTTCTTTGAATGACTCAAAGGAGTAACAAGACTCAGGAAGTAAGTGGAACTAGAGGACAAACAGATGGTCCAAGTGCTTGTATGCAAATGCAGGCGAGTGCCATGTTCAAGAACGACTATGTACTGCCACTAACAAAGTGTGTAACACAAAAGCTTTTCTTTTTCCCCATCATGAATGATGAGTGCCTCATGTGTTTCTTATGAGCTTGATGAGGGTAACCAGATGCTCGATATAGCTCATCTCATAAATGAGTCCAATCCCAAATGTTTTACGAACCTAGGAAATGAGGGGTTCATCCCAAAATGGGCCCTTCGATGTTTGAATTTTAACGAGTCCAAAGAAGGAAAACTCGGCGTCATTTCATGTTTAGAGAGTCTGAAAAGAAATAAAGGAGACTCCAAAAGGTCCTTTTTTGTAAAGTTAGTCTCTTCACCCGAAAAAGGGTAAAACAACGCGAGAGAGAACTCTTCTAGCCATGGTTGGTTGGAGTATTCCTTTTTCGTAAATAGTGCTTCCTTGTCCGAAAAAGGGGTAAACTATCACCAGAAAGACGATCATTCAAATGCTTTTACAAGCGTGAAAGCATCAAGTTCGCTTGGAAATATTTTCCTATTTAGGGAGTCTGAAAAGAGCTTAAAAGAACTCCATGAACAACTTTGTCATGGTGGATGGCCAAGTACGACAAAGGAAAAAGTAAACTCGACACAGTTCATTTTCTGTAAATAGTCTAGCGATGCCGGATAAAGTGATAAACCTATGCTTGTTAGACACACCTTTTTAACTCAAATTTTTAACGAGCACGAGAATGATATCAAAAGCACTCAGAATCTTTTTCATATTTGAACTAGAGCACGAAAAAGTAAAAAGTAAGCTCAAACCACTTTTCATGTTTCAACCAGAGCACGAAAAAAGTGAAAAGTAAGCTCAACACCATCTTACTGTTTTTAACGAGCTCGAAGATAGGTTGGAAGAATGCTCATGATGTCTGCTTCATTTTTTAACAAGCTTGTAACAGAAAATGAACTATCCTCGGGATAATTTTCATGGTTTAATGAGCTCGAAACCTAAAAAAGGAAAGTATGCTCGAAAATGTTCCCAGTGGTGAACTTCGTCTCGTCATGAAATCCAAAGACTGGTACATGCCCCCAGCATAATTTCTAGGAGTAAGTTACTTAGCTCCAACATGGTGTGGAGAGGCGATCGATTTGACTTCAACGTAACTTCTAGAGGTTGAAGACATGCCCCTAAGCTTCATTTCATTCGCCTAAGGCATAGGCGAGTGAAAAGAAGATTCAAGTACTAAGTCAATGGAAAGACTCGACTCAAAAGGAAAGGAGTTGTTTAATTTTTTAATGAGCTTGACACAAGATTAGAACTCTGCTCAGCGGAAACCTATTTCATTTTTTAACGAGCTTGACACAGAACGGTGTAGCTAGGGTTTTCACCCCAGCTTATGCAAATGAGCACCTACTAAGGAGAATGGACTCCTTAGTAGTAGTTCATAAAAACATTAAATGAAAGACAATACAGTAAAATGGTAATTATTCTAAACATGTGCATAAAATAGAAAAGACAAGATAATAAAAAGGGTTTTTGTATTAATTATACCTCAAATGTGAAGGTTGGTGGAGCTCTTGCAGTAGTCCAGGAGGGTTGCTTCCAAGCTTCCAGCTTTGCTCCTTCTCTTTCTCCAAAGGGTTGGAAATGGGCCAAAAGGGGCACTCAAGGGTGAAAGTAGCTCAAGGGTGAGCTAGGGTTTCAAGAGTGATTTTGGCAGAGTAAGGGTGTATTTGACTGTGGATATGAAATGAGGGCCTCCATCACCTATTTATAGGTTTTTAGTGGTGGAGTGCTGGCCCATGGTTTTGGGCACCATATGGTTTAGGTTAGCTGTATAGGGTTTTTGTTTCCTTTTTCCCTCTTTTTCCTCTTTTTTGTATTTTTTATTCTCTTTTTAGAGGGTTTTTGCTATTTTGGATTATTTTGGGGGAAAAAGGGGTTTTTTTGGCCTTTTGGAGGCTTTTTTAATGGGATTTTAAGATTTTGGAGGTAAATATGGTAGGAAATATGGACAAATGAGTCATGTAATGGGGTAGATGAGGTAGTGAGTACTTTTTGGGTGTTAACAGATTGCCCCCTGATGTGTGAGGGATGGAGCTCATCGTATGGTCGATAGACATCATAAGTCTTTTATGGTTTTTCTGGGGTGTGGAGAAGAGAAGAAACGAAATAGAGCCCGGAACAACGGTCCCGAACAAACTACAAAAACTGAAAGTACATGACCTCAATAATGGATGAGGAATAATCTGATCATATGGACGAGGCGGGCATTCCCATGCTCGTATCAAGATATAGAAAAAAGAACAGTGAGGCCCGAAAAAGGGGGACCTGTAGGATACATAGAGAACCACTGTGTACATCATAAGGGTCCAGTGTAACGTCCCCTTCTCCTTAGAAAATGCAGGAAAGGAAACATTAACAACATACCGGGCTTTTGTAAACTTAGCCCCAATATTTTCACCCATAAATCTATAATAATTAAAACTTCTCTATACATATGTAAACTTCAATAAAACACAGCGGATCTAAACACGACATATGCACACAGATTCATCATGCATTCAATCATATAAACAACAGTCATTAATTAAAATATTTGCAGAGCATAGAATTAACATAATTCAATTGCAATAATACTTATCTCGAATTGTAATGGCCCAAACGACTGGCTACGTGAGAGCAACGTTCCACCCAACCATAGATCTCTGTCCAGCCTGTATTCTTTCAGCTGAGAGATCACCCCCGAGCTGGGCTGTGTATCCACTAAGGAGGAACTAGATGACTCACTCACAGTCAGGGTTTCACTCAGACAACCATGCTAAGCCAACACACAGTTGGGTTTTTCAAGCATGCAATGGGAAATGGAGAGGAATGCTAGTCCACTGAGCTCAATCCCAGAGCTAGGTACACATCAAGCTAGACTCAAACGATCCCAGCCTCCATTCGAACATCCACACTTGGATTTCTCACAGCTTTGTTCAGCAAATAACCCAAATCCGTCATTGATTTTCTGGGCAATTTAAACTGGGCTTTCCCATGGATTTTGGGGTAGCTATTGCTCCCAAATTCGCCCCAAGGTTCCTACCAATGGATCCCGCATTGGATTTCACTGTCCAATACCAAATCGGGACGTTTTTGGCTTCCCAAAACGTGGGTTCTCTCCCAGTCACGATTTCTCCTTTTTTCTCTAATGGGAGCTCGTTTTTGGATGGAGAATGATGTCCCATACTTCCACAGTGGAATGGGGATAAGGATGGAGCAACTCCCAAGATGTAGAGTGACTTGTGGGACAAGTCAAAAGAGCCCATACCTACCCATACGAATTCAGGGCTGCCCATACTCCATTGAAGCCATGGGCTGACATCTCAACCATTCTCTTACAACAGGAATAAATGTCATCTAGAAAGGTCAAATGGGTTCTCATAAAGACATATGGCAACCTATGGTTCACTCCCATAGCCCCCTCACCACTCCCTAGTGGATACACGTGGCCCCTTCTCATTCGTTGCCTCCATAGCCAGTCTTGGAATTTTATATTGCCTGATGTTTATTTACATCCTATTACAATTTCCATGGCTTAAGAGCACATGGTATCAAAATATCAAATACTTGCCCTTTAAATAAAATTCGGCTTTCACTAGCGGGGCCTTGGCCTTGAGCTCCACGCTAGGAAAACATACATCACATGTACACATTATTTACATTAAAGGCTAATATATCCTAAGGGCCGAATTGGGGGTATTACATTCCCCTCCCCCTTAGAACAACACCGTCCTCGGTGTTCCAAAACTTCAAAAACTTTGCAGATCTGCCCTGCATTCTATCCTTTACCTTGAACTTTCAGGACCAAGTCCTTTGATCTTCACGAGCTGCTCCTGCTAATTCGGATCTTCCAGCTCATCCATAAGTCTGAAAACTTTATGGCTTTTACCCTCTTGAGGTTCTCTTGTTGGGCAGTTGCGGAGGCAATGATCCCCTCCACATTTCCAACACTTCACGGGTTGCTTCATCTTTACCTGCTCAATTTCCTTTGAGTCTTCCCACCTGGAACGTTTCTTAACCGGACGATTGGATGAATGCTTCTTCATTGATCCACTTTTCTTTCCCTTGCTGATTGCTCTCATAATGCTTTTTACCTCTTCCTGTAGACGAATAGAGTCCTGCAAGATCTTGTGGTTCATCTCGTTCTGCTGCTTTTGCATCTTGAGCATCTCTCCAATATTTTCTTGGGTCTTGGCAATTGTTTAAAGAAGACTTCCAGCCAATCCTGATAGCCCTTGGTCTGCCGCCATGGTCAATGGAAACAACTGACCACACTTTGTTCACTAGCAACACTTGCCTGCACCGGCTGCAACCAATTGATTCAATTTCCACCTGTGAAATTCATCATTACAATTCTCGTTAGGCCAAGCCTAACCCGAACATTTAAAAAAAAATTAGTCAATGGTTTTTCCCCAGTTGTCATGGATAGTCCATGCTTTACTCATGAGACTTCCACACTTTTCATGCTTTCCCAACATACACATGAATTCCTTCATGTTCATCCATTCACAATTCATTAATTAGCATTCACAATTCACTTTAATTAAATAAACCCACTTTTACTTTCAATCATGCATGCATTCAACAATTTTCTAATTTTATAAATGTATCAATAAAAGGAAAGAGAGGGAGCAGTAAGAGTTTCTCCTCTTAGTTTTGTTCCATCCTGGAACCCACACCACCACTGTGGTTTTCATGCTCCTGTCCTCTTTCACTTCAACGTGAATGCTTGATCTGCCCTTCTTGGCTATGACACGTAGTGTCTATGGTCTATTCCAGATCTTTCAACCATGGAGTTCCTCCACTTGGTTGGTCTAACTCTTGGCTGCTAGAACTCACACCGTTCTACTAGCCCCATCTTTCATTACTGCTCATGCTGAGCTCTTTAGGGTGGTTACATGTCCACATGCATCCTTAAGATGCTTCCATAGTCATTGCTTCCAACAATACCTTGTATGTTTGGTCAGCACGTAGGCTGCTCCAAACCATCAATGATCTCGCATGTTTGGCCAGCACGCAGGCTGCTCCAAATCATCAATAATCTCGCATGTTTGGCCAGCACGCAGGCTGTTCCAAATCATCAATAATCTCGCATGTTTGGCCAGCACGCAGGCTGTTCCAAATCATCAATAATCTCGCAGGTTTGGCCAGCACGCAGGCTACCCAAATCATCAATAATCTTGCTCAACCAGCCACTTTCTGGATTTACCAAGCAACTTTTAGTTCTTTCAGGGTCCTTGCTTCCTGCATTGACCAAGGTTTCCAACAAAGAAACAATAATGCATCAGCTCACTGTTACAAGCTTTATGCTCGAAACCTTCATTATTTCAAATAAGAAATGAATGAAAATGAATACTTATCTGTAATGTGCATTTCCTCTCTGGTCCACAGGGTCCTGCTTTTACTTTATAAGCCTTGGGATCCTCCTACGGACTAAGATGTTTGGCCAGCACGCAGGCTGTTCCAAATCATCAAATAATTAATGCCCTACCAGTACACCTTCACGCCGACTGGGTTTACCAAGCATTTGGTGGTGCCCAACCAGTCCCATACCTGGTTGGCCCTCTCCATTGCCGAGCCAGCACATACGTCTGGGTCATCGACCAATGGAAGGTAACTGCGCCACCGACCATTATAGGTCAAGGCTCCACTACTCTGCCTTAGGCTTGCATCAGCCTTTCACGGTATCACAATCCCTCAATGCGCATAACAATTCTTCACCCACACAAGGGTGGTACTTCTTCTCTTATGTAAGCCGGCGGTTCCATTAAGGAAATTCTTTAGGTGACTTTCTTAACTGCAGGCTATCATGGCCCCATGATACCCACTCACCCTACACGAGGGTTACCACTGCTCATACAGTCCTCTTGAGTATTCTTTTCTTCACTTTTCCCTTTAATGTGCAGCATTGAGTTTCATATGTATAATCTGTCAACACAAAATGGATAGCGAGCTCATTAGTATCGCTGCTCTAGAATTGTAAACATATTTCATAACATTCACTATCCAACCTTGAAACACCAGGAATGCGTCCATTCCCTTAAGGCGTAGTCAAAATTGGCATCCCTAACATAACTCAGCACCAGAAAGGCGTGCACTCCTTACTGATGTGAACTATGAAGGTCCTAATCATACTTCAAGCAGTCTGCTATTGTGGAAATGAAATCAAAACATGTTCTGCATATTAACTCTAATAATTAAACATGCATGTATGTATGTATATATATCATTAAGGGTTTATGGAACACTTATCCATTTTGCAGATGTTATTTCTCTTCTTTAATGAGGAATGGAGGATCCTTCTCTGAGTTGACAGTCCCTCGGTTTGCCTTCCCAATTCCTTTTGATGTTACCTAACCTTCATATGTCTTACTGACATATTCTTCACAATCCCACTCATATTGTTTACCAATCATGTAGTGCGGATGAAACATTAATAATGTCTTATGGCATTCCACCTGGAACCCATTTTCAAATCATGGAGTCCTTCCCATGAAGTTTGGCTTCTGCAGGCCCACTCTGATGGTCTTACTGCAATGTGTCTTCCTGGCACACTTATTGAACAACCAAACAGTTAGGAACATTTAACACTACAATTCAAATCCGATTGTTCCATAACCAATCTATGGCACTAATAATTAAATTCAGTATGCAATTGCAACTCTGTCTACTACAGAAATTGGTTTTCATATCCATGAGGCTATCCTCATATTGTTTGGCTCCTGTAAGTGACACCACTCTACCCGTTATGGTCTTATGCCTGCTGTCATACATGAGCATCCACTTACAGCATGTCCTCCTGACACATTTTCATATAAGCCAAACAGTTATTAGTAAAAATTTCAAATCCAAAACATTTACAAATCTGATATTTACAACTGTTCTTACTAACAGAACTTAGAGCTCTCAACCATGAGAACCTTCTCATAACTTTTGGCTTCTGCATACGGTAGATTCCGGTCTCTACTATGGACTTATCCTCATTGCAATATCTAAGACTTTTCTACCTGAAACTAAAACTTCAATCAGCCAAACATGTCGTGAGTATCTATGCATATTATCATTTCATTGCCACAACAGTTACTGAGGTGATCTCAGAATTATAATGCTCAATAATTCAAACACCTTCAGCTGTTACATTTGAAATGCAATGAAATATTTACACTTCTATATATGCATCATTATCACAATAGAATTTCAAGACATAGTCACCATATCCATGCAACTTAAATAAATCGTAAATACTCATTATTTCACAGTCATATCATTCATACAACTATGTCCTTCCATAGAACATTCTAGCAGCCCATCGATCATGATTGGGCTCTTCATGCACTTACTATTCTGCATTCATAACAGCCCATGAAATGATCCTAGATTTACATCAATTCATCATTTCATTCATTATTTATTTTGCAATAACATATGCATCATCCCTATGCATTCATACAATGCATCACAAGATTTATAAAATCTCTTAATGCACATCAACTCAATGCTATCTTGCATTGTTTCATGAGTACTATGCATTCAAGCATATTATGATCGAAGCATGACTATCTCATATAACTTGCATTACCATAATCAGGACCACCAATCCTCACTTGCTTTGGTTATTAAGCACATAACCAACATACACATGGAATTATATAAATTCATATGAATGCATTGATATTTCTAAACAGTCATAGGGTGTACGGATCATTTCCTTCACTTACCCACACCTCACCAAGCTTGGTAGGTAAACAGTCCCAATCGGTATTCAATATCACATGCCAACTAACTCAACATAGCTCAAACATAGTTGAAGAGATCTTACCAAATCATTTTTCAACATTCCTGCAATTTGGCACCAATAATCATTACCTGCATGGTTACCATTAACATCGCCTGATGTTACCTGATCAGTTGGCCTCTTACCAAGGCTGCTCGGTCCTTTTGCCAACTTTATGATCATAGATTTTTTGCACCATCCTTTCTGCATAAGGTTGCTGGCTTCATGCAACAACATCCCCAACACGTTTAGCCATGCTCTTTGTTATCTTTGGTCCTACAACCAATACCAACGTCAAAAGTAATTATCAATCACAATATTCTCCATTAGTGATTCCTTGCATATACAGACTTCATTATTTTACCAATATGCAACATCCCATTTATGCACAAGCATTCCCACATGTACTATGCAATGTTTGTTGAGATGCCATCTAGTGCATATACATTTATGCAATCCCTTACATTTTTAACATTTTTATGCCATATGACAATTTCATAATTATAAGTATGATAACAAACAGGGATTTAAAGAATTCTTCCTTTTTCGATCCCTCATTGCAACATGGAATTCTTCTTCCATATCATGCAATTGTAGAAATTGCCCATATTGACAACAAAATTTGTTTGTCAAAACAGCCGCTGGCACTCTTCTGCACTAAATAACTATGATATCTGTAGACCTCATTCAAACTCTGGTCATGCATCATTGTTCCCTGCTGGACAAGCTTTCCAATGCCTGTCTTCATGCTCCATTCCGACATCAGGTGCGGAAATTGCATCCCTTCAAAAATGACAACTTTCACTCCAGTTCTGCACATTTTACACAGTTGCATTTTGGTCCCGAATGCCAACTTCAACCACCTGTGGAAGAAAATCTATGAGGAATCACAAAAACTTATCTATCGGGCGAAGTTATTCCATATAACAAGGAACACTCAGCAATTCACGGATTTCAATTCCGATGCACCATTCATCTTCTATGAATTTCTGGGTTTTACTACTTCTCACTTTTCACATTTTTCCAAAATTCCAAATTTTGGGCCAAAAACGGCTATCTCCCAAACGGTGCATTTCTGGAAAATCTTCGTCTAACGGAAGCTGTCCGTCTTAATGAGAATATGAAATGTCTAGTTCAGTAAAATTTCTGATTCCCACATCTAGGGTCACTTTTACTGTCCATCAGCTTTTCAAAATCCCGAAAAAGTGGCCCGGAACAGTGCTTTTTGGCCTTCTTGCTCACCCCGACTCCATATCCTTCGGAGTTTTGCTCCCAGATTCTGAACTTAACATCGTGCCTGCTTCATGGCCGCGCCTAACCAATTTCAGCTCAAACCGACCTTCCGTCAATCCTTGGGACTCCGTCCTTCAAAAGTCACTATTATCTATTTTCTATCAAATCGGGGGTGTAATGGGCTAGGGGTCTTCACTGGTTCTTTCATGGCCTTCGTCAATGGCCTCCGAGCCCTACAGGAATCATTCCATTCTGAGTTCGGATGCTCCTGCTATCCAAAAATCAAGTTTTAGTCACTTTACTCTTTCTTTTCTTTTTTTTCCCGGGTGGGAAATTCCTCCGCAGCATCGGGGCGGTTCGGCGACGGCTTCCGCAATTGCGGAGCATTTCGCCGAACGCTTCCGCAATTGCGGAGCAGTTCGTCGAACGCTTTCGCAATGGTGGGGCGATTTGCCGAACACTCCCGCAATTGCGGAGCCATTCGGCGAAGGCTCCCGCAGTTGCGGAGCCATTCGGCGAATGCTCCCATTGCGGAGCGATTCGCCGAACGCTCCCGCAATTGCGGAGCAATTCGCTGAAGCCTTCCGCAACTTCGGAACGACTCGCCGAAGCCTTCCGCAATTTCGGAAGGACTCGCCGAAGTCTTCCGCAATTTCGGAAGGACTCGCCGAAGTCTTCCGCAACTTCGGAACGACTCGCCGAAGTCTTCCGCAACTTCGGAACGACTCGCCGAAGTCTTCCGCAGTTTCGGAACGATTCGTGGAATCCTTCCGCAATTTCGGAAGAGAATTCTTTCCGCAATTTCGGAAGAGAATTCCTTCCGAAAACTTCCTTTCGACGCCGAACACTTAGAAAATTTTTCAGCTTTTTCGGAGCATTTCGCCGAATTTTTCCGCGTTGCGGGACAACTCGCGGAATCCTTTCGCAAATTTCGGAAAAGAATTCCTTCCGCAATTTCAGAAGGGAATTCCTTCCGCAAATTTCGGGGCGACTTCCCGAACTCTTCCACGTTGCGGAAAAACTCGCGGAATGCTTCCGCAGTTTCGGAGAAATTTGCCGAATGCTTCCGCAACTGCGGAAGTCATTCGGGAATTCTTTCCGAAACAGACTTAAACGGATTTTCAAAAACACTTAGGAAATTTTAACAAACATAAATCATTTCCAGCCATGCTCAACATTCAAGTTCATGCATTCAAGCATCATGGTCATTCAAGGAACATGGATTCATCATTAATCAAGGTCTCAAGCACATGATGCATCATCTCCTATGCACAACAATTAACAACAACAACAAAATAACAAAACAACTTAAGATGGCAGAGGTTGCCCATGCTCCTTTCTCTGTTTCATAGAATGCCATCAATGCAATTAATGCAAAACTGCTTGCAAAAATCCCCAAACAGTAATGGAAATGATTTCCCATTCCAACAAATACAAGCCATGTGATCTTGTGGTTTCTTTAATGCATTTTAATTCCAAATACAAAATGCATGTTCACACACACTGATTTACATCTCTGTGAAGGGCCCAATAGCCGTAGTGTTGAACCTAGGGCTCTGATACCACTCTGTAACGTCCCCTTCTCCTTAGAACATGCAGGGAATGAAACATTAACAACATACCGGGCTTTTGTAAACTTAGCCCCAATATTTTCACCCATAAATCTGTAATAATTAAAACTTCTCTATACAGATGTAAACTTCAATAAAACACAGCGGATCTAAACACGACATATGCACACAGATTCATCATGCATTCAATCATATAAACAACAGTCATTAATTAAAATATTTGCAGAGCATAGAATTAACATAATTCAATTGCAATAATACTTATCTCGAATTGTAATGGCCCAAACAACTGGCTACGTGAGAGCAACGTTCCACCCAACCATAGATCTCTATCCAGCCTGTATTCTTTCAGCTGAGAGATCACCCCCAAGCTGGGCTGTGTATCCACTAAGGAGGAACTAGATGGCTCACTCACAGTCAGGGTTTCACTCAGACAACCATGCTAAGCCAACACACAGTTGGGTTTTTCAAGCATGCAATGAGAAATGGAGAGGAATGCTAGTCCACTGAGCTCAATCCCAGAGCTAGGTACACATCAAGCTAGACTCAAACGATCCCAGCCTCCATTCGAACATCCACACTTGGATTTCTCACAGCTTTGTTCAGCAAATAACCCAAATCCGTCACTGATTTTCTGGGCAATTTAAACTGGGCTTTCCCATGGATTTTGGGCTAGCTATTGCTCCCAAATTCGCCCCAAGGTTCCTACCAATGGATCCCCCATTGGATTTCACTGTCCAATACCAAATCGGGACGTTTTTGGCTTCCCAAAACGTGGGTTCTCTCCCAGTCACGATTTCTCCTTTTTTCTCTAATGGGAGCTCGTTTTTGGATGGAGAATGATGTCCCATACTTCCACAGTGGAATGGGGATAAGGATGGAGCAACCCCCAAGATGTAGAGTGACTTGTGGGACAAGTCAAAAGAGCCCATACCTACCCATACGAATTCAGGGCTGCCCATACTCCATTGAAGCCATGGGCTGACATCTCAACCATTCTCTTACAACAGGAATAAATGTCATCTAGAAAGGTCAAATGGGTTCTCATAAAGACATATGGCAACCTATGGTTCACTCCCATAGCCCCCTCACCACTCCCTAGTGGATACACGTGGCCCCTTTTCATTCGTTGCCTCCATAGCCAGTCTTGGAATTTTATATTGCCTGATGTTTATTTACATCCTATTACAATTTCCATGGCTTAAGAGCACATGGTATCAAAATATCAAATACTTGCCCTTTAAATAAAATTCGGCTTTCACTAGCGGGGCCTTGGCCTTGAGCTCCATGCTAGGAAAACATACATCACATGTACACATTATTTACATTAAAGGCTAATATATCCTAAGGGCCGAATTGGGGGTATTACATCTAGAGGGGACACAAATCTGGGACATACTGCTGGGCGTACCATGTCTGAGCTGAAGAACTGATACACTGGAATAACAATAGTGCTGCTAAGTGGGGTACCAAAGGAAATGATGAGCTGCTGGAGCATAGTGACGGGTAGTCATATCCTCAATGGTACACTGGACTGGAACTGAACTGGGTACTCAAGGAAGCATATAACTGGATGGCTTTCGAATACAATCGCCAACGCAACCCGGACATCCACGGGAACATATAACTGGGCGTTTCGAAGTGACTCACCAATGTGTTAGAGTCAGGGGAAATCTGGGGTCTTCGACCAATAACTGAAGGGATATAAACCCTACGCGATTCTCGACGATGCGATCAAGGTGTTGAAGTCGAGCATGTGAGAAACGACCATTCGGAGAGGCAATGATGACTCCTCTCAAAATGGTCCGTAGGCACTCACCACAGATGGTGATGGGTCTAAGGCGCAGGGACCTCTGGGTCTATCCTCTAGAATAGAGGGGCTGTCGTCGACAGAGGGAGACCTGCAACTATCAAGGCAATGATGTTTCCTTGACAGGAGCGCGAGGTGGAGAACTGAAGTGTGAGAGTACTGATGGTAGGACTGCCATACTGTGGGGGATAACTGGGCAAGTAGAGTGGGTGGACTCAAACTTCCTTTGTTCACAGTATGATGGCGGGGATGATCGGGCAGCATATGAAACTGACTGGTGGGAAAGGGATCATAGCTGTACTGGATCGAGAATAGTGACTGGGATGAGGGATACTCAAGCTGGTGTAGAATGGCAGGAGACTGCAGACTACTCTGAACAAAGGCGACCTGATTGGGGGTGCTGCCGAGATGATCGATCATAGTGCCAAGAGGCACGGGGGGACTTCTTCACGGGTTAAGGAACGAGAAGAAGTGTGTGTAAAATGGTACTGTCGTGTGGATTTATACGAGCCCAGGACAATTCATGCTCATGATTGCTTTCAATTTTAAGGAGTCTGAAAGCGATAAGAAGACTCTGAAATAATGGAATGGTACTATCGTGTGGATTTGTACGAGCCCAGGATAGTTCATGCTCGTGGTTGCTTTCAATTTTAAGGAGTCTGAAAGCGATAAGAAGACTCTGAAATAATGGAATGGTACTATCGTGTGGATTTGTAGGAGCCCAGGACAGTTCATGCTCGTGGTTGCTTTCAATTTTAAGGAGTCTGAAAGCGATAAGAAGACTCTGAAATAATGGAATGGTACTGTCGTGTGGATTTGTACGAGCCCAGGACAATTCATGCTCGTGGCTGCTTTCAATTTTAGAGAGTCTGAAAGCGATAAGAAGACTCCAGGGGGTTGCTTTTTCGTGTGTTAGTCTCCAAGGCCCGAAGAAGCATAAAAGGATGCAATGAAGAACTCTTCTAGCCGGTGTGACTAGAGTATTCCTTTTTCGTAATTAGTCTACCAGGTCCGGAAAAGGGTTAAACTTATACCAGATAGACGCCCTTTCAGGTACTTTAACGAGCATGAAAGGAAGCAAGATTGCTTGGCGATCTTTTCATTGGTTTAGGAGTCATAAAAGAGCTTAACAGAAACTCCCTAAGTGCCTTTTTCGTAAAGGACTTGTCCAGCCCGAAAAATGGATAAAATTATACCGAACAAAAGGAATGGCCAGGCAAGGAGGAAGTGCTGAATCAAGGAACATTTATGATGACCAAGAATGAGGGTAAGGGGGAACACTGGTGGTCCTCCTTGCGGGATAATGAATGGTGGCAAAATAACGAAATAATTGCAGTATGACAGGAGTGAATGGCTCATGTAAAAATGTGGAACAATCCGATGGCGGCCGATGTGGTGCGCAAACCGAGGCAGCAAGGTGTCAGGACACAATGTTGAAACTGTACCAAGTGAGAGCGAGAAATGATCTCAAGCATCATCACGAGCTCATAAAAATGAATCCGGCGATATAAAAAGTGTCAAAAATGGATAACGGCCGATGTGGCACGTAAATCGAGGTGATGGGGGGTGTTTTGGAAAAAATACTCAAAATATCTGGGGGTGAGAGCGAGAAATGATCTCAAGCATCATCACGGGCTTAGAAAAATGAATCCGATGATATAAAATATATAAAAAACGGAGAGCAGCCGAAGTGGCACGCAAATCGAGGCGACCAGTGGTGTCTAAAAAATGCTCAAAAAATGATGTGAAAAAAATAAGAGAACAAGTTGACCATCATGACGGTCTCGTTGTGCTGATTCCAGTGGTGAAAACAGTTTGAAAAATGGACTTCGTATAGGTTCAGAATGGCCAAAACAAGAAAAAGTCAACGGATTATAAATAGTGAGTGGGTCCAACATGACAGGTGTCATTTGGACTTGTTGACTTTGACTAGTGATCATAGTGGACCAGAGCCGAGTTGGTGTGTCTGGATGATCCGACCGACCATTTTCAGATCTGGGAGTTACAAGTATTCTGACAAATTCATACCTGCATTTTCATTGGGTTCGGGGGCGGGGGGGGGGGGGAGTGGTGGGTCCCAGGGGATTTGTTGTACGGTCCACGTGGGTGGACCGCGGGTTTGTGGGGTGGAATCATGGTCGGGGACCGCGGGTGCCAAGGTGGATCACGCGGTTGGGGACCGCGAGGTTCGGTTCGGAATATGCAGTCGGGGTACCGCGCTTTCCGAGGCTGGACACACGGTTTAGGACCGTGAGTTCGGCTCCTACAAGTGCGGTTTTGGGACACGATTATAGCCCTGATAGCCGCGATCGAAAACCGTAGCAAGGGGCCCTAATTGCTTTCCTTTGTCTTGCATTTGACTGGAAACGTTTGTGAAATCCTTCTTTCCATAGCTTAATAGCCGCGATCGGAAACC
Source organism: Larix kaempferi (assembly GCA_027924585.1). Taxonomy (NCBI): domain Eukaryota; kingdom Viridiplantae; phylum Streptophyta; class Pinopsida; order Pinales; family Pinaceae; genus Larix; species Larix kaempferi. Next base: position 4,280,221 of record BSBM01001331.1, on the reverse strand, counting down.
GCAGCAAGGGGCCCTAAGTGCTTTCCTTTGTCTTGCATTTGACTCGAAACGTTTGTGAAATCCTTCTTTCCATAGCTTAGATGTGTCTTTTTCAAGTGTAAAAAGATAGGAAATGAGTTATAATTATTGGATTTGGTAGATCTGGAGCCTTTCTTGAGTGTCTTTGAGTTGTTTTGGTGCTTGCCCTTTTTTTTTTGGAATTTCTTAATGATTAGAGTGTTGTATATATTCTCTCATTTTTTGTATATAGATATGAAAAGCGTTTGGATATCAAATTCCATTTTTGATACATGCATTTGAAAATTGAAAGTGCTTCATTATTTTGTCTTGTACATTGTTAAGTTTAGTTGCATATTTAATTTTCTTTGCACTTTTTAGCTGATTATTGCAGAAAGTTAGAGTTATTGCACTCTAGGAAGGAATTCTTCTTTTCGCTACTACTTAAGTACTTTTGGTTTGAAAGAAAGAAAATCTCTCCTTACCTTAAGTAGTTTTCATTGAAAAGGAAAAGAAAATGTGCATTATCGTGTAGTTGAGGATTGCATTATGTTTACATTTATGTACTCACCTCATGCATCCACCTAACCATACAAGATAAAATTAACGCTATCTTAGGTTAAAATCATTTAGTAACTGTGTGTAAGTTAGAGATGTGTGCCGACGTCTTTAAGCGTGGCAGCTATCATTATTTTCCAGCACTGTATTATTGGGGGTATTGTAGTCTTCCACGTACTTATAGGTATATCGAGCTCCTTCACGTACCCACCAAGTACCATAATCCGTACTTGGCGTATATCGAAGGGTGTATCACATACTCGGTAGTATATCGGAAGGTCTCTTGCTGAACGATTGTGCATTAGACAACACCACTACAGATTTGACCTCCCACGTACCTTGCGTATATCGGGAGACACCACTAGGATTCCTGAAACCAACTGAGTTAACCATTTGGCCATCTTGGCAAAGTAATACACCGAGAACATGTTAGGAACCCATGTCTTTACTTTGTTAGTATGTTGTTGTTGGACGCATATGCTTTGTAAGTCGTCCTGTAGTATTTGTTAATCAATAGTTTGTGTTATTGTTGTTGGCGCATATGCTTTGTAAGCCGCCCGTAGTATTGTTAATCCATAGTTTGTAACGGCCCATGGTTTCGACCCATAGTATTGGCGCCTAGAATTAGTATATAAGTGTGTGTTGAGACCTATGAAGGCACCGTGAAGTTATTTGTATTGAGCTTGCTCAAAGGAGGTTGCCCCCTCGAAGTGGCCTGTGATCAATACAAAAGTGATTCTAAGTTCTGTCATTTCTGCTATTTCGCGTATTCTTGTTAATTAATTGTTGCAGGTGCCTCACATCTGGTATCAGAGCACTTTCTTGGGCTCGCTGGGTGAAATTTCTGTCAAATTTTTTTTCGCATCTGTTGCAGGTTCAGATTTGGGAATAATACCTATCCGCTTAACTGTGGGAAGTACTTGGGCATAAGCCCTAAAACTCATTGTGAGGAGTACCACAGGAACCCCAAAGTAGCTGGCCCATTGAGAGGACCTGCCAGCGAAAAGGGAAACGACCCCTACCTGATTGATTAGTTCCCACCCGTGAGGTAAACCAAGAGCTGTCGTTTGTGGCAAAGCGGTTATCAGTTTTACCTGAGCCGTGGAGTGAGGGGTATGGCCCCAATACGCAAGCCGTCAGACAGCATTGGTGGCCGAGTGAAACCCCTGAACTGTTAGGCAGCCGCACATACCTGGGGTCCATATCTACTTTCAGCTGAACTATTGTCGATCACTGCTGCACCGTTTCAGATCTATTTTGCAAGCCGTTCCAGATTCAGCCGTTTTCAGTCCATTCGGCACTGTTCCAGATCTCTTTCGAGCCGTAGCCGCTCCAGTCTCGAAAAAAAAAAAAAAAAATTCAGTATTTTCTCCATATCTCCCTTATTTTTACTCTGTTTCCCTTGAAATTTTCGGGGAACCCCTGTCATTCCATTCTGCATATTTCAGTCCTGAGGACCCTATCCCCAATTCCCCTTCCCAAAGCCCGAAATCCCACAATTGTCTATTTTTAGGGTTTGCCATAACTTCCTCAAATTTCACCCAATCACCTTCAAATTTTACCACAGAGTTCCTTTCTGAATTCTGCTTCTTTGTTCCCCTTTGCTAAATTTTCCCCTTCTTTCACCTCGCTTCTGAAATCCTCATTTTTGCTTCCCTATCTATCCAACAGTGTCCAAAACTTAGTCAAACCCCAATTACCCTTCTGATTTTTTCCCATATCCAAATTTTCCCTTACTGAAGTAGTTCCTGTTTTTGTTTTCCTACCCAGTCAGCAAAAAAAAAAAAAAAAATAAAAAAAAATTTCTGGTTGTGGTTGTCACCCGTGCAGGAGCAAAAACCATGGAGGAAACACTTGCAGCCATCCAAGCCAAACTCCAGGATCTGGATGAAAAATTTCTCGGTCTCCATCTTGAACATTCAGCTATGAACAACAAACGGCAGTCCGAGTCTTCAGTAGACAATGGGTTCTCTGCTTCCAGCAATTTCCGTGGTCCGAAGCTTGATTTTCCTCGCTTCAATGGTACCGATCCAACTGGATGGATCTATCGTGCAGAACAGTATTTCAGTCTGCATAATAGTTTTGATGTCAACAAAGTTCCGCTGACATCCTTTCATTTGGAACAGGAAGCTCTTCAATGGTACCACTGGTACATCAAGGCTCATCCAGAGCCCAACTGGCCAGACTTTTGCCAGCTCCTTTTGCAACGATTTGGTCCTAGTGCTTTTGATGACTTCACAGGAGCCCTCACTAAACTTCGCCAAACTGGCACTGTGAGAGAATATCAAACCGAATTTGAGAATCTAGCCAACCACACCGAAGGATTGTCTGATGAATTTTACCGGAGTTGTTTTATCAGTGGTCTAAAGGATGCCATTCGCTCTGAGGTCAAAATGTTCTGCCCCAACACAATGATGGAAGCACTTGTGTTGGCTAAGTTGGCCGAAGACAAGCTTGCAGCCAAACAACGCTCCAAGCCCACTTTTGTTCCCTTCCGAAATATGGGTTCTCAATGACCACCTATACCGCAGGCTCCTCGACCGACTCCTATCAAGCGTTTGTCTGAAACAGAGATGCAAGCACGCAGAGAAAAGGGGCTTTGCTATAATTGTGATGAGAAATTCACTCGGGGACATAGATGTGTTCAACAAAAGCTCTATCTCCTGGATGTGGAGTCTCTGCCTGCCTCTGAAATGGGTGACGAAGATCCAGAAACACTGGATGCTCCGGTCGACAGTCAGGAACCGCCTATTGACCCTCTGTCTCAGGATGACCAGCCTGAGATATCTCTCCATGCTTTAGCTGGAATCACCACCCCCCAAACAATGCGGGTCAGGGGTTACTTCAAGAAGCTTCCTCTTACAATCCTCATTGATTCTGGTAGCACTCATAATTTCATTGACCCTCGGATCACCAAACAAGCTGATTGTTTTATCCATCCTTGCTCCAACTTTGAAGTCATGATTGCCAATGGGGGCACCTTACCTTGCAAAGGGAAGTGTCGAAATGTGCGTATCTCTATGGGAGATTATATCTTGCGCTCTGACATGTTTGCCTTTCCCTTAGGCGGATGTGATGTGGTTTTGGGCACTCAATGGCTATGCACACTCGGCCCTATCTTATGGGATTTTTCCGAACTTTGGATGCAGTTTTCCCTCAATGGACACAAACACACATTGACAGGATTACAACCGGGTTCTCTCAGCATCATCAGTTCACATCGCATGGAAAAACTCCTCAAGAAGAGTTCACATGGTGTCATCGCTCAGATCCATTCCATCCAGATGCAACCATCAGCGGTCTCCAGTACTCCTTTGGATCTACAACAAATTCTGGATCGATATACAGGTGTCTTTGCTGAACCAGTGGGATTACCACCTTCCAGGCCAGAAGACCATCGTATTCAGCTCCTTCCTGGAAGCATTCCTCCCAACATCAGGCCCTATCGCTACCCATTTCACCAAAAAATGGAGATTGAAATGCTCGTTCGGGACTTATTGAAGCAAGGTATCATTCGCCCAAGCACTAGTTCATTTTCTTCTCCAGTTATTCTTGTCCGCAAAAAAGATGGGTCATGGTGCCTCTGCATTGACTTCCGAGCACTTAATCACCTCACCATCAAGGATAAGTTTCCAATTCCTGTTGTTGACGAGCTTCTTGATGAGCTTCATGGGGCTCACTTTTTCTCCAAGTTGGATCTTCGTTCTGGGTATCATCAAATTCGGGTTCATGAGGATGATATTCCTAAAACAGCTTTTCGCACACATGATGGCCATTATGAGTTTTTGGTCATGCCCTTTGGCCTCACTAATGCTCCTTCCACATTCCAGGCCTTAATGAATAAAATATTTCGACCCTACTTGCGGAAATTCATTCTGGTATTCTTTGATGATATCCTCATCTACAATAAAACATGGGATGAACATCTCCAGCATCTGGATCTTGTCATGCAACTTTTCTCTGACCATCATCTCCATGCCAAGCAGTCTAAATGTGTTTTTGGACAAAAGGAAGTTGAGTATCTCGGGCACATTATCTCAGCACAAGGGGTTCGCGTGGATCCTGCCAAAATCGAGGCCATGAACAATTGGACACATCCTCAGACACTCAAGAGCCTTCATGGTTTTTTGGGGTTGACTGGCTACTACCGCAAGTTTGTCAAGGATTATGGGAAGATTGCAGCTCCATTAACTGCTCTATTAAAAAAAGATGCTTTTACATGGACACCTGATGCTCAGTGTGCATTTGACAAACTAAAACAAGCTATGTGTACTACACCTGTGCTAGCTATGCCCGATTTTTCCAAGCCCTTCACTATTGAGAGTGATGCTTGCGGCAATGGACTTGGTGCTGTTCTCCTTCAAGATGAACACCCCATCGTGTTCACCAGCAAAGCCCTTTCAGGTAAGAATTTAGCTGCCTCTACCTACGAGAAGGAAATGATGGCTATTTTGCATGCAGTACAGAAGTGGCGTCCATACCTATTAGGGAATCATTTCTGCATCAAGACTGATCACCAGAGTCTGAAATATTTCTTGGACCAGCGTGTCTCCTCCCCGGCACAACAGAAATGGGTTAGCAAACTCATGGGTTATGAATATGAGATCACTTACAAGAAGGGTAAAGACAATATTGTGGAAGATGCTCTTTATCGCACATTTGATGCCCAAGGTTCTCTTTCAGCTATTTCTATGCCTGTTCCAAATTGGTTGCAATATGTTCAACAGGGTTACGTCAATGACTCTTCCTTATCTCAGATCATCCAACGCTTGACCAACAATCCTTCTGCTGTCCCACATTACTCTTGGGATGATGCTTCTCTGCGATACAAGGGTCGTCTAGTGCTTCCCTAGAGCATATATCTTCAACAGGCTGTCTTCTATGAACTCCATGCTTCTCCATCGGCCGGGCACTCTGGGTTCCTCAAAACATATGAACGAGCACGGTGTAACTTCTTTTGGCAGGGCATGAAAAGGACAATTCAACAGATGGTGGCCGAATGTGATACCTGTCAGCGCAATAAGGGTGAAACAACACTCCTTCCAAGATTGCTTGAACCCTTGCCCATACCTACACGGATTTGGACAGATATTTCTATGGATTTCATTGAAGGGCTCCCTAAATCTGGTGGGAAGACAGTGATTCTCGTTGTGGTTGATCGTATCTCCAAATATAGTCATTTTTGCGCTCTCAGCCATCCCTATACAGCCTCCTCTGTTGCCCAAATTTTTATGGACCAGATCTTTCGTCTTCATGGCATCCCTTCTTCCATTGTCTCGAATCGTGATGCGACTTTCACTAGTCATTTTTGGACAGAACTATTTCGCCACACTGGCACCAAACTGAAGATGAGTTCAGGGTATCACCCACAAACAGATGGTCAGACTGAAATTGTCAATAAATGCTTGGAAACTTATCTTCGTTGCTTCACCTCGGAACAACAACATCAGTGGGCAAAGTGGCTCCCTCTCGCTGAATGGTGGTACAATACCTCTTACCATACTGCCTCTAAAATGACCCCATATGAAGCAGTCTACGGTCAGGCACCTCCATCTCTTCTTCCATACACCCCCACCAGTTCACCAGTTCAGGAAGTTGACAAGGTCCTTCGCAACCGCGATCAGATTCTTCACATTTTGCGAGACAATCTTCACATGGCAAGAAATCGCATGAAGCAACAAGCTGATCAGCACCGTTCGGAGTGCACTTTTCAAATCGGCGATATGGTTTTTCTTCGTCTCCAGCCGTACAAACAATCCTCCTTGAAACTCAAAGGGCGTCATAAGCTCGCTCCAAAGTTCTATGGGCCATATCGGATTCTTCAGAGGATTGGGTCCGTTGCTTATAAATTGGAACTTCCTCCTTCTTCCCGCATTCATCCAGTCTTTCATGTCTCTTGTCTAAAGAAAGTTCTTGGCACCAACATCAGCGGCCAAACGATTTTACTCGAACTGGATAATGAAGGATCCATCCTTTTGGAGCCAAAGGCCATCCTCAATCGGCGCACGCATCAGCTTCGCTCTCATTATATCACAGAGGTCTTAATTCAGTGGCACGGCATGCAACCAGAGGATGCTACATGGGAACCACTCCTTCAGATTCAACAACAATTTCCACATCTAAAGCTTTGAGGACAAAGCTTTTTTTAAGGGGGAGGGGATGTTAGGAACCCATGTCTTTACTTTGTTAGTATGTTGTTGTTGGACGCATATGCTTTGTAAGTCGTCCCGTAGTATTTGTTAATCAATAGTTTGTGTTATTGTTGTTGGCGCATATGCTTTGTAAGCCGCCCGTAGTATTGTTAATCCATAGTTTGTAACGGCCCATGGTTTCGACCCATAGTATTGGCGCCTAGAATTAGTATATAAGTGTGTATTGAGACCTATGAAAGCACCGTGAAGTTATTTGTATTGAGCTTGCTCAAAGGAGGTTGCCCCCTCGAAGTGGCCTGTGATCAATACAAAAGTGATTCTGAGTTCTGTCATTTCTGCTATTTCGCGTATTCTTGTTAATTAATTGTTGCAGGTGCCTCACAGAACAACACTCGAGGAGATTAACACGCACGTACTATCTAGGTAATCGGGTATGTAGGCAAGGGTACGGTCCCAATCCTCCTTGTTGCGTCATATTGTTGGACCCTACTGTATATAGCGGTTTGCGATGCCTTGATAATATCGCGAGGTTCTAGACTTTGAATCCACTCCTATTCACACAGTTTGCTTGTTTCTTTTAGACTTGAGTAGTGTTTGATTTGTGTGGTACTTTAGAGACTCTTAGGAAGTTTAGATATGGAAGACTCTTTTGGGACTACCAACCAAGAGACCCCTTTCCAGGGTATGCCTTTTGTTATTCCCCCTTGTGGAACTGTTGGTCCTCCCTTTATGGATATGTTGAGTCTTCCTGGATTGACGATAGGATTACTGGTATGGTTATTCTCCAATCCAGTTACACCATGTGCACCAATCGTGTCAAACCTAGGTCCTTCACCACATGAGCATCAATCTCATGGTGACCCTTCTCCTTCTCCGTCGAAAGTTGAATCGGCTTCCGTCTCTTCCTTTTCTCCTACTGAAAACTCTGATGTTAGTAAGAAGGCAGAGAAGAAGAAGAAGAAGAAAAGGAAGATTAAGAAGAAGAAGGATAAGAAAGAGACTAAGTGTCAACCATCTGCCTCTGATGGCACTCATTCCATGAGAACACCTCGTAAGCCCAAGTTCCCTTGCAAACTTTGCAAGGGTGATAACCTTCTCAAGGATTGTCCCAGTCTTTCCTGTGTATCAGAAGTGTGGTCTAAAAACCCCAAACCGCTTGTATCGTCAACCTCTGACCATCATGTTGATGATACTCCCTTGACCAGTGACCCATTGGTGAAGGGTCGAAAGAGTAGAGCTGCAGACCCTTGCTGGCTATGCAAGGGCATGCATCGTACTTACCTTTGTCCAAGCATGGATGAAGCTTCATGGTGTTTGGAAGATATTACTAGTTCTCAACAGGTGCTTCCAACAAGCGATAGTAAGTTGTCCCTCGACCCCCCGCTGGTTGACCAAGTGATCAACTTAGTTTCATCTGTAAATGATCCCACTCTTCCTTCCGAGAGTGAAGTGATCGAGTCGATGCCATATCCACTTGATCTCACTCTTTCATTGGAGAAAATTTAGACTAAAGCAGTCACCATGACACAATCTTCGTCTCATTCTTATATTCCAAGTGAGAGTGAATTAGAAACTGCTGATGTTTTCCTAGTCAGTTCATAACGTCCTAGGCCAGGGGACACCCTGTCCATTCCTACAGGACCCCCCCCAAGTACTGAGGTCATTTCCTTTGATTGGAATGGTCTAACAGAATCTCACATTCCTTCGAGTATTCCTTTTCAAATATAAGTAGGAGTTTCCGATAAAGAAATATTTCGTACGATAGTCGATGAGGGAGCTTCTGTTAGTATTTTATCCTCAACTGCTTGGAAAGCTATAGGTTCCCCTCAGCTTGTGCCAGTAACTGACCAGATTTTGGCCTTTAATCGAAGGCCAACCGGACCTTTAGGGATTCTCCTGCAGTTACCTATCATGTTGAGAGATAAAACTGTCTATGTTGATGTCATGGTTGTCCAAGGTCCTTTAGATTTAAATCTGCTCCTTCGGCGTGATTATGTCTATGCCATGAAAGCTGTAGTGTCCACGCTCTTTCGAGTGATGTATTTTCCTCATCATGAGAATATTGTGACTATTGATCAGCTTTCCTTCGAGACACCCACTCATCATATGAGTCTTAGTCATCATACTTACCTGAACGTTCCGCATGTTTTAGTGGTTTCTTCCCCCTAAGGATGGGGGTAATGAGCATAGTTATTGTTTGTTTTAAGCTCGTTAAAAAATGAAACCGACCACTCTAACATGGTTTACCTTTGGTTTCAAGCTTGCACAAAAATGAAACCATCCACTCGAGCATAGTTTTATTTCATTTCAAGCTCGTTAAAAAATAAGATGCCCCCCTCAAGCATAGTTATTGTCTATTTCAAGCTTGTGTAAAAATGAAATAGATCTCCCTCCCATCATCTCGAGTCTCTCGCTAGAGTTAGAACTTGAACCTTCATTTCCTCTGATTCTCGTTTTCCCCCTCTTGGTGAACATTTTCATATTAGTAGCCACGTTGGTAGTTGGGTTAGCAAGCAACATTTTTCAGACGAAATGAAGCTTGGGGGGCATGCCCATTGTCGTACCATCAACATTCATGTTGAGGGAACACTACCATGTTAAGCCGCTAGCAATCATGCTGGGGGAATTTACCAACCTTTGGGCATCATGTTGGGAAGGAACCCGTCAATGGGCCTTAACCGTGAGCAAAGTCTACCTTTGGCTTCAAGCTCGTTAAAAAATGAAACCAATAGTATGAGCATAGTTCCCGTTTGTTAACACCCAAAAAGTGCTCACTACCTCATCTACCCCATTACATGAGCAGGGGAAACCCTAAAAGTGCGCAGGGTTTATATCCCTTCAGTTACGCCAAGTACGGATTATGGTACTTGGTGGGTACGTGAAGGAGCTCGATATACCTATAAGTACGTGGAAGACTACAATACCCCCAATAATACAGTGCTGAAAAATAACGATAGCTGCCACGCTTAAAGACGCCGGAACATGTCTCTAACTTACACACAGTTACTAAATGATTTTAACCTAAGCTAGCGTTAATTTTATCTTGTACGGTTAGGTGGATGCATGAGGTGAGTACATAAATGTAAACATAATGCAATCCTCAACTACATGATAATGCACATTTTCTTTTCCTTTTCAATGAAAACTACTTAAGGTAAGGAGAGATTTTCTTTCTTTCAAACCAAAAGTACTTAAGTAGTAGTGAAAAGAAGAATTCCTTCCTACAGTGCAATAACTCTAACTTTCTGCAATAATCAGCTAAAAAGTGCAAAGAAAATGAAAGATGCAACTAAACTTAACAATGTATAAGCCAAAATAATGAAGCACTTTCAATTTTCAAATGCATGTATCAAAAATGGAATTTGATATCCAAACGCTTTTCATATCTATATACAAAAAATGAGAGAATATATACAACACTCTAATCATTAAGAAATTCCCCCCAAAAAAGGGCAAGCACCCAAACAACTCAAAGACACTCAAGAAAGGCTCCAGATCTACCAAATGCAATAATTATAACTCATTTCCTATCTTTTTACACTTGAAAAAGACACATCTAAGCTATGGAAAGAAGGATTTCACAAACGTTTCCAGTCAATGCAAGACAAAGGAAAGCACTTAACGATCTTATCTAACTCAAATGCATACAAATCTGAAACGAATCTTTCTTCTTCTTATGAGTGTGAGACCAAGAATTTCAAATGATCAAATTAAAGCAAGAATAATACTTATGTTTTCCAATTTCATGAATATAGCAAAAGAGTGACAAAATCAAGCTTTTCTTTGAACTAAAGTGGAGACAAAGAATCAATCTTTTCCAACAACCATTAGATAGCTTAGCATGCAAAGGAAACAAGATGCATAACCTAAGGGAAAGAGGCTAAAAAAGACATGGGTATACCACACTTTTCAAATCTTTAAAACAGGCTAGTCATGCCAAACAAAAAATGATCTCAAAACCTTGAGATGGGTCAAAATGACTAAAGGGTTAAAACACAAGCAAAACACTAGTTTTGACTCAAAGGGCCAAACATGAATCAAAATCTCAAAAGACCCAAAAACCAATACAAACAAGCCAAACAAAACACTGTTGGACAAAAGGGTTTCTGCTTGAAAGGTACAATGCAGAGGATTTTGCACACAAACCAAAACTCAAATCAGAAATGGAGAAGGGATGCCCATATTCCAATTGGACAGATTGGCGCACTCTGTGCTTGTACACAGTGCGACGTCGCAGTGCACTAGTGCGGGAAGTGCGACGACGTCGCAGTAGACCAATGGAAGGGCTGCGACGAATGACTAACAGGCTAAGAACAGAGATAAAAAACACACAGTGTCGCTCTGGGTGCACTAATCAGGTGCGATAGGCGAGATCTAAGTTCAAAAATGAACCAATTCTCCAGATAATGAGCAATAAACAGGTCTGGGAATGAGATGTGCAAACTCAGAGGAAGGTAATCAGACTCTTCAAAGTGAAGATCTGATGGTGAAACCAGCTTAAGAGGCAAATGGAAAATAAAATGGCTTGCAAAATCAATCAACTGAAAATGACATTCAAATTGAAAACTAAAACTATGTTCATTCCCCAGTGGAGTCGCCAGATTTGTTTGATGGACAATCCACTCGAGTGGACACGAGCAGTATCTCCCTAGCTCAATGCGAGTTTAGAACAAATAGAACAAACTACAAATGGATTTCGTAGATCTACTTAAGGATCATGTGTTAGATGCCTTACCTTTTACGTCGCAATCCTCTTTCCTGAATGTTGCTCCACGTCCAACGGTCGTTAGATCTAAGCTGCAAGACCTGTCAAGACACAGACAACAACATAGCACGAGTAAAGAGCATCTATACAATAAGAGATCTAAGTAAACAGTTAAGCAGGTAAACTACTCAATATCATCACACATTAACAACATTGGTGGAAAGCATTTGTATTACTGTAAATAGAGGGAAATACATAGTAGAGATATATAACTACAACCAAGGCTTAACGTTGTAGCCCTTCTCCATCCAAGCCATTTGCCATATCCTCCCACGGAGGTATGAGTCTCTCAATAGGTGAGTAGAGATCTCTCAAGGATGATTTCACCAGCATGTAGATACCGTAGACTTCCTCCCTTGGGATGGGAGTGAGATTCATTTAAATAGGACTAAGTGGATATGGTATGGCTAGGATAGGTTGATATATGGTAGGAGAGAGATAGGGGATCCTCCCAATAGGTTAGAAACCGAAGGCCAGTTCTCCAAGAGGTTAGGGATAGGGTCCCAAGTCAGCCATCTTCGAGAAGGGACTCGAAGAAGCTATTTTTTCCACTTAACTGACTTCGTCGCACCCTGTAATGGAGCAAGGTGTGACGTCGCATGTTGTTGATGTGCAGCCTGCGATGACCTCTCAAAACCTAGTACTAATGAGACAAATCCTTCTAGGTCAATCAATCAATTAGGGTAACTTCAGGGATGTATACACTGAATCTGATGACGAGGAGATTTTAGGTGTAACAGCTTACACCTGCAAATACAAACTCGATTAAAGTTCCATGAAAGGTCTGAATGGCCTTTCCAAACACCAACTTGGATGAGAATCTTTCACCCTCAAAATTGGCTAAGGCAAGAAACTAGTCATCCACTAGCTCTCTCTCTTCACAAATTCAAATTCTCAAAATGGTCAAAATCCCTTCTCTTGGTTGATCCCTGTATTTTATAAACATGCTTAGCCTTCTAAGGTTACCAATCCATCCACAAACTCAAGCCAATTCGAATTAGGGTGTGTGCTCAAGATTTGCCATGTGTCCTCCCTTCCCTAGCCTTCCATCTTCCCCCAATTCGAGTACGGACCCATTGAGCTTCCCCAACTCACATGAGCGCCTTCTTGGATGCTATATTTAGGCCTGACATGTCACAATGGTCAGATGTCAGCCTTCAAGTCTGCAATATGTCATAAATTCCATAGCATCTTCGTCATTGGTGTCATAGATGTCATAGATGTTAGGGAATCTAGCCCAAGTGTCCAAGAAGCTCTCATTTGACTCTTCTTCTCCCATGTAAGTTACATTTCCTTCCAAATTCGACCTATGATGCATATGGCCAAGTGTATTAGCCTTCTAAATCATCCACATTAGGCTTCCCATGGATTCAAAATTGCAAGAGGAGGATGTCATGTGGCACATAAATTCTAGCTTGTGTGGGCCCCACAATCTCCATGTGTCTCCATGCTCCATTGCCACTTCAATTTTCTCTTGTATTTATTTAATTAGCTTCATTATTAAATATTTATTCCTTTCTAATGTCTGAAGATCATTTATTAGCTCCCTTATTAAAATTCCAAATGTATCCATCCAACCTAGGGAACTAGTAGGATTGATGGAATTGTCTTGCTATGCAATTATTTGAATGGGTACATTACATATAAGGAGATAGAGACCACAAACATTATTAAGTTTGTAAAAGTCTCTTTTTTTCCCATATTCATTACAAAAGAGGCTAATTTGCAGTTATTTAAAGAAATCTAGTTTAAAGATGAACTTTGACATTTTTATCATCATTCAAAGTGATAAGAGCCTTGGTCCATATTGTTGGAAAATATAACTCTTCCTTGGGTTTTTTGATATGATGGGAGAGGATCTCCTCGGAGTGGAAGAAGAGGTGGGGATCTCTGTAAGGGTGCCACAAAATTTAATTCCACTTGTATAGCTTTGATCCCTAAGAATGATAAGCCAAAAAGTTTTGATATTCTTAGGCCTACTGCACTCTACAAATGTGTCTATGAGATTATAGCCAAAGTCTTGGCTTTAAGACTAAAAGTGGTGCTTAATTCATTTGTAATCTTCCATGTCAATTTGGATTTCTAGAAGCTGGACATATTAATGTGGTGGTTGTGACTACATACGAGGGTCTACAGACCATAAAAGTGAAGAAAAATCCCAACAATGACCATAAAATTGGACCTAGCCAAGGCTTATGACTGGATTTGTTGGTTATATGTCGAAATTTTGCTAATTCATGTTACTTTCTCTCTTAATGTGGTCAATTGGATAAATATTATAAACAAGGTCAAAACCGAATTCCATAAGTGGAAAATCCCATTGGCTCAATCCAATAAACATAAATGTACTCATTAAATTAGTTCTCTCCTCCCTTTCTCTCTATTAGTGTTCAACAATGCTAGCCATGATGGGAGGGGAAGGCAAGGAGGAAAGGTACTAACTAGACAAAATTGGAGGTCTTTAAAAAACCTAAAGTAGAAGGAGGATGGGGCATCAAGAAAATTCATCAATTTGGTACACAACTGGTGGCTAAAAATATATGGAATATGATCACAAAGGAAATCCCGTGGAAAAATATGATACTCAACAAGTATATTGCTATGGATTCATAGTTGGTATGGGTAAGAAGAGAGGATAAAAAGGTAAAAATCTAGTCAAATAACTGGGAAAATTTTTTTATGACCTTGCTTGTTATGGATGGTAAGAGGAGTTATGAACCAAATGAGTACCCAAAATATAAAATACTTATTTCCAAAAAATACCTATGAAAATTAGATCTCTATCACTTAAAATAATCTTAGGGATTCCATGTAGTTTTTTAACTATTTCCATGAATGTAATAGCTACCATACTTGCTTTAAAAGGATTACTTGTTTTAAAAGGATTAAATGAGAGCATAGTTGGGCATACTTTGTGAATCGACCATGATGCCATTATTTCCTTCAAACTTTGGTTGAAGCGTGATAAAATCCACCGAGACCTTTTCCCAAAGCTAACTTGGTGTGGCTAGTGGTTTAGTATGGCTAATGGTTGTAGAAGACATGGTGTCTTGATTGTTTCTCCTTTATTCTATTAGCAAACCAAATATTCAACCAAAAAATTTGGACATAAGTTTTAAGACCTTCCCAAAAAGAATTATTCTTCATCCCGTGATAATAATGCCCTCCTATGGGAGAAGTGTGCAATTCAAAAAGGACCTTATCTTTGAGTTGGGAGTACTTACATAAATATAAGCAATCATGATACCATAGATAATCATTCTTCCACACAAAATTATCCAATGCACTAGGGTCCTCTTGTAGTTGTTGAATTATTTTACATGCCTTTTCATCTTAATTCCATTCTATCCATGGTTCTTCCACCAATCGGATTATGCAATGGGAATAACACAAAGCAAGCCATTTATGTCTTATTCTTTCCTTTAAAGTGCATTTTCCACCACAATTTGTTTTCCATTTTTGTAGATAATTTCAAAGTCGTAACTTAACATATTTGTAACCCAAATTTGTTGCTCACAATCATTGTTCCAAAAAGACATTAAGGCTGTCATGATTTGTTCTTACCTTGAAGTGTCTTCCTATTACATAAGGGTGTGATTTCTTAATTGCATGCAATATGGCTAACATTTCCTTTTCATAAATTGGTTTAAGGTTTTTTTTTTTTTCTTTTTTCTTTTAAGTTGGCAACTTTCAAAGGCAAGGGGCCTTCCTTCTTGCATTAAAACTACACCAATGCCATGCCCCAAGGCATCACATTCCACAATAAAGGTTTTTGTGAAGTTAGAAGTGGATAATATAGGATTTGTATACATAGTGTCTTTAAGTTTTTCAAAAACTTTGGTTGCTTCTTGACTCTAGGAAAATGCTTCCTTTTTCAATAAAACTATTAGAGTTGTTCCTATTTAACCATTAATCTTGACGAATTCCTATTTAACCATTAATCTTGATGAACTTACAGTAATAGCTTGTCAATCCTAAGAACCCCCAAATATTATTTAAGGTTTTTGGAATTGACCAATACAACATAACTTTAGTTTTTTAGGGTCCACTTCGACGCCTTCATGAGATACAATACGACCCAAATATGATACTCTCTGAACCCCAAATGCACACTTGGAAGGCTTGGCATACACTTGTTCCTCCTTCAATAGTTTTAAGACCATGTCAACATGTTGTACATGATTTTCCCAAGATTTTCTATACATTAGAATATCATCAAAAAACACTGACACAAATTTTATGGGGAAGGGTTTAAAAGTAGGATTCATCAAGATTTGAAATGTGGAAGGTGCATTGGTAGGGCTGAATGACATCACCGAAAATTCACAATGACCTTCATGTGTTATAAATTTTGTTTTCAGAATGTCTTCTTGCCTCATTGTGATTTGATGATATCAAGAATAGAGATACAACTTGGTGAAGAAACCTGCTCCATGTACTTCATCTAATAATTCTTTAATATGGAAAATAACCAATCACGATACAAAATGCAGTTATAATAGGTTTGGTATTTACTTTACAGATGGATTAATGGAAGATAAAATTCATTGTTTCCATTTAATAATTGAACCAACCTTGGTTTGTACTTAGAAATTATTGCCTTCAAACCATAAAAACTTTTGGATGTCCTAGTAGATATATTTTGGATGGTATTTATAGCGTACTTTCTCACTAAAACTCTCGATTAACTTGACAAAAGGTGAGGGGTTGGTCAAATTTGAATGAAACACAATGGTTCTGGTTTCCAACTTTCAAAAGATGAGCATATGGAATGTTCCCATGTGTCTTTTCTATATCTCCTATTGGATCCTTGGACACAGTGGAAGGTATCAAACCATCAACTTTTGATAGTTGGTCATGAACATAATGGGGCATTGTGACACACCGATGGTTCACCGTAAACCCTGTACATTTCACATAGCCACATACTATTAAGGTGTCATAAAAGAGATCCAATTCATGGTGAAGTACCATTGGCCCAATATGGCTACTAAAAGATGGCATGTTATAGTTGGTAGAATAAAGTGTCTCTCCACATTCATATACTATCTGCCTATGGTATATTTCTACAAAGAAGACTTGTGACATTTTTGTACTGGTGGATTGTCTTTCTCATTTGAACACGATACTAAATCAAGATCCTACAACATTCAATGGACAAGTGAAGGTGGCATAAATTATGCAAGATAATCAAATATAAATGAAAACTAGACCTACTACACATAACAAGGGATAACTTGGAACGACATGTAATGAAGAGTATTAAGAATCAACCATTTGATATTTTTAAGGTTTTTTCTCTTTCATTTGAGCCAAAAGAACAATCAATATGTGCCTATATTCTTAAAAAGAAACTCTGAGGAGCATGTGACATTCTAATTTCAAACATACTTTTAAAGGTCTTTTTTGTGAAGCTGGTGCGATAAGGTTTAATTTGGTGCACCACGCATTTGTTTATACCAGAAGCACCAATGCACTCACTTTTGATGCACATCGAACACATAACTACACTAAAACCTTCGCAAAGTAATAATTGTAGAGGTTTCTATTTCTATTTTCACGAAGAACTTTTTTTAACACAAACACATACCTTTTTTTATTTATAAAAAAGAGAGGTCTTGGCTAGACCAGAAGACTCATTGCTACAAAGTTGCTTCATACAAAATGAGCAGAGTAGTTCATATGTCTTTCTAGAGCTATAATCAAATCTATTACAAAAGAGTTACTTTCTTTCAGATTCCACCTATTACTAAAACCTTGACTGGTATATATTCTAATAAAAGAACTAGATAACAAAATGCATTTACACTTCATTGTTCAACATAACAGAAATAAGAGTCTTGTATTTCTAATAGCTTATTATTTTGTCTTTGGTGAGAACTGAGGAGAGAGGACATCCTACACATCATTCTTCTCGTCTTAAATCCTCACATCTGAATCTAAACTCACAGTACAAACCAACCCTTTTTCATTCTTTAACTTCCAAGGAGTCAATTATGTAGCAAGACCCCGCCCAATATTCTTCAAATCTTTGAGTTATTGTTCAAAAGTCATGAATTTACCTTTCCGAAATTCAATCTCAATTTATGCATTTAACAGTCTCTTTCTCAATTGTGTGACCTGAGCTTCTAGATAATCATGTTGAATATGATCAAACAACTGGTCTCTGACACTCCATTCCTCCCAAACTTTCTGCCTTTTCACTAAATCCTGCATATCAATATCTCTATTTCATTTCTAACTTTCCTGACTTTTATTGGACAATTGTCCAAACTTATCCTTGTTACCAATTTTTGGATCCATTGCAACCGTAGCTACATCATGATATAGTTGGGAAGTGCTAAAATAAAGGGATTGGTACCAAATTCCAATGATAAAAATTATGAAAGGCAGCAAACACAAACCAAGAAGATCTCGCAGAGCTTTGTGCAACATAATCTCAATACACACACCTAAAACAATTCCAATCTTAATGGTGCAAAATTGCAAATAGTATGACCAATTTTGTCCTCTACTTTCCACACAAATTCTACAGTCCTGAATTTGATACTATTGCAGAGAAAGATTACCCAAAAATAAAACTCCAAACAAGACTCGGGAGAATAATGAAAAAAATCAAACCATATTTCAGAAAGAACGATCCCTAAAGAGTGATCATTGCTACCAACACAATCCTCATCTCTCCAAACATTCTCTACTATCTAGGAATAAGGACAAATCTCAAAGGAATTCAACGTCTTACTTGTCTTTAAAACAACTATGTTCTTTTCAAAGGTTAAGAAACAGTTGAAGAACTCAGTTGCAGAGAATTTAAACAAAACCCCTACCTCATATGCTCCAATCCCCAACTTGGAAGATCTTTTGCTTGACCAAGAATTTGAAGGGCTATAAGAATTCTCACAAACTCCTCTCCTCGACTTACTACCAGGCCATTTCTCTTGCAAATTATAGAGAAAATGACCATTCCAGGCTTGGGTAAACCATAAAATGAAATCACCCAGAAAAAAAAAAAAACAAGTTTAATAGGGATTCTAGGGCCTTCCATGATTTCCTCATCAATCTGTAATTGATTACCTTGTATCGAAGAAATCAAATTGCCTGTACGGAACACGCGAGAGGGATATTTTCCATACCTTATCTCACGCTTGAGCTTTCTATCAAGTTTGTTATCACTGTGATTTATTAATACAAGGTATTGATTATATTTCAATTGCAAATATTATAAGCTAAACTAGCATTTCTATTAGTTAGGAGGTTTAGAATTCGTAAAGCATGAAAGATATTTACGTCTTCAAACTCTATCATCAAGTGCAAGATTCTCTTTATTATTTGAGACAAAGGGCCATCTATCGAAGCTTTTTTGGTGATTGGATATCGAATGAATATAATAGAGTCTCCCACTATGATCAAATGGCTTATGTGGCTCTGCAATGGTTTCCTGAGGCATTGCCAAAGAGCAAGGGCTTCAGCTTGATTATTTGAAATTTCACTGAATCCCCACAAGTAGTTCTTCTTCGGTTTTCCTTTGGGGTCAAAAATCACTCCCCATCCCTGCACCTGCCACCCTTGGCTTATTCTTTGAAGCCCCATCAGAGAAAAGTGTATGGTATCTCTGATTAGCAATCCAATCATCCAGCTTTGAAAATTTTACTCTCAAAATCCAAGTTTCCTTTTTCTTTTCCCTTGTCTTCACCTCGTGACTAATTTGCTCTGAGTGTGATAAAATATTCTAAAGCCACTGCCTTTCTTCGGTGTCTAAATCTATGTTTATTTGTTTAACTTTCCCTTTGATTTTAATCGCTTATTGCATCATGACCCATGCAGACCCAACAACTTGTCTCAATTTTTTTCTTTTGGTTTTTAAATATATAGACATTCCTATTTAGCCAAATCTTCCAAATAATGTAGTAAGGGAGAGCTTTCCATACCTTCTTTATAAGGGTCTTATTGAAGTTTTTTTTATGCCA
This sequence comes from Larix kaempferi, assembly GCA_027924585.1. Lineage (NCBI taxonomy): Eukaryota > Viridiplantae > Streptophyta > Pinopsida > Pinales > Pinaceae > Larix > Larix kaempferi. The sequence continues at coordinate 4,260,782 of BSBM01001331.1, read as the reverse complement.
AGTTACAAAATCCTCTCGCAAAGTACTTGGAATAGACATGTCTATGTTTAATCTCTCAAAAATATGCCTCTAGACTTCAACAACAAACTCACAATTTAGGAAAAGATGGATCACACTTTCTTCTACTTGCTTACACAGGGAGCATTGAGAGGGACCTTGAAAGCCTCTACGTCGAATATTTTCATATGTTAATATTTTCCCATGGCATGGGACCCAGTTAAAAAGTTTTATTTTTGGTAGGGAATCACTCTTCCATATGATATTCCATAGAGAATTCCTTGGGGAATCACATCTATCCATATTTTGTTGTAGATACCCTTCCTTGACTATATAATTACAAAATTTTGGACCCCAAACCCTCCTATCACTGTCAGTATTTTTAGTTGGAGCAAGTCCACTTAGATTTTTTTGCATTGTTTCCTATTGCTGTCGTAGGTCCTCCAGAAAGTTAAAGCTTTTCCATTATTTCCATGTTCCTTTAGTATCCCACTCAGAAATGTCTGTTGGACAATGTATCTGGTTAATCATCATTCAATTCTGAAGTGGTTGTAACTCAATATTATTCCAAATTCCTTCTTACCTTGAATTCAGTCCTCCCAATTTTTTATTCTACTACCATTTCCATGCAACCATGAAACCTAATATTTGATAATATTTGTTGAATCCTTACACAAGCTTCAAATTGTTGTGCACTTACTGTTCTTAAACTCTTGATCTATAATTTTGCTACGGTCCGAGGTAGAATACTTTTTGGCTAATGCATTTTTCCACCAAGCTTCGTCTATAGTGGCAATATTAGAATTTTAGCCCCAAGAGTTTTTTTTAGAGTCCAAGTATCCCTAATTACTAGTCCACCTTTGTTGAAGGGAGCCATGACCTGATTCTAATTGACTAAATGAATTTTTTTATTATTCGCTTTACCCCCCTACCACATAAAATCTCTATGCAATCTGTCAATCTGCTCTGTTATACATACTGACACTAGAAGGATAGAGTTATGATATATATCTAAAGAGGATAAAATTGATAATTTGATCAATACAACTCTACATGCTGGATTTAAGCGTTGAGTGCCCCATTGCTCCATTCTCTTCTTTATTTTTTCGATAACCACTTTCCAATCCAGAGATTGAGGTCTCCTGATGAAGATGGGTGCGCTTAAGTAAATGAACGAATTCCAATCATTCTTTGATAAAAATCCTAACTTACTGGCTATATTGTTTAGATTCAAGGCTGGCACATTCCAACCGTAAACACAACACTTGTGATTATTAGCTTCACCACTTGTAGCCCCTAAGTATATGTCCATAATGTTTTTAAATCTCTTTTATTTCACTCCTGAAGCACCACCTAACAACATGGCATCATCAACAAATTGGGAATGGTTAAGTTCCTTGACATCTTTGACTATTCTTATTCCAAGAATATTGCCTAAGCTCCTTTCTTGATTGAGCTTTATGCTAAGGGAATCAACCATAACAATATATAACAAAGGGTAGAGGATACCACATTGTCTTAACCCTCTTCCCCCCTTAAATAAATCAATGGGTTTGACATTAACAATGGGAGCTATCAAGGGGTTTGAGATACAAGCTTTAATCCAATTTATAAACAAATATGAAAAGCCAAATTTATTGAGAATCGAGTAAAGGAAAGAGTGTATCACTCGATCAAATGCGCTATCCATATCCATTATTATCACCATATCTCTCTCTTTCTAGGCCTTACTAGAGTGAATCGCTTCTTGCACAAGGATAATGTTATCAAGAATTTGCCTTTTAGGAACAAATCCTCCTTTATTGTTTGATATTAAATGAGACAAAAGTGGCTTGAATCAGTTTGCTGGAATCATGGGTATAATTTTGTAAGAGGAGTTACACAAAGAAATTGGCTTGGACCTTGAGAAATTTTTAGGATTCTTTTCTTTTGGGATTAGAGCGAAAAATGAAGAGTTTGTGATGCCTCCCAACTTACCTTTCTTTAAAGACCATTTAATCATCTTGCAAAGATCATATTAGCCTCTAAATTTTTCTGTAAAATGAAATAGTGAAACTATCTGGTCCCGGAGCTTTATCTGCCTCTAGACTCAGGTTGCTAAGATAACATCCTTTTCCTCTATTTATTTTCCTAACTCTGTCTTCTCCATTTGAGTTACCAAAGTAGGAATGTTGACTAACATATCCTTTGTAATCTCCTCATATATCTCTTCTGGCCTTGCTAAAAGATTTTTGAAATGTTGAAAAGCTTCTACCTTGATATCTTTATAATTCAAAATCTACTTCCTTGTGAGTTAGTAATTTCTTTGACATTATTACTGCTTTTCCTTGACCTTGCTTGCCTGTTGAAAAAAGTTGCGTTCCGGTCTACTTTCACTAAAAATATTACCATAGTGCGATTAAGGCAATATAACACAATGGTGTGCTTAAATATGAGAAATACACAACGCACCTAAAAAAAATATTTATAGAAAAACATAACATCTGATTTTATCAATGCACCAAAAAAATGAAAAAAGAGTGAGAATTTCATTTTGTAAGTGACTCAAACAAAAACCGAAACCCTAATCCATTGTTGTGCCAACAATAAGAGGGGAGGCTTGTCCTGTAGGGATTTACTAGATAAGAGATTGGGGTGGACATTTTTTTCTAAAGAGTGGAATTCGCAAGGGATCGCTATGGATTGCATATAAATTCGTTAAGGAGAAATTTTAGATATGTAAATTTATTCTCTACATTTCAACAAAATTCCCTTATTTGATTAGAAAATGTGCCCAAAAATATTATTTATTCTTATTCATATTTATAATCCATTTTAACAAAATAGACTGGTTTCATATCACCTTTAATGCTACAAACCTTAGCTTTGTTGTTGCCTCCCTTTTATATTTTGTTGTTGCAACCCCTAGCTATAGAAGCTTAGTTTCTTTTTCCTACTGACAATCCAATGTGTTTTTTTTTGGAGTTTGGGTATTTCTTAGCATCAATAATTATTTTGATGTAAAGAATATTTTAATAAATTGGGGCCCCTCATTACACTTGATCTCAAAACTTGTCCCTGTAAAGTTTTTTTAAAGAAAATCTATAGTTGCACAATGGACATTGTACAATAAATAACCATTGGTGTGATTATTATTATAGAGTGCGCAACTTTGCCTTACTAGTTAAAAAACAAATTGGCTTCATGGTGTGCATTGTAAAGCATATAGCATTTATGCATGTATTACTATAGATCACACCACTAGGTGTGAAAACCTACATATATATCAATGTGCAAGAGCTTTCTGTAGTGTATCGGGCTATGATGTACCCCATACATAAATACACATATCAACATGTATTGCTATATAAGGCACACTAGTGCGTATTTTTGTATAACTTGCCTTAGTTATCCCAAATATATTTTTAGGTTGAAATTATCTACTTATTTTGAAAAACATTATTTCATTGTGTAGGTCTTTTATCGATAAAATATGGCTTATAGAAGATTAATGAAAAAAACTTATAGCAACGAGAAAAAGGGAAGCACATTCCAGCAAAAGAACATGCCAAGTTATTTGAAGTTTTAATGTAAAAGTAATATATTTGAATTATCTATACATTAAATGGTGTATACTAGTTAACATGTGGCATGTAGAGATAAATATTAATAATATTGTTTGCAATGTGTGTGGAAAAGAGCATATAAGTTTTGTTGAAATATTGCAAACAATGGAATTAGGTGGATCAAAAGGTGATGGACACAAAATTTAGATTTGATGTTTTGCTAATAATATACCCAACAATAAAAGCTAGCATGTTTCAAACATTTGATTTTGCATATGTTGAATGTTGTGTAGAGCCCAACATTGAGAGAATAAAGGGCCCTCGTAAGAAGAAACTGATTATCAAGGATGTAAATGATGAAGTATTGGTGTTGGAAGTCAATGATAAGGGATTTATTTTATTTTATTTGATAAAAATAAGTGATATAGTGGAAAAAATGTGTATGCATTCTTTTTACTTACATTGCAAACATCAATCCAATGAATCTAAGAATCAAGTTATATTTAAATTACAACAAACATTTCCAGAGCGGTGGTTAATGAGACCTATGATACTCATAGTAGAAAATCGTACAATAACAAAAACAAATCATTGTTATGGTCCAAAATCCTTAAAATAGCATAAGAGACAAGAAGTACACACCATGTACATCAATGTGAGCGTGGATCACAACTCCAATATAGATAAGACAAATAAGTTACTCAATAGCTCTTTAAAGAAGAGGAGATCCTTCTCCAATTACCCCAAGATATTCACTTGTTCTCTACAATGACTACATTACCTCCATATATACCTATTCACTCATTGCACATGTGGTCCTTTCATAGGGCCGACCACTATTACATATACATTTACATCAATATATATACATTTAGCCCCATATAAACCCATATATGCCCCCCCTTTGGGGTCACATCATGTACATTTAACATCATATATGACCCCCTTGGGTCATATCAATCATTTAGAAATAACTATTCCTAAACATGTTTTTATATAATACATATATACTAGTCCAAACATGTAATATCCATAGTTGGATATTCTCAATAAGTTAGGGTTGAACCCATGATTTATGAAATAACCCACATATCCGTAGATATAAAAAATGATATATAAATTGATAAGATAAGATTATGTCTTTACAAGATAGACTTTCCCGTATTTATAATTGTTTAAAGGGTGTCTAATGCAACTCTTCATAAAGAGTTACACCATTTCACTAATTAATTATATTATTATATTATTCTCGTTTGTTGTTATTATGATATATATATATATATATATATATATATATATATATATATATATATATATATATGTTGATTTTTATTTTATTCATAACATTGCCTCTCTCTTAGAAAGGCTTTGTCCTTAAAGCCTTGTAACATTGTCACACCGTTCCTTGTGACGTTGTAACTGATGAAACATGTCGGTACGAACTTCTAAGTGTAGAACATAACTTCCGATATGTTGATGGATCAATCCAGCCAAAATTGATTTGTTGCCGACTGTTGGGATTCTCTATTGATCCGTTGTGCTTTGAGCACATTAGTACCATTATCTTTCGACAATTCCCACTTTTTAGGATTCACACTTTTGGTTTGTTGTTAGGGAATAAAACCAAACCCACTTCTCACAAAACCACGTGCACCTTAAAACCATGTGCAATTTCACTTCTTACTTTTACTTTTTACTTCTACTCACTTCTAAACTTTACTTTTACTTTTCTGTTTTCCTTTTTACTTCTTCTCACTTCTTTTATTTATTTATATATTCTCTTTTCTTCTTTTTTACTTGTCTTTCTTTTTTTCTTTTACTTTTTCCTTTTTATTTCTTTCTCTTTTTTCTTTTTTACTTCTTTGGGCCAAGGGCCTGGTTTTGGACAAGGTCCTAGATTGGTGGCTACAAGCCTGGCTCTCATACCAATGTAATATCCATAGTTGGATATTCTCAATAAGTTAGGGTTGAACCCATGATTTATGAAATAATCCACATATCCGTAGATATAAAAATGATATATAAATTGATAAGATAAGATGATGTCTTTACAAGATAGACTTTCCCATATTTATAATTGTTTAAAGGGTGTCTAATGCAACTCTTCATAAAGAGTTACACCATTTCACTAATTAATTATATTATTATATTATTCTCGTTTGTTGTTATTATTATTATCTCTCTCTCTCTCTCTCTATATATGTTGATGTTTATTTTATTATTATTTTATTCATAACAAAAAAATTTCAATTTTTTTTTTTATACTATATATGCTTCCATAAAACTATTAGTCTTTTTTTTACTATGTTGTTCATTTTTAAAGAATATTAATAAAACTAAAGCCGATGAACAAGATGATAAATGAAACATGTCAATTGGGATGTCCAAAAAAGTAAACAGGGATATGGTCAAAGAAGAAAGAAAATTAAATCAAAGAAGGATGTATCCCAACAACAACACGCATCAAATATATGTAATCATTGAGTTTTTAATGTGTAATTACATAGTTTAATTATCTTATGTTTCACTTGTTTTATTATTAAAAAAATGAAATAAATGGAATCCAATTAGCATATAGGATAACATGACAATAAAGTAAAGGGTTCACCATAAATTTTGTGAGTACTTGAATTTTCCTTGAGATTTCATATTTGTTGTGATGTTTATATTTTAATTAATTTAAAACATTGATGGATATTTTATATCAGGTGCTAATGTACAAAGAAGATCCATCCAAACATTTGATTGACATTACATCACATATGCATTGTAGTGGCATATAAAATTCGTGGGAAACAAATTATGGAGTGGAGATAAGATAAGATATGTTGAGAGATGGCCTGGAAAATGGCTTCCAAAGACCGTGTTTTGTTTATGAATCACTCATTGTTGTGGTATGATTTTCAATTTACTTAATCATGTATATTATACTATAAATGTAGATATACTTATTACATTTTATTTCCATGTCTGTAGATGGAACATGGAGAAACAAAACAAAATCAAGCTAAAGTATGAAACCATTGCAAATAACTCAAGTACAATATCCTTTACAAGAGATGTACGAATGTTGATCAATATAATTGAACGTTGCAAGTTTTATATTTTATAATATTTGTCTATAAAAATCAGACAATTTGTTTAATGTGGATGGTCATATTGTCCCAATTGGTATGACGATAAGTTAACAATAGTTCTAACAATTATTTATTGGCATTTTGATTATCATGGACTTTTATGTTGTCACATTTTGTATGACGAAGGGTCCCTTATTTGTATGTAATAAAATGGTTTGTAGTATTGGGTGTTGTAAAATGTTATTTTGTCAGTTATGTGTGTGTGTGTGTGATTTACATTATTGCAATGAACAAATGTGTAATCAATTGTCACATATATTTAAAAAATACAATACATTAATGTAAGGATTATATCCCACCTTGATTAAAATATTCAAATCAATATTATTATTAAAAATATATTTGATTTTAAGGGTGACAGGTGCGTGGGGTGGGGGTCTCGATTGATCAAGAAGGAATTATAGAATACACTTACTCCAAGGGGACTAGAGTCACGACCAACACTATGACATAAGCACACACCCTCCAACATGAATGATCCTCCTCCAACAAAAGGTAAAGAAAGCAATGATCTTTGGTGATTCCCTATTTGTTATAAAACAAGTATGAAACATGCTAATCAAGGAAGGATCCATGTAGGTAATGAATGGGACAATTTAAAAGGGTTGTTTATATTGTTGTTTTAGTAACAATCAAGGGGTTCGAAGGAATGCACTCTGCAATTTATGTGAATTAGGTTATAGCAATCTTAGCAAAGCTCCCGATCGTGTTTAGCGGCCATGGATCCTCCAGATCCAGACCTAGGACAATAGTTAGACGATGCATTCCACCAGCTGGCAGAATTGCAAAAAACTATGGCCACACTGCAACTCTCTTTTTTCCAATTCGTCAAGCATGTTTGCGCTCCTAAAATCAAGATTACCTCTGTATCAACCAAAAAAAGGCTTTCAGGCTGTCAGAGAGAGGATTGGTGGGAATATTTATGAGGCTATGGCCTTCCCTAAGGGCTATGGATGTTTGCTAAGTAAAAACTGGAGACCGTTATTGTTAGATAGGATGCAACATCATTTATGTGGAAGGGGTCACTATGCATTTATTTTTGAAAGCAAAGTAGATAGATACTAGATTTTTAAAAATGGACCTTACTTCATGGGTCCAAGAGGCATGTATTTGAAAGTGAAGAAACATCGTAGAGTCAACATGTATTAAAAAGGCACCTTCACACCCAATATAACTTCCTTTGCTAGAGAAATATCAACTTTCTTCAAAGTCCATGAGACATCACCTTATTTAAAAGACCAATTGGGACTAGCCTCTCCTCTACTTTCTTTTCTTGACCAATGTTTATTTTTAGCATTTGAAGAAGCAATATTTCTCCTAACAACTAATATGTCACTTTTTTTCAATGATGTGTGCCTCCGTAAAGAAGATGAAATATTTTTAAATATATGCCTGGGATCTAATAAGTGAGTAATCATATGCTTCTGGTATGGAAGCTCATATAATACAAAATTCCTTTTCATCATAATGGGCATTTTCTCAACATAAGTGTTGAAAAATTCAGGATCATCGAACATAGGCTTCCTATTTGAATCAAACAATTTTACAAATTCCTTCTCGTTCCATGTGTCATTTTCCCTAATATAGTAAGGCGGTATCATTATTTTAGGTCATTGGGTTCTCTCTGGCTTACCATTGAAAGTAGTTGTTGTTCTTCTACAAGGGTGGTCTTATGGGAGCAATACACTTGAATAGTCATACACTGGCTTTCATAGGTGGTTAGACCAACCATCTTTTATAGAAGGTCCATAACATTTACATCCATGATACCCTCTTGTTACATGGCCTGCAGTGTTATGTATACATAACATGTTAGCATTACAGAAGGCAATTGCACCGAATTAGCTATGCAAAATAATGGTATGAATTTAAACAAATCAATCAACATGCTTACCAAAGAAAAATCTTAATCTCGAATAATCATATGTGGTGTACGCACATATTCCATACAACATAAAAGACCTCTATGTTGGGATGGGTCTTGACACATCATAGCAAATATAATTTCACATAATTGCTTAAATTCATTGATCAATGGTTGTAGGTAGACATTCATATTCTTAACTTGTCTTCAACTAGTGAATATAAGAGTAAACATAAGGTGTTAATTCTTCACAAACAACCTGGAGGGGATATTGTTATTGATCAAAACTATTGGCCAAACATAATAGCTGGTGTTTTGGAGGGAATATGGGCTAAATCCATCCTTGACTATGCTCAATTGCAGGCTATGTACTCCATCTTTGAATTTATCGAGCCATGCATCCTCTATATGCTTCATGGCTATTAAATGTTCTAGGATTCACATAACTCATGGATTAGTCCATGTCCACATTCTGGACATATCTCTTTGTCCTCATATTTTCCTCTATATAGAATACAATAATTTGAACATGCATGAGATGATATGTACTCAAAACCTAACATTTTTAACATTTGCTTTTCTTCTTCATAGTCATCAGGCAAAATAGTATCACTCAAAAGTGCCTTATCTTTGAGTAAATTGAAATTAGTGGGCAATAGAAATGTACACTATCATTAAGCATGCATAAAATTGAACATTTACAATGTTGATTGTGTGACAATATTCCTCAAAATGTAGGGAACTTAATGGTTAGTTACCTCAAAATCAATGAGAAACATGCATCTGACATACCACACATTTATTTGTAGTTGTATAGTAGCATTGTTGTCCCTAGTTGGGAGGACATTAACCCATGTCCAAAGAGAGGGGCAATGGAAGCATATTTCATTATTTTGAAGAAGGTATCAATGATATGAGTATCATCCCTACTTCATATTGTTTGAATGCATGTAACAACGTTCCCTCCATGGAGAAATCATCCATACGAACCTCTATTTCATTGCCTTCATTGCCAACGTGTGGAGAACGAGTGTTAGTGTGGACATTCTAAATTGGTGTCTTATTCCATAGTGGGAATTGTATAGGTGGTTGATTCAACCATGCTTGGTATGCTTCCTTTTCTAGTTGTGCTTGTTTCATAGCCTTCCGTCAATTTGAAATTGTAGTGAGGTGCAACAAAAAAGATGGTGGGCATGTCGCCCACTGTTAGAATTATGATTGCAAATATATTGAATATCACATCGATGATATTAGTAAACACAATGTATTTAGTATGCTCAAACATTATACCAAAAAAATATTATAAGCATGGAAATTTTCTCCAATAGTACATGTGCAACCAACCAGTTTATAAAACAAATGTCAAATTAAGCAATATGTTTACATTAATTCAATTGAAAAAAAATACAATTACTCAATGATATTTTTCTTATGCCCCAAGGGGATGTCTAAAGGTAGTCACAATGCAAGGAATCTTTGACGAGCAGTGGTTGGTATACAGAATTTATAGTTCATTAGCAATTCATCACTAGTAGACAAGGTACACATTACATGCACAACAACAAATCTAAATGCTTTCCTTTCCATAAATAACTCATTATAATTGGAGTGTTCTTCAAATGAACAATTTGTACTAACTAATGAGCATCATTATGACTATTTATGAACCCCGCAATGTTCCCATGAGTACGTGGATGACCATCAATATATAACAAGTTCTTCTTGTTAAAGTTTCCATAAGAATAACCATTTTTGCAGATATTATATATGGAAATGCTATGTTTGTATTTAACAATATTCATGTAATCAGACTAACGATAAAGGACCATAAAATGGCATAAGTGCTACTGTCTCTTTGGGAGGAGTGAATACATGTGAAAGTATAAATAACCCAAGATTTGTAACATCTATTTAAGTCTTGGAAATCATATAATTATTGCCACAACATGAGAATTTGGTCCCAACATCGAGCATAAGAAGAGAAGATGATCAAGCACCATACAAAGCACAGTTGCAACATGTTTGGTATTTACTTATCAAATGGATAGGAAAGGAGAATTCATTGCTACCATCCAACAACTGAACCAACCTTGATGTGTACTTGGACATTTTTGCTCTTAGCTCATACAACTTTTTGGATCTCTCGGTAGATATGTTTTGGGTGGTATTGATATCATACTTTGCCTCTCTAGAAATCTTAGTTGACTCAACTGAAGGACATGGGTTGGTCAATTTAGGATGAAACATAGTTATTTTGAATTCCAAAATTTCAAAAAATGAGCATATGGAAGTGTTCCTACGTGTATCTTCTATATCACTTATTGGAACTTTTTACCATAGTGAGAGGTATCAAAACCAACAACATTGGGTAGTCAATCGATAATATAATGCGACAGTGTGACACATCCAGGGTTCTCCTTCAACCCTTTACATTCTGAACAACCACATACTGTTGGAGTGTCATAAAAGAGATTCAATTGACAGTAAGTACCATCAACATAGGATTGTGGTTGAAATATGACATGTTGCAATTGGCAGGGTAAAGCAACTCTCCATTTTCACCTACCATCTTCTTGCAGTATCTTGCTTATGATAAGAGCTTGCAAAGTTTTTCGACTAGTGGAATAGCTTGTGCATCCAAACTCGATCCTAAATCAGAATCTTGCAAAATTCAATGCATGATTATTCACATGCATGTGCATAAATAACATGAATTCAATTAGAAAATCAAAATATAAATAAAATATGGACTCACTATAAATATCGGGGAGAATTTGATGAACTTTGAACAATATGGAATGAGTTGGAATACAAAGAATTGGTCAATTGATAGTTTAAAATTTTCTCCTTGCATTCAAGCAAATAAATAATCAATACATGTATGCATTCTTAAAGGAAAGTTTGAGAAGCATATAGCAATCTAACTTCAAATAGACCTTTGAAACCATTTTTTAATTGTATGGTGCACGTTTAAGCAACGTTTGTATCCTATGGAGTATTGTAATTTATGTCTTTGTATTCTCAAAATAAAGTTTGGGATATATGTAGCATTTTAACTTCAAACAAATGTTTGAAAGATATTTTATTGTAATTAGTCCATTTATTACATATTACTACACGGATGCATACACAAACATAAATCATATCGGCGTTCTAAACTATGGTAAGCACCAAAGACAAACATCCATAACAAATTCCGCAAAAGAAAATATCTGCAAAGTTTTAATAGCATATATTTGCATTTGTGTTGCGTTATTTTATATGAAAGTGGTTCTTTTCTACATATAGAGAGCATTGGTGTGTTTTCCTATTTTAGGTGCATTGATATCCAAACAATTTAAAAAATGGCACATGTGTTTTTCATTAATGGACTAAAATATCCAACAAAAAAATGTGCGAGAATTTCATTTTTCAAAAGCGAGTCTATAAAAGAAACCCTAATCAATATTTCATTATTTTTCCAAAGGTTTGAGGGGAGCCTGGTGTAAGAGAGATTTACCAGGGAATACTTTGGAGTGGCCAATTTTTTACAAAGAACCAAATTTGTAAGGAATTGTATGTCACATACAACTCTGTAGAGGAGAAATTTCAAGTATGTAACTTCATACTATTCATCTCGATTTTTCACCTAATTGTTTCAATTTTTTTTTGTTTTGTTTTTTGTTTTGTTTTGATTAATATTTATAATGATTTATGAAGAAAATAAAAAGTGCTAATTGTTACCTTCAATGCTAAAAACCCTAGCTTTATTATTGTTTCCTTTGCCTTTTATATGGATGCAAACTTTAGCATTAGGATTTTACCTTCTCTACTATTTCACAATGAGACTTTTTCTATGCATTAAATATTTAATGGATTGGTGCATCTATATATGGTGCATTAGGCATCTATTGCAATGGAACCACTTATTGCATTGGATACTAGAACTTGTCCTTGTCAAATTTTTGAAAAAAGCTTCCGCAGTAATCAATGCATATTGTAAAGTATAACACTGGCCTTGTTTTCTAATATGTGTACCATTTTAAATGTAGTTCATTTAAAAAAAATATCATTGTACCAATGCATATGATTATGTAAGACGCACATGTATATATACCTATGCATTATACACATCAATTAACCCAAAAACATTTTTAGATAAAACCATTTACTTTATTTGTAAACACATATTATTGTTTCTCTATTTTATGATGCAAATCATTTATTGATAGAATATGTCTAATAGAAGTTGAAGGAAAAAAGAACTTGTTGCAATGAGGACAATGATAGCACATCCCAAAAGGAAAAGAAGGCAAGTTCTTTGAAATTTTAGTATAAAAATAATATATTTGAATTATATTTATGTTTAAATGATGTGTATTGGTTAATGTTTGTCTTGTAGAGAAAAAAATTGGAAAAACTCAATAAGAATGTTTGCAATATGAGTGTAAAAGAGAATAAAACATTGCAAAGAGATGAATTAGGTGAATCGAAAGGTAACCAACTTGAAGTTTATTTTTGAATTTCCAATATACTGTACTTGTTAAGAATAATTGCAACCATGTTTCAAACACCCTATTTCCTATTCATTGAATGTTGTGCAACTACCAACAATGAAGGGAATTTTGTGATAAGAAGATCAAAATTATGAAGGTTGTAAATGATGATGAATTGGTCCTCAATTCATTTGGAGTGGTGTTGGAAGTTAATAAAATGGGGAAAAGCTTTTATAAAACTTTGAGAGATACAATGGAAAGAACGTATAGACGTAGTTTTCACTTACAGTACAAAAATCAATCTAATGACACAAATAATTAGATTATATATAAACTACAAAAGCCATCTGCAGGGCAATGGTCAATGAGACCTATCAAACTCGCAATAGCAAAAACATATAATAACAAAACTAATAATCTAAAAAGTATGAATCCTAAACATGTTTTTTCTATAATATGTATATACTACTACAAAAAATTATGAAATTAATATTTCAAATATATATATATATATATATATATATGGAGTTATGAAGGATGTGATAGTATGAATAGTTTTGAAACATTTTGGGACAATCAATGTAGTACTCAACTGATTATATATATATATATATATATATATATATATATATTCCAAGGAAAAAAAAATTCATTCTATTAGAATAAACATGAACGGTCCTCTAAGGACATACATCAATAGCTTTCTAAGCTTTACATATGAATTGGTCACCTCAAGAAGTCGAGGGATCCTCTCAAGTTATCCCCTGTCAACTCGTCTCTCGTACAAGCAACTGATCGATTAGACCACAATATTTACAATGCAGGCATCGAACTCCTTCCCAAGCTTTGAAATGATGGAAAAAAAACTCTCCCACCGCTCTTTGAGGTCCAAAATGGCGTACACATGCTCCAAAATCTTCATTTGACTCTCACCTCCTTGGTCATCCCCGTTGTACTCACTAATCCTTCTCTTTCAGTTTACATTGACTCCAATCATACTCATAATCACTTGTCGTAGGTTCATCTCCCCGATGCCCCATTTGAAACTTTACCTTCTTCTCCTCCCCTACAGAGCTCTTCTCCCCTAGTCAGCATTAAACATGATATTCTAAAGGTTTTCCATCTGAAGCTGAAGAGGGTTCGTTGTCGATAACAAAGACGCTATCATAGGAGTTGAAGGTTTTGATCAATATGAAGTTCTTAAAAAAAAGGTCCTAGACTATTTAGAATTTTCACTAATCAGTAGATTTCATGCAAGAAGATTCAAGGAGGAAGACTTGAAAATTTGGGTACAATGTACTTGGGTATGACCCCCCAGTTCATCCTGGAGGCAGAGGATACATCAACTTTGTCTTTAATTCAGTTTAAAGCCGCCTAAAAATTGCTCTGGAAGGATCCTGGTTCTGGGGGAATAGTGCTTTAACCCTTTTTTGTTGGCATGTGGGTTTTGACCCCATTTGAGAACGCATCTGTACACTCACAATCTCGGTAAAATTACCTTGCCTTCCAATAGAATACTGGGATGATAGAAACTTTGAGTCCATAGGCGATACTCTTGGAACCTTCCTGAAGGTTGCTCGAGAGATAGAACAAAAATCTCAAACCTTTGTTGCCACAATTGTGGAAATGGATATAGAACAAAGTCTCCCAAATTCCATTATGATTGGAGATGGAGAATGCTCATGTATGCAAATATTTTTATTACAAGAACGTGCCTTTTCGATGCACACATTGTTGATATCGTGGTCATTTGAATATTTATTTCCCATTATGAAAGTCATTAGAAGAAATATGCGGGACCGATTTGGTAATCAGTCCCTCTAATTATGGTGAGGAATTCCTTTGCACAAAAAAGGCTCAAATCAATGGGGAAATATGATCCACAAGAAGTGTTACACCAGGAATTCATTAAGGTCAATAAAGAATTCTCTAGAGTTACAAAAAAATTATATGCAAGGATCAACGAGTTGGAATCATTGATTTTGGGTACCCATGGTAGGAAAGTTGATCCATTAGATTCTCCTGTGGAGAAAGGGAATAAAATTGGCAAATATACTTCGTAGGATCGCCCATTGGTTCGCCAGATTTTAGTGATTGATTTATCGGTACCTGAGGAGATTTATTCTTCCCTTTACACCAAAGATACATCATACATCTTTCATACCTTTCCTTCTTCCTCCAGGAGATATGCTACTCACTCACATACAAAGGAGGTGGGAATTCAATCAAGAGGGTTAACATCTCCCCAATAGGTGGTGGTTCCATCTACTAGAGGTCACAAATATTATTTGTATCATGCTAAATCCGATGCTGAAAAAGAAATATGTGCAGGAAGACAATCCATAATCCAAAGGGCCCTTAGCAGAGCAACCCTCCCCTGTGTTAACAAATGAATGTGTTATCTCACAATATGCAAGGTATCGAGATGACCTGAAAAAAAAGGTCCCTTAAAATATTGGTTCAAAACCACCATCCATCGATCCTTTACATTAAATAAACTATGTGCTCTTCAGATTCAACAAACGAGATTTTGAAAAAGTGGCTCCCAGAGTGGACTTTCATCATTGTTGACGCTACAAGAAAATCTAGTGGATTGGCCCTTGGCTGGCTCGAATCCCTTTTTCTTTATTCTTCAGGATATAACTCTCACTTCATGTCTACTACTTGTTCCTCCAAAATCCTCAATACCTCGGTGGAACTGATCAATATATATGCCCCATATCATGAACGTAAATATTTATGGGATGGAATTTTTGGTAATGCTATTCTTGCTCGCCCTCACCTCATCTTAGGAGGCAACCTCAATTTTACCTTATACTGTTGCGAATATTGGGGCTTGAGCACCGGGAAAGATACCCTTATTGAATACTTCTCTCACCATATAGATCACCTACAACTTGTTGATGTTGAACCTAATGATCCCGAGCCTATCTGGTCTAACAATAAAACATGAGGACGGGTTAATTTCTAAACGCCTCAACTACTTTCTCCTAAATGAGCATCTCTGTTACACCTAAATCTCGTCATCATGAGTCCCATGTTAACTTAGTGCCTCAATCCCTGAAGTTTCCCATGATCAAGCAAGTCAGTTAGAGCAAGTTGATGCCCTTTGTCCACATTTCTAATTGGGCCGACGCATGTTGTCTTTGATCAAGGAGCGCCGACGCAGGTTGCCTTCATGCAGCTTGCGCCAGAGTTAGTTAAATGGAATAAAGGTAGCTTTCGAGTGAGTTCTAGAAGTTGGATGAGGTGGATCTCTATCCCTAACTCCTAGGTGAGCTGTCCTTCGGTTCCCTAACCTTGAGGGAGGATCCCTTAACCCTCTCACCATGATCCTCAACCTACTCTATCCACTTGGTCCTATAAATACAAGGCCCCTCTCCATTCCAAAGAGAGGAAGTCAATAGCACTTACATGCTGGTGAAAATAGCTTAGGAGATCCCTATCCATTTATTGGGAGACTCTCACTTCCTTTGGAGGCATTAGCTTGGTTTGTTGGAGGAGGATTGCAGCGTTAAGGCTTGGGTTGTTGTCATCTCTCTACTTTGTATTTTCCCTCTTTTATACAGTAATATAAACTCTCTCCACAAATGTTATTGTGTTAGTAATGTTTGTAGTTTATTTCCTTATTTGTTTACTTAGATCAGTTATTGTTTAGACATATTTTACTGCTTGTATTGTTTCCATATGTCTTAACAGGTCTTGCAGCTTAAGATTTGACGACCGTGGGGCTTGGAACAAAAACGAGGAAGAAGATCTACAATCTGAAGGTAAGATGTCTAAGTACTCGATCTCTAACTAGATCTAGGAAAGTAGCTTTGTATTTTGTCTCTATTTGTTCTAGATTCACATTGAACTAGGGAGATCTGGCTCGCGTCCGCTCGAGTAGATTGTCTGATAACAAATTTGATGACCATAGTGGGGATGTTTTACATTGTTTTTATTTCAAGTTTGTGTGTGTTATCCTTTGATTTCGTGATGAGCCATTTCCTTGCCTCTTGAGCTTATTTTCACCATCAAATTCTTTCTTTAAAGAGTTTGCTGACTTTCTCTGGGTTTGTTGAGCCATTTTTCAGTCCATTTCCTTGATCATTCCTTGGAGTTTTTTCCTTGTTTACACTGATATTTTCGCCCGACGCACCTGGGTTTTGTACCCTATGCGCCTGTCCATCCAAAGCACATTTTTGCTTTGATCAGACTGCGCCGTTGGCGCTTTTGCCGATTTGACATCCTGCGCCGCCACCACTTCTCCTCTGTGTGCAGACTGCGCCGGGCTCTCTGTTCCTAATTATAACCTGCAGCGAGTTTTTAAAATTTATGCTTGGGTTTATTGCTCCAAACTTTTTGATTTTTGGATTGATCAGTAGACATCTCTGAACTGTACTTTCCAGGCAGAGGTATTTTTATTCAGCAGTGTTTCATTTCGTTTGTTTGTATTGGTTTTTGGGTCATTTTGGCCAAGTTAGGGTTTGATTGAAGTGGTGGGAAATTCCAATCCCCCGTGGTCATCCACTCCACCTTGATCCTTCCTGATCACCTCGCTGGATCTATACAGCGTGCTAGATCCATTTCCAAACCTTCTTTGAGTTTAGTCATCTTTGTTTGGCTTGCATCTAATTGTTTTTTGAGTGTTTTTTGTCTCTAGGTCATTGGAGTGCTTGTCATTTTTCTTGGAGATTTTCTGAGTGTTTAGAGTGCTGTAAGTAGTCTCTTCTTTTCAGCCAATTACATTTAAAAGCATTATTATTATCAAGGTATCTTGGCATATAATTGGAAATCGAAAAGTGCTTCATTTTTACCATTTTTCAACTTCAATTGAGAATTGTTGTAAAAGTTGTTTCATGCATTGGAATTCATCATTCAATGATCCTTTGGAAAGTTTGGAAAAAGAAGTTAATTGTTTGTGTTTTTCACGAATTATGAGCCATTCATTTTCTTGAAAAATCCAAGTGAAATCAAATTTTTGCAAAATTGATTCCATGCTTGAAGAAGTTATATGCATTTTTGGTTTTCATGATTTTAGGCTATCATAATGAAAATTGAAGAGTTAGTGTGCTCTAAGTAGAAATTCTCCCTTTTTCACCACTTAGTTCCATTCTAATTGAAAAAGACAAAAAAATGCTTTTATTTGGATTTGATGTGTTGTTGATTTTCATGTTTTGCTTGAAAAATGGAAAATAGTAATTTCATTATCATTTTTGGTAGATTTGGGATTTGTTGAAATTTCTTGTTTTGGTGAAACCATTTGGAAAAATATTTCTCCTTCCCGTACATAGATGTCATCGAAAGAAAGAGTGCATTTTTTCATGTAGTTAGGGCTTGCATTATGCTTACGTTTATGTACTCACCTCATGCATTCACCTAACCATCCAGATAAAATTAACAGTAGAACTAGGTTAAATTTTTTAGTAACTTGTGTGTTAAGTTAGAGACGTGTTCTGACGTCGTAAAACGTGGCAGCTGTCGTTATTTGCCTGCAATGCATTCTGGGGGCATTGTAGTTCTTCCACATACCAATTGGTATATCGAATCTCTTTCACGTACCAACCGGTATATTGAAGGCTCTTTCACGTACCTTAGGGTATATCGAAAGGCACTTCACGTACTCGACGTATATCGAAAGGTGTTTCACGTACTCGGTAGTATATCAGAAGGCTCTTGTTGTATGGTTGTGCATTAGACAACGCCACTACGGATTTGAGCTCCCACGTACCTTGAGTATATCGGGAGACACCCTTAGGATTCCTGAAACCAACTGAGCTAACCATTTGGCCGTCTTGGCAGAGCAATACACCGAGAACAACACTCGGGGAGCTACTATGCATGTACTATCAAGTAGTTGGGTTATATGGTCAGGGTTACGGTCCTAATCCTCCCTGGTTAGTGCTCTGAAATATTGGGTTGAGTATAACTGTTTGACCCTGGAGTATATCACGAGTTGCGGAGCCTTGACAATCTCGTGAGTTTCTAGACTTTTGAATCCACACCTATCACATAAGTTTGCTTGCGGCCTTAGTTTGTGTAGAATTTTTTTTCTGGACTGCTTTTCTTTTGTTTAGAATACACTTAGGAGAAATTATGGTTCGGTTATTCTGGCTGAATTGCCTTGGAGAAGGTCCCACAGAATTTTAAACTTACCACCCGAATATCCCCTTAATCAGGAGGTAATTTCGAGGGTAAGAATGGACCCACACGTCACGGTCGTGTCACCTGAAGTAGAAAACCCTACTATGGATTCGGGAGCACACATGTTTCCTCCAGACTCACCAACCTCCAACCCCTCACGGGGTGAAGAGGCGGAACCTTCCACTTCACAAGACGCATCTCTCCCTCGCGTGATGCCCGGAGAGCCTCGATATTTAGAATGGTTAAATTCATCCCAGGACGACCCTATATCCACTGCATTTGGTTTAGCTGCACCCTTTTGGGAAACATCTCTAGGTCAACAAGTGGCTCATTTTTCCATTTCACCCCCCTCCCAGTTGGGCCTCCCCTGATGTGCTTTTGGAACCCTTTTGTAATCGCCTGGACAGATTACGTACCATCGACGACGAACTTCGAAGACAAAGTCTCTTGCGAAGGGCCGAAGACACGGAGGTACCCACATTTCGACACATCCCAATTCGTTCTTTATCCTATGATTCACCGGAACCATCCATTCACAACATGACCACTTATGAACCAGGTCAATCCTCACTTCCTGCAAGTACACCCATTATACAGGAGACCGGTTCTATACCCCAAATGACTCAACCTGTTGAAGGACAACACTCCAACACCCCTCTTACTAGTATGGGAACATTACCCACCCCTCCCCCACCCCAAAACTTGCGAGGATGATACTCCTTACCCCCTAATTTTCTTACGAGTAATGTTAATCTCATAGTAAGTCCTCAATAACCCATTATGATTCAACCATCGATTAGTGGTCAGCACGTTGTTTCTGTGGGGAAACCGCTGTTTCCTAGCCATAACACAAGTGGAGTATTTCCTATTGGTCATTCCGTTGGAACTTCCTTACCCACTATGGGATCCACCCTGGGATTATCTCATGTTGGGGTGTTATTTTTTGAGCATAAATTCAATATGATCTAGGATATTAACTGAAAGAACAACATGTACAACATATAAAGCATAAGAGACAAGAGACAAGAGACACAAAACATTTCATCGGGGAAAACCAAGAAGGTGAAAAACCCTGCAATGTTTGGGTACACAGGGTACTCCCAAAATACCGAACACCTAGAGCAATCACTTCACACAAACAGATCACAGATCAACACACCGATGTTTTTACGTGGTTTGAACCCTCAAGAGGGAAACACTCCACGGCCCCGGCCAAATAGCTTCTACGGAGCAATTTATTATGCAAAGAAAGAAAGTTACAAATGAGCTTCTCATAATCGATTAACTTTCCAATGACCCTCCATGCTCTTTGAATAGAGATCATGGACCAATCGGGTGTTAAGCCACGGATCAAGGGTAGGTATGATCTAATAGAAGTTGAGCCGTCAGATCACTCTATGTCTAGAACATATCGTGATCGTCGGATTTAAATATTTACAAATTCATACTAATGCATACTAAAGAAACACACTTTACCTAACAGATGTATTACACAAGTTGATCTTAACTAACTCCTAAGTGTCTAAATATCCTAACACGCAACTTCCTCAGAGATAGAATAAGCATCAATACAAGGATCACCATGATCAAACCCAAGAGATATATATCTTCAGCAGCATTCTCCTCCTCCACTTGTGCGCATACTTCTCTTCTCTCACTAATGCGAAGTGAGTGAACAATAGAATGTGTAAAATGAGAGAGTCACACTCTCTATTTATACACTAACTTTCACTTGACCTTTACTTAACTAGGTCGGCCTCAACTTCAACACTTAACATAATGTTGAATGGGCCAACCCCTACTAGGGTGGTCTAATAACCCTTTGACCCACATGACTCATACAAGGCTGACCCCATCAAGGTGGTCTAATAACCCATCGAGTATAAGCTACGATACTTACAATATAACTTGCGACACATGCAAGTACAATTGTCGACACTTCCAATCGGAGGAATAATACATCTCCATTGGGGATACAATAAAGTACAAATACAATATGCAAGTGAATATCTTCCGAAGTTACAAATACATTAACACTCCCTCTTAACTAGGAAGGTATTCTCTTGACACAAGTCATCAATACATATAGGCACAAGGCTTCAAATCTGGAGCTGGATCATCGTCACTGGATCACGAAGCATCATCGTCACTACTGCTGTACTCATCATATCGATCACTGGTGCTATATCTCAATTCTTCTCGTCATAGGAAGTTCTATAGAGCCAACCCTTTTTCATGCTGGATGTAGGACTAGCCTCCATGTAGGTCTTCATCATCTCTATGAGTAAGCCATCAAGTAGGTACACCTCAGGACTGATGACACTGCCTCTGTAAAACATGAAAGATCTCCCATGACTGATTACACTGCCTCTGCAAAACCTACAAGAGCATCTTAGGACTGACTATATGCCTCTGCAAAACCTGTGTACCCTACTGTCACATCATCATCTTCAGATCACCTCATAGTCCACGGAGCACAACCCAGATGCACATTACACAACACTTACACTCACTGGCATGGGAAGACACACCTCAACCATTCGTGAAAGGCTCAACACTTATATCTACGCCATGGGAAGACACACTTCAACCATGCGAGAATGGAATCGCACTTATATCCATAGCCATGGGAAGACACACTTCAAGCATGCTCAAATGGCATAGCACTTATATCGTAGCCATGGGAAGACACACTTCAAGCATGCTCGAATGGCACAGCTCTTACATTAACGACCATGGGAAGACATACTTCAACCATGTCGGAATGGCCCCAGCCCTTATATCTGCACCATGGGAGGACACACCTACCACCATGTGAGAATGGCTCATGTGCATCTGTGTCTCCAGACTCATCCCTTCCCCTTGGAATAAATTTTGATCTGAAGTACACCAAGTCTCTCTCTGAAGTACTCAAACTTCACTATGGCCAGCGGCTTGGTCAACACATCGACTATCTGCTCGTCCGTCGCAACATACAGGAGCTTCACTGCTCCTCTCTGCACCATATCCCTGATATAATGATACTTGATCTCAATGTTCTTCGACTTGTCATGGAACACCGATTTCTATGACAACTTCACACAACTCTAGTTGTCACAATATATAGAAGTAACACTCAACTGGAGATCAAACAAATCAGACAGTAGCTTCCTAAGCCATATTGCCTCACAACTAGCCGAAAAAGCTGCAACATACTCTGCTTTAGCTGTACTTAGTGCCACACAGGACTGCTTCCTGCTAAACCAAGAGATCATACCGGATCCCATACTGAAGCAACATCCCGAAGTTCTCTTTCGATCAATGGCACTGCCTTCCCAATCCGAATCAACATAACCCTCTAGGTTAAACTTCTGATTCGCATCATACTTGAGCCCATAATCAATCGTACCCTTCAGGTACCTTAGAATATGCTTTACAACAACTAGGTGAACACCTCTGGGATCCGTCAGGAACCGGCTCAATGTGTTCACCACAAAGCAAATATCTGGTCTCGTGTTTGTCAGGTACATCAAAGACCCAATCATCTGATGATACACAGTGACATCAACCAACTCATTTGAAGCATCACATAGAAGCTTAAGGTTCGATGCCATAGGTGTGGCCATGGCCTTGCAGTGCATCATCCCGAACCTCTTCAGGATCTCTACTGCATACTTCCCTTATCCAAGGAAGATTCCATCTGCACTCTGCCACACCTCCATGCCTAGAAAGTAGTGCATCATCCCCAAGTCCTTCATCTTGAACTCGGCAGCAAGCTTCCTCTTTGTGTTTGCAATCAACCCATCCTCACCTGTCACAAACAGGTCATCCACATACAATAGTAGTATCACTGGATCGCGTTCCTCAACCTTGTAGTAAAGGTTGGAATCCGCTTTACTCTTAGTAAAGCCCAAACTAGATAGGAAGCTGTCTATTCTGCCATACCAGGTCCTGGGTGCCTGTTTCAAACCATACAGGGCTTTCTTCAACCTTGCCTTATATTTCTCTATGCTACCATCTGCAACATGGTTGATCTTATAGATCCACTTGGAAGTCACCACAGACTTCCCTTTTGGTCTTGCGACCGCATCCCAAACATCATTCTTCATGATCAACTGGTATTCCTCGATCATGGCATTCTTCCATTACTGCATCCCGAATCCTGGGAACTTCATATTCTTCAATATCTTCAATAGATAGTTTTCTTTGAATTTTGTTTGCTGGAACAAATGTTGTAGTCCTTCTTTTGTAGGTGATTGTACACGATCTTTCCTACAAGTCAAATTCAATTGCATGATTAGAAACTTCTCATAGTTTTTCAAAAACAAATTCTTACACATAAGAATATATGTCATGCAATTGTTTTTGGCCAATGCTTCAATACAACATTTATCCATATCCCGTAACTTTCTAGATGCCTTCCATCTCTACCAAAACATTGTTAAGAGTGTGCACAACTCCCAACATGTCAGCAAAGAGGTTTCATTCTAGATAAGTAGCAATGGAGTGTTGTACAATACCATAGGCCACTTACCCATTACTATATTAGTAGTATCTTGTTCACTAATGCAAATATCCTAATATGCATAATACACATCCTAAATTTAGGAACATAAGTATGTACATAACTGAACAACATCATTTAAGTAATCATATATATAATAAATGACAATTCAAATACTTATCTTTGTTTAGTTGTTGGGTGGACTGCCTCTTGATCTTTGCTTCCTGGAGTGCTCCCTCTTGATCTTTGCTTCTTTGCAGGAACTATTGGAGTGTGCTCCCTCTTGATCTTTGCTTCCTGGATTACCTATCCTTGAACTTATACTCATCCTAGACCACTATGCATGCTCAAGTGTGCACTAGTGTCACCATTGTGTTATCCTCAAGATCTCATACATAACCATACATACATTAGTATAATATCAATACTATCAAAACATTCTGATTCTAAATAATCTTATGTATGGTCATGATCATTTCATACATAGGTAATAAGCGTTAGTATTCAAGGTTTCAGGGAAGACTTCTTTTACTCATGCATATTCTTATTTGACCATAGGACTCTTCTAGTTAGTCATATCATCAATCAAAGTAAGAAACATAATATGCATAAACCCTTGATTACTTCTAACTTCAAGAATAATAATTATCATTCATACAAAAGTATAAGATCCTAACACAAGGTAGGATTCTTAACTTGATATAGGAAAAGCATACCTACTTATCATGTTGTCTAGTTATGTCTTACATACCCAAACAATGTCTTCTTGTTCTCTTTAATGACTTGTGCTTAGTAACCTGCATATCTCATAAGTTAACCATTGTAGAACCAAATTATACATACCTCGTAAGTAAATCTTCTATGTGATTCATGACTATGAATGAGTCTTTTGTCTTCATGTCACCATGGTCATATGTTCTTGATCTAGAACTTGATCTGTCTTTCTTGATGTACCTTTCATGTTAGCGGACAACATCAACCTCACACAACACCACAGTGCATTAGTACAATCATAAGTGTCATAACCCTAATCAATGAATGTCTACAAGCATTCATACTTTTACTAAGGTGATAATACAAATCTAAGATTAATCAAGATTGTACTAATAATATGAAGACAAACATATCATAAACTTAATCATGAACATATTTCACAAACATAACTGTATCTCTTCAAGTCATACCTATCGGGATTGCTTGCAGACTTCTTGTGTAATGCCTTAGCCTCATCTCCCTCTGGAACTGGAATCAGAATCTCTTCACTTATGTAGGTGTCCAAATCATCATCTTCTATATTAGGAACCCATGTCAACCCTTTTATTTACTTTGTTAGTATATTGTTGTTGGACGCATATGCTTTGTAAGTCGTCCTGTAGTATTTGTTGATCCATTGTTTGTCTTATTGTTGTTGGACACATATGCTTTGTAAGTCGTCCTATAGTAATTGTTGATCCATACTTTGTATTGGCCCATGGTTTGTATTGACACATGGTATTGACCCATGGTATTGGCGCCTAGACTTAGTATATAAGTTTTTGTTGAGACCAATGAAGGTACCATGAAGTTATTTGTATTGAGCTTGCTCAAAGGAGGTTGCCCCCTCGAAGTGGCCTGCAATCAATATAAAAGTGATTCTGAGTTCCGATCTTTCTGCTATCTTGCGTGTTTTCATTAATTTATTATTGCAGGTTCTTCACATCTGGTATCAGACACTTTCTTGGGCTTGTTGGGTGGAATTTCTGCCAATTTTTGTTTTCGCATCTGTTGCAAGTTCAGATCTGGGAATAATCCCTATCCACTAAACTGTGGGAAGTACTTGGGCATAAGTCCTAAAACTCATTGTGAGGAGTACCAAAGGAACCCCAAAGTAGCTGGCCCATTGAGAGGACTTGCCAGCAAAAAGGGCAACGACCCCTACCTGATTGACTAGTTCCCACCCGTGAGGTAAACCAAGAGCTATCGTTTGTGGCAAAGCGGTTATCAGTTTTACCTGAGCCGTGGAGTGAGGGGCACTGCCCCAATACGCAAGCCGTCAGACAACATTGGTGGCCGAGTGAAACCCCTGAATTGTTAGGAATCTGAACATACCTGGGGTCCATATCTATTTTAAGCTAAACTATTTCCGATCACTTCCATCCATTTCAGATCTATTTTGGAAGCCTTTTCAGATCCAACCATTTCAGATCCAGCCGTTTTCGATCCATTCGGTGCCATTTCAGATCCATCAGTTGCCGATCCCTTCAGCGCCGTTTCAAATCCAATTGTTCTGATCCGCACCTTTGTAGATCCATTTCTGGAAAAAAAAAAATCTCCATATCTCCCTTGTTTTAACTCTGTTTCCCTTGAAACTTCCCAGACACCCCTGCAATCCCATTCTGCATCTTTCATTCCTGAGGACCCTATCCCAAATTCTACTTCCCAAAACCAGAAATCTCACATTTGTCTATTTTTAGGGTTTGCCATAACTTCTTCAATTTTCACCCACTCGCCTCTAAATTTTTCCACCGTGTTCATTCCTTATTTTTGGTTCTTTGTCCCTCTTTGAAATTTTTTCTCATTCTTTAACCCCGCTTATGAAATCCCCATTTTTTGCTTCCGTGTCCATCAGAAAGTGTCCAAAACGTAGTCAAACCCCAATTACCCATTCAAGTTTTTCCCAAATCCAAATTTCCCTTTACTAAATAAGCTTTTGTTTGTGTTTTTCTATCCATTCCCCAAAAAAACAAAACAAAAAAAACTCCTGGTTATGGTTGTCACCTGTGCATGAGAAAACACCATGGAGGAAGCACTTGCATCCATCCAAACCAAACTCCAAGATCTGGATGAAAAATTTCTCAGCCTCCATCTTCAACATTCAGCCATGAACAATAACCAATAGCAAGAATATTCTGCAGCCAATGGGTTCTCTTCTTCCAGCAATTTCCGTGGTCCGAAGCTTGAATTTCCTCGCTTCAATGGTACTGATCCGACTGGATGGAACTATCGTGTAGAAAAATATTTCAGTCTGCATAATACTTTTGATGTCCAAAAATTTCCACTTGCATCCTTTCATTTGGAACAGGAAGCCCTTCAAGGGTACCATTGGTACATAAAGGCTCATGATGAGCTAAGATGGACATATTTTTTCCAACTCCTTTTGCAAAGATTTGGTCCTAGTGCTTTTGATGACTTCACCAGAGCACTCACTAAACTTCGTCAAATTGGCATTGTGAGAGAGTATCAGACAGAATTTGAGAAACTAGCTAATCACACAGAAGGATTGTCTGATAAATTCCACAGGAGTTGTTTTATTAGTGGTCTTAAGGATGAAATCCAGTCCAAGGTTAAAATGTTCCGTCCCAACACAATGATGGAAGTCCTAGGGTTGGCGAAGTTGGCATAAGACAAGATTGTAGCCCAACAACGCTCCAAACCCACTTTTGTTCCCTTCTAAAAGATGGGTTCACAACGACCTCCCATCCCGTCAGCTCCTTGACCAACTCCTGTCAAGTATTTGTCTGAAACAGAGATGCATGCATGCAGAGAAAAAGGGCTTTGTTATAATTGTGATGAGAAATTCACTCAGGGACATAGATGTGTTCAACAAAAGCTCTATCTCTTGGATATGGATTCTCCACCTGCCTCTAAAATTGGTGCAGAAGCTCCAGATACAATGGATGATCAGGTCGACATTCAGGAACCGCTTATTGACCCCCCATCTCAGGATGAACAACCAAAGATATCTCTCCATGCTTTATCCGGCGTCACCACCCCCAAACAATGCGGGTCAAGGGTTACTTCAAGAAGCTTCCTCTTACAATACTCATTGATTTTGGTAGCACTCATAACTTCATTGACCCTCAGATCGCCAAATAGGCTGATTGTTTTGTCCATCCTTGCTCCAACTTTGAAGTCATGGTTGCCAATGGGGGCACCTTACCTTGCAAGGGGAAGTGTCACAATGTGCGTATCTCTCTGGAAGATTATAACCTGTGCTTTGACATGTTTTCCTGGTCCCTAGGCGGATGTGATGTGGTTTTGGGCGTTCAATGGTTATGCACACTTGGCCCCATCTTATGGGATTTTGCTAGACTTTGGATGCAGTTTTCAGTCAATGGGAAACAACACAAATTTAAGGGCTTACAACATGGGTCTCTCCGCATCATCAGTTTACATCGCCTGGAAAAGATCCTTAAGAAGAATTCACATGGTGTCATCGCTCAACTCCATTCCATTCAAATGCACCCATCAACAGTCTCCTCTACTTCCTTGGATAGATATGCAGGTGTCTTTGCTGAACCAGTGGGATTGTCGCTGTCAAGAGACCTTTCCGGTAAGAATTTAGCCACATCTACATCTTAGCCGAAAATGATGGCTATTGTGCATGCAATACAAAAATGGCAGCCATAGCTATTAGGGAATTATTTCTGCATCGAGCGTGCTCTCCAGAGTTTGGAAAATTTCCTAGAACAATGGGTCTCCTCCCCAGCACACCTGCAATGGGTTATCCAACTCATGGGTTCTGCCTATGCGATCACTTACAAGAAGGGTAAGGACAATATGGTGGCAAATGCTTCTTCTTGCACATTTGATGACCTAGTTTCTCTTACAGCTCTTTCTCTGCTTGTTCCAAATTGGTTGCAATCTGTTCCATAGGGCTATCTCTTCTATGAACTCCATGCTTCTTCATCAGTAGGGCACTTTGGGTTCCTCAAAATGTCTGACCGGAAACAATGTAACTTCTTTTGGCAAGGACTGAAAATGACAATTCAACAGATGGTCACTTACTGTGATACTTTCTAGGTCAACAAGGGTGAAACGACACTCCTTTCGGGACTGCTAGAACCCTTGCCCCTCCCTACACAGATTTGGACAACTATTTCTATGGATTTCCTAGAAGCGCTCCAGTGGTACAATACCACATCTAAAAGGACACCATATGAAGTAGTCTATGGACAAGCACCGCCAGTTCTTCTTCCATACACCCTTAGCAGCTCCCCAGTTCAGGCAATTGACTCAGTTCTTCGAAACCACGATCAGATTCTTCTCATTCTGCAGGACAATCTTCACATGGAAAGAATTCGACTAAAACAACAAGCCGATAAGCACCGTTATGAGCGCACTTTTCACGCAGCTGATATGGTTATTCTTCGTCTACAGCCTTCCAAGCAACCCTCCCAGAAATTGAAAAGGCGTCAGTGGCCCAGACTGAACCCCGAGGATGCTACAAGGGAACCGCTCCTTTAGATTCTGCATCAATTTCCACATCTAAAGCTTTGAGGACAAAGCTTTTTCTAAGGGAGAGGGGATGTTAGGAACCCATGTCAACCCTTCTATTTACTTTCTTAGTATATTGTTGTTGGACAAATATGCTTTGTAAGTCGTCCTGTAGTATTTGTTGATCCATAGTTTGTCTTGTTGTTGTTGGACGCATATGCTTTGTAAGTCGTCCCGTAGTAATTGTTCATCCATACTTTGTATTGGCCCATGGTTTGCATTGACACATGGTATTGACCCATGGTATTGGCGCCTAGACTTAGTGTATAAGTTTTTGTTGAGACCAATGAAGGTACCATGAAGTTATTTGTATTGAGCTTGCTCAAAGGAGGTTTCCCCCTCGAAGTGGCCTGCGATCAATATAAAAGTGATTCTGAGTTCTATTATTTCTGCTATCTCGTGTGTTTTCATTAATTAATTATTGCAGGTTCTTCATATTCTAGGATTAACCCAATCCACTTTGATTTGCTGAAGCTGGATTTGGAGCTAGATTAGGGTTTGTCAGAGAAACCCTAAAAATTCAAACTTTGAATTTCAAAATTCTGATTGGATGAAAGATGCGCCTTGCTGAGCTGATCAAGCTGGTATACTTCAATTTTGAAATCTCCAAAATTTGACCCCTCAAAATTGCCTTTGAAACTTTCGGATCTTCTCGACAGGATCCTGAACTAGGGTTTGATAAAGCCTGGTCTTCTGCCCATCCAAAAGGTTTGATCTTGTGTTCTCAACTTCGATTTTCCTAAGGAGCTTCCAGGTATGGTCACATATTTAAAAAATTCCAACTTTTACAGAAGCCCTAATTTTCCACCTTTCCGATCAAAATCCCGAACTAGGGTTTGATCAAGATCGGCCTTCTGCCCAACCAAAAAATTTGATCTTGGTTTCTAAATTTTGATTTTGATGAGGATCATTCAGCCGTGGACTCCAATTCCAAAAATTCCAACTTTCTCCAAAGCCCTAAATTCCCGCAGCAGTGATAAGCCAAAAATGAAGGTGCTTAAAATCCAATTATGTTTTGACAGATATATGCACCTGATTGTTTCTGGTGCATCTCTGAAATTACAAATCCACAGGGTCTAAAAATTCTGCCTGTGGTAGCCTGACCTATCATCTTTCCAACCCCACATGTCTGACCTCAAATGGATTCTCTGAGAGAGAGTTATGCCAAGTGTCGCAACGTGACCTGTTTATGGGATAAAACAGGAGAGCGAACTTGTACGGAGTGCCACGTGTCACTGGTTCAACTTCGGCCTCTAAAAAAATTACCTGAGAAACGAAATTTCGTGATATACCTATCAATTTTTATGAAATTTCATTTGGAGCTTCCTAGCCCGTGTTGTGACCTTTTTTCCTAGGTCACCTGTTTATGACTGAGATTTGGAAGAGGCAGAAACCCTAACTTGTACAGATCATAAATCACAAAGTACAATGAATCAGATGCTATGATTTAGACACAAGGTACATGGGGATGTTATCTATGACTTGTAAAATTTTCAGAACCTGAACCTTCTCCAAAATGGATTCATAGCAAAAGTTCTACGATGACTGGTTTTTTCTATATCAAGCCCTAGCTTGCAATTTGTCGCAAGTGCAACAAGTCTCATAAATGCCATATCATGCCTTCCTTCAGGCTAGCTCTGATACCATATTAGTTTTTGAGCATAAATTCAATATGATCTAGGATCTTAACTGAAAGAATAACATGTACATCATATCAAGCATAAGAGACGAGAGACACAAAACATTTCACCAGGGAAAACCAAGAAGGTGAAAAACCCCGCAACTTCCTCAGAGATAGAATAAGCATCAATACAAGGATCACCATGATCAAAACCAAGAGATATATATCTTCAGCAGCATGCTCCTCCTCCACTTGTGCGCACCCTTCTCTTCTCTCACTAATGCGAAGTGAGTGAACAATAGAATGTGTAAAATGAGAGAGTCACACTCTCTATTTATACACTAACTTTCACTTGACCTTTACTCAACTAGGTCGGACTCAACTTAACCACTTAACATAATGCTGACTGGGATGACCCCTACTAGGGTGGTCTAATAACCCTTTGACCCACATGACTCATACAGGGCCAACCCCATCAAGGTGGTCTAATATCCCATCAAGTATAAGTTACGATACTTACAATATAACTTGCGACACATGCAAGTACAACTGACGACACTTCCAATCGAAGGAATAATACATCTCCGTTGGGGATACAATAAAGTACAAATACAATATACAAGTGAATATCTTCCGAAGTTACAAATACATCAACATGGGGGACCATCCAATTCAACTCAACCACCATGGAGTCAAGCGTATCCAGGTTATCTTAACCCTGTGTTGGGACAATTCAATCCCAGAAATACACTCTATGGGATACCTTATCCCGAAAATCCATACACTCTATGGGGGCACCAAATTTTTTTACCAAATGGATCCCCACCAACTGTCCCTTAAGTACCACCACCCCCGTTTGGTCCCCCTCCACCTCCCTCTAGAGGCGACGGGCCCCATTACAATTCCGGAGGAGGTGGACCTCTACCTTCCGGTGGAGGCCCACCTCATTATGGAAACAATGGCCCACCCCAATCTAGTGGCGGAGGCGGATGACCTTCCCCTTCCGGCAGAGGCAGAGGCCCTTTCCCTCCTAGTGGAGGCGGGGGACCACCCACTCACGGTGGCGGAGAACCCCCACCTTATGGCGGACGACCAACCTATTCCAGTGGAGGCGGTGGAGGCCTAACCTATTTCGATGGAGGTGGTGGAGGAGGCCCCCACCCTTCCGGTGGAGGTGGTGGAGGCCCCCACCCTTCTGACGGAGGAGGTGGAGGACCACCCCCTCCTAGTGGAGGCGGTGGAGGACCATGTTATTCCAGTGGTGGCGGAGGAACTCCACCTTTTGGAGGAGGCCCACCCGCTCCGGGTGATGGTGGTGGACCCCCACCTAATGGTAATGGACCACGCTATTATGGAGGCGGACCCACATATGGTCAACCACCCAACCCAAGAAGCACACCCCCTTACGACCATTTTCCTCTGGGAACACCCTACAACCTGTCGATGCAAGGTCCTACTGGTCCTTATATGCCATATCAGTACTATCAGTACCTGTAGTCGAATCAACAACTGCCATTTTTTGCCACTTTGGACCTACTCGATCTGTCTCACCTGACTAATGATCCCATCTTTCATAGACATAATTGGCCACCGATTCCGGTCAAACTACCCTCTGATATTCCCAAATTTGATGGAAAAGCTGGTGAAGATCCAAAAAACCCTGTGATGACATACCATTTATGGTGTTCATCCAACTCCTTGATGGACGACTCGATTCGTCTAAGGTTATTCCAAAGAACTCTCACCGGCCCAGTTTCCAAGTGGTATATTGAATTACCACTAAACTCCTTTCCAGATTTTCGTTCTCTTGATATGTTTTTTTTTACCCATTTCCAGTTGCCCATTCGCTATGAGACTGGTACAGACTTATTGACCTCTCTTCACCAGAATACCACAACTCATATCTCTGATCATATCCATGAGTGGCGACAAAGATGACATCTATTTAAGGCTCACATTCCAGACCAAATCATAGCTGACTGGTTCACGAAGTCTCTTTTTCCCACCGTAGCTCGAGATGTGGCCATGGGAGGGGCCGTCACCGAGGAACAGGCTATCGCCCGTGCCCATTACTTAGACCTGGTCTATGCTCAATCCGAAACATTGTATGAAATTGTTCTTGACGCACCCTGCCCTACATATGACCCTACAAAACCACCCAAGGGACCTCAGGCCAACGAAATTATTGGTTCCCTTAACTCCCAGCCTCCTACTCAAACTGGTGGACCATCGAATCCACAGGGTTCTTCCATATCCCCACCATAGGCTGGAAACAACACCACCAAGTCATCCACTCCTGCCTCCACCAAAGAAGTGAATTCTGTTCAATCATCTTTGCCTCAGAAATCCGGTGGTAAGAAGAAAAACAAAGTTAACCCAAGAAACCTTCTAACCAGCAGGAGCCCAAGATCACCCCTGAAGACACCAAAAATAAGAGGAAGCTAAAGTATCCTTATTTATTGTGTGGTGGCGACCATTTCTCCAAGGAATGTCCCCACCGAGACGAAGTGCAGAAGTTTCTCAAGGGAAACCCCACTCCCGCAGTTCTCAATGATCCCTTCCCCACTCATAACCAACAACTGATCACTCAAACCTCTCCTTCACACAGAGAGGCATCCTCTACCATGCATGCTCTCATGATGCGTAGTGATATGGTCAACCTGAACACACGATCGTGTTCATATGACTCAGTCCCTCTGAAGGAACCCGTTGGAAGTAATACTGAAAAAGCTTCCACCTCTATCCCCGATGTTACCGTACCACAGACTTCTCTCACCATTGAGAATCCTTCTTTAGAGTCAGTATTGCGTCCACCTAAGAGCATGATCGAGAAAGCAATTTTCAATCCTAATGCTTGGGCGGCTCAGAACTACAATATTGTAGAGGACTTGGTGCAATCTCCTTGTGCCATGTTGACGCTAGAGGTCTTGCAGAATTGTCCCAACCAACGCAAGACTCTTCTTGATGCTATTGGTGCGGTAGATCTGGATTCCTCGAACACAATCATGTTTCGACTTGAGTAATTTAAACCAAGGCTTTCCCACCACCTGACATTTAAATTTTCTACGAACATTGCTAGGAAGACAGTCGATCGTACTCTACTAGACGAAGGGGCTTCTACCTCGGTCATGTCGCTATCTTGTTAGAGAGCCATTGGTTCTCTCAAATTGAACCATTCTCCCACCATCCTGAAAGCATTCGATGGTCGTGGCTTTCAACCTCATGGGATATTACATGCCTTAGCAGTCGAGTTGGGGGGTAAGACCACAACCATTAATGTGGAAGTAGTCGCAACCCCTTTAGATTATAATCTCTTACTTGGTCGTAATTGGTTTTATGCCATGACTGCGGTCGCATCATATCTTCCGCATCGTGCAATTCCCCCATCAAGGTCGAATTGTCACTGTCTACCAATTGGACTTCTGTACACCGGACACTGCTACTCATCCTGGCGATAATGTCTCATTACTCGGACAATCTTCGCAGCTATATGAGAGAATGGGGGTCGACCTCATAAAATATTCATCTCTTATGGACATCTTTCCAACCCTGGATCCCCCTAACCATGTTGCCACGGTGAACATGATCTCCTATAGGATTCCATCTTTAACGATCAATGGCCTGTACCCGATGAATCCACTATGCATCTGATTGGAGATACCATGCCTCTTTCACCCGCTGAACTCACTTACGAGGCTATCCAGTCAGCAGCTAAGGACCACTTAGCTGTGGCCTCTACATCCTGTTCTCTAAAATGGACATCATCTTTACTCGATCCTCTGCTCTGGACTTTTCATTCTGATGAGTCCATTATGGAAATTATGAGTGCGGATGACCCTCTATGGGAAGACCTCCACCATTGATCATCTTTCCTTCCCCCATTGGATTCTATAGAGAATAGCATCACCACCCTTTTCACACCAGATGTCTACCCTTGCCCCCAGTCCCTGATACTCACGTGTCATACGAACACTGAGGGAAACCTGGCGAACATTGAACCCACCACTCCGATTGACATCTTGGTTACCCCTGGTGTAGTGGAACATATTCATTTAGGCTAGAAATGTTCCCCTGAAGAGATTACTACTTTCACAGACTTATTCAAGCATTTCCGAGACGTGTTTTCTTGGACCTATGAGGAAATTCTTGGGATAGACCCTACTATCGTTTCGCATGAAATTAAAACTTATCCAGACGCTAAACCAGTCCGATAAAAGTTACGACCGGTACACCCTAAAAAAACTGCGGCAATCAAAGTAGAAATTGAAAAGCTCTTGAAGGCTGGCTTTATCTACCCTGTTCCATTAACATAATGGGTCTCAAATGTCGTCCTTGTGGCTAAAAAGCAGGGCACCATCCAAGTATAGGGATCTCAACAAGGCTTGTCCTAAGGAAAATTACCCGACTCCCTTCATCGATCAGATAATTGACAATTGTGCTGGAAGTGTCATATTTTCATTCATGGATGGTTTTTCTGGTTACAACCAAATTGAGATCCACCCCGTCAACCAACACAAGACCGCTTTCATCTTCCCTTGGGGTACGTTTGCATATCATAAACTCCTTTTGGTCTTAAAAATGATGGTGCTACATTCCAATGGTCCATGTCATATGCTTTTAATGACGTGAAGGACTTTGTGGAACCCTATCTGGATGATCTCCCTGCCCATTCGCAGCAGCATGAGTTCCACATCGATCATCTGACGACAGTTTTCCTCAGATGCAGACGGTATAACATTCGTCTGAACCCTCACAAGTGTATTTTCTGTGTCGATTCTGGATGCCTCCTAGGTTTTATCATTTCCAAAGATGGGATCCACATTGATCCCTTGAAGGTGGAAGCCATTGTCGCTCTTCCACCTCCTACTGACGTTACGAAACTACAAAGTTTGCAAGGGAAGGCAACTTACCTATGATGTTTTGTCTGTAATTTTGCTCAGAATACACAGGGTTATATGAGACTACTCAAGAAGGATGTCATGTTCATATGGGATGATCAAGCACAACAATCCTTTGATAGTCTTAAAAACGCTATTACCCACGCCCCTGTGGTCCAACCGCCCAATTACTACAAGGATTACATCCTTTATCTTGTGTTGGGACTGGCCCAAGTAAGGCATTTTTGAGAAGAATAGTTTTGGAGCTGCAAGGATACAGCGCATCGCAGCATCGACAGAGTAAGAAAGTCAACACCATGAAGGTTACAACGCTGCGAAGAGAGAGCGCTGCAAAGAGCCTCATCTGCGAAGATTTGGCAAGGCAGAGTTTTGGAAGGAAAATGATACAAATTCCGGTGAGACCATCGCCGGTCTATTTTTGGTTAAGATACTCCATGATTCCCAAGAGACGGGTAAGGAGTGATGTGGAAGGAAAGCGACTGATCACATAAGCAAAGGTAACACTATGTGAACAGGCCGTACAAAGCCGTTAGAGAAGGAACAACGGGGTGAAAGCGACCTGTCGGTATGCGCTCGGCAGGGGGGATGAAAGCGATGTGACCACGCGCAGAAGGATGGCCATGAAGAAGAGTCGCTATCAGAGCCTAAGAGTCCTAGTTAGCGGGGTAACTAGACCAATTTTGGGGAACCTTAGAGTTTTTGAGCCTATGCATTGTAAAGACGTGACCTACAGGAACGATCTATAAAAGGGCACATTTGTAAGGGAAAGGGTTAATCTTCATTATATAATCTTGAATAATTATTGTTTGTGTTTGCTGAATGCTATTGTAAAAGGCTCTGCAAGCTACGTGTGCAGAGACCTACAGAAGAGATAAAAGAGTCTGTAGCTGAGTGTGCAGTTTATAACTGTTGTACCCTTCCCAAAGATAATATAAAAACAGTTCCTCCATCCTAGGGGTGAACCACGTTAAATTCTATGTTATGTGATTGCTTATGTGCTTGAATCTGTGTATTTGCTTATGTGAATGGTTAAGATCTGGTTTATGATCTCATGTGTTTTGCTTTTATATGTATTCACCACAAGGATAATGCTAGGAATAATATGTTAAGTATCAACAAATGTGTGAATGAATGTTAAATGCATAAGTATTTCTGAGTTAGATGAATGCATAAGTCAATCGGGTAAACACTTCAATCCATGAAGTCGGTATAGTGCGATCCCCTGAGCACAGCACCGAAAGTGCGCAGTCACGTTGTTAATTGTTATAGTGTATAAGTTCGCAAGGATCGCAGTCGATTATGCTTGTTGGATGCGTCTCTTTACACTAAGTAAGGTCTGTTGAAGTGCATACGTGGTGAGAGGAAGTGCAGTCCTATCGACGAAGAACCATCCCACATCCCGCAGTCCTTGGATGCGCGATAGTCTAAGTGTTAGCCGTGAAGAAGTTGAACTTTGCACAACCTGAAGTTCGCAGCACGAGTCCTGTAGCGTGATGCTTGTTAGTCTATTTAAACACTCATCACCTGGTTGTGGAAACCTAATTCCACAGCCTCCCCCTTACTTTTCCTTGGGTGAGACCTCAGTCTGTTCGCAGATTGTTGCCGAAAGGGCCGGTGAAAAGGGGTTTTGTTGGTTCCTCGAACCGTGCAGAACCTAGGTCTTTATAGAAAACCTCAAGAACAATTATAAAAGCCAACAAATGGTTTCGTTTCCACGCTAAGAATTGGTATTGAGTTTGTGCACTTGAAATAGTGATGTGCTCGGAACAAATGGTTCCACTGCCACGCTTGAATTGGTGATGAGTACCGTCACTGAAAATTGGCATCCAGACAAGAAAGAGATTTGGAATTGGTGTGACAAGATAGAAAGAGAATTTGCAAGGAAGGAAAATAGACATCCGTGTCTATCTGGTGAAGAGTGGTTAAATAAATATCTGTGGAAGGATATTCACAAAATTTTCTGGGCATCTTTTGGAAACGAGTTGCACGAGTGGATATCAAGGCTCACAGAGTGAAAGAATTGTTTCCAACCAGAATCACCTACCGAGTGGACTCCAAAGCTCATTGAGCGGCTCAAAGCAATAGATAGTCCACTTTCGAGAGCAGTCGGCTTTTGGGTTGATAGTATACTAGAAGGATTTGTGACAGAGTTCACTGTGGACCCTCTGAAGTCCTATAGTGCAGCAGAAGCAAATTTCTTCAAAGGGTTCAGAGGTAAGTACCTAAACAATCTCAATTTATATATTAAAATGATTTTAGCTGAGAAAGGCGTGTTAAGAATGCAGTAAAACTTACAAATATTTTTGAGTCTGTCATGGTCAATAGCATATATAGTGGCTCTGACGAAGATACACATAGTTTGAGAAGTGGAAAGAGATATAAGTTTAATACCGAGAAGAGTGAACTTCGTGTAGAAATTGAGTTCCAAGTTCAGCTTGATAGCCAGACCGCACCTCTATCAGCCACCTATCAACCTATTACTCCATAGAATCCGTCGGTTGTGAATACCGCGCCTCCTATTTCTCAGAATCCGTCAGTTCAGAACCCTCTGGTTGTTAATATTCCTAATCCTCAGAGCATGAATACCAGTAACATCACAAGAGTGAGTACTTAGACCATTTCGACTCAGACTATTCCGATTCAGAATATCCCAATTCAGAACATACTGCGCAGTAATATCCCTAACACCACTCAGAACACCGCGCCACTAAGAAGGAGGATGACTGACGACATACAACTGCCGATATTTAAGGGAACGGGTCTAGAAGACCCTAAGCAACATTGGTTTCTATGTGAATCCATGTGGAGTGTCAAGCAAGTTTAGGATGATGTTGTGAAGCAAGCGCAACTCATCACCACATTCAGAGAAAGAGCTTTGAACTGGTTCTTGAATTATTCTCATGGACATAATAGACCCTTAGTGGACATTAAGGCTGCACTATTAGGAGAGTTCAAGAAACCAAAATCTGAATCACAGTGTATAACCGAACTGAAAGAAATTAAGCAAAAAATGACTGAGTCGGTTTGGGAGTTTGACCATGAGTGTAAGACACTGTTAAACCAAGTCAGTTTTGACATAGCACCACAACAGCATCAAGAATGGTTTATAGCTGTGCTGTTGCCCCATATCAGACTACCGTTGATGCAACAGGAGGTTGCTTCACAGGAAGAATCCCTGGAAATTGTGATGAAATTAGAGGCTTCGCCAATAGGTGAGGCTAGCACTGGAATGTCTCAGATCCAGACCCAACTAGCTACCTTAACATTACAGTTATAGGACATGAAGAAGGGGAAAGAACAAAGACAAGAAATTTGGTGTACAGGATGTAAGGGAGAAGGACACTCCAGAGAGAACTGTCCTTTATTTCAAGAATACCTTAACAGTGGAGCACCAAATCCACTGAACCAAAACCAAGCGCCATGATGTGAGATCTATAGAACTCGAGGGAATCGACTAGAATACTGTTACTTAATTCAGAAGTATGTGCGAACACCTAAGAATTTATACTGCAATTTCTGTAAATCTATTGGACATGATGAATCCAATTGTAGAGCATATGAGCTCATGATGGAAAGAAAGCAAGATATGGAGCATATGCATGGTGGTGGAGTATACAGAGTCCAAGAAGAAACTACGCAGAAACAAGATAACGCGTAGTATGATCAAGGCGCATACAGAGGTCGTGGAGGATACCGCGGAAGAGGAAGAAATACTGGCCCAAGACAAGGAAGAGGAAGAGGCCAGATGATTTGTTATAACTGTGGTCAGCCTGGTCACTTATCTAGAGATTGTACCAATGCCTGTACTACCTGTAATTATTGTAAATATTTTGATCACGTTATTGAGGTATGCCTAGTATTAGCAGCAGAAATGTAGAAGAGAAAACAAGAAGTACCTAACTTGAACATTCAGTTGATCGCAGTAGAGAAAAGGGTTGCGGAGCCAAGTATTAATGCAGTGATGCGAAGTGGCGCTGCCACAGGAAGAGATAGGCAAGCAGAAGCTTCGACTTATGGAGACTTTGAAACCAAGCAGACCCCGGTTGAAACGGTCTGGATCAGAAAATCTAGTGGGAAAGCACCTGCTTTCAACCTGTAGAAAAATAAAAAAGTCTTTGAATAAGCACGGGACATCTTCAAAGAGCTAGCACCTATGTCACCAAGAATCCCGTTGCGAAGTGAAATACCGTAGATGTAGGATATACCACTAACTTATGACAAAATGTGCACCGCAACAGAGGTAGACACCTCTATTGCGCAGTTCCTACGGAGCTGCGTGAAATTATTGAAGAGTGCAGATGCTTTAGTGGAATTGGAAAAGCTACTAAATCAGTATGAACCACACAGTGAGATAGAGACTATCTAGAGCACAGTTCATCACATCAAGAGCCATAAAAGAACAGGAAGAGAAATGAGGCTCAGTGCGCAGATGGGAGATTATGAGATGGATGGGATCATCCTTGACCTAGGATCAGAGGTAAATGTCTTAACTAAGTAGATATGACAACAGATGGGCAGACCAAAGTTGTCATGGTCACCCATACAGTTGAGATTGTCCAACCAGTAGAAACTCATACCTTTTCGGAGGTTAGCCAATATTATTGTTGACATCGATGGAGTGCGAAGTCATGCAGACTTCAAGGTTATTGAAATTGTGGATGATAGTTAGCCTTATCCAACACTATTGGGTATAGACTGGGCGATGGATAACCTCGCGATCATAAACCTGAAAACAAAGAAGATGATATTTGAAGGGCAGGATATAAGGGTCATCGTTCCATTGGACCCTTCATAGGGATAAAGATACAGTGAGCCGAGTCAGGAAGAATCCAGAGCATAGGACCTTGATCACATTTACAAGATGACTGCGAATCAAGATGACTACATTAATCCTACGGCGGATGGAACGCTCAGTTGGCGATGCGATAGTTCTTGCATCTCAGAATCCGACGCAAGACTAGAAAATTGGCAAAGTAGAATGCATGAAGTATCTCCCAGAAGATGCGCACAGATCACAAAGTCACTGCATTGGATTGGAAACGAGGTAAGTCCAATCCCCACCTATGATGGTTTGACTAATGTTTATTCATTTATTCAAGAATATATTGTATCAGTTGCAGCTGAACACCGCATACTAGCATTAGATATAGCACTACATGAGACACCTGCCAGATGGTGGGCTGCACATAAGAAGACATTGGATACATGGGAACAATGCAGACACATGATGCAGATCAGGTTCATTGAGAAAGTTGCACTGACATTTGAAAGGTATAATGGACAGGCGGATTCAAGGGATCACTTTGAAATCTGTTCACAAGCATGGATAAAGAGACCATAGACAGAATGGGTTCATCTATTTGTACACACATTGGAAGAACAGACTCTAAAGAATTGGTACCTGGATACGGAGTTGCGCAGAGGAACTATAGACTGGTCTATCCTAATTGCGAACTTCCAGAGAAATTTTAGATTTGAAGATGAAAGTCCCAATATAAATGAAGCTATGCAGATCATCAAAGAAAGGATATTCAGAGTCGAATTCCCAAGTCTAAACGACACATTGGAGGAAATCAAAGAGAAAGTATTTGAGGATGTGAAAGTAACTGTGAACCTACAAATAGAGTGGGGAAGATAGATAGAGCATGCCTTTGAATGTTATAATCTAGCTGAAGATGAAGAAGATAAAGAGGAGAGCGATGAGGAGGATCCACACAAAATCAATATATCTAAATCAGAAGGAGTGCGCGATGTAGAGGAACCTCCACTAGAAATTCCAGATATGAGTGGACCTGTTAAGACAAGAAAATTGAACATTGGCACAAGTGAAGAGCCAAAGTTCACATCTATTGGAAATTACTGGGATGATGCGACGGTCGCCTAGATCGCGGACCTTCTACATGAATATCAGGATTTGTTTCCAACAGAGTTTTCTGAAATGAAAGGTGTTTTGGGTGACTTGGGGGTTATGAAGATACCTCTCAAGCCAGGCGCGAATCCCATCAAGGAAAGGTCCTATAGACTGAATCCAAGATATAAAGAAAGAGTCAAGGCAGAACTTGATAAGATGCTCGTTGCAAGGATCAGTGAGCCAGCTGAAGAGTTAGAGTGGATAAGCCCGATGGTTATCCAAGATAAAAAGACTAAAGGTGAGATCAAGATCTGCATAGATCTCAGGAAGTTGAATGATGCTTCGCTACATGACCCATTTCCTACTCCTTTTATAGATGAAGTATTAGACAATGTGGGAGGAAATGAGGCATATTCTTTTACTGATGGATTCTCTGGATATCATCAGATCAGGATTGATCCGGAAGACAGACATAAGACCACTTTTTCCACTGAATGGGACTCGTTTCAGTATAAGGTGATGCCCTTTGGTCTGAAGAACGCGCCTGCCATCTTTTCCAGAGTTGTTGTTGCAGCATTTAAAGATTTTATGCATAAATTTTTAGAAGCATATTTTGATGATTGGACTGTCTTTGGTTTGCTGAAAAATCACTGTGAAAACCTCAGAATGATGTTAGCTAAGTGTAGGCAACATCAAATGGCACTCTACTAGGAGACATTGTGTGCATACAAGGTATGATGGTTGATCCTGCGAAGATCGCAGTGATTGTGAATTACCTGCACCAAACTCAGTAAAGCAGCTTCGCACGATATTGGGACATACGGGTTACTACAAAAAATTCATCAAGGGTTATGCGTAGATAACCATGCCGATGGAGAAACTGCTGAAGAAGGAAGCATATTTCATATGGAACGCAGAATGGGAGAAGGGATTGGACACGCTGAAAGAGAAAATGGTAACTGCACCTATCCTAGTTTTTCCAGATTGGGATAAACCGTTCCATGTCCATGTTGATGCTTCATGTATAACATTGGGCATTGTGCTTGCTCAACTAGGTGAAGGGGGTATTTATCATCCCATTGCATTTTCGAGTAAGAAGCTCTCATCAGCTGAAAATAACTATACGACCACCGAAAGAGAAGGTCTAACTATGGTGTACGCACTGCAGATATTCAGGCGCTATTTGCCGGGTGTGCACTTCTCCATGTACACTGACCATTCAATGTTAAAATACTTGGTCAATAAGCCAGTGTTAGGGGGAAGGATCTGCAGATGGTTGTTACTCTTCCAGGAGTATGATTTTGAAATTATGGTTAATCCAGACAAATTGAACTTAGGACCTGACCATCTCTCAAGGATTGAGTTAGGTGAAGAACCCACCAATCTTGAAGACAATCTGCCTGATGCGCAGTTATTTCCCATACAGATCGCAAATGACTATTATAAAGACATTGTCGATTTTTTTGACTACGGGATTGGCACCGACAAAGTTTACTACGCAGTAGA
Source organism: Larix kaempferi (assembly GCA_027924585.1). Taxonomy (NCBI): domain Eukaryota; kingdom Viridiplantae; phylum Streptophyta; class Pinopsida; order Pinales; family Pinaceae; genus Larix; species Larix kaempferi. The sequence continues at coordinate 4,218,023 of BSBM01001331.1, read as the reverse complement.
AGAAGCAACTGGTAGTAAGAAAAGCAGACTTCACCATAATCGCGGGACAGTTATACAAGTTAGGACCGGATGAAGTGCTGCACACATGTGTGTTAGAGCACGAAAAGCCATTTATATTGACTGATGCACATTCAGGTGTATCGAGAGGTCACTATGCAGGGAAATCCATTGTGCATAATATATTACGAGTAGGGCTATGGTGGCCCACCATCCATAAAGATTGGAAAGAACATTTCCATAGTTATGATGTCTATCAGAGGACAGGAAGGCCGCCACAAAGAGATAAAATACCGTTGAATCCGCAGTTGACACTTTAAGCATTTGAGAAATGGGCTATTGATTTTGTGGGACCTATTAACCCATTGGGAAAGAGCACTGGTGCGAGATACATTATCACTACGACTGATTATCTCACCAGATGGGCAGAAGCTAAACCAGTGAAGGACTGTAGCGCAGTCACTGCCGTGTAGTTCATCTTTGAGAACATCCTCAACAGATTTGGATGCCCGAAAATTTTGATGAGTAATCAAGGCACTCATTTTTTGAACAGAACTATTGAGGCCCTGACTGAAGAGTTCTACATTTATCATCAGAGGAGTACACCATACCATCCTCAAGAAAATGGAACTATTGAAGCTTTCAACAAGGTACTGGAGAATGCGCTGACACAGGTATGCGATGTTAATAGGGATGATTGGGATCTGTGCATTCTGGCTGTGTTATGGGTGTACATGACTACATGCAAGAAGTTGACTGGACATACACCTTTTAGGTTGGCCTATGGGAAGGAAGTTGTCATGCCTATGGAGTATATTGTACCTAGCTTAAGGATAGCTGCATTTACAGATATGGAAGATCAAGAGGCAATAGAGGAAAGGCTTCTACACTTGGTTGGATTGGAGGAAGATTGCTTCATCACAACATTTCACCAACAAGTGCAGAAAGACAGAGAAAAAGCATGGCATGATCGCCATATCAAGAACAAGTCCTTTCAGTTAGGTGACCTAGTCCTCCTGTATGATAGCAAGTTTATGAAATTTCCTGGAAAATTTAAAATTCATTGGCTTGGTCCATATACTGTTATGCATGTTACTAATGGTGGCGCAGTTCAGTTAGCCATGTTAGCAGGAGATACCTTACCAGGTTTAGTGAATGGAAGTAGACTAAAACCCTATCGGGATAGTCCTACTTCGTAGAACCCTCAGTGATCGAAAGAAAAGGGAATTTCTAAGTGCCAAGTATAGTTGAAATTGGGCACTAGAAATGCAAAAGAGTCTGTACATAGTTTTGGGCCGATACGCGAAGTTTGATAGAAAGAATGCATGCACTGTGCAGCACTAGTCGAGAAGTGAAGCTGCGTGGATCGAAAAAAAAAGAAAAAAAAGAAAAGAAGAACCGCGCAGTACGAAGCTAAAAAAGGTAGCTGCACAGATCCAATGAAGCAGAGAAGATGCAAAGTTCAGAACTAAGAAGCAAGGCACCGTGAAGTAACCGCATCGGGAGAAGTGATGACCCACCGCATATTTCGACGCAACGCTCCAAGAAACTAGCCGTTACAATGTCGGTCGGAAAACTAGCCATTATACAGTGATTTTGCTAGCAACCGCTTGAGCATCTAACGCAGAAATAACTGTTCTAAAGAAATTAATGAAGGAAAGGACCCGAATCCTTAGTGGATTTGGCCAACTGACATTCCATTTAATGCTTTTCTAGCCGTTGATGGGTACGGCTAAGCCTAACTACGCCTATAAATACCACTGTATTTGGACTTGCGGGCGTTACCCAAACTCTGAAATTTTTCTGCGAGCCATAGCTTGAATTTGTTTACAGTGAGCGCTAAGTGATCCCGTGATTCTGTTAAGAGATTACTCAGTGAATGTATGAATATTCCACACTACAGCAAGAGTTCACAGTCAAGCATACTGTGAGGGTGTTTAAACACACAGGGATCGAAGGGTTAATGAGAACCCCCACTAAGAGGGTTGTTACAGAGTAGGGACAAGGTTCACATCGATCGCCATGACATTCTACAATTATGAAAAGCAAGGGAAAGGAACAAACAGTGGAGAACACAAAACCAAAGATGCTGAGATCCACGCTGCCAGAAGTTCCATTCAGTAATAAGGAAATCCCACTAACTTTGACCCCTCAGTATATCTCCCCGCGTGCATAGGATGCACCGGCCGTTAAGCTGTCCAGAAATGCGAAGTATGAGATACCTCTTCCACCAATATCCAAGCATGTGAAACCAGAAAAAAATATGTTGGGTAAGATCGCAGATTGTAAGTTCGAGGACCACGACTTACTTCAAATAAAAAAGGAGCTGGCCAAGCCAAGGTACCAACAATTTCAGCCAGATAAGTATATGTGCTGGAAGAAGGATGTGAAGGGAAATTTTGTGCTGGTCGCGCAGAGTTGGTTATCTGGAGTAGTGGAATCAGGATTGATAAACCTATTGAGGCTCCCGCACTTCGACTGAAGCCCAAAACTGAATGCAGTGGATTGGAACATTGGCCTGAACATCGACCTGATCCATCATATCATAGGGTTAAGCAAGCGAGGCGAGGACCCTAAGCAATTCTTTCAAGGAAAGCATAGGGACAAGGAAGTTGCCGTGCAGATGAAGTCAACACACGGTGTCTCGAAAGGAAAAAGAGGATTTGTCACAGATGATATAGCCGATGATGCTATGTGGTTCGTAACACAACTGCTAGCAAGGAAAATTTTGCGAAAGGAAAGACCTACTGAAGTATCAGCCAAAGCGGTGCTCCTTCGGGCGAAGGCCGTGTCGGGTGGAAGATTTAACTGGTGTCAATACATGTTGAATGAATTTCTAGAAGATGTGCGCGACATGCAAATGTACGGAAACAACTTTCACTATAGTTGGTTGATGGTATTGATTGATTTTGCAGGATGGAAAGACCCAAAACACTATGTTGGCCTCATCGCTGCCCACAATGACTGTAGAGGACCCATATATGTGAATATGTGGGAGAACTTAATACAAGAAAGGCAGCGCGTGTCGAATGAAGTTTTCTACACATATTTCGAGCAGCTATGCAATGTGATTGTTAAAACACCGCGGATATCCAAAGAGGTAACATCTAAATATATTCGCACCTTAAATTTTTGCACTGACATGCATTCCATTTACATTTCAGCAAAGGCACAGAAAACGAACCCATAATGGTTCCAAGGGAACTATCACATGGATGGAGCAGATATCAACCTCATTATGAAGGAATGGATAGATGAATGGAAGGTCGAAGGACCTATGATCATCGACAGTGACTACGAAGAAAGTAAACCAATTCTGACAACTATTGTCGAAGAGTCACCATCAGGAAAGAGGAAGGAGCCCGGAAGCTTAGCAAAGGAGAAGCCCCAGAAGAAGAAGCATAAAGCTTCAAAGATCTAATCAGAAGCGAAGCTCCACGATGACGATTATGAGATGATCGCATCCATGGTCACCGCACACATGGAAGATCTGTTCGCCGTAAAAGACACCAAGAATGAGGAAATTAAAGCGAGTCTGGAGCAAAATATCACTGCCTTGCAAGGCATAGTAACAAAGTTTGAGCAAGTCTAGCGAGACTTAGAATGTGGAGCTGAGTCAGAAGATAAATCAGTTGGGACATCGTAGCCCAAGCAAACACCTTTAGCTCTGACCATGGCACCAAGATCGCGCATCATCAGACTAGATCCGCTAAGTGTCATCTTACCTTGATATGAACTAGCACCAGATGTGCAAGGAGCAGAGCATGTGGACGTCGACATTGTGATGTTGCCACTTGAAGGACGACACAATCTACATCTGCAGGTTGTGGAAGAAATTCATGACCGAGAGAGGGTCATTCTCAGCCGCCACCATGAGTTGCAAGAAAATTACAAGCAACTGGAAGAAGAGAGTGTGCAGAAGGCAAAGGAGATCGACAATGCACATGAGCAATGAAAAAGGATAGAGAAAACTATCGCTTTAGTTTGGGCAATGAATCCAGAGTGTGTCGAGCAGCCATAGCTCGCAGACACTATCCTTAAGATCGACTTGGTAGTCAGTGATCTTAAGGAAGAGATCATAGACATGGAGGTGGATTATAAAGCACAGATTGCCACTCTGGAAGTGCAGAATTGTCCAAAGACACCACTTGATCAACAACAACTTAGGGCAGCAGATGTCACGTCCCCATTTTGACCCCCTTTGTGCATTAAATCGTAAATGATGTAAATATTGTTATTTAATCATGGTGAGGAGCTCAAGGCCAAGGCCCCACCATTGATTTAGCATTTTATGTATCGAAAATTAAAAAAATAGATGCCTATGGTTCTTGTGCTAGATAGGCACAATGTAAATTAAGACATCATGTAAATACGAATTTTAATGAAAAACCCACAACTAGCTATGCAATGCAACAAAGAGATGGGGACATGATTCTACAAGGAATAGGGGGGGATTATTCAAACCCTTGAGCCAATGGTGTTAATCCATGTGTCAATGAGAAAACCCATAAACCCTCAATTACCCATTCTGACTTATGCACCCAATCATTTAATTCTTCCAGAAATTGGTTGAGGCAGTTAATGCCTTGGGAATGAAGAGGCATGGCAGCCAATTTCGTGCATGGGCAAGCCATCAACGTGGGAAAAATGTACTTTTGCTTCTGGGGCAAGAAAACACCCACGAAATGGTGCCCAAAGCCATTCGAAACCCATAGTCTTTCCTCCCTCACGCAGTCTGAGCTAGCTGGGCTTTCCCCATCATGTTTTTTACTAATTTACTGCATTTTTCCATAGCTGGGAGCTCGTTTTTGTGTTGCACAGTGGTTGGGAGAAAGGGAGTCACGTTTTGGGGGTTTATAGAGGTCGTTTTTGCCCCTGAAATGCCAAAAAACGTTTTCTGAAAATGAATTTGCTCTCCCAGGGTTTATTCCCCATCTACCAGTTCGTTTTGGTTGCCCACATTTTTCAACACTTGTGTTTTGTTGTAGGGTGCATCCCTGTGTTGGTTGGAAATTATGAGCAAGAATTAGGAGTGGAAGTGGACCAGAATTGGCTTGATAAAGATAGTGAGGAGGTAACCTCTCAAGAGTATCAAAAGGGCTGGTTGCTCTTCTATGCACACCTTGAAGAACACTAGAATGGGAGGTATGGCCTGAGGGACTGTGTATTAGTGAAGGGAATACTTCCTTGTGCCAGGTGTGTAGGTATTGTGGAGACCAAGCTAGATAGATCTTGTAGAGGGTGCCCATATCTATATGGATGATCCCACTAGCTTAGCAATTCTTCCTTCCATTGCCTAACAGCCTGATAAACCCAACTGTAGCTTGGATTGGCTGATTTGGTGTATCTTTGAGCTATGTGTGAGTCTGATGTTCCCTGATTCCTTGTAGAGATCATGCCCAGCTCGGGGGTGGCAGTGTGTTGAGATATTGATGATCACAACTGGCCTATGGTTGGGTGGAACGTTGCAGTTGCATAGCCAGTTGCTTGGGACTAATTTGTTATAAGATAAGTATTCTCTTGTGTTAACTTTGCAATTATTTATTTGATGAATATCTTCAATGTATGATGGATGTGTAATTGAAATTACTTCCGTTCTGTTTTCTTATAATTATACATTTCCATATGTCTTTTTATATTACGTGAATGCTTATTTAATAAGTTCATGGGGCTAGATGTCCGGTTTTAGCATCACGATCCTCTCCATCGCACTGGTATGATGGGAGGGGACGTGACAGAATGGTATCAGAGCTGCTGGTTGCAGCATTGGACCTCTATGGGCCAAATCCGATTACAGTCACATGGGAAGGTCCCTTCCTAATCACCACAGGTCTCAGCATCGGGCCTAAATTGGCTAAGTTGAATAAAATTACAGAGGTAAGGTTACCTCCTACTGGGTAGCAGTCATCACAGAAAGAAGAAAAGAAGAATCCGAAATTGTTTTAAGTGTTTTTGAAAATTTTTGTTTAAGTCGGTTTCGGGAAGAACTCGGAAGTCTTCGCCGCAATGGCGGGAGAACTCGCCAAGTTGACCCGAAACAGCGGAAAAATTTTCTAAGTGTTTTTCGGCGTCAAAGGAAAATTTTTCGGAAGGACTCAATGAGTTGGTCCACAATAGCGGAAGAACTCGCCGAGTTGGCCCGAAACGACGAAAGTTTTCCAAGTGTTTTTCGGCATCAAAGGAAAATTTTCGGAAGGACTCAGCGAGTTGGTCCACAACAGCGGAAGAACTCGCCGAGTTGGCCCGAAACGACGAAAATTTTCCAAGAGTTTTTCGGCGTCGAAGGGAAAGTTTTAGAAGAACTCCACGAGTTGGCCCGAAATTACGGAAAAACTCGGCAAGTTGTTCTGCAACGCGGCAAAACAAATCAATAAGTTCGGCGGAAAGATGGAGAGAAATTTCGGAAGAACTTGGCGAGTTGCTCCGAAACGACGGTAGAACTCGGCGAGTTGCTCCGAAATGGCGGGAGAACTCGGCGAGTTGCTCCGAATTAGCGGGAGAACTCGGTGAGTTGCTCCTAAACAACAGGAGAACTTAGCAAGATGGTCAGAAACGGCGGAAGGTTTTTCTAAGTATTTTTCGGCGCCCAAGAGAAAATTTTAGAAGAACTCGACAAGTCACCCCGCAACAGCGGAAGGACTTGGAAAGTTGGTCCACAACGGATCGGAAGGAAAAACTAGGTCTTTGACCGAAAGAACTCAACGAGTTGGCCCGAAACAGATCGGAAGAACTCGCTGAGTTGCTCCGAAACAGGAAATTTTAGCTGTTTTTCAGGGAGATTTTCAGAATCACATTTACATCAGGGCAGCACTCTAGATAGTACAGTTGGAAAGTTTTGAATCTTGGTTGGGCCAAGAAAATCAACATCATGGATGATGCACAGGATTCCTATGAGCCTGAGACAGATGCCATGGGGGAGAACATACATGTTGAAAATGTTGAAACAGAATCTAATGGGAGAAGAAATCAAGAGACTCCTCCAGGTATTGCAGCCACCATGAGAAGCCTAAGGGTGGAGTTGCAAAGCTGTAGAGAAGACAATGAAAGGATGATTAAAGCTCAGGAAGAACAAAATCAATTGAATTCAGCCATGCTGTAGAGTTTGACATACATCCAAAGGCAAATAAACTTTGGGCATTAGACATCAAATCCAGAAAGGGGTGGGAGTAGTTCTAGAAGGAATTTCCGTAAGAGGTCCAGTAGCTCAAGAAGAGTTTCTACAGACAGAACATATACTCCAGAAATCTCTTCTAATGAATCATCTGACTCTGAAGAATCCATTGAGGGTTCAAGTTCTTCATCTCACAGGAGTAAGAGGAAGAAGCACTACAAGAACAATTCACATGGGGAATTTAATAAGGCGAAACCTCCTACATTTGATGGAGAGATAAAGTCTGGTCAAGAAGCTGAAGCTTGGTTTCTTGGGATGAGAAAGTATTTCCAAGTCCAAGACTACTCGGGAAATATGAAGGCAAGGGTAGCCACATTCAACTTGAATGGAAGAGCATCTATATGGTGGGAACACATCAGGCAAGTGAAGAAGATCAATGAAAGGAAGATTGTGTGGAAGCAGTTCAAGAAATACTTCAAGCAGAAGTACCTCTCTGATAGGTACTATGATGATAAGATCAAAGAGTTCCATGAGCTGAGATTGGGACAATTGACCATGGAAGAATATGCAAATAAGTTTTTGGAGCTGCTGAGGTATGTCAGGTATATTCGAGATGATAAGGTGAAAATTCAGCGTTTCCTGAGTGGACTACCCCAGTCATATAAAGATAGAATTGAGTTTGATGAACCTTGAACTCTAGAGGAGGCCATAAGAAAGGCTAAGTATTGCTTTGATCAAAACAAAAGAAAACCAGAATTCCATAAGGCATGGAAGGATAAGAAAAATGAAAAGTTTGATCAAAGGAAGAAGGGGTTCAAGCCTCCTCAATTCCGGAATCAACAAAGGAAACCATCACAGGTTGTGACTAAGACAACTAGGATGATGGGAGACAAGCCAAGAGATCCAAAGGAGCCAAGAGAACCACTTCAATGTTGGGGTTGTGTAGGAGACCACATGCTTAGGAACTGTCCACATCGGAATGGGAATCCAAATCAAGTTCACAACATCCAAGGAGCTGAAACTGTGGGTCAAGTGGCAAGGACAATCCCTAGAATCTATGCAGCTCTAGATGACCGCTAGGCAGATCATCAGTCAACTGTGGTTGAAGTTGAAGGTAATATTGCTAAGCAATCTGTTTCTATTTTGATTGATGCTGGATCTACTCACAGCTATGTCACTCCTAGAATTGTTGAGATTTGTTCTTTTAAGAAATTAAAGCATAGTAAATCATGGTTAGTTCAACTAGCCACTGGAACCAAGAGAAAAGCTACTGAAATTGTAGAGAAATGTCCATTAGAGATGGATGGGCTATTCACTTACACAAATCTAAATATTTTACCACTGGGATCCTATGATATTCTCATTGGAATGGATTGGTTAGAAGCACATAGGGTTAAACTTGACTGCTACAATAAGACATTTGAATGCATGGACGAAGAAGGAAACCCGAGGGCTGTAAAAGGCATTCCAAAGGTGACTTCTGTTAGACAGGTTTCAGCCATGCAACTGAAGAAGTTCTATAGGAAGGGATGTCAATTGTATGCAGCTCACATTTTAGAGGCAGCAGAGAATGAAACTCTTAAATTGGAGGACTATCATGTATTGCAAGAATTCAGGGATGTTTTTCTTGATGAGATTCCAGGACTCCCTCCAAAGAGAGACATTGAATTTACAATTGAACTTGTGCCAGGAGCGGCACCAGTGTCTAAGACACCCTACAGGATGAGTACACCGGAATTGCTAGAATTGAAAATGCAATTACAAGAGTTGCTGGAAAAGAAATACATTAGGCCAAGCATGTCCCCGTGGGGAGCACCTGTTCTATTTGTGAAAAAGAAATATGGAACACTCAGGTTATGTATTGACTACAGGCAGTTCAACAAAGTCACTGTGAAGAACAAATACCCATTGCCCCGAATTGATGACCTTTTTGACCAAATGAGAGGAGCAAAGGTATTTTCAAAGATTGACTTGAGGTCTGGTTACCATCAGGTAAGAATCAAAGAAGAAGATATTCATAAAACAACCTTTAGAACAAGGTATGGGCACTATGAGTTTGTAGTGGTACCATTTGGTCTCACAAATGCACCAGCTACATTCATGTGTCTCATGAATAATGTTTTTAGCAAGTATTTGGACAAGTTTGTTCTTGTATTCCTAGACAACATTCTCATCTATTCTAAGAATGAAGAAGAGCATGAAGAACATTTGAGAATGACAATGCAATTACTAAGGGAGCATAAGCTGTATGCAAAGTTGAGCAAATGTGACTTTTATAAAGATAGAATTCATTATTTGGGTCACATCATCTCCGACGAAGGAATATCTGTAGACCCTGAGAAGATTGAAGCCATTATGAATTGGCCAACTCCAAGGAATGTGACTGATGTGAGATCTTTTATGGGCCTTGCTGGTTACTACAGGAGGTTTATCGAAGAATTCTCCAAGGTTGCAAACCCGATCACTTCTTTTCAAGAGAAGGGGATAAGTTTGAATGGTCACCAAGATGTGAGGAAAGTTTTCAACGATTGAAGAATCTTCTTACAAGTGCACCAATTTTGAAAATTGCAAACCCAGAAAAATACTTTGTGGTGTGTACCGATGCATGCAATCATGGACTTGGATGAGTTCTTATGCAAGACAACCACGTGATATTCTACGAGTCAAGAAAGTTGAAGGAGCATGAGAAGAACTATGCTACTCATGATATAGAACTTACAGCCATAGTACATGCTTTAAAGATGTGGAGGCATTACTTAATGGGAAGAAAATTTGAGTTAAGGACAGACCATTGTGGTCTGAAATACTTGTTTGATCAACCAACTTTAAATGCTAGGCAAGCTAGATGGTTGGAATTTTTGTGTGAATTTGATTTTGAAATCAAACACATAAAAGGGAAAGAAAACAAGGTGGCTGATGCACTAAGCAGGAAGGTACATGAAATGCATGTGGCAGCACTTAGTACTTGCCAACCAGATTTGAAGCAGCAGATTGTTAACCATATTGTTGAGGATGAAGTGTACGTGCAGATAAAGGACAAATTGCAGCAGCAAGACCTTGGCAAGAAGTATGAAGGCTATCATTTGGAAGAAGGTGGACTTCTTACTTATAAGAATAGAGTCTATATTCCAAATGCGACATATTTGAGGAGGATTGTTATGGATGAAATCCATAAAGCTCCATACTCTGGTTACCCAGGATATCAGAAAACAATTGCTACAGCAAGAAAATATTATTTCTGGCTAGGCATGAAGAAGGATGTCGCTGAATACATTTCTAAGTGCATGAAATGTCAGCAGGTGAAGGTTGAACACCAACACCCCATAGGTTTATTGCACCCAGTGCCAATTCCAGAATGGAAATGGGAAATAATTTCCATGGATTTTATTACAGGATTGCCAATGACTATGAGACAACATGATTCCATCATGGTTGTGGTGGACAAGTTAACAAAGGTAGCACATTTCATACAAGTTAAGTCCACACATAAAGCCGATGCCATTGCAAATATTTTCATGAAGGAAATTTTCAGATTACATGGGTTGCCTAAGGAAATAATTTTTGAGAGGGATACCAAGTTCACTTCCAATTTTTGGAAAGGTCTCTTTGCAGATTTGGGTACACAGTTGAACTTTAGCACCGCGTACCATCCTCAAACAGACGGGAAAAAAGAAAGAGTAAATCAGGTGCTTGAAGAGATGCTTCGCATGTATGTAATGGACAAGCCATCCAAGTGGGAGGATTATCTACACTTGGTAGAGTTTGCATATAATAATGGGCAGCAAGAATCATTGGGAATGAGTCCATATGAGGCTTTATACGGCAGAAGGTGTAGGAGACCAGTGACTTGGGACAATCCAGTGAACATAATTGTACTTGGGCCAGAATTGCTTAAGGAAATGGAACAAGAGGTTGCAAAGATCCGAAAAATTTAAAAGCAACCCAGGATAGACACAAAAGCTATGCAGATAAGCATAGGATCCATAGGGAATTCAGTGTTGGGGATCATGTGTATCTTAGAGTGAGGCCAAGGAAGGGTTCCTTGAAGCTTGGGAGTTGTGCCAAGCTATCACCTAGATATTGTGGGCCATTTGAAGTGCTTGAAAGAATAGGGCCAGTTGCATATAGACTTGCATTTCTTGCTAGAACTAAAGCTCATAATGTTTTTCATGTCTCTTTACTTAAGAAATATGTACATGATCCTAACCATGTGATTAATTGGGATGTGATCCAGGTGGAACCCGAGGGAGAGTTCCAAACCGATCCATTGCGCATCCTAGGCAAGAAGGTAACATTGCTCCGGAACCGAGCCATCGAACAGGTAAAGGTGCAATGGAAGCACTACGGTCCCGATGAGGCTACATGGGAGCTGGAGGATGCCATGAGGGTGGCATATCCATTTTTGTTCAGTTTTGATGAGCACTGAGGACAGTACTGATGTAAGGGGAGGGGAATGTCACGTCCCCATTTTGACCCCCTTTGTGCATTAAATCGTAAATGATGTAAATATTGTTATTTAATCATGGTGAGGAGCTCAAGGCCAAGGCCCGACCATTGATTTAGCATTTTATGTATCGACAATTAAAAAAATAGATGCCTATGGTTCTTGTGCTAGATAGGCACAATGTAAATTAAGACATCATGTAAATATGAATTTTAATGAAAAACCCACAACTAGCTATGCAATGCAACAAAGAGATGGGGGCATGATTCTACAAGGAATAGGGGGGGGATTATTCAAACCCTTGAGCCAATGGTGTTAATCCATGTGTCAATGAGAAAACCCATAAACCCTCAACTACCCATTCTGACTTATGCACCCGATCATTTAATTCTTCCAGAAATTGGTTGAGGCAGTTAATGCCTTGGGAATGAAGAGGCATGGCAGCCAATTTCGTGCATGGGCAAGCCATCAACGTGGGAAAAATGTACTTTTGCTTCTGGGGCAATAAAACACCCACGAAATGGTGCCCAAATCCATTCGAAACCCATAGTCTTTCCTCCCTCACGCAGTCTGAGCTAGCTGGGCTTTCCCCATCACGTTTTTCACCAATTTCCTGCATTTTTCCATAGCTGGGAGCTCGTTTTTGTGTTGCACAGTGGCTGGGAGAAAGGGAGTCACGTTTTGGGGGTTTATAGAGGTCGTTTTTGCCCCTGAAATGCAAAAAAACGTTTTCTGAAAACGAATTTGCTCTCCCAGGGTTTATTCCCCATCTACCAGTTCGTTTTGGTTTCACACGTTTTTCAGCACTTGTGTTTTGTTGTAGGGTGCATCCCTGTGTTGGTTGGAAATTATGAGCAAGAATTAGGAGTGGAAGTGGACCATAATTGGCTTGATAAACCCGGTGAGGAGGTAACCTCTCAAGAGTATCAAAATGGATGGTTGCTCTTCTATGCACACCTTGAAGAACACTAGAATGGGAGGTATGGCCTAATGGACTGTGTATTAGTGAAGGGAATACTTCGTTGTGCTAGGTGTGTAGGTATTGTGGAGACCAAGCTAGATAGATCTTGCAGAGGGTTCCCATATCTCTATGGATGATCCAACTAGCTTAGCAATTCTTCCTTCCATTGCCTAACAGCCTGATAAACCCAACTGTAGCTTGGATTGGCTGATTTGGTGTATCTTTGAGCTATGTGTGAGTTTGCTGTTCCCTGATTCCTTGTAGAGATCATGCCCAGCTCGGGGGGTGGCAGTGTGTTGAGATATTGATGATCACAACTGGCCTATGGTTGGGTGGAACGTTGCAGTTGCATAGCCAGTTTCTTGGGACTACTTTGTTAGAAGATAAGTATTCTCTTGTGTTAACTTTGCAATTATTTATTTGATGAATATCTTGAATGTATGATGGATGTGTAATTGAAATTGCTTCCGTTCTGTTTTCTTATAATTATACATTTCCATAAGTCTTTATATTATGTGAATGCTTATTTAATAAGTTCATGGGGCTAGATGCCCGGTTTTAGCATCATGATCCTCTCCATCGCACTGGTATGATGGGAGGGGATGTGACAGCAGAAGTGCAAGCTACTGCAGATAGAATAGCCAATGAAGTGGCTAAGTGCCAAACCTTGCTAGATGAGGTGATAAAAGTGTTCACTGCGCTACAAGAGGACCCTGAACTGTTGGAGGTCCAAACCACTTTGAAGGAAAAGCAGGCAGCATTATATGCCCTGGACACGGAGGTGAAGGCCCTGCCGCCAAAAGATAGAATTCGTAGATTTCCCGAAGTCAGAGAACTGAAAAGAGAACTTAAAGTGTTGAGATATAGGGAGGCTGAAGCTGGAGATAAATCACAGCCCCTAGAAGAAGAGGCCCATGCAATATCACAAGAGATTGAGGAAAAGCTGAAGGAGCTCTGCGACACACAGGACTAAGTATAAGAGTAAACTGGGGATGACATAACACTTGATGTATTGGAGATAGTCAAGCAAATTGAGCAGGATACGAAGGAGACAGTTGTAAAGTTGAGTGCAACATATCAAGAGTTTGTTGCCAAGTTAGCTCCGTAGGAGGAAGAGAAGCTAGGAGAACTAGAAGTTGAAAGCGGCTCGGGGACGAGCCACATGTAAGTGTTAGGGGCCTGTTGGGCCTAGTAAGGAATTTTTGAGAAGAACAGTTTTGGAGCTACAAGGATACAGCACAATGCAGCATCGATAGAGTAAGAAAGTCAGCGCCGCGAAGGTTACAGTGCTGCGGAGTACCAGCGCTACGAAGAGAGAGTGCTGCGAAGAGCCTGATCCGCGAAGATCCAGCAAGGCATAGTTTTGGAAGGAAAATGGTACAAATTTCGGTGAGACCATCGACAGTCTATTTTTGGTTACGATACTCCATGGTTCCCAGGAGACGGGTAAGGAGTGATGCCGAAGGAAACCGACCGATCGCACAAGCAAAGGTAGCACTACATGAACCGACCGCACAAAACCGTTAGAGAAGGAACGACGGGGTGAAAGCGACCTGTCGACATGCACTCGACAGGGGGGATGAAAGCGACGTGACCACGCGCAGAAGGATGGCCACGACGAAGAGTCATTATCAGAGCCTAAAATTCCTAGTTAGCGGGGTAACCGAACCAGTTTTGGGGAACCTTAGGGTTTTTGAGCCTATGCATTGTAAAGACGTGACCTATGGGTAGCTGAGTGCACATATTATAACTATTGTACCCTTCCCAAAGATAATATAACAACAGTTCCTGTGGACGTAGCTCCCATCCTGGGGGTGAACCATGTTAAATTCTGTGTTATGTGCTTGGATCTATGTATTTGCTTATGTGAATGGTTAAGATCTGGTTTATGAGCTCATGTGTTTTGCTTTTATATGTATTCGCCACAAGGATAATGCTGGGAATAATATGTTGGTTCCTCGAACATCACAGAACATGCGTCTTTATAGAAAACCTCAATAACAGTTATACAAGCCAACATCTTGCCGCTTCTGCCACCACGATTGCCATGGTCTTGTTGCAGGAGGACAACAATGCCCAGGAACATGTGATCTACTATTGATGTCCAATTTTTCCATCACTTTTGATCATTAAAAATGCTCTATTGGCACTACTTTTGCCATTTTTGGTGTATTAATTCATACTTCTTGCCATTCAAACCACCATTCGAACTCAAGTATGAAATTATTTAAATATCTCATGAATCTTGATTGATTATCATCATTTTATGGTTAATTAACGTTAATCTGACATTTCTAGACTTGCTAGGCACATAGTCTTCATTTTGCAGGCTATGGTTTTCAAACGAACTCTCATCCAGATGCGCATTCACACTAAAGACGTCCATTCGCATTCAGACCTTTGTTCAGCCCTCCGTTCATACCCTCAGATTCGTTGGTTAGAATATTCCAGGGCATTGAAGGCAAAAACCACAACGTGGGTTCTGTTGGCAACGTGGCCCTTATAGTTCGTGAGCCCTTGTTCGGGAAGATCCGCATTCCCACTCACCCAACCTGCCAACACATCAACTGCTCATGTGAAGGGAACCAACACGCACAAAATCAGGAAGACGGCCTGTGCATTGTAATAGGTCGTTGTTATAGCAGTAAAGACCTCCTATTTTTAGAGAGGTCGACCACTGAAAGGGTTGATTGGATCTCTCTTTGTAAAAACTATATAAAGACGTCTCAGGTTGAGAAACGCAGGAGGACAGCTATATATAAAAATGTTGTGTAACTTTGATTCAGTTTAATAGAAAGACTTTGCTTCAGCTGTTGATGATCATTCTCATTTTTTTTTAATGGTTGGTGACTTAATAGATTAGGAGATAAACCCTTGTTGCTGGGAAGGGCCCCTCAACAATCAGAGGTTCCATTTGTGTATATTCAACAGTTTCATTTTACATTTGCAGATAAGTTATTTTTTGTTTTTACATGTATATGGTTCGTTTTCCTATAGATAACATTTTGCTTTGTATGAAATACAAATTTTCTGTGCTTTTATGTAATTTATAGCTTCAGAATCCATTCGGCCAGCCATTCGCACCATTAGTTCAGACTGTCTTTCAGACCTCCTTTCAGTCTTTCATTCGAACTTAGACAGAATTTTCCAGAATTTGCAGTCATTTCCAGAATTGTCAATATTGTGTTTTATGCATAGATAGTTAGTTAGAGTCTAGGTTGATTTCTAGTACTTTAATATGTTTTGTAGCTAGTTTTATTAGTGATGAAATCCATTTGTATTCAGCATATGTTTCACTGTTTAAATGAGAAGTAGTTCTGGTTTAAGTATAGTAGCATAGTTATCTTTTTGTTTATGGCATAAGTAGTTTATGAAATGTTTCCATTTGCTCGCATATCTAGAACCTAGATTAGTATAAACTTGTTTACAATGCTCTCATAGAGTTTATTAAAGCTCAGTTTGCCTTATTTCTGAAATTAGTTTAGTGTTTCATTTCAAGTTCTTCATCCAAGCTTCTAATTAGTCTTTTACTTTTATTTACATAGTGTTTTGTTGTTCAGACTTGGTTTAGTTTCATTATTTCAAGTTATTTCATTTCTGTAAGTAGAATAGACTAGGAACTAGTTCCAATCCAAGTTTAATAAGCTCATTTGTATTAGATGCATTAGTTTTCAGAGTTTGATGATTACAAGTTCACATAGTTTAGTCAGAGTATAGGTTCACTTTCCAAGTTATAGATCAGTTTTGTTGCACTTTCATATTTGTCTTAAATCATAGTTTGATTTGCAGTAGGGATAGCGTAGGAGTACTTTTGTTTTTGCTGTAGGTATTTGATATTGATAGGCATGTGCATGAGTTAGATAAGCATCTCAGAAGAATTCATAGAGATCAAGTAACTTAGACTTAGTATTTCTCAAGCAGAGCTAGAATTTTCCAAATAGTGTTTCATTTCGAATACCATAGTTAGTTTGTCGTTTGCTTATGGATCAACAGTAAGTTACAATGTTTAATATTTCTTGTAATTGGTCTATCTTTAGTTTTCACATCTTTGTAGAAGTCAAATTAGATTTATTTCCATTTTGCATTTCTTTAGCTTTCGTAAGTCATTTAGATGCAGTAGTTCTTCAAGATGATTGGAACTAGGTAGTTTGCTTATCATTCATTGCTAATAATGCATGCATAAATCTTAGATCAACATTTCTTCTTGCTTCATAGTGAAGTTGAATTTCATAGGTTGTTTAATTAGTTTGTTTTCCTTAGATAGTAAAGTTTCTTGCTTTTACATAGTTAGTTGGCAAACTGAATTGTTTTATAGATTAGGACTTTGATGGTCTTTGCTTTTATAGACTAGCTTGGTTTTGTTTAAGTCTTGTTTTTAGATTAGTATTGTCTTTGTAGTTTCAATTATTGTCCATAGAGTAGACTAGTATAGATTGATACTATTCTGATTTGTTGGTTAAGTCTAATTAGCTTAGTAGTTTTATTTTTAAGTTTGACTCAGTTTTTCGTTTTGAAAGATCCTTAGATCTTTTCATTATTAAATATTTCTAAGGTCTGCCGAGCCGATATCTTAGGTACCCTTCTACCTTAGCATATATTTTGTGACATCTCTAAGCTTACCAACCCCAGTCGATAATTAAATATTTGGTGAATTCATTTAGACAATAAAACACCCAACATTTTGGCACCATTGCCGAGGAGTTGTAGATAGGTAGAATTTTCCTTTTGAAACTTAGTGATAGGCTAGTGGCAGGTGAGCGGTAAGACGAGAGGTAAGAACTTGCGCATCTGTTATAACAGGCATCCCCAAAACCCATCAGTAGTAGTAATGCAATTAGGTTTTTCTTTAGTTGTAGTTTTGTTTTCATGAATAGGTTTAGAGATTCAAAAGGTAGATACATTAAAACTAGCCTTCCTACTAAAATTCCCACTAACATCGGGGGGCGTGCCACCCCAACTACTAACTCAATAGAAAGGTATCAGAAAACAAACAAAGGGGATAGTCCTACTTGCAAAGCCAAAGAAATTCTTTCTGGGGACCATTCAGGGGGAACCATAGAGACATCAGAAAAGTCAGACCATAAATAAACACCACTAGAAGAACCTCAAGTTCATATTGAGACTGAACTTAGACAAGATGAAGCTCAAAAAGATAAATCATTAGAACCTCTTAATCCTCCATTAGCTTCAAAACCCAAAGACACTACCTTCTCAATAGTAGGTGGTCCAAATATAGTAGACTTTGTTGATCCTGCACAAGTCGACACTCTTTTTGACAACAATTGTAGGACCTTCAAAACTGGACTCCCACGTAGCTGGTAATTCCTCTCCTAAAAAGAGGAATACTATCCCTGAAATAGAACGTTGGTACATCCCATATTCACTAAGAAAAGAAAAACATAGGTATTCTCTCTTTGGAAATCAAGTCTACATGGAGAATGAAGATAATGATGAGGTGAGACACAATGAAGAAGAGGGAGAAATTTGAACTGAAGGAACTTTTGGATTTCCTATTTTAGATATTGCAAAGGATGTGACCATGAAAAACATGCCTCCTTAATCATTACCTACCTTTTATGGGAAAAGTAGTGAGGATCCGAATACATTCTTATTTGAATTCGACATTTTGTGTAGGAGCTATAACTACCTACAAGATGGCCAAAAGCTAAAACTTTTCCCTGCCACATTAAAACATTCCGCTCTTCGATGGTTCATGGGGTTAGGAGAATCTAGTATTAGTGATCCGGATTTTGGGAGCTGAGAACCGGAAGGCTTGAATGCCGAGAGAGGAGGAGATTAAGCATGCAAATCTATCATAAAATTCACATGAAAACCCTAATATTGCATAAGAATAAGCATGAACAAAAACACATGAAGTGAATGGGAGGTGAGGCTCAAAGAGGAGCCCCACCTCTAAAACTAATTACCAATAACTCACTCAGATCTAAATAATCTCACAATGAACAATAGAAAATAGGAGAGAAACCAAATGAGTAACTTGATATCATGAGAAGGCTTGCTAGGCCTTTATATAGCATTATTACAATGTGTTTTGAGGCTATACCATGGGCCAAAACTATGTGCTACTAAATACCATGGATGAGAGAGGGTGGCCTCTCTATTTAATACTTTAATGGCTTATACATCCGAATTTAGACCATATGCCCCCTAAAATTCAGATCATTCCTCCCCCCTTAGAAAATGATGGTCCCCATCATTTCATGCTAAAAAAAGACCCATGATTACAATGTGCTAGCTACCAATGAAGAGAAAGGTTTTGTGTGGTTGACCCATAACCGTGGGTTTTGTGAGGTTGACCCATAACCGTGGGTTTTGCAAGGGTGACCCATAACCATGATGGCAATGAAAAGCTTGATTCCAATGAAGAGAAGAGTTTTGTGTGGTTGACTCAAAACCATGGGTTTTGTGTGGTTGACCCATAACAGTGGGTTTTATGTGGTTGACCCATAACCATGGTGGCAATGACAAGCTTGTTTCCATTGAAGAGAAGGGTTTTGTATGGTTAACCCATAACCGTGGGTTTTGTGTGGTTGACCCACAACCATGATTACAATACATAACTATGGGTTTTTTTTGGTTGACCCATAACCATAGGTTTTGTGTGGTTAACCCATAACCATGGGTTTTGTGTGGTTGACCTATAACCATGATTACATTAAGATTTTTTAAAAATCGAAAATTCATGAACTTTGGTGTAGTTGACGTCTTGCTGCAAATCCATTCATAGCTTCTGATGCATGTACTGAAATTGAATTCCATTGAAGACCCATTTGAGATCTCGAAGAGACCTTTCCATCCATATAACATACTTTCTTTGGGGTGGCCCAGAGATTGAGAAAATGTTTGTTGAAGCTCAAGAGATGCGCGCACACTATTTTGCAGACATCTGTTGCTTCAATCGATGATATCTCTCAAACTAGAAAGCCAAATAAAAAACCATGAAATACCCATTTTAGCTGACAGAAATAGATTTCCAATGAGCTATGGTAGATCCTCTGAAACGCTATATGGAGTCTGTAGCACTTGTTTAAAGTGTTTGTACGTCCGGCCGCATTGTGTACAAACATGTGTTACTTCAAACAAGCATATCTCACAAACCAACAAACGAAATGAAATTCCGTGAAATGCCCATTTTAGCGAACGAAAAGAGCTTTCTAATGAGATATGGTAGAGTCTCTAAGACATTCTATGGAGTTAGTAGTACTTCTTTAAAGTTGTTGTATGTACGGCCGCATTATGCACAAACATATGCTACTTCAAACAAGCATATCTCACAAACCGGGAAACAAAATGAAATTCCATGAAATACCCATTTGAGCTGACAGAAATACCTTTCCAATGAGTTATGGTAGAGCCTCTGAAACCTCCTATGTAGTCCATGGAACCTGTTCAAATTTTGTTGAATGTGAGAGTGTTGAATATAGAGATGCCAAGGGTTTGTAGAGAAGCATGGGTTGTAGAGGTTGTGGAACCTCCGTTGAACCCGCATAATCCTTCAAAATATTGTCCCAATGGAGAGCGTACCCACTCTGATACCACTGATCCAGATTTTGGGAGCTGAGAACCTGAAGGCTTGAATGCTGAGAGAGGAGAAGATTAAGCATGCAAATCTGTCATAAAATTCACATGAAAACCCTAATATTGCATAAGAATAAGCATGAACAAAAACACATGAAGTGAATGGGAGGTGAGGCTCAAAGAGGAGCCCCACCTCTAAAACTAATTACCAATAACTCACTCAGATCTAAATAATCTCACAATGAACAATAGAAAATAGGAGAGAAACCAAATGAGTAACTTGATATCATGAGAAGGCTTGCTAGGCCTTTATATAGCATTATTACAATGTGTTTTGAGGCTATACCATGGGCCAAAACTATGTGCTACTAAATACCATGGATGAGAGAGGGTGGCCTCTCTATTTAATACTTTTATGGCTTATACATCCGAATTTAGACCATATGCCCCCTAAAATTCGGATCAATTAGAACTTAGGAAGACATGAAGACTGCATTTTTACGAAAATATCAAGATTAATGAAAAACTAAGGACTCTCGGAATGACATTTTCAAAATACAACAACTTGAAGACGAGAGCCTAGAAGAATATCTCGAAATATTTAACTATGTATTGCATAAATAAAAATATAGTGACCTTCAAGAAGATGTAGTAAGGACACTCTTCCTTAAGGGAATCTTAGAAGAATTCTTAGAAAACCTTAACCTCATGGCAATATGAGACATCTCTCATAAGTCTTTCACACAGATTTGTGAGATGTGTAGGAATTACTCTAGAAGTAGAGGGAAAAGTGGGAGACACTTTCAGGAATCTTATACTAGAAACCTAACAGGAAATACCTCTAGTCCTGGTGGAGTTACAAGGGTAGAGTTGGGAAACCTATTAGAAAACTTCAAAACAAATATTGTAGGAGCTATGGGTTCTCAACTAGATGCACTACAAGATAAGAAGAGACAAGATGAAGAGCATGCCACAATGAGTATTTTATGTCCCAGGTGCAGAACTAAACATCCCCAACAGGAATGTCCATTAAATAATGTTTTAGTATGTCACCTTTGTACATAAGAACATCCAACTGATAACTGTCCATCGTTTCCTAGGTTGCAAGCCGTATATAAGAGTGGAAATTTTGGTGAGACATCTAGGAGGCCTTGGCAACCTAGAGATCAACCATCATATCAGGATCAATCATTACAATTTCCACCCTATTACCATCCTTATCAACCACCTCAACAATGGAACACTTCAAATTGGAAAAATTGGCCACCTCAGTATCCTCCTTAGAATGCTCAACAACAACAATGGGCACATGGATGGAGAGGACAAGCATATGCTCAACCACCTCCTCCTATGCCTAACTATCCTTACCCACCTAATATCCAGTAACTCTTTCCTGTATTTGTACCTCCTTCACTACCCCCTATCACAAATCAACCTCATCATTTTCAAAAAATGATTCCCCCAAGACCCACAATATTACCTGCACAACCAATACCAAACCCTAACAATAAACCAACTCAAGCTCTTAACGGCATTGGGTTACAACCTCTTCCATCTTATGTCATATCAACCGCACCAGTGCATGAAATTCAATTGTGGTTTGGAAGAGTTTTGCAAGATCAACCCAAATCATCAGCTGTCATCTGAGAAGAGAATGAAGAAGAAGATTTACCTAGTGAAATTCTGAATGATTCCATTCTCAAAGATGTGGTTATTCCAAAAAATTCAACACACAACCATCCTCATAAAGAAGTAACTCCAAGAGAAAAAGCACCCCCATATCCGAAGCGTCTAGTAATAGAGAAACCTACAACTTATCCAGAGTATGATATCATTAATGAACTTAAAAATATTTGTATCAGAATCCCTTTATTACAAGCTATTAAAGACATACCAATTTATAGTAAGGTGATAAAGGAACTCTGTATTAAAAGACTAGGTAAGAAACATAAAGACCCTTCGACAATTCATGTCATAGGTGAAATACCAGATTACATAGCAGATCAGCCTAGAATTCCAAAGTATACAAACCCAGGAAATCCCGTGGTAACTATTATCATCAATAATATCGCTATAGATAACACACTTATCGATCTAGGGGCTGCTATTAACCTGATGACTACCACAGTTTTGGAAGCTCTCCATTTGGGATAGTTTCTCCATCCTACCCCAACAATGCTGGAATTAGCAGACCGCACTATGGTACAGCCTGTTGGAGTCCTAGATGATATTATTGTATCAGTGGCTTCATGGGAATATCCTGTGGACTTTATGGTCATACAATCAAAGGATACTTCCAAAGGACACCCTATTATTTTGGGAAGACCTTGGCTAGCCACTGCTAATGCATTTATAGGATGTAGGGATGGAGAGATGATTATCTCTGATGGGTTATCTATAAGGAAACTTACTCTATACCCACCAGCACAACTAGTAACCGAAAATATATTTTTGTTAGATTGTCCTTTTGGGGATGAAAACTTGGAAGAACTTTCACTTGTTAGTGATTACTCCTGGGCACTTCAAGAACAAACTACCGAAAATGTGTTGAATCAATTTGTCTCTTCCAAAAAATGTATAGACTTTCCCCAGTCCTTTTCCCAACTTGATTGAATTTTTGGAGATGAATTCCAATAAAACATGAGCCTCTCAACATTTACAAATAATCCTTGTGTCTTTGCAATCGAAGAACATATAGGATCCTATACCATACCTTGTGAGGTCAATCCTGAAAAGTTTCTACACATAAATGCAGGATTAGATGAAAATCAACAAAAGCAGTTATTAAATGTTCTTAAAAGTCAAATTGGATCATTTGCATGGGAATACACTGATATGAAGGGTATACAACCAGATACTTGTATTCACCACATTTACACAGACGCAAACATACCTCCTGTAAGGCAGCCTCAAAGAAGGATGAATCCATCCCTAAAGGATATAGTCAAAGAGGAGTTACAAAAACTTCTCAATGCTGGTTTCATCTACCCAATTTCTAATAGTAAATGGGTATCTCCTCTAGTAGTAGTTCCAAAGAAAGTTATAGGGAAATGGCGTATCTATGTTGACTTTTGAGAATTAAATAAGGCCACTCTGAAGGATTACTTCCCTTTACCTTTCATTGATCAGGTTCTATATACCTTGTCAGGGAAACAATATTTTTCCTTCCTCAATGGGTATAGTGGATACAATCAGATCTTGATAGCACCTGAGGATCAAGACAATACCACCTTTACTTGTTATTAGGGAACATATGCTTATAGGGTTTTACCATTTGTCCTATGCAATGCACCTGCCACTTTCCAGCGTGCAGTCCTAGGAATTTTTGCTGACCTTATACATGACTGTGTAGGAGTATACATGGATGATTTTACAGTATACGACAATACCTTCAAGAAGCCCTTGATAACCTTGAAACAGTTCTTATTTGGTGCCAAGAAACAAACTTAGCCCTTAGTCATGAAAAATGCAAGATGTTATTAACCGAAGGTATAGTTTTGGGACATCATGTCTCCCTTCAAGGAATCAAGGTGGATCCTGCCAAGATAGAAATAATTGTTAATCTCCCTCCTCCAAAAATTCAGAAGGAGGTGAGAAGCTTCCTTGGCCATGCAGGCTATTAGAGACGTTTCATTGAAAATTTCACCAAAATAGCTGCACCTATGTTCAAATTACTGATGAAAGATACAGACTTTCAATGGATTGAACCTTGTCAACATGCTTTTGAAACTTTAAAGGCAAAGCTATCAGTGGCACCAATACTTAGGGGCCCCAATTGGTCCCTTCCCTTTCATATATCCATTGATGCTTCCAACATGGCCATAGGAGGAGTCTTAGGTCAAAAGGAAGGACAAGCATCATATGCCATTTACTTTGCTTGCAAGAATTTGACTCCTGCAGAATCAAAATACACTATTATTGAAAAAGAGTTTCTGTTAGTAGTCTATGCTATTAATAGATTTTGTCACTACATCACAGGCTATGAAGTATTTGTACACACAGACCACTCTAGCGTTAGATTTCTAATGAACAAACCAATCACGAATGGCAGGGTGACTCGGTGGCTTCTTTTACTACAAGAATTTAACATCACTGTTGTTGATTGTCTCGGTCGAGAGAATCTGGTAGCAGATTTCCTCTCTCGTATTCAAATTGATGATAGTGCTAGTCCCGTTGATGATAGCTTTCCTGATGAACATTTGTTCGCTATGTCTGTTCGAACCCCTTGGTTTGTAGACATAGCCAATTATTTGGCAACAGGGAAGTTACCAAACCATCTCTCCCCACCTGAGAAAAGTAGAATCATAGTTCAAAGTTCTAATTACTCTTGGGTTGAGAATGACCTTTTTCATACTGGTATTAATCTTATTATCAGACGATGTGTACGAGAGGATGAGATGGCAGAGATCCTCCATGCATGTCATGGTGGACCATGTGGTGGGCACTTTTCTGATAAGAGAACAACTTACAAAGTGTTGCACTTTGGATATTATTGGCTAAGCATTTTCAAAGATGCTTCCAAATATGTCAAGGGATGTGACAGTTGTCAAAGAATGGGTAGACCTATGTCATCTGATGAGATGCCCTTGCAGCTTCAGGTTATGATCGAGCCTTTTGAAAAATGGGCTCTGGATTTTGTATGACCAATTTCCCCTATGTCTCACAAAAAGAAGTATATCCTAGTTTGTATAGACTATGTCACTAAATGGGTGGAAGCTAAAGCCTTATTCCGAGCCACATAAAAATATGTGTTTTTATATGAAGAGATATTTACCTGATTTGGTGTACCTAGGGAAATTGTCACGAATCAAGGATCTCAGTTTACCTCCATTTTAATGAAAGAACTTATTGAAAAATATGGTATTAGACATTGCAAATCTTCACCATATCACCCACAAGCTAATGGTCAGGTGGAAAGCACAAATAAGGTATTAGAGGCCATCATGACCAAGACTATCTAGTTACACCATAAAGACTAGGCAGATAGGCTTCCAGAAGCCTTGTGGGATTATAGAATAACTTAGAGAAATACCACTGGCCACACACCGTATGAACTTGTTTATGGTAAACAAGTTCTTCTACCTATTGAGTTTCAAGTAAAAACATTTCGTATGGCTGCACAGTTAGGGATGATTATGGAAGAAGCACAAAGACAACGAATCCTGCAAATAAATGAATTAGATGAAATTAGACAAGATGGAATTCAACGCACAATTCTAATACAAAATAAACGCAAAAAGTATTATGATAAATATATTAAACAAAAGCAATTCAAAACTAGAGATTGGGCATTACTATTTGAATCGAGGTATAAAAACTTTAAAGGTAAATTGACTACTCGTTGGATGGGTCCATACGAAATTGTTACAGCTTTGATAATGGATATGTTGAAATTAAAACTATTGATGATTTGCAAATTTCTTTTGTTGTAAACGGACATAGACTAAGACTTTATCATCAACCAATATCTAAACAGGATTTTGTGCAGAATGTCTCACAACAGAAGGAGATGGAGCTGGTTGAAGGGGAAGTTCCTCCTTCTCCTAGTTCTTGAACTTATTTTTGGGTTATATTTATTTGTACAATTGTAAATATATCTTTGTTTCTTTAAATAAACAAGAGTCATTTCTGACAGCTGGTTGCATTTTCACAGGGATTTTAATCTTTGTACATATGTTTTTGCTTTGGATAAATTTGGATCATTAATTGACAAGTGGTTTGCAGTATGGAACTTTATCTCTATAACCAGCTCATGAAGATCATTATCCGAAGAGGTAAGTGCTCTGTAAACTCATAACACATCTCAATTCCTTCTCTTCTGGTTATTTTTAAGAATTGGAAATTTATAGTGAAAAGTTAAAGTTTTCTTTATATCATTTCTAACCACTTCTCTTTTATGATTGTTAGTTTTATTTTTATGCTTTTATATGTTGTATTTGAAACATACATGCACATTCCTGATCTATCATTAGAATAGTTGCTCAAGACCTACTTTAATTATCATGAATTTCAAAGATCTATTCAACACCTATGGACCACTAGTTCATCCCAGACTCATTATCAAAACTTGTCTCTTAAGCATTTAAAAAAAAAAGGTAGCCTGGGAGTAAGTGATATTTCTATTTATGGGGAACATTACTGATATTTTTATGATGAAGATAGACTGAGAGGTCAAGGAACAACTTTAGGTTATTCTCTTTTGGCATGCTTTATAATCCAAACTATTACAAATAAAGTTACTCATAAGGTTAGATCTAAAAATTTGAGTTATGTGCTTAACAAGCTTAATACACTCTAGTGCTAACCGGATTCCATATACTAAAATCATTATACAAGGTAAACCCGTCGGGGTACTGAACAAGATCGCTGGTAGCGGGTCCATGCTAAGTAAAATTTTAAACAAGGAAGCTCGGTAAATGCAAGTAAACCCGCTGGGTACTGAACAGGCTCGTTGGTAGCGGGGCTCTGCTTGCATGGTACCAAGGTAAACCCACTGGGGTACTGAACAGGCCTGCTGGAAGCGGGGAAATACCAGGTAAAAGAGAAATGGTTAATACATTTCTATACACATGACTCATCTAAAACAAACAACTTGAGTATACGAATACATATTTAGGCCAATTATTTATACTGTCATTAGAGAATGGCTGTAAGTTAGACTTGGACCCTGTCATCTAATTCAAACAATACCTAGGATGTTGTTATCCTAGAAGTGGGATCCATAACCATAGGAATCTAACGAACTCCAGAGTAACCTTAATTTGTATTCTTTGGATGACAAGAGATATTTCAAAATGAGTCATGCATGACTGGTTTTCCTATGGAATTTTCACATCGCCTGCACTATCATGATTCAGGTGGTCTTCCTGAGCACTGTTATTTTTTGATGAATTTGCATATATGAATCATCTCCATTATTAGTTAGTATATATTTTTCTTACAAAAAAAAAAAACAACTTTTCGAGTTATATGCTGATTTTCATTTAGAAATATTTGAATATCGATCAGTTTTTATTTTTGATGGCTTGAGGACACGCCATATTTTTGGTTTGGGGGAGGATCAAAATTGTCTTTATTTTCTGATTATTTAAAAAAAAAAAGGTTCATTTATCTCTGATAAAGTGATATGTGTTTCAGGAATAATGCAAGTAGCAGAAGAAAGATTCTACTGATCCATGATAAATAAAGAAGAGCGCGATTGAAGATTTAGAAAAGCAAGTTTACGTCATCCTTTTGTGTGCTGGCAGCCTCAAAAAAATATCTGCATAATCAGTAGCAGTCAGATCTAGCAAAGCACATCTTGTACAGATAAAAGGTCTTTATGAAGGGTCGAATGATGATCCAAATGAAGTGACGAATGAGGCAAATGAATGAGATGTCGAATGAAGCATTGAATGACGATCCAAATGAAACCATAGCTTCTAACATCATGATTAAGTGTGCTAAGATATCTAATTTTTGAATTTTGACTATAAATCTAATTGACTAACCACATCAGGGACTATCAAATGTCATATCTGCACACCATCTCATTCTTCAACTCATCTCGACTCTACCAAACGAATCAAATTTATCTCTGATAAAGTGATATGTGTTTCAGGAATAATGCAAGTAGCAGAAGAAAGATTCTATTGATCCATGATAAATAAAGAAGAGCGCGACTGAAGATTTAGAAAAACAAGTTTACGTCGTCCTTTTGTGTGCTGGAAGCCTAAAAAAAAATCTGCATAATTAGTAGCAGTCAGATCCAGCAAAGCACATCTTGTACAGATAAAAGGTCTGTATGAAGGGTCGAATGATGATCCAAATGAAGTGACGAATGAGGCAAATGAATGAGATGTCGAATGAAGCGTTGAATGACGATCCAAATGAAACCATAGCTTCTAACATCATGATTAAGTGTGCTAAGGTATCTAATTTTTGAATTTTGACTATAAATCTAATTGACTAACCACATCAGGGACTATCAAATGTCATATTTGCACACCATCTCATTCTTCAACTCATTTCGACTCTACCAAACGAATCGATTAATCATGCATTCATGAGATTGTTAGAATTATTATCTGACTATTATATGGTTTTAACTCTTCATTAAGTTATATGCAAAAATCATCATGCAAGCTGTCATTCTATTAATCAAAAGTCATCATGATTTTTAATGCATCCTATGATTATAATTCCATGATGAAAATTTCATTCAACCTGTCCAAAGTTTACTTTGGACATGGTTGAATATTTCACAACCATACAAATCCATTAACACATGCATCTTTATTATGGCACATGATTCAAAGTTCTGAATGATGGCGTGATCGTTTAACCATGCCAAATTTCCATCTCACAATCACTCAAACGTTTAAATGGACCACGATTTAAACCAACGCCTGCATGATTTTTACCTTCATTCTGCTCACCCTCATCCTCTCCGAGTCCATCGAGCCAAATTTCTTGCAATTTCTTGCATCCCCTGTACCTCTTGAATCCATCTACCTCTGTTTAACCATGCCTATCCTCAATGAGCCTGAGAGCTACCAGGATTTGCTCAGTATCCTTGAATTCAAAGCATGTCTTGAGATTTTTCTCCAAGCAGGTTGGGGCCCGTTACTCCATCTTCTCTAGGGCCACGATCATGAGATATCACTCCTATTTTCCAAGGGGTTCGATGGAAAAACAACTAGGGTTGTCCACCTTACCTTTCTTGTGACTGAGGAGTCTATTGCGTTGGACACAAAGCTTCCAAGGGAGGGTTCTCATTGGCACAAGCACCTCTTCCTCCCGTGGACGGCTCATGAATTTGCTCTCAAGGATGACTACCAATACATTGCAGGCACAAAGGGATTCCACCAGGAGTGGATCAGGCCAAAGTATCTTGAGCCCTTGACTGTCATCGTCCGCTTGATAACCTATGAAGGTAAGTTTACCGTCTTCAAGGCCTGCCACCTTAGATTATTAGCTCATTTTGTTAATAATCAAGCCCTAAATTTTCCATTTTATTTTCTAAAGAGCCTTGAGAAAATGTCGAGCCAGGTTAGGAAAAATACAGCTAACCCCACTGGTAGTTTATACCACCATTGCCTCATAAAAATCTTGATTATTCACCAGTTGAGGGAGAAAGGGAAAACGTGGGAACGTTTTGTGTTTGAAGTGCTGAACCCCCATTTGGTTGAGAAGCCCATTGCTAAAGCTTCTGCTTCTCAGAAGCGTCATCGTTTTCAAACTCATGCTGATGAGCCTGCCCAAACCTCTGCCCGGGCAAAAAGAGACACTAAGCCTGTACAGTTTGTGTTACGGAGAAAACTTCCTATGGATTGGGTTAGACCACAACAGACAACTGACTGCCAGAAAATGACTCAATTCCCAATGCAAAGCTATGTAAATGACAATGCTAAGATAATGGAGAAAAGAGCAACCTTCAACCGGATGTTCGAAGTAGATCCTCGTTGAGCTCTCAACTTGTGCCCTTGAACTTGCAAATTAGTCTCAACAACCAATACAACACAAGTGCATATAATATGTGAAAGACATTAGCATAATCAATAACAATGATCCATGATATCATAAGCAAATATAACCCAATGTAATTTAACAATATTCACAATATCAATTGGACGAGAAAATGAGTATTTCCATTAATGAATAACAAGAAGTACAATATACAACCTCTTGGCGGCAACCAATATGAACCAAGAACTGGGTCTCTCCACTTGTGCCTCCACCACTTCAATCCTCCATACTATGGAAAACTCAAACTATGAAAAGGAGTTTGGGAGGTGAACATAAGAAGTTCACAACAATAAGGATCAATGAGTGTAGAATCAAATCACGAAAAAAATCCACTAGAGTTATCTTGCTTTCTCTTTCTCCTCCATTCCACATGCCATAAGAGCTCAATATGTAGCCTCCCAAAGGTAAGTGAAAGGACACATTGTGTTGGAGAAAACTCACCATGGCTTGGGAGACCACAACAAATAGCTGACTACCAGAAATTAACTCAATTCTCAAAACTATGCTATTATAAATGACAATGCTAAGATAATGGAGAATGTAACCAACCTCGATCCAAACATTTGATGTAGATCCCCGTTGGAGCTTTTCCAATCCATGCACTTGAATTTGCAAATTAGTCTTGACAGCCAATATACAACAAGTACATAATATATATAAACGACATTAACATCATCAATAGCAATGGTCCATGATATAACAAGTAAATGCAACCCAATGTAAGATAAACAACATTTACAACATTAATGGACGAGAATATGAGTATTTCTATTAATAAACAAGAAGAAGTACAATGTGATACGACCTCTTACCGGCAACCAATCTGAACCAAGATCTGGATCAATCCACTTGTGCCTCCACCACTTCAATCCTCCATGAATGGAAAACTCAAACTATGGTAGGAGTTTGGAAGGTGAACATAAAGGGGTTCACAACTACAAGGATCAATGAGTGTAGACTCAAGATAGGGCAAAAATCCACTAGAGTTCTCTTGCTCTTCTTTCTCCTCCCGTCCATAATCCATATGTGCTCAATATATAGTCCTCCCAAAGGTAGGTGAAAGGACACATCGAGGCATTACTTGGGCAGATGGAGGGTCAAAGGTCACCCAATAACTGCTTTTTGGGAGTAAAAAGTAATAAACTAGTGATTTTACCATTTTACATGCTACCCGCGGGCTATAGTGATGCAACTCGCGGGTACGCTTGCTATAGTGATACAACAAGCGGATAAGAGGAAAAATGAGGAAATAGTATGTCTAAAGGATATAAAGTGGATCTGAGTCAGTGAAATGGATCCTACATGCCAAAGAATGCTGATGCTCACAAGGTGGACAATTATGTTGTAACAGATGCCCCCTAATGTGTGAGGTTAGAGACTGATGCTACGATGGCCAAAATACATTATAAAACTCAGAAGTGAAGTGATGGAAACACAAGTGGAAAGAGTAGCTCACTTGTCATAGTACAATAGTATCTCTGAATACATGTCGGTATAGTACAACAATCTGATACAATGGCCATGAATAGGCAGTACATAATGGATATATGTCATAAGTGATCATAGCCATGATCCCTCTACAGTAAGATATGGTCTCCTGCTGAAAAGGAAACAACTGGTGCTAACTGGAGGTACAAACTGCTGATATCTGAGAGGTGATATCTCAGATGTAAATTCAAAGTCATAGGTAGCATACTGAATGCCACCATCGCCTGGGGTGTTCTACACAAGTATTCGACGATGCAAGTCCCATCAAGTGAATAAAGGAGTTGAAGTCGAACCTGATGTGACATCGTCTGATTACCGGTCAATGATGTATACCGTTAACAGACGCAAGATGACCCACCAATAATGAAAATGGGCATCAAGGCATAGAGCACAATCATCGGAGTGTGAATAAATGAGTTGAAGTCGAACACGAGGATGAATCCATTGATCAGGGGACATTGATGTATTCCCAAAACTGTCGATGGCGAGAGAACTTGCCACTAATGACTGCAAGCCTCAAGGTACTCAACCAAACTCTAAGCCTGAAGTCCCGGAATAAATGGGTTGAAGTCGACGGAACAAGACTCGCTGGAAGGAGGGCATTAATGCATCCCCCATCAACCAGCACGAGGTACCAGCTACACTGAAAGATTTGGAAGAACTCAGGTGAAATGGACTGACTCAATAAGGATGGCTGACATGCAATAGTCAAGAGATTTGAGGAGTGTCCGGCACTAGTTTTAGGACTTCCTTTGAACAAGAGCATGAGAAAATGGATAGACTCATGCAGCATAGACTCGATATAAGCTGTGCGATGCAGGAGGCATCACAAAGGGTTCCATAATGATTGGAAGCTTAACCAATCGTTGGAGAAATAAGTACAGCTCCTAAGGTCCAACTATAGTCCCGACTCATAGTGTATGGAGTGGAATGAATGCTCTGTTCAAAGGCGACACAACAGCTGCCAATAAGAAGTAGTAACCATAATCCCATCCGGCTTTTGGAATATTTGATTTTTTTTGGTCTTTTTCCATATTTGGGGAAATCTTGCAAAAGAATAAAATTGCTTATAGTACAAAAAGTGAGGGAACGAGTGTCAAATAGCGAGCAGACTGGTCCCAAGCAGTGGAACATACCTATGATCAATTCAAGGAAGTGCATGCAGGATGTGGACACTCGGGGGTGTGTTCCCTCAGGGTCAAAAGGGTGATCAAATTGTGAAGGACAAATGGAAGCTCTGCAAGGTTCAACAGGGTAAAGTGCTCAGGCACCAGGCTAACAACTGAGTAAGCGGGAGCCAGTAGAAGGCTCAAGCGGCAAGCAGGATGATGCAATGCAATCACAACATGATATAACTAAGGGGAGTCCTTAAGGGAGATGGCCAACATAAGATAAAGTAGAGTATGAGTCTTTATCGTAACGTCATGGCGTAACTATAAAGGACTCCCAATCCTAAGGACAAACAACGACATGGGCACCAGAATGCACAAAGGGGTTCTAACTAGGGTACCCATGTTTGGAAAAGCCCTACCGCCACATAACGACACTTCTATAGCAGTGTGATGGTTCCGTGTCGATTACGAAGCAGGGTCGCACCTAGGGTTTATGAAAATGGTCAATAGGTCAAATGCATAATGCACATGGAAATGGCATCTAACTTATATGACGGGTGTGAAACGTACCTGCCGTAGGTGTGAAATGGTCCAAAGCAACTTTCACCGAAGAAATCTGATTAAAAGATACTACTCTAAGACATTATATTAGTCCATAACGACATAAAACGATAAAAACTATAGACAAGTGGGTCCTGAAAATTATAAATCGTAATAAAAAATTACAATTTACAATTCATTTTTACTATTCACCCATTTGGAGCTTTGTGGTTAGTTTTCACCTGAAAGTTCAGCTGCCGATTCTAGGAGCTACAAGCGACCGTTCATCGAACCATCTGGAGCAAGTTGGTAGTCTCATCCATACCTTTCATTTCAATGCTTTCATTTTAGTTTTCAGCGGTGGGATTTTTAGTTTGGCTAAGCCCTAAATGGCTTCGGTGCTACCCGTAGGCTATAGCTATGCGAGTCACGGGTAGGGCACGATACGCGCAGTCAATGAATAGGCTGACCGCGGGTACCCGCACCTGTATACAAAGTAGCCCGCGGGTATGGCCGTGAAGATGATTTTGCAAATGAAATTGACCAAAATATTTGTTGTTTCTCACTCCAGGATGGTTCTAGAGTGGAGGGAGAGGGATCATGACCAAGTAGATGGGGCCGTGCGCAACGATGTGCAAGCACAGCAGGCATTGCAAGCATGTGGGTTATATAAATTCTGGAGTATAGGGGGTTTGAGGGCCCAAAACCTACTACTCCGCCGCTTGATCGAATATTGGGATGTTGATGCACAAAACTTTAGTCTTAGCGGGAAAATCCTCACACTTGAAGTGGAAGAAATCTACTTTATAACAGGTTTGTCCTGTCAAGGTGAGATGGCCAGTCTTCGGTCTCGTACTGTGGGTGGTGGGATCACTATTCAGGATTACATAGCATGGTATTGTCTTGCAAACACATGAGCGGTGGGAAGTCAGGTGCCCATCAATGCCATAGTAGATCTGAGCATGAAGATCATTGTGGCTACCTTAGTGCGGATCACTGGATCCAAAGATATGCATCAGGCATCCAGGCCGATGATGTTCTATGCATCACAATGCATGCAGCCTATAGTGTTTGATTGGTGTACCACACTACTGGTGTCTATGAAGACACAACTGACAGAATGCAAAGAAGGGAAGGAAAAAAACTTCGGGTATGGTAGTATCCTATGCAGCTTCTTCTTTGAGAGAGTCCTGAGACTTAGTCTGAGGGTGGATGTCCCTCCTCATAGTCTCTACGATCCAGCCATGACCCGGTGGGCTGAGATCTTGACACGATAGGGTGGTGGCCGTCTGGCGTCACCATATACTGAGGAGTTCTTCCGCTGGTGGGACCCTGGTGGGACCGACAGGTCATTGCCATAGAGGACTACCCCTATGCAAGGATAGATTTCCGCTAGGATCGGGACATGCCACTCCCACCAGACGCAGCGTCCAGAGACATTGGTGAGTACTCTTTTTAGGTTTTGTGTTATTAAATTTTTATGGATTTTTGATTATAGATGAAATGCAAAAATCTTTTTGGTGGTAGTATCATATGCTAATGGTTGACTGTTTGCTCATAGACAAAGGCCCAGTGAGACCCGATGGCTTCCTGAGACATGGTCGTCGGGGTAGGGGTGATGAGGCAGGTGATGCTGTAGCAGGGCGCATTCTACAGACCTTGCAGCGCAACCTATCACGGATGGTTTCCAGGGTTCCACAGATAGAGGTGGCGCGACTACCTGAGGCCATGCAGCGCCAAGTAGTGGGGGTTCCGGGTGACTGGGTGCGGTTACTGCAGTGGGTAGCCAATGCAGTTCACTATTTCTATGAGACACATCCTGTCGGTAGGCCTCCTCGGAGGGAGTAGATATCCCAGGATCTCATTTTTGTATCAATATGTATATTTTTGAGGGCTACGGGCTCCAGTTTTGTATGACACTACCATTTTTGGACATTATATATATAAAAAACTTTGGTTCTCTGGTTCTACTATATGTGTGTATGTATAGATGTATGAATGTCTCTTTCATTTGTATGCTTCATGGTGAATGTGACAAATGCTAATCTAATACATAGTTAGCGTATGCATCAGATATATGATTAACACTTCTCGGAACATGTATATATGTAATTGAAACAAAATGTCGTTCCAAGAGTCTTACCCTTAGGAATTTTTGAAGTAATGTAGGATCTCGCACACGGTACTTCCCATTCAACTAAGACACAACTAGTTGTGAATCCAGGCGGAATTCTAAAGAATGGATACCATGAGAGACAAATCCTCCATCATCTTATTTTGAAAGTGACTACCATGGTCCATGACAATCTCTTTCGGGATACCGAATCAAGTGATAATCTGATTGAACACAAAATGGGCTGCAGTAGCACCGTCGGCTTTTACGCTAGGCATGGCCTCAGCCCATTTGGAAAAATAATCCACGGCCACTATGATATGGTGATTCCCCCCAGCCGAAGCTAGTTTGCAATCCATGAAATCCACCCTACACTTAGTGAAGGGACCGACGGTGACGGCTGGATGAAGGGGTGCTGGATGCGAGCGCACATTCTGAGAAAACACCTGGCAAGGGTGACATCTCTTCACAGCGTTAACACAATATTTAAAGATGGAAGGCCAAAAATAACCAGCTCGCATAATACATTGGGCTGTAGCAAGCCCGGATAAGTGACCGCCACATGCCCCAGCATGGAAATCATTAAGCACCCGCTCCGCTTCTTCGTGAGTTAAGCAACGACGGAGAATGGAATCCTTTCCTCTGCAATACAAAGTGTCACCGACGATAGTATAATCTTTAGTGTGATGTTTCACACGCCGTCGCTCATCTCGTGAATAATACAGAGGAAACTTCAAAGTTTGGAGATATACAATGACATCCCCATACCAAGGGTCCTCGGATGAGATAAGAAATAAGTGCTCATCCACAAAGGAATCTTCATGAATGACATCCTCATCAAGTATCAGAAGGTCCGACATAATCTCAACAAACACCAACGATTTCACCGATTTCGTCGAAGCAAAATCGAGATCGAACTCCTGAAGGATCACAATCCATTTATTATACTTCCCCCCTATAAGGCGTCATGATAACATGAACTGAAATGGATTGATGTGAGCTACTACTGTGGTTGTTCTAAGCAAAATGTAATGTCGTAACTGCTGGATTGCATGGATAGTCGCAAGCGCCAACTTTTCTACGTGAGTATATCTTAGCTCAGTGTCTACTAGATTTCGACTGAGGTAATAGATAACATGCTCAATGAGCGCGTCATAACCCTGAACCAAGACCATTCCAATTGTCTCTTGAGACGCGGCCACATAAAGGATAAAATCTCGTGCGAAGTCTGGTGGACTAAGCACCAGGGCCGATACCAAATCCTTCTTAAGGGCATCGAAAGACTGATGGGATCGCTCATCCCAGATAAAAGGTGTGTCTTTCTTCAATAAGCCCGCGAAACCTTTGGTAATATTAGCATAATTGACTACAAATCGACATAGAAAAGTAGCTCTCCCTTGGAGGCTCTGAAGTTGTAACAAATTACGCGGAGGAGGCAATTGAAGTATTGCCTCAACTTTTAGAGGATTGAATCTACTACCCTCTTTGGAAACAATGAATCCTAGAAGGAAACCAGTCCTTACAGCGAAGATGCATTTATTGGGATTCAATCGAATTTTGTAGTGTATACATTGTTCGAGAATCATACGGAGGTGCTCGGGGTGGTCCACTCTCTTGCGAGGATGGCTAGCAAGATCATCCAAGAAAACCTCCATAATCTTCTTAAGATCATGAAAGGCGTAGGTCATGGCTCGCTGAAACGTGGCTCCAGCGTTTTTAAGGCCGAAGGGCATTTTTCGATATGCAAACATGCCCCATGGACAAATGAATGCCGTCTTATGTTGGTCCATTAGTTTGATCTGAATCTGATTATAACTTGAGAAGCCATCCATGAATGAAAAAACCTCACTTCCCACACAAGCATCCAAGATCTGATCAATGAATGGCATGGGGAAGTTGTCTTTCAGACATGCACGGTTCAAATCTCTAAAATCGGTACATACATGGATCGTTCCCTGCTTCTTATCCACAGGAATGGGGTTTGACACCCATTCGGTAAGGGGAACGGGGTAGATGAAACCAGCTTTGAGCATTTTCTCCACCTCTGCCTTGATAGCAGCTGCCTTCCTAGGGTTCACAACATGTAAGCGTTGTCGAACCGGTTTAGCATTAGGATACGTTCTAATCTCATGTTCAACAATGTGAGGGTCTATTCCTGGCATCTCCTCATATGACCAGGCGAAAGCTTCCCGGAGTTCCGTAAATAAATCAGTGTAAATAGCAATCTCCTCAGGAGTGTAATCGACACCGATGTAGACATTCTCCACCTTTCCAGGAGTATGAGAGATGTTGATCGACATGGTTGGGGAAATATTGGCCATATTCCTCTCCGCAAAAACATCATGCCACTCCAAAAGAGCCACAAGGTGACCAACCATCTCTGCTAGAGTCATCCTAAACTCTTCTTGCTCAACGAGCTCGAGGTTGGGAAGGAAATAAGAGCGATGATGCATATCCTCCCAAGGCCTCTCACTACCACACATGGCCTCCATAATAGCTTCATCAGATGGCAAAGTATCATCAAGGCAGTCACATGAATAAGATGAGTTGGCTTCCCAAACTGGCAGCGTAACGGGATCTTCTTCGACTGTCTGGGAAGAAGAGAGATCCGGTTCTATAGTGGCTTGTTGAATATGCTCGTAAGAAATCTTAGCTATAGACAAGGGCACATACATCCCGATGTGCTTAATGTCTCCAGATGTAGGACTCGTGGATGGTAAAGTCCATGGATCAGTACAATAGGAAGTTCGGAATGGCATATTATGCAAAGGAGGAGGCGCATCATCGGAGATGGTTCCAATAAAGTTCACAAGTGCAGAAAGAGTATAGGTTCCCATCAATGAAGGATACATACCAACACCTATGTTCCCAGTTTTCGGTTGATAATCAGTAACTTGCGGGACTATGGATCCCATGGATGCTGTGGAAGGAGTGTTAACGAAATCCAGCTGATCGATGGTCACAATTTTTCCTTCATGGGGAAAGTAGATAACTCTGAATACAGTGGACGTGACAGCCTTCATAGCGTACATCCAATTCCGACCCAGTAAAAGGTTGTAGTCGATGGGTGCATCAACTACCTCGACTTCAATAGGAACAAACTTACCTCCTAAGGAGACAACAAGGGAAGGGATAATTCCATGCGGCTTAAAAGACCGATCGTCGAATGTAGTGAGCGTGGTTCTAGATGAGAGGAGAGGAGGAGAGCCAAGAGCTTTCCAACAAGTTAACGACATTGCTGACGCGAAAGCACCTTCGTCAACCATAGTACATTTGACAAAACTCTGAAGGTGCACCACCTGGATTTGAAAAGCCACGCGGTAAGGTAAGTGAGGTTGTACATCAGTAGTATCGAACTTGATAACACTAGGATTTCCCCCATCCTAAACTCCTAACGCACTCAAAAGGGCATGCTTCTGAGAAGGACAGGCCTGCAAAACTTCAAGAGCCGACATGGCACACGGAGTTTGGCCCAAATCTTCTACAATGGAGTAGTTTTGGGCGGCTCGAGCATTAGTATTATGCGTAGAGCGCTTGAGAACACCTTTTGGTATCTGCGACATATTAGAGGGCTTCTCGATATGCAAGGAATTGTTAGGAGGAGGGGGAGGCTCACTCCCCATATTAGGTTGTGGTGCACCATAATTGCGTTGACGAGTAGCAACACAAACCTCTGATTGAACCATGTTCACACATCCATAACCACTAGTATTGGAAGAAGCCATTGCCGTTTCATTAGGTCCATAACCAGTGGTGGGAGCATGTGAAGCCATGTTTTGATGATGAGGAAGGGGATCCTTCAACACAGCTGGGATTTGTGCCAAATGCTTCGATGCTTCTTCAATTCGAGGACATAAGTGAGTAAGATGATCTTTCCCACAGATCTTGCAAGGGAATTTCACCTTACGCCTAGGTTTACGATCCTCACTAGCATTTCCGCCTTCCCAAGGTGGGTTGGAATTCTCTTTACGAGGAGTATTGCGATTGTTATTATCGTTACTTCCATTGTTTCCACCCCTACGATTGTTTCTCCCCTTTTTCTTTCCAGCAGGTTGCTGGTTACCTGACGGTTTCATTGATTGCACATTGTGTACATCAGACGACGGAGTGGAAGTGGACAAGGTGTGAACCTATCTGGGAGTAGATTGGTTTAGTGACAAATTTTGCATTTGATTAACTACCAAGTCTATAGGGCGAGCGCTTGCGGATCCCACGATGCCATCGACATGTGGTCTAGGAACTAACATAGGCTCATGTCGTGTTCTCGGTGTGTCAGGAATAATTTCATATAAAATGCAAGACTGAGAGTATAGTAGGTCTAATTGTTGGACTTTCAAGATGGCTTGTTCCTCAGTCACAATGCCGGACATCGAAACATCCTTAGCAATGTATGGGAGTAGAGAATTAAGGAACCATTCCAACAACGCCACTCTTGAACGTGGTCAGAAATATGTGTGGCCTTATTCTGACGGAAAGTAGACAACAATTCAGTACCAGTATCATAACGAATCGACAACTGGAAATGGTCCAAGAAAACCAAAGCAATCTCTTTGAATCCCCTATAGGTGTTCCTAGGCAACTCCACATACCAATTCGCAGCTGCCCTTATGAGGGTGCATTGAAATAGTCGTAATCTAACGGAATCATGATTCAATGAGTTGGAGGAGCACCAAAGGTGAAACGTTGTGACATGATCACCCGGATCCTCACAACCTTTTCCCTCAAACTTAGGAATGTCCGAAGGGATCTTGGTAGGGACCGGGGGCCAACTAGGGTCGTGACACACTGGATCATTCGTGAGCTTAGAAATATCCAGGAGATTCAAACGTGCAAGGAACGAGAGCTATGGTTGGAAAGCTTGATTATAAGATCCCATAAAAGGTTGGTTAAACGGAACCAGATTATAAGGTGGACCAAAAGCTTGACCATGAGCATTAAATGGCTGATAATGAGGACCTGGCGGACCATAAGCTTGACCATGGCCATAAGGTTGATAACCTCCTCCGACCTGACCCGTATGAGAGTAAGCAGGCATATGTGTCTTTGGGGCACCGTATTGAGGTGGGTTGAACTGGTGGCCAACACCGACTGGGTTGTAGTAAGGGTTTCCACCATAAGTATGGGGCATATACGTACTATTCGTAGCGGGAACCGAGTTGTAATGACCATAATGGTGAGGTATGATCCCACCCCCAGCATTAGGATTAGCGTGAGTAGTCGTGTGGTGACCATAAGTATGAGAAGTATTCCCAACCCCAACATTGGTGTTACTAGTAGTAGGAATGGTGGCGTTATGATCATGAGGATAATATATATTCCCACCTCCTACATTAGCATTACTAGTAGCGGTGGTGGATGCAAAAGTGTGTGGTACTTGTCCACCCCCATAGTTAGGAGGAGCATTAACAATTGCGAAAGTGGTCGCGGTTTGACGGGTAGCGGTATGTGTGTTAGGTGGTGGATGACGAGTCGGGTTTCGAACAGTGTTCCTATTGGGTGGGGCAGTCCTAGGAGGTGGCATTCTTCCAACATTAGCATTGTTAGGAGGATTATGACCAGTCCTCATGTTATGTGCGTGTGTGGACAACATGGTTCCCTCGGCAAGGGTATTTCCCCCAGTGGGTATAGTGTTGCTAATACCATGACTAGTGCCAGCATGACTGCCAAAAGTAGTGGGAGGATCAACTGTGCTGAAACCGGGCATACTATATGAGAACGGGTTAACATTGATCACAGGATATTCGTCTTCATCTTCACGTAAGGTTGGAATCCCATAAAGATAATTATCCGGATTCTAAGGATCAAATGAATCGTTCTCAAGTGGATTCGGCCAAATAGAACCAGGTTGAGTCTCAGGTGGATCACCCCCCCAAGCCTCACGAGGTGTGGGGGTATCTGTAGTATGTTTGACTCCACCCGATGGAATCGTGGGGATGTTCTTCGTGTCGGAATGTGCAACTGTCATAATGTCGACTATGTATGTCTCGTAAGAATCCGAAGACTCAGAGGGAGCCCGCCGGCGTCCCCGAGCAGCACGGCGTGAAAACTCGGCCGGTTTTAAACCAGCTAATCGAAGGGAACGAAGGAGAGTAGGAATCCATGCCACGATATCTTCAAAGAGAAAATCAAATCACAACGTCTCCTATGACCAACTATCGATAAAAAACAGTAAATCAAAAGCACACACCTAGAGAAACTACAACCAAGAGCAGACAACTAGAGTGGCTAAATGAGCTCCCGACACTAGAGCTGGTATGTATCGCCTAGGAGAGGCTTGAAACTCCCAAACTATAGCTGGAGGTAACAGAATCAGTTATAGAGAAACCCAGGCTTCACTGCGTGCATAGGGTTAAGTCCACTATACAAACACAACTATGCTGTCCAATCCCTATCTGACTCAGGACACAAACAACATAACCACTGCAAGTATCCTATGCGATACCTAGGTAAGGAAACTATGGTCACCGCAATATAACCAATGCTCAGGGGGACAGTCGCAGGTGGGATCCGTCGTATGGGAAGGGTAACTAATCCCGAAGCACAAGAGGACGAACCTCCGGTACCCCCAGATACGAACAAACCCTGGAAATATCTCCCACGTTCAGCCGGTATCAGAGGGATATCCCTTCAACCAACCTCCCGTGACCTCGTGCTTAACTCTGGTTTGAGTAGAGCTTCCTGAGAATACCGATATATACCATGGATTCCTCCACTCCCTGGTCAGACACCTAATGTTTCGTCTAGTAGTCTTGGATTGTTTACTCACAATGATCTATTCCAAGACTCTAAACCTATGCTAGTTGGTGTACCCTATAAATAAAATCAGTCTAATCAATTTTAAGATTAAGCGTTAATTTTAATGGTTGTGGTTACTCAAAGGATATGGTCGTGAAACTAGTGATGTGTAAGACTCAATAGTATGCAAAATCGTCCAATCCTAGACTCATCTATCTAATAAAACAATGTCACTAACATGCACAATAAACCCAACGATTTCGAAATAAAAATGCAATCCTTTTATGTTTTTGATGCACAATTAGAACCTAAATGAAAGCAACAAGCACTCAATGCAGGATGCAGTACATGAAAGTAATTTTTTTTTGTATTTTCTCTTATAAACAAAAGGAAAATGCAAAAACTATATGTATTTTTTTTGTATTTTTCAATATAAAGAAATGAAAAATGCAAGCAAAATCCTACTATTCAGTTACTGAAGTGCTGAGAAGATCACTAAGACAACCCAACAGATTCCAAACAGTAAGAATCAGCCAAAGGAATGAGCTCAAAGGTAAAAAACCAACAAGGCTAAATCCAAAGATGGGTAAAAAACCAACAAGGCTCAACCAAGAGAAACAAAGAGTTCTGGTCACAACCAAGGCATGGAACAGTCAAGAAACAGGCCAACAAAGATTCAGGATCATCCAAATCCAACCCAGCAACAACCAATAGTCATAAACCAACAAAATCCGAAGTTGTACGCTATTGTCGAAGGAATACCTACGGGTACCCACGAGCAGTAGTGTAAACATAAGCGGGTATACGCGGGCAGAGCTAAGCTAGCCCGCTGGTGAGGAAAGGAAAATGGGAAAACAAAGAGTCCAATGGCTCAGAAAAAGCAAGTTTTCTATAGTGTATCTTAACGGCCAATTAGTGACACAGAGCTTCGATAAACAACAATTCTAATTATGGACTAATGCTCAAAAAAATTCCCAAACATGGATGTTTTCCCCAACGGAGTCGCCATTTCTGTATTGGAGAAAACTCACTATGGCTTGGGAAACCACAACAGACAGCTGACTACCAGAAATTAACTCAATTCTCAAAACTATACTATTATAAATGACAATGCTAAGATAATGGAGAATGTAACCAACCTCGATCCAAATGTTTGATGTAGATCCCCGTTGGAGCTTTTCCAATCCGTGCACTTGAATCTGCAAATTAGTCTTGATAGACAATATACAACAAGTACATAATATATATAAATGACATTAACATCATCAATAGCAATGGTCCATGATATAACAAGTAAATGCAACCCAATGTAAAATAAACAACATTTACAACATTAATGGACAAGAATATGAGTATTTCTATTAATAAACAAGAAGAAGTACAATGTGATACGACCTCTTGCCGGCAACCAATCTGAACCAAGATCTGGATCAATCCACTTGTGCCTCCACCACTTCAATCCTCCATGAATGGAAAACTCAAACTATGTTAGGAGTTTGGAAGGTGAACATAAAGGGGTTCACAACTACAAGGATCAATGAGTGTAGACTCAAGATAGGGCAAAAATCCACTAGAGTTCTCTTGCTCTTCTTTCTCCTCCCGTCTATTAGGATATTCCTATACTCCATCCTAGTCCTCCTAGCTTATTTGTCATTTTCATTTTCAGTCATGCATGCAAAATTAGGGTTTGCATGCATTTTGCATGCATCCTAGTCATCAGCACCAGCACCTAGTCCTCAACAAACTAGCCCCCGAAGCTTCTTTTAGATCAGTTTCAGCTCTCCTAGAGCTTAGTGCACCCTCCTTTCACCTACTGCATGAGAAGGGCGCCTTTCTTCACTTACCAGTCTAGTTTAGTTTAGTTATCTTCAGTTCTTTCCTTGATTTAAGGATTAACTGACTCCTAACTAACCTTACCACTCCGATGGACCTCCAGTGTG
This sequence comes from Larix kaempferi, assembly GCA_027924585.1. Taxonomy (NCBI): domain Eukaryota; kingdom Viridiplantae; phylum Streptophyta; class Pinopsida; order Pinales; family Pinaceae; genus Larix; species Larix kaempferi. The sequence goes on along the minus strand of BSBM01001331.1, from coordinate 4,174,536 downwards.
ACTAGACAGTCTGTTCTGACTCGAGTTAGCTCTAGCTACGCCCTCCACTGAGCCTCCTTCACTACATTAGTGCTTCCATGTTCCAATTACACCAACCACACTCAGTTAGACTCAGTTTGACTCCCGATTGACCATTACTTGTGCATTGATGACTTCACTGATGAGAAGGTGGACTCCTAGTTAGGCATTGATGACTCTCCATTGATTATGGATCTGTGCATGAAGGCCAATTCAAATTCAACCTAGTGAATTCGAATCCTCATACTCAACATTGTATATTTACCAATTTATTATTCTGTTTATAGCAACATGTGTAATTATTCTGCCTCAATCAGAGTTTCTTTGGATCTAAGTTCTATTGCTTGTCTCTTCTTCTATTATTCCTAAATTCTTTCATTGTGAGGTTTACATCATCTCTTTGGATCTTATGTGGGCAATTTCACATGGTATCAGAGCCACTTGAGAGTATATTCTACCTCCATTCTTGAGAGTTTTTTGCAGGTATTTCGAAGTTCCAGCAGTTGCAGCAGCAGATTCAGCAGTTTCTATTTTGCACTTGTTCAAGCAGTCAAGATGAGCAATTCGAATGCTTCTTCTTCTCCTATAATTCTCACTCCCTTCAATTATTTTGAATGGAAGACTAAGATGATAGTACTCTTGCAGTCAAAAGGGTTCTCTAGAATTGTTAAGGAAAGAGATGCCATACCACATCAAGCTGTAGAGAGAATCAAGCATCTAAACAAAATGGATGAAGCCCTTGGATGCATATGCCTTCATATGTTTGATGAGATATTGTTTCATGCTGAAGGATTGAAGTCTCCAAATGAGTTATGAATAAAATTGAAGAGTCTTTTTTGTTGAGATATTGTAACTTCAAAGAATATTATATTTGTACTTTATTATTCCGGAGATGTTTCATTCCTCCGTGCAGATCTTATTGTATATCCGGAGATGTTTATTCCTCCGTCGGAATGTGGTAACTCGGGTTATTAGACTTCCCTAGTAGGGGTCGGCCCTGTATGTGTTATGTGGGTCAAAGGGTTATTAGACCACCCTAGAGGGGTCGGCCCAGTTAGTTGTAGTGGGGTATTTAACCTATTGGTTAAATACGAGCCTACGTGTACTTGTGTAAAATACACATCAGAGTAGTGTATAAATAGAGGAGGTGTGTTCCTCATTACATACACTCACTCACTCACTTGAGAAAGGCGCACTTGTGGAGGAGAGGTCTGCTATGGAGGAGAAGGAGCTTATGCTCAGGGTTTGCATCTTTGTATATTGCTGGTCATCTATATTGAGGAAGCTTTGCTGGGTTTTCTACCCCATGAGGGTTTCCCAGGATAAATCTCTGTCTCTTGTGTTTATGCTATGCTTGTTGTTTCTTCAGTGATCCTGTATATGCTATTATTATGAAATGGAATGTAATGCTGCTATTTTCTGTCTTAGCATATTGAAATTTAACATGGTATCAGAGCTAACCTGAAGGAAGACAAGGTATGGCACTAAAGACACTTGCTCTACTTACGACAATTTGAAGGTTAGGGTTTTACATAGCAAAAACCAGTCATCGTAGCACTTTCACTATAAATACGTTTTGGCGAATTTTTCGGATCTGAAATTGTTACAGGACGAAGATAAAATCTCCAGGTACCTTGTGTCCAAAGGACAACCTCTAATTCGTTGTACTTTTTGATTTATGATCTGTACAATATAGGGTTTCTGCCTCTTCCAGATCTGAGTCAAAATCAGGTGACCTTGGGAAAAAGGTCATATCTTGGGCTAGGAAGCTCCAAATGAAATTTCGTAAAAAGTGACAGGTAGTACACAGTCTGAACTATCTCAGAAAACTTTTTCAGAGGCCGAAGTTGAACCAGTGACACGTGGAACTACGTACAAGTGCGCTCTCCTGTATTATCCCATAAACAGGTCACGTTGCGACACTTGACATAACTCTCTCTCAGAAAATCCAATTGAGGTCAGACCTGTCAGGATGGAAAGATAACAGGACGAGCTATCTCAGAAAACGTTTTCAGAGGCCGAAGGTCAAACAGTGACACGTGGCACGCCGTACAAGTTCGCTCTCCTGTATTTTCCCAAAACAGGTCACGTTGCGACATTTGGAATAACTCTCTCTCAGAGAATCCAATTGAGGTCAGACCTGTCAGGATAGAAAGATAGCAGATCAGGCTATCTCAGGAAACTTTTTCAGACCCTGTGGATCAAAAATTTCAGAGTTACACCAGAAACAATCAGGTACATATTTCTGTCAAAACAGAATTATTTTTTGGTACCTTCATTCATGACTTCCGGAATTTAGGGCTTTGGAGAAAGTTGGAATTTTTGTAATCAGAGACCACGGCTGGATGCTACTCATCAAAATAGAAATTTAGAGACCAAGATCAGAATTTTTGGTTGGGCAGAAGGCCGGGCTTGATTAGACCCTAGTTCGGGACTTTGATCAGAAAAGCGGAAAATTAGGGCTTCTGTAAAAATGGGAATTTTTGAAATCTGTGACCACGGCTGGAAGCTCCTCAGAAAATTAGAAGCTTAGAGCTTTGAATCAAACTTTTTGATGGGGCAAAAGAGTGGGCTTCATCAAACCCCAGTTCAGGGTCACGTCCAGTGAATCCGAAAGTTTCAAAGGCAAAATTGAGGAGTAAAACTTTGCAGTTTTCAAATTCTGAATATATCAGTTTGATCAGCTCATCAAGGCGCATATCTCTATCCTTTCCGAAGTTTGAAATTCAAAGTTTGAATTTTTGGGGTTTCTCTGACAAACCCATATCCAGCTCCAGGTCCAGTTCTTGCAAATCAAGTGGATAGGGTTAATCCTAGAAGAAGATGGATTGGTCACCTACATAAGTGAAGGAGTTCATGTTTCAGAGGGAGATGAGGCTAAGGCTTTACATAAGGAGATTACAAGTGATCTCGACAGGTATGACTCATCGAGGTATGTTTTGAGATTTGTTCATGATTAAGTTTATGGTATGTTTGTCTTCATGTTATTACAGTTAGTACAATCTTGATTTTAGATTTGTTGTATCACCTTAACAAAATTATGAATGCATGATAGAAGATATTCATTGGTTAGGGGGTTGACACTTATGATTGTACTAATGCATTATGGTGTTGTGTGAGGTTGAGGTTGTCTGCTAACAAGATACAGGTACATCACAAAAGACAAATCAGGCTCCATGACCATGAAAACATGAAGACAAAGAGTCATCCATAATCTCTGTTCTACTTACGAGGTATGTTGTACATAACCAAGTAGGTATACTAATCCAGGTATGTTTCCCATGAATCTTACCTTGTGTTAGGATCCCTTATATACGTATACTTGGAATGATTGGTTATGCTTATTCATAAAGTTAGTAATCAAGGGATTATGCATATTATATCTTTTATCAATGATATGCATGAGTAAAAGAAGACTTCCTTGAAATCTTGAATACTAATGTTTATTAACTATAATCATGACTATACGTTTTCAAGATTATTTAGTACTATAATGTTTTGATAGCATTTAGAATATACTAATGAGTGTATGTTTGTGTATGAGATCATGAGGATGACTCTTGAGCATGCACAGTGGTACAGAATGAATAGAAGTTCAAAAGACATACAGAAGATCAAGCGGGAGGCAACCACACAAACATAAAAGATAAGTATTTGAGTTGTTATTTGAAATAGTAATAATATTGCCTACAATAGGTTGTATGCATATTTGTATTCCCATAATATATAATGCTGAGTGTAAACATTCATAGAGCATTGAACAGTATACTACTAATGTGCATATGATTGACAAGTTGGACAAACATTCCATTATTGCTTGTCTAGAATGAAACCTCTTTGCTGACATGCTGAGAGTTGTGCACACTCTCGATAGTATGTTCTGGTAGAGATGGAAGGCATCTAGATAGCCACTGTATGCATACAGGATATGGGAAAGTGTTGTGCCAAAGTATTGGTCAAAATAGTTGCATCACTATGTAAATGATATCTGTATGCATAATGGGTTATCTTTTGATGATTATGAAGTATTACTAATCATGTACTTAATTTTGATTTGTAGGAAAGGTCATGAAGAATGATGGACACCGTACAAGTGGTGGATGTTCAAACAAGAAGATTTACAAATCAAACAAAATATAGAAGGCTCATGGCTAGAAGATTCTCTTAGAAAGAGGAAGAGAATCACGACAAGATGTTTGCTCCAAGTATGGTGTAATTAAAGAAGAAGTATGAATCAGATTCTGTATAGGTACCTAGGATCGATAATAATTTGATAAGCTTAATGATCACCATGGGTGATGTGGATCTCAACCTTTGCTACAAGGTTGAATATGATACACATATGACATGGATGCAAGAAGGAACTCACCACAGAGTTCGAATGATATTGAGGCTCATATCAGTAGACCCATCTAACGAGAGATGGCACAGATAGATATGCAGAAGATCATTCAATGCAGAAATGAAAATGAAAGATCTCAATTTGATGCTTTACTTCCTAGGTCTGGAAGTATGGCAAGGCTCAGAAGGAATATTTCTCAACCAGGGAAAGTATGATGAGAAATATGACTTGAGGTGTTGGAATGGCCACTCTTATGGATTCCAACTTGAAGCTGTTAGGGGATATAACTCTGTACAGTCAATTTATTGGGTCTTTGATATATCTAACATATACTAGGTTATATATATATGCTTTGTTATGAACACCTTGAGTTAGTATCTAGTGGAAACTAGATGTGTTTACCTGATAGTTGCAAAGCATGTGATGAGGCACATAAAGGACACGATAGAATTTGATCTATGCTATCTTGAAGATCATGACTTCAGATGGCTATTCAGATTCTGTTTGGGCAGGAAGTGTTTCAGACAAGAAGAATACATCGAGAGGATGTTATTGTCTAGGATTAGCCATGATCTCGTGGTTTAGCTGGAAGCAGTCTAGTGTGGCTATCAGCACAAGCGGAATATATGGTTGCTTGCTCTGCTAGTTGTGAAGAAGTTTGGCTTTAGGATTGTTTGACTTAGAGATAGAACCAACTGAGATCCTATGTGATAATTAGAGTTGTATCAAGATGACATAGAATCTAGTGTTCCATGATAAGTCAAAGAACATAGGGAACTAACAAGATATGACACAGAAAGGAACTCTAAAAGTTTGAATTTGTAACAGGTTACCGTTGTACTAACCAAGCCTCTACGTCAAGTGAAGAAGTTACCAACCAAACCTCTGTCTCGAGTGAAGCTTGAATACTTCCGAGACAAGCTTGGTGTAGTTCAAAAGGACCCTCCTCGAAAGGGGGAGTAGTATAGTCACTACTGATGAGATTGTCTCATCAAACAACAAGGTCGTTGATGAGGTAACCTGTTCTCTACACCTAGTCACTTAGAAATAGTTAGATTTAGGACTATTTTTATTTCTGTTTAGTTTTACTCATACATGATTTTTGATGTTAGATGTATTGGTGAGAATACATGCTAGAGGTATACATGCTTTTGATGTTAGATGTATACATGATGTTAGATGTATTAGTGAGAATACATGCTAGATATATACATGCTTTTGATGTTAGATGTATACATGATTTTGATGATAGATGTATTAGTGAGAATACATGCTAGATGTATACATGCTTTTGATGTTAGATGTATACATGATTTTGATGATAGATGTATTAGTGAGAATACATGCTAGATGTATACATGCTTTTGATGTTAGATGTATACATGATTTTGATGATAGATGTATTAGTGAGAATACATGCTAGATATATACATGCTTCTGATGTTAGATGTATATATGATTTGATGATAGATGTATTAGTGAGAATACATGCTTTTGATGACAGATGTATACATGATTTTAGATGTATTAGTAAGAATACATGCTTTTGATATATGACGTATACATGCTGTTGATGCTAGATATTGATTATGTACTTGTATGGATGAGGATACTTGTACTTGTATTGATGAGAATACAGATTGAGGGGATTGAATCATCCCTGGACTTTCAGTCCCAAAGAGAGCCGTAGACGTGAGGTCTCCGAGAATGAAGTCCTTAGTGGACAGTTGAGGGGATTGAATCATCCCTGGACTTTCAGTCCTAAAGAGAGCCGTAGACGTGAGGTCTCCGAGAATGAAGTCCTTAGTGGACATGATAGGATTGCATCATCCTCAAGAGAGCCGTAGACGTATGTCTTCGAGAATGAAGTCCTTGGTGGACATGAGGGGATTGGATCATCCCTGGACTTCAGTCCTAAAGAGAGCCGTAGACAGGTGTCTCCGAGAAATAAGAGGGATTGTATCATCCTTGAACACATGTTCTAAAGTGAGCCGTAGACAGGTGTCTCCGAGAAAGAAAAGGGATTGTATCATCCTTGAACATCTGTTCTAAAGAGAGCCGTAGATGTATGTCTCCGATAAATGAAATCCTGAATTAACAGGTAGGGGATTGCATCGTCCCCGGACTGATGTCCCAGAATAGAACCGTAGACTGGGTCTCCGATAATGAAATCCTGAATGAACAGGTAGGGGATTGTATCGTCCCCGGACTGAGGTCCCAGAATAGAACCGTAGACTGGGTCTCCGATAATGAAATCCTGAATGAACAGGTAGGGGATTGTATCGTCCCCGGACTGAGGTCCCAGAATAGAACCGTAGACTGGGTCTCCGATAATGAAATCCTGAATGAACAGGTAGGGGATTGTATCGTCCCCGGACTGAGGTCCCAGAATAGAACCGTAGACTGGGTCTCCGATAATGAAGTCCTGAATGAACAGGTAGGGGATTGTATCGTCCCCGGACTGAGGTCCCAGAATAGAACCGTAGACTGGGTCTCCGATAATGAAGTCCTGAATGAACAGGTAGGGGATTGTATCGTCCCCGGACTGAGGTCCCAGAATAGAACCGTAGACTGGGTCTCCGATAATGAAGTCCTGAATGAACAGGTAGGGGATTGTATCATCCCCGGACTGAGGTCCCAGAATAGAACCGTAGACTGGGTCTTCGAAAAATGAAGTCCTGAATGAACAGGCAGGGGATTGCATCGTCCCCGGACTGAGGTCCCAGAATTGATCCGTAGACTGAAGTCTCCGAGAACTGAAGATTGGATTGTATCATCCATGGACCTATGTCCTAAAAGGGGCAGGATTGATCATCCTAGGAATATGATCGTATGATGATGATAGTGATGACGATGCTGATGATCGTGTGATGACGATGCTGATGATCGTGCTGATGACGATGCTGATGATCGTGTGATGACGATGTTGATGATCGTGCTGATGACTATGCTGATGATCGTGCTGATGACGATGCTGATGATCGTGTGATGACGATGCTGATATGACGATGCTGATGATCGTGTGATGACGATGCTGATGATCGTGCTGATGACGATGCTGATGATCGTGTGATGACGATGCTGCTGATCATGTGATGACGATGCTGCTGATCGTGAGATGATGATGCTGCTGATCGTGTGATGACGATGCTGCTGATCGTGTGATGACGATGCTGCTGATCGTGAGATGACGATGCTGCTGATCGTGTGATGACGATGCTGCTGATCGTGTGATGACGATGCTGCTGATCGTGTGATGACGATGCTGCTGATCGTGTGATAACGATGCTGCTGATCGTGTGATGACGATGCTGCTGATCGTGTGATGACGATGCTGCTGATCGTGTGATAACGATGCTGCCGATCGTGTGATGATGATACTGTTGATCGTGATGTTGATGTTGATGTTGACATTGATGTACCAGTAACTGTTTGAGTTACTGATGAAGAAAAATTGAAGAAAGCTTCCAATGATTTATAGATGTATCATGTATGATGTTGATGACTCCTTGCTCGAGCAGATGTTGTTATAATATCCTTCTCGTTAAGGGGGAGTGTTGAGATATTGTAACTTCAAAGAATATTATATTTGTACTTTATTATTCCGGAGATGTTTCATTCCTCCGTGCAGATCTTATTGTATATCCGGAGATGTTTATTCCTCCGTCGGAATGTGGTAACTCGGGTTATTAGACTTCCCTAGTAGGGGTCGGCCCTGTATGTGTTATGTGGGTCAAAGGGTTATTAGACCACCCTAGAGGGGTCGGCCCAGTTAGTTGTAGTGGGGTATTTAACCTATTGGTTAAATACGAGCCTACGTGTACTTGTGTAAAATACACATCAGAGTAGTGTATAAATAGAGGAGGTGTGTTCCTCATTACATACACTCACTCACTCACTTGAGAAAGGCGCACTTGTGGAGGAGAGGTCTGCTATGGAGGAGAAGGAGCTTATGCTCAGGGTTTGCATCTTTGTATATTGCTGGTCATCTATATTGAGGAAGCTTTGCTGGGTTTTCTACCCCATGAGGGTTTCCCAGGATAAATCTCTGTCTCTTGTGTTTATGCTATGCTTGTTGTTTCTTCAGTGATCCTGTATATGCTATTATTATGAAATGGAATGTAATGCTGCTATTTTCTGTCTTAGCATATTGAAATTTAACATTTTTGGCAAACAAGATGAACTAAGAGGCTACATTCTCGAGAATGAATTGGTTGCCCTTCAACCTAGCAATTTCGAGAGCATCCAAGAATTCTTCTCCAAATTTCAGAATTTGGTTTTACATTGCAAGCAATGTGGCATCTCTAAAAGTGATGAGCAATTGGTACTCTCTATATTGAGAAAACTTGGATCTCAATTTTCTATCTTTGTATCTACTTTTCATTCTGTTCGAATGTCAATCCCTGGATGGAAGTTTCCCACTTTAAAAGGCTTTATTGAAGCTCTCATTCAAGAAGAGAACAAATTGATTCAAATGGGTGCCATCAAGGCCTCCAAAGATCTAGCTCTTTTAGCTGGTGAAGCAAGTGGAGCGAATGCAAAAGGGAGGCAAAAAGACAAAGGCAAGAAACCTTCAAGATCTATGAATGACAAACAAAAGAGACCAAATTGTACCTACTACAAGAGAGGAAACCATCCTGAGCATGATTGCATGCACAAGAAGATTGATCTTCTAACCAAGCTTCTTGAAGAAAACCAAATTATTGTTCCAAAAGAAGCAAATATGTCTGATTCTGGAAGTGGATCTAATGATTGTCATGCATTGATGGCTGATTTTTCAAAGACAAAAGCTCTCCTCATAGATTCTGGAGCCTCCAACCACATGATTGCACAAGAAGAATCCTTCTCCTCTTTGGATCTCTAAGATGGGCCTACCATTCACATGGGAGACAACTCTTAGATTTATGCCAAAGGTTTGGGTACAGTTCATATGGAGCATGGTAAGTTCAAAAATGTCTTATTTGTTCCTTCTCTTACAGCTAATTTGTTGTCAGTATATCAAATGACTCATACAGGATCTCCAAAACAAGTAATTTTTGGTCCAAACATAGTAGAGATTACAGAAATCTCCACTGGAAAGGTTATAGTGAATGGGATTGCTAATCATGCCTCAAAGGCATACGAGTTCTCACACTTCATGCCTTTCTCTCCAACTATTCCTTCAGATTCTAATGAAGATCACAGTGACTCCTCTTCTAGTGAAGAAGAAGATCAAGATTTTGATGTTGAGATCATGGGTCAAGAAGATTCAGAACCAACACCTATTCTCCGTCCAGATTCAAGGGAAATATGGGCTCACAGAGTCCTTGCTACTACTGAGAACACAGTTGATGATTTATCTGCTCACATAACCACTAGACTTCAACATCATGCCAACCTTGCATTATGCCATCCATCTCTCCATGAGAGATACAACATGATGATGGGGTTCTCTCTTCCATCTCTTGGGAAGACTCCTCATGTTCCATTCGCTCCAGATACAGAAAGAGTTCCAAAAAGACCTGCTTCATCCAACACATTCTCCACACAGTGGGAGGCCTTCCTACAGGAGATCAACTTGTCAAGTCTTTTGCAAAAGTTTTCACTGATGAAATCTTCTTTCTTTTCTGCATAGTATGATGGTTCTTTGAGTTATTTACTGTTCTTTTGAGGGGGGGTATTTTTCCCATGAGGTTTTCCCTATTTCTTCATTTTACGGACAGTTCTTTATTTTTTTTTATCTTTTCATTTATTGTATGGGTGACCTTTGGTCTTATTTACCAGGGCCCAAGATGGATTAAGGGGGGTGTTAGGATATTCCTATACTCCATCCTAGTCCTCCTAGCTTATCTGTCATTTTCATTTTCAGTCATGCATGCAAAATTAGGGTTTGCATGCATCCTAGTCATCAGCACCAGCACCTAGTCCTCAGCAAACTAGCCCCCGGAGTTTCTTTCAGATCAGTTTCAGCTCTCCTAGAGCTTAGTGTGCCCTCCTTTCACCTACTGCATGAGAAGGGCGCCTTTCTTCACCTACCAGTCCAGTTTAGTCCAGTTATCTTCTGTTCTTTCCTTGATTTAAGGATTAATTGACTCCTAACTGACCGTACCACTCCGATGGACCTCCAGTGTGACTAAACAGTCTGTTCTGACTCCAGTTAGCTCTATCTGCGCCCTCCACTGAGCCTCCTTCACTACATTAGTGCTTCCATGTGCCAGTTACACCAACCACACTCAGTTAGACTCAGTTTGACTCCCGGTTGACCATTACTTGTGTATTGATGACTTCACTGATGAGAAGGTGGACTCCTAGTTAGGCATTGATGACTCTCCACTAATTATGGATCTGTGCATGAAGTCCAATTCGAATTCAACCTAGTGAATTTGAATCCTCATACTCAGCATTGTATATCTACCAATTTATTATTCTGTTTATAGCAACATGTGTAATTATTCTGCCTCAATCACAGTTTCTTTGGATCTAAGTTCTATTGCTTGTCTCTTCTTCTATTATTCCTAAATTCTTTCATTGTGAGGTTTACATCATCTCTTTGGATCTTATGTGGGCAATTTCACACCGTCGATAATCCATATGTGCTCAATATATAGTCCTTCCAAAGGTAGGTGAAAGGACACATCAAGGCGTTACTTGGGTAGATGGAGGGTCAAAGGTCACCCAATAACCGCTTTTTGGGAGTAAAAAGTAATAAACTAGTGATTTTACCATTTTACATGCTACCCGCGGGCTATAGTGATGCAACTCGCGGGTACGCTTTCTATAGTGATGCAACAAGCGGATAAGAGGAAAAATGAGGAAATAGTATGTCTAAAGGATATAAAGTGGATCTGAGTCAGTGAAATGGATCCTATAGGCCAAAGAATGTTGATGCTCACAAGGTGGACAATTATGTTGTAACACACATCGAGGCGTTTTGGGGCATATGGAGGGCCAAACGTCACCCTAAGACCGCTTTTTGGGAGTAAAAAGTAATTTTCTAATGATTTTTACCATTTTACTTGGTACCCGCGGGCTATAGTGCAATAACCTGCATGTACACGGGCTAAAGTGGAACAAATCACGTACAGGAACAAAAATAGGGAAAAATGTGTTCCTAAAGGACAAAATGATGAATCTGAGTCAATGAAATGGATCCTAAAGGCCAATCTAGGCTGATGCTCACAAGGTGGAAAATTACACTGTAACATATGCCCCCTAATGTGTGAGGTCAGAGAATGGTGCTATGATGGCCGAAATACATTATAAATCTAAGAAGTGGAGTGATGGAGACACAAATGGAAGGAACAACTCACTCGTCATAATACAATAGTATCTCTGAGTACATGTCAGTACAATACAACAATCTGATACAATGGCCATGAATAGGCAGTACATAGTGTATACATGTCATAAGTGACCATAGCCATAACCATCTACAGTAAGAGACGGTCTCCTGCTGAAAGGAAACAACTGGTGCAAACTAGAGGTACAAACTGTTGATGTCTGAGAGATGATATCTCAGATCTAAAGTCACGAGCATAAGTAGCATACTGAATGCCACTATTTCCTGGGGTCTTCTACACAAACCATCTACGGTGTAAGTCCCATCAAGTGAATAAAGGTGTTGAGGTCGAACCTGATGTGACATCGTCTGATTATCGATCAATGATATATACTGTTAACAAACAAGAGATAACCCACCGATAATGAAAATGGGCATCAAGGCACAGAGTACAATCATCAAAGTGCGAATAGATGTGTTGAAGTCAAACACTAAGATGAATCCATTCATCAGGGGACATTGATGTATTCCCAAAACTGTCAATGGAAAGAGAACCTACCACTAATGACTGCAAGCCTCATGGTACTCAACCAAACTCTAAGTCTTAAATTTCAGATTAAATGGGTTGAAGTCGACAGAACGAAACTCGCTGGAAGGAGGGAATTAAGGCATCCCCCATCAACCAACATGAGGTACCAGCTACGCTGAAAGATTTGGAAGAACTCAGGTGAAATGAACTGACCCAATAAGGATGGACGACATGCAATAGTCAAAAGATTTGAGGAGTGTCCGACTTTGGTTTTAGGACTTCCTTTGAACAAGAGCATGAGCAGATGGATAGACTCAGGCAGCATAGACTCTACATAACACTGTGCGATGCAAGAGGCATCAAAAAAGGGATCTATAGTGACTGGAAGCTTAACCAGTTAGTGGAGTAAAACTGATAAATGAGTACATCTCCTAAGGTCCTACTATAGTCCCGACTCATAATGGATGGAGTGGAATGAATGCTCTATTCAAAGGCAATGCAATAGCTTCCAACAATAAGAAGTAAATATTCTCCCGTCCGGCTTTTTGGAATATTTGATTTTTTGGTATTTTTCATATTTGGAAAGCTTGAAAAAGAATAAAATTTCTTATTGTACAACAATTGAGAGAACGAGTGTCAAATAGTGAGCAGACTAGTCCCAAGCAGTGGAACGTACTTATGATCATTGCAAGGAAGCATTTGCAGGATGTAGACACTCGAGGGGTTGTTCCCTCAGGGTCAAGAGGTCATCGAATTGTGAAAGGAAAATGGAAGCTCTGCAAGGCTCGACAGGGGAAGTGCTCAGGCACTAGGCTAACAATTGAGTAAGCGGGAGCCGACACAAGGCTCAAGTGGCAAGCAGGATGATGCGATGCAATCACAACTTGATACAAATGGGGGGAATCCTTATGGGAGGTGGCCATCATAAGAAAAAGTAGAGTATGAGTCTTTATCACAAAGTCATGGCGTAACTACGAAGGACTCCCAATCTTAAGGAAAAATGACGGCATGGGTACCATAAGGAAAACGAGGTTCTAACTAGGGCACCCATGTTCGGAAAGGCCCTACCACCAAATAATGACACTTCTATAACAGTGTGAAGGCTCCGTGTCAATTAAGAAGCGGGGTCGCACCTAGGGTTAATGAAAATGGTCAAAAGGTCAAATGCATAATGCATGTGAAAATGACATCTAACCTATATGCTAGGTGTGAAATATACCTGCCGTAGGCGCAAAACGGTTAAAAATAAACTCTCGTCGAAGAAATCTGCTCAAAATGCTACTCCAAGACATCACATTAGTCCAAAATAGCTTAAAATGACAAAAACTATAGACAAGTGAGTTTCCAAAACTATAAATAGTAATAAAAAATTACAATTTACAATTCATTTTCACTTTTTACCCAATTTGGAGTTTTTGGTTAGTTTTCACCTTGGATTTCAGTCGCTGATTCTGGGAGCTACAGGCATCCGTTCGTTGAGCTGTTTGGAGCAGGTTAGCTATCTCATCCTCCTCTTTCATTTAGTAGTTTTTATTTCATTATGCAGTGGTCAAATTTTTTTATTGGGAAAGCCCTATTTGGTCACAGCGCTGTACACGGGCTACAAGTATATGGGTCGCGGATAGGGCTTGGTACACGCGGTCAACGCATGCGTTGAACGCGGGGTACCTACCTTTGTTCTCTAAATAGCTCGTGGGTATGGCCGTGAGGTTTTTTTTTAAATGTAAAAGACTAAAATCTTTGTGTTTCTTCCTCCAGGATGGTTCTAGAATGGAGGGAAAGGGAGCATGACCTTGTGGATGAGGCCATCCGCAATGATTTTCCTACACAAAAAGCATTACAAGCATGTGGGATTTTCAAATTCTGGAGCATTGGGGGTTTGAGGGCCCAAAATCAATTGCTCCGTCGCTTGATAGACTACTGGGACGTAGATTGTTAGCTTAGATAACTGAGCTAGAGGTTTCCAATGTAGACCCAGGTACTTCGCGGTTCAAGGAACCAACAAAACCCCTATTCACTGGCCCTTTCGGCAATAGACTGCGAATAGTCTGAGGTCTCATCCAAGGAGAAGCTGAGGGGGTGGTTGCGAAATCAGGTTTCCACAACCTGGTGATGCAAGTGTTTACATCGACTAACGGACAACGTGATAAGGGACTCTTACTACGGACAAATGACTGTGCGAAGTCTCTACTTTGTGATGGATACTTCGTCAAACTGTGGTGCAGCGCACCTAGCGCATCCAAGGACTGCGCAATGTTAGAATTTCCTCGCGTTACGCTGATAAGCTATTGATATCTTACCTCGCAGCACTTACTATGGGTCAGCGCATCAATAGGACTGCACGTTTACTTCAAGACTCTATCGACTCTATTCAACCTTACTTAACGGTCTTTATTCATTCCTTCAACACTTAGGTTATTATCTTTATGCTATATGTAAATGAATGAAACATGCAATACTGCGCGCTCTAGCGCTGCGCTCAAATTCAGAGTTCAACTATGTGATCATCCAATAGATTCATACATTCAAATACCTAGAATTGTTGAACACTTTACATCCATCCATACATGTATTATCTAACATATTATTCCCACCATTCCTATGGCAAATACATATAAAAGCAATCACATAACATATAATTTGTAGTATTAAACATCCATACTAAGCAAATGAACAGTCATAAAACACAACAACAATCACACTACACAGGATTTAACATGGTTCACCCCCCGGCTGGAGGCTACGTACACAAGAACTGCTGTTATATTGATCTTTTGGGAAGGGTATAGTAGTTCTTAGTCTGCGCACTCAGCTGCAAACTCTCTTCTCTCTCGGATAGGTCTCTGCGCACTCAGCTACATAGTCTTTACAATGGCTTAAAGCTTAATACGATGCAACAATATTCAAGCTTAACAAAATTGAAGAGTAACCCTTCCCTTACAAAAATGCCCTTATTTATAGATCATGCCCGTTGTTGGTCGCAGCACTGTTCTAGAGGTTTTCCAACACAGACCCAGGTACTTCGCGGTACAAGATACCAACAAAAAACCCTATTCACCGGCCCTTTCAGTAACAGACTGCAAGCAGTCTGAGGTTTCACCCGAGGTGAAGTTGAGGGGGTGGTTGCGGAAGCAGGTTTCCACAACCTTGTGATGCGAGTGATTCGGCTAATTAATGCACAACGCGGTGACGGACTGCGCAAAGTCTTCTACTTCGTGTAATCTTTAGGAACAAAGATATTCACACCTTCAGCGCGTCCACAGGCCGCGCAGTGGGTTTTATGATACTTAATCTTGTTCAATAATCCTTAAGCATTTATCATTACATAGATACGTAGTGCTATGTGCTTTGATACTGCGATTCAATCCTTAACAATTAAGTGTGGCTATTTCATCGATCCATTCATTCGAGACTTATAGGTACTTTCCTGCTAACATTCATCCATACCTGAACTATTAACATCTTATTCCATCCCTTTCGCGGTGAATATAGATAAAAATAAACATGTATAAGATAACAGTAACTTATGCAGGCACTGTAAGTAATTTAAATAACAACTAATGACAATCATACACATCAATCACATCACACAGTGGTTTAACGTGGTTCACCCCCTGGATGGGAAGCTACGTCCACAAGAACTGTTGTTTATTTATCTTGGAAAGGGTACAACAATTCTTCGTCTGCGCACTCAGCTGCAGACGCTCTTCTCTCTCTTTCTCTCAAAATTAGGTCTCTGTGCACTCATTTGCAGAGCCTTTACAATGCTTCAATCTCACATATCTAACAATATTCAATATTAATCAACAAAACGAAGAGTTAACCATTTTCCTTAACAAAATTTCCTTATTTATAGATCAAGGCCCGCAGGTCATGTCTTTTACATCTTGAAGGCAGAAACCCTTAGGTTTACAAAACTATCGCGGTTTTCCCAAAACCGGACTACTGATATCTGGCAACGGATTTTCTGTTATATGCGCGCCAACAGGTTGCTTCCACTAAGCTGTTCCTTCTTTTTCAGCCTTAGATGACTGGTTCGAGTAGTAGTAGTCTTCTTCTTGTTGTGATCAGTCACCTACCTCCGATCTGCACCTACCCACTGCTTGGTAGTTATCGACGATTTTTGCCAAAAATAGGTCTTCTGTGACCTAACCAAAATAACTGCCTTCATCCGTTAATTCTCTGCTTAGATGGATCTCCGTTGACGTGGCACATAGCGGCGCTGTACTCCTCGCAGCACCGACCTCACAGCTCCTTTGATACTATGCTGCGCACAACTTTGCAGCATACCAAAACTTATCCCAAAATTGTTCAAACTTAACTGTGCTTAGCTCTGTAGTTCTCAAAATTCTTCCTATTAAAAAATGCCCCATATGGGCCAGGCCCAACAGGCCCCTAACACTTACATGTGGCTCGCCCCCGAGCCACCTGGAACTCCTTGAAGGTCTTCCGCTGATTGTGGGATGATATTCGCAGCGAACTCCTTGAATGTGTGAGTCAGCTTTTCTACCGTGGCCTTCGTATCTTGTTCAATTTTCCCAACTGTTTCCACCATCTCAAGTGTTATCTCCTGGCCGATCTGGCCTTCCACCTACTCTTGATTCTAGTTCAGCTCCTTTAGCTTTTCTTTGATCTCCTGCGAGATTCTTGCCGACGTCCTCTAATAATGGCTGCGACTTATCGCCCATTTCTGTCTCCTTTTCTCGCAAATCTTTAACTTCCATCTTTAGGGTGTTGATTTCTCTGTACTTTTGGAGTTTCTCCCTTGCTGGTAAAACCTTAGCTTCCTCACTCATCTTTTCTAGTGCTTCTTGTTTTTCTTTCACTTCCTTCTTTACTTCGAGCAATTGTTGGTCTTCTTCAAGGGCATTAAATGCCTTCAATGCTGCTTCCAGTAGACTTTGGCACTTAGTCACTTTGATATCAATATTCTGTGTTGTGGCCTTCACTACTCCCTGTCTCAATTGCTATTCATCTGGTGGCATCTGTGGATTGATATGCGCTTTCAGGGCAGCAATTTCAGATTCATGGAGAATCTCCATGTCTTCCTTGTCAGTCTTTAGGCTATTGACCAAATCGCCAATCTTGACAATAGTATCTGCTGGTTTTGTTTGTATCCCAAATTCATTTATATTATATGCAACAGTAGTGCTCGTGTTCTCCAATCTCAGTTAATGATCTCTTTCATCTTGCAATTGCATAGTACTCCATGAGCTCTCTTCCTCGAGTTTCCTTTGCAACTCTGCCTGTCCTTTCAGCACATCTATGGTTCTGTCATGCATTTCTTCATCGACTTGCGTCTGTAAGTAATGTAGTCCTGGAAATGGTATGCTTGCAAGATCAAGCTCCATGCGCGCTACATTATTTGTATCTAGCATTGCTTGATCTTATAAGGGCAACCTGATAGATAGTGGCTGCAAATGTACAATACAGGACCTCATGGGAATCGTTATTTGCTACTGCGAAGTCCCCGCAGTCCCTTTTTCTGCTACTGACTCATGGTGCAAGGGTAATCTTTTGCTAACTTCATCAAATTTTTGGGATATCCCTTGCAGTGTAGTCAGGTTCTGCTTTAAGCTGTCTTGAATTTCCTTTTCCTTCTTCTCTTTGTCTGTCGAAAGTTCCTCCATTTGTTTAGTTACCCTTGCGGCAATCATTAAATAATCATCTTCGCGAAGCACTGTGTCTAATTGGTCTTTATTTGATTTCTGCTTCTTCCTTTTTTCCTTGTGCCCCGAAGGACTCCCAGTGTCCTTCCTTTTGCTTGACTCTTTATCTTCTACTATGGAACATGGGATAGGGTTATCCTCGACAGAGTCACTTTCAATATCCATGAACTCAACTCGGAATTTAGCTGGCCACTCCTTCATGATATTCTCAATATCTTCCTCGTACATATGGTAATTTCCCAGGTACCAATCAACATTCTTTTCCTGCGCTTTGGATGAAATGGAGATGCATTTCATCGCAGCATAAAAATTTACAATGCGGATATATTTGCTTGTTACTTGCTTTGGTATGCGAGGTGTAAGCATGATGGCCCCGCGCAACTAGTCGTAATATGTGTAAAAGACCAGCGCTGTCTCACGCTGTCTTTATGGATTTAAGTTCACCCATAGATTTTGAAATCGAGCACCTCTACAGTCCAAAGTGTTTGTGACCACTCCGACATAGTGCTTCGGTTCTCTCCACCCCAGGAAGCTGATTAATATGATGAGCCAGGTGAAATGGAAGTTTCCACCATTGATTTGCATATCATTCAGTTCTTCAAGTAACTCATTTAATAGATACTAGCACCAATTGAATTCTTTTCCTTCGACAGCTGCAGCGCCAACTAGTATTGCGCCTGTGTTTACTTCTAATGGTCTGCACTTTCTTAAGATTTTGCTCACTAACAGCTGCATGAAAAATCTTATTGCATCGTCCTTTATGTCATCCATCTGGAAGCCCCGCTTCCCTTTGATCACAGATTGTGTTTGCTTCATCAATGCTGCTACCTCTTTATCCTTTGTCTTTCCTTGGAAGAACTTCCTTGGGTTGTCTCCCCTTTTGCTTAATCCAGTTATACGATGGATTAAGTCAATTGTCAGGTTGATATTCTGGTCTAGCCATAAATATCCCTGGTGGATGCGAGCCATAAGAGTTCGCATCACTGTGTTGAGCTCCGGTGATCTGTCGAAATGTGGGAGTCTTAGCAGGTTGAGTAGCCTCGACTTGGCCACTCTAGACAACCAACTCTCGACGACCAAGGTGAGATCGCCCTTTGCATTCTTCTTCCAGCACATGTATTTGTTGGGCTGGAACTGTGGGAACTTTGGTTCAGTTGGCCTCTCCTTCTACATTGCTAGCAGATCATAGTCCTCCCATTTGCATTCTGGAATCTTTCCTAAGATATTTTTGTCCACCTCAACATGCTTCGATATTGGTGAGAGTGGTATCTCATACTTTGGACTCTTCAAGAGTCTAATGGCCAACGCATCTACTGATTTGTTTCTTCTTTTAGTGTTGCATTTTGAATGTCGCAACAACGCATTAGTATAATTTTTTTATTTTTTTATTTATTTTTCTCGCGTAGATTCAAGAATGCTGCGTGGTACATAGATCTATCTTTACAAGTTTTGTGTACAGATTGTTCAGCAGTTTCTAGTGCCCAATTCCAACTGTACTTGGTGCTTAGAAAATTTTCCTTTCTTATGATCATCTTGGATGCTGCGAAGCAAGACTATCACGGTAAAGCTTTAGTTTGCTCCCATTTATCAGATTGGGTAATGTATCACCGGCTAAAGTAGCTAACTGGACTGCGCCACCATTAGTAACATCTATTACAGTATATGGTCCAATTCAATGCATTTTAAATTTCCCTGGAAACTTCATGAATTTACTATCATATAGGAGGACTAGGTCACCTACCTAGAACAACTTGCTCTTGATGTGGTGATCATGCCATGCTTTCTCACATTCTTTTTGTACTTGTTGGTGGAAGCCTGCAATGAAGCGGTCCTCTTCCAACCCAACCAAGTGTAACAACCTTTCTTCCATTGCTGCGTGATCTGCCATCCTGTGAATGCAGCTATTCTCAAGCTGGGAATAATATACTTCATTGGCATTATTTCCTCCTGGCCATAAGCCAATCTGAAAGGTGCATGTCCACTTAATTTCTCGCATGTTGTTCTGTATGCCCATAATACAGATGGAATGCGCAGGTCCCAGTCATCGCGGTTTACATTGCATATCTTGGTTAGTGCATCCTCAAGTACTTTATTAAATGCTTCAACAATTCCATTCACTTGTGGATGATAAGGTGTATTGCACTGATGATGGATGTGAAATTACTCAGTCAAAGCTTCAATAGTTCTATTCAGAAAATGAGTACCTTGATCACTCATCAAAATTTTTGGACATCCAAATCATGTGAGTATGTTCTCAAAGATAAACTCAGCAGCAGTGGCTACGGTGCAGTTTTTTACTAGCTTTGCTTCTGCCTATCTGGTGAGGTAGTCAGTTGCAGTGATGATGTACCTCGCCCTAGTTCTTTTTCCTGGTGGGTTGATAGGTCCCACGCAATCAATTGCCCATTTCTTGAATGCCTTTAATGCTAGTTGAGGATTCAACGGCATTTCATCTCTTCAGGACGGCTTCCCTGTCCTCTGACAAACATCACATCTCTGGAAGTGTTCATTTGCATCTTTATGGATTGTTGGCC
Organism: Larix kaempferi; assembly: GCA_027924585.1. Classification (NCBI taxonomy): domain Eukaryota; kingdom Viridiplantae; phylum Streptophyta; class Pinopsida; order Pinales; family Pinaceae; genus Larix; species Larix kaempferi. The sequence goes on along the minus strand of BSBM01001331.1, from coordinate 4,154,186 downwards.
ACCATAGCCCTGCATGCAATACCTTTTGTGCAGTAGCTCTTCCCGCATAGTGGCCTCCTGCTATCCCTGAATGCGCATTGGCCAATATGTATGTATTTTCATGCTCCAATACTCATCTTCACAGTACTTCATCAGGTCCTAACTTGTACAACTTCCCTGCAATAATAGTGAAATTTGCAGCTCGCACTACCAACTTTTTCTTCTGCTGCGTAGTGAATTGTTCAGGTGCGAATACTATAGTTAGAAATTCAATAATATCTTGATAATACTCATCGAAAATCTATATAATGAACAACTGCGCGTTAGGAAGATTATCTTCGAGGTTCATAGGTTCTTATCCCGACTCGATTCTAGTTAGATGATCAGGTCCTAAGTTTAACCTGCCTGGATTAACCACTATTTCAAAATCATACTCTTGGAACAGTAGTAACCATTTGCATATTCACCCCCCTAACACTGGCTTGTTGACCAGGTATTTCAATGCAAAGTGGTCAGTGAACATTGAGAAGTGCGCACCAAGTAAATAGTGTCTGAACTTTTGTAGTGCATATACCATTGCAAGTCCTTCTCTTTCAGTAGTGGTATAGTTCTTCTCAGCAGATGATAGTTTTCTGCTCGAGAATGCAATAGGATGGTCGATCCCCCTTCTCCTGGTTGAGCAAGAAAAACGCCCAATGCTATACATGAAGCATCAACATGAACATGGAATGACTTCTCCCAGTCTGGGAAGACTAGGATCGACGCAGTGACCATTTTCTCTTTCAATGTGTCAAATCCTTTCTCGCAGTTGTCGTTCCAAATGAATGGTGCATCTTTCTTTAAAAGCTTCTCCATTGCTGCGGTTATCTGCGCATACCCTTTTATGAATTTCCTGTAGTAGCTAGTATGCCCTAATGTAGTGCGCAATTGTTTTACTGACTTTGGTGTAGGAAAATTCACAATTGCCGCGATCTTCGTAGGATCAACCATTAATCCCTGTTTACAAACTCTGTGCCCTAATAGAATTCCATAAGGAACAAAAAAAATACATTTCTTCAAATTTAATGAAATTTGATGCTGTCTGCATTTTTCCAACATCATTCTGAGGTTTGTGGCATGGTTCTTTAGCAACCCAAATATTGTCCAATTATCAAAGTAAACTTCTAAAAAATTATGGATGAGTTCTTTGAATGCTGCAATCACCATTCTTGAAAATATGGCTGGTGCATTCTTCAAACCAAAAGGCATCACTGTATACTAGAACAACCCCCATTCTGTTGCAAAAGTGGTCTTATGTCTGTCTGCTAGATCAATTCTTATCTGATGATATCCAGAAAATCCATTAATAAAAGAGTATGCCTCATTCCCTCCCACGTTATCAAGAACTTCGTCGGTAAAAGAAGTAGGAAATGGTTCATGCATCGATGCATCATTCAACTTTCTAAGATAAAAACAGATCCTAATCTCACCCTTTGTCTTCTTGTCTTGGACGACCATCGGGCTTATCCATTCAGATTCTTCGACTGGCTCAATAATCCCTGCATCGAGCATCTTATAGAGTTCTGCCTTAACTCGTTCTTTGTAACACGGATTTAATCTATATGGCCTTTGTTTTATTGGTTTAGCACTAGGTTTAAGAGGTATTTTCATCACTCCTAAGTCTCCCAGAATTCCTTTCATCTCGGTGAACTTGGTTGGGAATACTTCCTGATATTCCTGTAGTATACTTGTGATCTCCTCAACTGTAGTACCATCCCAATAATCTCCTATTGCTGCGAACTTCGGCTCTTCATTGGTGTCGATGTTCACTTTCTTTGTTTTGACTGGTCCACTCATATCTAGAATCTCTAGTGGAGGTCCTTCCACCTTGCGTATTCCTTTTGTTTCATGGATATTTATGTTGCGCGGGTCCTCTTCATCACTGTCTCCAACTTCTTCAGCCATATTGTAACAATCGAGGGCCTGCTCTATTTGTTCTGTCCAATCTGTTTGTAGATTCTCAATTACGTTGCTTGTTTCAAAAAATTCATCTGATGTTATGTTCTCCTTTGTGCAATATGGTGTAAATATGTTTTATTTGATAAGCTGCAGCGCGTCATGGATAGTTGGATGGTAATCTTCAAAACCAAAGTCTTTCTGGAAACTCGCAGTGAGGACAGACCAATCCGCGGTTTCTCTACGAAGCTCCTCCTCTAGGTACCATTTCTTTGGGATAGGTTCCTCCAACGTATGCACAAAGAGATGTACCCATTCTGTCTGTGGTCTTTCTTACCAAGATTTTGCACAGGCTGCGATATGATCCTTTGGATCCTTCTGATAATTATATTTCTCAAATGGTAGCATAACCTTATCGGCGAATTTGCTCTGTAGTTTGATTCTGCAGTGGTCCCAAGTTGTCAATGTCTTTTTATGCGTAGCCCACCATCTGGAAGGTGTCTTGTGGAGTGCCATATGTAATGATGATACGCGATGTTCGTCTGCGACTGCTACAGTGTATTCTTTGATAAATAAATAAACGTTAGCTAAACCATCATAAGTGGGAATTGGACTTACCTGTTTTCCAATCCAGTGGAGTGATTTCGTAATTGTTGTGCATCTCCTTGCAGAAACTTCATGCATTCTATGTTTCCAGTTTTCTAATCCTGCTTCAGAATCTAATATGCAAGAACTATCAAAGCGCCAGCTGAGCATTCCATCTGTAGTAGGGTGAATATAATCCGTAGCATTTGTTGTCATCTTGTAGATATGGTCGATATCTTGAGCTCTGTACTCTTCTTGAACTGGTTCAACATATCGTTCTCCTTGGGAAGGATCCAATGGTGAGACAACCCTTACATCATTGCCTTCAAATATCATTTTCACTGTCTTTAGATTTATGATGGTGGAATTCATCATTTCCCAATTGATACCCAATAATTCTGGATAAGGATTACTATCATCGGCAATTTCAATTACCTCGAAGTCTGCATAACTTCACACTCCATCAATGCCAACAATGGTGTTGGCTAACCTCCCCAATGGTATAACGATGCCCTGATTAGCCATTCTTAACTGTATAGGTGACCACTGTAACTTTGGTTTCCCCATCGCATGCCATGTCTGCTTGGTCAATACATTTACTTTGGATCCGAGGTGAAGGATGATCTCATCCATCTTGTAATCTCCAATCTGCGCGGTGAGCTACATTTCTCTCCCGGTTCTTTTGGGACTTCTTATGTTATGGACTGCACTATGGGTAGTTCTCTTCTCATTGTGTGTTTCATACTGATTTATAATTTTTTCAAATTCCATAAGCGTGTTTTTGTTCTTTAATAACTTGATGCAACTTCTTAGGAACTGTGCAACTGTAGTGGCTGTATCTGGTACAACACATGTTTGATCATATGCCAGTGGCATGTCTTGTATCTGTGGTGGTTCACTGCGTAATGGGATTCTTGATGAACCAGGTGGTGGTTGTTGAAACATGTCGCGCGCTTCTTGAAATGTTTCTTTATTTTTCTTTAAGTTCAAAGGAGGTGCTTTCCCAGGAGCTTTTCTAATCCCTATTGGTTCTTCAGGTTTCTTCTTAGGATCAGCTGTTCCAGAAGTTGAGGCTTCTGCGCTTCTGTATTTCCCTGTATTAGCGCCACTGCGCATTATTGCATTTATACTTGGATCCGTAGGTCTATTATTTGCTACTATTAACTGAATGTTAGGGTTCGGAGTCTCTGTCCTTCTCCATTTTTGCATTTCTACCCCCAGCACAGGACAGTCTTCAATCAAATGTTCAAATGATTTACAGTAGTTGCATGTTGTGCATGGATTGGTACAATCTCTAGATAGGTGAATTGGCTGGCCACAATTATAGCAAATTATCTCGCTGCGGCCTCTTCCTTGGGCTAGGACAACATTTCTCCCTCTCCCGTGGTATCCACTACCTCTCCCTCTATATCCACCCTGATCATATTGGGTGTTCTCATGTTTTGGCTGATTTTGTTCCTAAACGCGGTACATTCCGACACCTCGCATTGCTTCCATATCTCGCTTCCTTTCATTCATTAGCTCATAAGAGCGACAGTTGGACTCATCATGTCCAACTGATTTACATAAATTACAGTATACGTTTTTAGGCGTTTTTACATATTTCTGTATCAGGTAGCAGTCTTCAGGCCGGTGTCCTCTACTTCTACAAATTTCACACCATGGTGCCTGGTTCTGATTCATATTTATTGGGTTTGGTGCACCACTGTTGAGGTAATATTGAAGTAAGGGGCAATGTTCTCTAGTGTGGCCTTCTCCCTTGCATCATGTGCACCAAACTTCATGTCTTTGTTCCTTTCCATTCTTCATACCTTGTAATTCTAATGTCAAAGTAGCCAATTGGTTCTGGATTTGTAACATCCCAGAACTACTTTCTCCAATTGGGGAAGTTTCCAGCTTCATTGCTATCTCCAAGGCCTCAACTTGAGATACAACCTTCTGTTGCATTAGTGGTTGTCTGATATGGGGAAACAACGCAGCAATGAACCATTCTTGATGTTGTTGAGGAGCTATAACAAAGCTCACTTGGTCCAATAATGTATTGAATTTTTGGTCGAATTCCCAGACCGATTCAGTAGGTTTTTGCTTGATTTCTTTCAGCTCTGATATGCACTATGATTATGATTTGGGCTTTTTAAATTTTGCTCCAATTATGGTTTTGATCTCTGCTAGGGTTCTCAACTGTGCTTGATAATACTTCATAAACCAGTGCAACGCTCTGTCTGTGAAAGTAGTTATGAGCTGTGCTCTCTTTATAGCATCATCTGTCACTTGCTTAACACTCCACATGGCTTCGCATAGAAACCAGTGTTGATTAGGGTCTTCCTCACCCGCTCCTTTGAATATCGGTAGTTTTATATCGTTATTTGTCATTTTCCTTTCGGATTGTGTATGGTTTTGAGATATGTTACCTGTGACAGTAGTAGATGCAGGATGCTGGATTGTGCTAGGTAGAGTATTCTGTAGAATGGTATGATTCGTAGTGTTCTGAGTACTCGGTCCTGTGATATTATTAGTATTGATAACCTGTGGGATGGGCTGCGCAATGCTTGCAGTGAGCGGGCTCTGGATTACTGGATTATGAGGTGTGATACATTGGATTGAGGATGATGGTTGTGTATTTTGATTACTTAGGTTACATAGACTTTCGGTATGTATGTGGGTTCTAGGTCCTCAGGGATTCCTCTCGTTAGTTCGTTTATATCTTTTTCCACTTCTCAAAGTATGGTTTTCTTCGTCGGAATCAATGTATGTATTTTCTACCATTAGAGATTTAAACTTTATCACTGCATTCTTAAAACACCTTTCTCAGCTAGAAGCATTTTAATATATAGACTAGATTTTTTAGGAACTTACCTCTGAATCCTTCGAAGAAGTATGCTTCAGCTTGACTATAGGATTTCAACGTGTCTATAGTGAACTCGATTACAAATCCTTCGAGTATGTTGTCAACCCAGAAGTCAACTGCTCGCGACAGTGGGATGTCTATTGCTCTAAGATGTACAGTGAGCTCCGGACTCCACTCTGTAGGTACTCCGCCTTGGGAGAAATTCTTTCTTTCTGCAAGGCATGATATCCACTCTTGGAGCTCGTTTGGAAATGATTCCTATAAAATTTCATGGATATCCCTCCACAAATATCTGTTTAACTAGTCTATGTCAGATAGATGTGGGTGTCTGTTTTCTTTCTTTGCGAAGTCTCTTTCGATCTTATCGCACCAAGCCCAGATCTCTTTTTTCTATGGATGCCAACTGTCAGACATTACTTTTCTGAATACACTATCGCATCACTGGTCTTAACATGGCAACAAAACCATTTGTTGGTCGCAACACTATTCTAGAGGTTTTACAATGAAACCCAGGTACTTTGCGGTACAAGATTCCAACAAAAACCCCTATTCACCGGCCCTTTCGACAACAGAATGCAAGCAGTCTGAGGTCTCACCTGAGGCGAAGTTGAGGGGGTGGTTGCAGAAGCAGGTTTCCACAACCTTGTGATGCAAGTGATTCGGCTAATTAATGCGCAGCGCGGTGACGGAATGGACAACTGTGTCTAGTGATCGCGCGAAGTCTTCTACTTCGCGTCGTGAATCTTTAGGAACAAAGATATTCACACCTTCAGTGTGTCCACAGGACGCGCAGTAGGTTTTATGATACTTAATTACTTCTACTTAATCTTGTTCAATAATCCTTAAGCATTCATCATTACTTAGATTGATAACATCATGACTTATGCAGATAAGTGAGATACGTAGTGCTGTGTTCTTTGATACTGCGATTCAATCCTTAACAATTAAGTGTGTCTATTTCATCGATCCATTCATTCGAGACTTATAGGTGCTTTCCTGCTAACATTCATCGATACCTGAACTATTAACATCTTATTCCATCCCTTCCGTGGTGAATATAGATAAAAATAAACACGTATAAGACAACAATAACCTATGCAGACACTGTAAGTAATTTGAATAACAACTAATGACAATCATACACAACAATCACATCACATAGTTGTTTAACGTGGTTCACCCCCCTGGATGGGAAGCTACGTCCACAAGAACTGTTGTTTATTTATCTTGGAAATGGTACAACAGTTCTTCATCTGCACACTCAGCTGCAGACGCTCTTCTCTCTCTTTCTCTCAAAATTAGGTCTCTGCGCACTCAGCTGCAGACGCTCTTCTCTCTCTTTCTCTCAAATTAGGTCTCTGCGCACTTAGCTGCAGAGCCTTTACAATGCTTCCATCTCACAGTTCTAACAATATTAAATATTAATCAACAAAACAAAGAGTTAACCATTTTCCTTTACAAAATTGCCTTATTTATAGATCAAGACCCGTAGGTCATGTCTTTTACATCTTGAAGGCAGAAACCCTTAGGTTTACAAAACTATCACATTTTTCCCAAAACCGAACTGCTGATATCTGGCAGTAGATCTTCTGTTATATGCGTGCCAATAGGTTGCTTCCACCGAGCTGTTCCTTCTTTTCCGACCTTGGATGACTGGTTCGAGTAGTAGTAGTCTTCTTCTTGTTGTGATCAGTCACCTACCTTTGATCTGCACCTACCCACTGCTTGGTAGTTATCGACGATCTTTTCCAAAAATACGTCTTCTGTGACCTAACCAAAATAACTGCCTTCATCCATCAATGCTCTACTTAGCTGGATCCCCGTTGACGTGGCACATCGCAGCACTGTACTCATCGCAGCACTGACCTCGCATCTCCTTCGATACTATGCTGCGCGCAACTTCGCAACATACCAAAAATGATCCCCAAATTGTTCAAAATTAACTGCGCTTAGCTCCGCAGTTCTCAAAATTCTTCCTGTTAAAAAATGCCCCATCTGGGCCAGGCCCAACACCCGCTGGTCATGTCTTTACAATCCGTAGGAAAAACCCTTAGGTTTACACAACTGTCACGACTTTCTGAAAATTGAACTTCTGGCACCTGGTAGCAAATATTCCATCCTGGCAGCCTTCCATGCCTGCTTCATGTCGCTATCGGCCTTCTTGTTGCGCATGTGCCAACAGGTCACTTTCTCCCAGCCGTTCTTCCTCTAATGGCCTTGTACGACTGGTTCACATAGTGGCATATTCCGTGTGTGTGACCAGTCGCTTTCTCTCCGATTTGCTCCTGCTCACTGCTTAGAACTCCTGGAGCATCTTTACCAAAAGTAGAACACCAACGGTCTAACTGGAACATGTGCCATCTTCCGTCCAACATTCTGCTTTGCTGGCATCCCGAATACTGGACACTTCGCAGCACTGCCTCCTTGCTACGTTGATCTTCGCAACTCTTCTGATGCTACACTGTGCGTAAATTCGCTGCATCCCAAAAACTTACACAAAACTGAACTGCGCCCAGCTTTGCAGTTCCAAAATTCCTTATTGCTCAAAATTTCCCCACTTGGGTTAGGTCCAATAGGCCCCTAACACTTACATGTGGCTCGCTCTCGAGCCACCTGGAACTTCGATCTCCCCGAACTGTTCTGCCTCCTGCGGAGCTAGCTTCGTAGCGAACTCATTATATGTGTCGATGAGTTTCTCTACTGTGTCCTTTGTATCTTGCTCCACTTGCTTGACTGTATCCATCATTTCAGGTGTTATCTCATCACCGAGCTGGCCTTCGACTTGCTTTTGATTCTCGCGCAGCTCTTTTAACTTTTCCTCGATCTCCTATGAGATCGTGCCGATATCTTCCAGTAATGGCTGCATCTTATCACCCATTTCAGTTTCTTTCTCTCGCAAGGCTTGCACTTCGTTCTTGAGGCTCGTTATTTCTCGGTACTTCTGGAGCCTATCTCTTAGCAGAAGGGCCTTCACTTCTGCATCCAACCTCTCCAAGGCAGCTTGCTTATCTTTCACTGCATTCTTTACTTCTAGCAGTTCCAGATCTTCTTCAAGGACAATAAAAGCCTTCGAGACCACTTCCAACAGACTTTGGCACTTAGCTACTTTGGCAGCAATATTTGTGGCTGCGGCCTTTACTGCTTCTACTCTGAGCTACTAAACATTTGGTGGGGTTTGTGGGTTTATCTGCACCTTCAAAGCAACAATGTTAGCCTCATGGTCAATCTCCATATCCTGGATCTCTGTTTTAAGAGTGGTGACCAGCTCGCCAATATTAACAATAGTGTCCGCAGGATCTACCTGGACTTCCAAGTCATCTATATCATCTTCTATTGCAGTGATCATGGACTCTAGTCGTAGCCGACGATCATGCTCCTCCTGTAGCTGCATAGCTCTGCGCGAGCTAGACTCTTCCAAGTACCGATTTTTTGCGTAGTGAACTCTGTAGGTGTGAACCCAGTGGTTAAAAAGTCAATGATGTCCCTATAGTAATCATCGGCAACCTATGTAGCAAACAACTGTGCATCGGGTGGATTGTCCTCCAGATTTGTAGGCTCTTCGCCAGACTCAATCCTTGACAGATGATCAGGTACTAAATTCAACCTGCCTGGCTTAACAACAATTTCAAAGTCATACTCCTGAAAGAGTAATAACCATCTGCATATGCGCCCCCCTAAAACTGGCTTATTGACCAGGTATTTCAAAGAAGAATGGTCAGTGAACATAGAAAAGTGCACACCAAGCAAATAATTCCTGAACTTCTGCAGCGCATATACCATCGCGAGTCCTTCTCTTTCAGTAGTGGTATAATTCTTCTCAGCAGATGAGAGATTCCTACTGGAAAACGCAATGGGATGATCAATACCTCCCTCTCCTGGTTGCGCTAATACAATCCCTAATGCGATACATGACGCATCCACATGGACGTGAAATGGCTTCTCCCAGACTGGAAAAACTAAGATCGGTGTAGTGACCATCTTCTCTTTCAGTGTGTCAAAACCTTGTTTGGATTCTTCATTCCAGATGAACGCCACATCTTTCTTTAACAACTTCTCCATAGCTGCGGTGATCTGCGCATACCCCTTTATGAACTTCCTGTAATAACTGGTATGCCCCAATGTAGTGCGCAACTGTTTAACTGATTTTGGTGTGGGAAAGTTTACAATGACTACGATCTTCGCAGGATCAACCATCAAGTCCTGTTTACACACAATGTGTCCCAAAAAAGTTCCATAGGGAACACAAAAAACAAATTTCTTCAGATTTAATGAAATTTGATGTTGTCTTCATTTTTCCAGCATCATCCTGAGGTTCGCGGCATGGTTTTTCAGTAACCCAAAAATAGTCCAATCATCAAAATAAACCTCTAAGAACTTATGTTTAAGATCTTTAAATGCTGTGACTACCACTGTAGAAAATATGGCGGGTGTGTTCTTTAGACCAAAAGGCATCACTATGTATTGGAACGACCCCCATTCTGTAGCAACAGTTGTCTTGTGCCTATCTGCGTGATCAATCCTGATTTGATGGTATCTAGAGAATCCATCAGTAAAAGAATATGCCTCATTCCCTCCAACATCATCAAGTAATTCATCTGTAAAAGGGGTAGGAAATGGGTCATGCATTGAAGCATCATTCAGCTTCCTGAGATCCACACAGATCCTGATCTCACCCTTTGTTTTCTTATCTTGGATAACCATCGAGCTTATCCACTCATATTCTTCAATAGGCTCAATGATCCCTGCATCGATCATCTTATCGAGTTCTTCCTTAACTCGTTCTTTGTAGCACGGGTTCAGTCTATACGGTCTTTGCTTCACAGGATTCGCGCCAGGCTTAAGAGGAATATTCATCACGCCTAAGTCTCCCATAATACCTTTCATCTCTGTGAACTTGGTCGGGAATAATTCTCGATATTCCTGTAATATGCCCGTGACCTCTTCGACTGTGTCTTTGTCCCAATAGTCTCCAATAGCTGAAAACTTTGGTTCTTCATTGGTGCCAATGTTCACTTTTCTTGTTTTCACAGGTCCACTCATATCTGGAATTTCCAGTGGAGGTCCTTCTACCTCGCGCGATCCTTCTGACTCAGGTATCTATATATTGCACGGGTCCTCCTTGTAACTGTCTGCTTTATCCTCGGGTTCTTCAGCGAGGTTGTAACAATCCAGAGCATGCTCTAGCTGCTCCTCCCATTCAGGCTGTAGGTGAGCAGGGATGCTGTTTGCTCCAAAGAATTCTTCCAATGCCATATTTCCCTGCGTGCAGTCTGGTCTGAATATTCTTTCCTTAATGAGATGCAACGCATCATTGATGCTCAGATGATCGTATTCAAAGATGAAGTCCCGCTGGAAGCTCGTAGTGAGGACAACCCAATCCTCTATGCCCCTGCGCAGCTCCAGGTCTAGGTACCACTTCTTCGGAATTGGTTCCTTGAGTGTGTGCACAAACAAATGCACCCATTATGTCTGTGGACTTTCCACCCAAGCTTGCGAATAAGCTTCAATATGATTCCTTGGATTTTTCTGACCAATATATTTCGCAAAGGGTAGTGTAACCTTCTCAGCAAACCTGATTTGCATCTTAATTCTGCACTGATCCTAGGTGGTTAGTGTCTGCTTATGCGCAGCCCACCATCTGGCAGGTGTCTCGCATAGGGCCATGTCCAATGCTGATACGCGGAATTCATCTACAACTGCTGCAGTATATTCTTTGATAAAGCAATAAACATTAGATAAACCATCATAGGTAGGGATTGGAGTTACCTTTTTACCAATCCAGTGGAGTGACTTCATGATCGTCGCGCATCTTCTGGAAGATACTTCATGCAATCTAATTTGCCAATTCTCTAGCCCTGCATCAGAGTCTGAGATGCAAGAACTGTCACAACGCTAGCTGAGAGTTCCATCTACAATTGGATTAGTATAATCAGCAACATTGGTGGTCATTTTGTAAATACGGTCCAAGTCTTGGGCTCTAGATTCCTCTTGAATCGGTTCCACGTATCGTTCGCCCTGCGAGGGGTTCAATGGCGCGATGACCCTTATATCATTGCCTTCGAATATCATTTTTATGGTCTTCAAATTTATAATGGTAGAGTTAGTCATTGCCCAATAGATACCCAGCAATGCTGGATAAGGATGGCTTTCATCCACGATTTCAATCACTTTGAAGTCAGCATAGCTGCGCACTCCATCAATGTCAACAATGGTGTTAGGTAACCTTCCCAAGGGTATAACTATCCCTTGATTAGCCATTCTTAACTGTATTGGTGACCATTGTAACTTTGGTTTTCCTATTTGCTTCCATGTCTGCTTGGTCATGACATTTACCTCGGATCCAAGATCAAGAATGATCTCATCCATCTCATAATCCCAAATTTGTACAGTGAACCTCATTTCCCTTCCTATTCTTTTGGGACTTCTAATGTTATGGACTGCGCGATGGGCAGCCTCCTTCTCACTTCGTGGCTCATACTGGTTGAGTAGTTTTTCAAATTCTATGAGAGAATCTGCGCTCTTTAATAGCTTCATGCATCTCCATAAGAACTGCGCAACAGAAGTGCCTGGATCAAGTGCAGCGCGCATTTGATCATATGCCAACGGCATATATTTCTATCTACGGTACTTGGCTGCGCAACGGGATTCTCGTCGACTCAGGTGCTGACTCTCTAAATATATCCTGTGCTTTTGTAAATGCTCCTTTATTCTTCTGTAGGTCCAGACACGGCGTTTTTTCTGCAACTTTTCTAATCCATACTGGTTCACCAAGAGTCTTCTTAGCATCTTCCGTTCTAGAAGTTGAAGCTTTTGCACCTCTATCTCTTCCTGTATTAGCACCACTGCGCGTTACAATGTTTACGCTTGGATCCGTAGTTCTGTTTTCTGCTGCGATCAACTGAATGTTGGGAGTTGGCGGTTTTGTCCTTCGTTGTTTCTGCATTTCTACCTCTAGAACTGGACAGTCTTTGATAACATGCTCAAATGATTTACAATAACTTCATGTGGTGCATGGGTTGGTACAATCTCTCGAAACATGGCCTGGCTGGCCACAATTATAATAGATTACCTAGCCACGGCCTCTCCCCTGCGCCAGGCCGACATTTCTTCCTCTCTTGCGGTATCCACCACCACGACCTCTATATCCTCCTTGATCGTAGTGGGTATTCTCTTATTTTGGATGATTTTCTTCTTGGACGCAGTACATTCCAACACCTCGCATCGCTTCCACATCTCACTTTCTTTCATTCATCAGTTCATATGCGCGACAGTTGGATTCTTCATGTCCAACTGACTTACAAAAATTACAGTATAAGTTTTTAGGTGTCTTTACATATTTCTGTATCAGATAACAGTCCTCAGGTCGGTGTCCTTTGGTTCTGCAAATTTCACACCATGGCGCCGGATTCTGATTCATATTCATTGGGTTTGGCGCACCACTGTTAAGATAATCCTGAAATAAGGGACAATGTTCTCTGGTGTGGCCTTCTCCTTTGCATCTTGTACACCAGACCTCATGTCTCGGGTCATATCTTTGTTCCTTTCCATTCTTCATACTTTGCAATTCCAATGTCAAGGTGCTTAACTGGTTCTGGATTTGAGACATCCCATAAGTACTTTCTCCAATTGGTGAAGCCTCCAGCTTCATTGCGATTTCTAAGGCCTCTTCCTGCGACGCAACCTTCTATTGCATCAGTGGTTGTTTGATGTGGGGCAACAGTGCAACGATGAACCATTCCTTGTGTTGTTGCGGAGCTATAACAAAGCTTACTTGGTCCAATAACGTCTTAAATTTTTGGTCAAATTCCCAAACCGATTCAGTAGGTTTTTGCTTAATTTATTTTAACTCTGTTATGCACTGCGATTCGGATTTCGGTTTCTTAAACTCTGCTGCGAGTGGAACCTTGATTTCAAATAGGGTTCTTGGCTGTGCCTGAGAATATTTCATAAACCAATGCAATGCTCTGTCCTTGAAAGTAGTGATGAGCTGCGCTCTCTTCACAGCATCATCTTGAACTTGATTCACATAGAAACTAGTGTTGACTAGGATCTTCTAGACCCATTCCTTTGAATATCGGCAGTTTTATGTCATTATCTGTCATTCTCCTTCTTGGTTGTGGAGCTCCCTGAGTAGTGTTCTGATTCTGCGCGGAGTTCTGAGCGGAAAAAGTAAAGGGAATATTCATAATAGTGCTAGGGATATTACTTTGTGGAATATTCTGAGACTGGGTATTCTAAACTGGGATAGTCTGAGTCGAGATGGTATGAGCACTTGCTCCTGCGGTGCTAGCAGTATTGACGTTCTGTGGGGTGGGTTGCGCTACGCTCGCAACGGGTGGGCTTTGAGATAGGGAAGGCACAGTATTCGCAACCGATGGGTTCTGAGGTGTAATAGGGTGGATATTAGCTGATGACGGCGCGGTCTGATTGGTAAGGTCACATGGGATTTTGGTGTTCACGCGGAGTCCAGGTCCTCCGGGATTCTTTTCTTTGTTAAACTTATATCTCTTTCCACTTCTCAAATTATGGGTTTCTTCGTCAGAGTCACTATATATACTTTCTACAATGACAGTGTCAAAACTATTACTGCATTCTCAAAATGTCGTTCTCAGCTAACAACATTTTAATGTATAGACTAAGATTGTTTAGGTACTTACCTCTGAATCCTTCAAAAAAGTACACTTCAACTTGGCTGTACGATTTTAGCGTATCTACAGCAAACTCGGTCACAAATCCTTCAAGTATGCTATCAACCCAGAAGTCAACTGCGCGCGACAGTGGGATGTCTATTGCTTTGAGTTGCGCTGTGAGCTCTAGAGTCCACTTTGTTGGTACTCCTCCTTGAAAATAGGTTTTCCTTTTTGCGAGTTGCGATATCCACTCATGCAGCTTGTTTCCAAATGAAGCCCAGAATATTTCGTGAATATCCTTCCACAAATATATGTTCAACCACTCTACGTCAGATAGACATGGGTGTTTGTTCTCTTTCTTTGTGAAAGCTCTTTCGGTCTTATCACACAAATCCTAGATCTCCTTCTTTTCTGGATGCCAATTGTCTGAACCCAATGGGAATTGGTATTCTTTGTCACACATTACTTTCCAAGCACACTATCACATCACTGGTCTTAGCCGAGCAACAGAACCATTTGTTGTCTTAGATAACTGAGCTATAGGTTTCCAATGTAGACCCAGGTACTTCGCGATCCAAGGAACCAACAAAACCCCTATTCACCGGCCCTTTCGACAACAGACTACGAACAGTCTGAGGTCTCACCCTAGGTGAAGCTGAGGGGGTGGTTGTGGAATCAGGTTTCCACAACCTAGTGATGCGAGTGTTTACAGCGACTAATAAACAACGCCATAAAGGACTCTTATTGTGGACAAATGACTGTGCGAAGCCTCTACTTTGCGGTGGATACTTCGTCAAACTGTGGTGCCGCGCACCTAGCGCATCCAAGGACTACGCAATGTTAGAATTGCCTTGTGTTACGCCAATAAGATATTGATAGCTTACCTCGTAGCACTTACTATGGGTCAGTGTATCAACAGGACCGCGTGTCTACTTCAAGACTCGATCGACTCTATTCAACCTTACTTAACGGTCTTTATTCATTCCTTCAACACTTAGGTTATTATCTTTATGCTATATGTTAATGAATGAAACATGCAATACTGCACGCTCTAGCGCTGCGCTCAAATTCAAAGTTCAACTATTTGATCATCCAACAGATTCATACATTCAAATACTTAGAATTGATGAACACTTTACATCCATCCATACATGTATTACCTAACATATTATTCCCACCATTCCTGTGGCGAATACATATAAAAGCAATCACATAACAAATAATTTGCAGTATTAAACATCCATACTAAGCAAATGAATAGTCGTAAAACACAACAACAATCATACTACACAGGATTTAACGTGGTTCACCCCCCAGATGGAGGCTACATCCACAAGAACTGCTTTTATATTGATCTTTTGGGAAGGGTACAACAGTTCTTAGTCTGCGCACTCAGCTGCAGACTCTCTTCTCTCTCGGATAGGTCTTTGTGCACTCAGCTGCAGACTCTCTTCTCTCTCGGATAGGTCTTTGTGCACTCAGCTGCAGAGCCTTTATAATGGCTTCAAGCTTAATAATATGTAAGAATATTCAAGCTTAACAAAATTGAAGAGTAACCCTTCCCTTACAAAAATGCCCTTATTTATAGATCATGCCCGTAGGTCATGTCTTTACAATCCGTAGGAAAAACCCTTAGGTTTACACAACTGTCACGGTTTTCCCAAAACCGGACTTCTAGCACCTGGTAGTGAATATTTCATCATGGCAGCCTTCCATGCCTGCTTCACGTCGCTATCGACCTTCCTGTTGCGCGCGTGCCAATAGGTCGCTTTCGCCCAGCCGTTGTTCCTCTAATGGCCTTGTGCGACTGGTTCATGTAGTGGCATCTTCTGCATGTGTGACCAGTCGCTTTCTCTCCGATTTGCTCCTTCCCACTGCTTAGCACTCCTGGAGCATCTTTACCAAAAGTAGAACGCCGACGGTCTAACCAGAACACATGCCATATTTCATCCAACATTTTGATTTGCTGGCATCCTGAAGACTGGACACTTCGCAGCACTTCCTCCTTACTGCGCTGATCTTCGCGGCTCTTCTGACACTGTGCTGCGTGTAACTTCACAACATCCCAAAAATTTACACAAAACTGAACTGCACTCAGCTTCGCAGTTCCAAAATGCCTTATTGCTCAAAATTGCCCCACTTGGGCCAGGCCCAACATAGACGCACAAAATTTCAACCTGGATGGTCAAATACTCTCGTTGGAGGTAGATGACATATATTTCATTACAGGATTGTCCCATCAAGGGGAGTGGAAAGTCTTCGGTCTCGTACTGTAGGTGGTGGGATGAACATTCTCGACTACATAGATCGATACTGTCTTCCTGACACTCGGAAGGTGGGGAGTCAGGTACCCATTAAAGCCATAGTCAATTTGAGCATGCAGATCATAGTCGCTACCCTCGTCAGGATTACAAGTTCGGCAACTCTACACCAGGATTGAAGGCCGATGATGTTCTATGCCTCACAGTGCATGCTGCCCATTGTATATGACTAGTGCACAATGTTACTGGGGTCTATGAAGATCCAGTTAACGGAGTTCAAGCATGGGGAGGCAAACAACTTTGGATATGACAGTGTACTATGTAGCTTCTTCTTCGAGAGGGTTTCGGGGCTCAGTCTGAGGATTGAAGTCCCTCCTCATAGTCTCTGCTAACCAGCCCTGACTCGGTGGGTAGAGGTCTTGAAACGATAGGGTGGTGGCCGACAATCATCACCATACATAGATAAGTGCTTTCACTGGTGGGACCGACAAGTCATAGCCATTGATGACTACCCCTATGGAGGGATAGACTTCCATGGTGATCGCGACATATCGCTTCCTCCAAGAGCTATGTTCGGAGACTTTGATATGTTACTCTTTTTATGTTTTTGTGTATTAAATTTTTTGGGATTTTTGATTATATATGGAAATGCAAAAATATTTTTGGTGTGGAATCACATATTGGCATTCTACTGTTTGCTCACAGATGTTGGTCCGTGAAGACCAGAGGGTTTCTCCACACATCATCGACGGGGCAGGGGTGGAGAGGTAATTGGCACTGCAGCAGAGCACACATTAGAGACCATGTGGGTCAACCTATTCCGCATGACCAACAGGGTACCCATGATCGAGGTAGCGCGACTGCCAGAGGACATGCAGAGCCATGTTGTGGGAGTACCAAGCCCCTGGGTACGACTACTGCAGTGCATAGCCAATGCAGTACATTATTACTATCAGACACATCCTGTTGAGGCAGCTAGGCCTTCTCGTGGGGATTAGACATCTCAGAGTCCCATATTTTTTATCGATATGTATATTTTTGAGAGCTACGGGCTCCGGTTTTGTATTGTGACACCACTTTTTGGACATGCTATTTATAAAAAATTGTGATTCTTCGGCTCTACTATGTGTGTATGTACAAATGTATGAATGTATGCTTATTTGTGTGCTTCATTATGAATGTGACAAATGCCAATCTAGGACATAGTTAGCATATGCATCAGATATATGATTAAAACTTCTCGAAACATGAATGTATGTAATGGAAACAAAATGACATTCCAAGAGTCTTACCCTTAAGAATCTCCGTAGTAAAGTAGGATCCCTCACACGATACTAACCATTTAATTGAGACACCCAGTTGTGAATCCAAGCGGACTTCTAAAGAATGGATACCATGTGAAATGGCATCACAAAGTAGCTCAACTACGACACTGTACTCAGCCACATTGTTGGATGTAGGACCGAGACAAGCACCTCCCGAAGACACAATCTAATGGTCAGGTGAATAAATAACCCATGTAGCAGAAGCAAGTCTCTGCGTATGACGGCTAGCACCATCCGTGAATCCCAAGAACACAGGAGATTCCGCTGACATCTGTCAACCAAACGGAAGCGAATCAGCAGACCGAAAAACCAAAATAAATCTAAACCATGTACAGAAGAAACTATACAATAGTATACAAAAGTATCAACTCGAACTAGAAGTTCACGCATAATACCGCTTGAGGTAGAGACCATTTCTAGGCTCCTTCAAGGAATTCCCTTCATAATATTCCAATTCATCGCCTCACTATGTAAGGACCATGCCACATGGGGTTAAACTTGCCTTCCCCCAGTGGTTCCTTATCTTGGTCATACAAGAGGATCAAGTCACCTTCAGCATATTTCCAGGGACAGACAGACCTATCATACTGAACCTTGACATGATGCTTATTGGCATCTATAGCCACGACGACATCTCGACGCTACTCATCAAGCTACTCAAGGTGGATCAAACGTTGCTCAATATCTGACATATCAGGGAGGAGCTCTATGGCTAGTTTTAACAAAGGGATTTCGCATTAAATTGGTAATATAGGCTGCACACCATGAACTAGATGAAATGGTGACAAATCGGTGGCAGTCTTAACTGCGGTTCGATATGCCCAAAAAGTAGGGTATAACATAATGTGCCAGTTTCTCTTGCTTTGTTGGATGGTTCATTGGAGAATGGTATTTAAGGACTTATTGACTGCCTCAACTTGACCATTTGCTTGGGGGTAGTACGAGGAGGAGTGCTCTTGACGAAACCCAAGCTTGACTGACAAATCCACCATCATCTTGTTCTGAAATTGATTGCCATGGTCAGTGGCAATCTCTCTCAGAATACTAAACCGAGCGATAATCTGATTGAACACGAAATGGGCTGCTGTATCACTATCGCCTTTTACAGTAGGCATGGCCTCAGCCCATTTGGAGAAATAATCCACGGCCACAATGCTATGGTGATGCCCCCCAGCCGAGGCTAGTTTTCAATCCATGAAATCCACCCCCCACTTAGTGAAGGGACCGACGGTGACGACCTTGTGAAGGGGCATTGGATGCGAGTGTACATTCTGAGAAAACACCTGGCAAGGGTGACATCTCTTTATGGCGTTCATACAATCCTTGAAGATCGAAGGCCCAAATTAACCAGTTCGCATAATGCATTGGGCTGTTGCAAGCCCGGATAAGTGACCACCACATGCCCTAGCGTGGCAATCATTAAGAACACGCTCTGCTTCTTCGTGAGTCAAAAAACGACGGAGGATAGAATCCTTTTCTTGATGATACAAAGTGTCACCGACGATGGTATAATCTCTAGCATGGTGTTTCACATGCCATCGTTCATCTCGTGAATAGTGAGAAGGAAACTTCAAAGTTTGAAGATATACAATAATATCCCCATAACAAGGGTTCTCAGATGAGATAAGAAATAAGTGCTCATCCACAAAGGAATCTTCATGGACAATATCCTCATCAAGTCGCGGAAGGTCCGACATGAGCTCCCAAGGATTTCACCGACTTCGTCGAAGCAAAATCGTGATCAAACTCTTGAAGGATCACAATCCATTTATTGTACTTCCCCCTATAAGATGTTGTGATAACATGAACTGAAACGGATTGATATGCGCTATGACCGTGGATTTCCTAAGCATGATGTAATGTCATAACCATTGGATTGCATGAATAGTCGCAAGCGCCAACTTCTCCACATGAGTATATCTCAACTCAACGTCTACTAGATTTTGACTAAGGTAATAGATCACATGCTCCACGAGCACATCATCAACCTGAATTAAGACCATGCCAATCGTCTCTTGAGACACAACCACAAAAAGTAGAAAATCTCTTGCAAAGTTGGGTGGACTAAGCAGAGGGGCCGATACCAAAGCTTTCTTAAGAGCATCGAAAGACTACTGGGCTTGCTCATCCCAGATAAATGATGTGTCTTTCTTCAACAAGCATGCGAAACCTTTATTAATATTAACATAATTCACTACAAAGCGACGTAGAAAAGTGGCTCTCCCTTGGAGGCTTTGAAGCTGAAACAAGTTGCGCATAGGAGGCAACCGAAGTATTGCCTCAACTTTAAGAGGATCGACTCTGATACCCTCTTTTGAAACTATGAAACCTATAAGGCGACCCATTCTCACAATAAAGATGCACTTATTGGGATTCAACCGAATCTTTTAGCGTATGCATCGTTCGAGAATTCAATGGAGGTGCTTGGGGTGGTCCACTCTCTTGCGAGAATGGCCAGCAAGATCATCCAAGTATGCCTCCACTATACGTTTAAGGTTGTGAAAGGCGTAGGTCATAGAATGTTGAAAAGTAGCTCCGATGTTTTTAAGGCCAAAGGGAATTTTCCGGTATGCAAATGTACCCCAAGGACAAATAAAAGCAGTCTTATGTTGGTCCTTAGGTTTTATCTGGATCTGGTTGTATCCTGAAAATCTGTTCATGAATGAAAAAACTTCACTTTGCACACACGCATCCAAGATATGATCTATGAATGGAGTGGGGAAATTATCCTTCGGACATGCGCAGTTCAGATCTCTAAAATCAGTGCACACATAGATAGTTCCCTAATTCTTATCCACAGGAACGAGATTTGACACCTGTTAGCACTTAGATTTTATCTCGGTTGTAAAAGAATAACACCTAAGGTAACTTATTTCAAACCAAACTTTAGGTAGAAAACTTAGCCATTTTTTCCACCAGAGAGGGCTCTCTCACAAGATATATGTAAAGGATAAAAATATATAGAACACGCTCAAATTTCTCAAAAATGATTTACTTGGTTGAAAAGGAAATAAGAAACATTGGGCATGGAGTCAACTTTCAAATATTTAACGTGCCAGCAAGAGATTTATACCAAATAGGTTTTCACAGAGGCAAGATAGCAACCATATCACAGTCAATTTGATTTTGCAGGTGGTATAGAAAGAAATAATGACAGTCCATCAACAATAGGCATCAAACTAGGATGAATCCATTGTCAACTTTAGAGAAATAAATGGATACTTAAATGCGATAAAACATGGCATAACTAGTATGAATCCCAATTTATTTCAAACGTTCATTTAAGCATAGAAGAAGAACATAATGGAAGACATAACAAAGAAAGTAGACATACACATATAGAGATAAGGGAAAAGACAGACTGTAAAAAGTGATCAACACATGAATCTCTGGTCTCAAAAGATAGGTATTTCCACTGTACGGCCTTTTATTATTCTATCAAAATTTGACTTCAAAACTTATTGTCTCTCAAAGAGTTTCCAACCCCTTCAAAAATGATTCTCATTGTCTTTTATACAAAATTCGAAAGAAGCTTGACATAACCGCTTCTTTTAACTAGTAACTGAAAATGTCTTAACTCAAAAGATAACTGTCTTTAAACAATATTACAAATTTTAAAATAAAAACATCATTTTTGTCACTTGGCAAGAGTTCTGAATGTATCTTCATGAATGAACAGAATATATCGTCCTTCCTTATTTATCCACATAGTTCCATTGGTCGGCCGTGGGTAGATCATAACTGGTCATTTCCTTCACCAGGACTCGCATTTCAAGGTGACCTGTGCAGACACGTCCTTTATCCTTCTGTCGCAACTGCCAATCTCCACCGATCTTCAGAGCTCCCAAGAACAGTGACACATAGACAAAATGTCATTTTTGAAAACCCTTTTATTTTATATAGGCTCTTTTCTTTAACTTTCTTGCAGCTTTCTGAATGTACCTCATTTCCAACCATTCATCGCATCCTTTTGTGATTTGAGCCATCAGATATTGTGCCTCTTTATTCCTCATGGCGGTATCCGCGATCCCAACAATGGTTTTCCTTTCTGGTTTCAACTGCGTGCGGATCAACCATCTTCTGACACCTGTTAAGGTGGTTTGTTTACTGCAACCACCCTTTCCTTTATCGAGTGTGCACTTCCCATGATGCGGATGAATCTCATCCCTTGATATTTTCCCAATGTATATCATCCATCCGATTATCGTCAACAAATGGCACATTCCCTGTGTACTTCTACATCTGCCACGTGCTATGGCCCACGTTTTCCCCGTATTACCCTTTGGCGGTTCCGCATGGTGCTTTAGTGGTTTGTGATACCACTATTACGTCGATGCGGAGCAATAACAATGCGACATGTATTCCGGTGGTATTTTGTCCGCAACTGCTCACCATACTTTGCAAACGAGCTTTTTGGCAGTGCGGGGATCCACGATAGCCGTCGATCTTTTCCTTCGTCATCTCCGCCATTTGAACTTTGCCGAAAGTTAACTTTCTCAATAATTTCTTTCGGACTATAGCGCTTGTGGGTTTTTGCTTTGTTGATTTTTATTATAACTCTTCATTTAACACATCGTTTGTAAATTTACTTCTTTTAGGTATTTTGGACAAACTTTTTGGATATTTCAAATATGGTGTCAACAACACCCATTCGGTAAGGGGAACTGGGTAGATGAAACTCTCCTTAATACCAGGCGAAAGCTTCCCGAAGCTCCTTAAACAACTCGGTGTAAATTCCAACCTCCTCATGAGAGCAATCATCACCGATGTAAATGTTCTCTACCTTTTTGGGAGTACGAGAGATGTTGATTGGTATAGTAGGGGAAATATTAGCCATGTTCCCATCTGCGTAAATCCCATATGAATCCCAAGGAGCCACAGGGTGACCAACCATCTCGGCAAGAGTCGTCCTAAACTCTTCTTGCTCGATAAGATCAAGGTTGGGAAGAAAATAAGAGCGATGATGCATATCTTCCCAAGGTCTTTCGCTACCACACATGGCCTCAATAATGGATTCATCCGAAGGTAAAGTACTATCAAGGCAATCATGCGAACAAGATGAGTCAACCGCCCATGTGGGCAGCATAATGAGATATTCCTCCTCTGTCCTTGAAGAGGAAGGATCTGACTCTGCAATGGCTTGTTGAATATCTTGGTATGCAAGCTCAACAACAGACAGTGGCATAGCCATGCCAACATGCGCAATGTCTCCAAACGTGGAACTAGTGGACGGTAAAGTCCATGGATCATTAAAATATGAAGTCCAAAATGGTACATTATTCAATGGAGGAGGCGCATTATTGACAATGGTTCCAATAAAAGCAATGGGTGCAGGGAAATCAAAAGATCCCAACAATGAAGGGTACAATCCGACACCCATGTTCCCAGTTGTCGGCTGAGAATATTTGATTTTTGGGACAACAGGTCCCGTGGATGCTGTGGAATAGGGACTAATGAAATCTAGTTGGTCGATTGTCACAATCTTTCCTTCGTGTGGAAAGAAAATAATTCTGAATATAGAGGACAAGACCACTTTCATAGTGTAAATCCAATTCCTACCCAGGAGAAGCTTGTAGTCGATTGGAGCATCAACCACTTCGACTTCAATAGGCATAGGTTTCCCACCCAAGCGGACAACAAGGGAAGGGAGAATCCCATGCAGCTTAAACGACCAGTCGTCAAATGCAGTGAGCATGGTCATAGACTTGGATAAGGGAGGAGAGCCAAGAGCTTTCCAACAAGATAAATACATCACTGACGTAGAAGCACCTTCGTCAACCACCATTCTTTTGACGAAATTCTGTAGGCACTCCACATGGATTTGAAAGGCCACATGGTAAGGTAAGCGAGGTTGGATGTCAGTAGTGTCAAACTTGATAATGTTAGGACTCCCCTCATCTTGAACTCCTAAAGTGCGCAAAAGGGAATTCCTTTGAGAAGGAAACACATGTAAAACCTTGAGAGCCAACATGGCACACGGAGTTTGACCCAAATATTCTACAATAGAGTAGTTTTGGGCGGCTCGAGCATTGGGATTATGTGTAGAGTGCTTGAGAACACCTTTCGGCATCCGTGGCATAGTAGTGGGCTTCTCTATATGCAAAGAGGTATCAGTAGGAGGAGGAGGCTCATTCCCCATATTCGGTTGTGGTGCATCATAATCACGTTGGAGAGTAGCAACACTAACCTATGATTTAACCATATTCACGCATCCAAAGCCACTGGTTTGAGAAGTGGACGTTGAAATATCATTGGTCCCATGACCAATAGTGGGAGCATTCGAAGCCATATTTTGATGATGTGGAAGGGGATCTTTCAACATAGTTGGGATCTGTGCAAGATTCTTCGATGCTTCTTCAATCCGAGGACACAAGTGAGTAAGATGATCTTCCCCACAAAGCTTGTAAGGGAATTTCACCTTACGCCTAGGCTTACGGTCCCCACCAGCATTTATGCTATTCCGAGGAGGGTTGGCGTTCTCTTTCCGAGGAGTATTACGATTACTACCATTGTTCCAATTATTTCCACCCTTACGGTTATTTCTCCCCTTCTTCTTACCACCGGGCTGCTGGTTACCTGATGGGTTCTTGGATTGCATAGCATGTACATCGAACGATGGGGTGGAAGTGGACAAGGTGTGAACCTGTCCGGGAGGAGATTGGTTAAGTGAAAAATTTTGCATTTGATTAGCAACCAAATCATCGAGTACTTGCGGATCCAACAATGCCATAGGCATGTGGTCCAGGAACTGGCTTGGGATCATGTTGTGATCACGGTGCGTCTTGAATAATGTCATATAGGATGCTAGATTGAGCATAGAGTAAGTCTAGTTGTTGGACTTTTAATATAGCTTGTTCCTTAGTCGTAATGCCGAAAATCAAAACATCCTTAGAAATGTATGGAAGAAAAGACTTTAGAAACCATTCCAACAGAAACTCTGGAGGAATGTTGGCTTTCACTAACCACTTCTATCAACGACACTCTTGAACGTGGTCAGATATGTACGTGGCCTTATTCTAGCGGAAGGTAGATAGTATTTCAATGCCAGTATCATAGCGAATCGACAACTGGAAATGATCCAGGAAAACCAAGGCTATCTCATTGAAACCCCTGTATGTGCCCCCAGGAAACTCAACATACCACTTCAAGGCTGCCCTTGTGAGGGTGCATTGAAATAGTCTAAAGAGAACAGAATCATGATTTAACGAGTTTGATGAGCACCAAATGTGAAAAGTCGTAACATGATCACTCGGATCCTCACCACCCTTCCCCTCAAACTTGGGAATGTCCTAAGTGAGCTTGGTAGGGACCGGAGGCCAAGTAGGATTGTGACACACCGGATCATTTGTGAGCTTCAAAAGATCCGGAAGATTTAATAGAGCAAGGAACAGAAGCTGTGGTTGTAAAGCTTGATTATAAGCTCCCATACTACACTTTCTGTAAATTAGTTGGACATGATGAATCCAACTGCCGTGCATATGAGCTAATGAATGAAAGAAAACGAGATATGGACTTAATGAGAGGCGCCGGCTTGTACCGCGTACAAGAAGAAAACCAACCAAAACAAGAAAACACACAATATGATCAAGGAGGATACAGAGGCCATGGTGGTGGATACCGTGGCAGAGGAAGAAATGCTGGTCCGACACGGGGAAGAGGCTGCGGCCAAGTCATTTGTTATAATTGTGGCCAGCCAGGTCACGTATCTAGAGATTGTGTTAACCCATGCACTACATGCAACTATTGTAAATCATTCGAGCATGCTATTGAATATTGCCCAGTGCTAGAGGTGGAAATGAAGAAAAGAAGATGGACAGAGGCACCAAATCCAAACATCCAGTGGATAGCAGCAGAGAACAAACTAGTGGACCAGAGCATCAATGTGGTCACGTGTAGTGGTGCTGACACAGGCAGCGATAGGGGAGCAGAAGCTTCCACATCAGGGGAGGCTCACACAAAGCAGACTCCTTATTGAGACAATATGGATAAGGAAAGCTCTATGAAAAATACCTGCTCTCGACCTACAAAAGAAAAAGGAGGTTTTTATCGACGCGTGAGATACCTTCAGAGAATCAGTACCAAAGTCACAGAGGATCCCGTTGCGCAGTGAAACATCGCATGTTGAAGACATGCCAGCGGCCTATGAGAAAACAAGTACCGCAACAAATGTTAGCACTTCCATTGTGCAGTTCCTGCGAAGCTGCATGAAGCTACTAAAAAGTGAAAATGCTATAGTAGAGCTACAGAAGCTCATAAACCAATATGAACCACAGATGGGAACAAAAACTTCTGATAGTGCAGTACATCACATAAGGAAGCATAAAAGAATAGGCCGAGAAATGAGGCTTACCACGCAGATAGGAGATTTTGAAATGGATGAAGTCATCCTTGATCTGGGATCTTAAGTGAATGTCTTAACTAAGCAGACATGGCAGCAGATGGGTCGACCAAAGTTGTTATGGTCACCTATCCAGTTGAGAATGGCTAACCAAGAGAAAATTATACCTTTTGGCCTGTTAGCTGATGTAGTGGCTGCAATCAATGGAGTCCAAAGTCATGTAGACTTTGAAGTTATCGAGATTGTGGACGATAGTCATACTTTTCCTGCACTGTTAGGAATTGACTGGGCTATGGATAACCTGGCTATCATAAAATTGAAGACAAAGAAGATGATATTTGAAGGAAAGCATCTTAGGGTGATCGAACCATTGGATCCTACAGATGGGGACAGACACAGTGAGCCGATTCAGGAGGAATCCAAGGCTCAAGACTTAGACATACTGTACTAGATGACAGCGAACCAGGAAGATTACATTAATCCCACTACGGATGGTACACTCAGCTGGAGATGTGACATCTCCTGCGTCTCTGACTCGGAGGTGGGACTGGAAAATTGGCAAAGCCACATGCATGAAGTATCAGTGAGAAGGTGCGCAAAAGTTATGAGATCGCTACGCTGGATCGGAAAGGAGGTAAGTCCCATTCCCACATATGATGGTTCTGCTAATGTTTATACCTTTATCCAAGAATATACTGCAACAGTTCCAGATGAGAATAGGTTACCCGCATTGGATATGGCACTGCGCGACACACCAGCCAGATGGTGGGCTGCGCACAAGCAGACATTGACCATTTGGGATCAATGCAGGATTAAGATGCAGATTCGGTTTACCGACAGGGTTACTTAACCCTTTGAGAAGTTTAATGGATAGACAGATCCTAGACAACATCTTGAAGTCTGTTCGCAGACATGGCTGGGAAGGCCACATGAAGAATGGGTGCATCTCTTTGTACATACCCTGGAAGATGACATTCCGAAGAAATGGTACCTAGACCTAGAGTTGCACAGGGAAACCAATGATTGGGAGATGTTGACCGCAAACTTCCAGAGGGACTTCAGCTTCGAGGACGAGAATCCGCTAATCCATGAGGCATTGTAGATAATTAAGGAACTCATATTCAGGGGAGACTGTCTTCGCGAAGATACGACATGGGAAGAATTCTTTGAGGTAGATGGTGTTCCTACGAACCTACACTCGGAATGGAAGGAACACGAAGAACATCCCATAGAGTGTTATAACCTAGCTGAAGAAGATGATGATAGCAAGGAAGACGATGAGGATGGTCCGTGCAACATAAACATACTAGAATCGGAGGGTGCACGCGATGTAGAAGGACCTCCATTGGAAATCCTAGATATGAGCGGACTGGTAAAGACACAGAAGGTGAATATTGGCACAAGTAAAGAGCTGAAGTTCACATCAATTGGAGACTATTGGGACGATCAGATTGTTACGGAGATCGCAGACACTTTACATGAGTATCAGGAGTTGTTTCCGACAAAATTTACAGAAATGAAAGGAATTCTGGGAGACCTAGGAGTCCTGAGGATCCCCTTGAAGCTAGGTGCCAAACCTGTGAAGCAGAGGCCATACAGATTGAACCCACGGTATAAAGAAAGAGTCCGCGCAGAGCTGGATAAGATGCTAGAAGCAAGAATCATTGAACCTGTCGAGGAATCCGAGTGGATTATCCCCATGGTTGTTCAGGATAAGAAAACGAAGGGTGAGATCAGGATTTGTGTGGATCTCAGAAAACTAAATGATGCTTCTATGCACGACCCATTCCCCACTCCTTTCACAGATGAAGTGCTTGACAATGTTGGAGGGAATGCGGCCTATTCCTTTATTGATGGTTTCTCTGGGTATCATCAGATCAGAATTGATCCCGCAGATAGGCATAAGATGACGTTTGCTACAGAATGGGCGTCATTCCAGTATATAGTAATTACCTTTGGCCTGAAGAACGCACTTGCCATCTTCTCCAGAGTTGTCATCGTAGCTTTTAAAGACTTCATGCACAAGTTTTTGGAAGCCTACTTTGACGATTGGACTGTCTTTGGTCTATTGAAGAACCATTGAGAAAATCTGAGAATTATGCTTGACAAGTGTAGACAACATTAGATCTCACTGAATCTGAAGAAGTGCCTCTTTTGTGTCCCATACAGAATTTTACTCAGACACATTGTTTGTAAGCAGGGATTGATGGTGGACCCTGTGAAGATTGCCATTATTGTGAATTTTCCCACACCAACTTCCATTAAGATGTTGCGCTCTACCTTAGTCCATACTAGATATTACAGGAATTTCATCAAGGGTTACACGCAGATAACCGCAGCAATGGAGAAGCTGCTAAAGAAAGATTCACGTTCATTTGGAACAAAGAATGTGAACAGGGTTTTGACACACTTAAAGAAAAGATGGTTACTGCACCGATCCTAGTCTTCCCAGACTGGGTGAAACCCTTCCATGTTCATGTTGATGCATCATGCATCACCCTGGGAATTGTATTAGTGCAGCTAGGAGAAGGGGGTATTGACCACCCCATCGCATTTTCAAGCAGGAATCTCTCAACATCAGAAAAGAACTACACTACTACTGAAAGGGAAGGCCTTGCGATGGTATATGCACTGCAAAAGTTTAGACACTACTTGCTTGGTGCGCACTTACTTATGTTCACTGACCATTCTGCGTTGAAATACTTGGTCAATAAGCCAGTGTTAGGGGGGCGCATATGCATATGGCTGTTGCTATTCCAGGAGTATGATTTTGAGATTGTTGTTAAGCTCTACAGGTTGAACTTGGGCCCTGACCATCTCTCTAGGATTGACTCAGGAGAAGAGCCGACGAACATTGAAGACAGACTGCTTGATGAGCAGCTATTTTCTATATAGATTGCCGATGATTATTATAAGGACATCATTGAGTTCTTAACAACAGGATTGGCACCGCAGGAGTTCTCTGTCCAGCAAAAGAAGTAGCTGGTAGTGCGCCACAAAATTCACTATTATTGCAGGTCAGTTATACAAACTCAAACTGGATGAAGTCTTGCGCAGATGTGTACTAGACCATGAGAGACCATTCATCTTAGCAAATGCGCACTCAGGGATCGCAGGAGGTCACTATGCAAGAAGAGCTACTGTGCAGAAGATATTGCGCATAGGGCTATGGTGGCCTACGATCCATAAATACTCTAAAGAACACTACTGGAACTGCGATGTCTGTCAGAGGACAGGAAAACCTTCGCGCATAGATGAGATGCCATTGAATCCGCAGTTGACCTTGCAGGCATTTGAAAAATGGGCCATTGATTTTCTCAGACCTATAAACCCACCATGGGCATAAACAAAGCCGGTGAAGGACTGCAGCATAGTTCATTTTTGAAGAAATATTGTCTAGATTCGGATGCCCAAAGATTTTGATGAGTGATCAAGGCACTCACTTTTTAAACAAGACTATTGAAGCTCTCACAGAGGAATTCCATATCCATCATAAGCGAAGTAAACCATATCACCCACAGGCGAATGGCACTGTTGAGGATTTCATTAAAATATTGGAGAATGCGCTAACTAAACTTTGAAATGTGAATAGAGATGATTGGGATCTACGCATGTCATCTGTTTTATGGGCATAAAGGACAACTTACAAGAAATTGATGGGACACACGCGTTTTCGGCTGGCTTACGGAAAGGAAGCTATAATGCCAATGGAGTATATTGTCCCCAGCTTGAGAATCGCTGCATTCACAGGGATGGCAGACCTCGCAGCGCTAGAAGAAAGGTTGCTACACCTAGTTGAGTTGGAGGAAGATCGCTTCATCGCCGACTTCCACCAGCAAGTCTAGAAAGACCGTGAGAAATCATGGCATGATCTCCATATAAAGAACAAGTGCTTTCAGGTAGGTGACCTCGTCCTCCTGTATGATAGCAAATTCATGAATTTTCCTGGTAAATTTAAGATGCATTGGCTTGGTCCATATACTGTGATACATGTTACTAACACTAGTGTAGTCCAGTTAGCCACCTTAGCTGGCAATACTTTGCCAAATTTGATAAATGGAAGCAGGGTAAAGCTGTACCATGATAGTCCTGCTTCATAGAATAATGAATGATAAACAGAGGGAGAAATTTCTAAGTGTCAAGTACAGTTGAAATTGGACACTGGAAATGTAAAGGAGTCTGTACATGTACTATAAGAGAGATAATGTATATACCGCGCAACACCGCTAAATCTGCGAGAAAAAAAGAAGAAGAAGAAAGGAAAGAAAAAGGAAGATGTGCAGTTCAAACACCGACACCACGAAGTAACTACGTAGGATCAGAGATGGCCTATTGCACAGCTTGACCCAGCACTCAGAAAAATAGCCGTTACACTACCTTTGAGAAAAATATAGCTGTCAGATGATCGTTGCTAGCACTCGCTTGGGAAATTAACGCAAAGATAGCCATTTTGAACACACTGATGAAGGAAGGGACTGAAGGATCTGTTCAATTTGGCCAACAGATACCACATTTAATGCTCATCTATCCGTTGGAAGGCACGGAAGGACTCACCTGCGCCTATAAATAATGCCGCATAAGGAATCGCGGGCGTTACCAAACACTTAGAATTTTTATGCGTTCGCCCTTGTGTTACTAATCCTTAGTAATATCTCTGAAACATTTGCCTACTCTCGCTAGTAAATGTACAAATCGCCATACAGAGAAGAAGAGATTACAATTCAAGAAGCAATGAGATTCTTTTAGCACGGGGGGATTACAGAGTTAATGAAAACGCCTACCAAGAAGGTTGTACTAGAACCCGGTCAGGCATCTCGAAGGTCACCTCGACATAATCCAGTCATGCGGGATAGGGGGAAAGATACAGTCGGGCCACGAACAAAGATCCACAGGCCTAGCTCGATGGTACCTCAATCACCGGTATTACACCAGAGTACATATCACCTCGGGCGTTGGATTCCCCTGTGTTTAAGCTGGTCAAGAATCCGCGTTAGGAAATCCCCTTGTCGCCGATTTCGAAGCATGTTGATGTTGCCAAGAACTTGCTCGGAAAGGTTCCAGAGTGTAAGTGGGAAGACTATGACTTCCTGGGAGTACAGAAGGAAGAACCCCATGATCCCAAGTTCCCACACTTCCAGCCAAACCAGTACATGTGCTGGAAGAAATATGCGAAAGGAAACCTTAACTTGGTCTCCGAGAGATGGCTGACACCGATAGTCCAGTCAGGGTTGCTGAACCTGCTGAGATTACCCCATTTTGATCGCTCAGTAGAAGTCAATGTGGTGGTTCACACTTTGATGGCGTGAATCCATTCGGGATACCTGTGGCTAGACAGAAATGTTGATTTGAATATCAAATTAATCCACTGTATAATAGGATTAAGAAAACGCGGCAAGGACCCCAAGCAGTTCTTCCAAGGGAAGAGTAAGGAAAAAGAAGCTGTCGCGAAGATGAAGAAAATCCATGCACTGGTGAAAGGAAAAAGAGGTTTTCCGATAGAAGAAATCGAAGATAGAGCAACAAAGTTTGTTACGCAGTTGCTGGCCTGAAAAATCCTAACAATAATCAGGCCTTCGGAGGTGCCTACGGGCGCAGTACTACTCGGTGCCGCGGCGGCTGAAGGAACCGAGTTCAATTGGTGTCAGTACCTTCCCAATGAGTTCCTGCAAGAACTCAATGACATCCAGGAGAATGGAGGTCACTTCCACTTCACATGGTTGATTATCCGATCACCTTTGTTGGATGGAAGGAGCCCAAGGATTATGTCGGTGTAATTGTACACACCAATGATCCCATAGGAGTTCGATATGCCAACCTTTGGGAAAATTTGAACGATAAGCGGTAGCACACGGTAGCTGAAGTATTATTCCAATATTACACCCAGCTACGCGAGGCGATCACGCGTACGTCACGTATTACAAAGCAGGTAACGTCAAAATATATTCGCATTGTCGAATTTCATGCAGACATGCGTTGTATTTTTATTTCTCCCAAGGCACAGACGAAAAAGACGAAATGGTATCTGGGTAATTACCATATGTATGAGGAAGACATGAAGATCCTCATGAGGGATTGGCCGGCAGAGTTCTGCGTCGAGGTCATGGATGTTCCGACCAATTCAGAAGAAGATGTACAATTTCCGAAGCCATGCCCAATTATTGAAGAAAAAGGAAAGCGGAAAGAACCTGAAAGCCTGCCGAAGCCAAAGGCACAGAAGAAGATGAAAGCAACCAAGAGTCATTCAGAAACAATCCTTAATGAAGAAGACTTTGACATGATTGCAGAAAACGTCTCAGAGCAGATGGAAGAGTTGATGACAGACAAAGAGAAAAAGGAAAAGGCCATATAGGATGAACTACAAAGGAATTGGCTCGCACTGCAAGTATTGATACAAAAGATGGAGGATGTGCAGAAGAGACTACCTGTGCCGCGCGACTCAGATTCAGAAGGGAGGTCCGGAGGAACCTCGCAGCAGAAACCCCCGCAGCTAGCCATCACGCTGCCAACAAAGACAAGAGTCGTCCATCTGGACCCGATGATGATCTCACTACCGATGTCAGAAGAAGTGCTTCTGGATACAAAGAATTTCAAGTGCGTAGAGCTCGACTTGGCCAAGATCCCGCTACCAGGTTTGCACTATCTGCACCTGCATATTGGGGATGATATGCGTGATAGAACTGCTGATGCAATGAAGGTAGAAGCTGAACTGCAAGCAGCCAATAGACATCTCCAGGAGTCGAGCTCGCACACCGCGATGCAACTGCATGATGAATAGGACTGACGGCTGCGATTGGAGGCCACTATTACTTCTGTCACAGAGGACATTGAAGAGTTGCAGGTCCAAGACGATCCTGCGGATACTGTTCTGAGGATAGGAGACATGGTGTGCTCCCTAAAAATACAAATGCAGGACAAGGAAGTCCTCTATGAGGCTGACATCACCCTCCTCAAGGGAAAACTCAACCCACAGGTTGTATTAACTGAGCAGTAGTTAAGAGAACAAGCAGTTAACGCTGCGGCACAGAAAATAACCATTGAGATGGCTAAGTGCCAAGATCTGTTGACGAAGACTTCAAAGGCATTTACTGCCCTTGAAGAGGATCCAGTGCTACTGCAAGTTAAGACCGTAGTAAAGGAAAAGCAGTCCGCACTTGAAAAATTGGACACAGAATTCAAGGCCCTACCACCCAAGGATAGACTGCCGAGGTATAAGGAGATCTCAGGTTTGAAAAAAGAGGTCCAAGCATTAAGAGAAAAAGAGACTGAGATGGATAATCAGTCACAGCAACTCCTGGAGGATGCCACAACAGTATCACAGCATATCGAAGACAAGCTGAAAGATCTACGTGACAACCAGGAGCAGGTACAAGGATAGATTCGAGAGGAGATAACCCCAGTGCTGCTTGAAACAGTAAATCAAGTCGAGCAAGACACCAAGGAAGCAGTGGAACAATTGATCGCCACTTACAATTAGTTCGCGGCCAAGCGAGATTCACAGGTCGCGGTGTAGATCGAGAAGGATGAAGCGGAAGGTGGCTTGGGGACGAGCCACATGTAAGTGTTAGGGGCATGTTGGGCTTGGCCCAAGATGGGGCAATTTTGGATAACACAAGGAGGTTGAGCTGCGGAGCTGAGCGCAGCTCAACAAATGATATAATTTTGTACAAGTATGAGGGATGCTACGAAGTTGTGTGCAAGGACCAACTTTTGGCAGTACCGCAAAGATCAGTGCTGCAAGGAAGCAGTGATGTGAAGTGATCAGGCCATGTGGAGCCAGCAAAGCGGAGTGCTGGAAAAAGGATAGGTACAGGTACCGGATAGACCAGTGGTGGTCTAATTTTGGAAAATATGCTCCAGGAGTGTCGAGCGGCAGGCACAAGAAAATCAGGAAGGCGACCAGTTGTACGAGTCCGTTAGGTGAAGAACGACTCAGGGAAAGTGACAGATTGGCGTGCAAAGTGGTACGAGATCGTTAGAGTAAGGGCGGCTCGTGAAAGTGACCTGTTGGCGTGCGCACGACAGAGAGGCCGATAGAGACAGGACGAAGGCGTAGAGAACTGCCACGATGGAGCATGCACTACCAGAGCCAGCAGTTCGGTTTAGAGAAACCGTGCCAGTTTTGTAAACCCTAAGGGTTTTTGCCTCGACATTGTAAAGACATGACCTATGGGCATGATCTATTTAAGGAGGCACCTTTGTATAGGGAAGAGGTTCTTTTTTTATTGGGATATTTAGGGTAACTCTTAGAGAATATTAAGCTCAAGCTTGTATTATCAAATCTTTCTGAGTCGAACATATTGTAAAGGATCTGTAGCTGAGTGTGCAGAGACCTAGCCGAGAGAGAAGAGAGTCTGCAGCTGAGTGCACAGACTAAGAGCGGTTGTCCCCTTCCCATTAAGAATATATATAACAACTATTCTTGTGGACGTAGCTTCCCACCCGGGGAAGTAAACCACATTAAATACTGTGTAATGTGATGTGGTTATGTAGTGTGCATTTATCTATTTTCTGTAAATGAATGCTTGAACTTTCCCTTGCATACTGTTATGGTTGACTGTTATATGTATTTGCCATCAGGAAAGTATGGAAATAGTATGTTAAGTCTACATGAATGGTTGAATGGTGAATGTTTAGTCTTTATGTATGAAGCAGTAACGATCGGTTATTCTGCTAAGTGTTGGGATATGGCTTAAATATTTTCATATTACGCAGTAAGAAGAATCTAGGGTAGTTGATCCACATTCGCAGCACATGATTGAGCGGTGGATACCCTAAACGCATGAGTGAATGAATGAATGAAGGATTAGTGGTAATAACTTCAGAACCTTAGTTATCTCCAGTGTTTCAAGTCGTAGTGTGAGCTGCGTAGATCGCGGTCACACGAGCATCCCCGCGGTAGAAGGATTTAGATGTGCGGACCGCGGTGTTGTCCCTCATCGCGCAGTATTTCCTCGTAGCGCTTGCCCATTCCACGTTGTGGAGTATGTCTGACTGAACAAATCATCACATACTGTGGAAACCTGATTCCGCAGTACCCCATAGATACACCTCGGGTGAGACCTCAACTTGCTGGAAGGTTGTTGCCGAAAGGGCCGGTGCGAAGGGGTTTTGTTGGTCAAAGGGGAAACCATGAAGAACCTGGGTCTTATTGAAAACCTCTGGGTCAGCACATGATAAGCCAACAATACTCTTTGTCTAAGGTTGAAAATAGACAAAGTCATAAATCCCCATGGGTTCCCAGACATCTCATTTTTTATTGGTCTCTTCCACACGGTTTTGGAATGGTGCTTCTCATGGGAATCTAGGTAAGAGTGGTGCAGGGGGTTTCACCAAATACAACGGTAATCTATTGTCTTTCAAATGAGGAACATATCACAACAAAAATAATTATGTTGAACTCATCAATGTGATCATAGTTCTTTCTTTGGATCTCCAAAATGATATAACAAACATTCGTATCTTCTTAGATTCTCTCTTGGTGGCGAAGTAGATGAATGAAAAAACCAATTGCATAAACATATGCTTTCATCATATGTTCAGGTGGGGATTAGAGATAAACCACCATTTCTAATCATGTATTTTTGAACATACATCCGAGAAAACAATAACCGAGAAGATACTTTAGCCAAAGAAGCACGCTGTAATACCCCTATTTTTCTTTAGTGTTTATTGTCTTCAATGTAAATATTGTGTATATGAAATGTGTGTTTATCCTAGTGTGGAGTTCAAGGCCAAGGCCCCACCAATGGATGCTTAATGTTTATTTGCATGGGAAAGTATTTGACAGTTTGATTATTCATGTGCTATTAAGCCATGAAATACTGTAAATGATGTAAACATTTAAATATTGCAATGAAATACCAAGAAAACTGGCTAAGGAGGCAACTAATGAGAAGGGGCCATTTGTATCCACTAGGGAGAGGTGAGGGGGTTGTGGGGTTGAAGTCATGCTGCCACTCGCCCATTTATGAACCCATTTTACCTCCATGCTGACTTTTATTATTGCTGTAAGAGGGTGGTTGAGAACCTTGTTCCTGAAGCTGATTGAGTATGGGGCGGCCCTACGGACCCATATGGAAGGGTACGGCATGTGTTACATTTCCCTTAAGACACTTAATCACCTGGGAATTAGATGCTCAGATGACTACCCATTGTTGACCCAAAATCGAGAGGGGGGGATTCATTCACGCATTTGGGCATTCGCGCAGAGAGCAGAGCCAAAGGGGAACAAAGAAGGAAAGAAAAAAACACGATTTCCTGTGTAAGAGGAATATCACAGAGTCTATTGCCAAAGAAACTCTGTGAGTGAACCTTGTCTACTCGGGGTATCCATGACAGAAATGCTAAGATGAATTACTGAGTATGAGCAACTTGAGGAAGCCGTGAGAACACCGGGATTGGGTTTGCAGAGAGTTAGACTGCGAGACAAATCTTAGTCCGCAACCTTGAGAAGAACCAATTTGGTTAACCATGGTATAAGGTTAGTTTAGGGTTGTGTTGCTTGATAAACCCAGTGAAGGTTGTAATCTCATAGAACTAGTAGTTGGACCTTTATATGCCCACCCTGAATAGCACTGGAAGGGCAGAGGCCTTGAGGGACTGTGCAGTAGAGAAGAGGGTCTTCCTTGTGTTTGGTGAGGTAGGTAATCTAGGTGCCATGTTTTCCGAGTGTTGAGATTCCTGTAGCTCTGTGGTTGAGCTCACTGGCTTAGCAATACCCTCCTTGTTGTCCTTGCATGCTTGATAAACCCAACTACAGATTGGATTAGCATGGGTATATTTCCATGGTATGCTTGATAAACCCAACTGTAGGCTGGCTTAGCATGGTTATGTATCCTTGCATGTTTGATAAAACCAACTATAGGTTGGCTTAGCATGATTATGTATCCTTGTATGCTTGATAAACCCACTATAGGTTGGCTTAGCATCCCTGCTCTTTGGTATGCTTGATAAACCCAACCATAGTTTGGATTAGCATTGGGATGAGATCCTGACCGTGAGAGAGAGTCCTTAGCCCTCCTTAGTGGATACACAACCCATCTCAGGGGTGATCACTCAGTTGAAAGAGTACAGGTTGGACATATATCTAAGGTTGGGTGGAACGTTTCTCTCACTTAGCTAGTTGCTTGGAAGCTTCAAGAATTAAAAGATAAGTGCTTCTTTGTTGTGCTAATGTTAGTGGCTGACATTTCATGTGTTATGTTGTGTTGTTTATGTTCAAGTTATTGAATGAATATTACATGAATCTAATTAATTGATAGACTGTGTATAATCCTGAGTAGAAGGCCGAGTCTATGATTGAACGCTTCATTCAGTGCATAATTTTAATGCATTGCTATTTCTGCATGTGTTAGATGTGTGGATTAACATTGTTTAATTCACTCTATATATGTTCCTTTATGCATTACGTACTTGATTAAAGGGATACTTGACCTCACCTAGATAGGGGAAAGGAGTTGTATGGCCCCCGTGGTGTTCATAGCTTCTCTGTGGGTCAGAGGAAGGATGAACTGTTGGGTGAGGCCCAAATGCAACAATTTTGATGGTAGAAGTACAAGTTAGGCGAGGCCTAACATTGGCCAATTTTGGGAGAAGCAACTATGCAATTACTGGTAGCAGGGTATGAAGAGACGCAGAGTTGGAAGAAAAGGACCTGTCTCCTTAGTAAAAGTGAAGTACTAACGACAGTCAAGGTAGTTGGAACAGTTATGTATGAAGCAATAGACTATCAGCTACAGGAGAAAAGAGTAAAGAGGCAGAATGGTGTAAAGGATGCACCGTGTCAGTGTCAGTGCCGTGCAGTCAGAACTGCAACTGTCAGAAGAAGCATCAGAGCCAGAGAAGCATCACGAAAGGAAAATAGATCTCCAGCGAAGTAAAGACAAAGCATGGTCAATAGGAGAACCATGCCATTTTGGGTTTAAGGGTACTATGGGGTTTTGGCCCACAGTTATTGTAAAGATGTGACTTTCGGACACAATCTATATAAAAGGAAATTTTGTATAAGGAAGGGTTAGCTTTTGTTGAGTTTGATAGTTATTGTGGGTTGTGTTGAGATCAAAGAGAGAAAAATACTCTACAGCTGTGTGCGCAAAGATCTATTTTAGAGAAGAGTCTGCAGCTGAGTGCGCAGACTAGGACTATTAAACCCTCCATGTATGCTATACTTTTATGTGTATTTCCTTGTGTATGTTGATGAGAATAACATGCTAAAGTGGTGAACACACATGTCTGATTATGCTAAGTGTTAATGAATGTGATAAATGCATAGTTACATAGTTAAGGGTTAAGGAATAATGTCACGTCCCCATTTTGACTCCCTTCGCATTAAATTGTAAATGATGTAAATATTGTTACTTAATCATGGTGAGGAGCTCAAGGCCAAGGCCCCACCATTGATTTAGCATTTTATGTATCGACAATTAAAAATAGATGCTTATGGTTCTTGTGCTAGATAGGCACGATGTAAATTAAGACATCATGTAAATCGAATTTTAATGAAAAACTCACAACTAGCTATGCAATGCAACAAAGAGATGGGGGCATGATTCTACAAGGAATAGGGAGGGAAATTATTCAAACCCTTGAGCCAATGGTGTTAATCCATGTGTCAATGAGAAAACCCATAAACCACCAACTACCCATTTTGGGTTATGGACCCAATCATTTAATTCTTCCAGAAATTGGTTGAGGCAGTTAATGCCTTGGGAATGAAGAGGTATGGCAGCCAATTTCGTGTATGGGCAAGCCATCAACCTGGGAAATCGTATTTTTTCTCCTTGGGAAAGAAAACACCCACGAAATGGTGCCCAAAACCATTCTAAACCCACAGTCTTTCCTCTCTCATGCAGTCTGAACTACTGGGTCTTTCCTCATCACGTTTTTACCAATTTCCTACATTTTTCCATAGCTGGGAGCTCGTTTTTGTGTTGCATAGTGGCTGGGAGAAAGGGAGTCACGTTTTGGGGGTTTATAGAGGTCGTTTTTGCCCCAAAATTCCCATGGGCATTTTTCTGAAAACGGTTTTTACTCTCCAGGGTTGAATCCCCAATTGCCATTTCGTTTTTGGGTCTTCCCACATTTTTCTGGGCTGGTAGAATCCCCATCTTTGGGCATCCCACTGAAGAAACGTTTTTACCATGCCCAATAATTGTAGATCTGCTGTTATGTGCATCCTTGTTTTGGTTTGAATCTGTGAGCAAGAGATTTGGAGTGGTAGTGGACAAAATTGGCTTGATAAACCTAGTGGGGGAGACAACCTCTCAAGAAGATCAAGAGGGCTTTGGCTACTCTTCTATGCACACCCTGAGAGCACTAGATGGGGAAGGTATGGCTTGAGGGACTGTACAATAGTGAAAAGAATACTTCCTTGTGCTGGGTGTGTAGGTATTGTGGGTTCCAAACTAGATAGATCTTGTGAGGTTATCCCTGGCTCTGTGCTTGAGCTCACTAGCTTAGCAATTCTTCCTCTCCATTTCCTAGCAACCTCATAAAACCAATTGTATATTGGCTTGGCTCATCTTGGTGTATGCTTGGCTATGTGTGAGTCTGCTGTTCCCTGGTTCTTTGTAGAAATCATGCCCAGCTCGGGGGTGGCAGTTGTATCAAGAGGTTGATAAGCATAACTGGCCTATGGTTGGGTGGAACGTTGCAGATGCATAGCTGGTTGCTTGGGACTACTTTGTTATAAGATAAGTATTCTTTTGTGTTAACTTTGCAATTATTTATTTGATGAATATCGTGAATGTATGATGGATGTGTTATTGATATTGCTTCCGCTGTGTTTTTCTTATAATTATACATGTCCATATGTTATTTTGTATTATGTGAATGCTTACTTAAAAGCTCATGGGGCTAGATGCCCGGTTTTAGCATCACGATCCTCTCCATCGCACTGATATGATGGGAGGGGACGTGACAAATAACAGTGATTCAATAGAGTCTGTATTGTTGGAAAAACGAAGTGCACAGTCACATATTAGCGCTGTTATAATTGAAGCATATGCGAAGTAAGGGTAACTTCGCTAGAACCTAGTTCCATATCCGCGCATCACCACGGTTACAGAAACCTACTTCTGTAATCCCCCATAACTTCACCTTGGGTGAGACCTCAACCTGTTAGAAGGTTGTTTCCGAAAGGGCCAGTGAAAAGGGGTTTTGTTGGGTCTGTGAGTAACTATTACACAGAACTCGGGCCAGCCTAAGAAAGTGAAATTTCAACAAATGGTTCAGTTACTGCGCTTGAACTAGGTGATGTGCTCTGATAATTGGAATACCGAGAGAACAAAGATACAAAACTGGGTGACTCAAACAGAAAAGGAGTTTGTGAAGAAGGAGAACAAACATCCGTGTTTGTCTACGGAAGAATGGTTGCAAAAATATCTATTTTATGACTTGCACGAAGTTTTCTTCGCATTTTTCGTTAACGAGCTACATGAGTGGATATAAAGACTTGTAGAACGAAAAACTTGTTTCCAGGGTGGAGAACCTACAGTTTGGATTCCAGAGTTGATTCAGAGGCTTAAAGAGGTTGATTACCCAATTTCAAGAGCAATAGAATTTTGGTTGGATAACGTACTAGAGAGCTACGTTACAGAATTTGTTGTGGACACTCTGAAGTCTTACAGTGCAGCCGGAGGAGATTTCTTCAAAGGATTTAGAGGTAAGTACCTGAAAAACCTCAGTTTATACATTAAAATGTTATTAGCAGAAAAAGGTGTTTTAAGAATGCAGTCATATTCCTAGGGTTTGAGTTTGTAATGTTTAGTAACACAGATAGCGACACAGATGAAGATATTGGTATTTTAAGAAGTGGAAAAAGATATAAATTTAGCACTAGAAAGAGGTATCGCGAAGCCGAACCTTGCACATTCCTAGAAACTGAGTTAAGAAGTGATATAAACTCATATCAGTTTGAGTCTGAAAGTGAAACAAAGCTAGACAACTTGGCTATCACCCTATCACTCCGTAGAAACCTCCAGTTGACGAGAGAAATATTGTTAGTTCACAGAACACTAGTAGCAGTAACACCGCAGGAGCAAATACTCAGAATTTTTCAAGTAGTGGTATACCTCCATCGTTCCAGAACAATACACATCCTAGAAGAAGAATGAAAAATGACATTAATCTACCCATATTTAAAGGAACTGGTCTAGAAGACCCAGAGCAACATCGGTTTCTCTGTGAAGTGGTGTGGGATGTTAAGCAAGTACAAGATGATGCCATAAAACAATCTCATCTAGTTACTACATTTAGAGATAGAGCCTTAACATGGTTCATGAAATATTCTGTGGCACAAAATAAAAAATTAGCAGAGATCAGAACTGCTATGATTAGAGAATTCAAGAAACATAAATCCGAATTATAGTGTATCACAAAGCTAAAAGAAATCAAACAAAAACCTAATGAGACTATATGGGAATTTGATCAGAAATTCAAAGCATTATTAGATCAAGTTAGTTTCTATATAGAATCACAAAAACATCAAGAATGGTTTATATCTGTGTTGTTGCCCCATATCATATTACCATTGATGCAATAGAAGGCTGCTTCGCAAATTGAATCATTAGAAATTGCAATGAAACTAGAAGCTTTGCCCATTGGAGAAACTAGAACAAGAATGGTATAGATACAGACACAGCTAGAAAAATTGACATTACAGCTACACGACATGAAGAAAGGAAAATAAACCAGAGAAGAGGTTTGGTGTACTAAATGTAAAGGGGAATGACATTCCAAGGAACACTACCCTGTATTCCGAGATTACATCACTAGTGGAGCACCGAATCCATTGAATCAACAACAAGGACCATGGTGTAAGATTTTCCAATGTAGAGGACATCTCCCAGATGACTGGTACCTACTTCAAAAGTATGTATAGACACCAAAGAACCTGTACTGCACATTTTGTAAATCAATTGGCCATGATGATATCGACTGTAGAGCATATG
Organism: Larix kaempferi; assembly: GCA_027924585.1. Lineage (NCBI taxonomy): Eukaryota > Viridiplantae > Streptophyta > Pinopsida > Pinales > Pinaceae > Larix > Larix kaempferi. The sequence goes on along the minus strand of BSBM01001331.1, from coordinate 4,112,335 downwards.
ACCTCATGATAGAAAGAAAACATGATGTTTATAGAGTTCAGGGAGAAACACAAAACAATAATGAAAATGCGCAGTTTGATCAAGGAACATATAGAGGATGCGGAGGATTCAGAGGAAGAGGTTGAAACACTGGCCAAGGAGGAGGAAGAGTTCAGATTGTATGTTATAACTGCGCTCAACCAAGACACTTAGCCAGGGACTGTCAGAATCCTTGTACTACTTGCAAGTACTGTAATTCATTTGACCATGTCATTGAAGCATGTTCCATTTTCAAGGAAAAATGTAAGAGAGAATACCAGAAGGACAAAATTAAAACATACAGATGATTGCAGCTGAAAAACAAAACAAAGATCCCAATGTTCATGTTGTGACGCGAAGTGGAGCCAATCAGAGAAGCGAAGCCTCAACTTCTGAAGATCACATAGCTAGACACAAGCCTAAGGAAGGGGCTTAGATAAGAAAAGAGGTTGGAAAAATTCCTTCCTTCAACCTTAATAGAGAAAAATAAGTCTTCGTGGAAGCAAGAAAAGTTTTATAGAGCTCAGAACCTTTGATTACAAGAATCCCATTGCGAAGTGAAACACCACCTGTGATTGATATGCCAACTTTGTACGATGGATCACAAAATTCACCAAAATAGATGTTGGCTGTATAACTGTTCTTGAGGTTTTCTAGAAAGACCCAGGTTCTGCGTGGTTCGAGGAACCAACAAAACCCCTTTTCACCAGCCCTTTTGGAAACATCCTGCGAATAGACTGAGGTCTCACCTGAGGCAAAGTAATGGGGGGGCTGCGTGTTGAGATATTGTAACTTCAAAGAATATTATATTTGTAATTTATTATTTCGGAGATGTTTCATTCCTCTGTGAAGATCTTATTGTATATCCGGAGATGTTTATTCCTCCGTCGGAATGTGGTAACTCGGGTTATTAGACTTCCCTAGTGGGGGTCGGCCCTATATGTGTTATGTGGGTCAAAGGGTTATTAGACCACCCTAGAGGGGTTGGCCCAATCAGTTGTAGTGGGGTATTTAACCCATTGGTTAAATACGAGCCTACGTGTTCTTGTGTAAAACACAAGTCGGAGTAGTGTATAAATAGAGGAAGTGTATTCCTCATTTGACACACACACTCACTTGAGAGAGAGGCGCACTTGTGGAGGAGAGGTATGCTATGGTGGAGGAGGAGATCATATCTTTGGTTTGCATATTTGTATATTGCTGGTCATCTATATTGAGGAAGATTTACTGGGTTTTCTACCCCATGAGGGTTTCCCAGGATAAATCTGTGTCTCTTGTGTTTATGCTATGCTTGTTGTTTCTTCAGTGATCCTGTATATGCTATTATTGTGAAATGGAATGTAATGCTGCTATTTTCTGTCTTAGCATATTAAATATTAACATGGTATCAGAGCTAAACTGAAGGAAGGCAAGGTATGGCACTTACGACACTTGCTTTACTTACGACAATTTGAAGGTTAGGGTTTTATATAGCAAAAACCGGTCATCGTGGAACTTTCGCTATAAATCCATTTTGGAGAAGGTTCAGGATCTGAAACCTTTACAGGTCGTAGATAACATCTCCAGGTATCTTGTGTCCAAAGGGAACCCTCAGATTCGTTGTACTTTGTAAGTTATGATCAGTACAAGTTAGGGTTTCTGCCTCTTCCAGATCTCAGTCAAAATTAGGTGACCTAGGAAACAAGGTCATAACTTGGGCTAGGAAGCTCCAAATGAAATTTCGTAAAATGTGATAGGTAGTACACAGACTGTACTATCTCAGGAAAATTTTTCAGAGGCCGAAGCTAAACCAGTGACACGTGGCACACCGTACAAGTTCGCTCTCCTGTTTTATCCCATAAACAGGTCACATTGTGACACTTGGCATAACTCTCTCTCAGAGAGTCCAATTGAGGTCATACCTGTCAGGATGGAAAGATAATAGGGCGAGATATCTCAGGAAAATTTTTCAGAGGCCGAAGTTCAAACAGTGACACGTGGAACGCCATACAAGTTCGCTCTCCTGTATTATCCCAAAACAGGTCACGTTGCGACATTTGGCATAACTCTCTCTCAGAAAATCCAATTGAGGTCAGACCTGTCGGGATGGAAATATGACAGGTCAGGCTACTGCAGAAAAAGTTTTCAGACCCTGTGGAGCGAAAATTTATGAGTTATAGCAAAAACAATCATGTACATATTTATGTCAAAACAGAATTATTTTTGGAGCACCTTTATTCATGGCTTCCGGAATTTAGGGTTTCGGAGAAAGTTAGAATTTTTGGAATCGGAATCCATGGCTGAATGCTACTTAGGAAAATTGAAATTTAGAGACCAAGATCGAATTTTTTGGTTGGGTAGAAGACCGGGCTTGATTAAACCCTAGCTCGGGATTTTGATCAGAAAGATGAAAAATTAGGGCTTCAACAAAAGTTGGAATTTTTGAAGTCTGTAACCACGGCTGGAATCTCCTCAGAAAAATAAGAGTTTAGAGCCTTGGATCAAAACTTTTGATTGAGCAAAAGGGTGGGCTTCATCAAAACCTAGTTCGGGATCCTGTCCAGAAGATCCAGAAGTTTCAAAGGCAATTTTGAGGGGTCAATTTTTGGAGATTTCAAAATTGAAGTATGCTAGTTTGATCAGCTCAGCAAGACACATCCTTCCATTCATTCGGAAGTGTGAAAGTCAAAGATTGAATTTTTAGGGTTTCTCTAGCAAACCCTAATCAAGCTCTAGATCAAGTTTCAGGGGGAGTTGAGGCTAAGGCCTTACATAAGAAGACTACAAGAAGTCTCGACAGGTATGACTTAAGGAGGTTCAGGTATGTCTTGAAATCTGATTCTTGATTAAGTTCATGATGTGTTTGTCTTCATATTATTTATTAGTACAATCTTGATTAATGTTAGAATTGTCTTATCACCCTAGTAACAGTATGAATGCATGTGAATGATCGAAGACATTCATTGATTAGGGCTATATGATTGTACTAATGCATTATGGTGTTGTGTGAGGTTGATGTTGTCTGCTAACAAGATCCAGGTACATCACAAAAGACAAATCAAGTTCCATGACCATGACAACATGAAGACAAAGACTCATCCATAATCTTTGTTCTACTTACGAGGTATGTATGACTTTGTTATATTATGCTTAACCTATGAGACATACAGGTTCTAGCTCAGGATCTCTAAATCATTGAAGAGATTGTTTAGGTATGTTATACATAACTAAGCAGGTATATTAATCCAGGTATGTTTACCTATGTCAAGTTAGAATCTTACCTTGTGTTAGGATCCCTTATATAAGTATACTTGGTATGATTGGTTATGCTTATTCATAAAGTTAGTAATCAAGGGTTTATGCATACTATGTCTCTTATCTTGATGATTTAATTAACCTGAAGAGTACTATGATCAAACAAGAATATGCATGAGTAAAAGAAGACTTCCTTGAAACTCTGAATACTAATGATCATGACTATATATATTCAAGATTATTTAGAGTTAGAATGTTTTGATAATATTAAGAATATACTAATGAATGTATGTTTGTGTATGAGATCATGAGGATGACACTAGTGCACACTTGAGCATGCACAGTGGCATAGAATGAATAGAAGTTCAAAAGACATATAGAAGATCAAGCGGGAGGCAACCACACAAACATAAAAGATAAGTATTTAAGTTGTTATTTGAAATAATAAATGATATTGTCTGTAATAGGTTGTATGCATATTTGTATTCCTATAATATATCATACTGAGTGTAAACATTCATAGAGCATTGAAACAGTATACTACTAATATGCATATGATTGGTAAGATGGTCAAACATTCCATTGTTGCTTGTCTAGAATGAAACCTCTTTGATGACATACTGAGAGTTGTGCACACTCTCGATAGTATGTTCTGGTAGAGATGGAAGGCATCTAGATAGCCACTGTATGCATATAGGATATGGAAAAGTGTTGTGCCAAAGTATTGATCAAAATAGTTGCATAACTATGTAAATGATATCTGTATGCATAATAGGTTATCATGTCAATATGATTTGATGATTATGAAGTATGACTAATCATGTACTTAATTTTGATTTGTAGGAAAGATCATGATAAACGATGAACAATGAACAAGCGATGGATGTTCAACAAAAGTATTTACAAATCAAACATACTATAGAAGGCTTGTGGCTAGAAGATTCTCTTAGAAAGAGGAAGAGAATCATGATGAGATGTTTGCTCCAAGTGGATAGACCATTCTCTTAATGGTGTAATTAAAGAATAAGTGTGAATCAGGTTCTGTATGGGTTCCCAGGATCGATAATCAATTGATGAGCTTAATGATCACCATGGGTCATGTGGATCTCAACCTTTGCTACAAGGTTGAATATGGTTTCTATACACAGATGACATGGATGCAAGAAGGAACTCACCACAGAGTTCAAATGATATTGAGGCTCATATTAGTAGACCCATCTAACGAGAGATGGCACAGATAGATATGCAGAAGATCATTCAATGCAGAGTGTGAATGATGTTCAGTCACAAAGAGAGAATTGACAGTCTCTTGATAAGCTTGGACTTTACCAAAAGTAAAGTTGTTCCTAACCTTTACATTAAGGTTGTGGATGATGAACATATCATACCATTATTGTATGACGATGATCTCTTTCTGACAAAGAATGAGAAACAGATCATGAAAAGAAAGAAGAAGATGGCTGCAAAAATGAAAATGAAAGATCTCAGATTGATGCATTACTTCCTAGGTTTGGAAGTATGGCAAGGCTCAGAAGGATTCTTTCTCAACCAAGGAAAGTATGCTGAGAAATATTAAAAGGACTTGATGTGTTGGGATGGCCACTCTTGAAGTTGTTAGAAGATGACTCATTAGAGTTAGTGGATAGAAATCTGTACAGACAAAATATTGAGTCATTGATGTGTCTAAAGAATACTAGGTCAGATATATGCTTTGCTGTGAACACCTTGAGTCAGTATCTAGTGGAAACTAGATGTGTTCACCTGATAAGCTGCAAATCATGTGATGCGGTACCTATAGGATACAATAAGACTTTGATCTATGTTATCTTGGAGATCACGACTTCAGATGGCTACACAGATGTTGATTGGGAAGGAAGTGTATCAGACAGGAAGAGCACATCAAGAGGATGTTATTGTCTGGGATCAGCCATGATCTCGTGAGCACAAGCAGAATATATGGCTGCTTGCTCTGCTAAGTTATGAAGCAGTGTGGCTTCAGGATTGTTTGACTTAGAGATAGACCCAACTATGATCCTATGTGACAAGCAGAGTTGTATCAAGATGGCAAAGAATCTAGTGTTCCAAGATATGGTGCAGAAAGGAACCAAAAGTTTGAATTTGTAACAATGTACTAACCAAACCTCTACTGATCCGATGTACTAACCAAACCTCTACCTCAAGTAAAGTTTTCCGAGACAAACTTAATATAGTCCAGAAGGACCCTCCTCGAAAGGGGGAGTGATGTGATCACTTATGATGAGATTGCCTGCATCGACAGTGAGGTCGATGATGTGAATACCTATATTGGTGATGCCGACAGAGAGGTTGGTGGATGGTCCTTAGACAGGGTCTAAGGTGACAAGGGGATTGCATCATCCTTGAACACATGTTCTAAAAGGAGCCGTAGACGTATGTCTTCGAAAATGAAGTCCTTGGTGGACATATAAGGGGATTGGATCATCCCTGGACTTCAATCCTAAAGAGAGCCGTAGACGGATGTCTTTGAGAATGAAGTCCTTGGTGGACTTGAGGGGATTGGATCATCCCTGGAATTCAGTCCTAAAGAGAGCCGTAGACGTATGTCTTTGAGAATGAAGTCCTTGGTGGACTTGAGGGGATTAGATCATCCCTGGACTTCAGTCCTAAAGAGAGCCGTAGACGTATGTCTTCGAGAATGAAGTCCTTGGTGGACTTGAGGGGATTGGATCATCCCTGGACTTCAGTCCTAAAGAGAGCCGTAGATGTATGTCTTTGAGAATGAAGTCCTTGGTGGACTTGAGGGGATTGGATCATCCCTGGACTTCAGTCCTAAAGAGAGCCATAGACAGATGTCTTCGAGAATGAAGTCCTTGGTGGACTTGAGGGGATTGGATCATCCTCGGACTTTAGTCCTTTGAATTGAGTCATAGACATGATGTCTCCGAGAAAAAAATCCTGAATGAATAGGTAAGGGCATTGGATCATCCTCGGACTTTAGTCCTTTGAATTGAGCCGTAGACATGATGTCTCCGAGAACAAAATCCTGAATGAACAGGTAATGGGATTGGATCGTCCTCAGACTTTAGTCCTTCGAATTGAGCCGTAGACATGATGTCTCCAAGAACAAAATCCTGAATGAACAGGTAAGGGGATTGGATCATCCTCGGACTTTAGTCCTTTGAATTGAACTGTAGACATGATGTCTCCGAGAACAAAATCCTGAATGAACAGGTAAAGGGATTGGATCGTCCTCAGACTTTAGTCCTTTGAATTGAGCCGTAGACATGATGTCTCCGAGAACAAAATCATGAATGAACAGGTAAGGGGATTGGATCATCCTCGGACTTTAGTCCTTTGAATTGAGCCATAGACATGATGTCTCCGAGAAAAAAATCCTGAATGAAAAGGTAAGGGGATTGGATCATCCTCGGACTTTAGTCCTTTGAATTGAGCCGTAGACATGATGTCTCCGAGAACAAAATCCTGAATGAACAGGTAAGGGGATTGGATCGTCCTCGGAATTTAGTCCTTTGAATTGAGCCATAGACATGATGTCTCCGAGAATTGAATGATAGTACTGGATCGTCCCTGAGCTTCAGTTCAAAAGGTACATGATAGGACTGGATCGTCCCTGAGCTTCGGTTCAAAAGGTACATGATAGGACTGGATCATCCCTGAGCTTCGGTTCAAAAGGTACATGATAGGACTGGATCGTCCCTGAGCTTCGGTTCAAAAGGTACATGATAGGACTGGATCGTCCCTGAGCTTCGGTTCAAAAGGTACATGATAGGACTAGATCGTCCCTGGACTTCGGTTCAAAAGGTACATGACTGGATTGCATCATCCATGGACCTATGTCCTAAAGAGAGCAAGATTGATCATCCTGTAATATGATTGTGTGGTTACTTGTACCGGTAGGATACTTGATGTGGTTACTTGTATCGGTAGGATACTTGTATTGATGATGTGGTTACTTGTATCGGTATGGATACTTGTATTGATGATGTGGTTACTTGTATCGGTATGGATACTTGTGTGATGACGATGTTGATGATCGTGTGATGACGATGCTGATGATCGTGTGATGACAATGCTGATGATCGTGTGATGACGATGACGATGCTGATGATCGTGTGATGACGATGCTGATGATCGTGTGATGACGATGCTGATGATCGTGTGATGACGATGTTGATGATCGTGTGATGACGATGCTGACGATGCTGATGATCGTGTGATGACGATGTTGATGATCGTGTGATAACGATGCTGATGATTGTGAGATGACGATACTGATGATCGTGAGGATCTAGATGTTGATGTTGTTGTAGCTATTCGAGTGCTGCAGAAGATAAAGACTCAGTATTGAAGATGTTGATGTTCCAGTATTGAAGATGTTCCAGTAACTGCTTGAGTTACTGATGATGTTGAGAAAGCTTCCAATGATTTATAGATGTATCATGTATGATGTTGATGACTCCTTGCTCGTGCAGATACTGCTATAATATCCTTCTCGTTAAGGGGGAGTGTTGAGATATTGTAACTTCAAAGAATATTATATTTGTACTTTATTATTTCGGAGATGTTTCATTCCTCCGTGAAGATCTTATTGTATATCCGGAGATGTTTATTCCTCCGTCGGAATGTGGTAACTCGGGCTATTAGAATTCCCTAGTGGGGGTCGGCCCTGTATGTGTTATGTGGGTCAAAGGGTTATTAGACCACCCTAGAGAGGTCAGCCCAGTCAGTTGTAGTGGGGTATTTAACCCATTGGTTAAATACGAGCCTACGTGTTCTTGTGTAAAACACAAGTCGGAGTAGTGTATAAATAGAGGAAGTGTATTCCTCATTTGACACACACACTCACTTGAGAGAGAGGCGCACTTGTGGAGGAGAGGTATGCTATGGTGGAGGAGGAGATCATATCTTTGGTTTGCATCATTGTATATTGCTGGTCATCTATATTGAGAAAGCTTTACTGGGTTTTCTACCCCATGAGGGTTTCCCAGGATAAATCTGTGTCTCTTGTGTTTATGCTATGCTTATTGTTTCTTCAGTGATCCTGTATATGCTATTATTGTGAAATGGAATGTAATGCTGCTATTTTTTGTCTTAGCATATTAAATATTAACACTGCAGAATCAGGTTTCCACAACCGGGTGATGAGTGATTCAACAAAGTTGGCGATAAGCGCACTACAGGGCTCACGCTGCGAATGGGGATTGTGCGAAGTTCAACTTCTTCGCGGCTAACACTTAGACTATCGTGCATCCAAGGACTGCGCAATGCAGGACGGTTCTTCAATGATAGGACAACGCAACTGATGACTGCGCTTCCTTCCAACACTTATGCAACATCAATAGATCTTACTTAGTGTAAAAAGATGCAATTAACAAGCATAATAGACTGCAACCTTTCTGACTTAACAATATAAAGGATTGCAATGTAATTGCGCATTTTCAGTGCTGCGCTAAAGGAATCACACTATATCGACTTCGCGGGCTAAGTGTTTACCTGATTGACTTATGCATTCAACATACTTAGAAATACTTATGCATTTAACATTCATTCACATATGTGGATACTTAACATATTATTCCCATCATTATCCTTATGGCGAATAGATATAAAAGAAAGAACATGTGAGCTCATAAAATAGATCTTAACCATTCAACATAAGAAAATACACAGATTCAAGCACATAAGCAATCACATAACATAGAATTTAATGTGGTTCACCCCCAGGATGGGATCTACGTCCATAAGAACTGTTGTTATATTATTGTTGGGAAGGGTACAACAGTTCTAGTCTGCGCACTCAACTATAGACTCTCTTCTCTCTCAGTAGGTCTCTGCGCACGCAGCTTGCAGAGCCTTTTACAATAGCATTTACTTATTAACACTTAGAAGATTTTACAATGAAATTTATTCAACCGTTTCCCTTACAAAAATGTGCCCTTTTATAGATCGTTTCCGTACGTCACATCTTTACAATTAAGTGGGCTAAAAACCCTAAAGTTACCCAAAACTGGTGTGGTTACCCGCCACCATGCCTGCTGTCGTCGACAGCTTGCTCCACTCGCTTCAGGCCACCTAGCTGGGCCACTCGTGGCTCACACGTTCTTTTGACAGTCGCAGTCATCACCAAAACGGTTACAACCGCATCATGGCCTATCGCTTTCTTCCCCTCTAGCCTTCCTGTCGTCGTCGACTTAGTGGCTTAGCTTCTAACAATTTTTCTGCCACTCTCTCTTGACAAGTCGCTTTCATCTGCCATTACACCACTCCTCACCCACTGCCGGGAGTCCTGGAGGCGCTTTACTCAAAACAGTTGCTTCCATAGCTCAACCTTCCCTTATACTCTTTACCCAAAATAGTTGTTGCGCTGGCACTGCACACTAGCATAACTGCGCAAAACTGACTATGCAATCCGAACTATGCACTCCAAAAAAATGTGCCATCTGACTTCGCAGGCTGAACTGCGCAGTTGCCAAAACTGTTATTCATAAAATTGTGCCAACTTGGGTCATTCCCAACAATAGACAAGTCCTGTTACGCAGTTCCTACAAAGCTGGATGGAGCTGTTAAGACATGAAAATTCCTTAGGATAATTACAGAACCTATTAGGATATTACGAGCAGTGTAATATAGTAAATAATGCGCATAGTGCAGTTCATCATATCAAGAGCCATAGAAGGACCAGAAGAGAAATGAGATTGAGTGCACAGATTGGAGATTTTGTAATGGACCAGATCATTCTTGACTTAGTCTCAGAGGTGAATGTCTTGAAAAATCAAACATGGGAACATATGGGAAAGCCAAAGTTATCCTAGTCACCTATATAGTTGAGACTAGCAAATCAACAAAAAGGTTCTACCTTTTGGGAGATTACAAAATTTCCTTGTCGATAATGATGGAGTGCGAAGTAAAGCACACTCGAAGGTTATTGAGATCATAGATGATAACAATCTATATCCTGCATTATTGGGAATAGATTGGGAAATTGATAACCTCACGATTATCAATTTGAAGAAGAAACAAATGATATTTGAAGGACCGGATATTAGAGTCATCGCACCTTTGGACCCTTCACAAGGACCTAGATATGTTGAACCATTACAAGAAGAATGCATAACTCAAGACCTTGATAATATCTACAACATGATAGTGAATCAAGCCGATTACATTAATCCTACAAATGATGGAACATTGAGTTGGAGATGCGATAGTTCTTGCATATCAGAATCAAACGCAGGAGTGGATAACTGGGAGAGCAGAATGCATGAAGTATTAGCAAGACGATCTACGTAGATAAAAAGTCACTACGCTGGATTGGAACAGAGGTAAGTTCAACTCATAATTATGATGGGTTGGGTAATATCCACGCATTTCTTCAAGAATATCTTATATTAGTTTCAAATGAACATAATTTAGCATCTTTGGATACAACAGTACGGGATACACCTGCTAGATGGTGGGCTGCGCATAAACAGAACCTGAACACATGGGATGAATGTATGCACATGATGGAGATCAGATTCACAGATAAAAATGAGATTGTACAAGTAAAATACAATAGACAAAATGATCCTAGAGATCATATAGGGCTTTGCTTGAAAGCATGGACACACATACCATAAGAAAAATGGGTTCATATCTTTGTGCACGCATTGGATTAGATACCAAAGAATTGGTATACAGACACAAAACTTCGCAAAGGAACAACATAATGGCACAGCATGACAAAGAAATTCCAAGCAACTTTCAGTTTTGAAGATGATTGTCTAAGTGTCCATGAGGCTTTGTAGATCATTAAAAAGAAGGTATTTGATGATGCACCGTTACCTATGTCTAAACAACCAGATTAGGCAATACAATTGGAACATGCACCGGAATGTTACAACTTCGCATTGGATGAAGATGAAGATGAAGACCCTCATTATGTAAATATAACTGAGTCCGAGGGAAAGCGTAATGTAGAAGGAACTGATTTAGAAATTCCAGATCTAAGTAGTCCTGTAAAGACTAGAAAAGTTAATATTGGTACCAGTGAAGAACCAAAGTTTGTTTCTATTGGGGATTATTGGGATGAAGAAACAATAGGACAGATTGCAGACCTACTACGCGAATATCAAGATTGATTCCCTACCAAGTTTTTCGAGATGGAAGACATTTTAGGTGACTTGGGAGTTATGAAAATACCTCTCCAGCCTGATGCGAATCCTATTAAGCAAAGGGAATATAGAATGAATCCCATATATAAAGAAAAAGTGAAGGAATAAATTGATAAAATGCTTGACGCATGAATTATTGAACCAGTAGAAGAATCAGAATGGGTAAGTCCCATGGTTATTCAAGACAAGAAAGCTAAAGGCGAGATCAGAATCTGTGTGGACCTTAGAAATTTAAATGATTCCTCGTTGCATGATCCATTTCCTACTCCATTTACAGATGAAATGCTAGATAATTTTGGAGGAAATGAAGAATACTCATTCACTGATGGATTTTCTGGATATCATCAGATCAAAATTGCTACAGAAGACAGACACAAGACAACCTTTGCCACTGAATGGGGATCATTTCAGTACACAGTTATGCCATTTGGTTTGAAAAATGCACCTGCTATTTTTTCAAGAGTGGTTGTTGCTGCATTTAAGGATTATATTCATAAGTTCTTAGAAATCTATTTTGACAACTGGACAGTATTTGGTTTACTGAAGAACCATTATGCGGACTTAAGAATAATGTTAGCAAAGTGTAGACAACATCAGATTTCCTTGAACCTGAAGAAAGGCATCTTCTGTGTTCCTTATGGAATTCTATTGGGACACATTGTATGTAAACAAGGATTGATGGTCGACCCAACAAAGATTGTAGTTATAGTAAACCTACCAGCGCCTAACTCAGTAAAACAACTACGCACTACATTGGGGCACACAAGATACTATAGGAAGTTCATCAAAGGATACGCGCAGATCACTGCGCCTATGGATAAATTATTAAAGAAAGAAGCGAAGTACAGTTTGATTTAGGATTGTAAAAAAGGATTGGATACATTGAAATAGAAAATGGTTACAACACCGATTCTAGTCTTTTCTGATTGGAATAAACCATTTCATGTACATGTAGATGCTTCATTTATAGCATTTTGGTATTGTCTTAGCTCATCATGGTGATGTAGGCATCGATCACCCCATCACATTCTCAAGCAAAAAGCTATCTTTAGCAGAATATAACTATACCACAACAGAAAGGGAAGGCTTAGCTATGGTGTACGTATTGCAGAAATTCAGACACTATCTGCTAGGTTCGCATTTCTTTATGTTTATTGACCATTCAACTTTGAAATACTTGGTCAATAAACCAATGTTAGGGGGAAGAATATGTAGATGGATATTACTCTTTCAGGAGTACGATTTTGAAATCATTGTCAAGCCAAGAAGATTGAATTCAGGACCTGACCATATCTCTAGAATTGAGTTAGGCGAAGAACCTAGTAATTTGGAAGATAATCTACCAGATACGTAGTTGTTTTCTATTCACATAAAAGATGACTACTATAAGTACATTGTAGAATTCCTGACTACAAGTCTATCACCTAAAGGGTTTGCTATGCAGCAGAAGAAACAGTTAGTGGTAAAAGCAGCTGATTTTACTCTAATTGCAGGACAATTATACAAGCTAGGGCCAGATGAAGTATTGCGAAGATGTGTATTGGAACATGAAAAACCCACGATACTTGCTGAAGCACACTCTGGAGTATCGGGAGGACACTACGCAGGAAGGGCTATTGCGTAGAAAATTTTAAGATCAGGACTATGGTGGCCTACAATACACAAGGATTCAAAAGAACATGGTTGAAGTTGCGATGTATGCCAAAGAACAGGAAATCCATCTCGTAGAGATGAAATGCCATTGATGCCATAACTGACCTTGCAAGCATTCGATAAGTGGGATATTGAATTTGTGGGACCTATTAACCCACCAGGAAAGTGAACTAGTTCGAGATATATCATCACAACCACAGATTATCCAACCAGATGGGCAGAAGCAAAACCAATGAAGCACTGTAGCACAGTCACTTCTGCACAGTTCATTTTTTAGAACATCCTGACAAGGTTTGGATGTTCAAAGATTCTAATGAGTGATCAAGGATCCCATTTCCTTAATAGGACTATTGAAGCCTTGACCGAAGAATTCTAGATCTACCATCAAAAGAGCACATCATATCATCCACAAGCTAATGGCACTGTAGAAGCTTTTAACAAAGTACTGGAAAATGTGCTGACCAAGGTATGCAATACAAACAGGGATGATTGGGATCTAAGAATATCAGCGGTGTTATGGGCATATAGAACAACTTGTAAGAAGTTGATAGGTCATACACCTTTCAGATTAGCATATGGACAGGAAGATATCATGCCCATGGAATACATAGTCCCAAGCCTGAGAATTGCAACATTCACAGATATGGCCGATGAAGAGACAATAGATGAAAGACTACTACACTTAGTTGGGATGGAGGAAGATCGCTTCATCACATGTTTTCACCAACAAGTGCAGAAAGACATAGAAAAAGCATGGCATGATAGGCACATCAAGTAAACATTCTTCCAGGTAGGATATCTTGTACTCCTCTATGATAGTAAATTTATGAAATTTCCTAAATTTTTTTGAATGCATTGGTTAGGACCATACATTTTCAAACATGTTACTAATGGTGGCGTAGTTCAATTAGCCACATTACTGGGAGAAAACCTACAAGGACTTGTTAATGGGATTAGACTAAAGCCTTAGAGGAATAGTCCTTTTCCTCCAAGTATCAGTTGAGCAAAAAAAGAAAATTTTAAGTGTCAAGTACTATTGAAATTGGACACTAAAAATAAAGGTGGAGTCTGCACACAGTTTTGGTAAAATGCAAAGTTTCATAAAATGGAAAGATGTGCAGCGAAGCATATATAGCAAGCTGAGTTGCGAAGTAAAAGAAAGGAGTTGAGTTGAAATAAGGAAAATGCGCAGTGGACTTCGCAATTTGCTTAGCTTCTAGCAAAGTCAAAGAAAATTAGCCATTACAGTTTTTGGTTGGAAAGTAGTCGTTATATAGTATTTTTGGGAACCAGATGTTTCCGCATTTAAGGCATATTCGTCCGTTGAAAACACATTCAATGAAGGAAAGTACCAAGATATCAACGAGATTTTTCCAACGAACATGGAATTTAATGCTTAGTTAGCCGTTTTTGGGGGTGCCTAAGTGTTGTTGCACCTATAAATAGGTGAGGACCGCATGCTCACTGGTTTTACTGCAAATTTTAATTTTTACTGCTTATAAGTTCCAAGATTTTACTAGTCAGAAGAAAAGAGCGATCTGAGGTGAATGTCTGAGCAGTTGACATTAGATGACATCTTGAAAGACTTCCGTGAGTCAGGTCTAGAGGGAGTCATGAAAACACCCGTAAAGAAATGGGTCCTAGAGAAAGGTGCCCCTTCTAGAAGTTCACCACGCAACGTACCAGAGCCAAAGAAAAAGGGTAAATAGCTGAGCACTGAACCAAAGAGGCTGAGAGTCGGGGGGATTCCAAAACCAAGACCGTAAGAACCACCTTGCAAGAGGACCATCTTCCTTACACCTGCGTATATCCCTCCGTGAAGAGACGATTCACCCCCTATGAAGATTTTGAAGAATACATAGTATGACATTCCTTTTCCACCCATATCAAGCCATGTGCGCATACATAAGAACTTGCTTGGCCAGATTCCGGATTGCAAGTTCACGGATCATGACTTGTTGCAGCAAGACAAGTACCCTCAGTTTCAGACTGATCAATACATGTGCCGATGGTATAACGAAGTAATGAAGCAATCCATGCTCCATGCACAAGACTGGATTACACTGCTAGTGCCATCTGTATTGTTGATCCTTCTGCGCATCCCGCATTTTGATCAAAGTCGTGAGCTCACCGTGGTTGTGCACACCCTACTCTCATGCACACACCAAGGATACTTCTGGCTAGATTGCAAGATTGACATTAACATTGATCTCATCTACCAGATTATGCACTTAAGCAAGAGAGGTGCTGATCCCGCAACGGAGTTCATAGGAAAAACCAAAGATAAAGAGCTTGCGAAGAGAATGAAGGAATAATTCAGCTTGCTCAAAGGAAGCCATGGGTATATCACAACTAGAATTCAGGATAAAGCTATGTGCTTTACAGTCTAGCTGCTCGCAGGAAATTTTTTGACAAAATGTAGACTGACCGAGGTGTTGGCCACTGCAATTTCCTTAGCTGTGAAGGCTAAGGATGGAATTTTGTATAACTGGTCAAGTTATTTGCTGAATGAGTTATTGGACGACGTCCGTGAAACTCAAGAGAGTGGGAATCACTTCCACTATAGCTGGTTGCTGGTGCTGATAGCATTCGTAGGATGGAAAGAGCCTCTGTACCAACATAATGTACCAGTCATCATGAGGGATTTACAAGGAACCGAGTTTGAAAACATGTGGGAAAACACAAGTACATAGAGACATCGGCTTAATAATGAACAATTTTTTACATACTATGAGCAGTTATGCGAAGTAATCCATAACACTTTGCATATTACCAAGGAGTTAACGACTGCGTACATCCGCAAGATGACATTCTGAGCTGACCTCCATTTCATCTATGTTCAGCCAAGAGGACAAGTAGGGAGCCCTGAATGGTTTGAAGGTTTGTACTAGTTGGATGCACATAAAATTGAACTGATTATGGAAGACTGGCCGCAGGAGTGGAAGGTTGATGCACCAGAAGCGCTCATCACTACATCAGAGGAAAGCAAAGCTGGAAATGCGCAGAACCAAGAAGAAGAAATGACAAGTGCCCAAGTCAAAGATCCAGACCAAGAAGTTCAGCAAGACACTATTGGACTATTAGCAGGAGAAAAGTGAAAGGACCCCGACACCACCGAGCCGGTAGGACCACAAAAGTAGAAGCATAAGGCAACTAGAGCCCCGCTCAATGCACAGTTACACGCGGATGATTATGAATGCATCGCAACATGAGTTAGTGATAACCTGGAAGAGATGCTCGCCCTGAAGGAGAGAAAAAGCGAAGAAGTCCAAGCTAGCCTGAAAGAAAACCTCGCAGAACTTAAAAGCATGGTAGTAAGGATGGAACAAGTTCAACAGGACTTGATACGGGAATCAGACTCTGAAGGTAAATCAGGCGAGTCAAGCTAGCGGAAGAGAAGACCACCTGCCTTGAAAATGAAACCCTGGTTAGTCCGAATTTAACCCATCAATGTCTATTCCCGAGCGATGAACTTGCTGAAAGTGCGAAGAATCTTGCACACGTGGATATTAATGTCGGGATGTTACCCCTCGAAGAATTACATAATCTACATATACAGGTTGTGCAAGAAATATAGGATAGAGACATTTTATCTTATAATCAACATCTTCAGCTGGAAGAAAGCTATAAAGAACTGAAGGACGAATCCGCGTAGATAAACAGAAAGCTCATCAGTGTTCAAGAGAAGCAGTAGAAGCTAAAAGAAACCGTTTCCATAGTTTGTGCGAAGATACCTAAATGTGAAGAAGAACCAGAAGTAGAAGCAACCATACTTAAGATTGGTGCCGCTGTGGACAATATTAAGGCGGAAATGGTGGACATGGAGATCGCTTACAAAGAAAATATTACTAACTTATAATCTCAGTAGCAACCTAGAACTTCACAGGACTTGAAGGAAGCAAGAACCGAAGAGTTCAAGGCGTCAACATAAAACATCTCCACGGAAGTGACGATGTGTCAAGAAATACTTGAATAAATCACCAAAGTATGGGCCACGTTGTAGGAATACCCTGAGCTACAGAAGATACAGGACGAAGTACAACAACGACAGAAAGAGCTTGATTCTGTGAACATGGCTATGAAGGATTTTGTTAAATTTTCTGAATTTACTTCAATCTGATCTAGGATCTTAACTGAGAGAACAACATGTACAACAAATCTATAGGATATCAATCATGGACACAATAATGCAAGCACACAAGAGACACAGAGTTTACTTGGGGAAAACCATAAAGGTGAAAAACCCCAATAACTTCCTCAGAGATAGATAGAGCAATGATACAACCAGAATACAAGAGATAGTCTTCTCCTATCAGCAAAGCCTCCTCCTCCACAAGTGCGCCACTCTCCAAAGTGTGACTGAGAGAATAGAATGTGTAAAATGAGAGAGACACACTCTCTATTTATACACTAACTTGACTTGACCTTTACTCAACTAGGTCGGCCTCAACTTAACCACTTAACATAATGCTGACTGGGCCGACCCCCACTAGGGTGGTCTAATAACCCTTTGACCCACATGGCCGACCCCCAATAGGGTGGTCTAATAACCCTTTGACCCACATGACTTATACAGGGCCGACCCCAACAAGGTGGTCTAATAACCCATCAAGTATAAGTTACGACACTTACAATATAAATGACGCACTTCCGTATAGAGGAATAATAACATCTCTATAGGAATACTATATACATATATGTGAAATACATTCCGAAGTTACATATACATCAACAGATTTGTCGCCAAGGAAAATAATCCAGAAGTTTGCGGAGACAAATGAGTTGTAGAAAGAGTTGAAAGCATTGAGGATGAAGGAAGCTGACACTTCAGCGAAGTTACAACCCATGCAGGAAGAAGCGCTCGCTATTTCAGAGGCCCAGATTGAGGAGAAGCTACAAGAACTCTGCACTACGGAGAATACAATAAAGGAGGAACTTCAGGAAGCCATATCATAGGATATGCTTGAAACAATTAAGGAGTTTTAGCAAGAGACTAAGGAAGCAGTTGCGAAGTTAAGTGCAACTCTTCAACACTTCACTATGAAGTTGAGTACCCCAGGGGATGCCCAGTCGAAGCAGCCAAGTGGAAGTGGCTCAAGGACGATGCATGTGTAAGTGTTAGGGGTTTGTTGGGAGAGGCCCAAATGCAATAGTTTTGATGGAAGAAGTACAATTTAGGTGAGGCCTAACATTGGCCAATTTTTGGAGAATCAACTCCACAATTCCCGTGTAGTGAACGTATCCGTTCACTAAGTTAATAAACGAATCCGTCTTCCATATTTGAGATAAATGATAATAATGTATTGATTGATAAATGGATGATATGTTACAATGATGGCCCTGCCTTAAATATGGCTCGGGCATTTGATTTTGAGGAGATGCCTCATTTCATAACCTAACTTTAGTTAACTTAATTATTAATTATTTAATTATTATCTTATTTTATGTTCATAGCATTTCCACTCTCTTAGAAAGGCTTTGTCCTTAAAGCCTTATAATTTTGGCGCATTGTTCTTTGTGATGTCATGGCTAACGACACATGTCGATACAAAATGCTAAGTGTAGAGCATAACTTCCGATATGTGGATGGGTCAATCCATCCCAAATTGATTTGTTGCTGACTGTTGGGATTCCCCACTGATCGGCCGTTAAGAGCTTTGATCACATTAGTGCCATCGTCTTTCGACATTTCCCACTTTTTAGAATATCGGTTTTTATGGTTGGGGTGTCGATAGGGAATTTTGACAATGTCATTTTCTTTTACAAGTGTCGTCTTTTGAGCATTGATCTGAGCTGGGATTTTTGTTTTCGTCTCTTGAGGTTTTAAGGTTTCATTTTGTATCTTTTCCAACATGTTTCCTAACTGCCTGTTATCATTTTGAAACTTCTTGATCAATTCGACCTGCGATTTTCTGTCATCTTCATACTTCTTAAGTTGTTCCTTAAGATCTTCATTATGACTTCTGATGCAGCTATTTTCTTCCTGCTTGTCTAGAAGTTTTCCTTCAATGTCTTCCGTAGATGGTTCTGTCTTCCGACTATTTTTCAACTTCTTAATTTTTGTGACTAGTGTCTTGTTATGATCTCTTAATCTGAAAATTTCTTCGAAATTGTTGGATAGTGTTTTATTACTCTTTGCAATCTCCAGTTTGTGTACCCTTTTAGAGTCGTCATTTTGTTGTTGAAGAAATTTTATCTGTTGTCGACATTGGCCAATCTCTGATTCTTGACTTTCTAATTTGTCGTATCTGAGTTAGTTCTTCATCTTTGTCGCTAACGATTTTGTTCAAGCATATTATTTCTGCTTCGTAATTATTTATTTCCTTCTTTATATCTTGATTTCCTAACCTCTGATTGAATTCATTTTCGGTTTTTAATTCATCAATTTACGCATACAATTTTTCTATACGCCTTTCCTGGTTAGAGATTTTTATTTCATTGCACCTTTCTTGTAATTCAATTCTTATTTCTGAACTATTATTTATGTCGCGCAATCTTTCATTGTCTTTTTTATAATGTTTTAATGTGGCTTCTAATTCCTCTATTTGTAGTCGCAAACCGGCTTCCATGGTCTTCAACTTCTTTGGTGATGGATGCTCGTTCTGGACTATAGATGTCCTTTGACTTCTTTGATGAGTCTCCCTTTGATTTTGACGTTTTTGATGATAGATAGCATCGGATGATTTTGACGAAGTCTTCCTTTGTCTTTGACTTTGACGATAGATGGCCTTCTTCTTCTTTTCTTTTTTTTGATGATAACTGGTCTTCTTCAATTTTTGTCCTTTTTTCTTTTCTTTTGACTTGATTTTTTATTTTTTATTTATTTTTTATACAGTATTCACTTTTTAAATTAAAAAGTATTTTCTTAATATAATTTTAATATTTCCTTTATACTTTCTCTTCCCTTAAGATTAGGAAAAAGTCTTTTCTTAATATAATTTTAATATTTCCTTTATACTTTTTCTTCCCTTAAGATTAGGATTTGAAAAAATGTTTTAAATAGGATTACTTATATCCAACGAAATATCTTAAAGTTTTAAAAACTTTTGAAATAGGACTTCAAACCTTTCACTCTAGGTTTCTCGTTAATCTTTTGAATTCCTTCCACTCTTTTGAATTTGATTTAAAAACCTTTGGTAACTTTTTATTTTCACCAATTTAGGAAAGTAATTTTATAATACTTCATTCTATAATGCTTCAACCTTTTCGTGTTCTTTCACTAAAAAAAAGATGAATATATATATTTTTTAAAACGGTGCTTCTACGAGTACTGTTCTCACAAGTCACGACTTCTTTACTTGAATGAACCATAGAACGAAACCTGATGGTAGTGTGATATCAATCCGGCGGTGATAGGTGCACTAAGGTGCTTGTACAGTAGTCACTCCACAGCGGAAATCACTCCACGAGTTATGGTTGGTAGCGAATTTGTGACTGAATTTTTTTATTTGAGACGGCTACAACAATATGACTGACACCATAGAATTAATAATATCTGTAACAATTTATATCAAATGCATTTCCACGGTGGTAGTGAAGGCGACAAATTCTCTTTGAAAGCTTCTATTTTGTGACTTTTTTTTATTGGACAATACGTCACGAGCATCAGTAAATGGTAGAACTTGCAGCGGAATACTTCTTCGAAGATTTCAAATTGCGGCTTTGGTTATTTTTACAGTCGGATTTTTGTTGCAGCCGAGCGATTTTTTTTCTTCGACGAAAATTCTAAAATTTTAGAGGCCAAAAGCCTGAATGTGGTGAATGTGGTCAAAGACCAAGAAGTTAGAGAAACTCTGAGAGTTAGTGGCCAAGGGCCAGATGAGGGAGGGCCGAGAGGCTCTGATACCAAATGCAGTGAACGTATCTGTTCACTAAGTTAAGAAATGAATCTGTCTTCCATATTTGAGATAAATGATAATAATGTATTGATTGATAAATGGATAATATGTTACAATGATGGACCTGCCTTAAATATGGCTCGGGCATTTGATGTTGAGGAGACGCCTCATTTCATAACCTAACTTTAGTTAACTTAATTATTAATTATTTAATTATTATCTTATTTTATGTTCGTAGCATCCCGGGAGCAAGGTATGAAGCGACGTGAAATTGGTAGAAAAGGGCCTATCTCCTTAATAAAAGCAAAGTACTAAGGACGGTCAAGGTAGCAGGAGCAGTTAAGTATGAAGCAACGGATTGTCAGCTACAGGAGTGAAGAGTAAAGAGGAAAAATGGTGTAAAGGATGCACCATGTCAGTGTCAAAGCCGCGCGGTTAGAACTGTGACTTTTAGAAGAAGCGTTAGAACCAGAGAAGCGACGCGAAAGTACAATAGAGCTCCATTGAAGTAAAGAAAAAGCATGGTCAATAGGAGAACCGTGCCATTTTGGGTTTAAGGGTACTATGGGGTTTTGGCCCATAGTTATTGTAAAGATGTGACCTTCGGACACAATCTATATAAAGAGAAATTTTGTATAAGGAAGGGTTAGCTTTTGTTGAGTTTGATAGTTATTGTGGGTTGTGTTGAGATTAAAGAGTGAAAAATACTCTGCAGCTGTGTGCGCAAAAATCTATTGTAGAGAAGAGTTCGCAACTTAGTGCACAAACTTGGACTGTTAAACCCTTCCTTCCAATATAAAGAACAATTCCTCTGGACGTAGCTTCCATCTGGGGGTGAACCACGTAAATATTTGTGTTGTGTGATAGGGTCTATGAGTATTTCATGTTCATGTATGTTATACTTTTATGTGTATTTTTGTGTGTATGTTGATGAGAATAACATGCTAAAGTGGTGAACACACATGTATGATTATGCTAAGTGTTAATGAATGTGATAAATGTGTAGTTACATAGTTAATGGTTAAGGAATAACAATGATTTAGAAGAGCCTTACTGTTGGAACTACGAAGTGCGCAATCACATATTAGCACTGTTATAATTGAAGCATATGCGAAGTAAGGGTAACTTTGCTAGAACCTAGTTCCATATCCGCGCATCACCACGGTTATAGAAACCTGCTTCTGTAATCCCCCATAACTTCGCCTCGCGTGAGACCTCATCTTGTTCGCAAGTTGTTTCCGAAAGGGCCGGTGAAAAGGGGTTTTGTTGGGTCTATGAGTAACTAGCACAAAGAACCCGGGTCAATCTAAGAAAGTGAAATCTCATTATGAAGTTGGTGAAGGGGTAGGTAGAGTCCTTGTTGAAGGTTGAAGGCATGGCAAGGGGGTTATAAGCATAAATTCAGTTGAGAAATTGATGATATTAGAGACCTCGGTTGGGGTAGGAGATTACACCAATGGATAGATCTCTCCAAGATATTTCCAGTGGTACGAACCTTGCCCAATTTGGCTTAAGGAGGAGGAAGTTATGACTCTAGAAAGTTTGTTGTTGTAGAGGGTGTGGTTACGCATGCCCGCATCGGCAATGCATATTGCATATTGCGGAGGCCTGGGACCAACCTTGGATTCGTGGGGATGGACTTTCACATTTCCACGTTCCCCATGCGGATTGCGAAAGTCGTAAGGAAAAGTTTCTCCAGAACGACAATTTTGGACTTCCGCAGTTCCGAGTTCCGCAATGTGGACTGCGGATTACGGAAGGGTGTTTTGCTGGAATGCAGATTTTGGATTCTCGTAGTTTTGAATCCTGCAATGCATATTGCGGGGGTGAAGTATTCTAGAGCAGGTAAGTTTGGCAATCTAACTTCCGAATCCCGGAATGCATATTGCGGAAGGGAGGATTGTGGATCGAAATCCATTGCGGTTGCAGAAGAAATGGAAGTTTTTTGAAGGAAAAAAAAAGTATCAGGGTCTCCTGGCACCTCTGAAGGAAATGGAGGGCTTGGGGAATGTGACACAAACAAGCTCAGTGAAGGCCAAATAAAGGTGTTGGAAATGGATCAAAGTGGACATAATACAACACAGGACTTCAACTATAGGTAAACTATATGAAGGATCCACACTATAGGTAAAGAACAATTAGTTATGGTTGAGAATCTTTCCCATTGCAAAGTTATATGGTTGAGAACACTCCCAGTACTATATCACTTATCATGAATGTCCAAATTAGCTCCCCTTTTTTGTAGTTTAAAACAACATTGTCGAGTTGAGACAAAATATCCCCTTTTTGAAACTAAGTTTTTATACACTCAAATATCCCCTTTTTGAAACTAAGTTTTTATACACTCAATTACTTTTGAGCGTCACTAGTTGTCCAAGTTGTAACTTTTCCAATATTTTGAATAAAGTTTTGTATGTGTGTAAGAGGTAACATATCTCTTGTGAGATTTAAAGTATCTCATGAAGAGCTTACATATATTAATTTCTATTAAACTTTCAAAAGCATGAAGCCAGGAACTGGTCAATTATTAATACAAGATATTTATGTCTTTGAAAGGATAGTGCATCCTTTGAATTCTAGTTCAGTTAGGGTATCCTATTGCAAAAGTAAAGCTTCTTTACATAGTTTGTCTTCCTAGACATTGAATTCTCTCTCTCTCTCTCTGTATGTATATATATATATATATATATAAGGCAACCTACCTCTTGTGAGATTTAAAGTATCTCGTGAAGAGCTTACATATATTAATTTCTATTAAAATTTCAAAAGCATGAAGTCGAAGGCTGGTCAATGATTAATACAATATATTTATGTCTTCGAAAGGATAGTGCATCCTCTGAATTCTAGTTAAGTTGGGGTTTCCTACTGCTGGAAAAGCAAAGCTTCTTTACATAGTTTGTCTGCTTAGACATTGAATTCTCTCTCTCTCTCTCTCTCTCTCTCTCTCTCTCTCTATATATATATATATATATATATATATTATATATCATATATATATATATAAGGCAACCCACCTCTTTTGATATTTAAAGTATCTCATGAAGAGCTTACATATATTAATTTATATTAAACTTTCAAAAGCATCAAGCTGAAAACTAGTCAATGATTAATACAAGATCTTTATGTCTTTGAAAGGATAGTGCATCCTATGAATTCTAGTTTAGTTAGGGTATCCTACTGTAAAAAAAAAGCTTCCTTACACATTTTGTCTGCCTAGACATTGAATTCATTATAGACAAGTGTAAAAGATATAAGCTTGGAATACTCTTTTAACTCTTTAACTTGATTCATAATAGGAGTCAAGAATTTTTTTATAGAAAGTATTAATATTGATTATATTAAAGCAATTGAGGAAATTCCTAAGCTACCCAAAATTTTAAATAGTACATTCCAAAACAAAAATCCTTGTCTTGAGAAATCAAGGATTTCAAAAATTCCTCAGCAATATGCAACCATAAAAAATTCTAAAATTTCCAAAATGTCATATAGTTATAATTCCTTACATATTGGCTCCATAACATAACACAATGATAGTATGTAAGCTAACAAGAAACATACCAAGCTAAAAACCTTAAATATAAGATTATCTTCAACATCTTCCAACAATGGAGCACTAGAATCTTCAAATTTAACTAATGCAGTTTGTTGCACTGTTTCCATTTCCATTTGGCCAGAGTTAGAGAATTCCCCTGCACTATAATGAATCTGATGAGAGAGTTCTTGAAGAAGCTAATGGTTCATTTCGTTGTTCGAATCCATCTATGCCAGTTCCCCCAACCTTGTTATCTAATCGACCTTGGTGTTGTTCCTCCAACTTAATATGACACTTGAGATGCTCCAACATCTGCTCAATGCCATCTAATTGCCCCCTGATTTGACAAAGAAGCTTCAGGAGACCAATAATTTCCACCACAATGCAACTAATGTCTAACCCACTTTCCTACCTCACCTCCATCATTCTCCCTGTTTCCCTAGAGTAAAGAATTACTAGCTCGTTCAAGCCTATTATCTGTGATGGAGCCTCATCCACCTTGAATTATTCACCCAACAGCCATAAAAGAACCTTTAATATCCCACATGCACTGCATGAATCCACCCTAAAATCCATAATAGCTAACCTACTATACATGGCAAGCAAGTTGTGGAGGATCAAAGGCACACAGATGAATGATGGATTACTTGTGTGAATTAAATGGTGTGAGATATGCTTTTGTCCAAGAGATTTTAGGGCCACGTGCCATCGATCCCTCATGCAAAAACCCCATCTTTTACCTTTAATTAATATTTCAATTAAGGAAATTAAGCACCCCCCTTTTATGATGCTTGGGGTGTGTTTTCCATTGGAATATTTGAACATTAAGAACCTACAAAATCGACCTTCTCTATGGAGGTTCAACATCTTTCACCAATATGAATTTATCGAGTTAACAACATCATTGGCAAGCTTATCATCTAGACTATTATTGTGCCTTCGAACATGCCAGAAGGTATACTCCTTGACACTTTGAAGATTGTTAGTAATTCTATTAAAGATGCGATTTTGAATCTTACCGTTTTTATTGACACGATTATGAACCTGGTGTACAACATGAAGGGAATCTCCTAAAATCATGATCTACATTAATTCCAAAGGCATGATGTTTTCTGATTCAATATATAAAGCGCAAGTTTCCACATAATTATTTGTTGTACTTCCTAGACCCCATGAATATCGAGTCACTTCTTTTCTTCTAGGGTCAATGAGGACCCCTCTCGTACCTGCCACCCCTAGGATCCAAACCTAAATTACCAATATTAAACTTGTTATTTTCTCAATCTATTACAAGATTTGAGTCTCCTTAGACTTGGAGCTTTTTAAATCCCTTTCCACTAGCAAAAAAAAGAAGAACCTAGAGGGCATAAAATTCAGTTTGATGATTTGAACCTTCACTAGCAATGAGCTTCTATATAAAGTAATGTGAAGAGTCAATTAAAAGCACTACCATTTCTCTACAAGTTCTAGGCACTCCTTGGATTTCTCCATCAAAGAAGCCCCAAGGAGTCTCATAATCAATGCAAGGAATCAACAATGATTGTGGAGTGCTCCTCAAGGGCTCTTATATTGTCATGAAATGCCAATATAATCTTATGGACTTCCAGATCAATAGATAAGACTATACATTGAAACAAAATTTGGTTTCAAGACCACCAAATCCCATAAAAAAAAAAGACAAGGAAGAACCTTATATGCATCTACCGCCCTGTCTATAAGCTAATACAACAAGTAATCCCTCAAATATTTATTATCCAATTTGGGCTTGCTGGCATTTCCTTTAGTGACATCTTTCCATACTTCTAGGAGAAAGAACAATTCATAAACAAATGGTTGATGGTTTAACTATAGTTATTGCAAAGAATACATTTCCATGGTCCCACCCAATTCCTCTTTTTTCCATTATCCCAAGTTGAAAATTTGTTTGTAAGTGCTAGCCAAAGAAGATTTTTTGTTTTTAATGGATGGGAAATATTCCAAACAAGTATACACCACCAAAATATATCCTCTTTCATATCCTCCTCAACTCAAGCTGCATAACGTAACTTAGTTGTATAAAAACCAATGCCCATATCTCTAGACCAGTTGAGATTTTCCTCTTCTTTTGATAATTTGATAGAACTATGGGAGAGGGAATTTACATAATGTCCTCACTCTTTTTGCAAGGGATTTTGTAAATTTAAACTGTATGAAGTCTCCCATCCTTGCATCCAAGCATTCCTATTTATTTGAGAATCAACACCATTTACAAAGAAAATCCCCTGATCATAAGGGCTTACAACGGTGCCTTTGATAATTTGAAGTTTCCCTTCACTTAAATCCAAGGATCCTCTCCCAATCTCACTTTTTTGCCACTCCCAAATTTGCAAGCTGTCCAATTGTATAAACACTAATTCCCATATCTCTAGACTAGTTGGTATTTTCCTCTTATTTTGATAATTTGGTAGCACTATGGGAGACATCATTTACATAATGTCCTCACTCTTTTTCCAAGGGCTCTTGTAAATTTAAACTGTATGAAGTCTCCCATCCTGGCATCCGAGCATTCCTATTCATTTTAGAATCAACGTCATTTAAAAAGAAAATTCCCTGATCATAAAGGGATTACAATAGTGCCTTTCATAATTTGAAGTTTCCCTTAGCTCAAATCCAAGGATCCTCTCCCAATCTCACTTTTTTGCCATTCCCAACTTTCCAAGCCATCCAAATTCATTTTGAAGGAAATGCATTATCCCGGGCTTTGTTTTGTTCTATTCTAAACCAATCCTCCTTGGTCAATCCCTCAAATATATAATAAAATGGGTTTCTTATTCTATTCTATTGTCCAATGTTGTAATTAAATATATGGATGATTAAATATTGTAATTAACATATGTGTAATCCCGTGGTATAACACATTAGTACAATCATTATATCCAAACACAATAATTCAAATTCAAATATTAATATTATTATACAAAATATTTGATTTTGTAATGATGAATTGATTTTTTTTAACATTTAATTAAAATATCGATATATTGGTGCATTGTATTTTTTAATGCACTAAATGGTGTGGGGGATACGTAAATCATTAATTGTGCGGTGCTTTTTATGTTGTGAGAAAGTTCACAACAATGATTTTTGTTAGATAAATCACACTCATATCACGGTGCTCAAGTAAGAATCAACACTAGTGCTTTATAGATAACATTAACACCGATGATATTATCTATCTGAAGTGTAATGAGGTCCATAAAAAATGACAATCCAATGGTTATTATCATCATGGTTAAATTTATAGGACACTATGGTGTATATGGAAATATAAACACCGGTGCATAGTTGAGAACAATGAGCACCGATGTGTTTAATAAGGATAATGAACACCAATGCTATAAAACATACTACATGCACCAAGGCACTATATAAATGAAAAGTATCGATGCATACAATTTAAATTGTATGCACTGGTGCAATTAACGTCTGTGTGATATATATGCATCGATTAAAATAACCTCCATCATAACCTTCGTCTACCTTTTTTTTAGTTATAATGAACATTTGTTATGATCTTCACCAAACCCTCCATTACTATGGTAGAGGTCTTAGTGAGTTTTTTTTTGTTTTTTCCCATTTTTGTAACACTAAAAGCCTATGCTAAAAGGTGTTTTCATTGTAGTGGCTAGCTGATATATTTTGTATATCAAAAATTTGAGAACAAATAAAAGACGAAGAGTGTGTGGCTCTAGCAGTATGGTGGCCAATGTTCTTGGAAAACTATAGATGAAGCTTGTGAGAAGAATGCCATGTTTCTAGAGATGTGGCATGATGCACATAATGGTATAAATTTTTGCTCAGGGACAAGATATTCACAACTAATCCTCAAACTCAAACATGGAACAAACCGTAGCAAAACAATACATCATTGCAATGCTTACAACATTGTGTATGAAGGTAATAGACAAAATAGTTCATTAAATGGTATGCCAGCTGTAATATGTCATGGAATTATTTGTTAGGATTGAAGTTTCATGTTGTGAGAATAGTTGTTGTTGGCCTATATTTTTACACCTGATTTCTACCACTCTTTTATGAAAATTTTAATGGATGCCATTGGAGAAAGTGGGGCTTGACATAAACCTATACTTGGGAAAGAGTTTGATGGACTTGAACCTCACACCGCGGGAATTATATATAATGTTGGGTTTGAGTTGGCATGTTCTCTACTACAAGTTTTCTAGTCTAAACTAAATATTGGTTGCACCTATAGCTCTCCTAGCCGTTACCATTGCTCATTTGGTGGCCCTTATTCACCTTATTGGCTATGACCACTAGTGGTTATAGTGGCCTCGAGCATACCATGCACTTCACTACAGCCTAAAAATGATGAGGTTGACATTGAACAACCTCTTATTCAGGTCATGCCCGAGCACCCACGTCTCACCTATATTATCAAGAAAAGCATTGCTATACTTTTATTGGCTCTCCTCGCATTCGATTGACTCATGGATGGATTCCACAAGGAAAATGATCTCTAGAACCATAATGAATGAGCCATCAATGAAGCTCAACAACCATTCAAGCATTCACCTACAAGTTTAAACACAATCACTAGACATGGTGTCATGAGATCCTGACATTGAGAGTAATGGAAATGATAAGAGATAGAGACTTGTTGCAACAATAATACTTTTAGACTTAGTGGCACACATAGCTTGATAGAAAATTGGCACCCACCATTGATGTTGTTTGCTGTGACACCCATCATCGATGTTGTCTCTTCGACTACTGTAGAGAAAGAATTGCAAATCGATCAAACATAAGAAATACACTTTTTCTTATAGACTTAAGTGCATGCAAAGCTCATGAAGGAAACTTTTGTAGGTGAGAACACGTGGCATATATAATAAGATATTGACCAATGATTAGGTGCAATGTTGTGAACAAATGCAACAGCAACAATGTGGGACAACCACATGGGCACCAATGGTCATTGAATGCATCTTAACGACTTAAGCATTTGGGACATCACATTGAGACATAAACATCACAATAGGAAATGCCTTATGAGACATAAATATAATAAATAGAGATGTTCAAATAGGAGATGCCTTACAGCACAAATGTAGCAAATAGAGTTTTTTTAGTCTTGTTTAAGTAGGGAGTATATTTTTTATTTAAAAGTCAAAACGCTTTAGCTAACTATTAATTCATGATTCATATAGAATATTATTATAATTTGTTTTTGTGAAGTTCGGTATTATATTACATTAAAAAGGCAATTATACAATTGTACATATGAATATAGATTCTTACAGTGAGGGTCTAGATGGCATGATTAGACAAGTAGAACCATAACCAAAATCAACAAAAATCCCAAGTTTAAACATACTAGAGTCTAGCAGGTCTGAGAGTCAAAGAAAACATGCAGATATCGCACAAGCCGAGGGTTATGGCCCACGAAAATTTGTAGTGCAACTAGAACAAAACAACCATTTTCATTTTAGACAAAATAAAACTAATCATTCATTAGAGATAACTATATGTGAGGGACCAA
Organism: Larix kaempferi; assembly: GCA_027924585.1. NCBI lineage: Eukaryota > Viridiplantae > Streptophyta > Pinopsida > Pinales > Pinaceae > Larix > Larix kaempferi. The sequence continues at coordinate 4,082,368 of BSBM01001331.1, read as the reverse complement.
CACCAACACTTGGAACTTCTTGATTTGCTGCCTTCGCAACTGCTTCTGGACAACGACAGAACATGAGTTGAGAGGCTGAAGGGATGGATGGAGGTGACTTACTGAAACGCTTCCCAGTGAGCTCACGGGCTAGAGAATCCAACTTCCCATTCACCTGCCCATCTTCAGTTACTTTATTATGCACCAGGCGACACATACCCTCCTCAAGATGATCCAAACAAGTCATCGCCGAGGGATCCTATAGCTCCTCCTATAACCTGCCTTGAACACAGTCTTCTATAGCCATGCTGAATAGAGACTTCATGGTCCAGAACATCCCCAGAGTTTTGGTGTGTCTAGTTTAGCATGTACGAGAGGAGCCTGCATCTTTTTCCAAACCCCCAAATTAATTATTGAGCTACTACGTAGTGGGGTGTTGCTTTTCACGACGAAGCCTCCCCTCCAACCGCTTTGTTCCCGCTTTGGCTTGAAGACTAAATGAGGCCCCAAAGAATCCCTTGGCATTCTCCATCCCCCTCTGCACCCATGCCATGTGTGAGCGTTTGGGGCCATTCATCATTTTGAGAGTGGTGGTTTTAGTTCTAACGGTGATGGCGACCCCCACACCACTGACAAAAACCGTAAGTCACTTCCCTCTCTTGCCAATATGCCCAAACTATTGTTCATGAAAGATCCCTCCGTTGGTGTAACATCCCTCCTTTTTGACCTAATAAGTTGTACAAATGTAAATAATTATTGTAATCGTTTCGGGTGAGGAGCTCAAGGCCAAGGCCCCACTAGGAAACGTTGTGTCTAATGATGTTTATTTTCTAAAAAGAATGTTAAAACTAGGTGGTAAACCTAGGTCACTTGAAGTAGTGATGCCATGACAAGCATTTGAATTTATACTAGAGGAGATAGGTTGACGATGACCTATGTCGCCTTGATGCCATAAGTACTTAGGGTAAAGCGAACTAGTGACGACTATTCGTTAAAGCACAAATATTAAGAGTGCCACCTAAGTATAGTCGAACATAAACTAAGCGACGGGAGGAGCTGTTACGATATATATATATAATAAAAAACTTCAAAGGATTGAAGTTTGCTATGATCTTTAGTCATAATCATGACAATTGAAGATTGCTGCAAAAAGGTTATCCTAAAAATGCCTAAACTACTAGGTGGATATTATATATATATAAATGGGGATTATATATATATATATATATAAACTATTACCATAAAATATACTTATGCATCCTAGGAAGAGGATGCTAGTGTTTAAGAGGAGGAAAAATAATATCCTCCACTTTGAATCATATGATAAGTATTAAACTATCATAACTATACTTACTAAAATGGAATTTTTAGAAAAGAATTATATAACTCATAAGATATGCATATTATGAAGAAATGGTGAGACATAAATGAATATATATATATATATATTTTCTATTAGAATTTATATATATATATATTAAAAGACAATAAATGTTAATTTTTGGTTAGCAATATATATACATTTAAAGATATACATGAACCCATTAAATTCAATAATAGTTGTTTTCTATTGCGTTAAGCCACACAAAGTACTGATTTGTGATAGTGGGAAACTCGATGAGAGTTAGGGGAGAGTTGTATTATCAAACCAACAAAGACGATAAAAACTAAATGAATATTCATCATTCCAATATAATATTAAATGAACCTTTAAAATGAATTTTGTATGCTTTTCAAAGTACCGAGCATTCCATATAAAACATGGGTTTTAGGATTGTCAGACCATGAAGCTAATACTTCGCTGGCACAATCGTTGTGGAGAATCTAGTAGCAAGAGTAAGGAGAATGGTCTCCTTAGTGGAGCTACTGAGTTACCCCATGATGTTTTTCCTTAAAATCTCAACGCTGGCATCCAGTAACCGAGGATCGTGGAAATGATCACAGGAGGTTCTCACCTTATTTTAGGCGCACTAGTTTGATGAGGAGTGGAGTCTTTTCCGCCTTGAAGATAGTTTGTTTGCCACTTGGCCTGATCGAGGAGTATGCCGAGAGAGTGGAGGAGTGTGTCTCCTTAGTGGAGCACTTCAACTCACTAGTTTTCTTTCCATATTTTGTAAATACCTTGAATGTCTCTCGCCAATTGCCTACTTAGAGAAACCGCGACTCCCTGCCATCGCCATCTGGCCGAGGGTCGCTGCCAGCACTTTTTGTTAGTTAATAACATTAGAATCTTATATTCACACCTACGAGGGAATGAAGGGAGAGGAAAATCTGCTCTGTACGTTTTTTTTTTCTTGAAGACAGTGATCTATGCCTCAGAAGGAGGGGCGAAATAGTGGAATGCTCAATGGATGGTTACTAATATTTACTGCTTGTGATATTGCTTGTTGCATTGCATCTGCATGGAGGAATAGACTGGAGGACTGTGCAGCAGTATTAAAAGAAGAAGGACGAAACCTTTCTATTCGTCTTAGCGGGCGATAGGTACACATTCTTTTCCTCTCGCTGATTAGTTATCTAGGTTGTAATTTGATGATGCGTGTAGGATGATCTCTCTGTATGTAAGGCTTCCTGCGATAGGAGGCTCTGTCGTAGGATTAACCGTTCAGTGGCATCGATTTCGTTCTATGTTTCTCTTTTTCTTTCATTCTGTGTAGACAGGGAAAGGAAGGCTTGCTTGCAAGCTCGATCCACATATATATACATTAAATGTCTAGGATCATATTTTTTTTCTGCCACGAATTCCAGTTTTGGATTTGCTTGATTTATTTTCTCTTTTAGATTGAAGCGTTTTTCCTTCCAGTAGATCCCTGTATTGGTGAAGTGCGTTTTCCTTCCAGATCGCATTGTGGGGGAATGAATTTTCTTACAGTTTTCTGTTGTGATTCTAGGAAGGGAAGGCTTGGACAAGCCAGATCCCTGTAGCCGTAGATTTCCCGTGACTTGAGGGAAATCGCTGTCTGCGAATCTGCCTAGGTCGAGCCCTGGTATATCTACACCTGCTGCTATTAGTTATGATCTTTTTTATGTAGGAACCTCCGATCAGTACCCTGATTAACGCAGACTTCGGACTCGAATTTTTGGTATGATCTTAGGTCATATATGCCAGCGTTGATGAGTTCTGGGTGTTATGTCAGCCTTGCTGCCAAACGTTTATCTGATATCTGTATTTGTTTGGTCCCTGTATCTTTTATTTAATTATGGTAATGTCCGGTCAGCTCGACCGTGTTTAAAGGATGGATTTCGAAAATGTTGTGCTTACGGCTCTTGTCGATAAGGTGAAACTCATCTCAACTAAGATCCAGATTGATTAGGGAATTTTAAAGTAATCCACCGTTGTGAGAGATGCTACCGATCGAGTTGGAAATTCTGGTCTTTGCTGAAACATTTTTTTAAGCCACGTCAAGCGATCTATTTCGTTAGAGGTTTTGTTTACATCGTTTTCTGTATGTAAACTGCAATATAATAAGTTCCTACTTTTTCAACAGAGGCCTGAATTGTAATTCTAGTGCTGATGATATCCTGGCATACCAAGTCGACAACCTTTAGTATTCCCCTTATATAATTATCAATTCGGTTATATATATACACTGTTAGAACTACATGCAAAGAGGTGATTCCTCAAACTTATATATATAACCCTTAGAGAGTTATATAATACTATCCTATTCAGGTACGTCCTTGTCAGGGAAAACGATTTGTGTTAGACTAGTATAAAACACAAATGCATATTGTGCGAAGAGATTGACATTATTCATTAATAGGGAAAAAGGATTATAAGGTATAATGCCACTCATATTTATGTACAAATCATAAATTATAATGTTCAAGTCGAAAGGGGATGTTGAATATTCCCGAGGTATGCAATGAAGGGAATAGCCCTGGTATACTTTGATTTTACCTAATCTAATAGTTATTTCTCTAATACGTTATCCATCTAGAAAGAAATTATCGAAGAATGTAATTGTTTATCCTTTTATTGATTGAAATATTTCTATCTAGCTTGATAGAAAACCTGGGGAAGGTTGGAAAATGAAAACATTTTGTTGTAGATGTAAACCTTGTTGTGACAACTAATAAAAAGATACAACTCTTTTGTGGAGGTAGCTCAAGGAGTGGGTGAACCACGTTAAAATGGTCTCCCTATGTTGTGTCTCTTTGTGCATTCACTTTTTATCGTGTTTTAGTGTCATTTAATTTGGTTGCTTTGATTATGTGATACTAACTACGTTGACTTGTGGTTTATATCTCGTGCAAATGTAATGCATTGATGAATGATAGTTTCTGGTTTATTTTATGTTTACTATAAATTGTGTCTCTTATGTGTAAACTCGACTCTCTCTCTCTCTTAGAACGATTATGATTACCTTGGCTTGTTCATATGTGTACCTGATAAATAAGTCAATGTATAAATTGTTATCCTTGTGTTTGTTTATTTGGTGTAATTACTTATGAAATATATGCATGTCTATTAAGATGAATTGATGCCTTATAGATCTTATTTTATTTGCATGATATATGCTCAAAAGGTTAAGCACAGTCATACTAAAAGTTTACTACCTTATGAAAATGGAAGTTTTCAGCTAAACACAGTCAAGGAAATTAATGGATGTTCCTCATTGAAGAAGTTGGAAAATAAAGTTTGTATAAATAAATGCATGGTAATATATTGTAGACATTTGAGTATTTGGGAATAGGTTGAATTACCATAACAAGATAGGAATATACATTTTAATGGAGTCAAAGGGTACATAGGAAAATTTAATGTTGATGATGTTAACTCTTTCTAAGAGGTTAATATGTTAAAAGAATTGTTAACAAGTTATTATTTTTTTAGGCATAGTAAGAATCATCGAGTTGCATCTATGTACATATCGTCCTAGGTAGATAATATGACCACGTAATTTAAAAAGGATGGTTATAAGTCGAAATGAATGGTTTACTTAAAATATTGTTATGCAATTTTATTGATGTGATTATGACAAACTTTCAGTCCTTAAGATGAAGATATTTTAGAATCAGTCGAATAATTGAAGTGTCTTAAGATTATAAATTAAGTAGTTTTTGTGAAAAATTTAAAAATTTACCAAAATTACTATCCTACAGTTTTGGGTTCGTGATAGTTGGAATGGAAACAAAGACCCAAATTAAGAAGCTAGAGGCAAGGGTGAAGCTGGTTGTGGCCTTTTCTATTAAGGAAGCCTACCAATTCACGTTCCTTCTACTCATCATGTGAGAAGCTATCACCTTGATCCATGAGAGCTTGCACGAACAAGAACATCAAGGAGTGTCTTGGAATATGCTTCCGTAAAATAAAAATTGAAGAATTTATAGACAACTTATCATGAATTTGAAACCCACACTTATAGTTGAGCAAGAATGAATAACTTGAGTTGATAAAAACCTCCAGATAAGTAGCGATTGGATCATAAAAACAGTTAAAAACCATGTTTTGATTAAATATCTCTGTTTCTTGTTCAAGATAAGTGAACTTCCTTTGGATAAGCTCTAACCTCACGGTTTCCATAGAAGCAAATTTTTCACAATAATTTGAAACCACTTTTTACTTTTCAAGATATGCTGATTTAATTCTTTATTCAAGGTCATGCACATATCTTCATACTGACCATTAGAAATGTTAACCTCAGAAAAATTTTTGGGAATTTTTATGAGTCAAAAAAATTTCATACTCCAATTCAAGTGTTTTCATAAACTTCTTCAAAGAAAAAAGTTTATCCTCTTCACTAGAGACATTGAGAGTAGTCAAATACGAATATATAGTTGCAGAAGAAACTTGTTCCCATTCATCATTAGAAAACGTACTCATCCATTCTTGAAAATCTTGAAAAGCAACATGATCTCCCTCAAACCTTGTTGTCTTGGTACATGAAGCAACTTGATCAGCAATTAAATATGCCATTTTGAAATCAGTGGAGTCACCATGTGAATATCGCAGCCACTATGTCACCAGCCATTGTTCACCATCAAAAGACTGAATATATTCATTGTCGTACAACCCGGGGAAGATGACTTCGTTCCTCCGTCCCCGAAAACGGCGCCAAAAGATGTTAGTGCTAAAAGATGCACCTTGACTGCATAAGGAGCAAGGATAGCACATCTTAGCAGTATGAAAAGGATAGGAATGATAGTTGTAAATAAGGTAGAAACAAGACAGAGATCAGGATATAATACCGAACATGGATGCAACAAATATACATATGTAATATACTCTAATAGATAGAGTACGAGCATGAATTTATAAAAAGATATGAGTTATTATGTTCAAATCTCCAAGAACATACAGCTGAAACATAAGAATTATGGTACAGATGAATATGACCATACACAAAACAAAATTATGAACAACATGCAGTATTCATCAAAATAAGCTCATTTCGATTACAATCATATAAAAGCATTCTTTCATATCAAAATAAACATAATACATGCCTGCATGCAATCAACAGTAGCAATCTGTTCTAACCATGCCTAAGTCCTTGGCTGGAACTCTCCTACAGTTTTGGGTTCGTGACAGTTGGAATGGAAACAAAGACCCAAATTAAGAAGCTAGAGGCAAGGGTGAAGCTGGTTGTGGCCTTTTCTATTAAGGAAGCCTACCAATTCATGTTCCTTCTACTCATCATGTGAGAAGCTATCACCTTGATCCATGAGAGCTTGCACGAACAAGAACATCAAGGAGTGTCTTGGAATATGCTTCAGTAAAATAAAAATTGAAGAATTTATAGACAACTTATCATGAATCTGAAACCCACACTTATAGCTGAACAAGAATGAATAACTTGAGTTGATAAAAACCTCTAGATAAGCAGCGATTGGATCATAAAATAGTTAAAAACCATGTTTTGATTAAATATCTCTATTTCTTGTTCAAGATAAGTGAACTTCCTTTGGATAAGCTCTAACCTCACGGTTTCCATAGAAGCAAAATTTTCACAATCATCTGAAAACCACTTTTTACTTTCCAAGATATGCTGATTTAATTCTTTATTCAAGGTCACACACATATCTTCATATTGACCATTAGAAATGTTAACCTCAGAAAAATTTTGGGAATTTTTATGAGTCAAAAAAATTTCATACTCCAATTCGAGTGTTTTCAGAAACTTCTTAAAAAAAAAAAGTTTATCCTCTTCACTAGAGACATTGAGAGTAGTCAAATACAAATATATAGTTGCAGAAGAAACTTGTTCCCATTCATCATTAGAAAATGTATTCATCCATTCTTTAAAATCTTGAAAAGCAACAGGATCTCCCTCAAACCTTGTTGTCTTGGTACATGAAGCAACTTGATCAGCAATTAAATATGCCATTTTGAAATCATTGGAGTCACCATGTGAATATCGCAGCCACTATGTCACCAGCCATTGTTCACCATCAAAAGACTGAATATATTCATTGTCGTACAGCCCGGGGAAGATAACTTCGTTCCTCCGTCCCCGAAAACGGCGCCAAAAGATGTTAGTGCTAAAAGATGCACCTTGACTTCATAAGGAGCAAGGATAGCACATCTTAACAGTATGTAAAGGATAGGAATGATAGTTGTAAATAAGGTAGAAACAGGACAGAGATCAGGATATAATACCGGACATGGATGCAACAAATATACATATGTAATATACTCTAATAGACAGAGTATGAGCATGAATTTATAAAAAGATATGAGTTATTCTGTTCAAATCTCCAAGAACATATAGCTAAAACATAATAATTCCGGTACAGATGAATATGACCATACACAAAACAAAATTATGAACAACATGCAGTGTTTATCAAAATAAGCTCATTTCGATTACAATCATATAAAAGCATTCTTTCATATCAAAATAAACATAATACATGCCTGCATGCAATCAACAGTAGCAATCTGTTCTAACCATGCCTAAGTCATTGGCTGGAACTCTCTCTGCTATTACATCACCAATTATGAAATTTATAACCATTGCATGATAATAGCTGTTATCAGCCCTTAGGAATCAAATCCTATCAACCTTGCAATAAATTTGAAAACGACCCCATAAATCTGGAACAAATTCACTTTCTGTCTAAACATCTTCTGTTATAGATGCTCTGTCCCCTATATTTTGATTTCTGTATCCTTTGAAAGTTTGATTGCTGCCTGTTTATGTTGATCAAATCCCTGCAAATTTGGAAATGATGAGATTGAATGAAGATACTGAATCAAGTTTTGGAATTCTGGAACTCTTGAAATGGAGCTTTAAGTGCTAATCTTTTGGTTTTGAATGATATCTCAATGCCTGGAAATGCTAAGTTGATGCCTTCTAGTATGGAACCGATTGCAGGAAAAACACGTACTTGATATTATCACAATAAAAATAAATAACCCCATTAGCGATTTCGCAGGATCCTCATCTAATTTGGTGATAATAATGGTAGCACCCAACACTGATGCTGTGACTAAGTGATATGCGTCAGTCGACTTGTCATTGCATCACAAATTTGATAATTGTTTTGATTGCCATTGGATAATTGGCAGATTTTGCTTCCTCGATCCCGAATCCTTGCAGGTTAATGGCAAATTTTGATAATCACATCACAACTAGAAGAATCCGGGCGGCGTTAGTGGGATAACTTCTTCACTGAAACTTAAAAGTATTTTCTGAAACTTGCAGCATTACCAATGTTCTAGTAGTGATTTAGTAAATATTTGGTAGAAATTTCGTAGGTGGAAGGAGTTCAATAAACCTGTAGAGCTAACACAGTTGTTGTTTTTCTCCTTTTACATGGCATAGATCTCGTAAAGCTGAGATTTTTTGTTTAGGTTGACATGCAATTAGCTTAACACGTACACTCTGGATCTATCATCAATGCTTGGACAAAGTGTTAGCTATTTGGTGCTTATGTATTTAAACTTGATTCTCGTATAACCTAACAAGTGTAGCGGATAAAAAAGGCATCGAGCTAAAGGTGATTGGATTGAAAAAGCTTTTGTGACAACAAAAAGAAAACTTTTGTAGCTTCAACCTTTGTGAAAGTATCATAATGACATGGGCACATCTCCTTGCATCGAGTTGAGGATTACTAAGAACACGACCTTCCTTATTCACATAATGTATGAGCTTAAACATCTGTTTGAACCAAGTTCATGCATTTTCATACGCAAAATCTTCACCCATAGTCCACTAGAAAGGTGAACAAAGCTATCAATCCTTTCCTCAATATTAAAATTATATAAAAGAGGGTCATCTTAGATCACATACTCTATAGTTGCAATACCAAAATCAAAGCCAGCCGGAGGAACATAAAGGTTTGCAAGTATTTCAATGAATATCTCTAGAATACAAATCAAGAGATAACATATAGCCTTGTCTGGGGATGGCATGCTCCATGCGAGCTACCAAGAACTTGCAGACCTGTGCCTTATCCATTAGGCTATACGGTCAACTGTTCAATCAACCTCTGAAAACTTTTGAAATCTGTCACCACTTATTCAAGCAAAATAATTGATAAACCTGCTAAAAACCTGATCACATTGTGAAAACTGCAAAAAGTAAATGCTCATGGATGAGCTTATTTATCCACACTTCTTACTCTAATATTGCAGAGATCAAGATGATCATGTGTAATTCCATTTCCAATGAAACCAAGTTAAAAATTGAATTAGCACTTGAACTCCTGGAATATGCTTCAGTAAAATAAAAATTGAAGAATTTATAGACAACTTATCATGAATTTGAAACCCACACTTATAGCTAAACAAGAATGAATAACTTGAGTTGATAAAAACCTCCAAACAAGCAGCGAATGGATCATAACAACAGTGAAAAACCATGTTGTAGCTAGGGTTTTTACCCTCGCTTGTGCAAATGAGCACCTGCTAAGGAGAAGGGCCTCCTTAGTAGTAGTTCAGTAAAACAGTAAAACTTGACAGTAAAACAAGGTAAAATCTAAGCTAACATTTGCATCAACAGAAAATAAAAAGACAATAATATAATGAGAATTTTTCTTTTGTATTAAAAATGAGAACAAAGTTACATTTACCCCAAATTTTGAGGTTGGTGGAGCTCTTGTAGTAGTCCAGGAGGGTTGCTTTCGTGCTCCAATGGGTTCCTTCTCCTACTCCAAGGTGTTTGGATAATGGGCCAAAAGGGGCACTCAAATGGGAAGCTAGCTCAAATGGTGAGCTAGGGTTTCAAGAGTGATTTTAGTAGAGTGAGGAAAGGATAGATTGTGGATATGAAATGGGTAGCCTCCATCACCTATTTATAGGTTTTTAGTGGTGGAGTATTGACCTATGGTTTTTTGGCACCATATGGTTTAGGTCAATGGTTTAGGGTTTTTGCTTCCTTTTTCCCTCTTTTTCCTCTTTTTTATATTTTTTATTCCCTTTTATTTGTTTTTTGGGAATTTAGGGCCCTTTTAGAGGGTTTTTGCTATCTTTTGAGGAAATTTAAATTATTTGGGGGGGGAAAAGGGGTTTTTTGGCATTTCGGTGGTTTTTTAATAGTTTTCTGAGGTTTTGGAGGCCAAGATGGTGGGAAAAATAGACAAATCAGTCATGTGGTGAGGGAGATGAGGTAATGAGCACTTTTTAGGTGTTAACACATGTTTTGATTAAATATCTCTATTTCTTGTTCAAGATAAGTGAACTTCCTTTGGATAAGCTCTAACCTCACGGTTTCCATAGAAGCAAAATTTTCACAATCATTTGAAAACCACTTTTTACTTTCGAAGATATGCTGATTTAATTCTTTATTCAAGTTCACGCACATAACATCATACTGACCATTAGAAATGTTAATCTCAGAAAAATTTTGGGAATTTTTATGAGTCAACACAATTTCATACTCCAATTCGAGTGTTTTCAGAAGCTTTTTCAAAAAACAAAGTTTATCCTCTTCACTAGAGATATTGAGAGTAGTCAAATAAGAATATATAGTTGCAGAAGAAACTTGTCCCATTCATCATTAGAAAACATACTCATCCATTCTTTAAAATCTTGAAAAGCAATAGGATCTTCCTCAAACCTTGTTGTCTTGGTACATGAAGCAACTTGATCAGCAATTAAATATGCCATTTTGAAATCAGTGGAGTCACCAGGTGAATATTCCAGCCACTATGTCACCAACCCTTGTTCACCATCAAAAGACTGGATATATTCGTTGTCGTACAACCCGGGGAAGATGACTTCGTTCCTCCATCCTTGGCAACGGTGCCAGAAGATGTTAGTGCTAAAAGATGCACCTTGACTGCATAAGGAGCATGGCTAGAACATCTTAACAGTATGTAAAGGATAGGAATGATAGTTGTAAATAAGGTAGAAACAGTACAAAGATCAGGATATAATACCGGACATGGCTGCAACAAATATACTCTAATAGAAAGAGTACGAGCACGAATTTATAAAAAGATATGAGTTATTATGTTCAAATCTACAAGAACATACAACTGAAACATAAGAATTCTGGTATAGATGAATAGGACCATACACAGAACAAAATTATGAACAACATGCAGTATTTATCAAAATAAGCTCATTTTGATTACAATCATATCAAAGCATTCTTTCATATCAAAATAAGCATAATACATGCCTGCCTGCAACCAACAGTAGCAATCTATTCTAACCCTGCCTCAACCCTTGGCTGGAACTCTCTCCGCTATTACATCACCAATTATGAAATATATAACCATTACATGATAAGAGCTGTTATCAGCCTTTAGGAATCAAATCCTATCAACCTTGCAATAAATCTGAAAACGACCCCATAAATCTGGAACAAATTCACTTTCTGTCTAAACATATGGAGTTATAGATGCTCTGTCCCCTATATTTTGATTTATGTATCCTTTGAAAGTTTGATTGCTGCCCTTTTATGTTGATCAAATCCCTACAAATTTGGAAATGATGAGATTGAATGAAGATACTGAATCAAGTTTTGGAATTCTGGAACTCTTGAAATGGAGCTTTAAGTGCTAATCTTCTGGTTTTGAATGATATCTCAATTCTTGGAAATGCTAAGTTGATGCCTTCCAGTCTAGAACCGATTGTAGGAAAAACACGTACTTGATATTATCACAATAAAAATAAATAACCCCATTAGCAATTTCGCAGGATCCTTATCTAATTTGGTGATAATAATGGTAGCACCCAACACTGATGCTGTGACTAAGTGATATGCTTCACTCGACTTGTCATTGCATCACAAATTTGATAATTGTTTTGATTTCCATTGGATAATCGACATATTTTGCTTCCTCGATCCTAAATCCTTGCAGGTCAATGGCAAATTTTGATAATCACATCACAAAAACTAGAAGAATCCGGGCGACATTAGTGGGATAACTTCTTCACTGGAACTCAAAAGTATTTTCTGAAACTGGCAACATTACCAATGTTCTGGTAGTGATTTAGTAAATATTTTGTAGAAATTTCGTAGGTGGAAGGAGTTCAATAAACCCATAGAGCTAACATAGTTGTTCTTTTTCTCCTTTTACATGGCATAGATATCGTAAAGCTGAGATTCTGTTTAGCTTGACATGCAATTAGCTTAACACGTACACTCTGGATCTATCCCTTCATCAATGCTTGGATAGAGTGTTATCTATTTGGTGCTTATGTATTTAAACTTGATTATCATATAACCTGACAAGTTTAGCGAATAAAAAAGGCATCGAGCTAAAGGTGATTGGATTGAAAAAATTTTTGTGACAACAAAAAGAAAACTTATGTAGCTTCAACCTTCGTGCAAGTATCATAATGACATGGGCACATCTCCTTGCATCGAGTTGAGGATTATTGAGAACCCGACCTTCCTTATTCACATAATGTATGAGCTTAAACATCTATTTGAACCAAGTGCCTGCATTTTCATACGCAAAATATTCATCCATAGTCCACTAGCAAGGTGAACAAAGCTATCAATCCTTTCCTCAATATTAAAATCATAGAAAAGAGGGTCATATTAGATCACAGACTCTGTAGTCTCCATACCAAAATCAAAGGCAGCTGGAGGAACATAAAGGTTTGGAAGTATTTCAATGAATATCTCTAGAATACAAATCAAGAGATAACGGATCAAAAGGAAGAATGAGTTTCCAGAAGATCTAATAGAAGCATAAAAAAGGGAAAAGCATGAAGACCATGAAGAGACTGAAAAGATTAAGATTTGTCTAGGAATTCAAGTGGAAGGAGCAAGAAAAATTGAAGAAAGTTTGACAAGTCAACTTCAAGAGAAGAAAGTGATTTGTCAAAAGCAAGAGCTTGAGATTCTTTCACTAAAAGAAGAATTGGATAAGACAGTTTCCTAGTTGGAGACAAATTCAAAGTTTGAGAAGAGCACCATGATCTTATATTGCATCCTTAGTTGTTAAAAATCACCATATGACAAGACTGGTCTTGGGTTTGACAAAAATCATAACACTCTTGAAGAAAGCTCCAAATCATTTGAGGAGAAGGATGATGCAACACAAATTGAAAAGAATATACTAGCATGGGAGGAAAGCGTAATAAACCAAGGTGTAACAAAAGTGATTACATGAAGGCTGCACTATCAGGGAGACAACATACACAGGTACAAAAATCCTTTTCTTGGCTGTTGTTTCTCTTGTAATAATTTTGGGCATAAAGCAATAGATTGTGAAATATATGCCAAGAGTAACTTTATGGACAACAAAGTCAAAACAATTGATAGAATTGTTGAATGCTGGAATTGTAACAAGTCTGGGCACATTGCAAAGTTCTGTAACAATGTGGTATGTTACAAATGCAACATCTTTGGCCATAAAGCCCATGACTGTGAGATCTCAAAGAAATCCAATAAATTTTGGAAAGTAAAACAAGAAAAGAAGATTGAAGAAGAATCTCAACCAATTCTATATGCTCTAAACAAAAGAAGAAGTATCCTTGCAAATCAAAAGAAAACAAATGTAGAGAGGTTTGGAGAAAAAATCAGAAGATCAAAAAGAAGAAATTTGTAGATTGGTTCTATGTGCAGAAAGTGAAAGGACAATAGAAAATCAAATTAAGCCTCTTGTCTTGAAGTTGAGAAGTATGTTGATTGAAGGAAAGGACATCATTGTTTTGCATACTAAATAATTGGGAGATGAATCTCTCAATATTCATTTGTGATCCTGTTTTCTCCAAGATATAGAGGGCAGGGCAGAAAATTCATGAATATTAGAAATGGTTTGGAAGTTGTCCTAGCAGGATTGAAGATCTTTGAGTTTAAGAAACCTAGACTCTGATAAGTAGTAATAGAGTTAGTCAATAAAAGGATGATTGGAACTGTGAACAAAATTCATCTAATTTGATGTCGCAGATGTTGAAAGTAGTGCAAATGTTGAAAACAACACCGAAGTTGAAAGAAGCGTAGAAGTTGAAAGCAACGTAGAAGTTGAAAGAAATGTAGAGGTTGAAAGCAGTGCAAAAGTTGAAAAGCAGTGCAGAAGTTGAAGTTACATAGAAGTTGGAACTGTGCAAAAGTTGAAGTAGCATAGAAAATGAAGACCATAATGAAACAAGAAGCTGCAAAAGTTGGATATGTTTATAAAGAGATTATACACTAGCATTCTTGTACTTAATTCTCCAGTAAGTTGGTTCCTACATATTTTTGAGTTGGTAGTAACAGTAAAACAAATTGCAGAATGCAGAAGAGGATAAGCGTCAAAGAAACTAACAAATACAGAAAATGATGAAGCTTAAAGACATGGGGAGGCAACATAGTCAAAGGGGGAGCAACAGAAAGAATAAAGAGAAGCATGAGTACAGGGGGAGTATTCCTTTGATTTCAAAGGGGGGAGAAATTACAGATACTACATAGAAACAAAATTGCGCAGGGGGAGAACTTGCAAATATTGCGCAGAAACAAAATTGTACAGGGGGAGAACTTGAAAAAATTGCGCAGAGATAGAATTGTAGATTTGTTGCATAATTGTCCAAAGGTTTCCAAATATAAGTAAGACATAAGATAAAGAATAATACCTTTGCAATTGATGTCAAAATGGGAAATAAATACATAGAATTGAATGTTGATAGGGGGAGCCTACAAGAGTTCTCAACTCACAACTTACGAAAGGTTGCCATCAATATGAATTAGTTCACAATGTTGCCATCAATGATAAAGGGGAGATTGTTGGAAATAGTGTAGTGATTGATGTTAAAAGAAAATATATATTGTTGTCATTAATGTTAATGACGCGGGGAGACTATAGATAAAGATGGCAAGATGAAGATTGCTGCAAATATTGTTTTTGAATGACCAATTTGGATACCCTATCGTTGAAGGAATTTTAGCTCTAGATATATTGCTCAAATTGGAGCATAAGTTGCATGGTTGGAAATATTGTTCCGAGACCTTTCCAACGGTATATAGAAGTCCCTCTAACTCCATAGGAATGAGGAGATATGAAATATTTTGTGAAGATAACGTAGACATAATGTTAGGTCGGCCCTGCCATGATATTATACAATGTTATGTCGACCCTGCCATGATATTATACAATGTTATGCTGCGATGATATTATACAATGTTGTGCTGCCATGATATTATAGAATGTTATGTTGGACCTGCCATGATATTATACAATGTTATGTTGGACCTGCCATGATATTATACAATGTTATGTTGCCATGATATTATACAATGTTATGTCGACCCTGCCACGATATTATACAATGTTATGCTGCCATGATATTATACAATGTTATGTCGGCCCTTCCATGATATTATACAATGTTATGTTGCCATGATATTATACAATGTTATGTCGGCCCTGCCATGATATTATTCAATGTTATGTTGGCCCAGAAAGTGATCTAAGACCTGTATAAGTAAGTGGAGCGCCCTCCTCATTTTATTATCCATCTAAGCAAGTATGGAGCTCTGAAAATGTGTGCAATTCCAAGGAGAAGATGATTTTTCAGGGGTACTTAAAGATAATTTCTTGGGTTTTATTGAAGATGTTCTAGATTCTTGAAGATGCTTTGAAGGCTATGGAGGTACACCTTGTGAAGATGAAGAGATGTTTTCTTGTTAAGGAAGAAAGTAGGTATTGTGATGGATGCACATCAGTCAGGATTATCTTGTGCAGTGTAGTGTGTGACAGTGTGACAAAAATGAAGATTGTTTTGCGCAGAGTAGAGTGCGCAGAGTTGAGTGCACAGAGAAGAGTGCGTAGAGTAGAGTGCACAAAACAAAGTCTTCATAGTAGATAGTAGAGTGCACAGAGTAGAGTATGTAGAAGAGTGCATACAACAGAATGTGCAGAGTAAGCTAAGCAAAGTGCACAGAGGAACATAGTTATTGGCCTATATCTCAAACTATATCTATCTCAGGGAGGCAGGAAGGGGCAAGGACAAGAGATTGTGGTCTCTTATAGGTTGGTTCCTAAAGACAACATGTTGGTGCTTGCACAAAGGATTGGTGTCCTACAGGTCGGTTCCCAAATACCGCAAGTTGGTCCTTGCGCGAAGGATTGGTTTCCTCACAGGTTGGTGCCTGTAAATATCAAGTTGGTGCTTGTGCAAAGATCGGTGTCCTTACAGGTTGGTGCTTATAAATAACAAGTTGGCGCTTGCATAGAGGATTGGTGCCTATAAACAATAAGTTGGTGCTTACACAAGGGATTGGTGTCCTTGTCAGATCGATGTCTGGCACAAAATATATGAGTGAGTGCTCACACATATATTGGAGATTGGTGTCTCCCAACAATTATGTAATCAAATACTCTGCACATAGTGTTTTTCTATGTTGATAATTGCTTTGGTATTGGTGTATGAATTATCAAGTGAAAAATTATATATAAATATTAAGATTGCACATGATACTGATTCACCCCCCCTCTCAGTATCACTTGGGGTTCAACATGGATTACATGTAAAATGAATTTTGGTAAAAATAATGAATTTGGGTCTTGGTTTGCGTAATTATAAGTGTTTTGTTTTTTTAGGTGTTAATCTTTATCTCAACATGTTTTGTTTTATGATAAAATTTCTTTGTGTATTTCTCTATTTTTTTCAAATCATGTTTTAATTTAATGGGTTTATTATTGAAGTATAACTTTTCAATAGTGCTTACATTATAATGTAGAGTAATGTTCATATAAATGGCTAATAAATTGAGAATTAAATATTATTAAATAAAGTAGTTACGTTATAATGATAGCACAATCACCAAGCCAATGACATAAAATGAGACCAAACCTGTTTTTCAAATGAATTCATTGTAATAAAAGAATATTTTATGGGAGTACATTATTATCATGTCTCCAATATTTTATGTGTGTTTAAAAGTCCAACATGGAATAAGAATTGGAAGATCTTGAGCAATAAGTAAAAAATTAATATGAAGTAATTGAATTTCAATGAGGTTGTGATCTAGATAAAAGGTTCCACAAGAAAAACCAATTTAATAATTTGTGGAGTTGTCATGAACTAGGGCCAAGATTGATTCGTGCATCTAATACATGAAGCCAACTGCTAATCGCTAAAGAAAAAAGTGTTGTGTGAGATTTGAGAGAATCGATTAGAGCCACATGCATCATACAACTGCCACTAAGAAGAGAAGAGACATATAAGAGTAGAGAAATCCAAAGTACAAAGTGATAGAGAAATATGAGCTTGCATAAGGAAAGAAGTAGAGGTATCTATGTGATTTTTTGAGTTAAAATATCATTGAAATTTTATTTTATTTTAATCTTTGAAAGAAAAGAGGGATAAAATATAATGTTTACTTCTTGGAAGAAGATTTATTTTCTTGTTGAAAGAAGGGGGGATGAAACAAATTTTTATCATTATATATTCTATCTTTTCTTTTAAAAAATGAAAAATTATCATTCCATAAATAGAAAGATTATACATATAATTTTGTTTTTAGTTCTAAAAATATGTTTTTGATGATTTTATTTGAGACTAGATGTGGAGCATTTACTCTTTAAGAAAGTAAAATAGCTCCTAACCCTAATGAGTCAAAGGCAATGAATGATGGTGTCAAATTGTGAATTTGTATTCCAAGTGGTTGATTTTTCAGGAATAAAAGAAGGTTTAACTCAACATTAATTGTTGTCCATTTAATTGGGAATCTCAATAATTCTGGATTTTAGGAATTTGAGGAATTTAGGAACTTGTGAATTTAGAATAATTCAAGGAATTAAAAAACTTGGGAATTTAGAAGATTCATAAATTCTAGAATTTTACCCTTGCAAGGGTGAAAAGATAGCATATGGAGTACTTATAAGATTACATATATGTAAAGGAGAGAATCTACTTAAAGATTACTTTTTCATTTTATGTTTTTCTTGTAATTCTTGATATTGTAGCATTAAGAAGGGTGTTGAAGTATAACACTCCTATATGGGTTATAATCTGTTAGGATATTCCTATACTCCATCCTAGTCCTTCTAGCATTTCTGTCATTTTCATTTTCAGTCATGCATGCGAAATTAGGGTTTGCATGCATCCTAGTCATCAGTACCAACACCTAGCCCTTAGTAAACTAGCCCTCGGAGCTTCCTTCAGATGAGTTTTAGCTCTCATAGAGCTTAGTGCGCCCTCCTTTCACCTACTGCATGAGAAGGGAACCTTTCTTCACGTACCAATCTAGTTTAGTTCAGTTATCTTCAGTTCTTTCCTTGATTTAAGGATTAACTGACTCCTAACTGACCTTATCACTCCGATGCACCTCTAGTGTGACTAGATAGCCTATTCTGACTCCAGCTAGCTCCATCTGCGCCCTCCACTGTGTTGATGTATATGTAACTTCAGAATGTATTTCATATATGTATGTTGTATGTACTCCTATAGAGATGGTATTATTCCTCTATACGAAAGTGTCGTCATTTATATTGTAAATGTCGTAACTTATACTTGACGGGTTATTAGACCACCTTGTTGGGGTCGGCCCTGTATAAGTCATGTGGGTCAAAGGGTTATTAGACCACCCTGTTGGGGGTCAACCCATTCAGCATTATGTTATGTGGTTAAGTTTGAGCCTACATGATTTATGTAAAAGGCAAGTCAAGTCAAGTATAAATAGAGTGCAGGAGGCACTCTATTTGTTCACTCACTTCTCACTCATGCACTCAAGGAGGAGTGGTGCACTTATGGAGGAGGAGGATCTGCCACTAGGATATGTCTATCTCTTATGGTTGGGTTGTATCATTGCTCTATCTATCTCTGAGGAAGTTATTGGGGTTTTTCATCTTTATGGTTTTCCCCAAGTAAATCTTTGTGTCTCTTGTGTGCTTGCATTATTGTCTCCATGATTGATATGCTGTAGATATGCTGTACATGTTGTTCTCTCAGTTAAGAACCTAGATCAGATTGAATTAAATTCTGAAAATTTAACATGGTATTAGAGCTAGCCTGAAAGAAGGCATGATATGGCATGTATGACACTTTTTGCACTTACGATGCTAGGGCTTGATATAGCAAAAACCAGTCATCGTAGCACTTTCGCTATAAATCCGATTTGGCGAAGCTTTTAGATCTGAAATCTTTGCAGGTCGAATATTAAATCCCCATGTACCTTGTATCCAAAGTAAAACCTCTAATTCGTTGTACTTTGTGATTTATGATCTGTACAAAATAGGGTTTCTGCCTCTTCCAGATCTGAGTCAAAATCAGGTGACCTTGGGAAAAAGGTCATAACTTGGGCTAGGAAGCTCCAAATGAAATTTTGTAAAAAGAAAAAGGTAGTACACAGACTGTACTATCTCAAGAAAATTTTGTAGAGGCCGAAGTTGAACCAGTGACACGTGGCACGCCGTACAAGTTCGCTCTCCTGTATTATCCCATAAACAGGTCACGTTGCGACACTTGGCATAACTCTCTCTCAGAGAGTCCAATTGAGGTCATACCTGTCAAGATGGAAAGATAACAGGTCGGGCTATCTCAGGAAAGTTTTTCAGAGGCTAAAGTTGAAACAGTGACACGTGTCACGCTGTACAAGTTCGCTCTCCTGTATTATCCCATAAACAGGTCATGTTGCGACACTTGGCATAACTCTCTCTCAGAGAATCCAATTGAGGTTAGACCTGTCAGGATGGAAAGGTAACAGCTTGGACTATCTCAGAAGATTTTTCAGACCCTATGGAGCGAAAAGTTAGGAGTTACACTAGAAACAATCAGGTACATATTTCTGTCAAAACATAATTATTTTTGAGTACCTTCATTCATGGCTTCTGGAATTTAGGGCTTCGAAAAAGGTTGAAATTTTTGTAATCAGAGACCACAGCTAGATGCTACTCATCAAAATCAAAATTTAGAGACCAAGATCAGAATTTTTGGTTGGGCAGAAGGCCGGGCTTGATCAGACCCTAGTTCGGGACTTTGATTAGAAAAGTGGAAAATTAGGGCTTCTGCAAAAATGGGAATTTTTGAAATCTGTGACCACGGCTGGAAGCTCCTCATAAAAATAGAAGCTTAGAGCTTTGGATCAAACCTTTTGATGGGGCAGAAGAGTGGGATTCATCAAACCCCAGTTTGGGGTCATGTCCAGTGAATTCGGAAGTTTCAAAGGAAAAATTGAGGAGTGAAACTTTGCAGTTTTCAAATTCTAAGCATACCTGTGTGATCAGCTCATCAAGGCGCATATTTATATCCTTTCAGAAGTTTGAAATTCAAAGTTTGATTTTTTGGGGTTTCTCTGACAAACCCTAATCCAGCTCCAGATCCAGTTCTTGCAAATCAAGTGGATTGGGTTAATCCTAGAAGAAGATGGATTGGTCACCTGCATAAGTGAAGAAGTTCCTGTTTCAGAGGGAGATGAGGCTAAGGCCTTACATAAGAAGATTACAAGCGATCTCGACAGGTATGACTCATCGAGGTATGTTTTGAGATTTGTTCATGATTAAGTTTATGGTATGTTTGTCTTCATGTTATTACAATTAGTACAATCTTGATTTTAGACTTGTCATATCACCTTAATAAAATTATGAATGCACGATATAAAATATTCATTGATTAGGGTGTTCACACTTATGATTGTACTAATGCATTATGGTGTTGTATGAGGTTTATGTTGTCTACTAACATGAAAGGTACACCAAGAAAGACAAATCATGTTCTGGTTCAAGAACATGTGATCATGATGACATGAGAACAAATATTCATCCATTGTCATGGATCTCATAGAAGATCCATTTACGAGGTATGTATAACTTGGTTTTATAATGGTTAACCTATGAGATATACAGGTTACTAGCACAAGTCATTGAAGAAGAACAAGAAGACATCATGTGAGTATGTTAGACATAACTAGCTAGCATGCTAATCCAGGTATGTTTTTCCTATATCAAGATAGAATCCTACCTTGTGTTAGGATCTTATACTGTTGTGTGGTTGATAATGATTATTCATGAAGTCATAGGTGTAGAGCACCCAATATGCAGATAGATTATTACCAACATACAAAGCATACGAGATTTATTGTCAACCCAAGAAAGTCTTTTATTTCAAAGGATAAATGCACAGTCTATGCTTAAACACCAAATCACTATAATTGAACACTTTTATCCTCTAACAACTATGTCCATCCCAAGAATCTGTGTAATCCCAATTGCCTTCTAAATGCTACAATTTCAATTTCTTTCTACCATGTATCAACAAGAAATGATATAAGATTCAATGACAATTGCAGATAAAAAGAAATCCTATTCACATCCCAGAACAAGTAACTCACCTATTCAATCTGATCACTCTTGAAAACCATAAGCATAAACTGAATATTAATCTAGAAATTCAATTGCAAGGGATTGAGTTCAATTGCTCTAAGAGATTGAATTACAGGGATGAAAATAAACAATCGTAACAGGAAAGATAAATTGCAAGGATTCGTGGGATAACAACTTAAACTGCAGGATGAACAAAGCTGTGTACAACTATCACATGAATTGCATAAAGAAAGTTTCTTACTCAGTCGACTGTCACTCTGTACCACTTACCAATCTCAAGGAAATGTAATCCTAATTATATTGCAAATCCACGCTTACTACTGCTGCGTACAAAGGAAATATCATCAAAAAAACATCACACAACAATAAATTCGAGAAGTCCTACTTTAACTCAGCAATCTCTGTGGAATATGGGCCCAGCCTTCACATAGAGATGCCGGATGAACAACGTAAAGCTCCTTTAACTCAGAGGTAACTCTTTATATTAACGAAAGGATGATTACACAAATTGCTTCCACTGCTAATACAATGAATGAATCCTCCGTTGTTCAACACCCTGGGTCGAGACAACTCCCCATATTTATACATGCAGATCATAACATCCGATCCTATTAGCGGGCAGCCATGAAGATTCTGATCTTCAGGCGCCCTAAATAATACTAGCTATTACAAACGTGGCATAGTAAAGACATAGAAAAATGCGAGAAAGATGTTGATTGGCCCAGGAGTGGCGATCTTTCCAGATCACAATTATACTCGAGCAGCAATATACTAAAGATCTCCAATTATAGCGCATTCTGTTACAGCTTCCCTGTCACAGCTCTCTCTAGGATGTTGCATTAGAACCACGTGCCTTAATTGATGATCGGAGCCCTAATGATCCTTTTAAGCAGTGAACATCCCTCCTTTCAAGACTTGTTCAGCCCCACCTTCCTGCAGTCCACTTATCTCAAACTACCTTCATAAATCATAACATGTTAGCACAATTGAGAGATACACAACCTTAATTATCACAATCATAAGCATTAATAAGATAAAGCAATGATCAGTCATACCTTGACAGCTTGGGGGAATAAAGTGAGGACAACAGGTCTGATTAGCATGCTAAATGGTGTAGGACAGGGGAAGAAAAGGTGATCGAGGATGGTTAAAAGGGGCCAATTCTAGGCTCAACAATAGGTTTGAATAGTCATGGTTGTATGCATATTGTAATTGATGATATGACTAACCAGAAGAATCATGAAGGTATAGGTAATTTATGCATATTATATCTCTTATCTTGATTGATGATTTAACTAACCAAAAGAGTCCTATGATCAAATAAGAATATGCATGAGTAAAAGATGACTTCCCTGAAACCTTGAACACTAATGTTTATTATTTGTGTTTGAAATGATCCTGACTATACATGCTTGAGATTATTGTGATTATACTAATGAATGTTTGATTACGTATGAGACCTAGAGGATAACACAATGATGATACTAACAAGCATGCATAGGGATCGAGAATGAATATAAGTTCAAGGACAAGTAATCCAGGAAGCAAAGATGAAGAGGGAGTACACTCCAATGGTTTCTGCAAGGATGCAAATATTCAGAGAGAGTTGACCATCTCTCTACATTCCACAACAAAAAGGTGTAGAAGAAGCTACTTCAGATTAGGACTCCAATAGCTCCTGGAAGGAAGCGAAGACTCAGAGGGAGTCCACCCAACGAACAAACAAAGATAAGTATTTGAATTGTCATTTCTTAAATAATATTGTTCAATAATGTATATACTGATGTTCCTAGAATTAGGTTGTGTATTATGCATATTAGAATAATTGCATTGATGAACAGTATACTACTAATATGCATGGGTAAGTGGCCTATGGCACTGTACAACATTCCATTGCTACTTATCTAGAATGAAACCTCTTTGCTGACATGTTGGGAGTTGTGCACACTCTTAACAATGTTCTGGTAGAGATTGGAAGGCATCTAGAAAGTTACGGGATATGGATAAATGTTGTATTGAAGCATTGGCTGAGACAATTGCATGACTATATGACATATTTCTTTATGTGTAAGAATTTGTTCTGAAAACTATGAGATGTTTTCTAATCATGCAATTTAACTTGTTGTGTAGGAAAGATCGTATGACATCACCTACAAAAGAAGAACTACAACATTTGTTCAACAACAAAATTATCTATTGAAGATATTGAAGTTCCCAGGATACGGGAAGAATGCCATGATCCGTCGATCATGAAGAACGATGTTTGGGATGTAGTCCCAAGAGCTGAAGGGAAGTCTGTTGTGACTTCCATATGGATCTATCAAGATCAAGCATGCTGCAGACGGTAGCATGGAGAAATATAAAAGTGATGAAATAGAAGATACACCAAATGGATTTCAAGACAACTTTCTTGAATGGTGTAGTTCAAGAAGAAGTGTATGTGCAGCAACCACTTGGTTCTGAGACACATGACAGGAAATCATATATGTGCAGAACTTGGTATGGTAGGATAGGCAACTTTCTATCCAATTTGGTCTTTACCAAGAGTAAAGCGGGTTCCAACCTTTTCTACAAGGTTGAGGAAGGCAATCCAGTGATACTACTTTTGTATGCGGATAACCTGTTTGTTACAGGTGAAGATAGATTGATTGCCGACACGCAGCGGAAGCTTGCTACCGAGTTCGAGATGAAGAACTTGGGGATGATGCACTATTTGTTTTTGGCATGGAGGTGTGGCAAAGTGCAGATGGAATATTCCTTGGACAAGGGAAGTATGCAGTAGAGATCCTGAAGAGGTTCGGGATGATGGATTGCAAGGCCATGGCCACACCTATGGAATCAAATCTGAAGCTTCTTTGTGATGCTTCATCTGAGCCGGTTGATGTCTCTATGCATCGTCAGATGATTGGGTCCTTGATGTACCTGACGAACACGAGACCAGACATTTGCTTTGCTGTGAACACATTGAGTCAGTTCTTGACAGATCCGAGGAGTGTTCACCTGATTACTGTAAAGAATGTTCTGAGGTACCTGAAGGGTACAGTGGATTATGGGCTCAAGTATGAAGTGAATCAAAAGCTTAACCTGCAGGGTTATGTTGATTCAGATTGGGTTGGCAGTGCTGCAGATAGGAAGAGCACATCTGGATGCTGCTTCAGTATGGGATCAGGTGTGATCTCTTGGTTTAGCAGGAAGCAGTCCTGCGTAGCACTGAGTACAGCTGAGGCAGAGTATGTTGCAGCCTGTTCAACTAGTTGTGAGGAAGTATGGCTATGGAAGCTGTTAAGTCAGTAAATTTTTCTCCATTTTTTGATTTATTTTCTCAAGTTTTTGGTTTGTTTTTTAATCTACCTCGGTTAAATTTTTGGTTAGTCTCCTTAGAAACTCTATGGGTGATCGAATAAGTTTTGAGCCCATTCTTTTTAGATTTTATTTGATTTTGATGATCTTTTATATTTTAAAGGGGGTTGAAGAAAGTCATATTTTCAAAGGTTGATTCATTAATGTGTTGAGAGAGTAGTTAGACTCGTTTCTTAAATCAAGTAACTTTTAAAACCTCCGACAAATTAGCAGAAAGTTGAAAAACTGCTAAATTCTAGCATGACAGCTATTCCTGTAGCGCTAGACAAAATTTTAACAAAGGGCGCGCTACAAGAAAATCGTTTTTTTTTCAGAATGGTCATTTTTCAGTCTGATTTTTTGGGGATTTCACTGGGGAAGTGTTAAATAAATCATTGGTCATGTTTGATATGTGTTTTGCCAAGTTTTTTTTGTGAACAGGCGTCAATCTCATGTGAGGGAGATTCCGGCAATTATCTGGCAACTGTATGCCGATTTATGGCAAAATCGTGATAGACCGTGGAATGTGGCATGATTTTCGGCAGGAGATTCTAAATCTGAAGATGATGAGGTTGAAGTGCTCTTGAAGTTTGAAGAAATTTGTTTGGAAAGTGGGAAAGAGTTTGCTCCAATGTTCTCAAAGCTTTTGGAAGTACTCTATGAGAAGGAAACTTTGAATGAAGAGGCAATATTATTATGGGCATCTAAGAAACAAGAAGCAGATGAATCAGACAAAGAGTTTCTCAAGCAGTCAGAAGTATTTATCCAGTGAAATGCACAGATCACTGAGAATTCTGCTCAGTTTTTCCTGTTTTGAGTGATTGAAGTCAAATGCAGACCGCAAGCTGATGGAGAGGATTTTTGAAAACTGAAGGAGGTTTTTGTTCCTAAGATACCCATATACAAAAACCTCTCTCAGTTTTGCAACAGCTGTCAAGGATTGAAAGATTCAGTTTAATCTTTGCAGCCTATTTTCCATGGATTTTAAAGATTTAATATTTTCCTGTTTTAGTGTTCATCTTGCGGGGCAGATTCTGATTGACTGGAGATGAATCTTTAAAAACCAAGAGAGGTTTTTGTCCATCACGGACCCATTTACAAAAACCTCTCTCAGTTTTTACACAGGTGTCACCAATTGAGAGATATGGAAGATTCTTTGACACCTATTTTCCAGAAATTCGTCATATTTGCCAGGAATCCGATTTACTATTTTTAGTTAATTAGTTGAGTTAGTTAGTTAATGTAACTGCTCAGTGGTTTCAATTTCGACCTAATGAAGGGGAAATAGAACCACTTCTTTGTAATGATAAAAGAGGGACAAAGGGACTGAAGAGAGGTTCTGATTTTGGAGAGCATTAGGAGGTCTGCTAGCTGCTTGTACTTTCAGACTTGTTCAGTGATAGGTACTGTAAACTCTTATATGCATTTATTGATGAAACTATGAATATATGACTCTTTACCCTACATTTGATTTGTGTTGGCTTCATTTTGAACTTATTTAGTTTCATGAATGACAAATTCATTGCTAGTTGATGTGTAATTTCTAGTGGTGCTTGTCCTTTATGTGTGAACTTCATTACAGTCTTTTTGTTGGATTCCTGTGATATATATGCATCTTCATCGATATATGTGTATGATTTAGTTTTTACTTATCTGCTGAATGTATTCCCTTTATGCTCTTGAATTTATGACCAAAAACATATAAAACAAAACCCTAAACCCTAGTTTGAATTGATTTCTATCCTTGAGATTGTGTTGGCTTGTTACCCTAGCCTTAGTAACAATTTCTGACACAAACAGAAGCTACTGTCTGAGTTATTTGATCTCCCGTTGGATGCTACTGGTATCTTCTGTGATAACCAGAGTTGTGTGAAGCTGTATGAGAACCCAGTGTTTCATGACAGGTCGAAACACATAGAGATCAAATATCACTATATTAGGGATATGGTGCAGAGAGGAGCCGTGAAGCTCCTGTATGTTGAGACGAGCAGACTGCAGATGTGCTGACGAAGCCACTAGCCAGGGTGAAGTTCGAGTACTTTAGAGAGAGGCTTGGCATTCTTCAGATCGAGGACACTTTGAGGAAGAAGTGATGGACACATTTGCTAAAGCCATTCCAAGCATGTTGGAAGGAGGATCCTTCCCATGGCTGTGGATGTAAGCGCTGGATGATGAACATCAGGATGATGTTCTGGTTTCTGCTGGATATGATTAGTTGGATCATTTTTATGTATGTATGTACGCATCATGTTGGATGTTGGATATGATCGGTTGGATCATCTGTATGTATTTTGTATATGCATCATGTTGGATGCTTGGACCATGTATCTGTATATGTATCAGGTGGATACATTGATCATGTATATTGATATGTATCAGATATGATCAGGTAGATCATGTATGTTGATAGATACATTGTGTAGATCATGTATCTATGTATCAGGTGGATACACTATGTATGATGATATGTATCATGTAGATACGTGGTGTGCATCAGATGGATGCATTGTATGATCAGGATGATCGTGGATGACGAGCTTCTCCAGATGACATGTAGCAGGATGTTGCAGTGATGATGATCAGGGTGATCATGTGTACATCAAGATGATGTATGATGAGTATTAGATGATACTTTGTGGCCGTGGATTAGGTTGTGCAGGTAAGCATGTAATTTGTGCCCTGGGAGATTTGCAGATGGTCTTTCGAGGTTTTGCCTATGGCATGTAATTCGGTTCCCCGGGACATCTGGAAAATGCTCTTTCGAGGTTTTGCTTGGGAGGACATATAATTTGTGCCCTGGGATATCTACAGATAGTCTTTCGAGGTTTTTCCTATGGTATGTTATTCGTTGCCCTGGGATATCAGGCAGATGATCTTTCGAGGTTTTGTCCTATGGCATGTAATTTTCTCCTGGGAGATCTGGACAGGATGAAAAAGGCCTCAGATGCTTCAGCCAGGTTTTTCCATGACCACATGTAATTTGCTCCTGAGAGATCTAGACAGGATGAAAAAGGACTCAGATGCTTCAACAAGGTTTTGTGGTGGACCACATGTAATGTGCTCTTGGGAGATCCGACAGGTAGAGCTGTGTTCTCATAACAGCCTGGGATGCTTCAGCCAGGTTTTGTGGTGAGATCACATGTAATGTGCTCCTGGGAGATCCGATAGGTAGAGCAGTGTGCTCGTAACAGCCTGGGATGCTTCAGCCAGGTTTTGTGATGGGTCACATGTAATGTGCTCCTGGGAGATCCTATAGGTAGAGCTGTGTGCTCGTAATAGCTTGGGATGCTGCAGCTAGGTTTTGTGACGCACG
The DNA here is from genome assembly GCA_027924585.1 of Larix kaempferi. Lineage (NCBI taxonomy): Eukaryota > Viridiplantae > Streptophyta > Pinopsida > Pinales > Pinaceae > Larix > Larix kaempferi. Next base: position 4,054,086 of record BSBM01001331.1, on the reverse strand, counting down.
TAATAAGTCCTGAGGATTCCACAGTATGGCCAGTGATGATGAAGACCTGCAGGTGGTGGGAGTACATCCAGTATGAAAAAGGACTGGCTCTGTAGAACTTCGTATGACGAGTAGATTCAAAGATTGATTGAGATAGCAGCAGCAGTGACGATGATCCAGAGAAGATGACTTGTGCTAGAAGACCTGTGCTGAGAAATACCTTCCTAGTTAAGAGGGAGTGTTGATGTATATGTAACTTCGGAATGTATTTCATATATGTATGTTTTATGTACTCCTATAGAGATGGTATTATTCCTCTATACGGAAGTGTCGTCAGTTATATTGTAAATGTCGTAACTTATACTTGATGGGTTATTAGACCACCTTGTTGGGGTCGGCCCTGTATAAGTCATGTGGGTCAAAGGGTTATTAGACCACCCTATTGGGGGTCGGCCATGTGGGTCAAAGGGTTATTAGACCACCCTATTGGGGGTCAGCCCAGTCAGCATTATGTTATGTGGTTAAGTTCGAGCCTACATGATTTATGTAAAAGGCAAGTCAAGTCAAGTATAAATAGAGTGCGGGAGGCACTCTATTTGTTCACTCACTTCTCACTCATGCACTCAAGGAGGAGTGGCGCACTTATGGAGGAGGAGGATGTGCTGCTAGTATATGTCTATCTCTTATGGTTGGGTTGTATCATTGCTCTATCTATCTTTGAGGAAGTTATTCACCTTTATGGTTTTCCCCAAGTAAATCTTTGTGTCTCTTGTGTGCTTGCATTATTGTCTCCATTATTGATATGCTATAGATATGCTATACATGTTGTTCTCTCAGTTAAGAACCTAGATCAGATTGAAGTAAATTCTGAAAATTTAACACACTGAGCCTCCTTCACTACATTAGTGCTTCCATGTGCCAGTTACACCAACCACACTCAGTTAGACTCAGTTTGACTCCCGGTTGACCATTACTTGTGCATTGATGACTTCACTGATGAGAAGGTGGACTCCTAGTTATGCTTTGATGAATCTCCATTGATTATGGATCTATGCATGAAGGCTAATTCGAATTACACCTAGTGAATTCGAATCCTCATCCTCAACATTGTATATTTACTAGTTTACTATTCAGATTTATGTAATATGTGTAATTATTTTTCCTCTACCAGAGCTCCTTTGGATCTATGTTCTATTGCTTCTATCTTCTTCTATTATTCCTAAATTATTTCATTGTGAGGCTTACATCATCTCTTTGGATCTTATGTGGGAATTTTCACATGGTATCAGAGCCATTTGAGAGTATATTCTACCTCCATTCTTGAGAGTTTTTTGCAGGTATTTCGAAGTTCCAGCAGTTGCAGCAGTAGATTCAACAGTTTCTATTTGCACTTGTTCTAGCAGTCAAAGATGAGCAATTCAAATGCTTCTTCTTCTCTTTCTCCTATGATCCTCACTCCCTTCAATTACTTCGATTGGAAGAGTTTTATGAGATTACAGTTGTGGAATAGACAGCTAAATAGAATGGTATTTGAAAAAGATGCCATACCACATACAGCTGTAGAAAGAATCAAGCATCTAAATAAAATGGATGAAGCTTTTGGTTTCATATGTCTTCACATGTCTAAATATCCTTTGTTTCATATTGAAGGATTGAAGTCTCTGTTATCACATATATAGTAGCCGGGCTACCATACATTATTTTTCTCATTCCAGTACACTATTCAGCCAGTTCCCTTGCATTTGAGATGCCGAGATGAGCATTTATATTGGATCACTATCAGATTGTGGACAGCAGTTATATTCTCCATGCCATGACTGAGTTTCAGGACACTCAGAGAGATGCCCGATATAGCCATTATGCCATTGGTACAGAGCAGACAGTAGTGCCCAGAGTTACAGCAGCAGTCTCAGAGGACAGGTGATGGTACAGGTTGATGAGCTTTCAGGTATATGACTCAGCAGGTATACTATTGTGTTATGGTTAGATTGCTTTTATACTTATTCTTATAGCATGTCTTAGCACTTAGTATCATGATCTGGCGATCATATAGATATTTGGACCTGGTTGACCTATTATATATATATTACTGTCCCTACTCAGACTTAGAAGTTCACTATTCATACTCATTGGTACATACCCTCCTTAGGGAGAATAGAGGTGATCATTACACCATACTATGGCTTGCTAGTGTTGGCTTCATCTTTTCATTGTCTTCATCCATCCGTGGCCTACCTTTTAGATTATTACCCTGATTTGCTACTTGACTAGTGACATGGAGGACCTTTTCCCCACTGTAGCCTCTGTATTGGATGAGCCTCCCTGTTTATTGTGTCTCGGCTCTGAGTTGGTGACAAAACTTACCTATGGTGAGTTGGAGTTCCTTGAGAATTCCCCCTAGTCACTAAAGTTGTGTTGGCTAAACCTGAAACTTTTAGTGCTGCCATCAATACAAAATCTGGAAAAATCAAATGCTATATCTTGTATGTGAAAGAAATGCCAATTGAAAATGGCCATGAAAAATAAAATGTTATATCTTTTGGAAAAATAAATACCTAGGTAAACAAGTTGTCCATGACACACCTAGAAGTGCTCAGGTAAACAAGTGCCTTAAAAACACACCTGCAGCAGAAAGCCTAAAAATAAATGTAAATCTATGCAATGTGTTTGTAAACACACATAGATCAAGGCTATGGAAACCTCAGGCCCAAAAAGCAATGGAACTTAAATGTTATATCTAAACAATTGCTGGCCTTGCTTGTATTATGGATTGTGCGCATCTGTGAAGGTGAATAAACCCTCTTTAAACAACTCATCCATTTGTGAGACACCGCCATTCCCTGTGTTATTGCTCATTCAGTATATACTATAGTGTGTATTCCCTTTCCCTTGCCAAAGTGTCACAAAGTCAAGTTAGTCAAGTCATCCCTTAGCCTAGCCATTTATTTCAGCCTTCACCCTTAACTAGCAAATTGATCACAACTATGAAGTGAGTATGGTCCTGAAAGTCTAGTCTGAGTAATAATAATAACTAACGACACTATATATTTGGATTTAGATCGCCAGTCATGATTACTCTGTGTTATAGAAGCTATTTGAATAAATTGTAAAGCATGTATTAACCTTGACACCTTGCAGCAGCTATGGATGATAGTCTGAGTTATATTTGGTCATGGTTGGACCTAGTTTGACCATGGAGGACCATGGGACATGAGATGTTAGACCTTATGAGGATATGGATAGATGATATATGGTCTATGTACGCATACATGATGATTCTATGCAGCAGCTACAGGGTTATGATGATGATTCTTGGGATACAGCAGTGTTTGATCATTTACAGAGCATTATTATTGGCCTTGTTCCGGTATATTGGATATTTATTTTGATCATGCAGAGACTCATATGGTGTATGAGTACACATCTTGGATAGATTTGGACCTTCTGAGTCCAATGGGACAGTTTGTTTTCAGTTCCGGGCACTTACAGTGATGATTGAGCCTCAGTAGGCTGTCCCAGTGCAGTTTTGGTCTGTTGGAGGCCCTGTCGAAGCAGAGATGACTTTTATCCGGTTGACCTAGGGCGCTGATGATGGAGGGGGTGGTCCAGCCACTTGTTTTTACCATATTACCCCCCTCCCGGACACATTGGTGCCCTCACCTTGACAGCGCCAGCACTCCAGGAGGCTGTTTGGGGCAGTTTCACGCTTCCCGAGGCATTTCAGGATTGGTAGAAATGGCTATTGAGGAAATCGATTTGGGATACTGAGGCAAAGTTATGGCATGGGATGATCAGTGATGATAGATCGGGACCTTCCACACCTCCTCCTGCAGTTTCAGCTTCATCGGGGCCCGCATCCATCACTTATGGCACTTTCTGTGGATTTTTTGAGGTCTTTGAGGACCACGACTTCACCTTGGAGGACCACGACTTCACCTTGGAGGCACGATTTGGTACTTTTATGATTATGTATTGGTTATTGTGCCATGGGGATTGACCAAGGAGGGATAAAATTACCCCTTGGACCCACCATGAGCCTCTTATGATATTTTGTCATCATGATTTGGTGGGATTCCCCTCTCCTAGGGCGACTTTGTCCACTTATGTTATATTTTATGTGTGATCCATGTATTATGTTGTTGAGCTCATCTCAACCATTGATTAGACATTTGTATCTTTTAATCTTAGCCACTCATTCAAAAAGTGGTTAGGGTTTTGGTGCCTCTCCTTCCTATTTAAAGGAGAGAGCTTCTCATTGTAAAGGGACTTTTGGCTCTGGATTACTGGAATAGAAAATTATTATTGCATCTATCTCCAATGTTGTGGTGAATGTTTTTGGTGTTCGTTCGTTGGTTCTTCCTTTGCACTGAGTTATTGGAGATCTTGTTTGCCATATCTATTGTACCACGATTTTGCATCTACAGGTGGAGGCCGATTTGCTTGGAGGAGGAGGTATTGGTAGGGGAAGACTCTCCCTACTTCTTCTTTGGAGCTCTTCGTTGGTAACAGGGAGTATTACTGTCCCAGGACCTTCTATTTCATGTTACTATTTGCATTTCTCTTGTATTTCTTCCATACTTGATCTTACTGATTGAATTTCATTCCTTGGTTTGATAGGTAGAGGAAGGCGCACTTGTGGACTAGGGCATCAACTTGGCAAGCAAATCAACAATCTCTCATTTGATCTCTGCGGGAATCTTCCTCAACATCAAGGCATCTCAACCACATCATTCAGGTATGATCTCAAGGTAAGTTCTATCTCCATAGTCTATCCAATTGTCAAAAACTCTTAAAACCCTAATTAATTAAAACCCCAAATTTTACATTTTCTTAGATCTACTGAGATCTAGTGGGTTGTTGGGCATGATATTTAAAACCCACCTCTATAGCATCCACGACATCCCGGATCTATAGTTTGGTGAGGATTGGCTTCCATTTGACCCCTCTCCCAAGCCAACCTAGCTTCTCCCAAGGAAGGCGCACTTCACCATTTGAGCAGGTTGACCTAGATCTAAGCGATGGGTGTTTGAGATTCCACTTGATTTGACATCTACACATCAAACAACATACACCCAGGTTGTCCCTTTCTTGAAATTCACCTTGTGGGCCCCATTCCACATTTTAAGGGATTTTATCCCCATTTTGGACCACTTGGAACACTTAAACTCAGATCTACAAAGATCTAACCGGTGGATTGCCACGAAATTATAGATCCATACCCCTACTTGACTGATCTACCCGGATCTATGCCATCCGACATGATTTGACCCACCTAAACCCTGATTGAAGCCTCCTTAGGGAAAGTCGCACCACCTTGGAGAAGTGAGTTCACTCACTTCGAGGAACTGGGTACTTGAGATTTTTGGAGATCTAAAACCGGAATAATTCAAAACCTAGGTCTAGACTGTCACTTTGCCAAATCTTGCCTTGGGGACTGCATTCCTTGATTTAAGGGATTATGGTCCACTTGGGTCAAACCTAGATCTAGACACATTTAAACATCAAGACCTATACTGTCCACCTATCTCATGTTGTAGGAGTCCTAAACCAAAAGTCAACCCTACTTTGACTCCACTCCCCAATTCCCAAGGCACTGGTTTATCTCCAAGACAACCCAACTCTCCTAGATTGTTGGATTGATTTGTGGTTTGACTTTTGCATGGTGAACTCTACCTTTGAAGATATCATAGACCATGGTCAAGATTGTCTCTTGTACTAGTTAGCCCCAATCTGACCCCTAAACAACCCTGCATTGGACACGTTTCCCAAGGCAGTGGATCTTTTGGCATTGACCTAGTACACTACCCCTAGATCTCACTTCAAACATCATAAGTCACTTTTACTTCAACTATGAACCAAAGCCATATCTATTGAACCCCTCACTTGGCTTGTGACTTCAACCTATAAGGTCTAGGATTAACCATACACCTAACTTCAACTAGAAGTACCCTGATTTGGTGTCTTGGTTTTGATCTCTCCTGTCGGGAGTAGATCGGGTCTCCCCCTTTGTTGTCTGGGCTAGATAACATAAAGTGAAGGTTGCCTCGACTGGCGTGACAACCATATATTGGAGGTCGAGGTGATCGTGGTTGCACCTTTTGAGTTGCCCTTCCCTATTGCCATCCATGACTGGATCCATCCATAGGGGTAACTACATCTTAGGTGATAACATTTTGGCGCCGTTGCCGGGGAGGCAATAGCTTGCCCTAGTCCTTCCCGCATATACAAACGACACATATCTTGGTAGAAGAGTTAAATCTACCTGGCGACTCCCAATAGTGACTCCGCTGAGGAGCGAGCTCATTTACATCCTTACAACACAAGAAGCAAAGTAAACTTAGATCAAGTTGAAGGAACCCCAATCACCTATCGTAAAAGAGATCCTAAAGCACAACCATCAAACTTCCTTTGGAAATTGGTTAACGATTCTCCAAACAGAACTTCAGGATCCCCTTTGATCAAGTCGGTTCCTCCCTCATCTCCTAGTTCAAACTTAAACACAAACTTACCAAATCCAATGGCCGGAACAAACCCGGGAAACCAGAATGTTCCTCCACCACAAGCTCCTAGGATTTTTGGAAGAAAAGCAAAACCGTCTCCTTTAGACTTTTCCCAAATCCAGGGTGCACCCCATGACATGCCTGCAAAGTATTTTGAAAAGGTTCCCAGATTTGATGGAGTATCCTCTATATCAATTGAAGACCACATTGATAAAGTTTGGGAACACATGGAAGCATATGGAGCATCTGAGGAAGATGTTTTCATGAGGGGTCTCCTGGCATCCTTGGAAGGAGATGTTAGGAAGTGGTTTGACAGGTTGCCTGCCTCATCCATTGATGGGTATGATAACTTTGTCAACAAGCTAAACAGTGAGTGGTCCCGAAAGTTAGATGGGAAGTTTCTCTTACACCAACTTTTTGACATCAAGAAAAGAGAAAATGAAACAGTCCATGAGTTTAACATAAGATTTGACAAGACTGTAGCTGTTATCCCTGAAGAAATTAGACCAAAAGATCAAGCAGTTGTCATTCACTACTTGAATGCTTTTGAGGGATGGGTTGGTTATCAGCTAAAGGATAAAAACCCAAATGACTTAAAGACCGCTCAATCAAATGCTAAGATGGCTGAGCAAAATGTAGCATCCATGGGGAAACAAAACTTTTTCGATCAATTTACCCCATCCACTTCCAGATCTGACCCTAGACTCCGAAAACCAAAGGAACCTGTGAGTGTGCCAAAGGAATCCAAGGACACTTTAGAAGTCATGCAAGAAATGATGAAACAATTAACTGTCCTAACTAAGAATGTGGCAAGTTTGAATGACCCTGAGAGGCATAGGAATCCTTATGGCCCTAAACCTTATTGGAATAATAATAGAAGGCCTGATGGGGATAGGGATAGACGACGACCTGAGTACCCAGAAAATTCTGAAAAGAAAGAAGTCAATTGGTGTGATGAAGAAGAAGAGATACCCTCTGACACCATTGACCATGATGACCAACCAGAAAACATCAACTTTATAAATGACTTATCTTATGATGAAGACTTTGGAAGAATCCTTTTGGAAGAAGAGCCATGGGAGCAAGAAGATGATATTATTGAAGAACCTAGCTCCACATGTTGTACCTTAGAACTCCCAAAACCTAAAGAGCAACCAAAGTATCAAATATACAAACGAGGAACCACCTCCCAGCCTTCTTTCCTTGATAAACATAAAAAGATTGATGAGGATAAAAAGGAAGAAGAAGATCTTGCCATAGATGATTATGATCTTAAGATTGATATGAAGAAAGAACTAAGCAAGATAATGTGTAATATCCCTGTCACCGAGTTAATGAAAGTACCCTCTGTTAGATGCCAAGTAGAGGATTTTTTCAATGGTATTGGCCAAGAGAAAACTCCTGAACCGGTCCTAGAGTCATGTCACATCCAAAAGCTTAGTGGAACACAACCTAGTGAAACAGAGAAGGATCCACCAATAAACATCCATTCAGCCATTTATGAAAGAAAAAGCGGTGGTCACTCCCCCTTTTACCTTACCTTGCACATTCAAAACATGCTCCTTCATAATTGTATGTTGGATTCTGGAGCAGCGATGAATGTTATGCCTTTACAAGTCATGAAGGAAATGGGACTTGAAGTGACTAGACCTTATGGAAATGTCTGTGGTATAGATTCCCGACGAGTGCCATCTTATGGTTTGATCAAAAACCTTAGAGCTGATCTTTTCGCATGTTCAGACATTTCTACTATGATGGATGTAGTTGTCATTGACTTACCCCCAGCATATGGAATGCTTTTATCTAGAAAATGGGCAGCTGGCCTAGGTGGATACCTTATGATGGATTTATCATTTATTTGTGTTCCCAACCCTGATGGAGCTTTGATTCGGGTTAACAGAGAGCCTTGTTATAATGAGCATGTTGAATCCTTTGATGAAGGGTTAAAAAACACATACGGGGATGAATTATTAAATAATGCCAAAACTAACCTTGTTGAAGATGAGGATGAATTGTATGAAGTTGATCAAAATATGTGTATGGTCATGGAAGATTCTGATTCTTTTTGGGAAGACAAGCAAATGATTGAAATAATTAGAAATGATGTTGTTGAGGAAATAGATGAAAATCAACCCCAAGATCACGAACAAAACAATGAAACCATTCAAGAACCTGCTATAGAAAATCACACACTTGAAGGGATTGAGGATGACATAAGAAGTCTAGGAAGAGATGAGAGTCTGCTAGGTGATCAAAGCATTGAACAAATTCTCCCAATAGAAAACCTCCATGAACAAACACACAATGAGGAGAACATCGAAAACCCAATACATGAAAATGAGTTTGATGATATTAGGAGGGGAGAAAGAATTCCTTTCACTGTTAGGGAGTGGTTTGCCTTGACCGATCACAATAGAGAGAGAGAAAGACAAGGGCTTGCACCTATTTACCCATGGGAAAACAATCTTGCAACATCTGCTAGGGTTGAAACAAACGAAGAGCCTGAAGCCACTTATTTTTCCGATACAGAAGATTCTTTATCTCATCTATCTCTAGAAGACGGTAATCTTATTCAAGTCCATGATAACTCTCTAAGTTGGGAAGAGGATGCCCTGATTAATGATGCTCCTGAAGGAGACTATAATCTAAATAACTTTGCTATTTTTCAAACTCCTTCAGAGCCTCAAAGCCATGCTTTATCTACATATCCGCATATCCCTAGTTTCCTCCTACCATCTGAGTCATCTAGCCATCATACTCATGATCTTTCTCACATTCCTACTTTCTCTACATTTTATTCTGAGTCAGTTTCTCCCAGACTGGAAAACATGGTTGTACCTGTTCCTTCAGGGGAAGGTTCTAGTCATAACACTGTCATATCTAAAGAGCCACTTCCCTTGGAAGAACATAGAGACTTCTTGACTGTAGGTGAGGTTGTTAAAAGAATTGTGTCTCCCCATGGGGAAGAGCCAAATGAGGAAATCCAAGAAACAAGAAGGGAAGTTAGGGAAATCCTTGTTGGCACAGTTGCTATTTCTTTAGATGGTGGTCCACCCAGAATGGAGGCAGTTCCTTCTAGAAGAAACTCGAGGATTGTCACACCTCAACCGCAAAACCCTGCTGAAATCCATCCCATACCTATTCGTAACATTGGAGTTATTCCTGAGTCAGTCAATAGAAATAATTTTCATACAGGAAGTCAAGTCATCATTCCCAACCATTTATTGCATATAAGATCGGGACAAGCTGATGACATATGGGTTGGACCTTTCACAGTAGAGCGATGCATTGATGGCATGTGCTTTCTGACCACTGGTAGTGGACGACGTATCTTATATCCTGTCCATCAGAGGGACTTAAGGGATCACATCCCTGATCCCACATAGTTGGGATTCCTCCGCTTGCATTGCCTGGTAGAGTAGGGTAGGTAGGAAACCAAATAAGCCTACTTAGGCAGTAGTTAGTCTTTTCAGCCATTGAGTCTGGCACCTTTTTAGTCTCTAAGCTCCTTTGTAAGCTCCTAGTTTAACTGAGTACCTGTCACTTTTTCTTTTCCTGCACAATAAAACTCAAATTTTGCAAATTATGTTAATTTACTTTCTGCATTTATATTTTATGCATTTATATTTCTGACATAGAGTAGATTTTATTTCAGTTGATTTTATTATTTTTCCCACACATGCGGCATGAGGTATTTTCTTTAGATGTTTGTGAATGCAGAAAATAGGTTGCAAGAATAAAAGCTGGAAATAAAATGGTAGAGTGCTGGATCGTAGATTTGAGTAGCAGAGTTCGAGGACCAGAGATTCTGAGGTTCTCAAGCGCTCATTTCAGCAGAGCACTTGTCCCAGCCGGAGCCAGATGTTATCACATATATAGTAGCCGGGCTACCATACATTATTTTTCTCATTCCAGTACACTATTCAGCCAGTTCCCTTGCATTTGAGATGCCGAGATGAGCATTTATATTGGATCACTATCAGATTGTGGACAGCAGTTATATTCTCCATGCCATGACTGAGTTTCAGGACACTCAGAGAGATGCCCGATATAGCCATTATGCCATTGGTACAGAGCAGACAGTAGTGCCCAGAGTTACAGCAGCAGTCTCAGAGGACAGGTGATGGTACAGGTTGATGAGCTTTCAGGTATATGACTCAGCAGGTATACTATTGTGTTATGGTTAGATTGCTTTTATACTTATTCTTATAGCATGTCTTAGCACTTAGTATCATGATCTGGTGATCATATAGATATTTGGACCTGGTTGACCTATTATATATATATTATTGTCCCTACTCAGACTTAGAAGTTCACTATTCATACTCATTGGTACATACCCTCCTTAGGGAGAATAGAGGTGATCATTACACCATACTATGGCTTGCTAGTGTTGGCTTCATCTTTTCATTGTCTTCATCCATCCGTGGCCTACCTTTTAGATTATTACCCTGATTTGCTACTTGACTAGTGACATGGAGGACCTTTTCCCCACTGTAGCCTCTGTATTGGATGAGCCTCCCTGTTTATTGTGTCTCGGCTCTGAGTTGGTGACAAAACTTACCTATGGTGAGTTGGAGTTCCTTGAGAATTCCCCCTAGTCACTAAAGTTGTGTTGGCTAAACCTGAAACTTTTAGTGCTGCCATCAATACAAAATCTGGAAAAATCAAATGCTATATCTTGTATGTGAAAGAAATGCCAATTGAAAATGGCCATGAAAAATAAAATGTTATATCTTTTGGAAAAATAAATACCTAGGTAAACAAGTTGTCCATGACACACCTAGAAGTGCTCAGGTAAACAAGTGCCTTAAAAACACACCTGCAGCAGAAAGCCTAAAAATAAATGTAAATCTATGCAATGTGTTTGTAAACACACATAGATCAAGGCTATGGAAACCTCAGGCCCAAAAAGCAATGGAACTTAAATGTTATATCTAAACAATTGCTGGCCTTGCTTGTATTATGGATTGTGCGCATCTGTGAAGGTGAATAAACCCTCTTTAAACAACTCATCCATTTGTGAGACACCGCCATTCCCTGTGTTATTGCTCATTCAGTATATACTATAGTGTGTATTCCCTTTCCCTTGCCAAAGTGTCACAAAGTCAAGTTAGTCAAGTCATCCCTTAGCCTAGCCATTTATTTCAGCCTTCACCCTTCACTAGCAAATTGATCACAACTATGAAGTGAGTATGGTCCTGAAAGTCTAGTCTGAGTAATAATAATAACTAACGACACTATATATTTGGATTTAGATCGCCAGTCATGATTACTCTGTGTTATAGAAGCTATTTGAATAAATTGTAAAGCATGTATTAACCTTGACACCTTGCAGCAGCTATGGATGATAGTCTGAGTTATATTTGGTCATGGTTGGACCTAGTTTGACCATGGAGGACCATGGGACATGAGATGTTAGACCTTATGAGGATATGGATAGATGATATATGGTCTATGTACACATACATGATGATTCTATGTAGCAGCTACAGGGTTATGATGATGATTCTTGGGATACAGCAGTGTTTGATCATTTACAGAGCATTATTATTGGCCTTGTTCCGGTATATTGGATATTTATTTTGATCATGCAGAGACTCATATGGTGTATGAGTACACATCTTGGATAGATTTGGACCTTCTGAGTCCAATGGGACAGTTTGTTTTCAGTTCCGGGCACTTACAGTGATGATTGAGCCTCAGTAGGCTGTCCCAGTGCAGTTTTGGTCTGTTGGAGGCCCTGTCGAAGCAGAGATGACTTTTATCCGGTTGACCTAGGGCGCTGATGATGGAGGGGGTGGTCCAGCCACTTGTTTTTACCATATTACCCCCCCTCCCGGACACATTGGTGCCCTCACCTTGACAGCGCCAGCACTCCAGGAGGCTGTTTGGGGCAGTTTCACGCTTCCCGAGGCATTTCAGGATTGGTAGAAATGGCTATTGAGGAAATCGATTTGGGATACTGAGGCAAAGTTATGGCATGGGATGATCAGTGATGATAGATCGGGACCTTCCACACCTCCTCCTGCAGTTTCAGCTTCATCGGGGCCCGCATCCATCACTTATGGCACTTTCTGTGGATTTTTTGAGGTCTTTGAGGACCACGACTTCACCTTGGAGGACCACGACTTCACCTTGGAGGCACGATTTGGTACTTTTATGATTATGTATTGGTTATTGTGCCATGGGGATTGACCAAGGAGGGATAAAATTACCCCTTGGACCAACCATGAGCGTCTTATGATATTTTGTCATCATGATTTGGTGGGATTCCCCTCTCCTAGGGCGACTTTGTCCACTTATGTTATATTTTATGTGTGATCCATGTATTATGTTGTTGAGCTCATCTCAACCATTGATTAGACATTTGTATCTTTTAATCTTAGCCACTCATTCAAAAAGTGGTTAGGGTTTTGGTGCCTCTCCTTCCTATTTAAAGGAGAGAGCTTCTCATTGTAAAGGGACTTTTGGCTCTGGATTACTGGAATAGAAAATTATTATTGCATCTATCTCCAATGTTGTGGTGAATGTTTTTGGTGTTCGTTCGTTGGTTCTTCCTTTGCACTGAGTTATTGGAGATCTTGTTTGCCATATCTATTGTACCACGATTTTGCATCTACAGGTGGAGGCCGATTTGCTTGGAGGAGGAGGTATTGGTAGGGGAAGACTCTCCCTACTTCTTCTTTGGAGCTCTTCGTTGGTAACAGGGAGTATTACTGTCCCAGGACCTTCTATTTCATGTTACTATTTGCATTTCTCTTGTATTTCTTCCATACTTGATCTTACTGATTGAATTTCATTCCTTGGTTTGACAGGTAGAGGAAGGCGCACTTGTGGACTAGGGCATCAACTTGGCAAGCAAATCAACAATCTCTCATTTGATCTCTGCGGGAATCTTCCTCAACATCAAGGCATCTCAACCACATCATTCAGGTATGATCTCAAGGTAAGTTCTATCTCCATAGTCTATCCAATTGTCAAAAACTCTTAAAACCCTAATTAATTAAAACCCCAAATTTTACATTTTCTTAGATCTACTGAGATCTAGTGGGTTGTTGGGCATGATATTTAAAACCCACCTCTATAGCATCCACGGCATCCCGGATCTATAGTTTGGTGAGGATTGGCTTCCATTTGACCCCTCTCCCAAGCCAACCTAGCTTCTCCCAAGGAAGGCGCACTTCACCATTTGAGCAGGTTGACCTAGATCTAAGCGATGGGTGTTTGAGATTCCACTTGATTTGACATCTACACATCAAACAACATACACCCAGGTTGTCCCTTTCTTGAAATTCACCTTGTGGGCCCCATTCCACATTTTAAGGGATTTTATCCCCATTTTGGACCACTTGGAACACTTAAACTCAGATCTACAAAGATCTAACCGGTGGATTGCCACGAAATTATAGATCCATACCCCTACTTGACTGATCTACCCGGATCTATGCCATCCGACATGATTTGACCCACCTAAACCCTGATTGAAGCCTCCTTAGGGAAAGTCGCACCACCTTGGAGAAGTGAGTTCACTCACTTCGAGGAACTGGGTACTTGAGATTTTTGGAGATCTAAAACCGGAATAATTCAAAACCTAGGTCTAGACTGTCACTTTGCCAAATCTTGCCTTGGGGACTACATTCCTTGATTTAAGGGATTATGGTCCACTTGGGTCAAACCTAGATCTAGACACATTTAAACATCAAGACCTATACTGTCCACCTATCTCATGTTGTAGGAGTCCTAAACCAAAAGTCAACCCTACTTTGACTCCACTCCCCAATTCCCAAGGCACTGGTTTATCTCCAAGACAACCCAACTCTCCTAGATTGTTGGATTGATTTGTGGTTTGACTTTTGCATGGTGAACTCTACCTTTGAAGATATCATAGACCATGGTCAAGATTGTCTCTTGTACTAGTTAGCCCCAATCTGACCCCTAAACAACCCTGCATTGGACACGTTTCCCAAGGCAGTGGATCTTTTGGCATTGACCTAGTACACTACCCCTAGATCTCACTTCAAACATCATAAGTCACTTTTACTTCAACTATGAACCAAAGCCATATCTATTGAATCCCTCACTTGGCTTGTGACTTCAACCTATAAGGTCTAGGATTAACCATACACCTAACTTCAACTAGAAGTACCCTGATTTGGTGTCTTGGTTTTGATCTCTCCTGTCGGGAGTAGATCGGGTCTCCCCCTTTGTTGTCTGGGCTAGATAACATAAAGTGAAGGTTGCCTCGACTGGCGTGACAACCATATATTGGAGGTCGAGGTGATCGTGGTTGCACCTTTTGAGTTGCCCTTCCCTATTGCCATCCATGACTGGATCCATCCATAGGGGTAACTACATCTTAGGTGATAACAGTCTCCAAGTGAGTTATGGACTAAATTGGAGAGTATTTTTGGCAAACAAGATGGGCTAAGAGGCCATATTCTTGAAAATGAATTGGTTGCCCTACAACTTAGCAATTTCGAGAGAATTCAAGCATTCTTCTCAAAATTTAAGAATTTGGTTTTACAATGCAAGCATTGTGGCATCACTAAAAGTGATGAGCAATTGGTGCTCTCCATTTTGAGAAAACTTGGATCTCAATTGTCTATCTTTGTATCTACTTTCCATTCTGGGTGAATGTCAATCCCTGGATGGAAGTTTACTACCTTAGAAGTCTTCATTCAAGCCCTCATTCAAGAAGAGGACAAATTGTTTCAAATGGGTGCCATAAACACCTCCAAAGATCTAGCTCTTCTAGCTGGTGAAGCAAGTGGAGCGAATGCAAAAGAGAGGCAAAAATACAAAGACAAGAAGCCATCAAAATCCAAGAATGACAAACAAAAGAGACCAAATTGTTCCTACTGCAAAAGAGGAAACCATCCTGAGAAAGCTTGCATGCACAAGAAAATTGATCATCTAACCAAGCTTCTTGAACAAAACAAAATTGTTGTTCCAAAAGAAGCAAAGATGTATGATTTTGGAAGTGGATCTGATAATTGCCATGCATTGATGGTTGGTTTTTCAAAGTCAAAAGCCCTCCTCATAGATTCTGGAGCTTCCAACCACATGGTTGCCTCTGAAGAATCCTTTTCCTCTTTGGATCTCCAAGATGGGCCTACCATTCACATGGGAGACAACTCTCAGATTTCTGCCAAAGGATTGGGTACAGTTCATATGGAGCATGGTAAGTTCAAAAATGTTTTATTTGTTCCTTCTCTAATAGCTAATTTGTTGTCAGTATATCAAATGACTCATACAGGATCACCAAAGTAAGTAATTTTTGGTCCAAACATAGTAGAGATTACATAAATCTCCACTGGAAAGGTTATAGCGAATGGGATTGCTAATCATGCCTCAAAGGCATATGAGTTATCACTCTTCATGCCTTTCTCTCCAACTATTCCTTCAGATTCTGATGAAGATCACAATGACTCCTCTTCTAATGAAGAAGAAGATCAAGATTTTGATGTTGAGATCATGGTTCAAGAAGATTCAGATCCAGAACCAACACCTATTCTCAGTCCAGATTCAAGGTCAATATGGGCTCACACAGTCCTTGCTACTACTGAGAACACAGTTGATGACTTATATGTTCACAGAACTACTAGACTTCAACATCATGCCAACCTTGCATTATGCCATCCACCTCTCCATGAGAGATGTCGCATGATGATGGGGTTCTCTCTTCCATCTCTTGGAAAGAATCCTCATGTTCCATTCGCTCCAGTTACAGAAAGAGTTCCTGAAAGACTTGCTTCGTCCAACACATTCTCTACACAGTGGGAGGCATATCAAGAGACCAGATCCAGATCTAGCTCCTACTTTGGTTTCCTACAGGGGATCAGCTTGCCAAGTCTTTTGCAAAAGTTTTCATTGATGAAAGCTTCTTTTTTTTTGCATAGTATGATGGTTCTTTGAGTTATTAACTGTTCTTTTGAGGGGGGGTATTTTTCCCATGAGGTTTTCCCCATTTCCTCGGTTTATGGACAATTCTTTATTTCTTCTATCATTTATTTGATTATATGGGTGACCTTTCATCCTAGTTACCAGGGCCCAGGATGGATTAAGGGGGGGTGTTAGGATATTCCTATACTCCATCCTTATCCTTCTAGCATTTCTGTCATTTTCATTTTCAGTCATGCATGGAAAATTAGGTTTTGCATGCATTTTGCATGCATCCTAGTCATCAGTACCGACACTTAGCCCTCAGTAAACTAGCCCCCGGAGCTTCCTTCAGATCAGTTTTAGCTCTCCTAGAGCTTACTGCGCCCTCCTTTCACCTACTACATGAGAAGGGCGCCTTTCTTCACCTACCAGTCCAGTTTAGTTCAATTATCTTCAGTTCTTTCCTTGATTTAAGGATTAACTGACTCCTAACTGACCTTATCACTCCGATGGACCTCCAGTGTGACTAGGTAGCCTATTCTGACTCCAGTTAGTTCCATCTGCGCCCTCCATTGAGCCTCCTTCACTACATTAGTGCTTCCATGTGCTAGTTACACCAACCACACTCAGTTAGACTCAGTTTGACTCCCAGTTGACCATTACTTGTGCATTGATGACTTCACTGATGAGAAGGTGGACTCCTAGTTATGCTTTGATGACTCTCCACTGATTATGGATCTGTGCATGAAGGCTAATTCGAATTACACCTAGTGAATTCGAATCCTCATCCTCAGCATTGTATATTTACCAATTTACTATTCAGATTTATGTAATATGTGTAATTATTCTGCCTCTACCAAAGCTCCTTTGGATCTATGTTCTATTGCTTCTCTCTTCTTCTATTATTCCTAAATTCTTTAATTGTGAGGTTTACATAATCTCTTTGGATCTTATGTGGGCATTTTCACATAATATAATGTAAAATTTACGTTCACATAATTGACTACTAATTTGGGATTTATTACATATTTTTCATTGGACGAGAATTGGGATGCGAGGTTTTTTTTTTTGCAAGTTTCTTTCATATTATTGTTTCCTTGCTAATGAGGAGATCAAGAGGAGGGGATTTTGACGGAAGCGAATGGTTGTAAGTATGGGGGGAGGGATGACCCCTTCCTTTGGGATATCATCTGGATGTATTCAGATTGGGAGTGTCCAAGTTCCAATGGATGAGATGGGAAGAGAGGGTTGGGGGCAGAAGAATATGTCTTAGGATCAAGGTGGAAGGGGAAGGCACCCGGGCCTCCCCATATCAAATCATATTCCTACTATATAAATCAGATTGGATAATCTCCAGGATCGCATCCAGTATATGAAGGACCACGCATTGATTGGTAAAGGTTAGCCCCCTCTGAAAAGGCCCTGATCTATTAGATCAATTCAACCTGGAAACCCAAGGGCCACTATGATCTCCATCTGGGGTCCAAGGGTTTTTTTACTGTGACGTTTATAACTCTTGAGGGTCACAATAGGGAGATAGACGGATGCGCCTATTTCTTTTATTTGATAGGTCTGTTTCTCAAGCCATGGAAGGAGCGGTTATGTCCTGAGAAAGAGGATCTCAGAATTGCTCCTGTTTGATCAGAGTATACTATCTTCTAGGGGAATATTGGGAGCCTGAGATCCTGTAAGATATTGGTAACACGCTTGAATCATTCATTAAAATCTTGGAATAGATGAAAGAAAAGCGTTATACCTCTTACGCACGTATATCTGTGTATATGGACATCACGAACGATCTTCCTGAAGCTATAGATCTCACTTGGGAAGACGAGGATTGGAGGCAGCCGTTGGATTATGAGCAGATCCCCTTAAGATGTCGTTGTTTCCATGTTTATGATCACCTCTTTCAGGATTGCCTGATGAACAAACCCCTGACCCCTCCTACGCCAAATACTGAGATTGCTGAAGAGGGTTTCTCTAGGAACCCTTCCAAGAAACAGGTTGGGCGAAAATAGGGGGCTCTAGATATTCATAAAAAATCCAAGATGTCGAATCAGTTCGAGATCCTCGGCTCTCAACATGATTCGAAATTGATGTAGGAGAGTCTGTAAATGGGTGTTGACCCTATGGCTCCTAGTAAAGATCAAGATGCTATGAGACCTGTGAAAAATAGTAGGGGAGAATGGAAACAAGATGAGTCACCCACTAGAAAGGGGATGGAAGTGGGGGAGAAGGGACCCCCCTAAGTCTTGCAGCAGATGGAGGAAGAAGCGAAAGACATGGACATTGGAGAGCTATATTTGGATAGTATCGAAAATGCTTGCGAAGATAAAATAGACGATTATGTTCCCTATCATCAAATATCTCGTCTCCAAGAGGCTATTCTCAAGGCTCGAACTATGTCTCCCCTAGGGATTGAGCCTCTCTAGCATAAGGATAACAAGTGGAAGTATGAGGAACACGGGAAGAAACCAAGAAGAAAATCAAACAGGTAGAGGATCGCTGAGGTAGGCCTTAAGCTAATTGAGTTAGGTCAATACCCCACTATCTGGGCTACTCTAGGTCTTTAACCAAGTGGTTCATCAATTAATATCATAACCTGGAATATAAGCGGATCGAACAACCCTAAAAAAGTTTGAATATTAAGAAGATATATCAAGAAGGAAAACCTTGCCATTGTGTTTCTTGAAGAAACCAAATGCTCATAGTTTCAACTCAAGCATATTGGTAGGAAGGTTTGGAAGGGATGTGAAGCGTCAATAATCGACGCGACAGGTGGATTGGGGATCCTTTAGAACCCAACCCTGGTGGACCTGGGAAATTTTCTTGCAACCTCTCGATACTTATTAGCAGAATTTCAAGTATTTGGTATCCCAGTAAGGGGAGTGCTAACAAATGTTCATGGTCAAAACTCAACACAACTTAAGCTAGAGTTTCTGAACTCCCTTAGGATGTTGTATCGATGGATGTAAGGAAAAAATTAGATAGTGGGAGGATATTTTAACATGATAACCTCCCTATACGAGAAGAAAGGGGAAAAACGACACTTGAATGGAGAGTGTAGAAGGTTTGGGGAAATCATTGTTAATTTTTCGATAATTTCATTCCATTATCATTCGGGATCACTAAGAGAATAACATGTACATCATATCAACAACATATCAATCACAAACACAATAATGCAAGCACACAAGAGACACAGAGTTTCCTCGGGGAAAACCAAGAAGGTGAAAAACCCCGCAACTTCCTTAGAGATAGAATAAGCCCCAATACAAGATCACAAGGATCAAACCCAATAAGATGTCTCTAGAAGATACTCCTCCTCCTCCACATGTGTGCCACTTTCCCTCTTGGCTATGTGAGCTTGAGAAGTGAGTGAATGAATCAAATGAGAGACACAACCTATCTATTTATACATTAACTTGACCTGCCAATAAATCACTGGGGCCAACTTGCTACTCAAGTCTAATAACCCAACCACATGACCTAACCAGGGCCGACCCCACACTGGTGGTATAATAACCCATCAATACAAATGACGACACTTATAATGTAACTTGCGACACTTACAAATACAAATGACGACACTTTCAATCAGAGGAATATTACATCTCTGTTGGATATACAATAAAGTACAAATGTAATATACAAGTGAATATCTTCTGAAGTTACAAATACATCAACACTCCCTCTTAACTAGGAAGGTATTCTTCGTCACAGGTCATCAATACATATTGGCACAAGTCTTCAATTATAAAGCTGGATCATCATCACTAGATCACAGAGCATCATCATCATCATTGCTACTGTACTTGACATCTCGATCACTGGGCTATCTTAGAATTCTTCTTGTCATGGGAAGTTCTACATAGCTATCCCTTTTTCATGTTGGATATAGGCCTAGCTTCCTGTAGGTCTTCATCATCTCTGGCCATCTTGTGGAATACTCAGGACTGATTACGTGAGTCAACAAAACCTCGAAAGAGCATCCCAGGACTTTTACGATCACACAGCTCAACCTATCAAATCTCCCAGGACCTTTTACATGCCACTGCACAACCTGTCCATGGCCACAGAGTATCATCCTGATACTCATGATCATACTAATCATAACATCTCATCGTTCATGAAGCACAACCTAGATGCACATACACAACACTTACACCACCGACATGGCAGAACACATCTACCACCATTCGGGGAAGGCTCCAACCCTTACTTTTTCACCATGGGAGAACACATCTACACCTTTGTGAAAAATGGCTTTAGCCCTTACATCTTCACCATGGGAGAACACATCTACACCTTATGAAGAATGGCTCTGCAATTACATCACGATCTTGGGAGAACACATCTACACCTTTGTCAAAAAAGCTCGGCAATTACATCACGACCATGGGAGAACACATCTACACCATGTCTGAAAAGCCCATGTGCATCTGTGTCTTCGGAACTCATCACACATGATCCAACTGATCATGCGAAGCATCTACCTAATGCATATCATCACATATGATCATCCTGATCATCATCATAGCATCGTCCTGATGCATATCATCCAGAGTATCGTCCTAATACTCATCACACATGATCATCCTGATCATCGTCACTGCATCATCCTGATGCATGTCATCATAAATGATCCAACTGATCATACAAAGCATCCACTTGATGCATATACATATACATGATCCAACTAATCATACAAGGCATCCAACTAATGCATATACATATACATGATCCAACTGATGCATATACATATACATGATCCAACTGATCATACAAAGCATCCAACTGATGCATATACATATACATGATCCAACTGATCATATGAAGCATCCAACTGATGCATATAAATATACATGATCCAACTGATCATACAAATCATCCAACTGATGCATATACATATACATGATTCAACTAATCATACAAATCATCCCATTGATCATACAAAGCATCCAACTAATGCATATCCAAAGCAGTAACTGGAGCATCGTCCTAATGCTCATCACACAGCGCTTACATCCACAACCATGGGAAGGATCCTCCTCTCACCATGCTTGGAATGGCTCCTGCAAATGTGTCCCATCACTTCTTCCTCGAAGTATCTTTAATCTGAAGAATACCAAGCCTCTCTCTGAAGTACTCAAACTTCACTCTGGCTAGTGGTTTTGTCAACACATCTACAACCTACTCATCCGTCGCAATATACAGGAGCTTCACTGCTCCTCTCTGCACCATATCACTGATATAGTGATATTTGATCTCGATGTGCTTCGACCTGTCATGGAACACCGGGTTCTCATGAAACTTCTCACAACTCTGGTTGTTATAGAATATATAGGTAGCATCCAACGAGAGATCAAATAACTCAGATAGTAGCTTCCTCAGCCACACTGCCTCACAACTAGCTGAACAAGTTGTGACATACTCTGCTTCGGCTATACTCAGCGCTACGCAGGACTGCTTCCTACTAAACCAAGAGATCACAACCGATCCCATACTGAAGCAGCACCCAGAAGTGCTCTTCCTATCTGCAACAATGCCTTCCCAATCTGAATCAACATAACCCTCCAGATTAAACTTTTGATTCGCATCATACTTGAGCCCATAATTAATCGTACCCTTCAGGTACCTCAGAATATGCTTTACAACAACCAGGTGAACACCTCTAAGATCCGTCAGGAACTGACTCAATGTGTTCACTGCAAAGCAAATATATGGTCTTGTGTTCATAAGGTAAATAAAGGACCTAGTCATCTGACAATACACCGTGAGATCAACCGACTTAGATGACGCATCACATAGAAGCTTCAGGTTCGATTCCATAGGTGTGGCCATGGCCTTGCAATCCATCATCTTGAACCTCTTCAGAATCTCTACTGCATAATTCCCTTGTCCGAGGAAGATCCCATCTGCACTCTACCACACCTCCATGCCTAGAAAGTAGTGCATCATCCCCAAGTTCTTCATCTTGAACTCAACATCATGCTTCCTCTTTGTGTCGGCAATCAATCTAATCTCACCTATAACAAATAGGTCATCCACATACAACAATAGTATCACTGGATTGCCTTCCTCAACCTTGTAGTAAAGGTTGGAATCCGCTTTACTCTTGGTAAAGACCAAATTGGATAGAAAGTTGTCTATCCTACCATGCCAAGTCCTAGGATCTTGCTTCAAGCCATACAAGGCTTTCTTCAACCTGCACACATATGACTCCCTGTTATGTGTCTCAAAACCGAGTGGCTGCTCCACATACACCTCCTCTTCGACTACACCATTCAAGAAAGCTATCTTGACATCCATCTGGTGTATCTTCCACTTCATCACTGCAAACAGAGCAAGTACTGTTCAGATGGAAGTGTATCTGGATACAGGAGCAAAATTCTCTTCATAATCTATCCCCTCTTTCTGGGAGAAGCCACGAGCTACAAACCTTGCCTTGTATTTCTCTATGCTACTTGTTATCACATATATAGTAGCCGGGCTACCATACATTATTTTTCTCATTCCAGTACACTATTCAGCCAGTTCCCTTGCATTTGAGATGCCGAGATGAGCATTTATATTGGATCACTATCAGATTGTGGACAGCAGTTATATTCCCCATGCCATGACTGAGTTTCAGGACACTCAGAGAGATGCCCGATATAGCCATTATGCCATTGGTACTTAGCAGACAGTAGTGCCCAGAGTTACAGCAGCAGTCTCAGAGGACAGATGATGGTACAGGTTGATGAGCTTTCAGGTATATGACTCAGCAGGTATATCATGGTATTATGGTTAGATTGCTTTTATACTTATTCTTATAGCATGTCTTAGCACTTAGTGTCATGATCTGGCGATCATATAGATATTTGGACCTGGTTGACCTATTATATATATATTACTGTCCCTACTCAGACTTAGAAGTTCACTATTCATACTCATTGGTACATACCCTCCTTAGGGAGAATAGAGGTGATCATTACACCATACTATGGCTTGCTAGTGTTGGCTTCATCTTTTCATTGTCTTCATCCATCCGTGGCCTACCTTTTAGATTATTACCCTGATTTGCTACTTGACTAGTGACATGGAGGACCTTTCCCCACTGTAGCCTCTGTATTGGATGAGCTTCCCTGTTTATTGTGTCTCGGCTCTGAGTTGGTGACAAAACTTACCTATGGTGAGTTGGAGTTCCTTGAGAATTCCCCCTAGTCACTAAAGTTGTGTTGGCTAAACCTGAAACTTTTAGTGCTGCCATCAATACAAAATCTGGAAAAATCAAATGCTATATCTTGTATATGAAAGAAATGCCAAATGAAAATGGCCATGAAAAATAAAATGTTATATCTTTTGGAAAAATAAATACCTAGGTAAACAAGTTGTCCATGACACACCTAGAAGTGCTCAGGTAAACAAGTGCCTTAAAAACACACCTGCAGCAGAAAGCCTAAAAATAAATGAAAATCTATGCAATGTGTTTGTAAACACACATAGATCAAGGCTATGGAAACCTCAGGCCCAAAAAGCAATGGAACTTAAATGTTATATCTAAACAATTGCTGGCCTTGTTTGTATTATGGATTGTGCGCATCTGTGAAGGTGAATAAACCCTCTTTAAACAACTCATCCATTTGTGAGACACCGCCATTCCCTGTGTTATTACTCATTCAGTATATACTATGGTGTGTATTCCCTTTCCCTTGCCAAAGTGTCACAGAGTCAAGTTAGTCAAGTCATCCCTTAGCCTAGCCATTTATTTCAACCTTCACCCTTCACTAGCAAATTGATCACAACTATGAAGTGAGTATGGTCCTGAAAGTCTAGTCTGAGTAATAATAATAATTAACGACACTATATATTTGGATTTAGATCACCAGTCATGATTACTCTGTGTTATAGAAGCTATTTGAATAAATTGTAAAGCATGTATTAACCTTGACACCTTGCAGCAGCTATGGATGATAGTCTGAGTTGTATTTGGTCTTGGTTAGACCTAGTTTGACCATGGAGGACCATGGGACATGAGATGTTGGACCTTATGATGATATGGATAGATGATATATGGTCCATGTACACATACAGGATGATTCTATGCAGCAGCTACAGCGTTATGATGATGATTCTTGGGATACAGCAGTGTTTGGTCATTTACAGATCATTATTATTGGCCTTGTTCCGGTACATTGGATATTTATTTTGATCATGCAGAGATTCATATGGTGTATGAGTACACATCTTGGATGGATTTGGACCTTCTGAGTCCAATGGGACAGTTTGTTTTCAGTTCCGGGCACTTACAGTGATGATTTAGCCTCAGTAGGCTGTCCTAGTGCAGTTTTGGTCTATTGGAGGCCCTGTCGGAGCAGAGATGACTTTTATCCGGTTGACCTAGGGCGCTGATGATGGAGGGGGTGGTCCAGCCACTTGTTTTTACCATATTACCCCCCTCCCGGACACATTGGTACCCTCACCTTGACAGCGCCATCAGTCCAGGAGGCAGTTTGGGCAGTTTCACGTTTCCCGAGGCATTTCAGGATTGGTAGAAATGGCTATTGAGGAAATCGATTTGGGCTACTGAGGCAAAGTTATGGCATGGGATGATCAGTGATGATAGATCGGGACCTTCCACACCTCCTCCAGCAGTTTCAGCTTCATCGGGGCCCGCATCCATCACTTATGGCACTTTCTGTGGATTTTTGGGGTCTTTTGAGGACCACGACTTCACCTTGGAGGCACGATTTGGTATATTCATGACTATTTATTGGTTATTGTGCCATGGGGATTGACCAAGGAGGGATAAAATTACCCCTTGGACCCACCATGAGCCTCTTATGATATTTTGTCATCATGATTTGGTGGGATTCCCCTCTCCTAGGGCGACTTTGTCCACTTATGTTATATTTTATGTGTGATCCATGTATTATGTTGTTGAGCTCATCTCAACCATTGATTAGACATTTGTATCTTTTAATCTTAGCCACTCATTCAAAAAGTGGTTAGGGTTTTGGTGCCTCTCCTTCCTATTTAAAGGAGAGAGCTTCTCATTGTAAAGGGACTTTTGGCTCTGGATTATTGGAATAGAAAATTATTATTGCATCTATCTCCAGTGTTGTGGTGAATGTTTTTGGTGTTCGTTCGTTGGTTCTTCCTTTGCACTGAGTTATTGGAGATCTTGTTTGCCATATCTTTTGTACCACGATTTTGCATCTACAGGTGGAGGCCGATTTGCTTGGAGGAGGAGGTATTGGTAGGGGAAGACTCTCCCTACTTCTTCTTTGGAGCTCTTCGTTGGTAACAGGGAGTATTACTGTCCCAGGACCTTCTATTTCATGTTACTATTTGCATTTCTCTTGTATTTCTTCCATACTTGATCTTACTGATTGAATCTTCATTCCTTGGTTTGACAGGTAGAGGAAGGCGCACTTGTGGGCTAGGGCATCAAATTGGCAAGCAAATCAACAATCTCTCATTTGATCTCCGCGGGAATCTTCCTCAACATCAAGGCATCTCATCCACATCACTCAGGTATGATCTCAAGGTAAGTTCTATCTCCATGATCTATCCAATTGTCCAAAACATCTTAAAACCCTAATTAATCAAAACCCCATTTTTACTTTTTCTCAGATCTACTTAGATCTAGTGGGTTATTGGGCATAATATTGAAAACCCACCTCTATAGCATCCACGGAATCCCGGATCTATAGTTTGGTGAGGATTGGCTTCCGTTTGACCCCTCTCCCATGCCAACTTAGCTTCTCCCAAGCAAGGCGCACTTCACTAGTTGAGCAAGTTGACCTAGATCTAGGTGGTGGGTGTTTGAGATTCCACTTGATTTGACATCTACACATCCAATAACACACACCCAGGTTGTTACTTTTCTGAAATTTACCTTGTGGGCCCTATTCCACATTTTAAGGGATTTAATCCCCATTTTGGACCACTTGGAAAACTTAAACTCAGATCTACTAAGATCTAACCGTTGGATTACCACGAAATTACAGATCCATACTCCTACTTGACCGATCTACCCGGATCTAAAGTTTGGATGCCATCCGACTTGTTTTGACCCACCTAACCCCACTTTTTAGCCTCCTTGGGTAAAGTCGCACCACCTTGGAGAAGTGAGTTGACTCACTTCCAGGAACTGGGTACTTGAGATTTTTGGAGATTTGAAACCGGAATAATTCAAAACCTAGGTCTAGACTATCACTTTGTCAAATCTTGCCTTGGGGATTGCATTCCTTGTTTTAAGGGATTGTGGTCCACTTTGGTCAAACCTAGATCTAGACACATTCATCCATCAAGACCTCTATTGCCCACTTGTTCCAAGTACTAGGAGTCCTAAACCACAAGTCAACCCTACTTTGACTCCACTTCCCAATTCCCAAGGCACTGGTTTCTCTCCAAGTTAGTTCAACCTTCCTAGATTGTTGGATTGACTTGTGGATTGACCTATGCATGGTGAACTAAACCCTTGATGCTATCATGTATCATGGTCAAGCTTGTCATCCGTACTAGTTAGCCCCAATACAAACCTTAACTTCCCTGCATTGGACACAGTTCCCAAGGCAGTGGACTTTCCAACATTGAACTAGTACACTAGCCCTAGATCTCACTTCAAACACTATAAGTCACTATTACATCAACTACGAACCAAAGCTATACCTATTGAACCCCTTCACCTGGCTTGTGACTTCATCCTTAGGTCTAGGATAAACCATACACCTAACCTCACTTAGAAATACCCTGATTTGGTGTCTTGGTTTTGATCTCTCCTATCGGGAGTAGATCGGGTCTCCCCCTTTGTTGTCTGGGCTAGATAACATAAAGCGAAGGTTGCCTCGACTGGCGTGACAACCATATACATATTGGAGGTCGAGGTGATCGTGGTTGCACCTTTCAAGTTGCCCTTCCCTATTGCCATCCATGACTGGATCCATCCATAGGGGTAACTACAGTTTAGGTGATAACATTTTGGCGCCATTGCCGGGGAGGCAATAGCTTGCCCTAGTCCTTCCCGCATATATAAACGACACATATCTTGGTAGAAGAGTTAAATCTACCTGGCGACTCCCAATCGTGACTCCGCTGAGGAGCGAGCTCATTTACATCCTTACAACACAAGAAGTAAAGTAAACTTAGATCAAGTTGAAGGAACCCCAATCACCTATCGTAAAAGAGATCCTAAAGCACAACCATCAAACTTCCTTTGGAAATTGGTTAACGATTCCCCAAACAGAACTTTAGGATCCCCTTTGATCAAGTCGGTTCCTCCCTCATCTCCTAGTTCAAACTTAAACACAAACTTACCAAATCCAATGGCCGGAACAAACCCGGGAAACCAGAATGTTCCTCCACCACAAGTTCCTAGGATTTTTGGAAGAAAGGCAAAACCATCTCCTTTAGACTTTTCCCAAATCCAGGGTGCACCCCATGACATGCCTGAGAAGTATTTTGAAAAGGTTCCCAGATTTGATGGAGTATCCTCTATATCAATTGAAGACCACATTGATAAAGTATGGGAACACATGGAAGCATATGAAGCATCTGAGGAAGATGTGTTCATGAGGGGTCTCCTGGCATCCTTGGAAGGAGATGTTAGGAAGTGGTTTGACAGGTTGCCTGCCTCATCCATTGATGGGTATGATAACTTTGTCAACAAGCTAAACAGTGAGTGGTCCCGAAAGTTAGATGGGAAATTTCTCTTACACCAACTTTTTGACATCAAGAAAAGAGAAAATGAAACAGTCCATGAGTTTAACATAAGATTTGACAAGACTGTAGCTGTTATCCCTGAAGAAATTAGACCAAAAGATCAAGCAGTTGTTATTCACTACTTGAATGCTTTTGAGGGATGGGTTGGTTATCAGCTAAAGGATAAAAACCCAAATGACTTAAAGACCGCTCAATCAAATGCTAAAATGGCTGAACAAAATGTAGCATCCATGGGGAAACAAAACTTTTTCGATCAATTCACCCCATCCACTTCTAGATCTGACCCTAGACTTCGAAAACCAAAGGAACCTGTGAGTGTGCCAAAGGAATCCAAGGACACTTTAGAGGTCATGCAAGAAATGATGAAACAATTAACTGTCCTGACTAAGAATGTGGCAAGTTTGAATGACCCTGAGAGACATAGAAATCCTTATGGCCCTAAACCTTACTGGAATAATAATAGAAGGCCTGATGGGGATAGGGATAGGCGACGACCTGAGTATCCAGAAAACTCTGAAAAGAAGGAAGTCAATTGGTGTGATGAAGAAGAAGAGATACCCTCTGACACCATTGACCATGATGACCAACCAGAAAACATCAACTTTATAAATGACTTATCTTATGATGAAGACTTTGGAAGAATCCTTTTAGAAGAAGATCCATGGGAGCAAGAAGATGATATTATTGAAGAACCTAGCTCCTCATGTCATACCTTAGAACTTCCAAAACCTAAAGAGCAACCAAAGTATCAAATCTACAAACGAGGAAGTACTTCCCAACCTTCTTTCCTTGATAAACATAAAAAGATTGATGAAGATAAAAAGGAAGAAGAAAATCTTGCCATAGATGATTATGATCTTAAGATTGATATGAAGAAAGAGCTAAGCAAGATAATGTGTAACATCCCTGTCACTGAGTTAATGAAGGTGCCCTCTGTTAGATGCCAAGTAGAGGATTTTTTCAATGGTATTGGCCAAGAGAAAACTCCCGAACCAATCCTAGAGTCATGTCACATCCAAAAGCTTAGTGGAACACAACCTAGTGAAACAGAGAAGGATCCACCAATAAACATCCATTCAGCCATTTATGAAAGAAAGAGCGGTGGTCACTCCCCCTTTTACCTTACCTTACACATTCAAAACATGCTCCTTCATAACTGTATGTTGGATTCTGGAGCAGCAATGAATGTTATGCCTTTACAAGTCATGAAGGAAATGGGACTTGAAGTGACTAGGCCCTATGGAAATGTCTGTGGTATAGATTCCCGACGAGTGCCATCTTATGGTTTGATCAAAAACCTTAGAGCTGATCTTTTCGCATGTTCAGACATTTCTACCATGATGGATGTAGTAGTCATTGATTTGCCCCCAGCATATGGAATGCTTTTATCTAGAAAATGGGCAGCTGGTCTAGGTGGATGCCTTATGATGGATTTATCATTTATTTGTGTTCCCAACCCTGATGGAGCTTTGATTCGGGTTAACAGAGAACCTTGTTATAATGAGCATGTTGAGTCTTTTGATGAAGGGTTAAAAAACACATACGGGGATGAATTGTTAAATAATGCCAAAACTAACCTTGTTGAAGATGAGGATGAATTATATGAAGTTGATCGAAATATGTGTATGGTCATGGAAGATTCCGATTCTTTTTGGGAAGACAAGCAAATGATTGAAATAATTAGAAATGATTTTGTTGAGGAAATAGATGAATTAAGAGGACATGAAAATCAACCCCAAGATCACGAACAAAACAATGAAACCATTCAAGAACCTGCTATAGAAAATCACACATTTGAAGGGGTTGAGGATGGCATAAGAAATCTAGGGAGAGATGAGAGTTTGATTGATGATCAAAGCATAGAACAAATTCCCCCAATAGTAAACCTTCATGAACAAACACACAATGAGGAGAACATTGAAAACCCAATACATGAAGATGAGTTTGATGATATTAGGAGGGGAGAAAGAATTCCTTTCACTGTTAGGGAGTGGTTCGCCTTGACCGATCACAATAGAGAGAGAGAAAGACAAGGGCTTGCACCTATTTACCCATGGGAAAACAATCTTGCAAACTCTACTAGGGTTGGAACAAATGAAGAGCCTGAAGCCACTTATTATTCCGATACAGAAGATTCTTTATCGCATTTATCTCTAGAAGACGGTAGCCTTATTCAAGTCCATGATAACTCTCTAGGTTGGGAAGAGGATGCCCTAATAAGTGATGCTCCTGAAGGGGACTATAATTTAAATAACCTTGCTATTTTTCAAACCCCTTCAGCGCCCCAAAGCCATGCTTTATCTACATATCCGCATATCCCTAGTTTCCTCTTACCATCTGAGTCATCTAGTCAGCATACTCATGATCTTTCTCACATTCCTACTTCCTCCACATTTCATCCTGAGTCATTTTCTCCCAGACTGGAAAACATGGTCATTCCTGTTCCTTCAGGGGAAGGTTCTAGCCATAACACTGTCATATTTAGAGAGCCACCTCCCTTGGAAGAACATAGAGACTTCTTGACCGTAGGTGAGGTTGTTAAAAGAATCGTGTCTCCCCATGGGGAAGAGCCAAATGAGGAAATCCAAGAAACAAGAAGGGAAGTTAGGGAAATCCTTGTTGGCACAGTTGCTATTTCCTTAGATGGTGGTCCACCCAGAATTGATGCAGTTCCTTCTAGAAGAAACTCGAGGATTGTCACACCTCAACCACAAAACCCTGCTGAAATCCATCCCATGCCTATTCGTAACATTGGAGTTATTCCTGAGTCAGTCAATAGAAATAATTTTCATACAGGAAGTCAAGTCATCATTCCCAACCATTTATTGCATATAAGATCGGGACAAGCTGATGACTTATGGGTTGGACCTTTCACAGTAGAGCGATGCATTGATGGCATGTGCTTTCTGACCACTGGTAGTGGACGACGTATTTTATATCCTGTCCATCAAAGGGACCTGAGGGATCACATCCCTGATCCCACATAGTTGGGATCTCTCCGCTTGCATTGCCTGGTAGATTAGGGTAGGTAGGAAACCAAATAAGCCTACTTAGGCAGTAGTTAGTCTTTTCAGCCATTGAGTCTGGCGCCTTCTTAGTCTCTAAGCTCCTTTGTAAGCTCCTAGTTTAACTGAGTACCTGTCACTTTTTCTTTTCCTGCACAATAAATTTCAAATTTTGCAAATTATGTTAGTAGTTTAATTTACTTTCTGCATTTATATTTTATGCATTTATATTTCTGACATAGAGTAGATTTTATTTCAGTTGATTTTATATTTTTCCCACACATGCGGCATGAGGTATTTTGTTTAGATGTTTGTGAATGCAGAAAATAGGTTGCAAGAATAAAAGCTGGAAATGAAATGGTAGAGTGCTGGATCGTGGATTCGAGTAGCAGAGTTCAAGGACCAGAGATTCTGAGGTTCTCAAGCGCTCATTTCAGCAGAGCACTTGTCCCAGCCGGAGCCAGATGTTATCACATATATAGTAGCCGGGCTACCATACATTATTTTTCTCATTCCAGTACACTATTCAGCCAGTTCCCTTGCATTTGAGATGCCGAGATGAGCATTTATATTGGATCACTATCAGATTGTGGACAGCAGTTATATTCCCCATGCCATGACTGAGTTTCAGGACACTCAGAGAGATGCCCGATATAGCCATTATGCCATTGGTACTTAGCAGACAGTAGTGCCCAGAGTTACAGCAGCAGTCTCAGAGGACAGATGATGGTACAGGTTGATGAGCTTTCAGGTATATGACTCAGCAGGTATATCATGGTATTATGGTTAGATTGCTTTTATACTTATTCTTATAGCATGTCTTAGCACTTAGTGTCATGATCTGGCGATCATATAGATATTTGGACCTGGTTGACCTATTATATATATATTACTGTCCCTACTCAGACTTAGAAGTTCACTATTCATACTCATTGGTACATACCCTCCTTAGGGAGAATAGAGGTGATCATTACACCATACTATGGCTTGCTAGTGTTGGCTTCATCTTTTCATTGTCTTCATCCATCCGTGGCCTACCTTTTAGATTATTACCCTGATTTGCTACTTGACTAGTGACATGGAGGACCTTTCCCCACTGTAGCCTCTGTATTGGATGAGCTTCCCTGTTTATTGTGTCTCGGCTCTGAGTTGGTGACAAAACTTACCTATGGTGAGTTGGAGTTCCTTGAGAATTCCCCCTAGTCACTAAAGTTGTGTTGGCTAAACCTGAAACTTTTAGTGCTGCCATCAATACAAAATCTGGAAAAATCAAATGCTATATCTTGTATATGAAAGAAATGCCAAATGAAAATGGCCATGAAAAATAAAATGTTATATCTTTTGGAAAAATAAATACCTAGGTAAACAAGTTGTCCATGACACACCTAGAAGTGCTCAGGTAAACAAGTGCCTTAAAAACACACCTGCAGCAGAAAGCCTAAAAATAAATGAAAATCTATGCAATGTGTTTGTAAACACACATAGATCAAGGCTATGGAAACCTCAGGCCCAAAAAGCAATGGAACTTAAATGTTATATCTAAACAATTGCTGGCCTTGTTTGTATTATGGATTGTGCGCATCTGTGAAGGTGAATAAACCCTCTTTAAACAACTCATCCATTTGTGAGACACCGCCATTCCCTGTGTTATTACTCATTCAGTATATACTATGGTGTGTATTCCCTTTCCCTTGCCAAAGTGTCACAGAGTCAAGTTAGTCAAGTCATCCCTTAGCCTAGCCATTTATTTCAACCTTCACCCTTCACTAGCAAATTGATCACAACTATGAAGTGAGTATGGTCCTGAAAGTCTAGTCTGAGTAATAATAATAATTAACGACACTATATATTTGGATTTAGATCGCCAGTCATGATTACTCTGTGTTATAGAAGCTATTTGAATAAATTGTAAAGCATGTATTAACCTTGACACCTTGCAGCAGCTATGGATGATAGTCTGAGTTGTATTTGGTCTTGGTTAGACCTAGTTTGACCATGGAGGACCATGGGACATGAGATGTTGGACCTTATGATGATATGGATAGATGATATATGGTCCATGTACACATACAGGATGATTCTATGCAGCAGCTACAGGGTTATGATGATGATTCTTGGGATACAGCAGTGTTTGGTCATTTACAGATCATTATTATTGGCCTTGTTCCGGTACATTGGATATTTATTTTGATCATGCAGAGATTCATATGGTGTATGAGTACACATC
The DNA here is from genome assembly GCA_027924585.1 of Larix kaempferi. Lineage (NCBI taxonomy): Eukaryota > Viridiplantae > Streptophyta > Pinopsida > Pinales > Pinaceae > Larix > Larix kaempferi. The sequence continues at coordinate 4,020,781 of BSBM01001331.1, read as the reverse complement.
TTGGATGGATTTGGACCTTCTGAGTCCAATGGGACAGTTTGTTTTCAGTTCCGGGCACTTACAGTGATGATTTAGCCTCAGTAGGCTGTCCTAGTGCAGTTTTGGTCTATTGGAGGCCCTGTCGGAGCAGAGATGACTTTTATCCGGTTGACCTAGGGCGCTGATGATGGAGGGGGTGGTCCAGCCACTTGTTTTTACCATATTACCCCCCTCCCGGACACATTGGTACCCTCACCTTGACAGCGCCATCACTCCAGGAGGCAGTTTGGGCAGTTTCACGTTTCCCGAGGCATTTCAGGATTGGTAGAAATGGCTATTGAGGAAATCGATTTGGGCTACTGAGGAAAAGTTATGGCATGGGATGATTAATGATGATAGATCGGGACCTTCCACACCTCCTCCAGCAGTTTCAGCTTCATCGGGGCCCGCATCCATCACTTATGGCACTTTCTGTGGATTTTTGGGGTCTTTTGAGGACCACGACTTCACCTTGGAGGCACGATTTGGTATATTCATGATTATTTATTGGTTATTGTGCCATGGGGATTGACCAAGGAGGGATAAAATTACCCCTTGGACCCACCATGAGCCTCTTATGATATTTTGTCATCATGATTTGGTGGGATTCCCCTCTCCTAGGGCGACTTTGTCCACTTATGTTATATTTTATGTGTGATCCATGTATTATGTTGTTGAGCTCATCTCAACCATTGATTAGACATTTGTATCTTTTAATCTTAGCCACTCATTCAAAAAGTGGTTAGGGTTTTGGTGCCTCTCCTTCCTATTTAAAGGAGAGAGCTTCTCATTGTAAAGGGACTTTTGGCTCTGGATTATTGGAATAGAAAATTATTATTGCATCTATCTCCAGTGTTGTGGTGAATGTTTTTGGTGTTCGTTCGTTGGTTCTTCCTTTGCACTGAGTTATTGGAGATCTTGTTTGCCATATCTTTTGTACCACGATTTTGCATCTACAGGTGGAGGCCGATTTGCTTGGAGGAGGAGGTATTGGTAGGGGAAGACTCTCCCTACTTCTTCTTTGGAGCTCTTCGTTGGTAACAGGGAGTATTACTGTCCCAGGACCTTCTATTTCATGTTACTATTTGCATTTCTCTTGTATTTCTTCCATACTTGATCTTACTGATTGAATCTTCATTCCTTGGTTTGACAGGTAGAGGAAGGCGCACTTGTGGGCTAGGGCATCAAATTGGCAAGCAAATCAACAATCTCTCATTTGATCTCCGCGGGAATATTCCTCAACATCAAGGCATCTCATTCACATCACTCAGGTATGATCTCAAGGTAAGTTCTATCTCCATGATCTATCCAATTGTCCAAAACATCTTAAAACCCTAATTAATCAAAACCCCATTTTTACTTTTTCTCAGATCTACTTAGATCTAGTGGGTTATTGGGCATAATATTGAAAACCCACCTCTATAGCATCCACGGCATCCCGGATCTATAGTTTGGTGAGGATTGGCTTCCGTTTGACCCCTCTCCCATGCCAACTTAGCTTCTCCCAAGCAAGGCGCACTTCACTAGTTGAGCAAGTTGACCTAGATCTAGGTGGTGGGTGTTTGAGATTCCACTTGATTTGACATCTACACATCCAATAACACACACCCAGGTTGTTACTTTTCTGAAATTTACCTTGTGGGCCCTATTCCACATTTTAAGGGATTTAATCCCCATTTTGGACCACTTGGAAAACTTAAACTCAGATCTACTAAGATCTAACCGTTGGATTACCACGAAATTACAGATCCATACTCCTACTTGACCGATCTACCCGGATCTAAAGTTTGGATGCCATCCGACTTGTTTTGACCCACCTAACCCCACTTTTTAGCCTCCTTGGGTAAAGTCGCACCACCTTGGAGAAGTGAGTTGACTCACTTCCAGGAACTGGGTACTTGAGATTTTTGGAGATTTGAAACCGGAATAATTCAAAACCTAGGTCTAGACTATCACTTTGTCAAATCTTGCCTTGGGGATTGCATTCCTTGTTTTAAGGGATTGTGGTCCACTTTGGTCAAACCTAGATCTAGACACATTCATCCATCAAGACCTCTATTGCCCACTTGTTCCAAGTACTAGGAGTCCTAAACCACAAGTCAACCCTACTTTGACTCCACTTCCCAATTCCCAAGGCACTGGTTTCTCTCCAAGTTAGTTCAACCTTCCTAGATTGTTGGATTGACTTGTGGATTGACCTATGCATGGTGAACTAAACCCTTGATGCTATCATGTATCATGGTCAAGCTTGTCATCCGTACTAGTTAGCCCCAATACAAACCTTAACTTCCCTGCATTGGACACAGTTCCCAAGGCAGTGGACTTTCCAACATTGAACTAGTACACTAGCCCTAGATCTCACTTCAAACACTATAAGTCACTATTACATCAACTACGAACCAAATCTATACCTATTGAACCCCTTCACCTGGCTTGTGACTTCATCCTTAGGTCTAGGATAAACCATACACCTAACCTCACTTAGAAATACCCTGATTTGGTGTCTTGGTTTTGATCTCTCCTATCGGGAGTAGATCGGGTCTCCCCCTTTGTTGTCTGGGCTAGATAACATAAAGCGAAGGTTGCCTCGACTGGTGTGACAACCATATTCATATTGGAGGTCGAGGTGATCGTGGTTGCACCTTTCAAGTTGCCCTTCCCTATTGCCATCCATGACTGGATCCATCCATAGGGGTAACTACAGTTTAGGTGATAACACTACCATCTGCAACATGCTTGATCTTATAAATCCACTTGGAAGTCACAACAGACTTCCGTACAGGTCTTGGGACCACATCCTAAACACCATTCTTCATGATCAACTGGTATTTTTCAACCATGGCATCCTTTACTGTATCTCGGATCCTAGGAACTTCAGATTCTTCAAAATCTTCAATAGATAGTTTTCTTGAACTTCGTTGCTGGAACAAATGTTGTTTTTTTTCTTTTCTAGGTGATTGTACACGATATTTCCTACAAGTCAAATTCAATTGCATGATTGGAAACTTCTCATAGTTTTCAAAACAAATCTTACACATAAAAATATATGTCATATAGTCATGCAATTATCTTAACCAATGCTTCAATGCAACATTTATCCATATCCCATAACTTTCTAGATGCCTTCCATCTCTACCAGAACATTGTTAAGAGTTTGCACTACTCCCAACATGTCAGCAAAGAGGTTTCATTCAAGATAAGTAGCAATGGAATGTTGTACAGTGCCATAGGACACTTACCTATCACATGCATATTAATAGTATACTGTTCATTAATGCAATTATTCTAATATGCACAATGCTGAAAATGGATGAGAGGTTCTTCCTTTCTGCAACTCCATTCTATGTGGATTGTAAGGAGTGATCAACTCCCTCTTAATCCCTGAATCACTACATAACTTCTTGAAGTCTTCTGAAGTGAATTCTCCACCATTGTCGGATCTAAAAGTCTTGATATTCTTTTTCAGTGTGGTTTTCTATCAAGTTTTTGAATTCCTTGAATTTGCTGAATACTTCATCTTTGTTCTTCAAGAAACAAATCCAAGTCTTCCTAGAGAAATCATTAATGAAAGAAACATACCCACTCAGAGAAATGGATGACATCGGAGTGGATAGTTTCCAAGATTCCTTATGCCTTGCTTTTACTACTCGAAAATGCCTTCTTTGCGTTCTTTCCTTTTGCACACCCTTTGCAAATGCCTTCATGCTTTGACTGGATTTCAGGAAGACCTTCTACTGCTTTGCTTGCAATTGGTAGTGCCTTATAGTGCACATGAGAAAGCCTTCTATGCCAAAGTTCACTTGGCTCCATGGATTCATGTACCATGGCATGTTTAGGTTGTCCCTTTATTTTGTACAATCCTCCCTCTTGCTCTCCAATTACCACTGCATCATCTATTGTCTTACCCTTTGGCCACATGAGTACTTGGCCATCTATAAATGCAACTCTCATTCCTTTTGCATCCAAAGATGATATGGATAGAAGATTCTTCTTGAGTCTAGGTACATATAGAACATCTTGCATCTTTATAGACTTCCCAGAGTCTGTCTTGTAGGAGGCTTCACCACTTCCTTTTATAGGATATTGATAGTCATCTCCAAGTTTCACCTTCTAGGATGATTCATGTTCAGATAGATCTACAAAAGATTATTTAAACCCAGTCATGTGTTCAGAAGCCCCACTATCAATAAGCCAATTATTACATCCATGAGAGATAATACATGTGAGAGCAGAGATTAGAACATATTCATCTTCATTAGATGAGTCATCACTTTCTGCTCTAGCCTTCTTCTTGGGAGGTTCATCATCCTTAGCAGCATGAGCATGATATCTCCTTTTGTTGCTCTTCTTCTTCTTGTTGAAGTTGTTGTTGTCGCCCTTTTTGTTCTTAGGACAATCTGAGGCAAAGTGTCCTTTCTCATTGCAATTGAAGAATCTTAGATCTTTCTTCTCTTTTGGATGGTAGTGAGAAAATTTCTTGCGATGAGGTGGCTCCCTCTTGGTCTTGTTTTTCTTGGTGTGTGCTGTGAGAGCCCAATATTCACTTCCCATCTTTTCTTATTGGGCTACAAGCCTTGCTTCTTCTTGAGAACATTCCTCCCATAGTCTACTGAAAGAGATCAGTTTCCTTTTGGCACAAATTCCTTGGATGAGGGAGTCCCATGACCTAGGGAGGCCATTCAAAGTGATCATTACAATTTCACCATTCTCCACTACTTCATCCATAGCTTCAAGTTGTTCCTTGATTTGAGAGACCTTGGAAAAGTAGGATTAAATGGTCTCTCCATTCTGAAGCTTTACCCCTTTCAATTAGTTCCGCAGAGTCATCTTCTGATTTATTTTCTTTCCTTCAAACAACTTGGTCAAGGAGTCAAACATCTCCTTAGGTGTTTTTAGGGAAGACACATGAGGTATGAGATGGTCTTTGATAGAATCAATAATGATTCTCTTAGCCTTGACCAGGTTCTTCTTGTGTAAGGTCTTAGCCTCATCTCCCTCTGGAACAAGAACCTCTTCACTTATGTAAGTGTCCAACTCATTCTCTTCTAGGATTAACCCAATCCTATACTTCCAGGCTTGGAAGTTATCATCTCCTTCAAGCTTATCCTCAACCTTAGTGTGGTGAGACATCTTTAAAGAGTACTTCAAGTGGAAATAGAAAAGTTATTAGGTCTTACCACTTGATTTGCTAAAAACTGGATCTAGAGCTGGATTAGGGTTTGTTAGAGAAACCCTAAAAATTCAAAATTTGAATTTCAAACTTCTGAAAGGATAAAAAGATGCACCTTGCTGATTTGGTCAAGTTGGTATACTCAAATTCTGAATTCTGCAAAGTTTCACCCCTCAAATTTGATTTAACTTCCGAATTCACTCGACAGGACCCTGAATTAGGGTTTGATTCTATCGGAGCTTCACCCAACCAAAAAGTTTGATCCAAAGCTCTAAACTTCGATTTTTTAGATGAGCTTCCATCTGTGGTCTCGGATTTCAGAAATTTCAATTTTTGCAGAAACCCTAATTTTTAGGTCAAAAACTGAAAATGCTCAGAATTGAATTATGTCTCGACAGAAAGATGTGCCCTTTCTAGGAGAGTCAATCTAGCCTCCTTCCTTTGATGATCTATGGAGAGAAACCCAAATATTAAGAATCCCTAGCTTCCGCAGTTGCACAATGCCTTCTTCTTAGGTCAGCTCTGATACCATGTTAATTTTTCGATAATTTCATTCCATTATCATTCGGGATCACTAAGAAAATAACATGTACAACATATCAACAACATATCAATCATAAACACAATAATGCAAGCACACAAGAGACACAGAGTTTCCTCGGTGAAAACTAGGAAGGTGAAAAACCCCACAACTTCCTCAGAGATAGAATAAGCCCCAATACAAGATCACAAGGATCAAACCCAATAAGATGTCTCTAGTAGATACTCCTCCTCCACATGTGTGCCACTTTCTCTCTTGGATATGAGACCTTGAGAAGTGAGTGAATGAATCAAATGAGAAACAAAACCTCTCTATTTTTACACTGACTTGAGCTGCCAATAAATCACTGGGGCCGACTTGCTACTCAAGTCTAATAACCCAACCACATGACCTAACTATGGCCGACCCCACATTGGTGGTCTAATAACCCACCAATACAAATGACGACACTTATAATGTAACTTTCGACACTTGCAAATACAAATGACGACACTTCCAATAAGAGGAATAATACATCTCTGTTGGATATACAATAAAGTACAAATGTAATATACAAGTGAATATCTTCTGAAGTTACAAATACATCACCAATCATAAAATACTTGCAATTAGTTGATATTGAAATAGGGAATGGATCCTTTACTTGGAATAACAAGAGGGGGTATCACAACATTGCCTCACATTTGGATAGATTTCTTTTGTCGTAATCTGTGTTGGATTACACAGGTAGTGAGATATCGGCTCTGGTTCTCCCATTAGCAAGATCAGATCATTGGCCCGTCAACATTTTTTGGAGTGGTATCAGATCTCAGTTTAAGAAGCCCTTCCGTTTCGAACAATTCTTGTTAAGTCATCTAGAGTTCAAAGGAAAGGTGGATCAATGATGGTCGGAATTGGGGCATCAGACACACGTAGTATTATCACTTCCAAAAGAAGCTCATGGCTATCAAAGGCAAAATAAAAAAGTGGAATAAAGAGGAGTTTGGAAATATATTTACAAACAAGAGGCAGTTGGAACAAAGACTTGAATCGATCTAGAAGAAAGGAATGAGGGATGTGCACCCGCTAGATTTGAAGGAAGAAGAGACCTCTATGGCTACACAATTAATGGAAAGGGAAAGGCAAGAGAAATTATTTTGAAGCAGAAGTTCAAGGTTACTTGGCTTAAGGAAGGGGAGTGAAATGCAAAAAATTTCCATAGATAGGCCATGCAACAACGACAAAAAAACAAGATCCTCATTCTTAAGAGCGAGAACGAGGACATGCTAGAATCAAGGGAGGAGATTGAAGGGGAGCTCCATTTTTTCAGGGAAAATATGGAAGAACACCACCTCAATAGGAGGCATGATATAGTGAAGGTTACTCAACATATTCCTTCCTTAGTATCTGATTCACATAATGATATTTTGATGCATCCTATCTCTTTGGAGGAAGTTGAGGAAGTCGTTCAGTAGATGGAAGACGGTAAAGCCCCTAGCCCCGATGGTTTTACAACAATTTTTTTCATTTATTTTTGGATCTTATCAAATTGAAGTATGGAGAATTGTGGAGGACTCTCGTCAAATGCAAGGTATTCTCAATGCTTTCAATGCTATGTTTTTTACTCTCATCCCCAAATATGAGGGGGTTGATTCACTAGGAATGTTTCGACCAATTTCTTTATGCAATGTCATTTATAAGATTGTAATGAAGGTTATAGATAATAGGCTTAATCCCACCCTCCCTTGTCTCATTTACCTGGAACAATCGCTTTTTGTCAAGGGTAGGCATATTTTGGATGGATTCATTTTAGTTCGTGAAGTTCTCCATTCTCTAAAAATAACGAAGTCCCCTTGAATGATGCTGAAATTAGATATTGCTAAAGCCTACGGAAAACTCAACTAGAAATACACTAGGGAGGTGCTGAGGGCGTTTGGATTTAGAGAAGATTGGATCCAGTGGGTCATGATTTTGGTCTCTTCATCCTTCTTTGCTATTCTTTTAAATGGGTCTCCTACTGAAAATTTCTGGCCATCTCGGGGTATTAGGAAAGGGTACCCTCTTTCCCCTTTCCTCTTTGTTATGATGGTGGAAGGAATGGGAAGAATGATCAAAGATATGACAGATTCCCAATAATTAAGGGGTTTAAACGTTCATCTCTAGGCAGATCGACAATCTCACCAACAATTTTTGGATGACACAATGATGATGGGGAACCCTTCAGTCTAGGAAGCGAGGGCTATGAAAAATGTCTTAGTTTTTTTTCCACTGCTTCGGGACTCAAAGTGAAGGATAGGAAATCTCAAGTCTTCTTTTTTAACACTCCCAGGGTTACTTGACATAATATATGTCGCATTCTTGGCTTCCAAGAGAGCTCCCTTCCGTCCAAATACCTCGGGACCCCTTTGTCTAACTTTGTGGTTCGGAAGGGATTGTGGGTGGAGTTGTTGGACATAATGATGAAGAGGCTTGCGAACTAGACTTTTTGACCTCTGAATCTGGCTAGTAGGATTGTGCTAGTTAAATCAGTTTTGCACGCCATGCCTCTCTATCTCTTCTCGGTGTTGGTGACGCTGAAAGCCATTTTGAAGGAAATTCGAACCATCCAAAGGAAATTTCTATGGAGTGGTGCTTGTTAACACCCAAAAAGTGCTCATTAGCTCATTTCCCTATTCACATGATCCATTTGACCACTTTTCCCACCATTGTAGCCTCTAAAACCTTCAAAAGGTCACAAAAAGACCAAAATCCATCTTTTTCTCAAAATTTTATTTTTCCTAAAAAAATACAAAAAACCCTAAAAAAGGGTCCAAAATTTCCAAATCAATTAAAAGGGAATAAAATTAAAAAATATATTCAAAAAAGGAAAAAATAGGGAAAAAGAGAAAAAGAAACCTAAACCATTTTTAACAATACCATTGGTTTCCTGAAACCATAGTTGTATTCTCCATCACCAAAAAGCTATAAAAAGGTGATAGAGGCTCCTCACTATTCATTCACATTCATCTTATCCTTATGCTGCCAAATTCTTTCTTGAGAGCCCTTACCTCCATTTTGAGTTTGAAGATCCCCATTAGCATCTTGGAGAAGAAGAGATCATTGGAGCTTTGGAGCACCTCACCATTGCAGCTGCTCAAGCTCAACCATCCTCACCCTTTGAGGTAATATATGATTTGTAAAGCTATTTTTCACAAATAAAAATTTGTTTTACAATGTAGATTCAAGTTTTTACTATTTATTGTAGATTTATTTTCTGTTAGAAACATAGGATCACAGAGCAATAAAAATAAATAGAAATGCAAATATAATCACACATACACATTACAAGAGAGACACAGATATATCATGGTTCACCCAATATGGGCTACGTCCACACTGAGGTTGCCAGTCCTTATTATTATATTGTCCAACAAAGTGAAGGAATACAACCTACAGCACAACCGCTACACTTCCTCTTCACTGTCTCACAGTCTCTCTTCTTGATCTCAGAGATATTTACAATGCATAAAACCTAATACATCAACCCTAGCCATATTACAATGTCTTTCTTATAAAGGGGAAATACAATGGGAAAATAACACGGGTTACCCAAAACCATGGGCGCTGCCCTCGAACCCCCGTTCGCAGGAGCTCTGCCCCCGCACTCCCGTAACTTGGGGGCCCCCCGAACCCCCTTTTTCAGGGCAATGCCCTGAACCCCAAGGTTGGGGAATGAGTGTACAGTCCTCCGAGGTGCACGACTGAGACAATATCATCTATGAGACAAGAAGATCTGGCTCCACAACCAACATTTTCTTGCATATCTTAAATCAGTATTTGTTTTTACATTAGTTTTTATTGTTTTAATCGAGACTGCTACTACAAGTTAGTAGGTGCTCATTAGCACATGCTTGGGTGAAAACCCAAGCAACAGTTTTTGGTGACTCCGCTTTATTTTGAATCTTTGAATCTCTCTTTAAGATCTAGATTTCTTGTTAATTTTACTGTTATTTATATTTATTGTTGTAGATCTGGCCTGCTACTAAGCCCATTGCTTACTACCCTAGCCATTGGCCCTTTCTACAGCCCATATAGTCCAAAATTTTAATTTTTGGCTTTCATTTTTGGTGACTTTTTTCATCCCAAAAATCGCAGGTTTTTATACCCACAACCGTGATCCACATTGTGGCTTTTTAGCTGAAAGACGTGATTCCATATCGCAGGTTTGCAACCCACCGTCGTAATCCACATCGCAGGTTTCCGACCTGCAGCCGCAATTCCATATCACGACTTACAACCCCTCAGCTGCGACACAGATCGCGCTTTTTTCCTAGATCGCCGCAATTCAGATTGTGGGTTTTGCCACAGACAGCCGCGATTTCATCCTAATACCATTATGGTTTTAAGGAAACCAATGGTATTAACCAACATGGTTTAGGTCTCTTTTTCCCTCTTTTTCCTTTTTTGAATATTTTGAATATTTTTATTCCCTTTTAATATTTTTGGGAATTTTGGACCCTTTTTTAGGGTTTTTTGAGGAAAAATATATATTTTGAGGGGAAAAAAGGTGTATTGTGGTCTTTTTGGTGACCATTTGATGGCTTTGGAGGCTCAAATGGTGGAAAAGTGGACAAATGGGTCATGTGAATAAGGGAATGAGCTAGTGAGCACTTTTTGGGTGTTAACAAGAGTTTAAGAAACCCAAATTTGAATCTCAGTGTATAACCAAGTTGAATGAAATAAAGCAGAGACCGACTGAAACGGTCTGGGAGTTTGATCAGAAGTTCAAGACCTTATTGGACCAAGGGAGTTTTGTTATAGCTCCAGAATAGCACAAGGAATGGTTTATTGCTACGCTGTTGCCCCACATTAGATTACCATTGATGCAACAGAAGGTTGCGTTGCAGGCAGAGGCCTTGGAGATCGCAATGAAGCTAGAGGCTTCGTCGATTGGTGAGACTACTTCTGGGATGTCTCAGATCCAGAACCAACTGACCACCCTGACACTAGAACTGCAAAGCATGAAGAATGGCAAAGAACAATGGTATGAACCTAGGCATGAGGTATGGTGTACAGGTTGTAAAGGAGAAGGCTAGGACCGCGAGCATTTCCCTTTGTTTCGCGACTATCTTAACATTGGTGCGCCCAATCCAATAAATCAGAATCAGAGTCCATAGTGTGAAATTTGTAGAACTACAAGACACAGACCTGAAGACCGCTATCTCATACAAAAATATGTGAAAATACCCAAAAATGTATACTGCACTTTCTGTAAATCAGTTGGACATGATGAATCCAACTACCGAGCATATGAGCTAATGAATGAAAGAAAACAAGATATGGATGCAATGAGAGGCGCTGGATTGTACTGCGTACAAGAAGAAAACCATCCCAAACAAGAAAATGCACAATATGATCAAGGAGGATACAGAGGTCGAGGTGGTGGATACCGCAGCAGAGGAAGAAATGCTGGCCTGGCGCAGGGAAGAGGCCACGGCTAGGTCATTTGTTATAATTGTGGCCATCCAGGTCACGTGTCTAGAGATTGTGTTAACCCATGCACTACATGCAACTACTGTAAATCATTTGAGCATGTTATTGAAGATTGCCCATTGCTAGAGGTGGAATGCAGAAAAGAAGAAGGACGAAGGCACCAAATCCAAACATCCAATGGATCGCAGCAGAGAACAGACAAGTGGACCCGAGCATCAATGTGGTCACACGTAGTGGTGCCGAGACAGGCCGTGATAGGGGACCAGAAGCTTCAATGTCAGGGGAGGCTCACATAAAGCAGACCCCTCTTGGGACAGTATGGATAGGGAAAGCTCCAAGAAAATCACCTGCTCTCGACGTACGAAAGAACAAAGAGGTCTTTATCAACGCACGGGATACCTTCAGAGAATTGGCAACCAAGTCGCCAAGGATCCCATTGCGCAATGAAATACCACATGTTGAAGACATGTCAGCTGCTTATGACAACACAAGTACCGCAACGGATGTCAGCACCGTTGCGCAGTTCCTGCGTAGCTGCATGAAGCTACTAAAAAGTGAAAATGACGTAGCATAGATACAGAAGCTCATAAACCAATATGAACCATAGACGGGAACGGAAACTTCTGATAGCGCCGTACATCACATAAGGAAGTATAAAAGAACAGGCCGAGAAATGAGGCTTACCACGTAGATAGGAGATTTTGAAATGGATGAAGTCATCCTTGATCTGGGATCTGAAGTGAATGTCTTGACTAAGAAGACATAGCAGCAGATGGGTCGACCAAAGTTATCATGGTCACCTATCGAGTTGAGAATGGATAACCAAGAGAAAGTCATACCATTTGGTCGGTTAGCTGATGTGGTGGTTGAAATCGATGGAGTCCAGAGTCATGCAGACTTTGAAGTTATCGAGATTGTGGATGATAGTCAGCCTTTTCCTGCACTGCTAGGAATTGACTAAACAGATCAAGCAGTTGATTTAATGAATGTAGATAATGACCCTACTTATGTGCTCAACCAACTCATTCCATAAGAAAACTAATCTAATTCATACATCTAAGAATCCAAAGTGAAACAACCTTCCTACAGAAATCAACCCAGCAAGTTAATGATCTAATAATGAAATGAAACTAGATTACTTTTGCAAGAAGTTAAATCCTATAATTATCAAACTACAACATTCAATCTTTACCAAAATGATCTATCCATTGGCTACTGTAACTCTACCATTATCTATCTAATCTATGAATGTAATTGAAGATACAATAGCAACCAGAATTAAAATACAAGCTTGAACTCTCACTGATAATTACTGGAAATCCTAGAAAGCATAAACAACTAAAAGATAATTGGAATTGAGCTTGGCTGTCATAGCTGATTAAAACACACATGCAATTAAATAAGTTATCCTCCACAGTCGACTGTCACACCACTCTGCTACAGCTATTCAAGATGCAATTATAAACTACTAGAAAGGAGAGCTAATCTCTATTACAGCTACCAGCAATATTTGCAATCATTCCACACCACACAACAGAAGTAAAACTAAACTACTCTACCTACTTAAACCGGCTATCTTTGTGAGAAGGTAGGCCCTGGCATTCTAACATAGACGTCAAGAGTCACAACAAATTAAGACACACAAATGAAGAACTCTGCTCTCATATTAATAATGGCAATCGACAGTCTCAGTTCTCTGTTATAGCATACACAAAGTGGTGATTATCCAACCCCAGGCTACGAGAGCCTTTTGGAATTTATACAAAGAAAATACATTTTCAGATCCACTATATTCGTGCAGCAATGAAGACCTATGATCTTCATGCTGCGGAGTTACAACTAACTGATACAGCTGTATTAAACAGGGTTGTTAATTGTGGGAGATGTTGTTGCTCTGATAATTAATGGATCAACAGACTCAGTAACTGGAATGCAACCTGTCTGTCGCAGCTAGGCACTGATTCAGTGGAATCTATTACAGTGAGGATCTGTTACAACTCATGTGGAAGATGCGATGTCCTTTGGAGTATGAGGAGCTGGTGCTTAAAGAGTTACAGTTGACGCCACTTGGCTGATACACCTGCGCTTTAGACCTTGGCTAAATAAAATCACATAGATCAGCATAAACCAAAGACTAAGATCCATGATCTTTAACAATCTTAGGAAAAAAAAAATAAAGTAATAACAAATTATACCTGCCATATTATCGATGGATCTAAAGAAAGACATGGATGTAGCTTATAAAAGTAGGATGGAATTAGGGAAAAATGATGTAATAAGGATGGCCAAAAAGGGGCTTTTCCTGGACCTAACAACATCTTTATCCCTCCCTTCCATCTTAGCTCCTACGGGTAAAAATATTGACTTGACTTCCTTGCACACACCATCAACCATATGTGCAATCCTTCTTTTTCTATCACTATTGTAGGGGTCTTTAAACAACCTCGGAATCTCCAAATAACAATAGTATCTAAAGTTCAAGGACTTTTGAACCTCCTTCTTTAATCCTATGAGTACTCCATGAAGTACTCATAGGATTTCTTTGGGTTCCCTCTATTGAGTATTCCTCCATAATCCCAATTAGTCATAAGTAGATCATTTCCTATGTCCTCTTCAAACATCTGTTCAACAAGGAAATCATATTCAACTTTTTGCAAATAGAAATTTCCAACCGGGGTTGTCACCTCCTTTTCATATGGCTCAAAATAAAATTCTTCTTCTTCACTGACTGGTAGGAGCCACATTTTGCATCTATGAGAAGATCTTCAATATTCCTTCAATTAGTGAGCTTCTTTCTTTCCAAAGGGGCGGAGGAAAGTGTTTTCATACCACTGTAATATACTTGGGAAGATTCAACCAAGATATTAACTCTAACTTCAAATTTTTGATAAAATTCACTAGTTAAATTTTTGACAATTTTTTTGAACAGAGCAGGAAGTAAGTGATGTGGACCGAGGAAAGATATGAGGATGGTAGGATGAACATTCAATTCTGGAAAATGTATGGACTGAGGTGCAACAACAGGTTATAAATTCATATCAAAGATGTCCTATGCACCATGTACCAGAACCATTCACTTTTCAACAATAGTGTGCACTGTTGCCTACTTCGAGGCTTCCTGGGAAGCTGGCATATGCATACTAGACAGGTGGGGATCCTAGGAGTTAATGGAAGAGGTAATATTAGTCAAATAAGTTCTGGTGATGTCAGGGAAAATGTTTGAACATACTTAGGAGAGTTTAGGAATAATTGAGGTTCAAGAACTCACCCAGGATTGCTAAGCTAGTAATTTTCCAAGCTTTCCAAACAGGGGTTAAAGGCTTCCAAATTCTCAAATTAGGGACTGATATGTTTATTATATTGAATGATTAACCTACTGAAATAGATGAGAGGTCAAATGGATGCTCTGAGTGCAATCTACATTAAATTCAACAAAACTAGTCTAGAAAAACATCTTAATGAGCTAGTCTTGGATTTTATCTTAATAAATGACTTCATTTAACTGATTACTCTATTCTGATATGTCATGCAGCTATGATAGAATATTAATAACAGTAATAAATCGAAATGGACATAATAGAATTCTTCTTTTTATTGCAATGGCTTCCTTCTCAAAACATAGTGCCTCACAGGCTATAAATTGCATTACAATGGTGGAGAAGATGAATAGAGAGAGAAGGGAAGTTACTGTAACTCTAATATGAAGCTGATATATGAATTTCAATAGGTCTTATGACTTATATTAATGTCTCTCTGATAGTCTTGAAGTGTCTTGGGCGCATTCACCGAACAGTCTTCACACGTGCGCTCCTTAACACATGAAACCTTGGCTCCGGTGAGAATGAATGTATCTTGTTCATACGGACACCTTTTTCCATGAGAAAAAAAGTGTTTCCTGTAAACGGCCCTCTGGACGCAATGGAACAGGTCTCAAAACCCCAAAAGGATTAGAATATCTGAAACCAAAACCTCCATTTCGGCCCTTCAACATTGTTCCCGCCGAATGTACCCTGTATGATGATAACTCCTTGTAAGCTTGGGTTCTTCTTAGTATTGGAGTATATGGACCTACAAATCAGATATCCACGGCTAAAAATGCTAAGAGAATATTAGAGAAGATAAGTAGAATAGACTAATGGGGCACATCACCCATTGATTGGCTTGGGCACATCACCAAACCTTGAGAAGCTAAAATGCTTCACTCATAAACTCACAATGACAAAAGTTCTTGAATGAAGTTGGAAACCTTCTTAAATAGAAATCATGTTGATTTGTTGAGAAAGTTACTTATCTTGGTGACCTGTGAGAATAGGTCACCCATGAGTGGACATACTTTCATTACTTTTCTTGCTTGCTTTGCTTTGGCTTTCCTTCTTTTTTCCTCTTTTTATGACTTTCCTTCTTTTCTGAACTTTCCTGCTTTTCATACTTTCCCGATTTTTGGATTTATGCTACTTTTCCTGAAATATTCCTCTTTTCTCATTTTTGGCAACAATTTTGGACTCTAGTGCTTACTTGACTTCTACTCCAGTTAATTCCTCCAACCGTATCCACTAATTCGAATTGGTGAGCCAATTTCTCCATTTATTCAGCATAACAAATAAAATATTAATAAAAGATAATACAACTCAGAATTAATTCCAACTTCATCATTTATTCAATTAATTAATGATTAATTAACTCTTGTGGTATAATTGCCTCCAAAAATACACCCTACTCCATTTTTGGCAATAGCTTCCACATGGGTGCCCTCTTGGCCCACTTGTTCATTATCCATTAATTTTATTTATCAAAATTACCTTTAATAAATAAATTTGCCAATTTGTGAGACTTAGGCTAAAAGTAATTCTAAGCAAATAGAATTAATACCATTTAATCGCCTTAGGAGTTGATCTTGTCCCCTTTCACCCATGGTACTGGATGAGCCAAAATTGGGGACATGACACAGGGTCTACCTAAAATGAGTGGATGTCCCCCCAACTAGAATTTAGGCTGTAATATGAGGAATTCTGCAGGGTATTCCCATAAATTGACAGAAACCACTAAATCATCCAGAATTCCGTCAGGTCTAATTGTGGATCTGTCATCCAATTCTAGCACTGTGGGGGTTGGTCTAAGATTGGTGAACCCCAACTTCTTTACAGTTTCAATGGTCATTACATTTATTGTTGCCCCTAAATCGACTAAAACATTAGGAATCTCAGTGTACTCGATATGTGATGTGACAGTGGGATTTCTAGGATCATCATATTTAGCCACGGGGACCTTCCCCATCATTAATTCAGACAACTGTCCCACCACATGAACTGTCAGAGGATCTTTATATTTTCTTCCTGGTTTCTTTACACATAAATCTCTAACAGTTTCGGCATAAATGGGTACATCATGCAGGGCTCACAACAATGGAATCTTAACGTAAAGGTTCTTCAATTCTCCTAGAAGGTTAAAATATGATTTATCTGGTGCTTTCTGTAGAGTTAATCGCTCAGGATATGAAGGACTTCTTGGAATTCTTATAGGGATCTCTTCATCATATGTTTCAATTGCTGGTTTACCAAGTGTTTCAGCATTCTCAACAATGGTAATTGCTGCATTGGTCGGGATTTTCACTTGTTTATTCATTCCTTCTTCAGTCACAGGGGATGGAACATCCTCAATGACAATAGGTTCTACCACCCTCCCAGATCGTAAATGTAGCTCATTACAGGGGATAGGGGTGATAGAATAAGTTGGAATGTTTGTTGTTTCAAATGTTTTCACTGCCTTATTATTGGGGTTAGGATTGGGTTGAGCAGGATGTTGAGGCCATGGTGGTGCGTTGATTGGAATTTCATTAGGAGGGAGTTGCAGCTGTGGTTTTTTATATTGTTGGTGAGGAAATTGGTTATGAGGGAGTTGATTCCATGGATAAGGATTTTTCCACCCTGGAGACCAATGGGTTTGTTGATTTGACTAAGGTTCCCATGACATCCAAGGAATAATATATTGCCTTAGAGGTTGAGTAGTTGGTTGCCACTGGTTATTAGGATAAGAGTATTGCAGAGTAAATTGACTATTCATATTATTCCATGAATTAAAAGGTGTATGATCTGGATTCATACCTAAAGCACAAGGTTGCCAAGGCTTCTTTTGTGAGATAAAATAAGCTTTCTCCACATCCCCATTAGATTCTTGGAAAACTACCTTAGATTTTGGAAATGAAGGGCACTCCTTGGTGTTGTGATCCAAATCACACAGGCCACACACCTCTACCTTTTCAAGTGGACATTCCCTTAATGGGTGCCTCTTTCTGCCTTTAGCACAGAATATGCCCAGTTCCGGATATTCCTCTGCATGCCTCTGCTTTTCTTTCATAACATCCAATTGTGAGGAAATGGAACTCATCGTATCAGTTTTGAATTTTTCAAGAATATTACCTATTTATACTCATGTACCTCCACCACTAGCTGACTTTTGTGCCCTGGTAAGGAGATCCCGATCTCTTGTGCTGGTTCTAGAAGATCCCCTAGATTTTATTCGACACGAATTTATAATTTGGTTGAAAGGTTCTCTAGATATATCCCCTTTCCCTAACAGATTGAGAATATCGAGACAGTATTCTCTCATTCCTAGCAATAATATGATTTTAAGGACATCTCTTCCAATTTCAGCATGGCCAGATCATTGTAAATTGTAAAAGAGTCTCTCCACAAAATATTCCAAACTCTCATCCTCTTCCTGAACCATTTTAAACAGTTCTTCTCTTCTATCCTTGGTTCTGCAGTAATCTTGATACTTAGAAAGGAAGACTTGTGTCATTTGGTCCCATGTTGTAATAGTCTCACCACCCAAACTCATAAACCAATGGAGGGCATTTCCCTTTAAGGTGGCAGGAAATAGTTTTAACTTTTTCTCACTAGAGGTATAGTCATAACTTCGACAGAGAATATCAAACTCAAAAAGGAACTCATATGGGTCCTCAATGGAATTACCATCAAAATTAGGCAATACTAAGGGCGAAATGTTCTTCATAGGAGCCACCCCAAGTGTCTATCAAATGGGGAATTCAAGTGTAGCAACCATTTCTCAATTCGGATTGTTTCCATTGTCCCCCACTGCTTCTTCATGATTATTAGGATGCTCTCCATTATCTTCATTGTCGATTTATTCCTTGTCTTCTTGCTCCTTTATTCTTCTTTCTTCCTCAAATTTCCATCTATGTTCCAGACACTCCTCCTTGGTGACTTCCTGCCCATTAATTCGATAAAATTCCTCTACATTTCTTATACCCACAGCACATCCCTTGTATTATGTAGGATGCTTCTCAGAGATAGGAGTGGAAATTTATGTTATCTTCTCCACGGTTTATATTGATGATTCAAGGTTAGGGAGAATATGTATTCCTCTTCCTGAATATGTTTGTGGTAATCTGGTCGAGGAATCAACTTTGGAAATTAACTCGTCAATAAATGTATGTCTTCCTATACTTCGGTTACTGCCACGACCTCTTCCACTTGCAAAGTTAGTGCTTTTGGGGGTTTCTCGTTCTTTTCTTCTTATATTCATGCAAACTTAAATAATCATACATTGATCTTGGGGTAGGAACCCATTTGGTCTGTTGAAGGATGTGCAGCTCTTCACTGTGTCTTATCGTCCCTACAACCCAAAAATAAAAATATCTAAAGAAAAACAAACTGATCAGCTACAATCTATGTCTACCAATTTCTTTCCCCGACAACGACACCAAAATGTTGGTCACTATAATTGCCTATTTAAAATTAATAAGCAGAGGGCTCAATATAATTATCAACCCAGGGAAGTCTGATTATTACAAAGTAAATCAAGCAAAATATGCATAAAAATTTATGTAACTGATGAATTAGTAAATGACCCAACCTACCTAATTGCTAAGGCTATGCCCTGCTCATTGCTCAATCCAACTTCAATTATTAATTGACTGTTAAAATCAAGGAAATTTACAATCCTTCTACAATATTAGTTCTGGAATCAATGACTTCAAGAGTAAATTAATACAGTTTCTTTTGCAAGAAGTTAAATCCGAAATCAACTCTTAAAGAATATTCAATCTGTGATTGCAATAATTAACTTTGAAGGAAATCAGTCTTATTCTATTCTAGAAATGATCTGCTATCTACCAATTCTATAACTCATAAAGGAAATGAAGTACTCAACGATATGCAGAGACAGAGCACAGCTATATTATCCTAGAATAAATAACACACTTGCAATCAGAAACTACACATTACTTAGTCGACTGTTTCAGCAAATCAAATCAAAGAAAATCCATAAATAGAAATCTTATTCTAATTACTTACACTGTTTCAGCAGGAAAGAAATTAAGAAATCCTATGCTTAGTAATTAACTGTTTCAGCAAATGAAATCTAACTAGAAATCCACACCAAACAAAAAATAAAAGAATTAAACAGCTAAATAATTCGGCAACTTTGTAAGAAGGCGAGCCCTGACCTTCCAACAGAGATGTCATTGAAGGCTACTAGATCAACTTAGCAGAGAATTAATGAGGAAAACACTGCCTCTTTCATTAATGGATAAGTTCAATTACAAAAACTCCCCACTCCTGTTACAATTATCTTGTAAAAATAATCCTAACCTTCTGAACCTATCGTCTTTCTATTGATATTAAATAAGACAATTTAGATCCTTCAAATTCGGGCAGCCATGAAGATCAAAGATCTATGGGCTATTGAATCAGTACTTTGAAAATAGAAATAGTTATAGCATAATTACAATCAGAATCAAATATGTTTCCTAAGCATTGAAGCGCTTCACAATCCAACTGATCAAATGCTTTGAGTGAGTCTCAGGAGGCCACGTGGATGAGTGCTCGAACTACCCCTGTAAAATGCTAAACTTGAGCCCAGAAAAGGCATGATTGATGGCCATGCACTCATTCATCTGCATGTCTCAGCAAGTTGATACACTTGTATCTCATTAGTGTTTGAATCCACGATTTTCCTTGGAAAAGTAATGACTTAGTTATAATAATAGGAAAAATACAGGGAAAAGGATCTTAATGAAAGTGAGCAAAAAGGGACATTTCCACCACCCAACACCAAAGTCTATTGATCTCATTAGCATGCGACAGAAGAGCGTTAGGAGAAGAGTAAGGAATAAAGTGTGAAAACTTGTACATCCTTGACTCGTGATCTGCAACACCAACTGCTACCACTTTGCCAGTGGAAAATTCGGAAATTTCCACAACATCTTGAGTGAAAATCACTCTCTTGGTTGAACTAGTATGGGTCATTTGGTAAAAGAGAGGAGATTTGTTGCAAGTTCAGGAACATACAACACACTGTTGAAGTACCCATTGTCCATATTGATCCTTACAATGCCTTTTGTTGGGATATCTGAGTCATCAACCATGAGAATATGAAGACCACTGTATGGTGAGAGAGTAGAGAAATTTTCTCTTGCAAAATCCATGTGCCTTGAGGCACTTGAGTCTTTGATGAAAGAAGAGGATTTAGAGGTACTAGCCACTAATGCATGGCATCTCTCCTTGTCTTCAGAACCATCCTCCTTCTTCCTTGCTCCTTCTAGAATAGGGATATTTTTTTTCTCAAGGAGATGAGCCATCATGTCAATGGTCTTCTTCATACATGCACTTCCAGGGTTCCAACCTTTGTGACAGTAAGTGCATTTCGATTTATCCTTCTTCTTCCCTTTCTCCTTGCTAGGATTCAAAACCTCTTCAGAATATTTGGGCTTCTCTTTGTCTTTCTTCTTTTCTTGCTGCTTCGAACCTTTGGCCTTCTACTTCCACATTACATGCTTCAAATCACCAGCTACAAGAACTTAGTCCTTTGATGGATTGATGGATCCCATTTGGACCAACTTGTCTTGTTCTAGAGTAAGAGACTCCAAGAAGCTTTCCAAATATGGAATCCTCCAATTTCGAATAGTGAGCTTCGTGGAATAGAAAGTTGAAACAAACACAGAGTACTTAGGCCCCAGCTTTGAAAGAATGGACAACACCAACTACTAGTCCTTATTCTCAATGCCACATTGCTTGAGATGCAAGACAAAGGATTTGAACTTGGTGAAGAAGTATTGGATGGTCTCGAAACTTCTTGGGGTCAGAGAGATCAACTCATTCTCAAGATTGTGGCCCTCAACTCATCATTCTTCCCAAACATTGACTCAATATTGAGCCACACTTCATTTGAAGTAGTGATATTGTCTACATGAAACAAGAGGTCTCTTGAGATGCTGATACAAATCATGCCAAAAGCTTCATCCATTCTGTTGAATAACTTCGACTTCTCGACTGCAGAATTTGGCTCATTCTTAGTCCCCATGGTAACTCTGATTAGACCCTTAGATCTCATTTGGATTATAATTTCGTCCTTCCACTCAAAGTAGTTGAATGGAGTGAGCAAAGTGACATGAGACTACTCCATTTTGTAGCTTGTGCACTTGGTGACAAAGAATATTGTAAACCTACAATGCAAAGACTCAATCACTTAGGAGGGAATCCTAAATATCTAATTCGAACCCTGGATTGACAGATGAAACATTCAGGAGCACATCACACCCTATGTTGACTCCAAATGATTTCTCCAATGGCTTCAAGCCAATGGTTTTAGGGACTTATGTGCTTGATCCACTACTTTTGGTGCGCCTCTAAAGTAGTATGGTTTGACTATAATCTCTAGGAGCTCTAATACCATGTGAAATTCAAATCACAACAGGATCTACTAGCTAAATAATTCCTCACAAATCAAGAATTTGGCCAAGTATGCAAGAAAATAGTGTAAAAGAGACATAGTACACACAACAAATGATGCAAATATATGGTAATTTTATTACTGTCCAACCCAAAAATGAGTTTTGAACACCTTTTTATTACATTTGGGAAAAATTGCAAGCCTTTGGAGGCATCAGAATGAGCTACAAGTGGCTATCTTACATTGGACCTCAATCACCCCTAGGTTAACCAATAGTCTCCCAATTCACCTCAAAATGTCACGAATTCCTAATCTAAACATTGGGATGGAATGGTAGGACATAAATTATGGTATCAAATGAGTGGTGGAGGAATTGGTGGAGTGTGGGTGGCCTAGGACAGGCCAAAAGTGCCAAGGAGGAGGGAAAATGTCCACATTCAGTGCATGGGCTCCTCAAGTAAAAATCAGATCCAAAATGAGGGAATAATGGTGTGCCTCAGGCGAGTAGTGGTAATAAATGAGGGTGTTGGTAATCAATTATGGTTTCTTAATCATTGTTTGACCAAAATTGGGCACCCAAATAGTGGAATTGGTCATTAATTGCCTAACAACCTTGGATAATCATCATTAACCTTTTCTTGAATCAACAGTCATTAATTTATCATCATGAGACTATGGTACTAGGTGTAATATTGTTCTATCATTTACAAATTATTTCACTCATAAGATATTTTCCTTCTCTTCTTAGTGTGAAGGTTGTTTGAATTTCTTGTTGTTCATTTTTTAGGGGGGTATCTTTCCCGTGATGTTTTCCCAATTTCCTTAGTTTCATGAATAGTTCTTTTTTATCATTTATTTGATTGTATGGGTTACCTTTGGTATCAGTAACCAGGGCCCAGGATGTCCAAGTTTGGATTAAGGGGGGGTGTTAGGATAATTAATACTCCATCCTTGTCCTACTTAGCATCATTTACCTTTTCCTTATAGTTGATGATGTTATTTTACCCCTGGTAGTGTGAAGATGTCATCTAGGACCCATTAGCCACCCGATGCACCCTACATGCATTATTTTAGGCTCACTAGAGTTAGTTCCCTACATTTTAGGATCTAACTCTGTGTTCTAGTTCAATCCACCTGAGTTCCTGAACTCTAGTGGGGGTTTGAGCTCCGATCACCACTAATTGTGATCTAATGCACCCTTTTATGATTGATTTGCATGAAAAAGTCACAATTTATCCCTCCTTGGTAAGTTAACTGATATTAGATTTAGTTAAGTGAGTGTTGGTTGAGTTGAGTTGAGTTTGGGACTTCCGGAGCACTCCAATGGTGACAAATCCTATGCTAGATTGACATGGATTCGAATTCTCCTATATAATCAAATTCTCTCCATTCTAACATATATGTTGAGTATAATGATTAATGGATGTTGGTCCTCCTGGGATGACCCGGGTTCGGTGAAGTTATTGTAGACACAACAAAACCCCTTTCACTAGCCCTTTCGGCATCAACCTGTAAACAGGTTGAAGTCTCACTCGAAGTGAAGATGGGGGGTTACAAAATCAGGTTTCTGTAATTGCGTCGATGTGCGGATGTGTTTAACGACCTCACAACATTTCCCTTCCTTAACATATACTTAACAAGACAATATGAACTTAAAACTTCACACTTTGCAACTACCAATAGTATACAAACTATGATGAATCGTTGTTGTCTTTACTCTTATAACTATGCATTCATCGTACTTAGTGTTAATTCACCACATTCATACACATGTGTTCTGTTTACTTAACATATTATTTCCATTCACATACACATGAAAGAAAATACATAAACATATAATAATATGAACTCAAAACATGCCATAAACTCATACATAACACTTAGATTTACGTGGTTCACCCCCAGATGGGAGCTACGTACACAGGAGTTGTTCTATATTACTTGGAAGGGTAATAGTTCCAGTGTGCACACTCAATTGCAGACTCTTCTCTACAATCAAATCTCTACGCACTCAGCTGTAGAGTCTATTCTTTCTTTGTCCTCTCCTGGTTCTAACCAACCAAAACCCAATATATATGAACCTTTCCTTAGAAAAAAATACCCCTTATATATAGATGTGCCCGAAGGTCACATATTACAATAACTATGGGTCGCCCCCCATAGTACCCTTAAACCCCAAAACCTCGTGGTTCTCCTGTATACTACACTTAGCTTTAAATTCATTGCCTCTTGTTGGGAGAGGCCCAAGGCATGTGCAGTTGTACTAAAGAGACTCAAGAGAAGCGCAGTTTTGACGAAGGGTAGCTTGAGGATAAGTAGAAGAATTTTGGGGATTAGCGAAGCTATGATGAAGTGAAGTAAAAGTACAACAACTTCAATGAAGTATGGTTTCAACGAAGGCTGGTAATGACCTAATTTTTGGAAAGCATCTCTGTAATTCCCGGGCGAACGGTATGGCATGTCGTGCTGTCAGAGGAAAAGGGACCTGTCGCC
Organism: Larix kaempferi; assembly: GCA_027924585.1. Lineage (NCBI taxonomy): Eukaryota > Viridiplantae > Streptophyta > Pinopsida > Pinales > Pinaceae > Larix > Larix kaempferi. Next base: position 3,996,416 of record BSBM01001331.1, on the reverse strand, counting down.
TTAGTTAAACAGAGTACTAAGGATGACTAGGACAGATGAGACAGCCAGGGCAGCGAAAACCGTTGGAGGTATAACGACGGATGAACAGTGATAGAAGAGAAAGAATGACATAAAGGGACATGCCAGTATGCAGTTAGAGTTGTTATGTCAGAACTACGGCTGTTAGAATAGGCGTAAGAGAAAGAAGCAACACAAAAAGGCAGCCAAATTCAAGTAAGGTAGCTGTCGACTATGACAGGCCAGGTTAGCGGGGTAACCGCACCACTTTTGGGGGATTTTTGGTACTATAGGGTTTTGTTGGACCACAACTACGCCGAACCTGGGTCAGTAAAAGAAAGTTAAAGAAAAAGGTAGTAACCAATAAATGGTTTCGTTGTCGCGCTTGAACTGGTGATGTGCGCAGAATATTGGAATCTCGAGAGGATAGAAATACAGAACTAGGTGGATAATACAAAAAGAGAGTTTGCAAGGAAGGAGAACAAACATCTGCATTTTTTTAACGTAGAATGGTTGCAGAGACACCTATGGTCTGACATTTACGAAGTTTTCTTCGCATTCTTCAACAATGATCTATATGAGTGGCTATCAAGACTAGAAAAATGGAAGAACTATTATTAGGGTGGAGAACCTACAGATTGGACCCCAGAACTAATTCAAAGACTTAAAGCAGTGGATAGCCGAATCTCAAGAGAAGTAGACTTCTGGAATAGCATACTAGAAGGCTACGTTACAGAGTTTGCTATAGACACTCTGAAGTCTTACAGTGCAGCAAAGGTAGACTTCTTCAAGGGATTCAGAGGTAAGTACCTGAAAAATATCAGGTTATACATTAAAATGTTGTTAGCAGAGAAAGGTGTCTTAAGAATACAATAAGATTCTCAGGATTTGAATCTGTAATGTCCAATAACATAGATAGTGACACTGAGGAAAATATTCATACATTACAGAGTGGTAAAAGATACAAGCTTAGCACCGAGAAGAGGTTTAATGAACATGAACCTCATACCTCTCTAGAGACTGAGTTAGGAAGTAATAGGGACTCATATCAGGTTGAGACTGATAGCGAAACAGAGCCTAGAGTAACTACCTATCAACCCATTACTCCGCAGAAACCTCTAGTTGACGACAGAAATACTACTAACCCACATAACAACAGTAGTAGTAACACCGCAGGAGAAAGTACTCAGAATGTTCCAAGTAGTATTCTACCCAAGACATCATAGAACACTACGCCTCCTAGAAGAAGAATGAAAGACAACATTAAGCTGTCGATATTTAAAGGAACTGACCTTGAGGACCCAGAGAAACATCGGTTTCTTTGTGAAGCCGTGTGGAATGTTAAACAAGTACACAATGATTCTATTAGACAAGCACAACTCGTTACCACATTGAAGGACAGATCTTTAAATTGGTTTATGAAGTACTCTATTGGACAGAATAGGACTCTAGTGAATATCAGACTTGTGCTCATTAGAGAGTTTAAAAAACCTAAGTCAGAATCACAGTGTATCACAGAGCTCAAATAAATTAAGCAGAAACTGAGTGAGTTAGTGTGGGAATTTGATCAAAAGTTCAAAGTGTTGTTAGATCAAGTGAGCTTTGACATAGCACCACAAAAGCACCAGGAATGGTTCATAGCTGCGTTTTCTCCACATATGAGGTTACCATTGATGCAACAAAAGGTTACTTCGCAGATAGAGAGGCCCTAGAGATTGTGATGAAACTAGAGGATTCTCCTATAGGAGATATTAGCGCACGTATGGTTCAGATATAGAGCCAGCTAGCAAATTTGACATTACAACTACAAGATATGAAGAAAGGAAAAGAAACCAGAGAAGAAGTTTGTTGTACAAAGTGTAAGGGAGAAGGTCACTCCAAAGAACATTGTTCGGTATTTAAATATTACATCGCTAGTGGATCTCCAAACCCATTGAATCAACAGCAAGGACCATGGTGTGAGATTTTCCAATGTAGAGGACACCGGCCAAAAGACTATTATTTAATTCAGAAGTATGTGAAAACACCAAAGAACTTATGTGGAACTTGTACTGCATGTTCTATAAATCAGTTGGCCATGATTATAGCAACTACAGAGCATATGAACTCATGATAGAAATAAAACATGATGTTTACCCAGTACAAGAAGAAACACCGCATAACAATGAAAATGCACAGTGTGATCAAGGCACGTACAGAGGATGTGGCGGATTCAGAGGCAGAGGAAGAAACACCGGCCAGGGACGAGGAAGAGGTCAAATAGTATGTTATAACTGCAGTCAACCTGGACATCCATCCAGAGATTGTACGAATGCTTGTACTACCTGCAAGCATTGTAAGTCTTTTGATCATGTCATTGAAGCATGCCTTGTGTTAAAAGAGAAAATGAAAGAGAGAAGACTAGAAGCACAGAATCAGAACATACAGATGATCGCAGCTGAGAAACGTAATACAGATTGAAATATTCATGCTGTGACACGAAGTGGAGCTATGACAGGTGCAGATCAAAGAGATGAAGCTTCAACTTCTAAGAATCACCAAGCTAAATAGAAGCCTACTGAAGGGGCTTGGATAAGAAAATCAATTGGAAAAACACCTGCTTTCAACCTAAACAAAGAAAAATAATTCTTCATGGAAGCAAGGGAAACCTTCAAAGAGTCAAAACCCTTCACTCTGAGAATCAAGTTGCGAAGTGAGACCGTGCATGTGATAGATATGCCAGCTTCATATGATCGGTCACAGAGTGAAACAGACATGATGAGCCCTGTTGTGCAGCTATTAAAGAGCTGCATGAAGCTGTTAAAACATGAGAATGCCTTAGCACAACTACAAATCCTATTGATTCATTATAAGCAGTGTAATGTAGTAAATGAAGCACATGGAGTGGTTCATCATATTACGAACCATAAAAGGACTGGAAGATAAATGAGACTAAATGCGGAGATCGAAGATCTTGAAATGGATGAGATTATCCTTGACTTAGGCTCAAAAGTAAATGTCTTAACAAAACAGACATGGGAATAAATGGGAAAGCTGAAGTTAACATGGTCACCAATATAATTGAGGCTATCCAATCAGCAAAAGGTTCTACCCTTCGGGAGATTAGCAAATGTCCTTGTTTACATAGATGGAGTGCGAAGTAGAGTAGACTTCGAAGTGATTGAGATTGTATATGATAGCCAACCCTATCCTGCAATATTGGGGATAGATTGCGCAATCAATAACCTCGCAATTATCAACTTGAAAAAGAAGTAGATGATATTTGAAGAAGCAGATATCAGGGTCACCACACCCTTGGATCCTTCACAAGGACCTAGATATAATGAACCAATACGAGAAGAATGTAGAACTCAAGATCTGGAACATATCTACAAAATGACAATGAAGGAAGATTACGTCAACCTAACTGATGATGGAACACCGAGTTGACGATGTGAGAGTTCTTGCATATCCGACTCAGATGCAGGACTAGAAAATTGGTAGAGCAGAATGCATGAAGTATTTGCAAGAAGATGCATGCAGCTCACGAGATCACTGCGCTGGATTGGAATAGAGGTAATTCCAATCCCTACTTATGATGGATTGACTAATATTCATACATTTTTGCAAGAATATCTTATATCAGTTTCAGGTGAACATAATATAGCATCATTAGATACAGCACTGCGCACTACACCTACTAGATGGTGGGTTGCACATAAGTAGAATCTAACCACGTGGGAGGAATGTAATCATATGATGGAGATCATATTTCTGGAAGAAACTGAGTTTGAACAAGTGAAATATAATGGACAAACTGATTTGAGGGATCACATAGACCAGTGTCTGAAAGCATGGACACATAGACCACAAACGGAATGGGTCCATCGATTTGTGCACACATTGGAGAAAATTCTAAAGAACTGGTACATAGAAACAAAACTTCGTAGAGGAACGGTAGAATGTTCTGTCATGATTGAGAACTTCCAAGCAACTTTCAACTTTGAGGATGAATGTCCAAGTATAAATGAGGCATTGCAGATCATAAAAAAGAAGGTATTCAACGACACACAAGAACATGTATATCAACAACCAGATTGGGAAAAGCAGCTAGAACATGCCCTGGAATGTTATAACTTCACTTTAGATGAGGAAGAAGAGGAAAGCGATGATGATGACACGTGCAATGTAAAGATACCTAACTTGGAAGGAAAGCATGGAGTTGAAGGAACTCCATTGGAAATTCTAGATCTAAGCAATCCTGTAAAAACTCGAAAAGTGAACATTGGAACTATTGAAGAACCAAAGTTTGCTTCGATAGGATATTATTGGAATGAAGAAACGGTTGTGCAGATAGTAGATTTACTCCGTGAATACGAAGACTTATTTCCACGGTTTCTTGTTCCTCCTCTGACTTGGAATTATAATGTATTTCGGCCAACGTTTCCCTCTGACCTCACACATTAGGGGGCATTTGTTATAGGTCAAATATGCACTTCTCCATCCATGATCACCTTGAGCTATCGATCACACAAAAGGACAACTTGGATTGAAGAGCATGATGACCTTGGATGATACCTTGACTTGACTTACCCTTCTGCAAGCTAGAAAAACCTTGAAAAACCTCATTTTTTGAGCTGTGCGCTACTCTACTTCAGCATACTAGCACTCATGCCCTACTCCACAGGCTCAATAGTAGTGCACATCTCCCACTGCGTGCTACTCCAATTCAGTAAACTAGTGCACACCCTCAAGAACGTTGCATGCGCTGGTTGTTAAACACTGAAGTTGCATACTGTGCACTACTCCACTGTGAAAAACTCACGCACACCACCTTAAAATATGATCAAAAATATATTAATTTGACGAATTGGGATTAGTTGCAGTTGGTTCTGCAACTTCCCCAACTTCCATTAGAACCACCTCTCGATCTAAAATGCCTTCCTTGTCCTATAAATACAAGGAGGATTGAGGAGAGGGGTTAGACATTGTTGTGACTCTCATTAACAAGAGGAGAAGTTTGTATGAAGGGTTGTTATGCTGGATGATTTCAAGTCAGAGAAGAGTAGGAGCCCAGAATCCGGTTGCACAAGCATGCTGCATTGATCAGGTATAACTTGTAATCATCATATGCTTTTGACAATAAAGGTTGAAACATTCCTTCTTGTCCCAAATATAATGCCTAATGGATTTTGTATTTATTTGGTTAAATTCTTGATTGTTCTTGATGTTTGAATTGCATTTCAATTTTATCATCTTTATATCAGTCAAGATACGCTGAGGAAGGTATCTTTATGTTGCAGGTCTATTGAAGTGGAAGATCAAGTTGAAGATTGAGCAAAGCTAGGATCAAATGTCAGTAATAAGGTATGTCTTCAAGATCTATGATCTCTTTCCCTTTATAGATGCTTTTGTAATATAATCAATGTGTTTACCTGTCACCCCAGAAGTTGATAGTGTCTCTTTCCTCGCTATAGGGTGAATTTCCCGAACAACAGACCGGTGACTTCATTGGGGAGCCGATTGTTTTTCTGCTCTAGGAAAGCCATTTTGTTGTCTTTCTAGTACTGTTTGATCCTTTTAATCCTCTGAGAGGCCTTGTAGGTCGTCCCTACCTGCTGTCTTTTGTCTGACTCATCCTTTTACACCTCTATAAAGATTGATTTCTGACCTTTCCTGACATGTGTGCTACTCTACTGTACATACAGTAGCGCATACCTGAGTTTGTGCCATGCTTTACCTACTACATAGTAGCACACACCTTCTAGAGTACACTAGTTTTCCTACTGCACAGTAGAGCACATTCCTGTAGCTCTCTGTTTGATGTAAGATTTGGTTTTCCACCTATTTTGGTTTGGTTTCTAACTTTGTTATTGGCCTTCTTAACTGGTCTTTGAGGTCTGTAATCCGTCTTTGAGTCTCTTTAGCCTCTCTTGAGTCCTTTAGGTCATCTTTTGGTCACTTGATTACTTTTGAAGTGTCTTTTTCGTTTGTGACTCTTTTTGGAGACCGTGCATTTTTCTTTAGTGAACATAGCTGCTCGTTCATACCCTACTAGTGTGTTGCAGGTATACAAACCTTTGTGCTTAGCATTTTTTGTTTGTTGCGACACTTGTATGCTCTTTGGGTGTCTCATCCTTTGACTTAGGGTTTGACCCGCTTTTGGAGCCTTTGGGGTGTCTTCCAAAGCTTTTTGAGTCCTGACATTTCTTGACCTCGCTATCATTTCCAGTATCAAGTGAGTCTGAAGTACTTTAGTTTGCTTCCCATTTGAGCCTTTGTGTTAGTAAGGTTGTCTTTAGTTCACTTTCCTACCTACTACTTGGCCTAGTGTTCGTGTTTAGGTTTGGTGCTTTCGAGCATTCTTTTAAGTTGATTTTCCAGTTATAAGCATCTTTCATCCTTATTTTCTCCCCACTTTGCTTCCAAATTCAAGAGATTTTTCCTTTGAAAAAACTTGTAGGACAAGTCTTTGTCGGATCATTGATTCGATTGTTGTGAAATTTAGAGTCATTTTTCCATACTTGCACATCTTTTGTAGGTCTTAATTGATTCCGCTTTCAAGTTCTTTTTCATTCATATATAACAAAAAAAGCAAAATAAGTTTGGTATCTTAGAGTAGTGAGGCTTATAATCTTTGCAGAGTAGCATAGTTTACTTTGTTCAGAATTTGAAAAGAAAACAAAAAGAAATCTTTGTTTAGGTTTGCTTACTTCTTCATTTTGGAAAGAATATAAAACAAAAAATAAAAAGTCTTTTTGTTGTTGAAAGTTGTTTCATTTCATGTACTTTATTTTTTGTTGCAACCATCCCACACAACACACTACCCATTGAGTAAAAAGTAACCCTAAAAAGAATATTTAATAAAATCAAATAGAAACAATTTTCTTTTTTAGGAATACACAACACCAACTAGCTTAGGCTAGAGTCCTGAGCTTAAAACACCTTAAACTGCTCGGAACTTGTTTCATTACGCAACAATCGTAGTAAGATTTTCATATAGGTAACCCCATATATGTCAAATAACATTGGGATGATCTACTCAAACCAAAGTTAAGCACAAGGTCGTGGAATATCGGAATCATTGAGGATACCTCCCTCATGTTCCTTTGGACCATAAACCAAAGTCGATTCGCGTACGGGGGTCCTTTCGGACTTCGGGCTTAGCTACCCTGACCATGCGTTTTGAATAGGCTGATGACTGTCCCCCTAGGGATATTTCATATGTATGGTAGCCTTAGTATCTGACCATAGGATCATACACAAGTGACAGTGGAGGGTATATCTGTTGTACCTAGGATAGACGTGGGAGGAAATCCCTTAGAGGTCTTTGGGAGGGCGGTTGGGTGATTCTAGCGCTTGCACCCTTAGTCATTGTATTGTGGACCCCGGGTAACTGTTCTTCATCCTTCGTTGATCTGTTCTAGGCCCTCATCATCCCAGACTCTTCTCCAGAAGGCATCTGTTTGATTGGTTTGAATACTTAGTATTTTTTAGTGGTGTGTTCTTTGCCCCCTAGTCTTAGCGGCCACTAGGTTTTTACTTAGTTTTATTTTTATACAAGTGTGGAATACCAATAGCCTCATAGGTCTAGAAGGTTGCAAAACCTTCTTCCACTTAGAGTGGACCCACTACCTCTGCCACGACGACAAAGGACAGACTCCAGTTGTCTTGTTGAAGCTACTGATGAAATAGAGGTTCTTGGTGAACCACAGCCTATAACCTCGGATCCACAAGTTCGTAATTCAGTAGAGGTTGAGGACATCACTTATGGTGATTTTAATACTCCTTTTATCCCTCCCCTTACCATACGTAACGATCCGCTTCTGGTACCGATTGGTTTCCAGCAACCCGAGTATAGTACATACTTTTTCACACCTAGGCATACTATGACTAACCCAGGGGACAAACAGGGAGTCCCACAGACTCCCACAATGGGAATGAACACAAGAATTGTAAATCCTCCTCCCAATGCTACACCGAGTTCGGCACAACCAACTTTTGTTTCAACTCCGTCCTTCAGCTTTAATGCCGGTACCTTAGGCATTCCGAGTTCAACAACTTTGGCATCCACCTCTACACCCACTTTTGGACCCAGTAGGACAGTGAATCTCGTTCCACCTCCTACAACTCAATAGTCATACCATATTCCCCGTACTTGGATTTCCACACCCACTGTAGGGCCGAATGCTTATGCAACCATGCCTGTCATGACTACCATGACTGCACCGTCCACATTGACTACCACTGGTTTCAATACCTTTGCAGGTTACAATGTGAATCAAAGTAATATACCTGCTGGAAACACCCATTTTTCTTTGTTTTATGGAGGAGGGGTTAACATCCTTAATCAACAATATGGCAGGGCTAACACCCAGCCACAGTGGACGAACATACAGAGTACCAACCCATTTTCATTTGGGAGGGGGAATTTCAACAACACTTTCACACAACAACACATGGCTAGGGGCAACCCATACCAACACATGGCTGGGGGCAGCCCCTACCAGCAGATGTCTGGGGGAAACCCCTACCAGCAGATGGCCGGGGGCAACCCCAACCAGCATTTCATGGGTCAGACTATGGGAGGTTCCCCCTTTATGACCCCAGCTTATCAAATTCCATCTTGTAGACCTCGTTTACAATTTCTGGCAACTCTGAATTTTCCAAACCTTTCCAAGTTGACGATTGATCCGGTGTACCATAATGTTATATGGCCACCAGTTCCTACCAAGTTACCTTCGGACATTCCAAAATTTGAAGGCAAAACCGGTGAAGACCCTGGTGATCATGTCACCACTTTCCATTTATGGTTTTCTTTGAACTCGTTGAACGAAGATTCCGTTGCGTTGAGACTTTTCCAAAGAACCTTAACCGGTGCTATAGCCAAATGGTACATTGAGTTACCTACAGCTACATTTTTTAATTTTCAGGATCTCGTGACTGTTTTTCTGAACCACTTCTAGCTTCCTATTCGGTACGATGCCGGAAAAAATCTTTTGTCTACATTTAGACAAAATAAAGCCACTCACTTATCTGATCACATTCAGGAGTGGTGAAGATGGAAGAGGCTCATTAAAGCCAATATACCTCCATAATTTCTTCTCGAGTGGTACCTAAAATCAATCCTTCCTTATATTTCTAAGGAAGTAGCTACTTCTGGAGTGTCTTCAGAGGAAGAATCCATCTTACGAACCCAACAGCTAGACCTTGTTTATGCACAATCTGGGTTACTTTACAAGATTATACTAGACGCACCACGATAAAACAATGATCTTGGCCGACCTAAGCTTGGACCACATGCTGACGACATAGTGGGTTCAGTGGATTCTGCAGCTTTTGAAGCATTGACTAAACAAGTCCATGCCTTATCCGTCAAACAATTGACTATAGAAGTGACCTCCGTAACAACCTCTCCTTCTACTTCTGAATCTGTGAACCAGGTTCAGAACAATCAAAAGGGCCCTCGGCAGCCCAATAACAAAAAGAAGGGTAAGAAAGGAGAGGGGAACCATCAAAAGCCCAAGAATAAAGAGAATGACGAGGAGGGTAACAAAGAGAAGAAGAAGGTTAAGTTCCCTTATAAACTTTGCAAGAAGGATCACCTCAATCACCAACGCCCTCTACTCGAAGAAGCCCAGAAGCTGCTTCAAGAGAAGAAACCTGTCGTACTTAAAGATCCATTTCCTAAAGGGCAAGGCTCAGCTTCAGGCACCTCCATTGCTAGGGGCACTACTCATGCTTCAATTGATCAAAATTTCATTAACATGGTTAATTCGGATGCACTCTTACAAACGAGAGCAAGAAATTATACACTGGATGCAGAGAAAAAGGATAAAGAGATTCCAAAATCTTCCACTCCTCTCCACATACCTGTGGACCCACAGCCCAAGATCCTGAAAGGAATCTTGAAGCGGGCATCGCACAATCCCAATGCATGGGATGCTACCAAGTACAATGTGGTTGAAGATCTAGCCCAGACCCCTTGTGTTATGTCCACCTTAGAAGTCTTTCAAAGTTGTCCGTTACAACGTAATGCACTTCTGGCAGCAATTGGAAGTTTGGAATCAGCCAACATGTCTGCGCGCTTTGATATGTCTGATATCAAGTATTGGTTGTCGTACCACGTCACCCTACAAATAGAGGTAGCTCATGGTCCTGTGACCATGAGACGAGCTATTGTAGATGAGGGCGCGTCTATGTGCGTAGTGTCAATTTCTTGCTGGAAAGATTTAGGCTCTCCTGAGTTAGCCCCCTCTAACACGCTACTTACCGCATTTGACAGTAGAACTTTCCGTCCACACAGAGTCTTGCCATCATTTGATGTCACGTTGGCCGATAAGATAGTGGCTGTAGAGATTGAATTTCTGGACGCTCCGCTTGATTACAACATGTTATTAGGTAGGAGTTGGACATATGCCATCCAAGCTATTGCATTGGTAGTTTTTCGAGTCGTTATGTTCCCTCATGAAGGTAAGATCGTTACGGTCGATTAGCTTTCTTTCTCTCCGAAAAATGACTAGACTTCATCGAAATCCACAGTTCCTTTAGTTGATCAAACTGCCCCAATAAGCGAGAGTTTAGGAGCAGGGCTTTACGGGTCATTAATAGGAACTTTTGACCTTCTCTCTCATGTTCTTATCATGCGTTCTGATGTAGGTACTTCTACTAAAACTTTCACAGTTGGTCTTAGGACTGATCTGTGGATCCTCCCTACTGTATCAGAACCTTGAGTGCCTTTAACCATTGCAGAGATAGCATACATGGAAGCACAATATGTTGCAATGGAACATATTGTGACTCCGCCAGTCTCTGCTGAGTCGGATATGGACTATGCTCCTGCATGGTCATTGAATTCTACCCACTCTTTCGACTGTTTATACACGATCTTACTGTCTGATGAAGCCATGATGGGCCTGGACCATCCATGGGAACTTATGCATCACAGGTCCTACCTACTTCCAAACCTAGACATGATAGAGAGAGGATAATTCTCTATGAGACCCAATGGATTTGTTGATTTGTCATCTTTAACTTCTACTTCAAGAGTTGTTTACGCTGAAGGGAATATGGCTAATATATCGAGAACAATCCCGATTAACATTTCCACCAAACCCAGGGTCGTGGAAAACATTTTTCTTGGAGTAGACTGTTCTCCAGAAGAGATCGCTCTATATACCAAGCTTTTTAGAGAATTCCATGACATTTTTTCCTGGTCTTATGAGGAGATGCCAGGCATCAATCCAGCCATAGTTGAGCATGTCATCACGACATACCCTAATGCAAAACCTGTCAGACAGAAGCTCCGTCCTGTGAATCCTCGAAAAGCAGCCGCCTATTGGCTTAAACTCACCCAGAGGTTTCCAATTAGACCCAGGTTCTTTGTGGTTCTCCCTTTTGACCAACAAAACCCCTTCGTACTGGCCCTTTTGGAACAACCTGCGAGAAGGTTGAGGTCTCACCCGAGGTGTATCTTATGGGGTACTGCGGAATCAGGTTTCCATAGTAAATGATGAGTTGTTTATATGGAAAAGCTGCGTAACGCAGGACAGAAGGAGTGCGCTGCGGGGAAAAGCGATGCGGTACGCAACAAGATCTATGCTGCAAGTAGTGCTATGCGGTGACAGCAACACTGCAGGCCTCACTAAGGGCTTCTTACTGCTACGAATCTCTACTGGTACTGCGAGTCAATCACGCTGATTCTTTACTTGGAAGATCTTGAAAACGCTAAGGCACTAAAATGAATATCACTCATCCATTCATTCAGGCACTTACTGGTTATCTTTCTAGCATTCATTCAAGAACTTAGATTATTACAATGTGAACTGAAATGATAGACACGACTAACTGTGATGCATTCCTTCACTGTGTTTAAGAAAGTATGAAGCTTAAATGACTGATTCATGATCTTAGCATATAATTAAAATGTTCGCCATTCATCTATTCATATGGAACCTAGTATATCATTCCCAAACTTCTTTTATTGGTAAATGCATATCAAATTTATCCTATTACAAAATGTAAGGAAACATTCAAACATTCATTCTACAGACAATACCGACAGTCATTCATTCATAAACATCATCGCATAACACAGGATTTAACGTGGTTCACTTCCCTGGATGGGAAGCTACGTCCACAAGAACGGCTGGTAATATATTTCTTTCAAAAAGGGATGGGACAACCATTCTTAGTCTGTGCACTCAGCTGCATAATCTCCTTTCTCTCAGCTAGGTCTCTGCGCACACAGCTACAGAGCCTTTACAATATTCTCAACTCAGAGAGATTTTACAATACTAAAAGGCTATCTCAAGATTACTCTAACATCTAGCATCTCGCCCAAAATTAGAGCAACCCCATCCCATACAAAATTATCTTCTTAAATAGATCATTCCCGAAGGTCATGTTTGTACAATGTTGAAGACCTAAAACCCAATACCCTAAGGGTTTCCAAAACTGCGCCAGTTTTCCCAACCGGCTTGCTGGCTCCTGGTAGCATTTGCTTGATCACGGTGGATCTCCACGTCCCCATCCTATCACTGTCGGCCTTCTTGTCGCACGCATGCCTATAGGTTGCATCTGCCGAACCGTTTCTCTCTTACGGTTTCAGCTTCCAAGTGTGCCAAACGTCACTTTCCTTAACAACCCATGCATGGCCGCCTTCCTGTTTTGCTTATACCCGCCACTCGGCAATCCTGGAATATCTTTCCAAAAATGGTTGCTACCATTCCAACCAGTACCTGCACCTGATACTTGTTCATCATTCCGCTTTGCTGGCTCCATGTGGCCTCCTAACTTCGCAACACTACTTCTACTAAGTACTGGTCTTCGCATCACAGCCAAAACTTCGATGTTGCGTGCAATTCCACAGTCTGGTCAAAAGTTGGATGCTGCACGCAACTTCATAGCATCCTCAATACTTAGGCAAAATTGTGTTTCTGAGTTGCGCTCAGATCATCTTTGCCTGCTTTCCTCAAAAAGGTATTTCCAAAACTCTGTTTCAACCTAGGCCCAACATGCCCCTAACACTTACATGTGACTTGTCCCCGAGCCACTGATTGTTTCAGCTGTCTCACTCTGCGCCACAACCGGTGGCACGAACTTGGCCGCGAACTCATCATATGTACCGCACAGCTGCTTCATTGCTCCTCTTGTATCATGTTCAACCTGTTTGACTATTTCAAGCAGTGTTGGAGTTATTTCTTGTCCAATTTGGCCTTGTACCTTCTCCTGGTTATCGCGCAGTTATGCTAACTTGTCTTCAATCTGCTGTGATACTTCCATGGCATCCTCTAAGAGCTGCTGTGACTGATTATCCATCTTAGTCTCTTTTTGTCCTAATTCCCGGACTTCTTTCTTTAAGCCATATATCTCCTTGTATCTCGGCAACCTCTCTCTGGGTGGAAGAGCTTTAACCTCTGCGTTCAACTTGTCCAGCACGGTCTGTTTTTGTTCTACCATGGTCTTGACCTCTAACAACCCTTGATCATCTTCAAGGGTAGTGATTTCCTCTGAAAATTTATCTAGAAGAGATTGGCACTTAGCCATCTCATTTGTAATGCTTTTCGAGGCGGCACTCACTGCTTTCCCTTTGGCTTGCTGTTCAATTAGTGGTTTCTGCTCTTTCAGTTTCTTTTGTAGCGCAGCGAGATCAACCTCATGGAGGATATCTTTATCCTGCATCTCCACCTGTAAATATCTGACCTCGTCGCCGATCCTCATAACCATGTCTGCAGGATCATCCTAGAGTTCTATACCTTCAATATCCCTGGCGACAGTAGATATTGTAATCTCCAAGTTCTTTTAGCGGGCCTGCTCGTCACACAGCTGCATGTCTGCATGTAGCTCCAACTGCTTGTTTGCTGCGGTGAGCTCTGCTTGTGATTTCATCGACTCAACCGTGCGTTCATGCATGTCCTCAACAATATGCGTGTGGATGAAGTGCAGTCCTGGTAAGGGAATTTTGGCTAAGTCGAGCTCTACCCTCTCGACTCCCTTTGTATCCAACATGAGTTGTTTTGCCATTGGAAATGCAACAGCTAATGGGTCCACATGGACAATTCTGGTCTTCGGTGGCAGCGTTATTGCTAGCTGTTGGCTTCCTTGCTGCGAGGTCCCTACCGAACTCCCTTCCACTGCTGCTTCCCGTGGCACGGTAAGGCTTTTTTGGACATCGTCCATTTTCTTCATCAGACCTTGCATTGCGAGCCGCATTTTCTGCAGGTCATCCTGGATGACCATGTCCTTCTTTTCTTTAACCACCATAAGCTCCTTCATCTACTCTAAGACTGTTTCGGCTATCACCTCGTAGTCATCATCATTGAGTACTGACTCTGATTGAATCTTTGTGGCCTTCACCTTCTTCCTCGACTTTGGCCTCTGCAAAGTCTCAGGTTCTTTCCTCTTCCCTGTCTCTTTAGTGATTTGGCATGAGAGTGGGATTGGCTCATCTTCTGCTGAGTCTATCTCTACATCCGTGACCTCTACGCAGAACTCTGGTGGCCAATCTTTCATGAGGTCCTCAATGTCCTGCTCATACATGGTGTAGTTCCCTGGGAACCACTCTGGTTTCTTTGTTTTTGCTTTTGGCGATATGAAGATGCATTTCATATCCGCCTCAAACTCGATGACGCGGATATACTTCGCCATGACCTGCTTTGTAATGCGGGCTATCTTCGTGATTGCATCACGCAGCTGAATATAGTATTGGTAAAAGACTTCTGCTGTCGCATGCTGGCGTTCTTCATTTTTGTTGGCCCAAAGGTTGATGAACTTAAACCCTCTAGGATCATTGGTTTCCATAATGACGCCAACATAATCTTGCGGCTCCTTCCATCCACACAAAGCAATCAGGACGATGATCCAGGTGAAATGGAACTAGCCGCCATTCACCTATGTTTCATTTAGTTCTTCAAGGAACTCATTCAACAGAAATTGACACCAATTAGAGTTAGTGCCTTCAGCCGTTGCGACACCAAGGAGTATTGCGCCCGCAGGCACCTCCGAAGGCCTAGCTATTTTGAGTATCTTGCCTGCGAGCAACTGTGTTACAAATCTTATTGCTCTGTCCTCTATTTCTTCTATCGGAAAACCTCTTTTTTCCTTCACCACCGGATGGGTTTTCTTCATCTTCTCAACAGCCTCTTTATCTTTGCTCTTCCCCTAGAAGAATTGCTTAGGATCGTTACCGTGCTTGCTTAGCCTGATGATGCGGTGGATCAAGTCCATGTTAGTGTCAATGTTCCTATCCAGCCATAGATAACCTTGGTGGATTCCTACCATGAGTGTGCGAACCACGATATTAAGTTCTGGAGAGCGGTCAAAATGTGGCAATCTTAGCAAGTTCAGTAACCCCGACTGAACGACGGGTGTTAGCCAACTGTCAGCTACCAAATTTAGAATTCCCTTTGCATCCTTTTTCTAGCACATATACTGGTCTGGTTGAAAATCTGGGTACTTGGGAACATCTGGCTCATTCTTCTTCATTCCCAAGAGGTCATAATCCTCCCATTTACATTCTGCTATCTTTCCCAGCAGATTCTTAGAAGTCCTTACATGTTTTGAGATAGGTGACAATGAGATGTCATATCTCACATTCTTGGACAATTTAAACATAGGGGCATTCAGTGCCCGCGGGGAGATATATTCGGGTGTCATCTTCAAGGGTTCTTTCTGAAAGACTGACGATTTTTGTGCGGAGGAGCCCATCTTTATGACCTTGGATCGAGGTCCAGTTATGTCTTTTCCTTTATCTTTCACTTTTTCTTGCATTGTCGGATTAATTCTTGGTGATCTGCGGGATCCTTCACCTTGTTCTACATCGACGTTCTTAACTGGAGTTTTCATTAACTGCCGAATCCCTCCGTGCTGAAAGATCCTCAGTGCTTCTTCAATGGTCAGTTCCTCTTCTCTATAGGAAGGTTCGGACATTCACTAATCAGATATTGGCTAAGGTGGACATAATAGAGATGGCTACTAGCTCAGAGAAGTTAATCACAAGAAGATTCTAAGTGTTCGGTAACACCCGCGAGTCTCCAAATGGTGTTATTTATAGGCATAGAAAACCCCCTCCCGCACCCCTCAATGGCTAGATTGGCATTTAATGTGGTGTCCGTTGGTGAATTTGAGCGGATCCTTCGGTCTTTTCCGTCCTCAGCATGCTCAGAACGGCTATCTTTTCTTTAAATGCTGAAGCAGTTGCTGCAACGGTCATCTGACGGTTATTTTTCTAAAAAGCCATGCAACGGCTATTTTTCTCTGAGTGTTGCACCGAACTACGTGGCAAGCCATCTACAACCTTGCACAGATACTTCACAGTGCCAAACATTTCCAACTGCATGGATTTTTTTTTTTTTTCCCCACGCAGCTTCAATAGTGGTTCACAGTGCATAGATCATTCTTTTTATCATACCTTCTTCCTTTTATCATACATATACAGGCTCCTTTACATTTCTAGTGTCCAATTTCAACTGTACTTGACACTTAGAACTTCCTTCCTTTGCTCGTTATTCATGGTTCTGCGAAGCAGTGCTATCATGGTATAGCTTTATCCTGCTTCCGTTTATCAAGGTTGGCAAGGTATCACCAGCTAAATTGGCTAACTGGAATGCACCAATGTTAGTAACATGCATCACAGTATATGGGCCAAGCCAATGCATCTTAAATTTACCAGGGAATTTCATGAATTTGCTATCATACAGGAGGACTAGATCACCTACCTGAAAAGATTTGTTCTTTATATGGCGATCATGCCATGTTTTCTCGCGGTCCTTCTGAGCTTGCTGGTGGAAGCCTGCGATGAAGCGATCTTCTTCCAAGCCCAATAAGTGTAGAAATATTTCTTCTAGAGCTTCACAATCTGCCATCCCTGTGAATGCAACAATTCTTAAACTAGGGACAATATATTCCATGCCATTATATCCTCCTACCCATAAGTCAATCGAAAGGGTGTCTGTCCTGTCAATTTCTTGCATGTCGTCCTGTATGCCCATAGCACAAATGAGACGTGCAGATCCCAATCATCTCTATTTACATTGCATACCTCGGTGAGTGCGTTCTCCAATATTTTATTGAAATCCTCTACTGTACCATTCACATGTGGGTGATATGGAGTACTACGTTGATGACGAATGTGGAATTCTTCCGTAAGAGCCTCAATAGTCTTGTTCAAAAAGTGAGTACCTTGGTCACTCATCAAAATCTTCGGACAACCAAATCTGGTGAGTATTTCTTCAAAAATAAACTGCGCAGTAGTACTAGTGCTGCAGTCCTTAACTGGTTTTGCTTCCACCCATCTGGTGAGGTAATCAGTAGCAGTAATAATATACCTTGCACCCGTTCTTTTTCTTGGTGGGGTTATAGGACCCACAAATTCTATTGCCCATTTTTCAAATGGCTGCAGTTTCAACTGTGGATTCAATGGCATCTCATCTCGGCATGATGGCTTTCCTGTCCTCTGACAGACATCATAGTTCCTACAATGTTCTTTGGCATCTTTATGGAGCATAGGCCACCATAGCCCTGCGTGTAATATCTTCCCTCGCGCATAATATCTTCTGCGTGGTAGCCCTTCCTACATAGTGACCTCCCGCGATTCCTGAGTGTGAGTCCGTTAAAATAAATGGCTTCTCATGATCGAGTACGCATATACGCAGGACTTCATCCAACCCAAGTTTGTATAGTTGACCTGCAATTATAGTGAAGTCCGCGGCGCACACCACTAACTATTTTTTCTGTTGGATAGATAATTCCTGTGGTGCCAGCCCTGTGGTTAGGAAATAAATAATATCCTTGTAATAATCATCGGCAACCTGTATAACAAATAGCTGCGCATCAGGTAAACTGTCTTCGATGTTCATTGGCTCTTTCCCCGACTCAATCCTTGACAAATGATCAGGTTCCAAGTTTAGTCTACCTGGCTTGACAATAATCTCAAAGTCATATTCTTGGAACAACAATAGCCATCTACATATGAGTCCCCCTAACACTGGCTTGTTGACCAAGTATTTCAATGCAGAATGGTCAGTAAACATAAGGAAGTGTGATCCCAGCAAGTAGTGTCTAAATTTCTATAGAGCATATAGCATTGCAAGGCCTTCCCTCTCAGTAGTAGTATAGTTCTTCTCTGTTGTTGAAAGCTTTCTACTAGAAAATGCAATAGGGTGGTCAATACCTCCCTCTCCTAGCTGATCTAACACGATCCCCAGGGAAATACATGATGCGTCAACATGGACATGGAATGGATTTGTCTAGTCTCGAAAGACTAGAATTGGCGCAGTGACCATCTTTTCTTTTAATGTATCAAAACCTTGTTCGCATTCTGCGTTCCAAATGAACAGTGCGTCCTTCTTCAACAGCTTCTCCATTGCTATGGTTATCTATGCATAACCCTTCATGAATTTCCTGTAGTATCCGGTATGGCCTAAGGTAGATCTCAACATATTGACTGAATTTGGTGTTGGTAAGTTTGCGATGACTGAAATCTTCGCAGGGTCTACCATGAATCCTTGCTTACAGACAATGTGGCCAAGTAAAATTCCATAGGTCACATAGAAAATACACTTCTTCAAATTCAAGGATATTTGATGCTGCCGACATTTTTCGAGCATCATGCGGAGATTCACACAATGATTTTTCAATAGACCAAACATAGTCCACTCATCAAAGTATGCTTCTAGAAACTTGTGCATAAAATATTTAAATGCTGCGACGACGACTCTGGAGAATATGGCAGGTGCGTTCTTCAGACCAAAAGGCATGACGGTGTACTGGAATGACCCCCATTCTGTAGCAAATATCATCTAATGCCTATCTGTAGGATCAATCTTGATCTGATGGTAACCAGAGAAACAATCAGTAAAAGAATATGCTTCGTTTCCTCCAACGTTATCAAGCACCTCGTCTGTAGATGGAGTAGGAAATGGGTCGTGCATGGAAGCATCATTCAGTTTTCTGAGATCCACACAAATCCTTATCTTTCCTTTTGCTTTCTTGTCTTGAACAACCATGGGGCTAATCCATTCGAACTCTTCGACTGGTTCAATAATTCCTGCCTCTAGCATCTTATCTAGCTCTGCGCAAACTTTTTCCTTGTAGCGTGGATTCAATCTGTATGGCCTCTGCTTGACAGGCTTAGCACCTGGCTTTAAAGGTATTTTCATGACCCCTAGGTCTCCCAAAATTCCTTTCATCTCTGTAAATTTGGTTGGAAACAGTTCCTGATACTCATGTAAGGTATCTGCAATCTCTGTAATAGTCTGATCGTCCCAAGAATCTCCTACTGATGCGAACTTCGGCTCTTTGTCTATGCCAATGTTCACTTTTTGTGTTTTTACTGGTCTAGTCATATATGGGATTTCCAACGGAGGTCCTTCTACCTCATGCGTACCTTATGACTCTGGTATATCTATGTTTCTCGGGTCCTCATCATCATCTTCATTTGTATGGTTGCTCTCTTAAGCTAAGTTGTAACACTTTATGAAGTGCTCTTCATGTTCCTTCCCTTCTGACTATAGGTGCGCAGGAACGCACTCTGTCCCAAAAAACTCCTGCAATGTTATCTTTTGGTGAGGACAGTCGTCTTGGAATATGCACTTCTTGATTAGCTATAATGCTTCATGGATTAATGGATTCTCATCTTCAAAACTGAAGTCCTTCCGAAAGTTCGTAGTGAGCAGCTCCCAATCAGTGAGTTCACTGCACAGCTCTAGGTCTGGTACCATTTTTCTGGGATACCTGAATCCAATGTATGTACAAATAAGTGTACCCATTCTGTAGGTGTTATTTCCACCCATGCTTTTGAACAGATTTCGATGTGCTGGCTAGGGTATGTCTGTCCATTATACTTTTCGAAGGGTAAATTAACCCTTTCGGCGAACCGGATCTACATCTTAATTCTGCATTGCTCCCAAGTGGTCAATGTCTTCTTATGTGCATTCCACCATCTGGCAGGTGTATCGTGCAATGCCATATCTGAAGCTAGTAGTTTATGCTCATCTGGTATAGCTGTAGTATATTCCTTTATGAAACTGTAAACATTAGCAGAACCATCATATGTGTCAATATGACTCACCTCTTTTCTGATCCGACGCAATGATTTCGTAACCTGCGCACATCTTCTTATTGATACTCCATGCATGCAACTTTGCCAATTTTCCAGTCCTGCATCTGAGTTAGAGATACAAGAAGTGTCACATCGCCAGCTGAGCGTACCGTCTGCAGTAGGATTAATGTAGTCTTCCTTGTTCGCAGTCAGCTGGTATAGTCGGTCTAAATCTTGAGCTTAAGATTCCTCTTGAATCGGCTCACTGTCTTTAGGATCCAATGGTGTGATGACCCTAAGATGCTTCCCTTCAAAGATCATCTTCTTTGTCTTCAACTTTATTATAGCCAAGTTATCCATAGCCCAATCAATTCCCAATATTGCTGGAAAAGGTTGACTATTGTCCACAATTTCAATAACTTCAAAGTCTGCATGACTCTGTACTCCGTCGATGTCAACTACTACATTGGCTAAGCAGCCAAAAGGTATGACCTTCTCTTGATTAGCCATTCGTAACTGGATAGGTGACCAGAGCAACTTTGGTCAACCTATCTGCTGCCATGTCTGCTTAGTCAAGACATTCACTTCTGATCCTAGATCAAGGATGACTTCATCCATTTCAAAATTTCCTATCTACGCAGTAAGCCTCATTTCTCGGCCTGTTCTTTTGTCTTTCCTAATATGATGTACCACACTATCTGGAGTCTCTGTTGCAATCTGAGGTTCATACTGGCTGATGAGCTTCTGGAGCTCTACTATGGATTTCTCACTTTTTAGTAACTTCATGTAGCTTCGCAAGAACTGCGCAACAGAAGTACAGACATCTGTCACAGTGCTTGTTTTATTATAAGGAGTCGGCATGTCTTCCACATGCGGTGTTTCACTGTGCAGTGGGATTCTTGATGATTTATCGACTGGTTCTCTAAAGGTATCCTACGTGTCAATGAAGATATCTTTGTTCTTCTATAAGTTAAGACGGGGTGCTTTTCCTGGAGCTTTCCTTATCCATGTTGTTTCAAGGGGATCCTTCTTCGTATGTGCCTCCCCTGATGTTGAAGCTTCCGCTCCTCTGTCGTGGCCTGTCCCAGCGCCACTGCACATGACCACATTGATGCTCGGATCCACTGGTCTATTCTCTACTGTGATCCACTGGACATCTTCTTGTATGCGGTATATGCCAGTGCCTCTTTTTTATACCTCAATATTATACATTATGTATTAGTGTCGCATCCTTGCATTAGCAACCTAAACGACAGTTTCCCTTAAAGATCATCTGAACATCTAGAGTGAAAAAAACTGACTGAACACTGAAATCAAAACCTTTTTCTGCCATCTTCCAATGCAACTTATCCCTATTTGTGAGCACTACCGCTCCCTGCACATCTACAGGGGCGCGGTAGTCATCACTACCGTGCGTTGCTCCTTCTCCGGGGTGCGGTACTATTGCGTTATGCTCAGTGTTAGGGGCATGGTAGTATGAAATTAGCCTTTTTCCTTGTACTTTTGGATCTCAACCTTCGAGGAGATTTTATCGGGATTACCACCTTTGGTTCGATCCTAAATCCTTCTTTGTTTAGCTGGCCTGATCCACTAAACCCTCCATAGATCCACACTTCTCTCTTTGGTTAACCTTCCCATGTGCTATAAGAGAGAAGCTTTCCATGGGCCAAAGGGAGGAATTTTGGGGCATCAAACCTATGATCTTCAGACTTCTGCAGAGATAGCTAGAGGAAGCACTTGGAGCTGGAGGATTGGCTTGGATATCAAGCAACTTTTGTAAGTACCCTTCAAGTTTGTAATAAAAGATAACTTGTCTTGTTTTTCCTATTTCATGTGTATTGTATAAATATTTGATATGAAATGTATCTATTTTAGATTTGAACTTAATCTTTGCTTCAAGGTATTTGGAAGCTTGTATGTTTGTCCTTTGTTTGATTTCAATAGGTTCTACATTGGAGCTTCGGGATCAAGAGCTAGAAGCGGGACAAACGTCAAATTGGAAGGTGAGTTACGTCTTTCATCTCTTCTGAATGCATTTAATCTTGTTGTGAAGATTAGTTTAGGAACTCAAGGTAGCATTTGTTTCCTTTTTGTCTTAGCATAGATTCAGTGCATCCTGCTTTATTCTAAGAGAGTTTCTACCTATCCGTAGGGAGAAATTTCTACAACAAAAACTGGCGACTCCACTAGGGATTTGAATCCATTTTCTTTGCTTGTGAAGTTTGATTTCACTCATTGATTGTAAGAATTGGGTTCTTTTACCCTCATTCACTTCCTTGTTCTCTACATTAGACTTCTATTACAAATCAGTAAGTCCTCTGGGTTGGAAACCCTTGAAAAGTCAAAATCTCTTCTCAAAATTCCGCCTCTTTCCCCCTGTTCACACACTACCGCACCCCCGCAAGTTCCTACAGAGCGGTAGTATCGCACCTTAACCACTCTCTAGAGTGTGGTATTCTATCAGTACCGTTCCTTAACCACTGTCTAGAGAGCGGTAGTCTAACAGTACCTCTCCCAGTTTGCCTGCAGGCCTGCGGTAGTTCCTGGAAAGTGTGTTTATTTGGTTTGTTTGGTAATTTTTGGGTCTTTTCGAGATTTGGATCCATGTTGGCCCTACAGTCGTTTTGACCTATATTAAGGTTTTGAGATCATTTTTGGTTTGGTTTGTTTGGATTGCTTGGCATATTATTTCCTTTACATCCTATCTAATGATTGTTGGGAAAGATTGATTCCTTGTCTCTGCTTTAGTCCAAAGAGAAGCTTGGTTTTGTCACTCTTTTGCTACATTCACGAAACTGGAAAAAATATATGTTCTTGCTTTAATTTGATCATTTGCAATTCTTGGTCTCAATTCATAAGAAGAAGAAAGGCTTGTTTCAGATTCATGTACATTCGAGGTAAAGATAGAATTGTTGAGTGCTTTTCTTTGTCTTCCATCTAATTGGAAACATTTGTAGAATATTTCTTTCCATAGCTTGGATGTGTCTTTTTCAAGTGTGAAAAGATAAGAAATGGATTAGAATCGTTACGTTTAGTGTTCATATGAAGAACTTTTTCATTGCTTTGGGTTAGTTTTGGGTACATATTTTACTTCTTTCTATCATTTTGAAAAGAAATAAAATTGCATGTGCATTGAGTTCTACATATTGGAAACGGAAAGAATTCTTCCTTACTTTAGCTAGTGTTCATCGAAGAGAAAGGCTCATTTCGATTCATCTTCATTTGCATGGTTTGAGTCATCACAACACCATCAAGTTGCACTTCCATAACCCGATTGTGTAAGACAACCTCTAAAATTAATCTCCCTAACTAAACCAACATTAACCTCACTTGAGGAAATCAAAAGAATTTGGTAGTTAGGTAGGACACCGGGGATAGGCATCAAAATAATTCCCCCTTGTCATTTTTCATCTGAGACATAGTCATTGTCTTTAGGGAAATAAAATCCTTTAGTATTTGTTGACACAGTCATACACCAGTTTGTGGAGGGGCCTCCTGACTGTTTTAAACTTTCAGGGGTTAAACCGTCGCGAGATCGAGAACCGGATGGACTCTGTGGAATGCCACACTCCACTTAGCCCTAAGGCAACAACGATCATTGTCTTCCTTGTATTCATAGTAAGACAAGGGTGATAAGGCAGAAGCACTGAAAACCTTTTCCAACGTGTCATGAACGAGGTAGCTTAGTGACTTTTCTTCTAGGGCTCTTTACCCAGGATCCCTTTTGGTAGAGGGATATCCTTCCATTATTAGTCTCTCATTTTGTATTGTTCGACTTGGATTTCATCACCTTGCGAAGGATACAATTTGTTGAGGTCTCCAGCTCTTAGTTAGGAGGTTTTTCTTGCTATCTTGTAGAGGGTCTTTTTCTTTGTAGGGCTGCTTGTCGGCATTCTATCCGTTTTGTTGTACAGCTCGCTTACTGTGGCAGCGGCCTCAGTATAGTTTTTTGAGATTGCTCTTTTGGCCTATGAGACTTGTCTTTTCCTAGATCCCCTTTCGCACGCTCGGTTGCCTGAGGGTTTTTGAGTTCTTTTTAACAAGACTTCATCCACATCACTTAGTTTTGTTCCATGGAGAATCTACCTCCATGCACCCATACTCCTTTTGGGACTTCCAATCCGGAGACCCCTTTTCAAGGGGTACCTTTTACTTTTCCTCCAGTTGGAGATATTGGTCCCCCCTTTATTGCCATGTTAAATCTTCCTGGATTAACGATAGGATTACCAGTATGGTTATTCAATCCAGTAATTTCGATTGCGCCCAATGTTTTGAATGTTAACTCTCCACCACGAGAGAGTCAATCCCAAACTAATCCTTCCCCTTCTTCGTCGGATGAATCTTCTTCCATTCCTTCTTCCTCACCTGATCAAAGCAATAGTGTTAGTAATCAGGAGGATAAGAAGAAGAAGAAAAGGAAAGTTAAGAAGAAGAAGGGTAAGGAAGAGACCAAGTGTAAACCAATTGCCTCTAATGTCACTCATTCTACGAAAACACCCCTTAAGCCCAAGTTCTCTTGCAAACTTTGTAAGGGTGATCACCTTCTCAAGGATTGCCCCAATCTTTCTCGTGTATTCGAAGTGTGGTCTAAAAAACCCAAAGCACTTGTATCGTCGACCTTTGACCATCATGTTGATCACACTTTGTAGTGTCCCTTCTTAGGAATTTTATCAAAATGGCAATTTTTCACTTTTTTCCCTAGTTAGACCTTTGACTAGTTTTGATCTCTAGGTCCCAAATTTGCCCCAAATGATCCCAAATATTCTGAGAAGGTATATGAATGATATTAGAACATAAATATGTGTTTCAGGGATTCCTTTGGACCTTTAAAATACTTCTGCAAATCCTCTTTCAATTCTGGTCAATGTAGGTAACTTTACTAGTGATTTCCCTTTGACTAGTATTGGTCTCTAGGTCTCAAATTGACTCCAAATCCCTTCAAATATTCAAGGAATGTGTATGAATGATATTAGTACTTGAATATGATGTTTAGGGATGAAATATGGTCACCAAAATACCTCTGCAAACTCTCTTAAGATTTTGGACCAAGTATGCAATTTTACTAGTAATTTGGGGTTCAAATCCCCCTGAGGTAAGTACTGAAAATTGCTTCCCAAATGCCTCCAAACCCACTCAAATTTATAAAAATAGGTATGTAATGTGTTAAGTATTTTATTAAAGTCTCATATTCCCATTAATGGATTATTACAACTGTTCTCACCCTCTCCCATTCAATTGCAAAAATCCCCAATTCGACCCTTGGGGAAATGACACTATTTCACCTCCCAATACAACTAAACTGAGTAAAAATGCTTCAAATGCTCAAGTACAGTACATGAAACTTGTAGAAGAAATCCATGGCATTATATTGATCACAAATATATCATAGAATCATCCATTCATTCGAAATCATCATCAATACATTGGCTCACAACAAGGTAGTGGGGAAATGGCATTGTTCTTCCATTAAAAATGAGATTTATACATTTCTACTTAGAATTTCGACTTGAAACTTTTTGGAGATAAAGAACAGAGTATTTAATTCATATTAAAAAATAAATGGGGCATTAAAAGCTTCCCCAAAGAGTACAATAGCTCACCAAAAACGCCCTCCCTCAAGGATCAAGAATATGCCATCAAAACTGGAAATGGTTGAAGGAGTGAGCTGCAATAGAAGAAACCATGAGCTGCCCTGTAGCTTACACCTGCAAATAAAGACTCCATTAAAGCTCCAAATGAAAGGTCTGAATGGCCTTTCCAATTACCAACTTGGATGGGAATCTTTCACCCTCGAAACTGGCTAAGGCAAGAAACTAGTCATCCACTAGCTCTCCCTCTTCACAAATGCAATTGCAAATTCTACAAATGATCAAAATCCATTCTCATACTTCATTTATACATTTTATAACCAACATTAGCCTTCTAAGGGTTGAAATCCTCTCAATAGATTCAATAGATTTTCATTTAGGAAATATTCCACATTTGCCACTTGTCTCCTAGTTCCAACCTTCCATCTTCTCCCAAATTCGATTTTGAGTCTCCTTGGATTCTCCAACTCCCAAATTCGCCTTCTTTGAGCCTATTTTTGGGGCTGACATGTCATAGTGGTCAGATGTCAGAGGTCAGGTCTGCAATTTGTCATAGTTGTCATAGATGCTCCATCATTGGTGTCATAGGGGCTAGGAAATCTAGCCCAAGTGTCCACAAACTTCCACTTTGACTCTTTATCTTCCATGGAAGTTACCAATCCTTCCCAATTCGACCTAATATGCTCAATGAAATTTTTTATGACTTACCAACTCACCCAAGAGTGTCCACATTCCCATTAATTCGAATTTGCAAAAGAGAGATACCATGTATTATGAAAAATCAAGCTAGTGTGGGTCCCACATCCTCCATATGTCTCCAAAACCATTTGTCACTTAGGATTTCTCTTGGATTTCTTTATTCAATCTATTTATTAAATACTTGAACCCTTATAATGTCTAAACATCATTTA
Organism: Larix kaempferi; assembly: GCA_027924585.1. NCBI lineage: Eukaryota > Viridiplantae > Streptophyta > Pinopsida > Pinales > Pinaceae > Larix > Larix kaempferi. Next base: position 3,969,900 of record BSBM01001331.1, on the reverse strand, counting down.
TTATCCCCCTTATTCCAAATCCCAAAGCTTCCACCCCAAACCTAGGAAACTAGTAATTTTCCTCCTTGGCAATTATTTGACCCTTAACATCAATTTTACAAACTCTAATGAATATGTCTAATGTGATTAGGCCATTGTGACCCAATTCCAAATTTGGGACATGACACACTCCCTCAACCAGTGACCCCTTGGTGAAGGGTCGGAAGGGTAAAGTCCTATATCCCTATTTGATATGCAAAGGTATGCACTGTACTTTCCTTTGTCCAAACATGGATGAAGCTTCGCGGTGGTTGGAAGATATTACTAGTTCTCAACCAGTGCTTCCAACAAACGATAGTAAGTTGTCCCTCGACCCCCCGCTGGTTGGCCAAGTGATCAATTCAGTTTCATCTGCAATTGATCCCACTCTCCCTTCCGAGAGTGAAGTGATCGAGTCGTTGTCATCTCCACTCGATCCCGCTCTTTCATTGAAGAAAGTATAGACTGAAGCAGTCATATTGACACAATATTTGTCTCATTCTTATCTTCCAAGCGAGAGTGAATTGGAAACCGCTGATTTTTTCTTTATCGGTTCAGAATGTCCTCGGCAAGGGGAAACCCTGTCCGTTTCTGCGAGACCCCCTCCAAGTACTGAGGTCATTTCCTTTGATTGGAATGGTCTAACAGAATCTTATCTTCCTTCGAGTGTTCCTTTTCAAATATCTATAGGAGTTTCCGATAAAGAAATTTTTCGTACGATAGTTGATGAAGGAGCTTCTGTTAGTATTCTATCCTCAACTACTTGGAAAGCCTTAGGTTCTCCTCAGCTTGTGCCCATCACTGACCAGATACTGGCTTTCAATAGAAGGCCTGCTGGACCTTTAGGGTCCCTTCCTCAGTTACCTATCACTTTGGGAGGGAAAAATTTCTATATTGATGTTATGGTAGTCCAAGGTCCCTTAGATTTTAATATGCTCCTTAGACATGATTATGTCCATGCTATGAAGGCTGTAGTGTCCTCACTCTTTCGAGTGATGTATTTTCCCCATCATGGGAATGTTGTGACCATCGATCATCTTTCCTTTGTGACGCCCACTCATCGCATGAATCCTAGTCACGAGACTTCCCTAAATGTTCCACATGTTTTAGTGGTTTCTTCCCCCTAAGGGGGGGGAGGTTGGAGCAAAGTTCTATTCCGGTGTCAAGCTCATTAAAAAATGAAACAATTTTCTCAAGCATAGTTTACTTTTGGTTTTAAGCTTGTGTAAAAATGAAACCAACCATCATTTCAAGCATAATTTACTTTTGGTTTTAAGCTTGTGTAAAAATGAAGCCAACCATCATCCCAAGCATAGTCTACTTTTGGTTGTAAGCTTGTGTAAAAATGAAACCAACCATCATTTAGAGCAAAGTTCTATTCCGGTGTCAAGCTCGTTAAAAAATGAAACCATTTTCCCAAGCATAGTTTACTTTTGGTTTTAAGCTTGTGTAAAAATGAAACCAACCAACATTTTCGAGCATAGTTCATTCTATTTCAAGCTCATTAAAAAATAAAATAGGCCCCTACAAGCATAGTTTACTTTCAGTTTCAAGCTTGTGTAAAAATGAAATCCATCAAGAGCATAGTTCCCTTTCTATGTCAAGCTCGTTAAAAAATGAAATAGGTTCCTACGAGCATAGTTTATTCTCTGTTTCAAGCTCATTAAAAAATGAAACCGATCCTCAAGCACAATTTACTTTTGGTTTTAAGCTTGTGTAAAAATGAAACCAATCCCAAGCATAGTTTACGTTCGGTTTCAAGCTTGCGTAAAAATGAAACTACCTTCGAGCATAATTTCTTTCTGTTTTAAGCTCATTAAAAAATAAAAAGGACCCTTTCAAGCATTGTTATTATCTATTTTCAAGCTTCTGTAAAAATTAAATAGATCTCCCTTCCATTTGTTCGAGTCTCTTGCTAGAGTTAGGATTTGAACCTTCATTTCATCTGCTTGGGTCACTTGGTCCTGGTTCTCCCTACCCCCCCTGGAGAACACATTTGGATTAGTAGCCAGGATTTTTGAGTAAGGAAGAAGAGTAGTTAGATGAAATGAAGCTTGGGGGACATGTTTAGCCATTAGCAATCATGCTAGGGGCATTTACCAGCCTCTGGTCATCATGTTGGGAAGGAACCTGTTATCACCTAGGATGTAGTTACCCCTATGGATGGATCCAGTCATGGATGGCAATAGGGAAGGGAAACTCAATAGGTGCAACCACGATCACCTCGACCTCCAATATATGGTTGTCACGCCAGTCGAGGCAACCTTCACTTTATGTTATCTAGCCCAGACAACAAAGGGGGAGACCCGATCTACTCCCGACAGGAGAGATCAAAACCAAGACACCAAATCAGGGTATTTCTAGTTGAAGTTAGGTGTATGGTTTATCCTAGACCTAAGGATGAAGTCACAAGCCAAGTGAGGGGTTTAATAGGTATAGCTTTGGTTCATAGTTGAAGTGAAAGTGACTTACAATGTTTAAAGTGAGATCTAGGGCTAGTGTACCAGGTCAATGTCAAAGATCCACTGCCTTGGGAACCGTGCCCAATGCAGGGTTGTTTAGGGGTCAGATTGGGGCTAACTAGTACATGAGACAATCTTGACTATGGTTCATGATGTCTTCAAAGGTATAGTTCACCATGCAAAAGTCAAACCACAAGTCAATCCAACAATCTAGGAGAGTTGGGTTGTCTTGGAGATAAACCAGTGCCTTGGGAATTGGGAAGTGGAGTCAAAGTAGGGTTGACTTATGGTTTAGGACTCCTATAACATGAGATAAGTGGACAGTATTGGTCTTGATGGTTAAATGTGTCTAGATCTAGGTTTGACCCAAGTGGACCACAATCCCTTAAAACAAGGAATGCAGTCCCCAAGGCAAGATTTGGCAAAGTGACAGTCTAGACCTAGGTTTTGAATTATTCCGGTTTTAGATCTCCAAAAATCTCAAGTACCCAGTTCCTCGAAGTGAGTGAACTCACTTCTCCAAGGTGGTGCGACTTTCCCTAAGGAGGCTTCAATCAGGGTTTAGGTGGGTCAAATCATGTCGGATGGCATCCAAACTTTAGATCCAGGTAGATCAGTCAAGTAGGGGTATGGATCTGTAATTTTGTGGCAATCCACCGGTTAGATCTTTGTAGATATGAGTTTAAGTGTTCCAAGTGGTCCAAAATGGGGATTAAATCCCTTAAAATGTGGAATGGGGCCCACAAGGTGAATTTCAAGAAAGGGACAACCTGGGTGTATGTTATTTGATGTGTAGATGTCAAATCAAGTGGAATCTCAAACACCCATCGCTTAGATCTAGGTCAACCTACTCAAATGGTGAAGTGCGCCTTCCTTGGGAGAAGATAGGTTGGCTTGGGAGAGGGGTCAAATGGAAGCCAATCCTCACCAAACTATAGATCCGGGATGCCGTGGATGCTATAGAGGTGGGTTTTCAATATCGTGCCCAACAACCCACTAGATCTCAGTAGATCTAAGAAAATGTAAAATTGGGGTTTTGATTAATTAGGGTTTTAAGTGTTTTTGACAATTGGATAGACTATGGAGATAGAACTTACCTTGAGATCATACCTGAATGATGTGGTTGAGATGCCTTGATGTTGAGGAAGATTCCCGCAGAGATCAAATGAGAGATTGTTGATTTGCTTGCCAATTTGATGCCCAAGTCCACAAGTGCGCCTTCCTCTACCTGTCAAACCAAGGAATGAAATTCAATCAGTAAGATCAAGCATGGAAGAAATACAAGAGAAATGCAAATAGTAACATGAAATAGAAGGTCCTGGGACAGTAATACTCCCTGTTACCAACGAAGAGCTCCAAAGAAGAAGTAGGGAGAGTCTTCCCCTACCAATACCTCCTCCTTCAAGCAAATCGGCCTCCACCTGTAGATGCAAAAATCGTGGTACAATAGATATGGCAAAAAAGATCTCCAATAACTCAGTGCAAAGGAAGAACCAACGAACGAACACCAAAAACATTCACCACAACATTGGAGATAGATGCAATAATAATTTTCTATTCCAATAATCCAGAGCCAAAAGTCGCTTTACAATGAGAGGCTCTCTCCTTTAAATAGGAAGGAGAGGCATCAAAACCCTAACCACTTTTTGAATGAGTGGCTAAGATTAAAAGATACAAATGTCTAATCAATGGTTGAGATGAGCTCAACAACATAATACATGGATCACACATAAAATATAACATAAGTGGACAAAGTCGCCCTAGGAGAGGGGAATCCCACCAAATCATGATGACAAAATATCATAAGAGGCTCATGGTGGGTCCAAGGGGTAATTTTATCCCTCCTTGGTCAATCCCCATGGCACAATAACCAATACATAATCATAAAAGTACCAAATCGTGCCTCCAAGGTGAAGTCGTGGTCCTCCAAGGTGAAGTCGTGGTCCTCAAAGACCTCAAAAATCCACAGAAAGTGCCATAAGTGATGGATGCGGGCCCCGATGAAGCTGAAACTGCAGGAGGAGGTGTGGAAGGTCCCGATCTATCATCACTGATCATCCCATGCCATAACTTTGCCTCAGTAGCCCAAATCGATTTCCTCAATAGCCATTTCTACCAATCCTGAAATGCCTCGGGAAACGTGAAACTGCCCAAACTGCCTCCTGGAGTGATGGCGCTGTCAAGGTGAGGGTGCCAATGTGTCTGGGAGGGGGGTAATATGGTAAAAACAAGTGGCTGGACCACCCCCTCCATCATCAGCGCCCTAGGTCATCCGGATAAAAGTCATCTCTGCTCCGACAGGGCCTCCAATAGACCAAAACTGCACTAGGACAGCCTACTGAGGCTAAATCATCACTGTAAGTGCCCGGAACTGAAAACAAACTGTCCCATTGGACTTAGAAGGTCCAAATCCATCCAAGATGTGTACTCATACACCATATGAATCTCTGCATGATCAAAATAAATATCCAATGTACCGGAACAAGGCCAATAATAATGATCTGTAAATGACCAAACACTGCTGTATCCCAAGAATCATCATCATAACCCTGTAGCTGCTGCATAGAATCATCCTGTATGTGTACATGGACCATATATCATCTATCCATATCATCATAAGGTCCAGCATCTCATGTTCCATGGTCCTCCATGGTCAAACTAGGTCTAACCAAGACCAAATACAACTCAGACTATCATCCATAGCTGCTGCAAGGTGTCAAGGTTAATACATGCTTTACAATTTATTCAAATAGCTTCTATAACACAGAGTAATCATGACTGGCGATCTAAATCCAAATATATAGTGTCGTTAGTTATTATTATTACTCAGACTTAGACTTTCAGGACCATACTCACTTCATAGTTGTGATCAATTTGCTAGTGAAGGGTGAAGGCTGAAATAAATGGCTAGGCTAAGGGATGACTTGACTAACTTGACTTTGTGACACTTTGGCAAGGGAAAGGGAATACACACTATAGTATATACTGAATGAGCAATAACACAGGGAATGGCGGTGTCTCACAAATGGATGAGTTGTTTAAAGAGGGTTTATTCACCTTCACAGATGCGCACAATCCATAATACAAGCAAGGCCAGCAATTGTTTAGATATAACATTTAAGTTCCATTGCTTTTTGGGCCTGAGGTTTCCATAGCCTTGATCTATGTGTGTTTACAAACACATTGCATAGATTTACATTTATTTTTAGGCTTTCTGCTGCAGGTGTGTTTTTAAGGCACTTGTTTACCTGAGCACTTCTAGGTGTGTCATGGACAACTTGTTTACCTAGGTATTTATTTTTCCAAAAGATATAACATTTTATTTTTCATGGCCATTTTCATTTGGCATTTCTTTCATATACAAGATATAGCATTTGATTTTTCCAGATTTTGTATTGATGGCAGCACTAAAAGTTTCAGGTTTAGCCAACACAACTTTAGTGACTAGGGGGAATTCTCATGGAACTCCAACTCACCATAGGTAAGTTTTGTCACCAACTCAGAGCCGAGACACAATAAACAGGGAAGCTCATCCAATACAGAGGCTACAGTGGGGAAAGGTCCTCCATGTCACTAGTCAAGTAGCAAATCAGGGTGATAATCTAAAAGGTAGGCCATGGATGGATGAAGATAATGAAAAGATGAAGCCAACACTAGCAAGCCATAGTATGGTGTAATGATCACCTCTATTCTCCCTAAGGAGGGTATGTACCAATGAGTATGAATAGTGAACTTCTAGGTCTGAGTAGGGACAGTAATATATATATAATAGGTCAACCAGGTCCAAATATCTATATGATCGCCAGATCATGACACTAGGTGCTAAGACATGCTATAAGAATAAGTATAAAAGCAATCTAACCATAACACAATAGTATACCTGCTGAGTCATATACCTGAAAGCTCATCAACCTGTACCATCACCTGTCCTCTGAGACTGCTGCTGTAACTCTGGGCACTAGTGTCTGCTCTGTACCAATGGCATAATGGCTATATCGGGCATCTCTCTGAGTGTCCTGAAACTCAGTCATGGCATGGGGAATATAACTGCTGCCCACAATCTGATAGTGATCCAATATAAATGCTCATCTCGGCATCTCAAATGCAAGGGAACTGGCTGAATAGTGTACTGGAATGAGAAAAATAATGTATGGTAGCCCGGCTACTATATATGTGATAACAGAACCCGTCAATGGGCCTTAACCATGAGCAGAGTTTAGCATTGGCTTCAAGCTCATTAAAAAATGAAACCAGTATTCTAAGCAAAGTTCTACTCCTGTGTCAAGCTCGTTAAAAAATGAAACATATCCTTTCCCTTTGAGTCGAGTCTCCTCGTAGACTTAGTACCTGAACCTTATTTTCACCCGCCTATACTTTAGGCGAATGAAATGAGGCTTGGGGGCATGTCTTCAAGCTCTAGAAGTTACGTTGAAGTCAACTCGATCACCTCTCCACACCACGTTGGAGATAAGACACTTACTTCTAGCAATCATGCTGGGGGCATGTACTAGCCTTTGGATTTCATGACGGGAAGAAGTTCACCATTGGGAACATTTTCGAGCATACTTTCCTTTTTAGGTTTCGAGCTCATTAAACCATGAAAATTATCCTGAGCATAGTTCATTTTTTGTTACAAGCTCGTTAAAAAATGAAGCAGACATCATGGGCATTCTTCCAACCTATCTTCGAGCTCGTTAAAAACAGTAAGATGGTGTTTGAGCTTACTTTTCACTTTTTTCATGCTTTGGTTAAAACATGAAAAGTGGTTTGAGCTTACTTTTCCTTTTTCGTGCTCTGGATCCAAACATGAAAAAGATTTCGAGTGCTTTTGATACCATTATCGTGCTCATTAAACAATTGGAGTAAAAAGTATAGGTTTATCACTTTATCCGGCCTCGCTAGACTATTTACGGAAAAGGAACTGTGCCGAGTTTACTTTTCCTTTGTCGTACTCAGTCATCAACCATGACAAAGTTGTACATGGAGTCCTCTTTAAGCTCTTTTCAGACTCCTAAAATAGGAAAAGATGGCCAAGCAAAATTGATTCGTTCACGCTTGTAAAAGTATTTGAATGATCGTCTCCTTGGTGATAGTTTACCCCTTTTTCGAACTAGGGGGCACTACTTACGAAAAAGGAATACTCCAGCCAATCATGACTAGAAGAGTCCTCTCCCACATTGTTTTACCCTTTTTCAGGCGATGAGGCTAGCTTTACGAAAAAGGAATGTTGGAGTCTTCTTTAGTTCTTTTCAGACTCTCTAAACATGAAATGACGACCAAGTTTTCCTTCCTTGGACTCGTTAAAATTCAACATCGAAGGGCCCACTTTGGGACGAACACCTCCTTTATCAGGTTCGAAAAACATGTCAGATTGGACTCATCTATGAGATGAGCTATACCGAGCATCTGTCATCCTCCTTAAGCTCGTAAAACAACAAAGAGGTACTCATCCATCATGTCGGGGGAAAATGGAAAAATAAGTCAAGTTTACCTTGTTGGCAGCCTATGAGTCATCACCTTTGAACATGGCATGCATCCTCACCTTGTTTGTTTTGGGTAGTTAGTCTTGCTGATAGTGTCATCATTATGATCGTGCATCCTCATTATTGGTTTGAGTTCACACTTCCTGTGGTTCTGTCTGTTCAAATAGTCCTTGCTGCCAAGCTCTGTTTCATGCCATTATATGTTCAAAGGGTTATTACCTTGAGTCGACCTCCACTTCATGTCAAACCTTCCCTTTGTGTCAGTACATATTCTATTGTTTCATCGGTCCATACTATCTCTCGTTCTGATTTTGTGTCGATGATGTGGGAATCATTATGGCCCACCTTCGACGAGTCTATTCCTGTCGACACCAAATCACTATCCAGGAATTAGGCTTAGGAGTCAACCACTAGTACCTTGGTACCTGCATGCCTCAATGGCAGGTTTCCTTGTGTTCAACAGTAGGTTTTCATCATTGAACTCTGATTGAATGATCTCTCGGATGCTCAACATCAACTCGTTTATTCGCATTTCGTTGAGATGTACTATAGATACCTTGGGGATCATTGTCATCATTGGTGATTTCCCTCGCATTTGTTAATGGTTCACATCATTGACCGGTAATCAAATGGTTTCTACCATGTTCGAATTCAACACCTTGTAATCACATGGCTAGATTCGTATCGTTTGCGATTGGGTAGAAGACCTTGGACACCCTTTTGTATTTTGATTACATCCACATTGCAATGGAGATTTTTCTGTATTGTCACACAGATCCACTTATGTATTGGTTGTGGCTGTGCCATTATTGTCTCATGGATCTATGCTTGTTCATAGTAGCCATGATTTGTATACAGTCTATATCATCTCAGTACTCATGGATCTGCAATGTATTGGTTGGAAACCATGCTTTGAGTCATTTGTTTCCGAGCATGGGAATGCCCGCCTTGGTGGTATATCTGACATTTTGTTTTTGTTTCAGCTCCTTGTTGCTCCCCTCGATGCTATCTCCGAACCATATTTGTAAATTCTTTCGGCCATTAGTCTCTTCTGACCTCACACTTTAGGGGGCATCTATTATACCTCAATATTGCACATTATGTATTAGTGTCGCATCCTTGCACTAGCGACCTAAACGACAATTTCCCTTAAAGATCATCTAAACATCCAGAGTGAAAAACACTGACTAAACACTGAAAGCAAAACCTTTTTCTGCCATCTTCCAACCCAACTTAGCCCTGTTTGTGAGCACTACCGCTCCCTGCACATCTACAGGGGTGCGGTAGTCATCACTACCGCACGTTGCTCCTTCTCTGGGGCGTAGTACTACCGCATTATGCTCAGTGTTAGGGGCACGATAGTCTAAAATTAGCCTTTTTTCCTTGGACTTTGGGATCTCAACCTTCGAGGATATTTTGTTGGTATTACCACCTTTGGTTCTACCCTAACTCCTTCTTTGTTTAGCTGGCCTGATCCACTAAACCCTCCATAGATCCACACTTCTCTCTTTGGTTAACCTTCCCATGTGCTATAAGAGATAAGCTTTCCATGGGCCAAAGGGAGGACTTTTGGGGCATCAAACCTATGATCTTTAGACTTCTGCAAAGATAGCTAGAGGAAGCACTTGGAGCTGGAGGATTGGCTTGGATATCAAGCAACCTTTGTAAGTACTCTTCAAGTTTGTAATAAAAGATAACTTGTCTTATTTTTCCCATTTCATGTGTATTGTATAAATATTTTATATGAAATGTATCTATTTTAGATTTGAACTTAATCTTTGCTTCAAGGTATTTGGAAGCTTGTATGTTTGTCCTTTGTTTGATTTCAATAGGTTCTACATTGGAGCTTCGGGATCAAGAGCTAGAAGCGGGACAAACGTCGAATTGGAAGGTGAGTTATGTCTTTCATCTCTTCTGAATGCATTTAATCTTGTTGTGAAGATTAGTTCAGGAACTCAAGGTAGCATTTGTTTCCTTTTTGTCTTAGCATAGATTCAGTGCATCCTGCTTTATTCTAAGAGAGTTTCTACCTATCTGCAAAGGGCTCTTTGCAGTGAAAACAAATGGGACTATCAAGAGAGATGGACTAGACTGAGTAATCTGTGGGGAGGGCTACGTAGTGGGTGGGTTCTACGATAAGGGTGGCGCGGTTTGTGCAGCGGGCGGATTCTCAAGGGTAAATGGTTGTGCAACTTCATTATCAAGATCGCAGGGGATCTTAGTATCTATATGAAGTTTAGGGCCTGTAGGATTCTTATTAAATTTATATCTCTTGCCACTTCTAATATTGTGGGTTTCTTCGTCAGAATCACTATATATATTGTTTACCATGAAAAACTTGAGAAAATTACTGCATTGTTAAAACACCTTTCTCAGCTAACAGCATCTTAATGTATAGACTGAGATTGTTCAGAAACTTACCTTGGAATCCTCCAAAAAAATTTGCTTCTGCTTGGCTGTAGGATTTGAGTGTGTCTACAGCAAACTCTGTTACAAATCCTTCTAGCATATGATCGACCCAATAATCAACTGTGTGCGACAACAGGTTGTCTAACACTTTGAGCAGTGTTGTGAGCTCAGGATTCCACTCTGTGGGTACTCCTCCTTGAAAACAAGTTTTCTTCTCTGCGAGCCGCGAGATCCACGCATGCAGTTCATTTGGAAACGATGCCCAAAAAATCTTGTGAATATCATCAAACATATATATCTCTGACCACTGTGTGTCACTTAGATGTGGATGTCTATTTTCTTGTCTGTTAAAGTCTCTTATGGTCTTATCCCACCAAGCTTGGATTTTTGTCTTTTTGGGATGCCAATTGTCAGATCCTTCGGGGAACTAATCTTCATCTTCACGCATCGTGATTGCAACTCATCATGGATTCTAGCATGGAAACAAAATGATTTGTTGGCTTAAACTGACCCAGAGGTTTCCAATTAGACCCAGATTCTTTGCAGTTCTCCCTTTTGACCAACAAAACCCCTTCGCACCGGCCCTTTCAGCAACAACCTACGAGCAGGTTTAGGTCTCACTCGAGATGTATCTTATGGGGTACTGCAGAATCAGGTTTCCACAGTAAATGATGAGTTGTTTATATGGAAAAGCTGCGCAGCGCAGGACAAAAGGAGTGCGCTGCGGGGAAAAGCGATGCGGTATGCAGCAGGATCTACGCTGCAAGCAGTGCTATGTGGTGACAACAACACTGTGGGCCTCACTAAGGGCTTCTTACTACTACGAATCTTCTACTGGTACTACGAGTCAATCACGCTGATTCTTTACTTGGAAGATCTTGAAAACGCTAAGGCATTAAAATGAATATCACTCATCCATTCATTCAGGCACTTATTGGTTATCTTTCTAGCATTCATTCAAGAACTTACATTATTACAATGTGAACTGGAATGATAGACATGACTAATTGTGCTGCGTTCCTTCACTGTTTTTAAGAAAGTATTAAGCTTAAATGACTGATTCATGATCTTAGCATATAATTAAAATGTTTTCCATTCATATGTTCATATGGAACCTAGCATATCATTCCCAAACTTCTTCTATTGGTAAATGCATATCAAAGTTATCCTATTACAACATGCAAGGAAACATTCAAACATTCATTCTACAGACAATAGCAATAGTCATTCATTCATAAACATCATCGCATAACACAGGATTTAACGTGGTTCACTTCCCCAGATAAAAAGCTACGTCCACAAGAACAGTTCGTAATATATTTCTTTCAAAAATGGATGGGGCAACCGTTCTTAGTTTTCACACTTAGCTGCAGACTCTCCTTTCTCTCGGCTAAGTCTCTACGCACACAGCTATAGAGCCTTTACAATATTCTCAACTCAAAGAGATTTTACAATACTAAAAGGTTATCTCAATATTACTCTAACATCTAGCATCTAGCCCAAAAATAGAGTAACCCCATCCCATACAAAATTGTCTTCTTAAATAGATCATGCCCGAAGGTCATGTCTGTACAATGTTGAAGACCTAAAACCCAAAACCCTAAGGGTTTCCAAAACTGCGTTGGTTTTCGCAACCGGCTTGCTGGCTCCTGGTAGCATCTGCTTGATCACGGTGGATCTCCACGTCCTTATCCTGTCGCTGTCGACCTTCCTGTCGCACGCATGCCTACAGGCTGCATCTGCCAAACCATTTCTCTCTAACGGTTTCGCCTTCCAAGCGTGCCAAATGTTGCTTTCCTTAACAACCCACGCGTGGCTGCCTTCCTGTTTTGCTTATGCCCACCGCTCAACAATCCTGGAATATCTTTCCAAAAATGGCTTCTACCAGTCCAACCGGTACTTGCACTTGATACTTGTTCAGCATTCCGCTTTGCTGGCTCCACGTGGCCTCCTAACTCCGCAGCACTGCTTCTGCTCAGTACTGGTCTTCGTATCACGACCAAAACTTTGATGCTGCGCGCAACTCCGCAGTTTGGTCAAAAGTTGGATGTTGTGCGCAACTTCATAGCATCCTCAATACATAGGCAAAATTGTGTTTCTGAGTAGCGCTCAGCTCAGCTTTCCCTGCTTGCCTCAAAAAGGTATTTCCAAAACTCTGTTTCAACCTGGGCCCAACACCGCCATTAAGGTGGAGGTTGAAAAGTTGCTAAAAGCCGGATTTATCTACCTGATTGATATGATGGAATGGGTTTCAAATCCTGTTCCGATTGATAAGAAGCAAGGTACCATACGAATCTGTATCGATTTTCGAGACTAGAATAAAGATTTTCCAAAATATAACTATCCCATAGCATTTATCGACTAGATCACAGATGCCTGTGCAGGACACGAGATGTTTTCTTTCATGGATGGATTTTCGGGATATAATCAAATTCAAATCAAACCCGAAGATCAACAAAAAACAGCTTTCATTTTCCTGTGGGGAACCTTTGCTTACTGGAAGATACTGTTTGGCTTAAAAAATGCTAGAGGTACTTTCCAGCGAGCGATGAATTTTGCTTTTCATGATCTCAAACACATAGTTGACCCTTACTTTGATGACCTCCTGGCGCGATATCGAAAGAGGCGGGATCATCCAGCTCATTTGAGACTTGTGTTTGAAAGATGCAGACAATATAAGATTCGTTTGAATCCTAATAAGTGTGTATTCTGTGTCGAATCAGGACGTTTACTGGGTTTCATTGTATCTAGTAGTGGCATAATGGTCGACCCATTAAAAGTTGAGGCGATTGTAAATTTGCCTCCTCCTCTCACCTTGTGACAACTTCAAAGTCTGCAAGGCATGTCTAACTTCTTGCGACGCTTTATCATAAACTATGATAAGATTACATAAGGTTTTATGAGACTGCTTAAACAAGATACCTACTTCTTGTGGGATGAGGCTGCTCATGCATCATTTGAGGCCTTGAAAAAGGCACTACTTTCAGCCCCCTTGTTGAGCCCGCTGAATTATGCAAAAGATTTTTTTTATATCCAGCAATGTCGGTTAATACAATTGGCATAGTATTAGTTCAGGAGGATGACACATTCCAACAACATGTTGTTTAATATCTCTCTTGCGCATTGATAGCCCCTAAGATCAAATATTCGCATGTTGAGAAGTTAGCACTAGCTGCGGTCTATGTGGTGCAGAGACTTCATCACTACATCCATCTATGAACAACTAATGTGATAGCAGAAGTCAATCCTTTTCAGTATGTTCTCACTCAACGCATCATCGGTGGGAAGTACAATAAATGGATTATAATCTTACAAGAGTTCGATTTGGTCTTTAAATCAGCCAAGTCAAAGAAATCACTAGTGTTCGTTGAGTTAATATCAGAGTTTCCGAGTGACTTAGAGCATGTCGAGGAAGAATCATCATTCCCGGATGAATATATCTTCCTTATTGCTTCCTCTGACCCATGGTATAGGGATATTTTAGTATATCTCCAAACTTTGAGGTGTCCTACCACTTTTTCTAGAGAAGAACGACGCAGACTGAAAAGTCATGCAAAAAACTATCTCATCATCTCTGATACTTTGTATAGACGTGGGATAGATTCCATCTTATGACATTGTTTGAATTTAGAAGAAGCAGAATCAGTATTAAATGATGCTCACAGTGGAGCTTGTGGGGGTCATCTTTCTGGGTTGGCAACAGCTCAGAAGATACTGCATGCCGGGTATTTTTGGCCCACAATCTTTAAAGATTGTGTGGAAGTTGTGAAACACTGCCGTCCGTGTCAGTTTTTCACCAAGAAAATGAGAGCACATCCAGCTCCTCTTCATCCTGTGATTACAGCAGGTCCCTTCACAAAATGGGGGGTTGATTATATGACTTGCAATGCAGTTTCGGCTAGAGGACATCATTATATCATCATTGCCGTCGACTACTTCACCAAGTGGGCGGAAGCAATGCCTACTGTCAAGGCAGATGGAGAAACTGCTGCTTATTTTGTATTTAATCAGATTATTGTAAGGTTCGGCATACCCAAATAAATTGTGACTTACCATGGCAATCATTTTCAAAATAGCATGATGACCGATTTATATACAATGTTAGGTTTTCGGCAAGAACATTCGTCTTCATATTATCCACAAGCGAATTGACAAGTCAAAGCAGTTAACAAAACTTTAAAGATAATACTACAAAGGACTGTTAATGCCAGTCGAAATAATTGGCACATCATGCTATACCCTGCTCTTTGGGCTTACCGAGCGAATGTAAAGACTGCTACCAGGTTCTCTCCCTTCCAACTTGTGTATGGGATAGAAGCAGTCATTCCGATTGAATGCGAGATTCCTTTATTAAAACTGGATGTTCAGTTACTACCGGATACTTCAGCACTGGAAGAACGTTTGTTGCATTTAGAGCATCTAGATGAGCAGCGCCATGACACTCTCACAACAAATGAAGTTCATAAGAAACGATTCAAAGGACAATATGACAAGTCTGTCATACCTAGGGTGTTCCTTGAAGGAGATCTTGTTCTACTTTGGGATCAAGACAAGGAACCTCTAGGACCTGGCAAGTTCAAGTCCATGTGCCTCGCACCTTACATAATTTCTAAAGTACTGAATAAAGGTGCTTACGAGCTAGTAGACTACGAACGTAATAAGCTTCCTGAGCCTAGAAATGGGCTCTACCTGAAGAAGTACTACGCTTAGGCAGTTATGCTTTTTCTTGTAACATAGCTATATATTTTGTAGAGCTAGTTTTTTGCTTGTGTTTGTTAGTTAACCTTATGTGTGTCTGTTTGCTATAACTGACCCAGAGGTTTTCTATAAGACCCAGGTTCTTCACGGTTTCCCTTTGACCAACAAAACCCCTTCGCACTGGCCCTTTCGGCAACAACCTGCGAGTAGGTTTAGGTCTCACCCGAGGTGTATCTATGGGGTACTGCAGTATCAGGTTTCCACAGTATGTGAAGAGTTGTTTGGATAGACGTACTGTACAGCGCAACCTCGGGGGTATATGCTGCGAGGTGAGACTGCGCAGCGATGGAAAACGCTGCGGTCTGCACCACTAATGTCTTCTATTACAGGGATTCTACTGAAGCTACGAACTCTGTAGTTCAACTTTATACCGGAACTCCCTTGGAAATGCTGAAGGGTCTGAAGTGAGTATCACTTATCCACTCATTCAGCCGCTCAGCCGATTATCCATTTACCATTCATTTGTCACTAAGTATGATTACAATTTGAGCATATTCCACTGATACAATCTAAGTGTTATACATTGTTCTAGTGCGCATAGGGAAAGACTTAAGTGATCTCTTAGCACTTAACCAACTATCTGATTCACTGCTTTCAAACACAAGCTAACTGTTCACCGGTCATCTATTCATGTAGAACTTAACATATCATCTCCATACCTCTTTTGATGGAAAATGCATACAACAGTTCTCTCATAATAGCATGTAAGGAAACATCTAGACATTCATTTACAGAAAACACAGATGAGCATTCATTCATAAAACACAAGCGCACAACACAAGTTTTGACGTGGTTCATCCCCCGGGTGGGAAGCTACGTCCACAAGAATGGTTGGTAATATATCTTTAAAAGAGATGGGGACAACCGTTCTTAGTCTGCGCACTCAGCTGCAGACTCTCCTTCTTCTTAGATAGGTCTCTGCTCACACAGCTGCAGAGCCTTTACAATCTTCTTGACCCAAAGAGATTTTACAATACAATAACCCAAAATTGTAACAACAAAGAGTAACCAATTGTAATGCCAAAACGTAACCCCATACCATACAAAATTGTCTTCTTAAATAGATCATGCCCGAAGGTCATGTCTTTACAATGCCAAAGACCTAACCCCAAAAACCCTAAGGGTTTACAAAACTGTGTCGGTTTCCCTAAACCATTTTGCTGGCATCCGGTAGTATCTGCTTCATCGTGACGGTTCTCCACATCTTCATTTTGTCACTATCGGCCTCCCTATCGCACGCGTGCCAATAGGTCTCTTTCCCTGAATCGTTCATCTCTAAATTTTTCTCCCACTAGGCGTGCCAAGCCATCGCTTTCTCTGAGTTGTCCTTCCCTTAACAAACTTGTGCAATGGTCACCTTCCTGATTTGCTCGTGCCCGCTGCTCAACACTCCTGGAGCATCTTTCCAAAATTAGACCACTACTGGTCCATCCGGTACCTGTACTTGATCCTCATTTAGCACTCTGCTTTGTTGGCTCCACGTGGTCTGATAGCTTCGCAACACTGCTCTGCCGCAGCGCTGGTCTTTGCGGTACTTCCAAAATTTGGATGCTGCGCACAACTTCGCAGCATGGTCAAACTTGGATGCTGCGCACAACTTTGCAACACCCTCAATCACTTAGACAAAATTATATTTCTTTTTTTGAGTTGTGCTCAGCTCAGCTTTTCCTGCTTATCAAAACTGTTACCAAAACTTTACCTCCACTTGGGCCCAACATGCCCCTAACACTTACATGTGGCTCGTCCCTGAGCCACTTGCTGCTTCGGCCATCCCGCTCTACTCCACGACCAGTGGAACTAATTTGGCCGCGAACTCATTATATGTGCCGAACAACTGCTCCACTACTTCTCTGGTATCTTGTTCCACTTGTTTTACTATATCGAGCAGTGTTGGAGTTATCTCTTCTCCAATCTATCCTTGTACCTACTCCTGGTTGTCGCGCAGTTCCGCTAGCTTGTCTTCTATCTGCTATGACACTGCCATGGTATCCTCTAGGAGTTGTTGCGACTGATTATCCATATCGGTCTCTTTTTCTCTTAATACCTGGACTTCCTTCTTCAAGCCTGATATCTCCTTGTACCTCGGTAGCCTCTCTCTAGGTGGCAGAGCTTTGACCTCTGCGTCCAACTTTTCCAGCATAGTTTGTTTTTCTTTTACCGTAGTCTTCACCTGCAGTAGTCCTTGATCCTCTTCAAGGGCAGTGAATGCCTTTGAAACCTTCTCCAAGAGATCTTGGCACTTAGCCATCTCACTCATTATGCTCTGCACGGCAGCACTCACGGCTTGCTCTCTTAACTGCTGCTCATTCAGTGGCGTCTGCTTATTCAATTTTTCTTTCAATGTGGCGAGATTGTCCTTGTAAAGGATGTCCTTATCCTGCATCTTCATCTTCAAAGATCTGACCTTGTCGTTGATCCTCATAACTGTGTCTGCGGGATCATCCTAGAGTTCTAAACCTTCAATATCTTGCGCAACAGTAGATATAGTAGTTTCCAATTGTTGCCGGCGGTCCTATTCATCATGTAGCTGCATTTCTGCGCGCAACTCAAGGTGCCTGTTTGCTATGTGCAGCTCCACTTGTGACTTCATTGACTCTACTGTTTATTCATGCATCTCCTCCACTATTTGCATGTGCATAAAATGTAAGCCTGGCAAGGGGATTTTAGCCAAGTCGAGCTCTACCCGCTCGACACCCTTTGTGTCCAGGATGATCTGTTTTGTCATTGGCAATGAAATAGCCAATGGAACCAAATGGACAACCCTAGTCTTTGAAGGCAGCGTTATGGCTAGCTGCAGTGGGATTTGCTGCAAGGTTCCTGTCGACCTCCCTTCAACTCCTGTGTCGAGTGGCAAGGTTAGGCTCTTCTGGACATCGTCCATTTTCTTCATAAGACCTTGCAGTGCGAGCCTAGTCTTTTGCAGGTCATCCTGCATGACCTTATCCTTTTTGTCATTGTCAGCCATGAGCTCCTTCATCTGTTCTGAGACTGTTTCTGCTATCATCTCAAAGTCATCTTCGTTCAAGACTGTCTCAGATTGAGTCTTTGTGGCCTTCATCTTCTTTCACGCCTTCAGCTTGTGCGAGGTCTCAGGCTCTTTCCGCTTTCCTGTTTCTTCAACAATCAGGCATGGTAGCGGGATTGGCTCGTCTTCTTCAGATTCTATCTCCACATCCATGACTTCGACACGGAACTCAAGCGGCTAGTCCTTCATGAGGATTTCAATTTCCTCCTCATACATATGGTAGTTACCTGTGTACCATTCTGGCTTTTTCGTGTTTGCCTTGGGTGAGATAAATATACACCGCATGTTCGCCATAAAATCAATAATGCGAATATACTTCGACATTACCTTCTTTGTGATGCGAGATGTATGGTTGATCACATCATGCAGCTGAGTGTAATATTGATATAAAAATCCAGTTATCGCATGCTGTCACTCTGTGTTGATATTTTCCCAGAGGTCGGCATAACGGAACCCTCTAGGATCATTGGTTTCTATAATGACACCCACATAGTCCTTTGGCTCCTTCCATCTAGAAAAGGCAATGAGGATGATCAGCCATGTAAAGTGGAATTGTCCACCATTTTCCTGGGTTTCATTGAGTTCTTCCAGGAACTCATTAAGGAGAAACTGACACCAATTGAATTGTGTGCCTTCAGCCACCGCGGAACCAAGTAATATTGCGCTTGCAGGCACCTTTGGAGGCCTAGCTGTTCTGAGGAATTTTCCTACGAACATCTGCATCGCAAATTTTGTCGCTCTATCTTCAATTTCATCTGTCGGGAACCCTCTTTTTCCCTTCACCAATGCATGGCTTTTCTTCATCTTCTCGACAAATTCTTTTTCCTTGCTCTTCCCTTGGAAGAATTGCTTGGGATCCTTGCTGCGCTTGCTGAGACCTGTTATGCGGTGGATCAAGGCAATGTTGACATCAATATTTTTGTCTAGCCACAGGTATCCTTGATGGAGTCACGCCATCAGAGTGCGAACCACTGCATTAACTTCCAGTGAGCGATCAAAATGTGGCAGTATGAGGAGGTTCAACAATCCTGACTGAACTACCGATGTCAGCTAGCTTTCGGAAACCAAGTTAAATGTGCCCTTGGCATCTTTCTTCCAACACATGTACTGGTCAGGCTAGAACTGTGGGTACTTGGGCGTGTGGGGCTCTTCCTTCTGGACGCTTAGGAGGTCATAGTCCTCCCACTTACAGTCCAAAATCTTTCCGAGCAAGTTCTTGGCAACCTCTACATGTTTTGAAATTGGCGACAATGGGATTTCATATCTAGCATTCTTGGCCAATTTAAAGACTGGGGCATTCAACGCTCATGGTGATAAATACTCTGGTGTCAACTTCAGGGGTTCCTTCTTGAAGACCGGTGATCTTGGTGCCATCTGGCTTGGCTTTGGAAGCTTGGTTCGTGGTCCAGTTATGTCTTTCCCTTTGTCCTGCATGATTGGATTATGACGAGGTGATCTTCTTGATGCTTGACCGGGTTCGAGTATAATCTTCTTGGCAGGGGTTTTCATTAACTCTGTAATTCCCCCATACTGATAGACTTCGATTGCTTCTTGAAGTGTAATTTCTTCTTCTCTATATGGCCACTTGTTCATTCAGTGGTGAAATTAGGCAAATATTTAGAAGTGTGGCCAAGGATTGCTAAGACAGTATAAGATGCATGAAAATTCTAAGTATAAGGTAATGCCCGCGAGTCCTTATGCGGCGTTATTTATAGGCGCAGTTGGGTCCTCCCCACGCCTTCCAACGGCTAGAAGGGAATTTAATGTAGTGTCTGTTGGGCACCATTTTGACCTCTTTTTGTCATCTAAATATCCTCCATTTTCCTCCATAAAACCCTCATATTGATCTATAAAGCTTTTAGTTCACCACAGACTTTGGTTAAAAAGGTATTAATGTCATTGCTTGTTAACAAATTGAATTTTGAGATTTTTAGAGCATTTAAACTAAGGTTTTATTTAGAATTACAGGATGTGCTAACTTCCCGTAATGTCTCCAAAGTTGAGCACTTGCAGGCCAGCTAGGCATTAACTGAAAGATGGAGGAAAGATTCTCAGTGTCCAAGGATGGATGAATTTCCAACGAATAGATGATGTGGCTCTCACAGGTGGCAAGTCAAAGTCGGTCAAAGATGACCACCTGTGCTACCACTCAGCACAAAAGCAGGGTAGTTTGGATTTTGTTGAGTTTCATGATTTTGAATGAGGATCTCGATGGCTATGTTCATTAATTAGTTTACAGGATTATAGCATTTCCAGTTTTCTTTCGAATTTGTATAAGTACTTCACAAAACATTGGAACAATAATCACGATTTTGGGAAGAACGCATATTGCTTCTGAACTGCGTGGTTTTACTGTGTAATCAATTTATGGTGAATACAATTAGACTTTCAGTTCTGTAAATCTTCAACTGTGTGTGGAACGAGGCACTGGAGGGCCCCCATTGTTGAGTTTGCACACCCTTACATTGCCAGTGAATGCGATTTAGATGTTTGCAGAGATTTAATTTGATGCATGCGATTTAGATTGTGCCATTGGTATGTGTTAATCCCTGTAGTATCTAGTTTATTATTGCAGAACGAATTTAGTTAGTTTTCAATTAATTTTATTACAGCTCTGTTCTCATTTAATAGTTCAAGCCACAATTTCATTATGCTACACATCACTTACATTTCTATGAGCTCTGTCTTCTATTTTGTTAAATGTTAAAAGAACGGTTCAGACTGTGATTTTAATATGTCATACATTGCTGCTCATTTGAAGATAAAGTGTTTAGAACAATTATCAATTACGAACAATGTCCTGCAAGGGAATTTAATGGTTAATTGTTCATTCAGTACGGGGATGTCAGGCAGAACTTTGTAGTCTGTATCTTAGGGTTAGAATCATTGTTAAATTGCTTTCACTATCTCAGTTCTTTCACCAATAGATTGCTGTGTACTTGAAAAGAACAAATGAAGTTATCCCTGTAAAAGGATTTTTGTATCTTTAAGTTACAGTACTTCTCATCTGACAGTAGATTCAATTCACAGAAAATTAAGTTAACCAAACAAGTCTAGCTCTAAGTCCTAAAACTTGGATATGCCTCTAAGCTTACAGACCCGGATTGATATAAATTTAAGGTTCGATTTGCATTAGTGGATTGAAGCCCAACATTTTGGCGTCGTTGTCGGGGAGGCATTGTAGAAGCAGGCCTAGGAACTTTAGTTTTTTGATAAAAACAAAAATTTCAAACAAAAACACAGACTAGATTTTACTTTTATGTCAAGGCTAAGAGACGAGAAAGGAAGATTTCTTAAAAACCCCCCAAAAACAGAAGTAACAGGAGCTTCTCTTCTAAAAGGATTCATCTCAACAGTTGGTATTTTCAAAATGTCTGAGGAAGAAACATCAAAAGGCCCAACTGTAGAACAGAGAAGGGAGTACGAGAGGATGTTAGAAATAGAAAACAAATGCAGACAAGAGAGAAGGGAAGAAGATAGAAGGGAAGAAGAGAGAAGACATGTGAGGGATGAAGGAACAACAGAAGATCAGGAGGCCACCTTTAAATTTCCTATCTTAGACACTAGCGTTATCCTAGGAGAAGAGGTAAAAATGAAGAATATTCCACCATCTGTCTTACCAAACTTCTATGGCATGACCTCTGAAGATCCTGACTATTTCCTATTCGAATTTGACATCTTGTGTTGAACTTATGGGTATACTGATGACACCCATAAGCTCCATCTTTTCCCTTATACTCTTAAAGCAGCTTCCTTGAAATGGTTCATGGGTTTAGGAGAACATTCTATCACTAGCTGGGATGAAATGAGGAAAATCTTTCTTCGAAAATATCAGGCATATTGCAAATCAAAGGGTCTGAAAGATGACATTTTTGGCATGACTCAACAGGAAGATGAGAGTTTGGAGGAGTATTTGGAAATATTCTCATACAATTTACATAAATCTAAATACAATTCTTTAACACCTGAAATGATTAGAACAATATTTTTGAAAGGAATAAGAGAAGAGTATTTGGATATTTTGAATGTTATGGGAAAAGGTGACATCTCTTACCTTCCCTTTGATGAGATAAAAGATTTATGTCAGAAATATTCAAGAGGAAAGGCTCGAACTGGAAAAAGAGATAGCAATACCAAAGCAACTAAATCTACAAACAGTGGTATTTCTAGAGCTGAGCTTGGAAATCTGCTAGAAGATTTTAAGACTGATTTATTAAGTACCTTGGGAACACAAGTCGAGGCAACAAAAACCAAGAAGAGGCAAGAACAACAGGACCAACAAGATCAGGCTTTGTCTATTTTTTGTCTTAAATGTAGAAAGAAACACCCACTTAGAGAATGTCCTTTAAATACTATTGAAATTTGTGGCTTATGCACTTTTAATCACAAAACTGATGATTGCCCTAGATTGAAGGAATTGCAGGCAGCTCGAATGGAGGAAAATCACAGCATGGAGTCTCTTTACTTCATGGGACAACGGAGACCTTGGCAGCCACGATTTCCAGGTATGTCTCAAGATCCTATGCAACAATTTAATACAAATTATCAGAATCCTATTCAGAATTCATGGAATGCACCCATGCCTTGGCAAACTTGGTCTCCTCCATTAGCTCAATCTGCTCCAAATTGGAGAGGGTATGCCCATGGTAACCAGACATATCAGCGGGCTTATTTTCAACCCTATCAACAACCTTCTGCCTATCCTCAATATCAGCAGAATCAAGTCCAAGCCCCATCTTTTCAAAATCCATCTTTTCAACAACCCAACAACATGGCTCCTCAATTGAGTACACCACCTCAACAGCTTCAACTAACATCCAATCAGCCTCCACCTCAGCCTACACAACTTCCAGCTCAGCCAATTCCAAATCCAAATAATAAAACAGATAGACCCATGTATAATGTTGATGATGGAATGGCGCTCCCCTACTCCATTCTCCCACAGCAAAATATCAATTTGAGATCTGGGAAAACCTTACAAAAACAATCTCCTGTTATCTTAGAAGAACCACCAGAAAATGACAAAACTCCAAAAAAATTAAATACAGAAAAATCTCAGTCAGAAAATCACAGTCAATGAGGGAACACAACAGTATCTTATACACCTCCTTTTCCTGAGAGGTTAGTCAAAGAAAAACCTTCAATTTCCTTACCTGATTTCGATGTTCTGAACGAGTTAACAAATGTATATGTCAAAATTCCTCTACTGCAGGCTATCAAAGATATTCCAATTTATACTAAAGCAGTTAAGGAACTATGTCTTAATAAAAGAAGGAAGGATCCATCGAAAATTCATGTGGTAGGCAATCTAGCAGGGTTAATGTCCAACACCATTTTCATTGAAAAGTATGTAGATCCTGGAATTCCAATGGTTACAATTACTATTAATAACTTTTCCATCCCAAAAACATTGATCGATTTAGGTGCTGCCATTAACGTCATGACACTAGAGACAATGAATTACCTTCACTTGACAAATCTCAAACCCACCACTACCGTCTTAGAATTAGCTGATAGGTCTAAAATTACACCTGAAGGGGTCTTGGAAGATATTATTGTTTCTTTAGACTCCTGGGAGTATCCTGTTGATTTTATAGTACCACAGCCAAAATCTAACTTAGGAGGTCACCCATTGATCCTTGGAAGACCCTGGCTGGCAACAACGTATGCTTTCATAGGATGTAGATCAGGAAGTATGCTCATTTCACATGGGACAGAGAGAAAACAGATTGCACTTTACCCTTCTGCCCAACGACCTTCTACATTAGATCAGCTATCATGGATTAATGAAACCAAAGAACAAGAAGAAGAGGTGATTCAGCATGTTCTGAGTATAAATCAGTACTTTGATTTTCAGGAAGACAACCACGAAGATCTATTGGATTATTTCATTGTTGAACCTGATATTTCTGCAGAATTACGAGATATGGAATATGCTGTAGCAGATCAAGTTTTGGGTTATAATTTTCAAGAAAATTGCAATGTTCATTCCCTAGCATTAGCACTTCATGACGTTTTTAATGTTCATTCCATCACCGATATTCACAGTAAAACGGTTGAAATCAGTCCAGGCAAAACTCTGAAAATAAGTGCACATCTTACCACATCACAGGAAGAACAGTTGATTACTTTGCTGAAAAATATTCCCATGCATTTTCCTGGGAGTACACTGATATGCCCGGTATTCATCCTGAGACATGCACTCACCACATTTACCTAGATGAAAAAATACGACCTCTGAGACAACCGCAACGCAGAATGAACCCTATGCTAAAAGAAATAGTCAAAGACTAGTTGCAAAAGTTGTTAAAAGTGGGATTTATTTACCCCATCTCCGATAGCCAATGGGTCTCACCCTTGGTTGTTGTTCCTAAAAAAAATGGTAAATGGCGCATATGTATCGATTACAGGGAGTTGAATAAGGCAACTTTAAAAGACTATTTTCATTGCCTTTCATTGATCAAGTGCTGGATGCTTTAGCTGGAAAGGAATATTTTTCATTTTTAGATGGCTTCAGTGGTTATAATCAGATTAGTATTGCAAACGAAGACCAAGACAAAACCACGTTTACATGTCCCTGGGGCACTTATGCCTACAAAGTTTTACCTTTTGGCTTATGTAATGCCCCAGCTACCTTTTAGAGGGCTGTCTTGGCCATCTTTGCAGATCTAATTCATGAGTGTGTTGAGGTTTACATGGATGATTTTTCTGTATATGGACGTACCTTTGAAGATTCCTTAGAAAACTTGGAGAAAATTCTGAAAAGGTGTGTTGAATCAAACCTTTCCCTTAGTAACGAAAAGTGTTTTATGATGATGACTGAAGGGATAGTTTTAGGACACCACATTTCTTCGTCTGGAATAAAAGTAGATCCTGCTAAAATTCAAGTCATTAAAAATTTATCTGAACCCACAACTCAAACAGATGTGAGAAGCTTTTTAGGATATGTAGGCTATTATCGTAGATTTATTGCAAATTTTAGTAACATAGCCCTGCCATTGTTTAAATTGCTTTCAAAGGACATGTGTTTTACTTGGGATATTGACTGTCAATCTGCATTTCAGACACTTAAGGAAAAGCTCTCCACTGCTCCCATTTTAAGAGGACCAAATTGGACATTGCCTTTCCATATTTCAACTGATGCCTCTGCTACTGCAATAGGAGCCTCATTGGGCCAGAAACAACATACTTTGACTTATGCTATCTATTTCATTAGTAAAAATCTGACACCTGCAGAGCTGAATTATACAGTCACTGAAAAAGAGATGTTGGCAGTTCTTTATGCTGTAAACAAATTCCGTCATTACATCACTAGCTATGAAATTTTTGTTCATACAGATAATTCATCTTTACGATACTTGATGAATAAGTCTATCACTAATGGTCGGATTACTAGATGGCTGTTATTAATGTAGGAGTTCAATATCACTGTTTTAGATCGGCCTGGCCGAGAAAATCAAGTGGCAGACTTCCTGTCCCGCTTACACAATACTGGTGAGGTTGTTCCTGTTATAGATAGTTTTCCTGATGAACACCTATTTGCAATTTCTGTTATCACTCCTTGGTATGCTGATATTGCTAATTACTTATCATCAGGCCAACTACCACCATCTATGACATCTAAAGAACAAAAGAAGATTATTAAACAAAGTGCTAGGCATATATGGGTTAATGGTGATCTCTTTTACACGGGATATGATTTAATCATAAGAAGATGTGTACGACAAGATGAAATCTTAGATATTTTAAAGGCATGCCATGATGAACCGTGTGGTGGCCATTTTGCAGACAAAAGGACAGCATACAAGATACTCAATTTGGGGTATTATTGGCCTTCCATTTTCAAAGATGCTAAAAGGTATGTTAGAAGTTGTGACACTTGTCAACGAATGGGACACCCAGTCCGGTCTGATGAAATGCCACTCCAACCACAAATTCTCATTGAACCATTTGAAAAGTGGGCCCTTGACTTCATTGGTCCAATTCATCCACCATCACATGGATAGAAGTACATTTTGGTCTGCACAGACTATGTTACTAAGTGGGTAGAGGCCAAGCCATTGCCAAGAGCCACCAAACAGATTGTGGTAAACTTTCTTTTTGAGGAGATATTTGTCAGATTTGGGGTGCCTAGAGAGATTGTAACTGATCAGGGTGCCCAGTTTACCTCTAAATTAGTGCAGGAGATAGCAGAAAAGTATAAGATTAAGCATCGAAAGTCTACCCCTTACCATCCACAAGCAAATGGCCAAGTGGAATCTAAAAACAAGACTTTAGAAGGAATCATTACCAAAACTGTCCAGATGCATCGGAAAGATTGGTCAGCTAAGCTGACTGAAGCTTTATGGGCATACCGGATCACTTGTAAAAACAGTACTGGGTTTTCTCCTTATCAACTGGTTTATGGTAAGCAAGTCCTCCTTCCTATAGAGTTTCAAGTTCATACTTTCAAGTTAGCAGCATATTTGGGCATAGATCTTTCAGAAACTCAACAAGAAAGAATACTTCAGTTGAATCAGCTAGATGAGATGAGACAGGCTACCATAGAACACAATATTCTGATACAACAGCAGAGAGCTCAATGGCATGACAAATTTATCAAAAAGAAGCAATTTCACATCGGTGACTGGGCACTATTGTTTGACTCAAAGTTTAAAGACTTCAAGGCCAAATTCACAACTCACTGGCTTGGTCCATATGAAATTGCTGAGGTATATGACAATGGCTCAGTCAAACTTCAAACAATCGATGCTGCAGCATGTACACTTGTGGTCAATGGCCGTCGGCTCAAACTGTATACCAAGCCTCTCAATAAAGATGATTTTATACAGCAGATTTCACAGCAAAAGGAAATGCAAGTACTGGATAAACACATCAGTGTTTCTCCTTCACCTGCTCCTTAGCTGCTCTGATACAACAAGCAAATAAAACAAAAAGATAAAAAGACGAAAAAAAATCAAAACAAAAAAATGAAAATAAACAAAAAAAAAAATTTAAAAAAAAGGAAGTTTAGTTGTGAAAACCAGTTCACTGGCACAATATAAACTTGAATTTTCTCTGGAAAACCAGGTTTACCTGGCCATTGAAAATTCACAAAAATATCTTTTTCCAATTTCCTATTTTGTTTTCCAAATAATGAAGATCTTGTTTGACTTGAGGACAAGTCAAAATGTAGGCCTGTGAGGGGAATAAGCATTTTTCATGCTCCTTTAGAACCCTCCAAGTCTTTTCCATATGCAGAGGATTGTGATTTTTCATATGCAGAAGGGACCTGATTTCCAGCAACACAAGTGATTTTTAAACAATGCAGAGGGACCTGACTTCCAGTGAAATTGAAGACATCAGAAGATGGTAGACAAAAGACATCAGAAGGACATGAATAAATCAGGATACAAACCAACTTCATCAGACAACAAGCTCATCATACAGGGACATCAAGCAAAGTCTGTAAGAATTTATAGTTTTTATGTTTTAAAAAGTTTCAGAATTCTTTGTTTTTAAGCAATGACATATTACCAACTATTGAAAAGCTTGACTGCCTATTTCTTTCATTATTCTGATAGTCTCTGCCAGTACCTTACTTACCTTCCATTAGCCTCTGCCAACACTTTATTTTTCCACCCTAGGGGTCAAAATGGTTGTCAGGATCAAACCCAAGGGAAATTTTTAAATACTGCATTCTACAGGACATATACTGCACTCTACAAGATACAAACTGCATTCTATAGACAGAGTTTTCTTCTTGGTTTAAAGACAAACAAGGTCTCCTTCTCAGCAAAAAGTGAAATATTGACATAAAGGAATTTCAAAAGTTTCTTTCGTATATGTATTTAGTGCATCAGGCATTAAGTAATATATAGAATTTAAGGAGGGAAACAATGGTCATATATATCTTCAGCGCATCTTTTAAAGGAAAAGAAGGTCCATTTTAAGAGAAATAGCCTGTTCAATAAAACATCGGGTATACAAAGAAACCGAAGTGTATTTTACAGTTTATGCATTAAACGTTGGACACATAAAAGGATTAAAGTGTTTTATAAATCAAAACCTTACCTTTCATCATTTTAATTGAATGAAGTGGCATGTTATGTAATGATGAAAGGAAAACGTGGAATGATGCCCACGACAACACGCAAATAAGCTTGATTCCTGCATTATGTATTGGTAAAATCAGAAAACACGACTTGGTTATTCTCCTTGAGGCCGAGTCCAGTTGTTGTCTCTGCAAAATCGACGACTGTGTGAAGATAATTGATAGTGAGAAGGGGCCATGGGTTACAAGAAGTGTGAATACACGATTGCTGAAGAAATCGTGCAGGCAGAAAGACAATCAGTGAGAAGGAAGCTGTGAATACACAAATTTATGTGGAAATCGTGTAAGAGGAAGTAAAAACAGTTGCACTAGAGAAGAGGTAAAAGTTTAAACCCTTTTCTTTGTTGAATACGCTGCTCAAACCAACAGAAATTTCACAATTTTAGAGTATTATTGTGGGGATAGGAAGAAAAGGCAGAGTTAAAGGTTGAAAGGTTCCTGTTTTCTATTTTTATTCAAAATGGTGTCTAGACTGGAACCAAAGAAATTTGAGCCTGCAGACATTCACGAGAGATGCATGGAAATTTTCGGAAAAAATCAATGGGTGCCTTTCTTTGAAAAATTTGATGGGCACAATGATAATGTTAGCCTACCCTTTGCTGGCTCATTCGATGGAGAGAGGGCTACAGTAGGAAATTTAAGTTTCAGACTATCTGAAGACATTTTGGCACAAATTATTGGCCTGCCACAGCAAGGAGAAAGATTTTTCAAAACCAAGCAATTCAAAGAGAAATCATGGATACCCTTTTTGTGCAGATCAAGAGCAGGGTCAGTAAATTGGAAGAAAGGTATACCAAGGAGCTGGTTGGTTCATCCCTAGGATGAAATGGTGTATATCATCCAAAGATTCATCACCTGTGAAGGGAGATTCAGTATTGTTTACCTTTACCACATCAAGCTGTTGCAGCATTTGAAAGGCGAATGTGAGATCAATATGCCCTATTTCCTATTACAGAGTCTAACTAAGATGGCCAAGGCTATCCAAAGGCATGAAAAAGACAAACTGACAAGTCTTTTTCATTGTGGACTCATCAAAATCATCATCCAGCATGAGTTACAAAAGCAAAATTTGACATGGTCAGGATTTTTAGTTCAAAATCAGTTTGAAGAGCAGGAAGAATTGCATGAAGAGGTTTCAAAAGAAGAGGAATTGCTGATGATAACATACCCTGAGGCAACAAGTTCAAAACAACCTCAGAGAAGGATACGAACTAGGAGTGTAATGAAAGAAGATAAACAGTTTCAAAAACAAGAGCAAGTCTTCACCACTTACCAGAAGAAGCCAAGGAAGTATAAGCAAGTTCGTAACCAGCCAGCATTAGAGGATGAGGAACACATACAAACCCTGGAAAGTCAAGAAGAAAACCTAGCAGGTGAGAAAGGGCAGAATACCCAAGGAACTAAGGAAATAATAAAACAGACAAAGAAAATCAACCTCTTCTTAGATCAGCAGGAGAGGGAAAAAGAAAAGCCATTAGAAGATGAAGAACACACACAAACCTTGGAAAATCAAGAAGAAAACCTAGCAAGTGAGATAGGGCAGGACATCTAAGGAAATGATGAAATAATAAAACAAACAAAGAAAATCAATCTCTTCTTAGATCAGCAGGAGAGGGAGAAGGAAAACCAGTCAAGACAGGGAGTACTAAAAGACTCAGCTTCTCTTTCCTCAGAGCCACAAACTGTGTAAGAAGAAAAGAAAGAGGGTTCAGTACAGGAAATTGAAGAATTAGGGATGGACACCAATTCTGTCCATCTTTCAATGAAGAAGAAGAAAACTTCCAAGAAAATAAAAGAGATTAAGAGGTTGAAACTTGAAATAAAGGAATTGGAGTTCAAGAATGAGAAATTGAGAAAAGACAATCAGAAGCTGAGAATTCAGAGGACACACATTTCTAAGAATGCATCCAGATGGTATAAGCAGAAGAAGACCTACAAAGCTAAGTATGAGAGACTGAAGGTCCTTTATGCATCTCCAACTTCAACAGATGCATCGTCTCAGTAGGAGATTAGAAGCAAGAAGATCAGCAGCAAAATTTTGATACAGGGTCAAATATTTTTGGCATGGGGACATGCAACAGCTTCCTCTTGGGGGAGATGTTGGGCACCGTTTTGACCTCTTTTTGTCATCTAAATATCCTCCATTTTCCTCCATAAAACCCTCATACTAATCTATAAAGCTTTTAGTTCACCACAGACTTTGGTTAAAAAGGTATTAATGTCATTGCTTGTTAACAAATTGAATTTTGAGATTTTTAGAGCATTTAAACTAAGGTTTTATTCATAATTATAGGATGTGCTAACTTCCCGTAATGTCTCCAAAGTTGAGCACTTGCAGGCCAGTTAGGCATTAACTGAAATATGGAGGAAAGATTCTCAGTGTCCAAGGATGGACGAATTTCCAACGAATAGATGATGTGGCTCTCATAGGTGGCAAGTCAAAGTCGGTCAAAGATGACCACCTGTGCTACCACTCAGCACAAAAGCAGGGCAGTTTGGATTTTGTTGAGTTTCACGATTCTGAATGAGGATCTCGATGGCTATGTTCATTAATTAGTTTACAGGATTATAGCATTTCCATTTTTCTTTCGAATTTGTATAAGTACTTCACAAAACATTGGATCAATAATCATGATTTTGGGAAGAACGCATATTGCTTCTGAACTGTGTGGTTTTACTGTGTAATCAATTTATGGTGAATACAATTAGACTTTCAGTTCTGTAAATCTTCAACTGTGTGTGGAATGAGGCACTGGAGGGCCCCCATTGTTGAGTTCGCACACCCTTACATTGCCAGTGAATGCGATTTAGATGTTTGCAGTGATTTAATTTGATGCATGTGATTTAGATTGTGCCATTGGTATGTGTTAATCCCTGTAGTATCTAGTTTATTATTGCAGAACGAATTCAATTAGTTTTCAATTAATTTTATTACAGCTCTGTTCTCATTTAATAGTTCAAGCCACGATTTCATTATGATACACATCACTTACATTTCTATGAGCTCTGTCTTCTATTTTGTTAAATGTTAAAAGAACGGTTCAGACTGTGATTTTAATATGTCATACATTGCTGCTCATTTGAAGATAAAGTGTTTAGAACAATTATCAATTACGAACAATGTCCTGTAAGGGAATTTAATGGTTAATTGTTCATTCATTACTGGGATGTCAGGCAGAACTTTGTAGTCTGTATCTTAGGGTTAGAATCATTGTTAAATTGATTTCACTATCTCAGTTCTTTCACCAATAGATTGCTTTCCTAAATAGATTGTTGTGTACTTGAAAAGAACAAATGAAGTTATCCCTGTAAAAGGATTTTTGTATCTTTAAGTTACAATACTTCTCATCTGACAGTAGATTCAATTCACAGAAAATTAAGTTAACCAAACAAGTCTAGCTCTAAGTCCTAAAACTTGGATATGCCTCTGAGCTTACAGACCCGGATTGATATAAATTTAAGGTTCGATCTGCATTAGTGGATTGAAGCCCAACAATGTCCGTTGGTGAATTTGAGTGAATCCTTCAGTCCCTTCCATCGTTAGCATGTTCAAAACGGCTATCTTTTCGTTAAATGCTCAAGCGGTTCATTGCAATGGTCATATAATGACTATTTTTCTCAAAAAGTAGTGTAACGGCTATTTTTCTGAGTCTTGCACCGCACTACGCGGCAAGCCATCTACGATCCTGTGTAGTTACTTCGCAATGCCAAATTTTATTTTATTTTTTCTTGCGCAACTTCAGCAGTGCTGCTCGGTACATACATTGTTCTCCTTATCATACATGTACAGACTCCTTTATATTTCTAGTGTCCAATTTCAACTATACTTGACACTTAGAAATCTCTTCCTCCGCTTGTTATCCAAGGTTCTGCGAAGCAGGACTATCATGGTACAACTTTAGTCTGCTTCCATTTATCAAAGTTTGTAAGGTATCACCAGCTAAATTGGCTAACTAGACTACACCAGTGTTAGTAACATGTATCACAGTATATGGGCCAAGCCAATGCATCTTAAATTTACCAGGAAAATTCTCATACAGGAGGACTAGGTCACCTACCTGAAAGCACTTGTTCTTTATATGGAGATCATGCCAAGCTTTCTTGCGGTCCTTCTAAGCTTGCTAGTGGAAGCCGGCAATGAAGCAATATTCCTCCAACCCAACAAGGTGTAGCAACCTTTGTCCTAATATTGCGCGGTCTGCCATCCCTATGAACGCATCGATTCTCAAACTAGGGACAATATATTCCATTGGCATGATGGCTTCCTTCCCGTAAGCCAACTGAAAAGGTGTATGTCCTGTCAATTTATTACATGTAGTCCTGTATGCCCATAACATAGAGGAGACAAACAGATCCCAATCATCTCTATTTACATTGCAGATTTTAGTGAGTGTGTTTTCCAGTATTTTATTGAAAGCCTCAATTGTCCCATTCGCTTGTGGATGATATGGAGTACTGCGCTGATGATGAATGTGGAATTCCTCTGTAAGTGCCTCAATGGTCTTGTTCAAAAAGTGAGTACCATGGTCACTCATCAAAATCTTCGAGCATCCAAATATTGACAATATTTCTTCAAAAATGAACTACGCAGCAGTACTGGCGCTGCAGTCCTTTACTGGCTTTGCTTCTGCCCATCTGGTGAGGTAATCAGTAGCAGTGATAATATACCTCGCACCAGTTCTTTTTCCTAGTGGGTTTATAGGACCCACGAAATCAATTGCCCATTTTTCAAATGCCTGCAGGGTCAACTGTGGGTTCAATGGCATCTCATCTCTTCGTAAAGGTTTCCCTGTCCTTTGACAGACATCACAGTTCCTGCAGTGTTCTCTGGAATCTTTGTGGATCGTGGGCCACCATAGCCCTGCGCACAGTATCTTCTGTGTGGTGGCTCTTCCTGAATAATGACCTCCCGCAATCCTTGAATGCGCATCTGCTAAAATAAATGGTTTCTCATGATCTAGTACGCATCGACGTAGGACTTCATCCGATCTAAGTTTGTATAATTGACCTGCAATTATAGTGAATTCTGTGGCGCGCACCACTAGCTGCTTCTTCTGCTGGAGAGATAATTCCTGGGGTGCCAGCCCTATCGTCAGAAAATTAATGATATCCTTATAATAATCATCGGCAACCTATATAGAAAATAGTTGCACATCAGGAAGACTGTCTTCAATGTTTGTCAGTTCTTCTCCGGACTCAATCCTTGACAGATGATCAGGTCCCAAGTTTAGTCTACCTGGCTTAACAATAATATCAAAGTCATATTCCCGGAACAGCAGTAGCCATCTGCATATGCGTCCCCCTAACACTGGCTTATTGACCAAGTACTTCAACACAGAATGGTCAGTGAACATAAGGAAGTGTGCACCAATCAAGTAATGCCTGAATTTCTGTAGTGCATATACCATTGCAAGGCCTTCCCTCTCAGTAGTAGTATAGTTCTTCTCTACTATTGAGAGCTTCCTGCTCAAGAATGTAATAGTGTGGTCAATACCTCCTTCTCCTGGCTGAGCTAATACGATTCCCAGGGCAATGCATGATGCATCAACATGGACATGGAATGGCTTCGTCCAGTCTGGAAAGACTAGAATCGACGTAGTAACCATCTTTCTTTTAGTGTATCAAAACCCTGTTAACATTCTGCATTCCAAATGAACGGTGCGTCTTTCTTTAGCAACTTTTCCATTGTTGCCGTTATCTGCGCATAACCCTTTATAAATTTCCTATAGTATCCAGTATGGCCTAAGGTAGAGCGCAACATCTTGAATGAATTTGGTGTTGGCAAGTTCACAATTATTGCGATCTTTGCAGGATCCACCATCAATCCTTGCTTACAAACAATGTGCCCAAGTAGAATGCCATAAGGAACACAAAAAATACACTTCTTTAGATTTAGAGAGATCTGATGCTGTCGACACTTCTCAAGCGTCATTCTGAGATTTGCACAATGGTCCTTCAATAGACCAAACACAATCCAATCATCGAAATAGGCTTCGAGAAACTTATGCATAAACTCTTTAAATGTTGCGACGACCACTCTGGAAAATATGGCAGGTGCATTCTTCAGGCCAAAAGGCATTACTATGTATTGGAACTACCCCCATTCTGTAGCAAAAGTCATCTTATGCTTGTCTGCGGGAACAATCCTTATCTGATGATACCCTGAAAAACCATCAGTAAAAGAATAGGCCTCATTCCCTCCAACATTATCAAGCACTTCATCCTTGAAAGGGGTAGGGAATGGGTCATGCATGGAAGCATCATTCAATTTTCTGAGATCCACCCAAATCCTGATCTCACCCTTCGCTTTCTTGTCTTGAACGACCATGGGACTAATCCACTCTGATTCCTCGACAAGTTCAATGATTCCTGCTTCAAGCATCTTATCTAGCTATGCACGTACTCTTTCTTTGTAGCGCGGATTTAGTCTGTACGGTCTCTGCTTCATAGGCTTTGCACCTGGCTTCAAAGGTATTTTCATGACCCCTAGGTCTCCCAAAATGCCTTTCATTTCTATGAATTTAGTTGGATACAGTTCCTAGTATTCATGCAAGGTGTCTGCGATCTCTGCAACAGTCTGATCGTCCCAATAGTCTCCTATTGTTGCGAGCTTCGGTTCTTCGCTTGTGCCAATATTCACCTTCTGTGTCTTTACTCGTCCGCTCATGTCTGGGATTTCTAACGGAGGTTTTTCTACGTCACGCATGCCCTCTGATTCTGGTATGGCTATGTTGCGCGGGTTGTCCTCATCATCTTCATTTCTATCATCGATGTCTTCATCTAGGTTGTAACACTCGATAAGGTGTTCTTCGTGTTCCTTCTATTCTGACTGTAAGTGCACAGGAGCCCGATCTGCCCCGTAGAATTCCTCCAATGTCATATTTCTTTGAGGACAGTATTCCCTGAATATGCATTCCTTAATTATCCAGAACGCATCATGGATCAATGGGTTCTCATCGTCAAATCTAATATCCTTCTGGAAGTTCATAGTCAGGATGTCCCAATCAATGGTTTCCCTACGCAACTCCAGGTCTAGGTACCATTTCGTTGGAATGTCTTCATCCAACATATGTACAACTAAATGCACCCATTCTGTTTGTGGCCTTTCCACCCATGCTCGTGAACAGACTTTAATGTGTTAACTAGGATTTGTCTATCCATTAAACTTTCCAAAGGGTAAGGTAACCCTTTCAGCAAATCGGATTTGCATCTTAACCTTGCATTGATCCTAAGTGGTCAATGTCTGCTTATGTGCATTCCACCATCTGGCGAGTGTGTCGCGCAGTGCCATATCCAATGCTGGTAATCTGTGCTCATCTGTAATGACTGTAGTATATTCATGGATAAAATTGTAAACATTAGCAGAACCATCATATGTGGGAATAGGACTTACCTCTTTCCCGATCCAGCGCAGTGATTTCCTAAGCTTCTTACTGATAATTCATGCATCTGGCTTTGCCAATTTTCCAGTCCTGCCTCCGAATCAGAGATGCAGGAACTGTCGCATCTCCAGCTAAGTGTACCATCCGCAGTAGGATTAATGTAATCTTCCTGGTTCGCTGTGAGCTAGTATAATTGGTCCAAATCTTGAGCCTTGGATTCCTCCTAAATCAGCTTGTTGTATCTTTCACCATTTGCAGGATCCAACGGTGCTATGACCCTAAGATGCTTTCCTTCAAATATCATCTTCTTTGTCTTCAGGTTTATGATAGCCAAGTTATCAATAGCCCATTCAATTCCTAGAAGTGCAAGAAAAGGTTGACTATCATCCACTATCTCGATAACTTCAAAGTCTGCATGACTTTGGACTCCATCGATGTCGACTATTACATCCTCTAACTGGCCAAAAGGTATGACTTTCTCTTGGTTATCCATTCTCAACTGGATAGGTGACCATAGCAACTTTGGTCGACCCATCTGCTGCCATGTCTACTTAGTCAAGACATTTACTTCGGATCCCAGATCAAGGATGACTTCATCCATTTCAAAATATCCTATCTGCACGGTTAGCCTCATTTCTCGGCCTGTTCTTTTATGCTTCCTTATGTGATGTACTGCGCTATCAAAAGTCTCTGTTCCAGTCTATGGCTCATACTAGTTTATGCGCTTCTACAGCTCTACTATGGCATTTTCACTTTTGATTAGCTTCATGTAGCTTTGTAGGAACTGCACAACGGAATTGTTGACATCCGTCGCTGTGCTTGTTTTGTCATAGGCAGCAGGTATGTCTTCAACCTGCGGCATTTCACTGCGCAACGTGATCCTCTTTGATTGGGGTACTGGTTCTCTAAAGGTATCCCGTGCGTCGACAAAGACTTCCTTGTTCTTCTGTAAGTCAAGAGTAGGCATTTTTCCTGGGGATTTCCTTATCCATATTGTTTCAAGTGGGGTCTAGCTTGTGTGAGCCGTCCCTGACATGGAAGCTTCTAATCCTCTATCGCGGCCTGTCTGAGCACCACTGCATGTGACCACATTGATGCTCGGATCCACTGGTCTATTTTCTACTGCAATCCACTGGACGTTCGTGTTTGGTGCATCCGTCCATCTTCTTTTCTGCATTTCAACCTCTTGTACCGGGCAATCTTCAATAAAATGCTCAAATGATTTACAATAATTTCACGTAGTGCATGGGTTAACACAATCTCTAGATACATGATCCGGATGGCCACAATTATAGAAAATGACCTGGCCGCGGCCTCTTCCCTGCGCTGGGCCAGCATTTCTTCCTCTACAATGGTATCCGACACCATGACCTCTGTATCCTCCTTGGTCATATTGCGTATTCTCCTGTTTGGGTTGGTTATCTTCTTGTACGCAGTACAAGCTAGCGCCTCTCATTGAGTACATATCCCATTTTCTTTCATTCATTAGCTCATATGCGCGGCAGTTGGATTCATCATGTCTAACTGATTTACAGAAAGTGCAGTATAAATTTTTAGGTGTTTTCACATACTTTTGTATGAGATAGCAATCTTCAGGTTTGTGTCCTGTGGTTCTACAAATTTCACACCATGGGGCCTAATTCTGATTTATTGGGTTGGGCACACCACTATTAAGATAGTCGTGGAATAACAGGCAATGCTCCCAGTCATGGCCTTCTCCTTTACAACTTGTACACCAGACCTCATGTCTAGGCTCATACCGTTGTTCTTTGCCATTCTTCATGCTTTACAACTCTAGTGTCAGGGTGGTCAGCTGGTTCTGGATCTGAGACATGCTAGAGCTAGTGTCACCAATCGGCGAAGCCTCTAGCTTCATTGCAATTTCTAAAGCCTCTGCTTGCGACATAACCTTCTATTGCATCAATGTAATCTAATATGGGGCAACATCGCAGCAATAAACCATTCCTTGTGTTGTTCTGGAGCTATAACAAAGCTTACTTGGTCTAATAGGGTCTTGAACTTCTGATCAAACTCCCAAACTATTTTAGTCAGTTTCTGCTTTATTTCTTTCAACTTGGTTATACACTGAGATTCAGATTTGGGTTTCTTAAATTCAACCACGAGCGTAGCTTTAATTTCTACGAGGGTTCTCGGCTGTGTGTTAGAGTACTTCATGAACCAATGTAAAGCTATGTCCCTGAAAGTGGTGATGAGCTGTGCTCTCTTTACGGCATCATCCTGGATTTGTCTTACACTGCATACGGCTTTGCAAAGGAACCAATGCTGATCAGGGTCTTCTAGGCCAGTTCCTTTGAATATTGGTAGCTTCATATCTGTGTTTTCCATTGTCCTATTAGGTGGTGGAGCACCTGGATTAGTGCGTGGCTGCTGTAAAGGGCTCTGTGGCATGAAAACAAATGGGCTTGTCGGGATAGCTGTGCTGGGCTGAGTATTCTATGGGGTGGGATGAGTAGCGGGTGGGTTTCGAGATAAGGGTGGTGCGGTCTCTGCAACCGGTGGTTTCTCAGGGGTAAATGGTGGCGCAGCTTCGTTGTCAAGGTCACAAGGAATCTCGGTATCTATGTGGAGAGCAGAGCCTCCAAGATTCTTATTAAATTTATATCTCTTGCCACTTCTAAGATTATGCGTATCTTCGTCAGAATCACTAAATATACTGTTTACCATGACAAACTTGAAAATCTTACTGCATTCTTAAAACACCTTTATCAGCTAACAACATCTTAATGTATAGACTGAGATTGTTCAGTAAATTACCTTGGAATCCTCCGAAAAAGTATGCTTCTTCCTGACTAAAGGATTTGAGTGTGTCTACAACAAATTCTGTTACGAAGCCTTCTAGCATATGATCGACCCAAAAGTCAACTACGCGTGTCAATGGGCTATCTATTGCTTTGAGCTGCACTGTGAGCTCGGGAGTCCACTCTATAGGAACTCCTCCTTGAAAACAAGTTTTCTTCTCTGCGAGCCGTGAGATCCACACATGCAGGTCGTTCGGAAATGATGCCCATAAAATCTTGTGAATATCTTTCCATAGATATCTATCCGACCATTACGTGTCACATAGACACATATGTCTATTCTCTTGCCTTGCAAAGTCTCTTATGGTCTTGTCCCACCAAGTTTTCAAGATGCCAATTGTCGGAACCTTCCGAGAACTGGTATTCTTCCTCACACATTACGATTGCAACTCATCACGGATTCTAGCACGGCAACAGAACCATCTGTTGGCTATAACTGACCCATAGTTTTTCTATAAGACCCAGGTGCTTCGCGGTTTCCCTTTGACCAACAAAACCATTTCGCACTGGCCCTTTCGGCAATAACCTGCGAGTAAGTTGAGGTCTCACCCGAGGTGTATCTATGGGGTACTGCGGAATCAGGTTTCCACAGTATGTGATGAGTTTTTCGGACATACATACTGTGCAGCGCAACCCGGGGGGTATATGTTGCGAGGTGATACTACGCAACGATGGACAACGTTACGGTCTGCACCACTAAGGTCTTCTATTACGGGGCTTCTACTGAAGCTGCGAACTCTGCAGTTCAACTTTATACCGGAACTCCCTTGGAAATGCTTAAGGGTCTGAAGTGAGTATCACTTATGTACTCATTCAGCCGCTCAGTCGATTATCCATCTACCATTCATTTGTCACTTAGTATGATTACAAATTGAGCATATTCGACTGATACAATCTAAGTGTTATACATTGTTCTAGTGCGCATAGGGAAAGACTTAAGTGATCTTTTGGCACTTAACCAGCTATCTGATTCACTGCTTTCAAGCACAAGCTAACTGTTCACCAATCATCTATTCATGCAGAACTTAACATATCATCTCCATACCTCTTTTGATGGAAAATGCATACAATAGTTCTCTCATAATAGCATGAAAGGAAACATCTAGACATTCATTCATAGAACAACACAAGATTTAACGTGGTTCACTCCCCTGGGTGGGAAGCTACGTCCACAAGAATGGCTTGTAATATATCTTTAAAAGGGATGGGGACAACCATTCTTAGTCTACGCACTCAGCTGCAGACTCTCCTTCTTCTTAGATAGGTCTCTGCACACACAGCTGCAGAGCCTTTACAATCTTCTTGACCCAAAGAGATTTTACAATACAATAACCCAAAATTGTAACAACAAAGAGTAACCTAGTGTAATCCCAAAAAGTAACCCCATCCCATACAAAATTGTCTTCTTAAATAGATCATGCCCGAAGGTCATGTCTTTACAATGCCAAAGACCTAACCCCAAAAACCCTAAGGGTTTACAAAACTGTGCCAGTTTCCCTAAACCGGCTTGTTGGCATCAGGTAGCATCTGCTTCATCGTGGCGGTTCTCCACATCTTCATTCTATCGCTATCAGCCTCCTTGTCGCACGCGTGCCAACAGGTCGCTTTCCCTGAACCGTTCATCTCTAATGGTTTCTCCCACTAGGCGTGCCAGGCCATCGCTTTCTCTCAGCTGTCCTTCCCTTAACAAACTTGTGCATTGGCCGCCTTCCTGATTTGCTCATTCCCAACGCTCGGCACTCCTGGAGCATTTTTCCAAAATTAGACCACTACTTGTCCATCTGGTACCTATACTTGATCCTCGTCCAGCACTCCGCTTTGTTGGCTCCACATGGCCTGAGAGCTTCGCAGCACTGCTCCGCCGCAGCGCTGGTCTTCATGGTACTTCCAAAATTCTGATGCTGCACACAACTTCGCAGCACGGTCAAACTTGGATGCTGCGCACAACTTTGCAGCACCCGCAATCACTTAGACAAAATTATATTTCTTTTTCTGAGCTGCGCTCAGCTCAGCTTTTCCTGCTTATCAAAACTATTACCAAAACTTTACCTACGCTTGGGCCCAACAATGTCTTCATTTTGTGTATCAGATGTCGACTGGACATTTCTTAGGATTTGTTGATGGCGCCAATTGCCACACCCGATAGTTGGCTTCAGCAACTTGGGTCATTTACTCACCAGCTGGCCAACTGTTTTCTTCAGGGGAGGTTTGTTTGGGTCCCACTATGAACAATATGGCTGAGTATAGTGCGGTTATAGAACTTCTCCGAGATGCTCTTATTCATGGCATTTCACATTTTGAGGTAAGACTTGATTCGTAATTAGTTGTATTTCAGTTAATGGGTGTTTACCAGATTAGAGATCCTGTTTTGCTACGACAGTTTTTGCGAGTTAAATTATTGGAAAGACAGTTTGATTCCATTATATATCAACACATTCCAAGAAATTTCAATGCATTAGCTGATTCATTTGCAAATTATGTTTTAGATTGGCATTTGTATCATACATTTCCATAAATAGCATTTCACACATACAGTTAAACACACACACATGTACATAACCAATACTATATATATATCTGATACTGTATCAAAAAATATAATATGAGTTTTGGATCAAAAGTCTATCACAAGTCATGTCATAAAGTACAAATCTGGGCTCAGTGCCCTAAAAAATATACACATAAAGTATCCATCTCCTATGGAGAAGGAGGGGCCTCATCAGCATCTACTGCCTCCCGATAACATATGACCAACCTAGCTATCTTCCACAACACCCTAAGCCATGCTGGGGGCACCCCAACTACATCTTCCTGCATATCAATAGGTATCCGCTCCATGTGGCATGCAGGAACATCATGAGTCAACCGATTCACTTTCCTCTCTATGGTCCCTAACATAGCATCAGCTGCACCCACATCTTCTAGCCTCACGAAGATAGTAGGATGTCCCTCGGGATGAACAGGTCCAATATTTGCATATGGCACTTGTTTAGTACTTCAAAACTCATCATAAAATTCATATACTTGAAAATTTGAAAAAATTAAATAATTCTCAAAACAAAACATACCAATATCTCCCCAGAAACCACCTGGAGGAAGTACCAGCTCTGGATCATGGCAAAATTCTAATCCAGCATACGAAAACTACTTGAATTCCGGCACCTGTCTCTCCCACCACCCCCATAAATCATCAGTATGATAGCAAAAGTGACTTTCACCACCACCCTGCAGGAGAAAAATGTCACCCCAATGGCCCAATCTTGACTCACGAGGGTTGGATGGAGGTAGAGGCATTCCCAAGCTAAGAGGAGGTACCCTCTCAAAGAAGAAGGTACATAGAATGATGCCGTATCTAAAGTTCTTCATACTCCCGGACTTACAACCCGTGAGTTGAAGCTTCATATTTGCCAATAAACTAGTGCACCAATCGTACACATGACCTTGCAAGCATCGAACACCGATATGCGTGGAATGCCTCGAGGCTAAGTGTTGTGTGGCACTTCCCAACATTCAGTTTAACATACTCACAATAACCTTTAGAGGGAGGCTTTCAATGGTAGAAATTAGGATTTGACTTCCTGATTTCTCTGCTCCCGCCGCACAGTATGCATTCAAATATTCTTGCACCAACATGGCACCCACATTGCAAGAAGATCCTTTCAAACTTACCGCATCTCCCCTCCTAGAGAGTCTGGTAATGAAGTATATGTCGTCAACAGTAAGGTCTAGGGTTTGTCCCCGGATATCAAATGTATTGGCATCTACATCCCAGTATTGAACGAGTCTTTGAAGCAGTCGATTTAGTGCCCTCATGTTCACAGTTCGGTAAAACTTTAACAAACCACATCTTCAAAGTGCATGAACAGTGGTCGGGTCTTGCATTGCCACCCCATCCATCTCCTCATGTTCTCTCTCCCTCCAAACAAGTACCATCCTACCACAAAAAGGTCAATTTTTAGAGTCTCGACACTTTTTTCTTCATCTTCAGGGGTGTGCGCTACTCTATTGCCATACAGTCATGCATGGGCGCTACTGTGCATAAGGAATAGTAGCGCATAC
Source organism: Larix kaempferi (assembly GCA_027924585.1). Taxonomy (NCBI): domain Eukaryota; kingdom Viridiplantae; phylum Streptophyta; class Pinopsida; order Pinales; family Pinaceae; genus Larix; species Larix kaempferi. Next base: position 3,927,392 of record BSBM01001331.1, on the reverse strand, counting down.
CTCCAGTATGCCCTACTTTTCCTATTGCAGAGTAGCGCACATGCTTTGCACGCTTTGAGCATGGCCTTAAAGTTGATTTTGAGCTAAAAAATTGACAAATAAACTATGGAAATGCAAGTTAAGATGAAATTTACTTACTTGGTGGAGGCAAAATGTCGATTGGTTGCTTGAGTTGATCTCCACGAAGGATTGAAATCCAAGGGTTTGCTCCCAATTTTTGCCCTACAATGTCAAAATGAAATTTGAGTTTTTTAATTTGAAATTACATATATGAGTTTGATTTTAAATTTTTACCCACTTTGGTAAAATCTCTATAGTTTCAAATTCTATCAAATTGTTCTATTTAATCAATGAATAGCTACATATGGTATTAAGGTAATTTTAGCTAATGGTTCTCAAAATTTCACTAAAATTTTGTAGTATCAATCCTTTAAGACTAAATTTCTTGATGATAGACCTTTTCAACTAGCTCATGGTTAAAATTACATATCATTTAATATTTTTTGTCACGATTACTAACATGTTTGTTGAAGTCCTAGTTTTGGTAGATCATGAGTCATGATCCTAGAAGCTGTCATTTAAGTCATTTTAAGCTCTTGTTTGGACTATTGAAACCTAAACAAGATTGCCGAGCAAAATTGTCCTCTTCAAGCTCATTAAAGGAACTGAAGGCTCATCTACTTAGGTATAGAATTACCCCTTTTCCGGGCCTTGGTGGATTATTTACGGAAAAGGTATACTCTTGTATACGCTAGAAGAGTTCTTCTTCCATTGTTTTACACTTTTTCGGGGGAGTAGACTAACTTTACGAAAAAGGACCTTTTGGAGCCTTCTTTAGGGTTTTCAGGCTCTCTAAAGATGAAAACACCAAGCGAGCATTCACCTACTCGGGCTCGATGTGAAATCCATGAGTGGGTAAAAAGAGGATTGTTTAAGTTTTTCAGACTCTATAAACAGGAAAACACCAGCGAGCTTTAACCTACTTGGGCTTGATATTAAAATCCACGAGTAGGTGTATAGAGGATTGTTTAAGTTTTTCAGACTCTATAAACAGGAAAACACCGACAAGCATTAACCTACTTGGGCTCGATATTAAAATCCACGAGTAGGTGTATGGAGTTATTGTTTAAGTTTTTCAGACTCCTTAAAATTGAAAACACCGGCGAGCAAGAACAGATCTTGGCAAGATATTAAAATCTAGAGATCAGTAATATAGAGTAATCTTCTATCTCTTCTTCAAACTCTGTAAACAATGAAGAAGGTCCTGAGTCTTCCTCCCATGGGCTCGTTAAACTTTTTACATGGTTGGATCTAATAAGTTTTCATTCTTTCTTGGACTCATTAAAACAATAAGAAAGATATTATTTTATCTGAAAAGAATAAGGGATAAGAAGGATGTATCATATCTTCAGTTTCAAAGGCAGTTCAATCACTCCTATCCTTGAACACAACACCTACTTGAGTCTATCATGTCAGTCGAGATTAGTTTTTGACCTTAGGGTGAATCTGATCTCTGAGTTGTTTACGCCCTCGGTTGGTTATTCTTCCAACCATATGGAGGGTCTGCTAATGTCTCCTACATTACAGGCTTATATCATTTTCCCCATTATGTTGAAAACTACCTAAGTCACTTTGTGTCATGCTCACTGTTCAAGGATATAGCTCGTGTCGGCCATTCTACAATTTACCTTGACCTCATGTGTTGGCCATTCTAGTGTCAGTCTTGTTACATATATTACTCCATATCAACTCATACCAGTTGAGTGTCTCTCGTGTTGGATGATGGAGGATGCCTTAAGGCCTCCCTTCCAACGGACTTCTTCCCATCGACATCAACTCATTTTGTTCTGGCATTGAAGTTTATATTTTCAGTTAGTACCTTGGAGATTGTAGTCACCAATGGCAATTTTCCTTGTTGTTGAATCATGAGAATTGTTAACATCCAAAAAGTGCTCACTAGCTCATTTCCTTATTCACATGACCCATTTGTCCACTTTTTCACCATTTGAGCCTCTAAAGCCACCAAAAGGTCACCAAAAGACCTTAATACACCCCTTTTTCCACTCAAAATGAATATTTTTCCTCAAAAAGCATAAAAAACTCTCAAAAAGGGTCCAGAATTCCCAAAAATATTAAAAAGGGAATACAAATATTCAAAATATTCAAAAAAGGAAAAAGGAGGGAAAAAGTACCTAAAGCATGTTGGTCAATACCATTGGTTTCCTCAAAACCATAATGGTATTCCCCACCACCAAAAACTACAAAAAGGTGGTAGGGGCTCCTCACTTTCCATCCATCCATCATCCTATCCTCATGCTGTCAAAATCTCTCATGAGCTTTTGACCATTGCAACAATCTTGGAGAAGAGACCATTGGAGCTTGGAGCTGCTCACCCTTGGAGCTACTCAACAATCTTCACCACTTGGAGGTATCACCATTGCAAGCACTTGCTTGCCCCTATTCTTAATACAAAGTTATTTTTTATTTTTATTTCTTGTTCTCGTTTTCAAATCTTTCAAAGTTTATTATGATATGCACATGCTAGTTTAGTTTTAGATTTAGATTTACAATTGTTTTTGCTTTCAATATTTGAAACTGCTATCACTTGTTGATAGGTGCCCATTGCACTAAGCTTGGTTGCAAAACCAAGCCAACAATTTTTGGCGACTCCACTGGCTTCGAATTCTTAGATCTCAAGTTTTTGCTTTAGATCTTAGTTTTTGTTAGTTTTAATCAGTTTAATTCATAGATCTGCCATCCTAGACAGCAGATCCATTGATGTTCTAGATCTTGGCCCCTTTTATTGCCATTAACAGCCTGAAATTTCCATTTTCGGGTTTGTTTTTCGGCGTCCGTTTTTGGCTTTCGCCTCGCGGTTTTTTGCCTGACAATCACGCGGCTCATCAAGACCTTGCGTCTTTTTTTCGCGCAGTTCACCGCGGCTTCGCGACCAATTTGCGCACTGCACATCGCGGCTTCGTGGCCATTTGCTGCGTTGTACATCGCGACTGTGTGATGAAATCCCACGCTGCACATCGTGACTTCGCGGCTAGAACCCGCACTGCCCATCGCGACTGTGTGACAGGAATCCGCGCTGCACATCGCGGCTGTTTTCCCGAAACCTGCGACGCAAGTTTTTTCAATTCGGCCAATTTTTTGAAAAATATTTTTTCCTGTATTTTCTGCCCATTTAGCATATTTTCCAGTATTAAATTTCCTGCATTTTTTACAGCCATAAGAAATCTTTTACTATTTAGAATGCTTCATTAAAAGTCTTTTTACAAAATTTTCAGAAATTGAAAGAGAGATTTTTCTGCATTTTATCTAGGTCAAGGTTTTACTATTTATTTGCTCGATAATTTGCCCAAGCAATTTTTAAGAGATCCATTTATTTCTTGAAATATTTATGTTATTTGCTTCCCTTTAAATTATTTCAAAGATCCATTAGTTTTGAATAGTTTTTTCAAGCATTTACATTTCAAAAACGCCTTTATTTTTTGCAAAACTGGAAGCGTCTTTTCTTTCATTTGTAAAATCGCCCAAGCGAGGCAAATCAATTTCAGTTTAAATACCACACTTGCACCCACTCTGCCACATAATTTAAACTGAGCCTTAAAATTTACCTTAAACTCAACCAACTTTTAACCCCACTTGGGGAACACTTAAAATAATTTTGTAGTTAGGTAGAATTGAGGAGATAGGTGTTCCAATAACACCCCTCAGTTATTACATTTGAGACATAGCTGTTGTCCATTAGGGAACCAAAATACCCTAGTATTTTTTGGCACGGTCACAACCAGTTTATCAGAGGGCCTCTCCCCTAGGAGGGTTGAAGTCGCGAGAATGGTTCCGGAAGCCTGAGTGGAATATCAAAATGCATTCAGTAACCGAAGGCTACCATTCGCAGTTCTCAGGGTATCCCTGTATGGGGGTAATGCGGTAAAAGGACCAAACGACAGATTCACCTTTTCTAAACGTGTCATGAACAGGGTATCCTAGTTGCCACTCTTTAGGACTGTCTACCCGGTGTCCCTCCCGGTAGGGGGATATCTAGTCGTTGATTCAACACTCTATATTGTCTGACTTGGATTTCATCACCTTGCAGAGAATATCGTTTGTTGACTCACAATATTTCTAGTTAGGTGTTTGCATGATACATTACACACCTTTGGTCTAGTAGCACCTCTTTTTTCTAGAAACTGTTTGACTGTTGGTATTCTGACCATTTTTGTTGCATCCCTCCACTTATTATAGCACAACTGTTATAATAAGTGCTTTTTGAGGTTGATTTTTTGGCCTGAGAGCCTTTATTTTCACTCCCCTTTTTGCACCCTTGGTTGCATTAGGGTTTCGAGTTTTTTACATCACCATCTTACACTGAAAATTTTTAAAACATATTTCTCACCATTGAGAATTTTAGACAATCTTGTCGTCTTCAGGGTGAACCCCTTCAGGTCAGTATACTTGGCTCTCCACGTCACCGACGTTGAGCCTTATCCCTTGAATCGACATATCATCGACAAAACATACAATCATCCGATTCTGACATGCCTCACTTCACATCTGATTCTGAGGCTGAATCCGAAAACCCTACTGAATTATTACCAACCAACCTCATGGCTGGAACACAATGCGACCCACTTTTTACCAGTACTATTGGAGATACATCCACAAACCCTTCTACTGTTGTGCCATCCATGGCAACAACCCCCCCTCTAGGCATGCCTAATATAGGGGACACTCCACCTTTAGGTATGCCCAACATAGGACTACCTCCTATTATGGGTATGCCAAACATAGGAATCACACCACCTGTCGTTACCACAACCCAGATCCCAAGAATTCCTGACACTATTCCTAACCCCGGTGTAACCCATGTTGCACTTGGAAACGCTGGTCCATACCAAACCACAACAATTGGCGGACACATACCTTCAATACCTAGCATACCCTTAGGGGCTACTGGACCACTACATAATGCCACCATTAATAGTTATGTCCCAGTCACTACGCCACACCCATCTGCTAGTTTACCTTACATGGCTAGTCTGAACTTACCAGACTTAGCCAGGCTAACCAACAATCCTATCAGGCACAACCCTACATGGCCAACCATGCCTACAAAGCTCCCCTCAGACATACCCAAGTTTGAAGGAAAACCCAGGGAGGACCCTCAAAACCACATAATGTCTTTTCACCTATGGTGTTCATCTAACTCCATAGTGGATGACTCCATTCATCTAAGACTATTGCAACGAATGTTCACTGGCTCTGCAGCCAAGTGGTACATCGAACAACCACGTGGGACCCACCAGAATTTCACGTCTCTCGCCTCCACTTTTCTTTAGTTTTTTCAGCTACCTGTACGTTACGATGCAGGAGTTGAAATATTGTTGTCTTGTAGACAAAACACAGCTACCCACATCACGGACCACATCCATGAGTGGCGCAAGCGTCATAGACTCTGTAAAATTAAAATGGATGACCGTATATTTTTGGACTGGTTCCTTAAATCACTCTTACCCCTCATAGCAAAAGACATCGCTTCCGAATGACCCCAGTCAGAGGAAGAATCTATCCTAAAAGCTCAGCAATTCGACCTAATCTATGCCCAATCAGGCTATCTCTACACCGTCATACCAGATGCCCCATGAGGTGATTCTTCACGCGGTGATGCGCCGGGGGCATCACATGCCGCTGATGGTATTATTGGCCAAATCACACCACAAATTAAACCTTTTAGCATGTTGAGAACCATAAATGCCCCAGACCTCTCTAGGGCTACATCTAATTCTGGAGCGACAACTTCATACGCTTGAATGAATCAGTCTCATCAGACTCATGGACCCTCTTGTCCACAACATTGCTATGGGAAAGCGCCATCAGCATATGTACCTCCCACATACTATAGCCAACCTGCCACCTAGAACCCAATGCAGTTCCCGCCACAACCAATGTATTACCCATAGCAAGCTACAACAGCTAACCCAACACCTCCAATAGCTCAGGGTTACTAACAACCCCAGTAGGTAACTGGACCACCTCCAGCCCCACCAGCGTATTATCCACCGCAACCTGCTCCCGCACCTGCGGTAAACCAAAATCCTCCCACTGCTCAAGGGAAAGTGTACACACAACACAATCAGCCCTAACATCAAAACAACCAGCGCAACCAGGGTGGACAACAAAACCGTGGAAGAGGATGTAACTGCAGCAACAACCAACAACATCATCAAGGTCCACCACCTCCCAATCCTCCACATCATAACAACGCTGCTCCTCCCAACCAGAATCCGGATCGTCATCCCAAGCAACCCAAAAATAATAACCTCAGAACAAACCATCCTTGTTCTATTTGTGGGGTCGATGGCCACTACACACATGCTTGCCCACATTTGGAGCGAGCTTGGCAAATCTGGACTGATGATGCCCATCGTCAAGGGCAAGCGACTCCTCAGACGCCACCGAACCCCCCACCCCCTCAGCAGCAACCTTTGGTGCTGCAAAACCCCCTACCAACCTAAGGCATAGTGAACACTCAGCTGTTGGCTCCCCCTCAAGGCAACGCACCACCACAACAACATATCACTTATTCCACTCCTGATCAACCCATGTTCGATTCAGGTACCCACCACTTGTTAATGATGTCATCCACTGATGTCAACCTCCAAACCCGTCAGAACCAATATGGCTCCACCCCTGAAGACCCTCCCGTCGACAAAAACACTAACGCTCATCCCACTGATCAGACGTTACGTATACCTCCGTTTCAACTCTATGGCACCTCTAAAGCACCTCGCTTCCCACTTCGTCGCATCAACAATAACCCCAATGCTCGCGCTACATCGAATTACAGCATTGTAGATGACTTAGCCCAGTCTCCCGCAGCCATGTTTGCTTTAGAAGTCTTAAAAAACTGTCCTTCACAGTGCAAGACTTTGCTCTCTGCCATTGGTGCTATTGACCCCAATGATTCACAACTGATGGCATTCGATTCGGACCAGTCCAAACCACGCCTACCTTCCACTTTAGCATTCCAAGTTTCTGTTTCCATTTGGAATCTTGTCATCCATCGGTGCATTATCGATGAAGGTGCCTCTACATGCGTTATGTCCACATTCATTTGGCAGAAGTTGGGATCCCCTACTCTCCAGCAGTCCACCACTACGTTGCGAGCCTACGACGGCCATTCGGCTCAACCCCAAGGTCTCTTAGCTAATGTCCCCGTCCAGCTGGCTGGTAAAACCATGCTCATTGACATAGAGGTCATCAACGCCCAACTTGATTATAACCTCTTACTTGGTCACAGCTACATGTATGCTATGCGAGCGGTTGCCTCATCCGTTTTTCGTACCATCATGTTCCCCCATGACGGACGCGTGGTCAAGGTCAACCAACTCACCTATTACGATCCCAAGGCCCCTGCTGCACCCGAAAATGTTCTCCCCATGGTTGAACAACCTATTTGTGGTGCAACTACCTCGTTTGTATCCTCCGTGGGACCCGAACTCTACTCCGACACGCCGATGACTTCTACATTCCAATCCATTCCACCCCCGTCACCCACGACCCACATCTCTGACCTCGGTACTCTTTCCCACAATACACAAACACCCAACAATCAACCGCCCTTCTTACCTAAACCACCATTGTTCCCTAGTCACATTGGTAGTACACCCATCCACACAATCCCCTTTCTATTCCCTCCCTCGGGCGTAGTAAGCGCCCCAGTTATGGCTACCCTAAGCCTCCCTGGGTTAACTTTAAGCTTACCCGTGTGGTATATTTCGCCTCCCATTCCCCCACCGACACCAAATGTCATCCTACAATCGGTACAACCCATTGTCACTACTAGTCAACCACCTCCTGGTGTCACTACCCCTCCATCATCTACGAATCCCCCTCCTCTTATCAAGCCCACTGGGGGTAGAGGCCCACAACCATACACTGCTGTACCCCCTCCCAAGGCAGTTAAACCCCCTCCCGTGTTTCGTTCTCCCCCCAAATGCTCGTTGTGTGATGAGTTAGGCCATCCGACTCACCAATGTCCACAATTACCTGCATCACGGGAACACATGCAAATGCTTGACGACAACCCCAACATCCCAGTTGTCGAACTAGATCCAAACCCTAAGCCTCGTGATAAATCACTGCGTACCAACCACCCTTGTGCCATATGCGGTATTTATGGCCACTACTCACATCACTGTCCTGATCTCCCAGACTACAAAGCAGCTCTCTACGAGATGAATAATTTTGACCTTGAGACGGCACCCACCACAATGGAGGAGATCTACCCTCCCATATCACCCCCATCCGGAGAGATTAACACCATTTATATGATCTCTTCGACACCCTCCCCCTCGTCAACCGATTTGACAACTCAAACTTTCTGCAATCATGAGGAGATTCTAGAGGCTCTCACTGCCCCGTATTATCCCTGGGACGACATGCACCATCGTTCCTATTTCCTCCCAGAAGAATCCTCCTCTACCCCAGCTACCCAATTCGCGGTGGAGTCCAAAGATTTCCTTCCCACCAAAGTTGACTAGTTTAAGGATCCTATTCCTGCTCCCGAGGCCTTTGAGGAAGGTAACATGGCCAACACCTCACTCGTCATCCACATAGATATCTCAGACCCACCTAGTGCTCTTGAAATCATTACCTTAGGAGCATCCTGCAATGAGTATGAGATTGGAGAGTACAAAAAACTTTTCCAAGAGTTTTGTGATGTCTTTGCTTAGCCTTGACCCCGCTATCATAGAGCACCACAGTAACACCTCTAAGTTAGGGGGCATAATAGATTACCTCGACCCTGGGATAGGAGGCATGATCAACCATTTTGACCCTACCCCATCACATCTATCTCAACACCTCAATGAGCCCATCGTTCAAACCAACACATATGTGATCCACAATCACAAACCCCATGCACATAGCATGGGGGCAGGTCATTAACCCTGCTCACTTTTTCACATTCGTGATCTAAACCATTTTTGAGGTCACGTGTCACTTGTATATTTGAGTTGATTTGATACACATAGTATTTTGCCCCCGCGGGTCATCATTTCTCCCCACCACTACATCCTTGGCTTGGTGGGGTTACCCTCATTTGTAGCCATTTTTTAACCTAGTTATTTCCTTTAACCATTATGGAGTCCTTATGACCTTCGTTTTTTGCACCATTTGCACCGGCGGATTCATATTTTCATGCCCGTGATGATGCTTGAGACCATTTCTCGCTCTCACCAAAAACTTTCGGGCATTCTTCCCATGCCCCACGCCACTTCGATTTGCATGCCACATCGGTTGTTGTAAGTTTATTGGCAATTTTTATACCATCGGATTTAGCTTTCCGAATTTGCGCTGAAGCTTGAGATCATTTCTCACTCTCACCCCATAATTTTCGGTCATTTTTCCCATGCCCCCTCGTCGCCTCGGTGTGCGTGCCACATCGGCCGTCATCCATTTTTGATGAGTCTTACATCACCGGATTTAGTTTTCCGCGCTCATGATGATGCTTGAGATCATTTCTTGCTCTCACGTCCAGTTTTTTTTGGTCATTTTTCCCATGCACCCTCGTCACCTCGGTTTGCGTGCCACATCGGCCGTCGTCCATTTTTGACAAGTCTTATATCGTTGGATTCAATTTTTTTGCGCTCATGATGATGCTTGAGATCATTTCTCGCTCTTACGCCCAGATGTTTCAGGCATTTTTCCCATGCCCACCCATCACCTCGGTTTGCGTGCCACATTGGTCGTTGCCCCTTTTTGACAATCTTTATGTCACTGGATCCAGTTTTCCGCACTCATGATGGTGCTTGAGACCTTTTCTCACTCTCATCAATCCCTTGTTGTTCAGTATAGTTTTACCCCTTTTTTGGGCCGAGCAATCCCTTTTACGAAAAAGGCACTTAGGGAGTTTCTGTTAAGCTCTTTTCTGACTCCTAAAACAATGAAAAGATCGTCGAGCAACCTTGCTTCCTTTCATGCTCGCTAAACGTATCTGAAAGGGCGTCTACCTGGTATAAGTTTACCCCTTTTCCGGACCTTGTAGACTAATTACGAAAAAGGCATACTCTAGTCACATCGGCTAGAAGAGTTCTCCATTTGCATAATTTTATGCTTTTTCGGGCCTTGGAGACTAACTTACGAAAAAGAACACCAATGGAGTCCACTTACCGCTTTCAGACTCTCTAATCATGAAAGAAACCACGAGCAATCACCATCCTCGGCTCGTAAAAATCCACAGGATGGTACTCACAACCACTGCAGAGTCTTCTTATTGTTTTCAGACTCCTTAAAAATGAAAGAACACATGAGCACGGACAGTCCTGGGCTCTCAAAATCCATAGGACAGTACCATTTCAGAGCACACTTTTATCCCTTCTTGGAGCTCATTAAAACTACGAAGAAGGACCCAATGGTGCTTCTCGATGCCACAATATATCACGTCTACTCATATGGCAGCTTCCCCATTTTGGTTGCCTTTGTTCAGAGTATTCTGCAGAATGTCACCCTGAGAATCCCTTGACAGCACCCATCAGCTTGACCCCCCAGAGTCAACCCTTCAATCCCTAAAAGCAATGATCCCCACACCTACAAGTCAGTTCCCTACGCTGCCAGGTCAACCATGTCATCATACTCTGAACAAAGGAAGTTTGAGTCCGCCCACTCTATGACCCCAGTTACTTCCCATCCCCACAAGTATGTCAGTCCTACCATCAGTACTACCACACTTCAGTTCTACACCTCGTGCTCCTATCAAGGAAACATCATTACCTTGTTAGTTGCTGGTCTCCCTCTGTCGACAACAACCAAATTTATTCCAGAGGGTAGACCTAGAGGTCCCTGTGTCTTGGACTCATCACCATTTATGATGAGTGCCTACGAATCATTTCGAGAAGAATCCTCAGTGCCTCTCCAAATGGTTGTTTCTCACATGCTCGACTTCAACACCTTGATCGCATCGTTGAGACTCGCACAGGGCATTGGTCCCTTCAGTTACTAGTCGAAGACCCTGGATACCACCTGACTCTTCCACATTTGAGAGTCTACCTATGGAAACAACCAGTTACATTTTTCCTATAGATATCCGGGTTGCGCATGGCGACAGTATTCAGATGTGCCCCAGTTTTATACTCCCTCGAGTATACAGTTAGATATACTTCTCAGAGATGACTCACAGTGTTTGAGTCCCTACAGATGTTGAACACCTTCAGTTTCAGTAGTTCATCAGTTATTCCAGTGCATCAATTATTGAGATCAGTCATGTTATGATCATGAGTACATCCCAAAATAATGTCCACTCTGGACCATCATGATGTACCAAAAGATTCTTTATGTATTTTTTAGGTCCCCCTTCTTGGGACTAATTGTTATGTATATGTCTTGATACGAGCATGGGTATGCCCTCCTCGTCCATTATCAGAGATTATTCCTCATTCATATTGAGGACATGTAATATTGTTTATTTTGCAGCTTCCAAGGGCCGTGGATCCACTCTCCAATCAGTCTCTTCTCTTCCCCAAACCCCAGAAAAAGACAAAAGAACTATGATGTCTATCGTCCATACAATAAGCTCCTTCCCTCACACATCAAGGGGCAATCTGTTAACACCCAAAAAGTGCTCACTAGCTCATTTCCTTATTCACATGACCCATTTGTCCACTTTTTCACCATTTGAGCCTCTAAAGCCACCAAAAGGTCACCAAAAGACCTTAATACACCCCTTTTTCCACTCAAAATGAATATTTTTCCTCAAAAAGCATAAAAAAACCCTCAAAAAGGGTCCAGAATTCCCAAAAATATTAAAAAGGGAATAAAAATATTTAAAATATTCAAAAAAGGAAAAAGGAGGGAAAAAGTACCTAAACCATGTTGGTCAATACCATTGGTTTCCTCAAAACCATAATGGTATTCCCCACCACCAAAAAATATAAAAAGGTGGTAGGGGCTCCTCACTTTCCATCCATCCATCATCCTATCCTCATGCTGTCAAAATCTCTCATGAGCTTTTGATCATTGTAGCAATCTTGGAGAAGAGACCATTGGAGCTTGGAGCTGCTCACCCTTGGAGCTACTCAACAATCTTCACCACTTGGAGGTATCACCATTGGAAGCACTTGCTTGCCCCTATTCTTAATACAAAGTTATTTTTTATTTTTATTTCTTGTTCTTGTTTTCAAATCTTTCAAAGTTTATTATGATATGCACATGCTAGTTTAGTTTTAGATTTAGATTTACAATTGTTTTTGCTTTCAATATTTGAAACTGCTATCACTTGTTGATAGGTGCCCATTGCACTAAGCTTGGTTGAAAAACCAAACCATACATCAATGTCTCTTATTTGACAGGTTCCGCAAGTGTTCGACTCCAAGTCCACTTATTCACACTTGTTGGATCGTACTGGGTACCTTGGGCCCCATTATCATTATCAATGGAAGCCCTCGCGTTTGTTAACGATATACATCAAGGACCGGTAATCAAACGATACCCCCCATGTTCGACTTGCAGCTCATCTATTCACATGGTTAGGGTTTGTACCTTGGGTTTTTTTTGGATGAAGACCTTGGGATGTTGATGACATCACCTCATTGTGTTATCCCCCAAGTTACACAAGACTGAGCCTCACTTATATTCAGCTCTCCATGAGACATAGATCCAGTTTGTTGTTATGGCTATGATCTCTCAATTTGACATGGATCCACGCTTGTATTTCAAGTGGCCATGCTATATATACATCTCGTTGTTATGTATTGGAGATCATATTTGTATCACACTGCACATCTATATGATGTCAAGATTGTAATTGCTCACTGATCTTGATCTGTGTTTCAGGTGTTTTTGTGACTTGGTTCTGCGGTTTCTTGCTCCTCCTCTGACTTGGAATTATAATGTATTTCGGCCATCATTTCCCTCTGACCTCACACATTAGGGGGCATCTATTATAGGTCAAATCTGCACTTCTCCGCCCGTGATCACCTTGAGCTGTCGATCACACAAAAGGACAACTTGGATTGAAGAGCATGATGACCTTGGATGATACCTTGACTTGACTTACCCTTCTGCAAGCTAGAAAAACCTTGAAAAACCTCATGTTTTGAGCTGTGCACTACTCTACTTCAGCATACTAGCACTCATTCCCTACTCCACAGGCTCAATAGTAGCGCACATCTCCTGCTATGTGCTACTCCACTTCAGTAAACTAGCGCACACCCTAAAAAAAGTTGCATGCACTGGTTGTTAAACACTGAAGTTGCATACTGTGCGCTACTCCACTGTGAAAACCTCGCACACACCTTAAAATATGATCAAAAATATATTAATTTGACGAAATGGGATTAGTTGCAATTGGTTCTGCAACTTCCCCAACTTCCATTACAACCACCTCTCTATCTAAACTTCCTTCCTTATCCTATAAATACAAGGAGGATTGAGGAGAGGGGTTCGACATTGTTGTGACTCTCATTCACAAGAGGAGAAGTTTGTATGAAGGGTTGTTATGCTGGATGATTTCAAGTCAGACAAGAGCAGGATCCCAGAATCTGGTTGCACAAGCATGCTGCATTGATCAGGTATAACTTGTAATCATCATATGCTTTTGACAATAAAGGTTGAAACATTCCTTCCTGTCCCAAATATAATGCCTAATGGATTGTGTATTTATTTGGTTAAATGCTTGATTTTTCTTGATGTTTGAATTGCATTTCAATTTTATCATCTTTATATTAGTCAAGATGTGCTTAGGAAGGTATCTTTATGTTGCAGGTCTATTGAAGTTGAAGATTGAGCATGAGATCGAGAAAAGCTAGGATCAAACGTGAGTAATAAGGTATGTCTTCAAGATATCTGATCTCTTTCCCTTTATAGATGCTTCTATAATATAATCAATGTGTTTACCTGTCACCCCAGAAGTTGATAGTGTCTCTTTCCTCACTATAAGGTGAATTTCCCGAACAACAATGTACATGTAGATGCTTCATCCGTTTGACTTGGAATTGTGCTAGCTCAACTGGGTGAGGGAGGCATTAACCATCCTATTTCATTCTCAAGAAGGAATTTGTCCTTAGCAGAGAAGAATTATACTACAACAAAAAGAGAAGGTTTAGCCTTGTGTACTCACTCCAAAAGTTCAAACACTATTTGCTAGGTGCACACTTCTGTATGTTTACTAACCATTCAGCGTTGAAATACTTGGTCAATAAACTAGTGTTAGGGGGGAGAATCTATAGATGGTTGTTTCGCTTTTAGTAGTATGACTTTGAAATCGTTGTCAAGCTAGGAAGGTTGAACTCAGGACCTGACCATCTTCATAGAATTGAGTCAGGCGAAGAACCTACCAACCTAGAAGACAGTCTACCAGATGCAAAGTTGTTTTCTATTTAGATAGGAGATGACTATTATAAGGACATTGTATAATTCCTAACCACGGGTCTGGAACCTACAGATTTTACTACGCAGCAGAAGAAACAACTGGTAGTAAAAGCAGTTGACTTCACCATAATTGCAGGACAATTATACAAGCTAGGACCAGATGAAGTACTGCGCATATGTGTGCTAGAACATGAGAAACCATTGATATTGGTTGAAGCACATTCAAGGGTTTCTGGAGGCCACTACGCAGGAAGAGCTACTGCACAGAAAATATTGAGAGCGGGACTATGGTGGCCCACACTCCACAAGGATTCAAAGGAACATTATCGCAGTTGTGATGTTTTCCAGAGAACAGGGAAGCCATCTCGCAGAGATGAGATACAATTAAGGCCACAACTAACATTGCAAGCCTTTTATAAATAGGCTATTGATTTTGTGGAACCTATTAACCCACCAGGAAAGTGAACTCATTCGAGATACATTATTACAGCTACGGACTATCTAACCAGATGGGCAGAGGCAAAACCAGTAAAGGACTGTAGCACAGTAACTACCTGTTGATGCCTCGGGGGTGCAGGGTAAGTGCGAGGTGCTGGAATGGGTTCCAAGGCACACAACAGGTGATGAAAACCCAGCCAAAGGCTTCGAAAGACCCTGCGCAAGGGCAATTCCATCCTCGAGTTGTTTGGTGTGGTAATCACCCATGGATATTTGGCCTCCATTGGCACTCTATGAGTAAAATATTTGATCTTTGGATATCAGTTCTCCTATAATGGAAAACAAAGTATGAAAGTTGGTTAATGAACCTATCTTAACCTACCTAAGGAAAGAACTTATTCTAAGTCAAATCTGACCTACAGATAAAGATGATGTTGTGCAGATCAGAGTTGAGGTGTGATGAACAAGTGATTAAGTACCTTGAACAGAAATGTCTTCGGGTTCTTCACTTGTTAATTTAAAGTTTTATCAATTAATAAATTAAGTGACAATTCTTCAAATTGTTTGAGCCTATTCAAATATCTAATCTGTAATCATTGTGTCAATTGAAAAATTAACATTTGATTAAACACATTTACTTGCATCGAATCATTTGCAGAAATATAAAAGAAAAACGTTCAATTAAAGAAATTTAATAGAACAATTTTGAGCATAATCCAAACATACAAAGAAATCAATATGAGATATCTTATGCATTAAAGAACATCCTACAAAGTATTAAACACATAACCGATGACGAATTTGAAACATTAACTCAGCAATTCCCAAAGAAATTTGAAGAACAATAAGAGGTGAACTAAAGGATGACTTTCCTGAATAAAGAAGTCTTGTACAAAAATTACAACGACTCTGATAAAGAGATCATCTTCAATCCAAACTCCTGCTGAATTGCAATTCCAAAATTCCCAACCCCCTTCCTAAGAGGAACTTACCTCCTTTTATACTAAATTTACATCAGAGTTCCAAAAAGAGAGATTCTACAAAATAGGGATTACAAAATCGGGTCTAACCATCGATCCAAGAAATTTTGCTATTTTTAAGCTCAAAAGATTTTCTGCCACCTTTCATAAAAAGAAAGACTTGTTCTTCAATATGATAAGGTCTTGTGGCACCATAAAAATTTAGTCATAGATTGTTCACTAACATCGACAGGTGGTGTGGCTTGCAGAGAATCCGCAGTAGGAAATTCGGGGTCGGAGAACCCACTGTCAAAAACAGAGAAATCCATTAGAGGGTTTACTTCAAAAACGATAGCCGACACGTCAGGTTCTTCATTGATTATAAAGTCCTGAATAACATCAGTATCAAGATCAGATGATCCCTCCAGAATCTCCTTCCTTTTCTTTTCGGGGTAGTGAATGCAAGCAGACAAAGTCTCGAAGTCTTCTTCACTGCTACCGCTACTAAGATCAAGAACACCTGCATCAAACGGTGGTGACAACATTTCTTGATATAACAAGGGGTAGAGCTCTTCATTTTCAATGTGAACGTTAGGAAATTCACCATCTGCATGAATAGTACTCATTCTGAATGAATCTCGGTGAGAAGAATGCCAAACAGAGTGTTTCCTGTTTCAGAAGGCAATGGATGAACTGGAACTTTCATGTTAATTGCTATTTAAAGGCCAACAAGCAGGTTGATGATAATTGGGAGGAGAAATCCGCAATGATTAAAGTTATCCAATCAATTCATTATAATTACTTCAATTGTAATGACAAAAGCCAAGGTATGTGCCAGTCAGATCAAAACCTGTGCGAAGTACAAGTTCAATTACTGTTTGCATGATTTTGAATTGCCTCTACAATCACATCGGCATAAGCAATCTCCCATCAATAATTGTGATTGGTGACTAATAATGGAGATGAAGATTATGGTGACAAAGCTGATGTGCAAAACGGTCTCGACTAAGAGTTCCAGTACAGAGGCCATCAACTTTTCGCATGTAACAAATCCGATCATTAAGATGTAGAACAAAAATGACAAGATGTCAAACTCCAGTTCAGACATGGAGGACTTAATGTGGAGAGATGGCATCCATCTAACATGAAGTAACCGATAGACTTGTAATGGTGTCTGTTGTCATGAATTGCATGAAACAAATGATAGTTTGGAAAAACGAGGTTTCAAAAGACAAGATGGCGAATCCTAAATTAACTGGTTACCCAAAATCAACATAACCGCGAGATTATAATAGATGGACGATGGAGATTATCCTCAGCGGAATGCGGAATCGAGCTCAAAAAATTGCAGGAAGTTCTTATTCAAAGATCCCATAAGCCGAAATCCGAACGTATGGATTTGCGGGTTGTGGGTCTGCAAACGGAGGTAAAACAAAATATTTCCGAAAGCTGAAATCCAACTGTGCAGGTGGCGGGCTTCAGAAACATTGAACTGTGACGTAAAATAACCACCCCGAAAGCTGCATTCCGGAATTACGGGTCGCGGGTTTCGGGAGCACGCACCAAATAAACGAAAAACCACAATCCCAAAAGCTGAATGCCTCCATTGCGGGGTTAGGGTTTTGAGGTAATTATTTTCAATCTAATTAAAAAATTAATTCCGCAACCCGCACCCATCGGGTTGCGGATTTCAGAATCAGCAAAATCAAAACATAAAACAACAGTCCCACAACTCGCATCTGTCGGGTTGCGGGTTTCGGGTTCTCCAAATGTCGGGTTTCGGGATGATGATAATAATAAATAAAATAATCAAAATTTTGGCTTTTTTTAGACCGAAACACTTTGGAATAAATAACCAAACCCTTACAAACAAGCAGACCAAAAGCATGGGTGAAGAATTTTAGAGGTAAAATCAAAATCCAAAATTTTCAAAATGACTCACCCAAATACCTTTGCATTTATTAAAATTGGGGGCGCTCCCATGCTTGGCTAAGCATGGGATCTGTTGTGGCCACAACACTACCACGCAAATCATTTTTGAAAACATCCTCACAAGGTTTGGATGTCCAAATATCCTAATGAATGATCAGGGAACACACTTCTTGAATAGAACTATCGAAGCCCTAACTGAAGAATTTTAGATTTAACATCAGAAGAGCACACTACATCATCCACAAGCTAATGGCACTGTTGAGGCTTTTAACAAAGTATTGGAAAATGAACTGACCAAGGTATGTAATACAAACAGGGATGATTGGGATCTGAGAATACCAGTTGTGTTAGGGGGATACAAGACAACTTGCAAGACGTTGAAAGGCCATTCACTGTTCAGATTAGCATATGGATAGGAAGTTTTGATGCCAATGGAATACATAGTACCAAGTTTGAGAATTGCAGCTTTCACAGGCATGGAAGATGATGAGACAGTGGAAGAAAGGCTACTACACTTGGTTGTCTTAGAAGAAGATCACTTCATTGTATGATTTCGCCAACAAGTGCAGAATGACAGAGAAAAATATTGGCATGATCTCCACATCAAGTACAAATATTTTATGGTAGGAGATCGCATTCTCCTCTATGACAGTAAATTCATGAAGTTTCCTGAAAAATTTAAGATGCATTGGCTAGGGCCATATGTTGTCGAGAATGTTACTAATGGTGGCGCAGTTCAACTCGCCACATTGAAAGGAGAAAACCTACCAGGTCTTATTAATGAAAGTAGACTAAGACCCTACAGGGATATTCTACTTCGCCAAACCCTCATTGATCAGAAGCTAAGAAAATTCTAAGTGTCAATTGTAGTTGAAATTGGACACTAAGAATGCCAGAATAAGATTCTACACGCAATTTTGCTTAAATGCAAAGTGTTTACATAAATGGAATTTGTGTTGCAAAGCACGCAAAGGAAGCTGAAATGCAAAGTATTAGAACATTTGTATTGTGAAGTTAAGAACAAGAAAATGGATAATGGGCAGTGAACTACGCATACCACATAACCGCTAGTGCAGTTCAAAGGAAAAGATAACCATTACAATTTTCGGTCGGTCAATTAGTCGTTATCCAGTATGTTGGTCGATTAGTCATTATCCAGTATGTCGGCACCAACAAATCTCGACATTTAAAGAAAATCTTGTTCGTTCGGGCATAATCAATGATGGAAAGGACCGAGATATCAGTGAGATCTGGGCCAATGGACATAGCATTTAATGCCTAATTTAGCTGTTAATGGGAGCATCTTAGATCAAGCAGTGCCTATAAATCAAATTAACCAAGAAGCTACCGGATTTACCATCATTTTATAATTTATTAGGTGTAAACTCCAAGTTTTACCACCAAGAACACGCCGAGGGATTTTGCATGTGAATGTCTGAGAAATTCACGCTTGAAGAGATTTTGAGAGGGTTCAAATAGTCTGGTCTGGAGGTACTGATGAAAACACCTACCAAAAAGTCTATTCCAGAAAAAGGTGCATCGTCCCAAAACTCGCCAAGGCACACAGCCAGTATGAAGAAGAAAGACAAGAAGACGACCCAAGAATAGGAGAAGCATAAGATAGAGAATGTGTCGAAGCCACCAACACTAGAACCACCCCGTGACCGGCCCATTCATCCCACGCATGAATACATTCCACCAAGAAGAGTTGATGCACCACTCCTTCAGCTTATGAATAATGCACACTATGCAATCCCATTGTCATTGATTTCCAATCATGTGCACACCCGAGAGAATATATTGGGAAATATTCAAGAATACAAGTTTGAGGACTGTGATTCGTTAGAAGGAAAGGAACCATAGACTTAAAGAAACAATATCAGCAGTCTGCGTCAAAATACCTAAGTGTGAGGAGGAACCTAAGGTAGAGGCCACTATAATTAAGATTGGGGCCGCGGTAGAAAATCTTAAGGCCGAGATGATGGATATGGAAGTTGCATACAAAGAACAGATTGTTGATTTTCAATCTTAGCAACATACCACTCCTCGGGACGATAACGCAACTCGAAGAGAAGAAGTAAAGGTCACGATAGAAAACATCTCCACGGAAGTAGCGAGATGTCAGGATTTGCGTGAGGAAGCCACTGGAGTGTTGGATACACTTCAATAAGATCCATACCTATAGGAAATACAAGAGGACCTACAACACATACAACAAGAGCTAGACTCCTTGAATGCAACAATGAATAATTTGTCACCAAGGCAAAAGATACAAAAGTTTGCGGAGACAAAGGAGATGCAGAAGGAACTAAAATCATTAAGGGAGAAAGAGGTTGTCACTTCAGCAAAGTTGTAGCTAATGCAGGAAGAAGCACTCGCGCTATTGGAGCACATAGATGAGAAGTTCATAGACCTTCAAGCAACATAAGGCACACTTAAAGAACAAGTTCAAGAAGAAATCTTGCATGCAATGCTGGAGACTATCAAAGAGTTTGAGCATGAGGCTAAGGGCAGGGTTGCGAAGCTTAGCACAACTCTGCAAAACTTCACTGCAAAGTTGAGTACCTTCGAAGGTTCACAGTCGAATTTGGTCAGCAGAAGTGGATCGGGGACGATCCACGAGTAAGTGTTAGGGGCCTGTTGGGAGAGGCCCAAGGCGTGCATAGCTTTTCCAGGGTTCACGCAGTTGTAATAAAGAGACTCAAGAGAAGTGTAGTTTTGACAAAGCATAGCTTGAGGACAGGTAGTGCAATTTTGGGGATTAGCGAAGCTACAATGAAGCAAAGTAAAAGTACAATAGCTTCAAGGAAGTACAGTTTCAGCGAAGGCTGGTAATGACCTAATTTTGGGAAAGCATCTCCGTAATTCCCGGGAAAAATGTATGGCATGTCGTGCTGTCAGAGGAAAAGGGAGTTGTCGCCTTAGTTAAACAGGGTACTAAGGATGACCAGGAAAGATGAGACATCTAGGGCAGCGGAAACCGTTGGAGGTAGAATGGTGGATCAACAGCGATAGAAGAGTAAGAACGACGGAAAGGGAGATGCCAGTATGTAGTTATCGCCGTTCCATCAGAACAGCGACTGTCAGAAGAGGTGTCATATCCAGAAGCGGTGCAGAAAGGCAGCCAAAATCAAGTAAAGTAGCTATCGACTATGACAAGTCAGGTTAGCGAAGGAACCATGCCATGTTTGGGGGATTTTTGGTACTATAGGGTTTTGTTGGACCAAAAATGCACCGAAACTGGGTCAATAAGAGAAATTTAAAGAAAAAGGTAGTAACCAACATCCCTTCGGCGCCACTTCTTCTGACTCGGATGCTTCTCTGATAGGGGTAGTTCTGAATTCTACAGTTGCGTGTCCTTTACACCATTCTGCTTCTTTACTTTCTGCTCATGTAGCATTCAAGTCATTGCTCGGCCTTTAACTACTTCAACTACCTCTGGTTGTCCTTAGTACTTCATCTTTACTAAGGGAATAGGTCCTTTCATGTCGACTATTCTTCGCTCCATACCCTCTTCCCGAGATTTACGGAGTCGCTTGTCTCCAAAACTGGTGAATGTCAAGCATCTCCTAATTGTACTTTTTTGTTCAAAACTTCCTTTACTTGGGCTACGCCCAATAGGCCCCTAACACTTACTTGTGGCTCATCCCCGGGCCACTTACACTGAGATTCCTTGATTTCACAGCACTTGGTGTGTTCATCTTCGCTACAAAATATTGATATGTTGCGGTCAGCTTTGCAACAACCTCCTTAGTCCCTTGCTCGTACTCTTTCACTCTCTCAAGCAACATCATGAATATTGGTTCTTGCATCTAGTCCTTTATTGTTCTCTTTGTCGTGCGAAGCTCTTGCAGCTTCACCTCGATCTCTTCAGAAAGTGCCAATGCCTCTTCTTGCATAGGTTGCAACTTTGCTAAAGTTTCAGCTTCCTTCTTTCAGAATGCCTTCAGTTCCTTTGTTTCTATGAACTTCAGTATTATTTTCCTTGGCATCAAATCCTTCATAGCCGCAGTCATTGTGCTGAGGTCCTTTTGCTTCATTTGGAATTCATCCTGAATTTTTTGTAAGTCCGGGTCTTCTTGTAGTGTGGCCCATGACTTAGTCACTTCTTCTATCAAATCTTGACACCTCGCAGCTTCTACGGAGATGTTCTCTGTTGAATTCTTCAGTTCTTCAACCCTTGCTTCCTTTACTTCTGGAAGAGTGCCAAGTTGTTTCCTAGACTCTAAGTCAGCAATCGTTTCTTTGTAACCAATCTCCATATCTTCCATTTTTCTTTGATATTTCTACTATAGCACCAATCTTAAAAATGGTTGCTTCTACCTCATGTTCTTCTTTGAAGTCTGGGATCTTTCCACGGACTTCGGCTATGGCCTTTTTCAGCTTCTTCTACTTCTCATGCGCATTTTCTAGCTAATTGGTCTTCGTTCTGCATTCATTTCCGAGCTCTTTATAACTTTCTTCTAGCTTGAGATGTTGGTTGTATGAGATCATATCTCTATCTTTAATTTCTTCTACAACTTGCATATGTAGATCGTGTAGTCCTTCAATGGGAAAAATTCCCACATTAATATCCAAGTGTGTGAGTTGCTTCACACCTTCATTGATTTCATCGGATGGGAATATCACGTCTGTCGGCTCTATGCGGACTAACCTAGGTCACATCGTTAGTGCAAGTGCTTTTCTTTTTCTTTGGCTTGAATCCTCTGATATGTCTTCGGAGTCTGATTCCCTTATTAGATCTCTCTCGACTTGCTCTACTCTCTCCATCATACTTTTCATTTCTGCAATGCTCTATACCATGCTTTCCTGGAGTTTCTCTTGCTTACTATCTTTTATTGCGAGCGTCTCTTCAATATACTCATGGAATCTAGCTGCAATGTAGTCATAATCATCATCATGCAACTTCACATCAAGTGGAGTCTTACTTGCTTTTTGATCCCTTCAGTATGATTGTGTTGAGGTTCTTCCTCTTTTATCCTGCTGACAAATCAGTAGTTTGTTGTTGTTGTTGTTCTTAATCTTGTTCTTCTTCTTGCTCCTGGGTGTCGCTTTCATTGGCGCTTTCCTCAAATGTTGTGATCAATGACAATGGCACATCAATTTTCCATTCGGGCATCCAATCTTCAATGATGAGGTCAATCTTCTGTGCATCCAGCCAATATTGACCCTCATACCATTATGGGTTTGTTGGTTCTCTATGATGTATGAAGATAAAGTGGAGTCCCACTTTGAATCTCATCTTTCAAATATATGTTATTGTTATTCCATTAGGAATACGTGAAGTGCGCTTGATCACTTCCCATAGCTGCTCATAAAATGTGTACAACTACACATTGTTCACTCTTTGTCTTTCTAGCCTTGAATTGCTCCATATGTTCACATATATGGGTCCATGGTAGTCTCGAGGGAAAACCTGTATACTTTGTTGGTACTTTGGCTCTTTCCAGCCCACGAATGTGATCAGGACTATCAGCCAGCTATAGTGAAACTGATAGGAGTTTTCTTGCACATTCGCTACATCATCGAGGAATTTTTTCAACAAGTAACTTGCCCAATTGAATTGTAGTCCATCCTTAGCCTTAGTAGCTAAGGAGATCGCAGCGGACGGAACTTCTGTCGGTCTGCATTTCCTTAGTACCTTTCCTGTGAACATTTGTACCATGAACTGCGTGGAAACATCCTTAATTTGATTTGCTTGATAGCCACGGGTTCCTTTTACCAAGATGAATTCGCTCTTCATCCTCCCTACGAGTTCTTTGTCTTTATTCTTGCCTACTAATTTTGTTGCAGGTTCAGTGCCTTGTTTGCTTAAGTGTGTAATTTTGTACATGAGGTCGATGTTGATATCAATATTGTGAGCTAACCACAAGTATCCTTGGTGCATGCATGACAAAAATGTATGCACAATTGCTGTAAGCTCTGGACTTCGGTCAAAATGCTGAATTCTCAGTAAGTTAAACAATCATGAGGATTGCAATGGCGCAATCCAGTCTTGTGCTTGAATTTTCATTTGCTTACTGGCTTCATCATATTTTATACACATGATTGGTCTGGTTGAAACCATGGATACTTAGTCGCATGCAACAAATCGTGATCTGCGAACTTGCATTCAGGAATCTTGCCTAGCAAATTGTCCTTCTCTCAAACATGACTTGACATCGGCGACAGCGGGATCTCATATTGTGGATTATTTTTCAGTATTACTACTGGCACATCATCTCTTCACATAGGGATGTGCTTGGGTATCATCATAATAGTCCCCTCGTGAGGTCTCTCTGGCAGATACTCTTTCAGAATTTCTGCAAGCTTCGGTTTCTCTTGCTCTGTGGATTTTTGCTTATCCTTTTGTTTATGTTTTGGTGCATGTCGCGGTGAGGCTCTAGAGGTCCCACCTTTCTCTGGAGCTGCTTTCTTTATAGAATTCTTCATAACTCCTTCTAAACCATACTACTGGAATTCCCTTAATATCTCCTGTAGGATTTCTTGCTCAGACATAAACTGTCGAAATGCTCTGTTCTTTAACTGGTAAAAACTCAGAAATTACTCACGGTAAAAATTAAAAGTCATAGTAAAACCGGTAACTATGCGATCCTTGCTATTTATAGCCATAGCTTCACTAAGACATGCCCAAAATGGCTAAGTTAACATTAAATGCTATATACGTTGTCCAAATATTGCTTAGATCTTGGTCCTTTCCTTTCATTAAATGTGTCTTCAACAAACAAATATGCCTTAAACCAAAAAAATACGGTTTCCCAAAAGTACTGTATAATGGCTAGTTTTCAAACAAAACTATAATAGCTAGTTTTCTCTAACTCCATTGATGGTTAGGTGAGTGGTGAGGATCATTTCGCATTTCCCTTCTTTTAATTGAACTTCACAACACTACCCCTTTCTTTTAATTAAACTTCACAACTTGACTTGCTATGTGTGCTTCACAACGTATCTTCAGATCTTGTAAACTTCACATTATAACAAAATTGTTGTGTGCAGACTCTCTTCTCTGTTTTAGTGTACAATTTCAACTGCACTTGACACTTAAACTATGTTGCATTGTTTAAATTCTGCATGTAGGAGTAGGGACATCCATCTAAGGCTTTAATATACTCCCATTGACAAGTCCTTTTAAGTTCTCTCCAAGTAATGTGGCTAATTGTATTGCGCCACCATTAGTAACATGTTTGACAATGTATGGTTCTAACCAGTGCATTCTGAATTTTCTAGTAAATTTCATAAATTTTCTATCATATAGGGGGACAAGGTCTCCTACCTGGAAGAACTTGTGCTTGATGTGTCTATCATGTCGTACCTTTCCTCTATCTTTCTGCACTTGTTGGTGAAATCCTGCAATGAAGTGGATTCTTCCCCATAACACTGGCTTATTGACCAAGTACTTCAAAGCTTAATGGTCAGTGAACATGCAAAAGTGCGAACTTAGAAAATTGTGTCTGAATTTCTGCAATGTGTACACCATAGCTAAGCCTTCCCTTTCTGTTGTGGTGTAATTGTTTTAAGTTGAAGATAGCTTTCTGCTCGAAAATGCAATGACCTAATCGATGCCTCCATCACCAGGTTGTGCTAGTACAATGCCAAGTGCTATAGATGAAGCATCTACATGTACATGAAATGGCTTGTTCTAGTCAGGAAACACTAAAATATGCATTGTAACCATATTCTCATTCATTGTACCTAATCCTCTTTGGCAATATTCAGTCCAATTGTACTTTGCTTCTTTTTTCAATAGTTTCTCCATGGGCACAGTTATCTGCAAATATACTTTAATGATTTTTCTATAATTTCCTATGTGTCCCAATGTAATGCATAGCTACTTAACTGAATTAGGCATTGGGAGGTTTACTATGATCACTATCTTCGATGGATCAACCATCAATCCTTGTTTACATACTATGTGTCCTAATAAAATACCATAAGGAACACAAAAGACACACTTCTTCAAGTTCAAGGAAATATGATACTGTTTACACTTTGCCAACATCATCTTTAAGTTCACATGATGGTTCTTCAAAAGACCGAATATTGTCCAGTCATCAAAGTAAACTTCTAATCATTTATGAATATAATCCTTAAATGTAGCTACAACCACTCTTGAAAAGATAGCAGGTGCATTCGTCAATCCAAAAGGAATAACAGTGCACTGAAATGATCCCCATTCAGTATCAAATGTAGTCTTGTGCATGTCTTCTACAGCAATTATGATATGATGGTAGCCCGAAAATCCATCAATAAAAGAGTATGCATCTTGTCCACCTACATTATCTAGTACTTCATCTGTAAATGGAGTAGGAAATGGGTCATGTACATATGCATCATTCAATTTCTTGATATCCACACAAATTTTGATTTCACCTTTAGCTTTCTTGTCTTGAATCACCATGGGACTTATCCATTCTGATTCTTGTACTGGTTCAATGATGCTTGCCTCGAATATTTTATCAATTTCTGCTTTAACTCATTCTTTGTATATTGGGTTTAGTTTATAAGGTCTTTGTTTGATATACTTCGCATCATGCTTGATAGGTATTTTCATAACTCCCAAGTCACCTAAAATGCCTTTCATTTCAGAAAACTTGGTAGGAAACAAGTCTGGATATTCGCACAATAGGCTTGCGATCTGTCCTATTGTTTCTTCATCCCAGTAATATCAAATAGAAGCAAACTTTGGTTCTTCATTGGTGCTAATATTGATCTTTCTAGTCTTCATAGGGTTACTCAGATCTAGACTTTCCAAATAAGGTCCTTATACATCGTGTTTTACTTCAGACTCATGTATATTCACACCGCGAGGATCTTCATTTTCATCTTCGTCTAGTGCAAAATTGTAACACTCAAGGGCATGTTCCAGCTGTATTTCCCAATCTAGTTGACTATACATATGCAACAGGACATCATCAAATATTTTCATTTTAATGATTTGCAAAGCTTCGTTAATGCTCGGACAGACATCCTTAAAACTGAAAGTTAGCTGAAAATTATTTTTCATTATGTGCCAATCTATTGTACCCTGTCAAAGTTATGTTTCTATATAACATTTTTTGCTACTAGATCCATTGTGTGTACAAGCATATGGACCCATTCTGTTTCGGGTATATGCCTCCATTCTTTCAATCAAGATTCTATATGATCTTTAGGATCAGTCTGTCCATTGTACTTTGCTTGTACATTCTCAATTTGTTCAACAAATCTAATTTCCATTAAGTGCTTACATTCTTTCTGTGTGCTCAATTTGTCTTTGTGTGTATCCCACCACCTAGAAGGTGTAGCTCCCAATGCTATGTCTAGAGCTAATAGCCTATGTTCATCTGAAACTGATGCTAGATATGTTAGAAAAACAGGATCGTAGAGCAATAACAATAAATAGAAATGCAAATATAATCACACATACACATTACAAGAGAGACACAGATATATCATGGTTCACCCAACTTGGGCTACGTCCACACTGAATTTTCCAGTCATTATTATACCGTCCAACAAAGTGAAGGGATACAACCTCCATCACAGCCGATGCACTTCCTCTTCACTATCTCACAGTCTCTCTTCACGATCTCAGAGATCTTTACAATGCATAAAACCTAATACATCAACCCTAGCCATATTACAATGTCTTTCTTATAAAGGGGAAATACAATGGGAAAATACCATGGGTTACCCAAAACCATGGGCCTGTAAAAAAAACCTCCAAAATTTCCTTTGGGGGCTTCGCCCCCTTTCTCAGGGGCACTGTCCCCAGACCCCAGTGGAGGAGGGCTTCGCCCCCCCCCCATACCCTCCCCACTAGGGTGAGTGTACAGTCCTTTTACATATCATATAAAGCTGGGATACAAACACGGTTGAATAATAATGTCTCTGAATCTAGAGATCAAGCTCCACAACTAACAATCTCCCACTTGGAGACTGATCACAACAAATCCACCGTTTTTGTACTTGCTAGACAATGGACTTGGGAAATTTCTCATCTTCACCTTCATGCTAGAAGGCCAACTGAAACCGAGCAGGAACTCAATTTCTCTCTAGTCACTACCTTTGTGAACATGTCTGCAGGATTCTGGCTAGTATGTATATTTTCCAGCTTCAACAGTTCATCTTCCAGAATAGAGAGTATGAAATGGTACTTGAGTTGTATATGTTTAGTCCTGGAATGGAATGCCAAGTTCTTTGCAAGATGAACGGCACTCTGGCTATCACTATACAACCTGCTATCCTTCTGCTTCTTACCCACTTCCTCCATAAACCTTTGCAACCAAATCATCTCTTTATAGCCTCTATAACAACAACATACTCTGCTTCCATTGTTGAAAGTGCAACAACCTTCTACAGTCTCGAAATCCAACTTACTGTTGTTCCACCTACAGTAAACACATACCCTGTGGTGCTCCTCATGCTATCCTTAGCACCTGCCATATTTGCATCAACATATCCCTGTAGAAAAGTGTTTGAACCTCCAAAACATAATGCCTGAGTGGTATTACCTCTCAAATACCTGAGAATCCACTGTACTGCCTTCCAATGTTCTTTATCTGGATTGTTCATATATCTTCTCACAACTGCCACTACATGTGCAATATCTGGTCTTGTGCACACCATGGAATACATCAAGCTTCCAATTGTTGATTGATAGGAAATATTGGACATGTAATCTGTCTCTTCCTGTGTCTTGGGACAAATTTATTTACTTAGAATGAAATGGCTGGCCAAAGATGTACTAACTGGTTTTTCATTCTACATTCTGAACCTCTTCAATACCTTTTGTATGTACTCACCTTGAGACAATGTCAATTTGCGATTTTTCTTGTATTTTGTTATTCTCATACCAAGGATTTGCTTTGCAGTACCCAAATCCTTCATCGCAAATGAATTTTCTAACTTCCTTTTGAGCACATTTATATCCTGCATGTTAGACCCTACAACAAGCATGTCATCCACACACAATAACAAGATAATATAACTTCCATTATCTAGCCCCTTGAAATAAACACAATGGTCTGAATGACATCTACTATAACCTTGATCTGTCATAAGCCTGTTAAATTTTAAATACCACTGCCTTGGAGATTGCTTCAAGCCATACAAGCTCTTTTTCAACCTGCACACCAAATTCTCCTTCCCTTTGACCTCATACCCTTATGGCTACTGCATATATATCTCTTCCTCCAAATCCCCATGGTGAAAGGTTGTTTTTACATCTAACTGTTCAAGATGCAAATATTCTACCGCCACTAGACTTAAAATAGTCCTAATTGAACTCATCTTAACAACAGGAGAAAATATTTCATCAAAATCTATACCTTTCTTCTGTGCAAACCCCTTTACAACAAGTCTGGCCTTGTATCGCTTCTTTCCTCCTTATTCTTCCTTCAACCAAATCCCAAGTCTGGTTTCCTACCAATGACTCCATCTCCTCATTCATGCCTTGCTCCCACTTCTTTATAGTTTCCACCTGCATCGCTTCTTCATAACACTCTGGTTCACCAGCATCAGTCATCAATAAATAATACAATGAAGGAGAGTATCGTTCAGGGAGTCTACTTAACCTGGTAGATCTTCTTGCATTTGCAGAAGTTTCAGGTACTTGTTGTTGTTCTTGATTTTCTGGCACCTTTGGAACTTCATTTTCTTGAATTTCATCAAGTACTCTGTACTCTCTATTTTCCTTTTCCTGTTTCTGTCCCTGCAACTAATCTTTATACATGACCTTTTCATTGAATATGACATCTCTACTTCTAATGATTTTGTGATTTTCATAATCCCATAAACGATAACCAAAATCATCAACCCCATATCCAATAAAGATACATTTCTTGGATTTAGCTTCAAGCTTTGTTCTATTTTCTTTGTCAATATGGACAAATGCTTCACAACCAAATGTTCTTAGAAATGAGTAGTTTACCTTTTTACCTATCCATGCCTCCTCTGGAATACCACCATCCAAAGCACTTGAAGGCCCTCTGTTTATTAAATAAACAGCAGTATTTACAGCATCTACCCAAAACTGTAAGGGAAACCCTGCATGCAATCTCATACACCATGCCTGCCCCCGAGCCCCTAGTTGGGGGTAATTACCCCCAGACCCCAGTGGCGGGAGGCTTCACCCCCCCCATACCCCCCCCGCTGGGGTGACTGTACAGTCCTTTTACATATCATATAAAGCTAGGGTACAAACACGACTGAATAATAATGTCTCTGAATCTGGAGATCAGGCTCCACAACCAACAAGATATTCATGAAAGAATGCATGGATATTACTCAAACCATCATAAGTAGGAATTGGACTTACCTCTATTCCAATCCAGTGGAATGACTTTGTTATCTTCGTAAATCATCTAACTGATATTTCATGCATTCTTCTCTACCACTTTTCTAGTCCTGCGTCTGACACTGATACACAAGAGCTGTCACATCTCCAGCTCAATGTTCCATCTTGTGTAGGGTTAATATAATTTGCTTGATTAACTGTCATCTTTTAGATATTATCTAGTTCTTGAGCTCTGCATTCTTCTCTTATTGGATCATCATACCTTGTTCCTTGTGAAGGATCTAGGGGTGCAATAACCCTGATATCATATCGTTCGAATATCATTTTTTTTCTTCAAGTTGATAATTGCGAGGTTATCAATTGCCTAGTCAATCCCTAATAATGCAGGATAAGGATTACTATCATCTATGATCTCAATAATCACAAAGTCTTCTTTACTTCGCACTCCATCAATGTTAATAGCAACACTCAACAATCTCCCAAAAGGTATAACCTTATGTTGGTTAGCTAATCTCAATTGCATAGGAGACCAAGATAACGTTGGTTTCCCCATTTGCTCCCATGTTTGTTTTGTTAGCACGTTCACCTATGATCCCAAATTAAGGATGACCTGGTTCATTTCAAAATATTCAATCTGCGCGCTTAACCTCATCTCTCTTCTTTTCCTTTTATGGTTCTTAATGTTATGGACTTCTCTATGTGCATGGTTCACTGTACTACCTTGTTCATAATATCCCAACACGTTCTATAATTCTCCTAAGGCTTTCTCATGCCTTAGCATTTTTATGCAGCTCTGTAGA
This sequence comes from Larix kaempferi, assembly GCA_027924585.1. NCBI lineage: Eukaryota > Viridiplantae > Streptophyta > Pinopsida > Pinales > Pinaceae > Larix > Larix kaempferi. The sequence continues at coordinate 3,896,610 of BSBM01001331.1, read as the reverse complement.
AACTGTGTTACAGGACTTGTTTGTTCTGGTGAAGATAGCGACCCATCATACAAGGATGGTATACCTAGCACATGTGTCTACTCACTTCACAAATGGATCATTTTGGTCAAAGCTTTTGAGTCCTGAAATCCTTTTCCTGATTCCATGAACACTTATTTTTCTCTGTTAGGGTCAAATACAGGTATCTTTCCAACTACTTTTCTCACCCAAGCCCCATCGATAGGATTTGATCCATTTATATGATTATCATAATTCAAAGCTTCGTTTGTTATGTCGTCTCTGGTCAAAGCTCCACTTCGTGTAACAACATGGATGTTGCGATATTCATTTATTTTCTCAGCTGCGATCATCTAAATATTCCGGTTCTGTCCTTCTAGTCTTTTTTCTTCAATTTTTCCTAGCAAAATGGGACATGCTTCAATGATATGGTTGTATGATTTACAATACTTACAAGTAGTGCATGGGTTCTGACACTCTCTTTCCAAATGTCCAGGTTGAGCGCATTTATAACAGACAATCTGACCTCTTCCTCATCCTTGGCCAGTATTACATCCTCTTCCTCTAAATCCACCATGTCCTCTGTATGTACCTTGATCATACTACACATTCTCATTATTGTTATGTGTTACTCCTTGGACTCTGTAGACATCATGTTTTCTTTCTATCATAAGGCCATATGCTCTATAGTTGGTATCATCATGGCCAACTAACTTACAAAATGTGCAATACAGGTTCTTTGGTGTATGCACATACTTCTAAAGTAGGTAACATTCCTTTGGTCAATGTCCTCTACATCGAAAAATATCGCACCATGGTCCTTGAGGTTGATTTAATGGATTCGGTGCCCCACTAGTGAGGTAATCTCTGAATACAGGACAATGTTCCTTAGAATGTCCTTCTCCTTTACATTTGGTACACCAAATCTCTTCTATTACTTATTTTCCTTTTTGTATATCCTGTAACTGTAATGTCAAGTTTGCTAGTTGTGTTTGTATTTGTAGCATTCCTACATTGGTTTCTCCTACGGGCGAAGCTTCTAGACTCATTGCAATATCCAATGCTTCTGTTTGCTAAGCAACCCTCTGTTTCATCAGTGGTAATCTAATGTGGGGGAAAAATTCATCTATAAACCATTCTTTATGTTGTTGTGGTGCTATATAAAAGCTAAATTGATCCAACAAGGCTTTGAATTTCTGATCAAATTCCCACACAGTCTCATTAGGTTTCTATTTTATCTCTAATCAGTGTAGTTCTAATATCAGCTAATGTTTTGTTCTATCCAACTAAATATTCAATGAACCATGTTAAAGCTCTGTCTCTGAATGTGGAAACTAGTTGAGTTTTTTTTATAGCATCGTCTTGTACTTTCTTAACGTTCCAAACCGCATCACAAAGAAACCAATGTTGCTATGGATATTCTATACTGGTTCCTTTAAAAACAGGTAGCTTTATATCATCTTCCTTTGTTCTTCTAGGAGGTGTAGGGTTCTGAAATACTACAGTACTTCCTACGAAGTGAAATGGTGGAGGTATACCACCACTCGACTGATTCTTTGTGCTTGTTCCTGCAGTATTTCTACTACTAGTGTTATGCAAACTAGGACTATCTCTTTCAATAGGTATAGGTTTCTGCGGAGTAATAGGTTGATAGCCAATATGTCCAGGTTCTGTCTCACTATCAGACTCAGCTTGAGATGAATTTCTATCACTTCCTAACTCAGTTTCTAGGAATGTGCGAGGTTCAACTTCATGAGACCTCTTTCTAGTGATAACTTTATATGTTTTTTCACTACGCAAAATGCCTGTGTCTTCGTATGTGTCACTATCTGTGTTTATTAACATTACAGACTCAACTCTAGGAATCTGACTGCATTCTTAAGACACCTTTTTCATCTAATAGCATTTTAATGCCTAAACTCAGGTTTTTCAAGTACTTACCTCTAAATCCTTGGAAAAAGTATCTTTCGTCTGCGCTATAAAACTTCAAGGTGTCCACAACAAACTCTCTAAAATAGCCTTCCAACAAGCTATCCATCCAAAAGTCTACTACTCTTGAAATCTAGTTATTAATCCCTTTAAGCCTCTGAATCAATTATGGGTTCCAAATTGTTGGTTCTTCACCCTGGAAACAGTTTTTTCTTTTAGCTACCCTAGATATCCACTCAAATAATTCATTAAAAAATATGTGAAGAAAAATTCATGCAACTCAGTAAATATATGTCTCTGTAGCCATTGTTCTATAGGATGCCCGGGATGTCTATTTTCTTTCTTTGCAAACTCGCTTTCTATTTGACTCACCCAATTCTGTATTTCATTATTTTATGGATTCCACATTAGCATAACACATCACCTAAATTTCAGTTAAAAGCACGACAACGGAACCATTTTTTGGTCATCTTGGGCTGACCTGGGTTCAATGAAGTTATAGTAGACAAAACAAAACCCCTTTCACTGGCCCTTTTCGGCATCAACCTATAAACAGGCTAAAGTCTCACCCGAAGCGAAGATGGGCGGTTACAAAATCGTTTTTTTGTAACCATGGAGATGTGTTGATGTGGTTAATGACCTCACAACGTGTCCCTTGCTTAACATATACTTAACAAGACAATATCAACTGATGACTTTGCACTTCGCATCTACCAATAGTCTACAGACTACGTTGAATCATTGTTGTCTTTACTCTTATAACTATGCATTCATTGTACTTAGTGTTACTTCGCCACATTCATACACATGTGTTCTGTTTACGTAACATATGATTTCCATTCACATACACATGAAAGAAAATACATAAACATATAATAACGTGAACTCAAAACATGGCATAAACTCATACATAACACTTAGATTTACGTGGTTTACCCCCAGGAGGGATCTACGTCCACAGGAACTGTTCTTATATTACTTGGAAGGGTAAAATTTCTAGTCTATGCTCTCAATTGCAGACTCTTCTCTTCAATCGGATATCTACGCACTTAGTTGTAGAGTCTATCATTCTCTTTGTTCTCTCCTGGTTCTAACCAACCTAAACCCAATATATCTGAGCCTTTCCTTATACAAAAATACCCCTTATATATAGATGTGCCCAAAGGTCACATATTACAATAACTATGGGCTGACCCCCATAGTACCCTTAAACCCAAAAACCCCGTGGTTATCTTGTAGACCACGCTTCAATTTAACTTCGTTGTCCCTTTGGTGTTTCTTCTTCTGACTCTAACAGGTGCAGTTTCAACTTCTGTAGTGGTGTGTACTTTGGTGCCATAAAGTGTGAAAGCATATAATAGTTGTATAGGGTGTCCTAATATAGCTCAATCCACTCTGGACATAATTCAAAACCATTTGGGATCAGTTGGGGATAGTTTGGAGCTTCACTAATCCAAGGTTCGAAAATTGGCCAAATTGGGAAAATTTTCAAATTGGGGACATTACAGTGGTATCAGAGCATGGTCCTTGCACCTGTTCATTAATATCATACATTGAAGAATACGTTTCATCCATGTATTATTCAGATTTAGATTATGAGCAGTATGAGGAAGAGTATTATTTCTATGCCTCAAAGGAAAATGATTTCTATGAGAAGTATGCTGATGACTAAGAATAGAAATATGAGGAGTATTGCAGATAGTATGAGGAAGATAATGTCCAGGAGGTACCTTATACAAGTATATCCCATCATATCACATATGGAAGAAGAAATGATATTTATTCTTATAGCCATGTGTATGGATAAGATATATGTTTCACAATCAAAGATCATTTTTTGGGGAAGCATGAAAGGATTAAAAATCAGCCTATTTGTGAGAAGAGCAGTGAAATATATGAAGCTTCATGGAATGCATGTGTTTCCTATTTGAAGAGAATTTTTGGGCCTTCTTCAAAAAGAGGCTCCAAAGATATTGATCCTAAGGAAACCAAGGGGAAAGATGCATCAACTTGCTTGAAGGAAAGAAATGAGGAGACCCATGAGCCACCTAGTTCTGAAATAGGTGAGGTAGAAGAAGCATTACATGAAGAGGATCGAAATTCACTCCCAAGTGACTCTGAAAAATATGAAGAAACATCACATGAGCAGGAATAAGACTCTATTGAAAATATTGAAGATCATTTCGAGACACATTCTACCTTGGACATGAATCAAAGAGCATCTACTGATGGATGCTTGAACTATGATGCAATACCTATTGATGGGTGCTCACACCTCTAGGTTGGTGACATAGAGATCAATTTTGAAAGTGTTTATGCAAGCCAAACTTCTATTAAGCATGAAAATGAATACCTTGTAGAAGTTGAAGAAGAACCAAGATCAACTTCCGCATCACCACTTGAGCTTCATGAAGTTGGTCCAAGCAAGAAGGAAGGAGATGAGGAAGTTCATTTGCAAGAGGCTCATTTTATTGAAGGGTCCTTGAATATGGATGAAAAAATGATTCAAGCGGCCTTGAAAACTCTCCATGACGCACATACATTGGTTTCTAAATTTTGTTGGTGTGTGGAGGAGAAATATTCCCTTGAAGACGTGGAGAAAATCCAGAAGGCAATGTTGGACACCAAAGGTAATTTTTTAAATTTTCTTTCTGATAGAGATTATTTAATTGAGCTTGTTGGTTTGTATTATGGAATAACCTTGAAGGATGAATAAGAGAATTACAAGCTCTCAAATGAGTTGGATTCCACCCAAAATACACTCCAAAAATCTATGGTGCATATTGAGCAACTTCAAGAGAAGTTGCAAGTGTCCTTTACACTCTCCTACATAGCAGACAATCATTCAATGGACGAAAGAATTTATATTACAAAGGAGGAACCTCATGTAATGGTGGAACATGAGGTGCATGTTGATATGCAGGTGCTTGAATATGCTACACTCAAACAAGAAGGAAGACAAGCACTTGTCTTTGTTCAGAGGGATTATGAGTTGCCTCATGGAGAGAGTTGAAAATCCAAGGAGGAGGCACATGATCTCACAATAGTTGAACCAGCCAATTATGGAGAAGATGAAGTAAATATTTCGATGGGTAAGATTTTCAAAGAGTTAAGGCTGGTTCATAATTATTCACCCCCTACTTCTTTTTCAGCCACATCAATTGGGGATTAAAATTGGGTGAAAGGTTTTTTTCTAATGGCACCACATGAGGAGTATGAAACTCCTATCTCTCCTTTTGATGATGACATGACTAGAGAACCTTATTATTTACATTTGAAGCAGCATCCTTTTTTACCTTATGATGATACATATCTTCATGGATTCACTTATGATGTTCACTTGAGTCACTTGAAGACTCATGATTTTCCTTTCTCCTTGCTTAGTTCAATTGATGTTGGAGGAACTTCATCAACTAATTGGGTGAAGAGATATATGATTGGAGAAAAATTTATTGGCAGCAACATCCTTTGTTATTTCTTGATGATACACATATCCATGGATGCATAAATGGTACTTATGTGATCCCCTTGAAGGCTCATTGTTTTCTTTGCTCTCTAATTGGTTTAGATTTGAATGGAGGTTCTTCATTCACTTCTCGGATGAAAGAGCACATGGATGATTATTTTGATGTATCTTGCATCCTTTTGGAGAAGCATTATAGGGCATGGGATCCTCACCTATGTCATTGGAACATATTTTATTGGTCACTTGATGCTTGTATGCACTTCGCAAATGGTGGTCTACTTACTTGGAGGTACAAGCACTTTCATGATTCTTTGATGAGGCACCTCCTTGATGTACATTTTTATTATGTTGTTATGTACTTTGATGATCTATCCATTCTACTTATGATGTTTGGAATAATGCATACAAGGAAATGGGATCCAGGAATTCTCTTGCTTGATGGTATGGGTTGGAGAGCACTCCTAATTGTTGGAGTGCAATATAAGCAATGGGACCATGGGATAATTTTTAGTCTCATTGGTTTCAATTTTTTTCGGGAAACAAATAGTATGGGAGATTGAGTCCCCACTTAATAAGGTGAATTTAATCATAGTAGTGCAGCAACAAGCATAATGTTTCCTCTCTAAAATTTTCATGGAATATTGAAGACTGAAAGTTGGGAAACTCAGTGGCAACTTGAAAGAATTGTACAGTTTGGTATCAGAAAGGGTTTCCAAAATATGAAAGAGGTAAAGATTAATTTTGAAAACTTTGTTTTGATGGATTTAATTAATATTTTGGTGTTTAGTGGTGATGTTACAGGGAATATCAAAATGAAAAATAAAACCCACATCTCCTTGCTTTTGGAAACACACAATTGTAGTGCATGGGTGCCACTACTCAAAGTTTTAGAAGAGAAGTTTTGGGAAGCAAATTTTTTGGAAAGAAAGCGGGTTCTTCAACATCCATGTGTTGAAATTGCTTAAGTAAAAGCAATATTGGGAGGGGAGGATTTGTCATGTCCCAAAAAATTTCATTGGGTAACAATGGACTAAGCCCTTAGCCATACTCATGATAGTTTGTCAAATTGATGCTAAGGGTCAAATAATGTCCAAGTTAGTAGTAATGTAAAATTAGATCCAAATGGACAAGGTGGGTCATATTAAGAGAAATTAACAATTCAAAGTTTGTAATATGTTATTTTTTCAGAATTTACAATCTGATCTAGGATCTTAATTGAGAGAATAACATGTATAACATATCTACAGCATATCAATCATGGACACAATAATGCAAGCACACAAGAGACACAGAGTTTCAACGGGGAAAACCAAGAAGGTGAAAAACCCCGCAACTTCCTCAAAGATAGATAGAGCAATGATACAACCCAAGTACAAAAGATAGTCCTCCCAGTAGTAGCTTCTCCTCCTCCACTAGTGCGCCACTCTCCAATGCTTGTGTGAGTGAGAAAGTGAATGATCAAATAGAGTGCCTCCCGCACTCTATTTATACTTGACTTGACTTTCCTAATAACCTTTACTAGGTCGGCCTCAACTTAACCACATAACATAATGCTGACAGGAAAGACCCCTAATAGGGTGGTCTAATAGCCCTTTTACCCACATGACTCATACAAGGCCGACCCCAACAAGGTGGTCTAATAACCCATCAAGTATAAGTTACGACACTTACAATATAAATGACGACACTTCCGTATAGAGGAATAATAACATCTCTATAGGAATACAAACACTTCCGTATAGATGAATAATAACATCTCCATAGGAAGTTCTACAGAGCTATTCCTTTTTCATACTAGATGTAGGCCCACCACCTATAGGTCTTCATCATCACTGGCCATACTATGGAATACTCAGGACTGATTACATGCATCAACAAAACCTCGAAAAAGCATCCCAGGACTGATTACGAGCTCATTGCTTAACCTATCGGATCTCCCAGGATCTTTTACATGTTGACCTTCACAAAACCTACTAAGAGCATCCCAGGATGTTACGAGCAAACCTCTCTACCTGTCTGGATCTTGATAGAGAATCCAAGGCTATTACGAGCACACTGCTCTACCTGTACAGATTTTAAAGGATATTTTCTATGTGAAATTTCGCAAAACCTACTCAGAGCATCCCAGGATGTTACGAGCACACCACTCTACCTGTCCGGATCTCAATAGAGCATACCAGGATGTTATGAGCACACCGCTCTACCTGTCTGGATTTTAAAGGATCTTTTCTATGCGAAACCGTAGAAAAACCTACTCAGAGCATCCCAGGATGTTATGAGCACACCGCTCTACCTGTCTGGATCTCGATAGAGCATCCCAGACTGTTACGAGCACACCACTCTACCTGTCTGTATTTTAAAGGATAATTTCTATGCTACCTGCACAACCTGTCCACGGCCACAGAGTATCAACCTGGTACTCACCATACATCATCCTGATGTACATCATCACATGATCAACCTGATCATCATCATAGCATCATCCTTATGCATATCATCTGGAGCAACATCCTGAAGTTAGTCATCTATGATCATCCTAATCATCATCATAGCATCAACCTGATGCATATCATCTGGAGCAACATCCTGATACTCATCATCCATGATAAACCTGATCATACCATGCATCCACCTGATGCATACAATGTATCTGCCTAATACATATCATCATACATGATCCACCTGATACATACACAAATACATGATCCACCTGATCATAAAATGTATCCACCTAATACATATCATCATACATGATCCACCTGATCATACAATGTATCTACCCAATACATACACAAATACATGATCCACCTAATCATATAATGTATCCACCTGATACATATCATCATACATGATCTACCTGATCATATAAGAATCCACCTGATACATACATAAGTACATGATTTACCTGATCATATAATGCATCCACTTGATACATACATAAGTACATGATCTACCTGATCATACAATGCATCCACCTGATACATACATAAATACATGATCCACCTGATCATATCAAGCATCCAACATGATGCATATACAAATGCATGATCCAACTGATCATATCAAGCATCCAACATGATGCATATACAAATACATGATCCAACTGATCATAACAATCATCCAACATGATGCATACAGAGCAGTAACTAGAGCATCATCCTAATACTCATCACACAATGCTTATATCCATAGCCATGGGAAAGATCCTCCTATCACCATGCTTGGAATGGATCCTCCAAATGTGTCCATCACTTCTTCCTTGAATTGTTGTTAATCTGAAGAACACCAGGACTCTCTCTGAAGTACTCAAAATTCAATCTGGCTAGTGGTTTCGTCGGCACATCTACAACATGCTCATCTATCGCAACATACAGGAGCTTCACTGCTCCTCTCTGCACCATATCCCCGATATAGTGATATTTGATCCCAATGTGCTTCGACCTGTCGTGGAACACCGGATTCTGAGACAGCCTCACACAACTCTGGTTGTCACAAAAGATACCAGTAGCCTCCAATGGGAGATCAAATAACTCAGGCAGTAGATTCCTCATCCATACCGCCTCACAACTAGCCGAACAAGCTGCAACATACTCTACCTCAGATGTACTCTATGCTACGCAGGACTGCTTCCTGCTAAGGCAAGAGATCACACCCGATCCCATACTAAAGCAGCACCCATATGTGCTCTTCCTATCTGCAGCACTACCTGCCCAGTCTGAATCAACATAACCCTGCAGGTTAAGCTTTTGATTCGCATCATACTTGAGAGCCCATAATCAATTGTAACCTTCAAGTACCTCAAAATATGCTTTATAGCAACCAGGTGAACACCTCTGGGATCCGTTAGGAACTGGCTCAATGTGTTCACCGCAAAGCAAATATATGGTCTAGTTTTTGTCAGGTACATCAAGGACCCAATCATCTGACGATACATCATGACATCAACTGGATCAGATGAAGCATCAAAACAGAAGCTTCAGCTTCGATGCCATAGGTGTGGCCATGGCCTTGTAGTCCATCATCTCGAACCTCTTCAGGATCTCTACTGCATACTTCCCTTGTCCAAGGAAGATCCCATCTGCACTCTGCCACACCTCCATGCCTAGAAAATAGTGCATCATCCCCAAGTCCTTCATCTTGAACTCAGCAGGAAGCTTCCTCTTGGTATCGGTAATCAATCCATCCTCACCTGTAACAAACAAGTCATCCACATATAAAGGTAGTATCACTGGATTGCCTTCCTCAACCTTGTAGTAAAGGTTGGAATCCGCTTTACTATTGGTAAAGCCCAAGCTGGATAGAAAGTTGTCTATCCTACCATACCAAGTCCTAGGAGCTTGCTTCAAGCCATACATGGCTTTCTTCAACCTGCACACATATGACTCCCTGTCATGTATCTCAAAACCAAGTGGCTGCTCCACATACACTTCCTCCTCGACTACACCATTCAAGAAAGTTGTCTTGAAATCCATCTGGTGCATCTTCCATTTCATCACTGCAGCCAGGGAAAGTACTGATCTGATGGAAGTGTACCTGGCTATAGGAGCAAAAGTCTCTTCATAGTCTATTCTCTTTTTCTGGGAGAAGCCACAAGCTACAAATATCGCTTTGTATTTCTCCATGCTACCATATGCAACATGCTTGATCTTATAGATCCACTTGGAAGTCAGAACAAACTTCCCTTCAGGTCTTGGGACCACATCCCAAACATCATCGATTGGTACTTCTCAACCATGGCATCTTTTTACTATATCCCGTATCCTGGGAACTTCAGATTCTTCAATATCTTCAATCGATAGTTCGAACTTCGTTGTTGGAACAAATGTTGTAGTCCTTCTTTTGTAGGTGATGGTATACTATCTTTCCTACAAAACAAGTTAAATTGCATGATTAGAAACATCTCATAGTTTTCAGAACAAATTCTTACACATAAATAAATATGTCATACAGTCATGCAATTATTTTAGCCAATGCTTCAATACAACATTTATCCATATCCCATAACTTTCTAGATGCCTTCCAATCTCTACCAGAACTTTGCTAAGAGTGTGCACAGCTCCCAACATGTCAGCAAAGAGGTTTCATTCTAGATAAGTAGCAATGGAATGTTGTACAATGCCATAGGCCACTTACCCATCACATGCATATTAGTAGTATACTGTTCATTAATGCAATTATTCTAATATGCATAATACACACGCTAAGTCTATGAACATAAGCATATACATCATTGAACAATATTATTTAAACAAACAAATATGCAAGAAATGACAATTCAAATACTTATCTTTGTTTGGTTTGTAGGGTGGACTCCCTCTCAATATTTTCTTCCTTGCAGGAACTACTGGAGTGTGCTCCCTCTTGATCTTTGCTTCCTGGATTACATGTCCTTGAACTTATATCCATCATCGATCACTTATGCATACTTACTAGTATCATCATTGTGTTATCCTCGAGGTCTCATACATACATTCATTAGTATAATCTCAATACTATCAAAACACAATGATCATTTCAAACATAGATAACAAACATTAGTATTCAAGGTTTCAAGGAATACTTCTTTTACTCATGCATATTCTTTATTTGACCAAAGGACTTTTCTGGTTAGTCATATCATAATATGCATAAACCCTTGATTACTTACATTTCTAACTTCATGAATAATCATTATCAACCATAGAACAGTATAAGATCCTAACACAATGTAGGATTCTAACTTGATATAGGAAAAACATACCTGGTTATCATATTTGCTAGTTATGTCTAGCAATGTCTTTGTTCTTTTCAATGACTTATGCTAGTAATCTGCATATCTCATAGGTTAAACATTATAGAACCAAGTTATACATACCTCGTAATTAGATCTTCTATGTAATCCATGAAAATGGATGAGTTTCTGTCTTCATGTCACCATGGTCTTGATCTAGAACTTGATTTGTACCTTCATGTTAGCGGATAACATAATCCTCATACAACACCACAATGCATTAGTACAATCATAAGTGTCAAAACCCTAATCTATGAATATCTACATTCATATTCTTTATTAAGGTGATACGACAAGTCTAAAATTAATCAAGATTGTACTAATCTTAATGAAGACAAACATACCATAAACTTAATCATGAACAGATCTCGAAACATACCTGGATAAGTCATACCTGTCGAAATTGCTTGTAATCTTCTTATGTAAGGCCTTAGCCTCAACTCCCTCTGAAACAGGAACTTCTTCACTTATGTAGGTGACTAATCCATTCTCTTCTAGGATTAACCCAATCCACTTTGATTTGCAGAAATTGGATCTGGAGCTAGATTAGGGTTTGTCAGAGAAACCCTAAAAATTAAAACTTTGAATTTCAAACTTCTGAAACGATAGAAAGATGTTCCTTTCTGAGATGGTCAAGCTGGTATACTCAGAATTTGAAAACTGCAAAGTTTCACCCCTCAAAATTGCATTTTAGATTTATGGATTCACTTGGGAGGACCCTGAATTAGGGTTTGAGTTTCTAAGAGCTTCACCCAATCAAATAGTTTGATCCAAAGCTCTAAGCTTTGATTTTTCCAAGGATCTTCCAACTATGATCTCAAATTTCAAAAATTCCCATTTTTGCAAAAGCCCTAATTTTTCACTTTTTCGATCAAAGTCCCGAACTAGGGTTTGATCAAGCCTGGCCTTCTGTCCAACCAAAAAATTTGATCTTGGTCTCTAAATTTTGATTTTGATGAGGAGCATTCAGCTGTGGTCTCCTATACAAGAATTCAACCATTCTCCAAAACCCTAAATTCCTGGAGCCATGAATGAAGGTGCTCAAAATCCAATTTTGTTTTGACAAAAATATGCCCCTGATTGTTTCTGGTGTAACTCTGAAATTACGAATCCACAGGGTCTGAAACTTCTACCTGTGGTAACCCAACCTGTCATATTTCCAACACCACAGGTATGACCTCAATTGGATTCTCTGAGAGAGATTTATTCCACGTGTCGCAATGTGACCTGTTTATGGGATAAAACAAGAGAGAGAACTTGTGCGGAGTTCCGCATGTCACTGGTTCAACTTCGGCCTCTAAAAACCTTACCTGAGAACCTACAGTCCATTCCCTACCTGTCACTCTTTATGAAATTTCATTTGGAGCTTCCTAGCCCAAGTTGTGACCTTTTTTCCCATGTCACCTGTTTATGACTGAGATATGGAAGAGGCAGAAACGCTAACTTGTACTAATCATAAATCACAAAGTACAATGAATTAGAAGTTTTTCTTCGAACACAAGGTACATTGCGATCTTATACTACCTATAAGAGTTTCAGATCCTGAAACCGTGCTGAAATGAATTTATAAAGAAATTTCTACGATGACTGGTTTTTTCTATATCAAGCCCTAGCTTCGCAAGTGAAACAAGTGTCATAAATGCCATACCATGCCTTCTTTCAGGCTATCACTGATACCATGTTAGTTTTTCAGAATTTACAATCTGATCTAGGATCTTAACTAAGAGAATAACATGTACAGCATATCAATCATGGACACAATAATGCAAGCACAGAAGAGACACAGAGTTTCACCGAGGAAAACCAAGAAGGTGAAAAACCCCGCAACTTCCTCAGAGATAGATAGAGCAATGATACAACCCAAATACAAGAGATAGTCCTCCTAGTAGCATCTTCTCCTCCTCCACTAGTGTGTCACTCTCCAAAGAGTGTGTGAGTGAGAAAGTGAATGATCAAATAGAGTGCCTCCCGCACTCTAATTATACTTGACTTCACTTCCCTAAAAACCTTTACTAGGTCGGCCTCAACTTAACCACATAACATAATGCTGACAGGGCCGACCCCCAATAGGGTGGTCTATTAACCCTTTTACCACATGACTCATATAGGGCCGACCCCAACAAGGTGGTCTAATAACCCATCAAGTATAAGTTACGACACTTACAATATAAATGACGACACTTCCGTATAGAGGAATAATAGCATCGCTATAGGAATACAATATACATATGTGAAATACATTCCAAATTTACATATACATCAACATAATATACCCATCCAAATGAACTATCATGGAGGAAAATTACTAGTTCCCTAGGTTGGGGGTGGATGCATTAAAAGTTGGAATAAGGGATCTACAAGACCCAAAATGGCCTTAGAAATACAAATTCACATTAAATGGTTCAAAAAAATAAGAAGAAGAAGAACATAAGGTGGCATTGGATCATTAGGGAACATAAGAGGTTGTGGTGTTAAGATTCAATATGCTAAGATAGATAACATCAATGTTCAACTCAATTTCAAAACAATATCATATACATGATCACTGAAAGAATAACAAGCACAACATAAACACAAGAGACACAAATTTATCTTGGGAAACCCTCTAGAGGAAAAAAACCCAGCAAAACTTCCTCAATATAGATGATCAAAAGTACAAATACAAAACCCCAAGCAAGTGCTCCTTCTCCTTGCAGATCTCTCTCTCTCTCTCTCCATTGTGAATTACACAAGTGTTTATGTGTGTGAATGAATGAATAAATGAGAGAGCCTAGCTCTCTATTTATACATTCACTTCTACTTTAATTTTACAACTTGACATGTTGGCCTCAACTAACTTTACCACTCAATTAATGCTGACTAGGCCGACTCCTCTAGGGGACTTAAAAACCCCATTACATTTTACTCTAGGGGATTTATTTCCCCGACTTACATTGAAGGATTTACCTCATGACTCTATGATGACCAAATACAATACTAACATCCTGACGGAGGAATAAAACATCTTCGAATAAATTAAAATGATAAAATACAATAGAATATTCTTCTAAGTTACAATATTTCAACACCCCCCCTTAACGAGAAGGGTATTCTACTGACAACATCAACATCAACTGAAGGAGCAAGGAGAGAGAGCATCATCAACAACATCATGGTGATACATCTATAAATCATTGGAAGTTTTCTTCAATAGCATCAGCAACTGGAACAGTTACTGGAACATCTTCAATATCTTCAACATATTTAGTACTGGAGCATCATCTTCTACAACACTGAATCTTCATCTTTGGTCTTCATCTTCTGCAACACTCCATCGCTTTATCATCTACAGTAACACTTGATCTCTCGGTTAGCAACATCATCATCTTGATCTTTCGATCAGTAGCAACATAACCTGCAACACACATGATCCAATTATAGGATGATCAATCCCTTTCACTTTAGGACATAAGTCCAAGGATGATGCAATCCTGATCCAATTGTGGGATGATCAGTCCCTCTCACTTTAGGACATAAGTCTAGGGATCATACAATTCCACCACATTCTCGAGGATAGAAGTTACTGGATCCGTTCTGGACTGAAGTCTGAGGCTGATACAATCCAACCACAGTGTCAGTCCTTTTTCATACTAGATGTGACCTAGATCAAATCTAGGATTTTCCACCACAGTGCCAGTCCTTTTTCATACTGGCTGTGAACTAGATAAAATATAGGATTTTCCACCACAGTGCCAATCCTTTTTCATACTGGATGTGACCTAGATAAAATCTAGGATTTTCCACCACAGTGTCAGTCCTTTTTCATACTGGATGTGACCTAGATCAAATCTAGGATTTTCCACCACAGTGTCAGTCCTTTTTCATACTGGATGTGACCTAGATCAAATCTAGGATTTTCCACCACAGTGCTAGTCCTTTTTTATACTAGATGTGACCTAGATCAAATCTAGGATTTTCCACCATAGTGCCAATCCTTTTTCATACTGGATGTGACCTAGATCAAATCTAGGATTTTCCACCACAGTGCCAGTCCTTTATCATATTGGATGTGACCTAGATCAAATCTAGGATTTTCCACCACAGTGCCATTCCTTTTTCATATTGGATGTGACTATCCTCATCCACTAACCGAGCAATCCATTCGGTGGGTCCAGCCTAGGAGCATCCATTACGTTGCACACTGCAACCACCTACGTTACCTCATCGCTCGTTTAGATCCTCTCGTATCCTAGGAGACTCAATTACGTCACATGACGTGTGACTACCTGCTACCTCAACCAAGCTCATTTCTCCCTCTTAATCTAAACCACTCCAAGCTTGTCCCTAAAGTATTCAAACTTACCTCACAATAGAGGCTTGTTCAACACATCAACAACTTGCTCATCAGTGCTCACATACTAGATATTTATAGTTCCCTTCTGTACCATATCTTGTATATAAAAATACTGGATTTCTATGTGCTTTGACTTTTCATGGAACACTGGGTTCTCCATCATCTTTATACAACTCTGGTTATCACAAAGCATCACCGTGGTATCCAAATCCAGGTCAAATAGACCTGACATCAACTTCTAAATCCATATGGCTTCACAACTAACAGAACAAGTTGCTATATACTCTACTTCAGTTGTGCTGAGAGCAACATTGGATTGCTTCCTACTAAACCATGAGATCATGGAGGATCCCAAACAATAACATCCACATGAGGTGCTCTTCCTGTATAAGACACTTCCATCCCAATCTAAATCTGTATAACCATACAATCTATAGTCATGATATCCAACATAGTATAGACCAAAGTCTATCATACCATTCAGGTACCTCATCGCATGCTTTGCAGCTACCAAGTGAACAAGTCTAGGCTCAACTAGATACTGATTCAGGGTGTTCACAACAAGTCATATATCTGGCCTAGTATTCGTCAAATACATAATATGTAAACTATAGAAACCACTGTCCATCATCTCGGATCTCTACTTCACATTTTCCTTGGCTAAGGAAAAATATCAACCACATATCTAATCACAAGAATCATGTCAAGATTCTTTAACTCTGAGATCTACTCCCTCTGAAGTGGAGTCTTCTACATATGATTATTGTCCTCCCTATAATATCCCTTGTTAGGAATTTTATTAAAATGGCAATTTTTCACCTTTTTTCCCTACTTAGACCTTTGACTAGTTTTGAGCTCTAGGTACCCAAATTGCTCCAATTGCTCCCAAATATTCTAAGAAGGTATATGGATGATTTTATAACATAAATATGTATTTCAGGGATGCTTTTGGACCTTTAAAATTCTTCTGCAAATCATCTTTCAATTCAGGCCAATGTAGGGAACTTTACTAGTAATTTCCCTTTGACTAGTATTGGTCTCTAGGTCTCGAATTGACTCCAAATGTCTTCAAATGTTCAAGGAAGGTGTATTAATGATATTAGGACTTGAATATGATATTAGGGGATGATATATGGCCACCAAAATACCTCTGCAAACTCTCTTAAGATTCTGGAACAAGTATGCAATTTTACTAGTAATTTGGGGTTCAAATCCCCCTGGGGTAAGTACTGAAAATGGCTTCTTAAATGCCTCCAAAACCACTCAAATTTATGAAAAGAGGTATGGAATGTATTAATAATTTTATTAAGGTCTGATTTGTACCATTAATTTATTATTATATATGTTCCAACCCTCTCTCATTCAACTCCAAAAATCACCAATTCAACCCTTGGGGAAATAGCACTATTTCTTCTCCCAATGCAATTAAACTGAGTAAAAATACTTCAAATTCTCAAGTACATTACATGAAAATTGTAAAATACATCCATGGAAGTCCATTAATCACAAATCCATTAGAGAATCATCCATTCATTCGAAATCATCAGCATTACATTGGTTAACAATAAGATAGTGGGGAAATGGCACTATTCTTTCATTAAAAATGATATTTATACATTTCTACTTGGAATTTCGACCTGAAACTTTTTGGACATTAAGAAAAGAGTATTTACTTCATATTACAAAATAAATGGGGCATTATAATGTTAAATTTTGAGCATTAATTCAATATACTCTAGGATCTTTACTGAGAGAATAACATGTACAGTATATCAATGCATAACAATCATATCAAGCATGTCAAGCATCATAAGAATCAAAAGCATGAGAGACAAGAGACACAGAGTTTCCATGGAGAAAACCCTAAGGTGAAAAACCCCACAACTTCCTCAGAGATAGAGAGAGCAATGGCTCAACCAAAGTACAACCAAAATACACTAAGATAGTATCCTAGTAGCAGATGATCCTCCTCCTCACTAGTGCGCCACTTTCTGAGTGAGAGAAGTGTGAGTTTCTGAATGATCCAAATAGAGATCTCCCGATCTCTATTTATACTTAACCTGTTTTCCCAATATCCTTATGGGGCCGACTTGTCTAGATAGGTACATCCACAATATAATATATATTTCAGGGCTGACCCCACACATGGTGGTCTAATAACCCATCAGAAAGTACACACACTTGCGACACTTGTCAATACACATGAAGACACTTCCTTATAGAGGAATAACACATCTCTTATAAGGGTACAATAAATATATATGAAATACATTCTGAAGTTATATATACATCAACACTCCCTCTTAACTAGGAAGGTATTTCTCGACACAGATCTGCTAAACAAGTCTTCTTCTCGGGATCATCGTCATCGATGCATCGTAATCATCATCGTCACTACTGCTGCTATCTAAACCAATCTTTGACTCTACTCATCATAGGAATTTCTATAGAGCCAGTCCTTTTTCATATTGGATGTAGGTCCACCACCTGCAGGTCTTCATCATCACTGGCCATACTATGGAATCCTTAGGACTTATTACGTGCGTCACAAAACCTTACAAGAGCATACCAGGCTGTTACAAGCACACAGCTCTACCTATAGGATCTCCCAGGGCCATATTATATGTGACCTCACCACAAAACCTTGCAAGAGCATCCCAGGATGTTACGAGCACACAACTCTACCTATAGGATCTCCCAGGGACAGATTATATGTGGTCACAACAAAACCTTGCAATAGCATCCCAGGCTGTTATGAGCACACAGCTCTACCTATGGGATCTCCTAGGGACAGATTATATGTGGTCATGTCAAAACCTCGCAAGAGCATCCCAGGACTTATTATGGGCACACAGCCCAACCTATTGGATCTCCCAGGGACAGATTATATGCCATAGGACAAAACCTCGAAAGAGCATCTGTCAGATATCCCAGGGACAAATTATATGCCATAGGAAAAACCTTGCAAGACTATCTAAAGATCTCCGAGGGCCAAATTATATGTCCTCCCAAAGCAAAACCTCGAAAGATCATTTGCCAGATATACCAGGTCCAAATTACATGCCATAGGCAAAACCTTGCAAGACTATCTGCAAATCTCCTAGGGCCAAATTATATGCTCATCTACACAACCTGATCCACGGCCATAGAGTATCAACCTGATACTCACAATACATCATCCTGATGTACACATGATCATCCTGATCATCATCACTGCAACATCCTGCTGCATATCATCTGGAGCAACATCCTGAAGCTCGTCATCCATGATCATCCTGATCATAGAATGCATCTACCTGATGCATACCAAGTATCTACCTGATATATATCATCATACATGATCCACCTGATCATACATGATACATATCAACATACATGATCTACCTGATCATAAAATGTATCCACCTGATACATATACAGATACATGGTCCAAGCATCCAACATGATGCGTACATACATATACATGTAAATGATCCAACTGATCATATCCAGCATCCAACATGATGCGTACATACATATAAATTATCCAACTAATCATATCCAGCATCCTCCTGATGTATATACAGAGCAGTAACTGGAGCATCGTCCTAATGCTCATCATCCAGCGCTTATATCCATAGCCATGTGAAGGATCCTCCTTCCAACATGCTTGGAATGGCTTCTGCAAATGTGTCCATCACTTCTTCCTCGAAGTGTCATCAATCCGAAGCACACCAAGCCTCTCTCTGAAGTACTCGAACTTCACTCTGGCTAGTGGTTTCGTCAACACATCTACAATCTGCTCGTCCGTCGCAACATACAGGAGCTTCACAGCTCCTCTCTACACCATATCCCTGATATAGTGATATTTGATCTCTATGTGTTTTGACCTATCATGAAACACTGGGTTCTCAGATAGCTTCACACAACTTTGGTTATCACAAAAGATACCAATAGCATCCAACGGGAAATCAAATAACTCAGATAGTAGCTTCCATAGCCATACTGCCTCACAACTAGCTGAATAGGCTGCAACATACTCTACCTCAGCTGTACTCAGCTCTACGCAAGACTGCTTCCTGCTAAACCAAGAGATCACACCTGATCCCATAATGAAGCAGCACCCAGATGTGCTCTTCCTATCTGCATCACTGCCAGCCCAATATGAATCAACATAACCCTACAGGTTAAACTTTTGATTCGCTTCATACTTGAGCCCATAATCAACTGTACCCTTCAGGTACCTCAGAATATGCTTTACAGCAATCAGGTGAACACTCCTCGGATCCGTCAGGAACTGGCTCAATGTGTCCACCGCAAAGCAAATATCTGGTTTCGTGTTCGTCAGGTACATCAAGGACCCAATCATCTGATGAGACATAGAGACATCAACCGACTCAGATGAAGCATCACAAAGAAGCTTCAGATTCGATGCCATAGGTGTGGCCATAGCCTTGCAATCCATCATCCTGAACCTCTTCAGGATGTCTACAGTATACTTCCCTTAACCAAGGAAGATCCCACTTGCACTCTGCCACACCTCCATACCTAGGAAATAATGCATCATTCCCAAATATTTCATATCGAACTCGGCAGCAAGCTTCCTCTTTGTATCTTCAATCAATCTATCATCTCCTGTTACAAGCAGGTCATCCACATATAGGAGTAGAACCACAGGATTCCCTTCCTCAACCTTATAGTAAAGGTTGGAATCCACTTTACTCTTAGTAAAGCCCAAACTAGATAGGAAACTGTCCATCCTACCATACCAAGTTCTGGGAGCTTGCTTCAAGCCATACAAGGCTTTCTTCAATCTACACACATATGACTCCCTGTCATGTATTTCGAAACCAAGTGGTTGCTCCACATATACTTCCTCTTCAACTACACCATTCAAGAAAGCAGTCTTGACATCCATCTGGTGTATTTTCCATTTCATTGTTGCAGCCAGGGCAAGCACTGTTCTAATGGAAGTATACCTGGCTACAGGTGCAAACGTTTCTTCATAATCTATTCCCTCTTTCTAAGAGAAGCCACGAGCTACGAATCTTGCCTTGTATTTCTCTACACTGCCATCTGCAGCATGCTTGATTTTGTAGATCCATTTGGAAGTCACAACAGACTTCTCTTTAGGTCTTGGGACAACATCCCAAACATCATTCTTCATTATTGATTGGTATTCTTCAACCATGGCATCCTTCCATTCTTTCTTTTCCGCTGCTTCTTCATAACTGGAAGGTTCTTTGTTCATAATGTCACAGAGTAAAGCAACATAGCTGGTATGTGATCTGGTTCTCTTCTGTGCTCTGTGTTCTTCTTCTCGAATGCCAAATCTTTCTGCATCTTGAATGAGCTCTCTAGCCCATGCCGGTTTCCTCTTGTGAGAGTTATCCTCACGGGGTGGATCTACACGTTCTTGTGGATCTTCAAACTCACGAACAACTTCTAGAATTGCTTCAGTCATGGTATTGTCTTGAAATCTAGCTTCCTTAGGTTCTTCATAAAATTTGATAGGTGCCTTCCTTGATTTGATGAATGCTGAGTTTTCATCAAATGTTACATCCCTGCTGACATCAATCTTCTTGAACCCTAGAAAGTATATTCTGTAAGCCTTCGAGCGTTCACTGTAACCCACAAAGATACCCTTCTTTCCTGAAGGATCTAGTTTGGGACATCAGTGTATACTGGACAACCAAATATTCTGAGATGGCTGACTTTAGGTTTTTTACCAAAAAAGACCTCTTCTGGTGTCTTGTTGTCCAATATCTTGTGGGGTGTTCTGTTCTGCACATATACAGCTGTTCTAGTTGCTTACGCCCATAGATGCATAGGTAGATCCTGGTCATGCAGCATTGCCCTTGCTGCTTCCATGATTGTTCTGTTCTTTCTTTTTGCAACTCCATTCTGTTGAGGATTATAAGGAGCAGTCAACTCCCTCTTAATCCCTAAATCACTGCAAAGCTTCTTGAATTCACCTAAGGTGAATTCTCCACCATTGTCGGATCTGAATGTTTTGATCTTCTTGTCAGTTTGATTCTCCATCAAGGTTTCGAATTCCTTGAACTTATCAAACACCTCATCTTTATTCTTCAAGAAGTATACCCAAGTCTTCCTGGAGAATTCATCAATAAATAAGACATAGTAAACATACCCACTCAGAGAACTAGATGACATAGGACCACATACATCTGAGTGGATGATTTCCAGGATATCCTTTGCCTTGCTTTCACTGCTTGGGAAATCCTTCTTAATGTTCTTACCTTTTGCACATCCTTTGCAAACACCTTCATGTTTGGTCTTGATTTCAGGAAGACCCTCTACAGCCTTGCTTGCAATTGGAAGTTCCCTATAATGCATATGAGCAAGTCTTCGATGCCAAAGTTCACTTGGCTCCATGGAGTCATGTACCATGGCATGTTCAGGTTGACCCTTCAGTTTATACAATCATCCCTCTTACTCTCCAATCACTACTGCATCATCGATTGTTTTACCCTTTGGCCACATTAGGACTTGGACATCTACAAATGCAACCCTCATACATTTTGCATCCAATGCAGAGATGGAGAGTAAGTTCTTGAACCCAGGTACATAAAGGACTTCTTTCATCTTCAAAGATTTTCCAGAATCTAGGTTGTAGGAGGCTTCACCACTTCCTTTGATTGGGTATTGATAATCATCCCCAAGTTTCACCTTATGGGGTGATTCATGTTCAGATAGGTTTACAAAAGATTCCTTAAACCCAGTCATGTGTTTGGAAGCACCACTGTCAATTAACCAATCATTACAACCATGGGAGATAGTACCTGTGAGAGCAGAGATTAGAACATACTCTTCTTCACTTGATGAGGCATCATCACTATCATCACTTTCTGCCCTAGCTTTCTTCTTTGGAGGTTCATCATCTTCGACAGCATGAGCATGGTACCTTGTTTTGTTTCCCTTCTTCTTCTTGATGGATTTGATGTTATCCCTTTTGTTCTTGGGACATTTTGAAGCAAAGTGACCCTTCTCATTGCATGTGAAACATCTTATATCCTTCTTATTATTTTGTTGGTTGTGATAGGATCTCTTGAAGTGAGAGTGCTCCTTCTTGAGCTTGCTTCTTTTGGTGTGGGCTGTGAGAGCTTGATCTTCACCTCCCATCTTTTCTTCATGAGCTACAAGCATAGCTTCTTCTTGAGAGCATTCCTCCCATAGTTTACTGAAAGAGATCAATTTCTTTCTTGCACATATTTCTTGAATAAAGGAGTCCCATGAACTAGGAAGGCCATTCAGAGTGGTCATAACAACTTCACCTTTATCCACTACTTCACCTACAGCTTCAAGTTGTTCCTTGATCTGAGAGACCTTGGATAAATAGGATTGAATGGTTTCTCCATTTGACATCTTGATGCCTTTCAATTGATTCCGCAAGGTCATCTTCCGATTTATGTTCTTCCCTTCAAATAGCTTGGTCAAAGAGTCAAACATCTCCTTGGGTGTCTTTAGAGATGACACATGGGGTATGAGATGGTCTTTGATAGAATCAGTAATGATTCTCTTTGCCTTGACCAAGTTCTTATTATGCAATACCTTAGCCTCTTCATCCTCTGGGATAGGGCTGTCTTCTTTTATGTATGAGTCCAACTCATTCTCTTCCAGGATTAATCCAATCCTATACTTCCAAGCTCGGAAGTTATCAACACCTTCAAGCTTATCCTCAAGATTGGTGTGGTGAGACATTTTAAAGAGTACTTCAAATGGAAATAGAAAAGATTTAGGTATTACCACTTGAATTGCTGAAAACTGGATCTGGTCTCAGATTAGGGTTTGTCGAAAAAAAAAACCCTAAAAATTCAAAATGTGAATTTCAACTTTCTAAAGGGATAGAAAGATGCACCTTGATGAACTAATCAGCCTGGTGCATTCAAAATTTGAGATCAGCAAAGCTTTACCCTTCAGATTTGTCTTCTTGTCTTCCCGGGGTCACTAGGGAGAGCCCTGAATTAGGGTTTGATTTTTCTAAAGATCTACCCAACCAAAAATCTTGATCCAAAGCTCTAAACTTCGATTTTTGCAAGGATCTTCCAACAATGTCTTCAGATTTCAGAAATTCCTATTTTTGTGGAAACCCTAATTTTTAGGGCCAAATCTGAAAATGCTTAGAATTGAATTCTGATTGGGCAGATAGATTCGCCTTGATGAGTAGAGTCAATCTACTATATTTCTTTTCCAAAATCTATGGAGAGAAACCCAATAAATAAGAAACCCTAGTTTTCGTCACTACACAATGTCTTCTTCTCAGGTTAGCTCTGATACCATATTAAATTTTGAGCATTAATTCAATATACTCTAGGATCATTACTGAGAGAATAACATGTACAGTATATCAATGCATAACAATCATATCAAGCATGTCAAGCATCATAAGAATCAAAAGCATGAAAGACAAGAGACACAGAGTTTCCATGGGAAAAACCCTAAGGTGAAAAACCCCACAACTTCCTCAGACATACAGAGAGTAATGGCTCAACCAAAGTACAACCAAAATACACTGAGATAGTCTCCTAGTAGCAGATGATCCTCCTCCTCACTAGTGCGCCACTTTCTGAGTGAGAGAAGTGTGAGTTTCTGAATGATCCAAATAAAGATCTCCCGATCTCTATTTATACTTAACATGTTTTCCCAATATCCTTATGGGGACGACTTGTCTATGTTAAGATATTGTAACTTCAAAGAATATTATATTTGTACTTTATTATTCCGGAGATGTTTCATTCCTCCGTGAAGATCTTATTGTATATCCGGAGATGTTTATTCCTCCGTCGGAATGTGGTAACTCGGGTTATTAGACTTCCCTAGTAGGGGTCGGCCCTGTATGTGTTATGTGGGTCAAAGGGTTATTAGACCACCCTAGAGGGGTCGGCCCAGTTAGTTGTAGTGGGGTATTTAACCTATTGGTTAAATACGAGCCTACGTGTACTTGTGTAAAATACATATTAGAGTAGTGTATAAATAGAGGAGGTGTGTTCCTCATTACACATACTCACTCACTTGAGAAAGGCGCATTTGTGGAGGAGAGGTCTTCTATGGAGGAGAAGGAGCTTATGCTCAGGGTTTGCATCTTTGTATATTGCTGGTCATCTATATTGAGGAAGCTTTGCTGGGTTTTCTACCCCATGAGGGTTTCCCAGGATAAATCTCTGTCTCTTGTGTTTATGCTATGCTTGTTGTTTCTTCAGTGATCCTGTATATGCTATTATTGTGAAATGGAATGTAATGCTGCTATTTTATGTCTTAGCATATTGAATTTTAACATGGTATCAGAGCTAACCTGAAGGAAGACAAGGTATGGCACTAAAGACACTTGCTTTACTTACGACAATTTGAAGGTTAGGGTTTTACATAGAAAAAACCAGTCATCGTAGCACTTTCGCTATAAATCCGTTTTGGAGAAGTTTTCGGATCTGAAATTGTTACAGGACGAAGCTAAGATCTCCAGGTACCTTGTGTCCAAAGGAAAACATCTAATTCGTTGTACTTTGTGATTTATGATCTGTACAATATAGGGTTTCTGCCTCTTCCAGATCTGAGTCAAAATCAGGTGACCTTGGGAAAAAGGTCATAACTTGGGCTAGGAAGCTCCAAATGAAATTTCGTGAAAAGTGACAGGTAGTACACAGACCGTACTATCTCAGAAAAAATTTTCAGAGGCCGAAGTTGAACCAGTGACACGTGGAACGCCGTACAAGTTCGCTCTCATGTATTTTCCCAAAACAGGTCACGTTGCGACATTTGGCATAACTCTCTCTCAGAACATCCAATTGAGGTCAGACCTGTTAGGATGGAAAGCTAACAGGTCAGGCTATCTCAGAAAACTTTTTCAGACCCTGTGGATCAAAAATTTCGGAGTTACACCAGAAACAATCAGGTACATATTTCTGTCAAAACAGAATTATTTTTTGGTACCTTCATTCATGGCTTCCGAAATTTAGGGCTTTGAAGAAAGTTGGAATTTTTGTAATCGGAGACCACAGCTGGATACTACTCATCAAAATAGAAATTTAGAGACCAAGATCAGAATTTTTGGTTAGGCAGAAGGCCGGGCTTGATTAGACCCTAGTTCGGGACTTTGATCAGAAAAGTGGAAAATTAGGGCTTCTGTAAAAATGGGAATTTTTGAAATCTGTGACCACGGCTGGAAGCTCCTCAGAAAAATAGAAGCTTAGAGCTTTGGATCAAACTTTTTGATGGGGCAAAAGAGTGGGCTTCATCAAACCCCAGTTCAGGGTCACGTCCAGTGAATCTGAAAGTTTCAAACGCAAAATTGAGGAGTAAAACTTTGCAGTTTTCAAATTCTAAATATATCAGTTTGATCAGCTCATCAAGGCGCATATTTCTATCCTTTCGGAAGTCTGAAATTCAAAGTTTGAATTTTTGGGGTTTCTCTGACAAACCCATATCCAGCTCCAGGTCCAGTTCTTGCAAATCAAGTGGATAGAGTTAATCCTAGAAGAAGATGGATTGGTCACCTACATAAGTGAAGGAGTTC
This sequence comes from Larix kaempferi, assembly GCA_027924585.1. Lineage (NCBI taxonomy): Eukaryota > Viridiplantae > Streptophyta > Pinopsida > Pinales > Pinaceae > Larix > Larix kaempferi. The sequence continues at coordinate 3,870,605 of BSBM01001331.1, read as the reverse complement.
ATGTTTCAGAGGGAGATGAGGCTAAGGCTTTACATAAGGAGATTACAAGCGATCTCGATAGGTATGACTCATCGAGGTATGTTTTGAGATTTGTTCATGATTAAGTTTATGGTATGTTTGTCTTCATGTTATTACAGTTAGTACAATCTTGATTTTAGATTTGTTGTATCACCTTAACAAAATTATGAATGCATGATAGAAGATATTCATTGGTTAGGGTGTTGACACTTATGATTGTACTAATGCATTATGGTGTTGTGTGAGGTTGAGGTTGTCTGCTAACAAGATACAGGTACATCACAAAAGACAAATCAGGCTCCATGACCATGAAAACATGAAGACAAAGACTCATCCATAATCTTTGTTCTACTTACGAGGTATGTATGACTTTGTTATATTATGCTTAACCTATGAGACATGCAGGTTCTAGCTCAGGATCTCTAAATCATTGAAGAGGTTGTTTAGGTATGTTGTACATAACCAAGTAGGTATACTAATCCAGGTATGTTTCCCATGAATCTTACCTTGTGTTAGGATCCCTTATATAAGTATACTTGGAATGATTGGTTATGCTTATTCATAAAGTTAGTAATCAAGGGATTATGCATATTATATCTTTTATCAATGATATGCATAAGTAAAAGAAGACTTCCCTGAAATCTTGAATACTAATGTTTATTAACTATAATCATGACTATACGTTTTCAAGATTATTTAGTACTATAATGTTTTGATAGCATTTAGAATATACTAATGAGTGTATGTTTGTGTATGAGATCATGAGGATGACTCTTGAGCATGCACAGTGGTACAGAATGAATAGAAGTTCAAAAGACATACAGAAGATCAAGCGGGAGGCAGCCACACAAACATAAAAGATAAGTATTTGAGTTGCTATTTGAAATAGTAATGATATTGCCTGCATGCATATTTGTATTCCTAGAATATATAATGCTGAGTGTAAACATTCATAGAGCATTGAACAGTATACAACTAATGTGCATATGTTTGGACAAACATTCCATTATTGCTTGTCTAGAATGAAACCTCTTTGCTGACATGCTGAGAGTTGTGCACACTCTCGATAGTATGTTCTGGTAGAGATGGAAGGCATCTAGATAGCCACTGTATGCATACAGGATATGGGAAAGTGTTGTGCCAAAGTATTGGTCAAAATAGTTGCATCACTATGTAAATGATATCTGTATGCATAATGGGTTATCTTTTGATGATTATGAAGTATTACTAATCATGTACTTAATTTTGATTTGTAGGAAAGGTCATGGACACCGTACAAGTGGTGGATGTTCAAACAAGAAGATTTACAAATCAAACAAAATATAGAAGGCTCATGGCTAGAAGATTCTCTTAGAAAGGGGAAGAGAATCACGACAAGATGTTTGCTCCAAGTATGGTGTAATTAAAGAAGAAGTATGAATCAGGTTCTGTATAGGTACCTAGGATCGATAATAATTTGATAAGCTTAATATGGGTGATGTGGATCTCAAACTTTGCTACAAGGTTGAATATGATACACATATGACATGGATGCAAGAAGGAACTCACCACAGAGTTCGAATGATATTGAGGCTCATTTCAGTAGACCCATCTAACGAGAGATGGCACAGATAGATATGCAGAAGATCATTCAATGCATAAATGAAAAATGAAAGATCTCAAATTAATGCTTTACTTCCTAGGTCTGGAAGTATGGCAAGGCTCAGAAGGAATATTTCTCAACCAGGGAAAGTATGATGAGAAATATGACTTGAGGTGTTGGAATGGCCACTCTTATGGATTCCAGCTTGAAGCTGTTAGGGGATAACTCATCAGAGTTAGTGGATATAACTCTGTACAGTCAAATTATTGGGTCTTTGATATATCTAACATATACTAGGTTAGATATATGCTTTTTTATGAACACCTTGAGTTAGTATCTAGTGGAAACTAGATGTGTTTACCTGATAGTTGCAAAGTATGTGATGAGGCACATAAAGGACACGATAGAATTTGATCTATGCTATCTTGAAGATCATGACTTCAGATGGCTATTCAGATTCTGTTTGGGCAGGAAGTGTATCAGACAAGAAGAACACATCGAGAGGATGTTATTGTCTGGGATTAGCCATGATATCGTGGTTTAGCTGGAAGCAGTCTAGTGTGACTCTCAGCACAAGCGGAATATATGGCTGCTTGCTCTGCTAGTTGTGAAGAAGTTTGGCTTTAGGATTGTTTGACTTAGAGATAGAACCAACTGAGATCCTATGTGATAATTAGAGTTGTATCAAGATGACATAGAATCTAGTGTTCCATGATAAATCAAAGAACATAGGGAACTAACAAGATATGACACAGAAAGGAACTCTAAAAGTTTGAATTTGTAACAGGTTACCATTGTACTAACCAAGCCTCTACGTCAAGTGAAGAAGTTACCAACCAAACCTCTGTCTCGAGTGAAGTTTGAATACTTCCGAGACAAGCTTGGTGTAGTTCAAAAGGACCCTCCTCGAAAGGGGGAGTAGTATAGTCACTACTGATGAGATTGTCTCATCAAACAACAAGGTCGTTGATGAGGTAACCTGTTCCCTACACCCAGTTACTTAGAAATATTTAGATTTAGGACTCTTATACTTAGAATACATGCTAGTTGTGATGTATACATGTTTTTGTGTGATGTATACATGTTTTTGTGTGATGTATACATGTTTTGATGTATTAGTAAGAATACATGCTAGTTGTGATGTATACATGTTTTGATGTTAGATGTATTAGTAAGAATACATGCTAGATGTGATGTATACATGTTTTGATGTATTAGTAAGAATACATGCTAGTTGTGATGTATACATGTTTTGATGTATTAGTAAGAATACATGCTAGATGTGATGTATACATGTTTTGATGTATTAGTAAGAATACATGCGAGTTGTGATGTATACATGTTTTGGTGTGATGTATACATGTTTTGATGTATTGGTGAGAATACATGCTAATGTGATAACTGCTCTTGTATAGATGAGAATACAGAAAGGGATTGGATCATCCCTGGACTTTCAGTCCTAAAGAGAGCCGTAGACGTGAGGTCTCCGAGAATGAAGTCCTTAGTGGACAGTTGAGGGGATTGGATCATCCCTGGACTTTCAGTCCTAAAGAGAGCCGTAGACGTGAGGTCTCCGAGAATGAAGTCCTTAGTGGACAGTTGAGGGGATTGGATCATCCCTGGACTTTCAGTCCTAAAGAGAGCCGTAGACGTGAGGTCTCCGAGAATGAAGTCCTTAGTGGACAGTTGAGGGGATTGGATCATCCCTGTACTTTCAGTCCTAAAGAGAGCCGTAGACGTGAGGTCTCCGAGAATGAAGTCCTTAGTGGACAGTTGAGGGGATTGGGATCATCCCTGGACTTTCAGTCCTAAAGAGAGCCGTAGACGTGAGGTCTCCGAGAATGATGTCCTTAGTGGACAGTTGAGGGGATTGGGATCATCCCTGGACTTTCAGTCCTAAAGAGAGCCGTAGACGTGAGGTCTCCGATAATGAAGTCCTTAGTGGACAGTTGAGGGGATTGGGATCATCCCTGGACTTTCAGTCCTAAAGAGAGCCGTAGACGTGAGGTCTTCGATAATGAAGGGATTGGGATCATTCCTGGACTTCGGTCCGAAAGAAGAGCCGTAGACGTATGTCTCCGATAATAAAGGGATTGGGATCATTCCTGGACTTCAGTCCGAAAGAAGAGCCGTAGACGTATGTCTCCGATAATGAAGGGATTGGGATCATTCCTGGACTTCGGTCCGAAAGAAGAGCCGTAGACGTATGTCTCCGATAATGAAGGGATTGGGATCATTCCTGGACTTCGGTCCGAAAGAAGAGCCGTAGACGTATGTCTCCGATAATGAAGGGATTGGGATCATTCCTGGACTTCGGTCCGAAAGAAGAGCCGTAGACGTATGTCTCCGATAATAAAGGGATTGGGATCATTCCTGGACTTCAGTCCGAAAGAAGAGCCGTAGACGTATGTCTCCGATAATGAAGGGATTGGGATCATTCCTGGACTTCGGTCCAAAAGAAGAGCCGTAGACGTATGTCTCCGATAATGAAGGGATTGGGATCATTCCTGGACTTCGGTCCGAAAGAAGAGCCGTAGACGTATGTCTCCGATAATGAAGGGATTGGATCATTCCTGGACTTAAGTCCGAAAGAAGAGCCGTAGACGTATGTCTTCGATAATGATAGGACTGGATCGTCCCTGGACTTCGGTTCAAAAGGTACATGACTGGTTTACATCATTCCTTGACGATGCTGATGATCGTATGATGACGATGCTGATGATCGTATGATGACGATGCTGATGATCGTGCGGTGATGATGCTGATGATCGTATGATGACGATGCTGATGATCGTATGATGACGATGCTGATGATCGTGCGGTGATGATGCTGATGATCGTATGATGACGATGCTGATGACGATGCTGATGATTGTGTGATGACGATAGTGATGATCGTATGATGACGATGCTGATGATCGTGTGATGACGATGCTGATGATCGTGTGATGACGATCCTGATGATCGTGTGATGATGATGCTGATGATCGTATGATGACGATGCTGATGACGATGCTGATGATCATGTGATGACGATGCTGATGACGATACTGATGATCGTATGATGACGATGTTGATGATCGTGTGATGACGATGCTGATGATCGTGTGATGACGATGCTGATGATCGTGTGATGACGATGCTGATGATCGTATGATGACGATGCTGATCGTGCTGCTGTTGATAGTGTGATGATGATGTTGCTGATCGTGTGATTACGATGCTGATGATCGTAATGCTGATATTGATGTTGACATTGATGTACAAGTAACTGTTTGAGTTACTGATGAAGACAAATTGAAGAAAGCTTCCAATGATTTATAGATGTATCATATATGATGTTGATGACTCCTTGCTCGTGCAGATGTTGTTATAATATCCTTCTCGTTAAGGGGGAGTGTTAATATATTGTAACTTCAAAGAATATTATATTTGTACTTTATTATTCCGGAGATGTTTCATTCCTCCGTGAAGATCTTATTGTATATCCGGAGATGTTTATTCCTCCGTCGGAATGTGGTAACTCGGGTTATTAGACTTCCCTAGTAGGGGTCGGCCCTGTATGTGTTATGTGGGTCAAAGGGTTATTAGACCACCCTAGAGGGGTCGGCCCAGTTAGTTGTAGTGGGGTATTTAACCTATTGGTTAAATACGAGCCTACGTGTACTTGTGTAAAATACATATCAGAGTAGTGTATAAATAGAGGAGGTGTGTTCCTCATTACACATACTCACTCACTTGAGAAAGGCGCATTTGTGGAGGAGAGGTCTGCTATGGAGGAGAAGGAGCTTATGCTCAGGGTTTGCATCTTTGTATATTGCTGGTCATCTATATTGAGGAAGCTTTGCTGGGTTTTCTACCCCATGAGGGTTTCCCAGGATAAATCTCTGTCTCTTGTGTTTATGCTATGCTTGTTGTTTCTTCAGTGATCCTGTATATGCTATTATTGTGAAATGGAATGTAATGCTGCTATTTTCTGTCTTAGCATATTGAATTTTAACAGTCTAGCTAGGTACATCCACAATATAATATATATTTCAAGGCTGACCCCACACATGGTGGTCTAATAACCCATCGGCAAGTAGACACACATGCGACACTTGTCAATACACATGACAACACTTCCTTATAGAGGAATAACACATCTCTTATAAGGGTACAATAAATACAGATGAAATACATTTCAAATTTACATATACATCAACATAGAAGCTCCCCCAAATAGTATAATAGCTCACCAAAAACGCCCTCCCTCAAGGATCAACAATATGCCATCAAAACTGGAAATGGTTGAAGGAGTGAGCTACAATAGAAGAAACCATGAGCTGCCCTGTAGCTTACACCTACGAATAAATACTCCATTAAAGCTCCAAATGAAAGGTCTGAATGGCCTTTCCAATTACCAACATGGATGGGAATCTTTCACCCTCGAAATTGGCTAAGGCAAGAAACTAGTCATCCACTAGCTCTCCCTCTTCACAAATGCAATTGCAAATTCTACAAATGATCAAAATCTGGTTTCATTCTTTTTTATTAACATTTATAAAGTTCTAATGTCCTCCATGGGTCGAATTCCTTCCAAGAGACTCATGCCAACTCAAGTTTGGAAGAGATTCGAACGAACGCCACTTGTACAACAATTCCTAGTCTCCCACTTCCACCAAATCACATGTGGAAGCATCTTAGCTGCCATAACACCCTTGAGTGCCCTCTTGGAGTCTATTTTTATCCCTGACATGTCATATATGTCATATGTCATCCTTCAGGTATGATTTGTGTCATAGGTGTCATAGCATCTTCATCATTGTTGTCAAAGATCTAGGGAATCTAGCCCAAGTGTCTCACTAGCTCCAAATTGCCTCTTCCTCTTCCATGGGAGTTACTCTTACTCTATATTTCGACCTCATTGACTCATGACAAGTATTATTGAACTTATAACTCATCCCAAGAACATTAGGCTTCCCATAGATTCGAAATTGCAAGAAGAGGATGCCATGTGGCACATACATTCTAGCTTGTGTGGGTCCCACTTCCTCCATGTGTCTTCATGATGAAATGCCACTTTGATTTTCACTTGTATATATTTATTTATCTCCTTTATTAAATATTTATTCCATCCTAATGTTCCAACATCATTTATTATCCCCATTATTCACAATCCCAAAGCTTCCACCCCAAACCCAGGAAACTAGTAATTTCCCTCCTTGGCAATTATTTGACCTTTAGCATCAATTCGACAAACACTAATGAATATGGCCATTGTGATTAGGCCATTGTGACCTAATGCCAATTTTGGGACATGACAAATCCTCCCTTCCCAATATTGCTTGTCCTCAAGCAATTTCAAACATGGGTGTTGAAGAACCTGCTTTCTGTATAATTTTTTGAAGTTGCTATTGAATTACCCAACCTTGAGTCTTTGAGTTTCCATGAAGATTTTAGAGAGGAACCACCATGCTTGCTGCTGCACTACTCTGATAAAAAACACTTTATTAAGTGGGAAATCCATCTCCCATACTGCTTGTTTCCTAAAAAAAATTGAAACCAATGAAACAAAAATTATTCCAAGGTCCCATTGCTTGTATTGCACCCCAACAATTGAGAGTGCTCTCTAACCCACACTATTAGATAAGAGGATTCCTAGATCCCATTTTTTTGTATGCATTATTCCAAACATCATGAGTACCAAAAATATATCCTCAAAGTACATAACAACATAATGAAATTGTACATCAAGGAGATGCTTCATCAAAGAGTCATGAAATTGCTTATACCTCCAAGCAAGTAGACCACCATTTTCAAAGTGCATACAATCTTCGAGTGGCCCATCAAATCTGCTCCAATGACATAGGTGAGGATCCCATGTCCTATAATGCTGCTCCAAAAGGATGTGATATGCATCAAAATATTCATCCATGTATTCTTTCATCCAATAAGTGAATGAAGAATCTCCACTAAAATCTGAACCAACTAATGAGCGGAAAAAACAAGGAGACTTCAAATGACTCAAAGAAGTCTCACCCATACATCCCTGAATGTGAGAATCATAAAGATATAAGAAAGTATGTGGCTGCCAACAAAAATGTTCTCCAATCATAAATCTGTTCACCCAAGTGTTGGATGAAGTTCCTCCAATGTCAAATGAATCAAGTGTTGAGCAAGAAAAACCATGAGTCTTCAAGTGACTCAAATGCATATCATAGGTGCATCCATGTAGATTTGCATCATCATAAAGTGACAAATAATGTTGCTGCAAATGTGAATAAGAATGTGCTCCAACCCTGTCATCATAAAAGGTAAATCTAGGAGTTCCATAATCCTCATGTGGCACCATCAAAAAGAACCCTTTCACCCATACTTCATTGAGACTAATGCTGCAAAACATGGAATTGTAGGATGTAGGAGAATGAACTAACTCACACAAATGATCAAAAAGTGCAGAAGTTTCATCATGGGAAGGATCCATATGGGTAGTATCATGCATCTCCTTCAAAAGTGTGAAACCTTTGTCATATATTGGTTCCAATGTAAAGGAATCATGCTCTTCTTTAAAAATTGCATAACCTTCATCAAGAGACAATTCAAGTTCCCCTTCCACCACATCAAGTGTTTGGATCTCTTCAAGTTCATCTTTAAACATATCAAGAACATTCAAATTTCCACATTTCTCATGATCCACCATGTCATGATAATCCTCCAAACAATCTACCATTCGACAATCTAAAACATAGGAGGAAAAACAAGTATCTTGCAACTTTTCAAGAAGTTGCTCATTTTGAATTGTGAGCTTATGATTATCCTCATTATTCTTCAAGTATGCATCATGTAACAATTCATTAAGCTCAAACAAATGGTTTCTATCAAAAAGAAAAGACATGAAATTGCCTTTGATGTGGCACATTGCTCTTTGAATCTTCTCAATGTCTTCAAGGAATGATGTTTCCTCCAATGAAGTAGCTCTCCAACAAGAATTTGACACCAATACTTGAGTGTCATGGAGAATGTTGAGGGACTCTTAGATCTTCTTTTCATTCATCTTTAAGGACCCTTCAATAAAATGAGGCTCTTGCAAATGAACCTCCTCATCTTCTTCAATTTTTCTTGGACCAACTTCATGAAGCTCAAGTAGTGATGGGGAAGTTGATCTTGGTTCTTCTTCAACTGCTACAAGGTCTTCATTATCATGCTTAATGGAAATTGGGCTTGAAGCAACACTTTCAAAAGTAATCTCTATGTCACCAACATAGAGGTGTGAGCACCCATCAGTAGGTACTCCTTCATAGTTTAAGCATCCATCAGTAGATGCTCTTTGGTTCATGTCTAAGCTAGAAGGTGTCTCAAAATGATCTTCCATATTTTCAATAGAATCTTCTTCATGATCTTGTGATGTCTCTTCATTTTTATCCTTCAAGCAAGATTATGCATTTTTCCCCTTGTTTTCCTTATGATCAATATCTTTGAAATCTCTTTTTGAAGAATTCCCAAAAGCTCTCCTAAAGTGGGACATAATTTCATGCACACATATATGATACTCACTCCAAGGTTCTTTACAAGAAGGGCATAAACCTTTCTTTACTAACTCCACATCTTCATTTTTGGGCCTATTTTCAAAAACATGTTCAGCATAGTACTCAAAATACATGGCATTTTGTGTATTTTTGTTGGAAGCAAGATATTCTTGATATTTTTTATATTGTTGGGGCAAGGTTTTATATTTTTCTCTCCATCTTTGGAACTCACTCATAGAATTATCCTTGGTTGGTGTGACACACTCATATTCATCAGATTTAAATTCATAAGAATAATCTTCATTTCTCTTGAAATTGTAAGAAGTGTTGCATTATGGCACCTCTTTCTTGTACCATTCACATTCTGCTTCATATTGCTCATAAGCATCTGCATATTCCTCATAAGAATTGTACTCATAGGATTCATCATAATAGTAAGACATGGCTGAAACTTATTCTTGAATGTATGTACCTAATCCACAGGTGCAAGGACCATGCTCTAATACCACTGTAATATCCCTTGTTACGAATTTTATTAAAATGACAATTTTTCACTTTTTCCCCTACTTAGACCTTTGACTAGTTTTGAGCTCTAGGTCCCCAAATTGCTCCAATTGCTCCCAAATATTCTGAGAAGGTATATGGATGATGTTATAAAATAAATATATATTTCATGGATGTGTTTGGACCTTTAAAATACTTCTTCAAATCCTCTTTCAATTATGACCAATGTAGGGAACTTTACTAGTAATTTCCCTTTGACTAGTATTGGTCTCTAGGTCTCGAATTGACTCCAAATGTCTTCAAATATTCAAGGAAGGTGTATTAATTATATTAGGACTTGAATATGATATTCATAGATGATATATGGCCACCAAAATACCTCTGCAAACTCTCTTAAGATTCTGGACCAAGTATGCAATTTTACTAGTAATTTGGGGTTCAAATCTCCCTGGGGTAAGTACTGAAAATGGCTTCCCAAATGCCTCCAAACCCACTCAAATTTCTGAATAGAAGTAGGGAATGTATTAAGGATGCTATTAAGTTTTGATTTGAACCATTAATTTATTATTATATATGTTCCAACCCTCTCTCATTCAACTGCAAAAATCACCAATTCGACCCTTGGGGAAATAGCACTATTTGAGTAAAAATACTTCAAATGCTAAAGTAAAGTACATGAAACTTGTAAAATACATCCATGGTATTCCATTAATCACAAATTCATCAAAGAATCATCCATTCATTCGAAATCATCAGCATTACATTGGTTAACAACAAGATAGTGGGGAAATGGTATTGTTCTTTCATTAAAAATGAGATTTACACATTTCTACTTGGAATTTAGACCTGAAACTTTCTAGATATGAAGAACAAAGTATTTAGTTCATATTAAAAAAGAAATGGGGCATTATAAGATCCCCCAAAGAGTACAATAGCTCACCAAAAATTCCCTCCCTCAAGGATCAAGAATATGCCATCAAAACTGGAAATGGTTGAAGGAGTGAGCTGCAATAGAAGAAACCATGAGCTACCTTGTATATTACACCTGCAAATAAAGACTCCATTAAAGCTCCAAATGAAAGGTCTGAATGGCCTTTCCAATTACCAACTTGGATGGGAATCTTTCACCCTCGAAATTGGCTAAGGCAAGAAACTAGTCATCCACTAGCTCTCCCTCTTCACAAATGCAATTGCAAATTCTACAAATGATCAAAAGATGGTTTCATTATTTGTTATTGACATTTATAAATTTATAATGTCCTCCATGGGTCGAATTCCTTCCAAGAGACTCATTCCAACTCAAGTTGGGAAGAGATTCCAACGAACGCCACTTGTACAACAATTCTTAGTCTCCCACTTCCACCAAATCACATGTGGAAGCATCTTAACTGCCCTAACACCCTTGAGCGCCCTCTTGGAGTCTAGTTTTAGCCCTGACATGTCATATATGTCATATTTCATCCTTCATTTCTGATTTGTGTCATAGGTGTCATAGAATCTTCATCATTGTTGTCATAAAGCTAGGGAATCTAGCCCAAGTGTCTCACTAGCTCCAAATTGCCTCTTCCTCTTCCATGGGAGTTAATATTACTCTATATTTCGACCTCATTGACTCATGAAAAGTATTATTGAACTTATAACTCATCCCAAGAACATTAGGCTTCCCATAGATTCGAAATTGCAAGAAGAGGATGCCATGTGGCACATACATTCTAGCTTGTGTGGGTCCCACTTCCTCTATGTGTCTTCATGATGAAATGCCACTTTGATTTTCACTTGTATATTTTTATTTATATCCTTTATTAAATATTTATGCCATCCTAATGTTCCAACATCATTTATTATCCCCATTATTCACAATCCCAAAGCTTCCACCCCAAACCTAGGTAACTAGTAATTTCCCTCCTTGGCAATTATTTGACCTTTAGCATCAATTCGACAAACACTAATGAATATGGCCATTGTGATTAGTCCGCTGTGACCCAATGCCAATTTTTGGGCATGACTCTCCCTATGTGACTGAACATCATGTACAATTTGCATTGAGTGATCTTCTGCATATCTATCTGTGCCATCTCCCATCAGATGGGTCTACTGATATGAGCCTCAAGATCACTCGAACTCTATGGTGAGTTCCTTATTGCATCCATCTGAGAGAAGCATGTCATATATATATAGAAACCATCGTCAACCTTGTAGAAAAGGTTGAAATCCGCATCACCCGCGGTGATCATCAAGCTCATCAAATGACTATCAATCCTGGGTACCTGTTGAACCCGTACAAAGCCTTCTTCAATCATGTGATTTTCTTTCAAATATTGGGAATCATCCATGGGTGTAATCTATCTTTGGAAGTGTTTCTAGCCACGAGCCTTGCTTTGTACTTCTATAGTATGTTTGATTTGTAAGTCTTCTTGTTGAACAGTCATCACTTGTTCTTCGGAACAAGTGTTCATCATCCTTCTTTTGTAGATCATAGCACATGATATTTCCTACAAATCAAATTCAATTACATGAGTAGTAACACTTCATAATCATCAAATCATGTTGACATTTCAATGATAACCTATTATGCATACTGATATGATTCACATAGTTATGCAACTATATTGACCAATACTTTGGCACGACACTTTTCCATATCATGTATGCATACAGTGGCTATCTAGATGCCTTCCATCTCTACTAGAACATACTATCAAGAGCGTGCGTTGCTCCCAACATGCTAGCAAAGAGGTTTCATTCTAGACAAGAAACAATGGAATGTTTGTCCAACTCACCCATCATATTGTTAGAAAAACAGGATCGCAGAGCAATAACAATAAACAGAAATGCAAATATAATCACACATACACATTACAAGAGAGACACAGATATATCGTGGTTCACCCAACTTGGGCTACGTCCACACTGAATTTGCCAGTCCTTATTATTATTACTGTCCAGCAAGATGAAGGGATACAACCTGCAGCACAACCGCTGCACTTCCTCTTCTCTGTTTCACAGTCTCTCTCCAGATCTCAAAGATCTTTACAATGCATAAAACCTAATACATCAACCCTAGCCATATTAAAATGTCCTTCTTTTATAAGGGAAATACAATGGGAAAATACCACGGGATACCCAAAACCATGGGCCCGCAAAACAGCTGGCGAAAACAGCCCCAAAAATTTCCTTCGGGGGCGTTGCCCCCGAACCCCCGCCGAGGGACCGCTGGCCCCCGGACCCCCCAACCAGGGGGGATGGTCCCCCCTGGAACCCCCTGGGGGGGCGATGCCCCCCCACACCCCCCCGCTGGGGTGAGTGTACAGTCCACCTACATATCATATAGAACTGGGGTACAAACACGGCTGATACAATATCATTTATGAGACTAGAAGATCTGGCTCCACAACCAACACATATGCATATTAGTAATATATCATTCAATGCTATATGAATGCTTACACTATGCATGATATATTTCCTGATTCTAGGAATACAAATATGCATACAACTATTACGAGCAATATCATTAACTATTCAGAGATTCAAGAAGTAATTCAAATAAAAACTCAAATACTTATCTTTTATGTTTGTTTGGTTTCCTACCTCTTTATCTATATTTTCCCTTTATGATAGCATCCTGATTATATGTCTTTGAACTTCTATCCATCTTGTACCACTATGCATGCTTAAGTGTGCACTAGTTTCATCATTGTGTCATCCTCAAGATCTCATACATAATCACACATTCATTAGTATAATATCAATCAGATTAAAAACATTATAACCCTAAATAATCTTAAACACGTACGGTCATAATCATTAGTCAAACTAAGAAGCACAATATGCATAAAGTCTTGATTAGCTAAACTCTATTTTCAGGAATAATCATTATCAACCATATGAAAGTATACTTATCTAAGTTCCTAACACAAAGTAGGATTCTAACTCGATATAGGAAAACATACCTAGATTAGCATGCTAGGCTATTTATGTCTAACATACCCAAACAATATCTTCTTGTTTTGTTCAATTATTTAGAGACCTTGTGCTAGTAACCTGCATATCTCATAAGCATAGTAGAACCAAATCATACATACCTCGTAAGTATAGCTTCTATGTGATCGAATATTATGGATAAGTCTTTGTCTTCATGTCATCATGGTCATATATTCTTGATCTAGAACTTGATTTTTCTTTCTACATGTACCTTTTATGTTAGCAGACAACATCATCCTCATACAACACCACAAGTGCATTAGTACAATCATAAGTGTCATAACCCTAATAAATGAATGTCTACTATCATTCACATGCATTCATATTTTTACTATGTCTAAAAATAATCATGATTGTACTAACCTAAATAATATGAAAACAAACATATCATGAACTTAATCATCAGATAGATGAAATAGATTTCAAAACATACATGCATCTCCTGAAGTCATACTTGTCAAGATTGCTTGTAGTCTTCTCTATAAGGGTAAAACCCTAATATTCCAAGGTAGACCATTTGTAAAAATATTATATAGATTCATGGTGATAGGATGATAGAATACCAGTTCCATTTAAACCTCCTTCATTGCTTCCCTATGAATCTCCCAACTTTGCTAGGGTTTCTTCTTACTTGTAGAACCAGAAAAACCCTAATTTTCAATCTCCTTCCTCCTGCAACATTTGATGGAAGATTAATATATATGATGAAGGGATTACAAATCCATTTTCAAAGTTTCCAATGTTGCATTAGGTGTCTCCAACTTTGTATCGGGTCCTTCCATACCTAAAAAACTGAAAACCCTAAGTGCGAGCTTCTTCCTCCTCTTCTTTGATTTCCTCCATTGAGTTATTCCAAATGTGCCTTATTGTTTCTTGTGTGTATCTGAAATTTCGGATCCTCGAGGTATGAAATTTTGGCCTATGGTAGCCCAACCTATCATATTTCCAACCCCACATATTTGAGCTTCATTGGATTCTACATGAAAGATATATTCTAAGTTTCGCAACACGACCTGTTTATGGGATGAAACAACATAGCGAACTTCTACAGCGTTCCACGTGTCACTGATTCAAATTTGGCCTCTGATACTCAGACCTATGAAACTACAGTCTATTCCCTAATTGAAACTTTTTACGTAATTCCATTTGGAGCTTCCTAGCCCTCTCTATGACCTTTTTCCCTAGGTCACCTATTTATGGGATGAAACATAATAGAGAACTTGTACGGCGTGCCTGTTGGGCCTGGCCCAAGTGGGGAAATTTTGAACAAGGATTTTTGGAACTGCGAAGCTAAGCCCAGTTCAACTTAAATACTTTTTTATATGAGTTTTGGGATTCTGCGAAGTTGCATGCAGCGCAGTGTCGGAAGAGCTGCGAAGATTGGTACTGCAAGGATGCAGCGCCATGAAGTGTCCAGTCTGCAGGGATCCAACAGGGCTGAGTGTTGGACGGAAAAGATGGCACGTGTTCTGGATAGACCATCGGTGATCTAATTTTGGTAAAGATGCTCCAGGAGTGCCAAGCGGTGGGCAGGAGCGGATCGGGAAGAAAGTGACTAGTCACATACGCAAAAGATACCACTAGCTGTACCAGTCGCATGATGTCGTTAAAGGAAAAACGGATCGGCGAAAGTGACCTGTTGGCACGCATGCGACAGGAAGGATGATACCGACATGGGCATGCATGAAGGGCAGGCCACGGTGGAACATTCGCTACCAGGCGCCAGCTAGGTCGATGAGCTGGAATCTGTAACCATTTTTGTAAACCTAAGGGTTTTTGGCTTGCGGATTGTAAAGACATGACCTACGAGCATGATCTATAAATGAGGCACGATTTTGTAAGGGAAGGGTTACTCTTCATTTTTGGTCAATATTGATTATTGTAGAATCTTAAGTTTGAAAGCCATTGTAAAGGCTCTGCAACTAAGTGCACAGAGACCTACCTGAGAAAGAAGAGAGTCTGCAGCTGAGTGCACAGACTAAGAACAGTTGTATGCTTCCCAAAAATATTAATATTAACAACCGTTCTTGTGGACGTAGCCTCCATCTGGGGGGTGAACCACGTTAAATTCTGTGTAGTGTGATTGATTGTGTTAGTATATTTGTTCATTTTCTTAGTATGGATGTTTGATGCCGCAGTTATTTGTTATGTGATTGCTTTTATATGTATTCGCCGCAGGAGATGAAGGGGATAATATGCTAAGTAATGCATGTGTGGATGAATGTTAAGTATTCAGCTCGTCTAAGTCTTTGAATGCATGAATCTGTGGATAATCACATAGTTAAGTACTAGATCTGATCATAGTGTTGGAACATGCAGTACTGTGTAGTTTTGTTCAATTGTATATGCCATAAAGATAGTAGTTAAGTGTTGATGAATGGATCAAGATTATTAAGAAAGGATTGATTAGAGTTGATCAAGTCCTAGAGTAGCTGCGCGGTCTAGTTGACATCCCGAACCATCTTGAGTGCTGCGAGGTAAGCTGTTAATAGCTTATCATTGTAACACAAAGCAACTCTAATATTGCGCAGTCCTTGGATGTGCTAGGTGCGCGGCACCACAGTTTGACGAGGTATCCACCGCGAAGTAGAGACTTTGCACAGTCAATTGTCCACAGTAAGAGTCCCTTATCGCGCTGTCCATTAGCTACTGTAACCACTTGCATCACCAGGTTGTGGAAACCTGATTCTGCAACCACCCCCTCAACTTTGCCTCGGGTGAGACCTCAGGTTGTTCACAGTCTGTTGCCGAAAGGGTCGATCAATAGGGGTTTTCTTGGTTCCTTAAACCGCGAAGTACCTAGGTCTATTTTGAAAACCTCTAGAAGGTGATATACCACCAACAAATGGTTTTGTTGCTCGGCTAAGACCAATGATGTGATAGTGCACTTAGAAAGTAATGTGTGACAAAGAATACAAATTCCCATTGGGTTCAAACAATTGGCATCCAGAAAAGAAGGAGATATGGGATTGGTGTGATAAGATCAAAAGAGATTTTGCAAAGAAATAGAATAGACACCCACGTCTTTCTAATGTAGAGTGGTTGAAAAAATATTTATGGAAAGATATTCACAAGATATCTTGGGCTTCATTCAGAAACAAGCTGCACGAGTCGATATCGTGAGATGCAGAAAGGAAGACCGGTTTTCAAGGAGGAGTACCAATAGAGTGGACTCCAGAGCTCACAGCGCATATCAAAGCAATAGACATCCCACTGTCGCTAGAAGTCGACTTCTGGGTTGATAGCATACTTGAAGGATTTGTAACAAAATTTGCTGTAGAGACGCTGAAATCCTACAGCCAATCTAAAGCATACTTTTTTGAAAGTGTTAGTAATATTTTTCAGCTGAAAGGAAGTCATCAACTGGTTAAAAAAGGCATATGCCAAAGAAGAATTAAGATCTTAACAAACGACGCAGCTATCGTACAGATCAAGTGACGCACAGGGATCCTGCCATGCTAATCAACCCGGACCTGCGTCATAGGAACACAGTCAAGAAGCAGGAGTAGGCTGCATTTATTTCGGTCCGAGTCATCCCTGACAGAAAACCACCAAGGACATGTGTCGTTCCCTCAGCCAGTCAGGGTCCTAAAGGTGGTTTTCCCATACCACGTTTTGGAGACCCTGAAACCATCTGAGGGACCTCAGTGGTATTGTGTGAGGTGGAGCGTTGGACCCGGGGACCACGAGCAGAGCGAGACCTACTCCCCAGAGTGGTGCATTCCTAGGCGCTCATCTCGAGACATCTAGGAAGAAATCAATGGTTGGAGGAGTATCAGGGCAGGAAAGGCACGCAAAGTATATGAGGGCTGGTCCTCCCCTGACGCAAAAACCACTGATTCCACATGGCGCTCCCAGGGTCATTCAGAGGTCTTAAAGGGATTTTTCAAAACCATTTTTGAAGGAGTCTGAATACCGTAAGCGGTTTTCTCTCTTGTCACCTCCGCCTGTCACGTGGAAGTAATCCCATCAAGTAATTATCTACGTCGTCGGATTTGTACCAGCTATCATTAGCTCCCAGGGCACAAAATCGGATAAGGTGGTCAGGTAATTATTGCAAGCAGTACGGGCTCGTCTACCCAGGCAGGTCGAAATAGCTCTATAAATACCTGGGTTGGATTCATCAGCCTTTCAAAGTTCCTACGCTTCATTTGTGCAAAACTCAGAGCCTGGTGCTTGCATATCTTTCCTAGCCGGTCGGCAAAGCATCCTCTATGGCTCATTTCATTTCACAAGGTGGTTCACTGGGAGCACTAGGAGTTCGAACGACTAGCATTCATGAGCCTGCAGATAAACACCCGCCAGTAGCCAGACGGAAAAAACCCAAGGTATCACCCGAGATGTCTAAGGAGAGTTCATTCATTGTTTCTTTTCAAATGGATATGGTCCTTCCGTATTCAGAATCACGGAAGAAGGGAATGTGCAGTTCGCATCAAAGCATGAGCAGAGGGTGGAATGGTAGAACCTGAGCAGTCTTGGCAAAGCAACTTCTACATCAGGTTTTGTTCCACAACTCGGAATCAGAACTGAGCTTTCATCCCATCGAAAGCAGAGTCCGAGAGAAAAGGGCTTGGACTAGGTGATTGGGTGAAGCGGCTAACTTCTCCAATAGGTCGCAGGCAATTCAGCTAGTGTGTAAAGGTCTCCTTGCAGTTCTGAAGGGCGTCACGTCACAGATCCATTTTAAAGTAACGCGAGCCTCATCTAGTTGAACATACTAATTTGTTTAGCAAGGTGGTCCCGAGTTCATGGTCGAAGGAGTGACCAATAGTTTTCTATAGCTAATATTGTAACCAACTCTGTTGAGGAGTATAAACTATTTCTTTTTAAGCTATTGAGTTGAGCAGATTGTAACAAATTCTGTTTAGTCAGTAGGAAGGCTATATATAGCCTAATAGGCAGTAGCTAGAGGGTCGGCTCTTTGATGTAAGAAGTATTTCTTCTATGTTAGACAGTTGATCAATATACAGAGACATATTTTACCCTATCTTGGAGCTTAATGGATTCAAAGTTTTGATGTGCACAGTTAGTATCTCCTATTGTATTTCATATCTTCATTTATCTATGAGTTGCAGAACTATTTTGAATTTATATGAGTGCACTTGCTTAAATTTATTTCTTCAATGGTGATTAGTACTTGAATTTTTCATGCTGATATATCTTGAAGTTATATCCTCATATTATTCCAATGGTGTTTTGTATTCATTTTTTAAGGTTGTCGAATTCCTCTCACAGGCTCAACACACCATTCTATAAATGTAAAATAAAGATTTACTTTCACAGTACCTTTATCTTGCACCATTCCATTTCCATGTGCTACTTAAAAGTATGATTTCTTTGCACGTTGAAATACTGCCCATTAACATTTCAAGATCGGACCTCTACACTGTTTATGTCATTCATATTGTGATTTTAGTAAAAAAAATTGTTGAAGTGATTATTGATGCCCAGGCACAACTCTAAAAAATAGATTTAGAACGTCTCTAGGACTAACATCCTTTTTTGCATCGTTGCCAGGGAATGCAATCAAGAAGATATATCTTCCCTGGGTATAATGACAAGATCATACTCTCCCAGTTTTATGGTGGATGAAATTGAGTTGCAGGCTGTTATCCACCTGGAGACTCCACAATAGAAAACCTGGCATCTGGACGAAGACACACTCGCCAAAACCCTAGCGATGAATAATTTGTGGCTATGGAAGACTCAGTCTCTTGGAGACAGAGACGTAAAAGATATCAATCTACCTCACCAAGTTATCAACGTGGTTTCTCCTCTCCTTTGTTCGGCGCTCAGTTTTCTCAGTCTGAATTTATTGTCTGAACCCCTGATAACGAGAATTTCCACCAAGATACTAATACTCCTTCTGATTTTCCACGCTTCCGAAAAATCCATGTTGTAGACGAGGACCTTGAAACCCATACTGTTCCATCCAAACCCCTCACCACCGTCCAAGAAAATATTATGAACGTCACCCATTCTATGTCGGGGGGAGGAGGCGAAGGGCCGCCACCACCACCAAGAACACCCAGATGGGTGGCGAGTCGGCATGGACCCTTGCTGTTACCCAGACCCCTAAATGACATGCCTACCCATTATCTGAAGCTACTACAAAATTATGATGGCAATAGAGGGACATCTGTCGAAGACCATGTAGATCGATTTCAAGATTTTACAGACAACATCCTGATCGAGCACGATGATGTGTTTATGAGAATTTGTGCCTAGTCGCTAGAAGGAGAGGCCAAAAAGTGGTTTAGGTCTTTGCCTAATGCTTCCATAGACACTATGGAAATCTTGGAATCTTCCTTTGTAAAAAAATGGGGAGTTAAACAGGACAGTCTATATTATTTGATAGAATTTTCTACCCTGAAGAAAGGCGGCTCTAAAAACGTGGTCGACTTCACAGCAAGATTTAACAAGCAGTATTTCAGAATCCCTGAGGACATTTGTCCCACTGAAGCCACAGCTTGGGTCACTTATGTAGCTGCTTTCCCTTCAAATTTCACCATAACTTTGAGAGAAATAAGACCAGTCTCGCTCAGTGATATGCAAGATGATGCCATCGACGTGGAGGGAAATCTTAGAGTCGAAGGCAAGATTAAAATGATTAGTGATGTTGAACCTAAATACAAAGGGAAATCCAAAGAGGAAGGGATGTCTTCAGAGATCAGAGACTCCTAGGATGCAAAGATTGATGAGATGACTTGTATCATCAAGAATCTGTCAAATAAGGTCACTAGGATGGAATTACAGGGTAGCAGTCCCAATCGAAAGTCTCCTCCTCATCCTCCTAATCAGTTCAGAAGACCTTTCAATCCACAAATGGCATATAGGGAGAAAAGAGGAGATGAGCTGCCACTGAGGCCTCCTGTTCGTGAAAAGGAAAATAATCTGGTTGAAATTGTTGTCGAGGAAGGTTATGATGATTTTGGAGAACAAATAAATTGGGTGGAAGAAGATTCACATCTCATGCACCTCATAAGGGAAGACTATGCAAGTTCATTATTGTATGAGGGGGACAACTCAAATATTTTGTATTCCCATGAAAGTGATGAGTTCTTTAATGATCATTTTGTCTCTAGCAGTGCTCAACCTGTGAACAGTGGAAGGAAGTACAACTTGATACCAAGGCCTGAAGCATCGCACAAACAGAGTGAGTCCATTCCAAGAAAGTCCCCATAGAAACCAGCTAACATAAATCCCCGTCAAGTCACCTCTATTCCCAAAGAAAAGGACCTCCCTAAAGAGAAAGAAGTCGATACCATCATCCCAAACATCCTAAATCAGCCATGCATAAGCCCCCATATGAGAATGGAACCAACCTCTAGAGAAGGGCACACTTCTTTCAGTCTGGAACAAGAGCTAAACAAATTTAAAATAGGGGTTCCATTGACTGAGCTAATAATAAATCCTATGTATCAGGGCCAAATCGACAAGATGTTGCACTAAGCTGAAAGCATGGATCAAAAAGATTCTATAAATCTTAACGATGAAGCTCCTTCTTTTCAGTGCATCCCATGCATTGATAGTAAAGAAGAACCAACTGCCTTGTTTTATGTCACCCTGAATGTGCATGAAAAGCTTCTCCACAATTGCATGTTGGACTCTGGGCATCTCACAATTTAATGCCCAAAGTCATAATGGAACAGTTGGGATTGGAAATCACTAGGCCATACCATGATCTGTATAGTTTTGATTCCAGAAAGGTAAAGTGCATCGGGATGATAAAAGACATGGTGGTCACTTTGGCTCAGATACCAACAAAAAGCGTAATGATGGATGTGGTGGTAGCTGACGTTCCAGCTAAATATGGTATGCTCCTGTCAAGAAGTTGGGCTAAAAAGCTAGTAGGAACCATGTAGATGGATATGAAGGATGCCACCATACATGTTTTTGCTGGAGAAACCAGGCGACTGTACAGGGAATCTATGTTCACCTATGTCATAAGAAATCAAGATAGTCCCATGAATTATCCTATATATGCTGCCGACAAGAACATGGGTTGCTACAGATTATTCGCAGGGGTCCCAGCCAAAGGATAAATCTCGCATGCTCAAGTAATAGAACCATCAACTGAGCAGGTTCAAGACCAGGTCTGGAAACTCTTTTTCGATGGAGCGCCGCAAAATACGAGTCCAGAGAAGGCGCCATTTCGACATCACCATTGGGAGATGAAATTAACTTATCATACAATCTTAATTTCGACACCACCAACAATGTAGCCGAGTATGAAGCACTCGTCCTGGGTCTTCGAGAAGCGAAAGAATTGAAAAATACTAAACTGGCAGTTTTTGGGGACTCTGAACTCGTGGTGAATCAGATCAGAGATGTTTACCAAACCAAGCATCCCATACTCAGAGCATATCGCAATCTAGCTTGGGACCTTATAGACAATTTCTTTGATGCTTTCAACATTACTTTTGTGCCTCAAGAAGAAAATCAACAGGCCGATGCTTTGGCTATGATGGCTAGCTCGTTTCACCCCCCCAAAAAGTCAAGGTTAAACTATGAAGTTGAAATGAGGTACTGCCCCTCCATTCCTGACAATGTTAAAAGTTGGCAGGATTTTTAAGATGACCAGCAAATTAAGCACTTTTTGCACCTAGTTGGAGAATTCTCAAATACGGAGGCAGACAACGATTTTGAGAAAGCAGAAGGAGGTAACACGCAGGAAACAGATGGCGAAGGCTCTAAAATTATGTAGCAGATCGCCGGTCATAAGGTTCTGCAGTTAAAAAACAATTTTATTCCGAAAGGCCTTGTTCCACTAAAACAGTTGTTTGACAAAAACGATGTCCCAGTTAAACCAGTGATACATCCGACCACTGAAGCCATTCAAGAAGTAAATCTTGGAACCATGGAAGATCCCAGGATCATTAAGCTGTCCGAGTCCCTTATGATCAAGCATAGGCAAAGGTATGAGCAATTGTTTAAATATTATGCTGATGTGTTTACATGGAAGTACGAGAACCTCAGGACCTATGATACTACCATCATACAACATAGGATCCCTTTAAAGTCTAAGGCTAGGCCTGTAAAACAAAAGCTAAGATAGGTGAACCCCCTTCTACTACCAGTAATTGAAAAATAAGTAAGGAAGTTGTTAGACGCGAAGATCATTATTCCTCTGAGATATTCTGAATGGGTAGCTAACCTAGTCCCAATCAGAAAAAAGAATGGTGAGATCCGTCTATGTGTTGATTTTAGAAACCTGAATAAGTGCTCATTGAAGGATAACTATCCCTTTCCCAAAATGGACCATATCTTGCAAAAGGTGTAGGAGTGACTCAAGTATCTATGATGGATGGGTTCTCAGGCTATAACCAAGTAGCAATCCACCTCAATGACCTGTAAAAGACAACCTTCACTACACCATGGGGAACATTCATGTATGAAAAAATACCTTTCGGCCTTATGAATGTCGGGGAAACATTCCAAAGGGCCATGGATATAGCATTCGTAGGCGAAAAGGACAGATTCATTGTCATATACCTGGATGACATGACAATTTTTTCTAAATCTGACCAGGAGCACCTAAAGCAAACTTTCGAGAAATGCATAAAGTATGGCTTGTCCCTCAATCCAAAGAAATCCTTTTTTTCCATGACAAAAGGAAAGTTGCTGGATCATATTGTCTCCAAAGATGGCATGAGGATAGACCCAGAGAGAGTGGCTCCTATCAAGCTGATCGATCTCCCATGAAACAAAAAGGAGGTACAATCTTTCAAGAGCAAAATTAATTTTTTACGAAGATTTATCCCTAACTTTGCTGAAATAATGAAAGAAATCACTGACATGCTGAGAAAAGACGCTGAGATAAAATGGACTACAGCTATAAGAAACTCTTTTAATCATATTAAAAACTCCTTGGGAGAGGCGCCTGTTCTCACTAGCCCAGACTACACCAAAGATTTTTTAATCTTCTCTTTTGCCTCTGAGGTTACTATTGCTACAGTCCTCTTGCAAAAAAATTAGGAGGGGCATGAACAACTGCTGTGAATATTTAATTAATATTATTATTTATATATTAAATAGATTATTAGGTGAACACAATGGCCACACTGAGAAGGGGGTGAATCAGTGTGATGGAAAATTAAACCTCATTTTTTTAACTTCAACCAATTAGTAGAGTTCGTTAATGCATTAGGTTACCAAGTACACCATCATTACATAAGCATTTATCCACCAATCAATAAATCATAAGCATGTTATCAACATAGAATCAAATACATCACAAGACAGTATTTGTATATTAAACTTTATTTATATTTTCATATGATAAACGGAAGACTACAATCTTCGCGATTACAATCAGCACCAACTAATGGAAAGAGCACCAACTCTTGTAACAGGACCCAGCCTGGTTTTCTTAGCTCCAACTAAGAATTGTTTGAGGAGTCCAATCCTCAAGTGCAAGATTCTACTTGCAAGCTTGATGCCAATCTCTGATTGTCATCAATCTACTGCAATCAGATACCTCTATTGCTCAATCAACTTCTGCTTTTTGATCTTCTCATCAACACTGCTGGACAATCTCTGCGCATCACTCTCGTCAATCTGCTCATCATTACTACAGGTCATTTGCTCATATACATCATAGTTACTGCTGCTTTCACTGATCATCAGATATTCATCAACATAGTGTAAAAGGCATCATCATCATACAGTGGTATCCGTCATAGGTATATGTTGTGTATGTATCATCAAAATAGTGTATATCATCAATTCATCATCATAATAGAATGTAAATCATAATAGATTTACTTTCCACAACACTACATATACCACTGAATCACTGTACATACACACTGTGTACAAGCTGTGACTGTGTATCATTTCACTTCTTCAACAATATGCTAGAAGATTATACCTTACAGTGGATGTCATGATCTCTAGACTTCACACCTGGGATGTGTATTACTGTTGTGGAAGATGTCAAGACTGTGGACTGTATTAACCCCAAGGAAGTCTGCTCATTGTCAAATCTAACTGTCACTGTAAACCAATGTCACCGTCATCACAAATCACTTGCAACTCCTTAATCTTTTGCATGAGGTTCACTCATCTCTACAGGATCAAATCAATTAGTGTTGTAGAGAACAAACTTAATCATTTGCTTGATGTTTCAGGACATCTTCATTACTATCATACAGACTACAGTCTTGTCTATACTTCAGCAATTTGTTTAAACAATTGAGACCCTTCACTTGATGATCAGAAAGCAAGACTTCTGTCAACTTTGTGCACCCTAATGCTCTTCATATACTATTTTAGCTTCAGTCAATATTTATGTAATCAATCTTTATACCATAGCCATATTCAACCAATAATCAACCATCTCAATTGTATCTTTATCTACAAAATAGTTTTATTGCAGACTTGCAACTTCACCTTTATGTACCTATGGCCCTATACTGTCATGAAGAACTTTGTCATCTTTTAAGTTCATGCAAAATCTGATCTGTGTATGGTTTTGGATCTTTTTCAAATATGTTGTTGCTCCCTTAACATGACTGTATTCGAGCCAAATACTTCTGTGTTCTGTATGCTCACTGTATATGCCACTTCTCATCATCACTCTTGCACATCATAAATATTCACAAACACTTCTTGCATATCACTTCAAAAACTGTTCATAGTGCATCTAGCATCTCACTGTATAAGCTTTCTAGGGTACACAAAATTTCTGAGCATACATACCTTCATCACTGTATGTGTAACTTTCAATGCACTGGAACTAGGGCATCAACCAAGCATCATCATTAAACTATTTATGCATCCAAATTCGGGTCTATGCATACTTACAAGAGTGACCTCATCCCATCTAATTCAAGACTGTTTAGGTGCTGGTAAAAACCACAAGAACTCGTTCCTTTTCGGGACTGTGTATTCACCAAACTTGGACTGTGAACCAAACACTGTATCATCACCAAACTTCGGGTCTTTGCATGCTAATGAAGACTGTAAAATTCGGGTCTGTTTTCTTAGACTGCTGCCATCTCAGTCCACGAAATTCATGAAAAAAAAACTCAGACCTTTAACCACTGGTGCTGCTGTTCAAACTTCAAACCATCACTGACAGCCTTCAAAACAAGTCCACTGCTGCAAAATATTGTTATCCTTCAAATATTTGGGTCTACTCCTCTACTGCTGCTCAAAAAGGGGAAGAAGGGACTGCTACAAAAATAACCCAGAATTCTTCTGCTGCCACGTGTTCCTTTAGTCCATCAAAACTCAGTCCAAAAGAAAAGAAAATAAAACGAATCTGTTGTTGGAAATTCGGATCTTGCACTTCTCTGCTCCCATGAAATTTTTCTTATCCAATAAGTTAGGGCATCATCAAAAACAAAACAAAAAATCAGACTGCTGCAAAAAAAAATTCTGGCTGCTCCTGCTACTACCTCAGTCTGCAAAAATTCGTTCGCTGCTCCTGCTGCGACCTCAGTCAACCATCCAAAAAACCAGACTTAAAAACCACCGAATTTCTGCTGTCTCATTACATTTTCTTCACTCAGAAATCAGAGAAAATAAGATACAAAGATTTGACTCCCAAACAATCTTCAAAAATTCGTCTGCAAAAAAATGATGGAACCTCCACTGTAGCTGCCTCAGAAACTAATCTGAAAATCAAAGCTCTTTACTCCAGCGAATTTTACCAACCCAAATTGAGGACATGAGGCCTCTATTTATACACAATTTCCACACAAAAATTCTGGGCCGACTTCTCATTAAAATAATTTTTATTTTTAATTTAAAACTTAATTTAATTTTTGCTTGGTCGGCTGACCCATAAAATGAGGTACTCCAACTTTAAAAATTCATATTTCATGAACCGTGAGGAACCACGTGACGTGCCACCTACCATTGGAAACGGCATGATGAGGGCTACTACCTTGTGAGGGTCTTACTTGCATTGGCAGGGTTCTTCACCCTTAATTTCAGGATATCAGAAATTGACTTCAAGTCTTTTGATGGCTACTTCCAGTACAAGTTGCTTGGCTTGAGAAAGACTCCACCACCAAGGACATATTCAAAGGCTCAAGGGGTGGTCAACCATGTTTGTAACAAGATCATCTAGAATACCAAAGGGTCCTCAAACCACCAAAACACCATATTTTGGATTCCAAGACCCAAGGTCCCACATGCAAGGGATCATCATATACCTTGTCTAAGGACCATCAAACCATATATGTGTGGGTTCCAAGACCCAAGTTACCACATGTCAATTTACCGGAATCATGCAACCATCAATCTCATCATTCATTACAGGTACCAAGTGCCCATCAAATATTTCCATCAATGTAGCAAGATTATTATCAAATCCATGTTGACATCAATGCCAACAAATACTCAACAATCTCCCCCTTTGGCATTGATGTCAATACTGTCAAAACTCTCTCCCCCTTTGTCATTAATGACAAAGGGGCCAAGTATCCATTAAAGGCTTCACAATACCCTAAAAGGAATTGTGACTTTGACTACTTGACAAGAGCATCTGCTGAGTTTGACATTTCATTGTTTTCCATCTTCAATCTTTTTCATAAGTACATCACTTGCCATGTTCAATATTTTTATAAGTATCTATATAGACACTCCCCCTTTCAAGTAGACTTCTTGCTGAGTTTTGCTTCTGTTATAGCATAAATATGTCCTGTAATATTCAAAGCGAAACAGAGATGAGGCTGTGTACTAATCCATCATGTTCTTGTTACCAATTTGCTCCCCCTAACTGATATGCTGTAGGAGTTGCCTAATTTTCTCGTTTTGGTCTTCTCAAACACATTCTCCGTTTAGAACTTTAAGGTACTGAGTTTGTCCAATGATGTATAATGGCCCTTGTTAAAGTTTCTTGCTTGCTTCTACTGGCTGTTGATGCTCTTCTCATATGATCCACACATGACTAATGATTGTCTCTTGAATTTCTTGGCTGAAATATATGTGCAAGAATGTCCTCTAAATATAAAAATCATGCATCTCTTTCATCAATCTTGAATCTTTGTCATTATTTCTTCAAATCGACTTTCCTATTATCTTTCTCTTGTTGTGCCTATGTTGTGCCTCCCATCTGTCAATCTGCTCCTTTTATGGCTATGAAAGTGCTTGAAATATTCAAATATGCCTATGTTTGCTTGTAGACCATTTCTCCTTTAAAGCTTCTGGCAGCAGCTCTGAGATGGATGCTTTATACTGGAAATTGAACTGCTACTTTATCTTTTCTTTTCATTGTTGATGATTTGCTAAGGGGGACTTCAAGTTATCCCAAAACAGACTTGAATATCTTTACACTTGCTACTTCTGTCTTGTCTGACTTCAAGAAAAAATGCTTGATCTCTGTCCCTATATTTATGCCCAAAGAAAAAATATTCTTTAGCTGGCTAGAGCATTCATCATTTACCTTTGTCTTCCATCTTCACTTCACTGTGATTGTATGCCCGAATTTTTCTTCCTTTGAAATCTGCAGTGGAATCATGCATGCCCATATTCACATGCTGTAGATGATTTTCTTGTTATCATGGTTTGACTTCCTTCTTATTTTGATTCTCTTATAATGCTGCAAACAATGTCCTCATTTGAATGCTGCCTTCACATTATTTTTCTCATACAAACAGCTACCAACAACAAGTGTTATATTGCCAATACTTATATGAATGATTAAATTCATAAAAGGTAAGCATGAAGATCATCATACTCCCCCTTCTCTTTTCCATCTCAACCAAAAATTTTCTGCAGTATCATCAATCTATTTGCTGCTCATTCCATATTTCGTTTGTCAAGCAATTTCTTGACTGTCACTGTCCACAACTTGTCTCATTCTTCATTATCAATTCTGTTGTTATGCCACTTCTTGCATCACAAACTTGTCAAGCACACTTGTATCAATTTTCATGCCTTCCTTGGATGTTTGATCTCATATTTCCTGCTCCTATTATTATGTTGTTGTCATCAAAAGGTCTGTCAATCTGATCACGTTATCAAGATACCAAAATCACCACCAAGGTATGGAACATCATCATAGGGTTTGCATTTATTGTGTACAATGCATCATCAACATCATAGTATGCAACTCCATCATTATAAGATATTCAATCTAGTGTGTAGAAGTGCATCAATTCATCAGAGCGTACATCATGTATTGACATGAAATTCTGCTCCAGAATTACAGAGTCTATTCAAGAGCTACTTGTTATACACATTCTTCTTCTTCTAATTCCTCATTTTCTTCAGCTGGAGAGATTTTATGAGATCGCTGAATATTACTCTTACTTCCTCTATCACTATATCATCATGCCACTTCAAAGAGTTTGTCAAACTGAGTATCCGATCCTAGGACCTGTTTTGCTTGGAGTGGTCTTCACTTACCTTTGAGTTCATCCTTCAAACTCCATGAACTCAAGGTACTCCAAGGTCTTTGAGAGACCTCAATGTGGGCTTGCCACATGGCAGCCATCTTCTTTGTATTGTTCAATCTCTCCTAGGTGTAACTTCTCAGTCTTCTTCATCCATGCTTGCTTCTTGGCATTTGTCCTTTCAGCATTTGTTCCTTCATCTGTACTGGCTTTCTTTGATGGGCTGTATGAGAAACTTCTCATGGGTTGTTTCCATGTACTCCAATAGTCTTGAACTTTGTGCCCAAAGCCACTGCACCCATAACACCTCATCGTACGACAATATGCAGCAATGTGACCAACATGGTTGCATGTCCAGCACCTGACTAAGCTGTTGGAACTTCCAACACTTCTTTGATCAACTTCATGTCTCCATGCTTGAGAGTGTCCCTGACTGCATGTCTTTGTCTTCTGTTCTTCAAATCTTCTTGTTGATGTGTATGAAGAACTCTTTCTTGGTTGACTTCTTTGACTTGCACATTCTTGGGCTTTGTGACCAAACCCATTGCATGTGTAGCATCTCAATGTGTGACATGTGGCAGCAACATGTCCAACTTGATTACATGTCCAGCATCTAACTGAGTCATTAGGCTTTCCACCACTTCTTCTTCCATAGAGTTTACAATCCACAGCTTTATGACCAAAGTTAGAACAAAAATAACAATAACCATTGAAACCACTTTCATACCTGGGACATTGGTTCCATCTTGGAGTTGTTTCTTTTCTGTGCTTGCTTTGAAGAATGGATCTAACTCCTTGTTTCATCTTTGAACTTCCAAAGTCCTTGTTGTCATGTGCAAGTGCATGGAGAGCAGCTTTGGACATTGATGGGCCAACTTCTGGAGTCTTTGGAAACCAAGTGTCATCTTCAGATTTTTCCTTGTCCTTCTTGTAACCAAGACCAGTTTTGTCAAGTGGAGATCTCTGGCAATCCAAGATCTTTTCTAGGACAATTGAACTGTCCTTGAACTTGTCAAAAGCTTCATTCTTCTCACCTTTCTTCCTGAGATTAACTACCTCCATTTCTAGCTTTTGGATTGTCTCCTCCTTTTCTTCCAGCTTAATCTTCATGATTTCTTCTATCCTCTTGGCTTCCTCCAGCTGAGTCTTCAAATCATGATTGACCTCTCTAGTTTCTTCAAGTTCTTCAGCAGGCTCTTCTGGTTCTTCCTTTTGACTGATCAATTCAGTCTTTAGTCGTTCAACTTCCGCATCCTTATCTTTCATTTGTTCCCTCAACTCTGTGTCCTTGTTTTTGAGCTTCACAAGCAACACTTTCATTGTCATGGTCTTCTGCTGATATTCATTCAAGGAGTCCAAGATTTTATTTTTGAACTTCGTGAAGTCACTTTGGTTCAGATTTACTGTGTTCATGACCCAATTTGCTCTAAGATCAATATTCAACAACGTGAGATGTATCTCATGTGCAGCCTTTGATAGCCCTTCATCATCATCTGCAAGAACCTTCTCAATTTCAAACAAGCTATAATTACAAACACAAGAGTCCATACCTTTACTAGAGTCCTCTTCTTCTTGATTGATCTCTTCTAGGGGCTCGTCTTTTGATTCCTGATTTGTCTTCTCGGGTTCTGGTCTTGATTTTTGATACTCGCTCTCCAACTTGAACCAAAGGTCTTTAGCTGAAGTGTACTCTCCTACTGTTTCTTTTACTGAGCTGGGAAGTCCATCCATGAGGAACTTCAAGGCTGTAGTATTGTCCTTCTTTGCTTCTTTCTGTGCAGCTGCCTTGCCCTTCTTATTGGACGGAGTGGGTGGATTGATCACAATCTCCCAAACACCAAACTTCTTCAGATATGCTTTCATTTTGTTCCTCCACCCGAAGTAATCTATCACATCAAGTACGGGCACATCATTGCTTGATGACTCTGCTTTTGCTTCCATTGTGTGTCCACGGATCTCCTTCAAGCTTGCAAGGCTTGTGAAGAAGGCCTTCTCTGATACCAATTGTTGAACACAATGGCCACACTGAGAGGGGGGTGAATCAGTGTGATGGAAAATTAAACCTCCTTTTTTTAACTTCAACCAATTAGTAGAGTTCGTTAATGCATTAGGTTACCAAGTACACCATCATTACATAAGCATTTATCCACCAATCAATAAATCATAAGCATGTTATCAACATAGAATCAAATACATCACAAGACAGTATTTGTATATTAAACTTTATTTATATTTTCATATGATAAACGGAAGACTACAATCTTCGCGATTACAATCAACACCAACTGATGGAAAGAGCACCAACTCTTGTAACAGGACCCGGCCTGGTTTTCTTAGCTCCAACTAAGAATTGTTTGAGGAGTCCAATCCTCAAGTGCAAGATTCTACTTGCAAGCTTGATGCCAATCTCTGATTGTCATCAATCTGCTACAATCAGATACCTCTGCTGCTCAATCAACTTCTGCTTGTCGATCTGCTCATCAACACTGCTGGACAATCTCTGCGCATCACTCTCGTCAATCTGCTCATCATTACTACAGGTCATCTACTCATATACATCATAGTTACTGCTGCTTTCACTGATCATCAGATATTCATCAACATAGTGTACAAGGCATCATCATCATACAGTGGTATCCGTCATAGGTATATGTTGTGTATGTATCATCTCCTGCTGCTACCTCAGTCTGCAAAAATTCGTTGGCTGCTCCTGCTGCTACCTCAGTCAACCATCCGAAAAACCAGACTAAAAAACCACTGAATTTCTGCTATCTCATTACATTTTCTTCACTTAGAAATCAGAGAAAATAAGATACAAATATTTGACTCCCAAACAATCTTCAAAAATTCGTCTGCAAAAAAATGATGGAACCTCCACTGTAGCTGCCTCAGAAACTAATCCAAAAATCGGAGCTCTTTACTCCAGCGAATTTTTCCACCCCAAATTGAGGACGTGAGGCCTCTATTTATACACAATTTCCACACAAAAATTTTGGGTCGACTTCTCATTAAAATAATTTTTATTTTTAATTTAAAACTTAATTTAATTTTTGCTTGGTCGGCTGACCCATAAAATGAGGTACTCCAACTTTAAAAATTCATATTTCATGAACCGTGAGGAACCACGTGACGTGCCACCTACCGTTGGAAATGGCATGATGAGGGCTACTACCTTGTGAGGGTCTTACTTGCATTGGCAGGGTTCTTCACCCTTAATTTCAGGATATCAGAAATTGACTTCAAGTCTTTTGATGGCTACTTCCAGTACAAGTTGCTTGGCTTGAGAAAGACTCCACCACCAAGGACATCTTCAAAGGCTCAAGGGGTGGTCAACCATGTTTGTAACAAGATCATCTAGAATACCAGAGGGTCCTCAAACCACCAAAACACCATATTTTGGATTCCAAGACCCAAGGTCCCACATGCAAGGGATCATCAGATACCTTGTCTAAGGACCATCAAACCATATATGTGTGGGTTCCAAGACCCAAGTTACCATGTGTGAAGTTACCGGCATCATGCAGCCATCAATCTCATCATTCATTACAGGTACCAAGTGCCCATCAAATATGTCCATCAATGTAGCAAGATTATTATCAAATCCATGTTGACATCAATGCCAACAAATACTCAACAGAAGGATAACTATCCCTTTCCAAAAATGGACCATATCTTGCAAAAGGTGGTAGGAGTGACTCGAGTATCTATGATGGATAGGTTCTCAGGCTATAACCAAATAGCAATCCACCTCAATGACCGGGAAAAGACAGCCTTCACTACACCATGGGGAACGTTCATGTATGAAAAAATACCTTTCCGCCTTATGAATGTCGGGGAAACATTCCAAAGGGCCATGGATATAGCATTCGTAGGCGAAAAGGACAGATTCATTGTCATATACCTGGATGACATGACAGTTTTTTCTAAATCTAACCAGGAGCACCTAAAGCAGACTTTCGAGAAATGCATAAAGTATGGCTTGTCCCTCAATCCAAAGAAATCCTTTTTTTCCATGACAGAAGGAAAGTTGTTGGGTCATATTGTCTCCAAAGATGGCATGAGGATAGACCCAGAGAAAGTGGCTCCTATCAAGCTGATCGATCTCCCACGAAACAAAAAGGAGGTACAATCTTTCAAGAGCAAAATTAATTTTTTACGAAGATTTATCCCTAACTTTGCTGAAATAATGAAAGAAATCACTGACATGCTGATTAAAGATGCTGAGATAAAATGGACTACAGCTATAAGAAACTCTTTTAATCAGATTAAAAACTCCTTGGGAGAGGCACCTGTTCTCACTAGCCCAGACTACACCAAATATTTTTTAATCTTCTCTTTTGCCTCTGAGGTTACTATTGCTACAGTCCTCTTGCAAAAAAATTAGGAGGGGCATGAACAACTGCTGTTGATATTTAATTAATATTATTATTTATATATTAAATAGATTATTAGGTTAATAAGCGAAAGGGTGTAACCCTTCACTATTCTTGCTCAAGCCCTATAAAGGCGAGCTTATTGTAACTTTATCATCATCTATCAATATATTATTATCATTTATCTCAAATATGTAAGATGGATTCATTTCTTAACTTAGTGAACGGATATGTTCACTGCATTTGGTATCAGAGCTCGGATTCGGCTCCTTTGACTTGAGCTAGGTTTCGGCTCTCCCTTCAAGTCCAACCGGATACGATTGATGAGCACGGTTTCGGCTCACATTATTTCAACTCCACACTCTACACTGCTGTCCCTCGCACACTTCCATCCCTGCGCACAACCTACCCATTCTACACATCTGTCTATCCATTCCTTCAATCCACGTCACTCACCCACATTATTTCCCAACACTCCATCCTCTCCACTTTTCTCCCTCATCTACCACACCCATCCTTCTCGCATCCCGCTCCCTTCTGCCACCTTTCCCACGGTCCTCCCACTCCTCCTCCTGCACACTCATCCCCACACCCTCCATTCCTACGCATCACTCCAACACTCTACGCCCTTCATTCCTGCGCATCACTCCAACAATCCATGCCCTTCATTACTCCCATCGCATCCTCCATTGCTTCCCTCCCTTCACGCTACTATCATATCCGCCCCCCTTTCCTTCCCTTCACGCCCTACATCTCCTCTGCACCCTCTCCTTGCTCGCTCCATCTACCGCCGCCACTCCTCTCTACCGCTCAACCCCGCGCCCCTCCTCTCTGCTCCTCCATGTGCCCTCTCTGCTCCTCCCCATGCCCTCTCTTCTCCTCCCCGTGCCCTCTCTTCCATTCAACCCCGCGCCACCCCTCCTCTCTACCGGCGCTCCTCTCCCCACCAACGTCGTCCCTCCCACCTTCCTTCCTGCCACCAGCTGCCATCCCTCCCACCCTCCTTCCTGCCACCAGCTCAGCCCTCCTCCCTCCTCATACCAACGCCCACATTATCACTCCGGGAAAACCCTAACCTACAACGAAACAAAGCCAAATAAAAATTAAATAATAAAATATTATAATAACAAATTTTATAATATATTTTTTAATTTATTTTTTATTTTTCCAAACCTTAGAATGAAAATATTTAAATACAATATTATTATATTTATTTTTATTTTTATTATAAACACTATTAATTATAGAATTTAGCTTTACTATAGTAATTATCATTTTTCCCTAAGACATTAATTGTCTTTTCCCTTACCCATAAACCAAAATAACTCCCAAATATTCACCTCCCCACACCAAGTCAAGAACCATGGCCGAGTTACGAGACCGACTAGAAAAATTAGAAAAAGACCAAATTAGAGATTTAAAAATCGTCGAAGGTCAAAACTCCAGAATGGACAAACTTGATAAAATGTTTCAAGAAGATTTAAAGGAAGAGATGAAAAATAACAATGTCGTGCTTAAAAAAGAAATCAAAGATGAAGTTGTTCTGGTACTAGAAAGAAGGTTGAGTGAAAAAATTGACACTCTGAATGAAAAACAAAAAGACTTGGATGACAAAATGAGTGTTATGACTCAAAACATAAACACCATAACCCAGAACTTGAGCACCATGACACAGAACCATAATATATTAATGGAGGTGTTACAAAGACTAACGCCTAAGACAGACCAAGTCAGCAGTCCAGACATGCTAGATGCCTCGTTTCATATTTTCACACAGGAAGCACTTGCCAAGAATCAAGAAGAATTGCAAAAAGAAATAAAGATTAACAATGCGACGCTTAAGCAAGAGATAGAAACAAAAGTACTGCCAGATATGGAGGCACGATTAAACAACCAAATAGAAGCTATCAGTAAGATAGTAGAGAATAAAAAATATAAAAATCGTTGCCAACAACGAAGCAGTTCAAATATGTCACTTACATCATCCAGTAGTTCCGATCCACCATCAAACCATAAAGCAAAAGGGAATCAATATCACCCTTACATAGTGTACCCACCTAAGGCAAAAATAGAGTTGTCGAAATACAATGGAAGTGAAGACCAATGCGTTGCTTGGCTAAACAAAGCAGAAGAATACTTCGACATTTACAATATACAATCCGACGAGGAGAAGGTGAAATATGCGTCAATGCATATGGAAGGGTACACCTATAATTGGTACTTATGGTGGAAGAGAGACAATTTTTCCTACACCTAGAACTTGTTCAAAAATTAATTTTTTAATAGGTTTCAAGGTATCAAAGAAGATGAATTTTTCAGTAAACTTACCAGATTACAACAGGTTGGAAGCGTTGAGGAATTCACACATCAGTGGGAATCCTTATCGACACGAGTATTTGGGTTGTCTGATAAACAAAGACTCGAAACCTATTTAGGAGGTCTTAAATCGTACCTCCAAAAAGAGTTAAAGTTACATGACATACCTAACGTAGAGGTAGCAAGACATAAAGCAAAAGCCGCAGAACACAAACTGGAAGGAATAAAAACAAGAGGTGATAACCATTATCGACAAGAAAAAGAGACACAATGTAGGTACTATGCAGATACTTGGTCACCTGGCCATCAATGCCACAAACCTCAATCATATGCCTATGAAATGGAAAATAGATCAAAGTCATCTAACAATTACTCTGATAATAGAAAAAAGAAGAAAAACATATGTCATCGATGCGGTGATGATTGGATCCCAGTCCATAAATGTAGGAACAATCAGACAATACAGTGCAAAATCATCAATGGAAAGGAAGTGCAAGTCTCTACACAAGAAATCAGGTCCGATTCTAATACCGACACTGAATCTGAATGAAGGACGACATTAGGAAAATACTAAAGCTTTGAGGACAAAGCTTTCCAAAAGGGGAAGGCAATGCTGTCAATATTTAATTAATAATATTATTTATATATTAAATAGATTATTAGGTTAATAAGTGAAAGGGTGTAACCCTTCACTATTCTTGCTCAAGCCCTATAAAGGTGAGCTTATTGTAACTGTATCATCATCTATCAATATATTATTATCATTTATCTCAAATATGGAAGATGGATTCGTTTCTTAACTTAGTGAATGGATACGTTCACTGCACCAACCCATTTCTTTCTTTAGCAGAGCCCTGAGAGATGCTGAATTAAAGTACAGTACAATGGAAAAGCAATCTTATGCGTTGGTCAAAGAACTCAAGTCTTTCAGAAGCTATATCCTGCACTCCAAGGTAATCGCTTATTTCTCGAGAAGCAACATCAAGGATATATTATGTCAACCCGATAGTGAGGGGAGAAGAGGAAAGTGGATTTCTAAGATCCAGGAATATGATATGGAGATCAAACCCACTAAGTTGGTAAAAGGATAGGGGTTAGCTAAATTGCTGGAAACATCAAATTACCAAGCTTTAGAAATAAATTTGATTGACCAACTTCCTGAACAGGCGATCATGGAAGATCAACAGAACCTCCCTGAGCAGATAGCAGAAAAGTTTGAGGGCTCGGAATGGTACAAAGACATAGTTTACTATTTGCAGCATCTTACTCATCCCCCTGAAATGGAAAAGTCTAAGATAAGGTCCCTGAAGCTTAAAGATGTCAAATATTGTGTTTTGGATGGATACTTGTTCTCCACTAGGCATCTTGTTGAATTGTATTGTTGAGGAAGAAACTGAAGACTTAATTAATGAATTTCATAAAGGTCTGTGTGGAGGACATCATGCCTGGAGAGCAACCGCTCATAAGATATTGAGAGCAGGGTATTTCTGGCCCACTTTATTCACTGATACCAACAAGATCGTCAGATCCTGCAAGGAATGTCAGATGTTTGTCGGGAAGCTAAAACTGCAGCCACTACCTCTGAAACCCATTAGGGTGGAAGTGCCTTTCCAACAGTGGGGCCTTGATTTTATTGGAGAGATCAATCTGCATTCTAGTGGAGAGAACCTATGGATTCTTACAGCCACCGATTACTTCACAAAGTGGGTAGAGGCCATTCCCACTAGGAATGCGACTGATGCAATCATTATTAACTTCCTGGAAGAAAACATATTAGCAAGGTTTAGTTGTCCAAGGAAAATACTTACAGATAATGCTCCAGCTTTTAAGTCATATAAAATGATGGACTTCTGCCAAAAGTATAATATTGAATTAATCCATTAAACTGCATATTACCCACAAGGGAATGGCTTAAGCTGAATCTCCAAATAAAAGTCTGGTCACTATTATCAAAAAAATTGCTTGGCACGAACAAAAAGGCATGGGACTCCCATCTGAAGTTTGCATTATGGGTAGATAGAGTCAGCGTCAAAAGGGATATAGGCACTTCGCTGTTTCAGTTGGTTTATGGAAAGGAGGCTATTCTTCTGATCTAGCTGGTCCTCCTTGTGATGAAACTATTACAACCAGAAATCGAAGAGCCTGATAGAATGAAAAGAAGAATTCGACAGTTAATAGAAGTTCGGTAGGTCAGCGAGCAATTGGATGATTCCACTAAGATATATCAAGATAAGATGAAAGAAACTTTTGACTGAAGGGCAATTGCCCAAGATTTTCAACCTGGAGATCTCGTTCTAAAGTGGGATGCCAGAAGGGAACCAAAGTCTAAACACGGAAAGTTCGATAATCTATGGATGGGCCCTTTCAAAATCATCACGGTTCAGGACAACAACACATACGATTTTGCTCAACTTAATGGTGAAAATTTTGGGAACCCCATAAATGGGAGATTCCTGAAACGTTTCTTTCATTATTAAGCTCTATTTTTCCCAAAAGCGAGATCGTTGTATCATATTTGTAGCATATTTCTTGTTTCTTTTCTATTCTTTGTCATTAGAGGTTTTGTGCTACCCTATTCTCTGATTATATTTATTTAGCTGTGTTTTGCTAGTTATTTTTGAGCACTCATGACTCCATAACCCAATGGTATAAAGGCACTAAGTCTATTGTTCTCAGTCTCTCACCAAAGGAAGAGGTTGTCCTCGCTAAAGCCAATGTTAATAATATCTTCAGCTGACGGGAAGTCATCAGCTAGTTAAAAAAGGCATATGCTAGAGAAGAATTAAGATCTTAAAAAATGACGCAGCTGTCGTACAGATCAAGTGACGCACAGGGAGCCGGCCATGCTAATCAACCCGTAACTGCGTCACAGGAACACAGTCAGGAAGCGGGAGCTGGCTGCATTTATTTCGGTCCGAGTCATACCTGACAGAAAACCACCAAGGACACTTGTCGTGCCCTCAGCCAATCAAGGTCCTAAAGGTGGTTTTCCCATACCACATTTTGGAGACCCTGAAACCATCCGAGGGATCTCAGTGGTATTGTGTGAGGTGGAGCGTTGGACCCAAGGACCACGGGCGGAGCGGGACCTACTCCCCAGAGTGGCGCATTCCTAGGCACTCATCTCGAGAAAGCTGGGTAAAAATCAATGGTTGGAGGAGTATCAGGGCAGGTGTTGCTTGGTTTTGCAACCAAGCTTGTGCAATGGGCACCTATCAACAATGTGATAGCAGTTTCAATATAGAAAGTAAAAATGATTATGAATTAAATCTAAACTAGCATGTGCATATAACAAAAAAAACATTTCATAGAAAGAACAAGAAATGAAAGAATTTTTTGTACTATAATACCTCAAATGGTGAGGATTTGTGGTGTTGATCAACTCCAAGGTTGAGATGCTCCAGGCTCCAATGGTCTCTTCGCCAAGATTGCTACAATGGTCAAGAACTCAAGAGAGATTTTGATAGCATGAGGATAGGATGATGGATGGATGGAAAGTGATGAGCCCCTATCACCATTTTATAGTTTTTGGTGATGGGGAATACCATTGTGGTTTTGAGGAAACCAATGGTATTGACCAACATGGTTTAGGTACCTGTTTCCCTCTTTTTCCCTTTTTGAATATTTTAATATTTTTATTCCCTTTTAATATTTTTGGGAATTTCGAACCCTTTCTAAGGGTTTTTTGTGTTTTTTGAGGAAAAATATATATTTTGAGGGGAAAACAAGTGTATTGTGGTCTTTTTGGTGACCTTTTGATGGCTTTAGAGGCTCAAATGGTGGAAAAGTGGACAAATGGGTCATGTGAGTAAGGGAATGAGCTAGTGAGCACTTTTTGGGTGTTAACAGATTGCCCCCTGATGTGTGAGGGCAGGAGCTCATCGTATGGCCAATAGACATCATAGTTCTTTTGTCTTTTTCCTGGGGTTTGGGGAAGAGAAGAGATCGGTTGGAGACTGGATCAATGGCCCCTTGGAAGCTGCAAAAACAAAAAATACTACATGGCCTCAATATGAATGAGGAATAATATTTGATAATGGACGAGGCGGGCATACCCATGCTCGTATCAAGACATATCCATAGCAATTAGTCCCAAGAAGGGGGACCTGAATAATACATAAAAAATCTGCTGGTACATCATAATGGTCCAAAGGGGACACTATTCTGGGATGTTACGCATGATCATAACATGACTGATCTCAATAATTGATACACTGGAAATGCAACAACCATTCCGAATAAGGTTTCAGGAGGGTTGATGAACTGCTGAAACTGAAGGTGTCCAACATCTGTAGGGACTCAATAACTGTGAGTCAACTCTGAGTAATATATGTAACTGTATACTCAAGGGAGTATAAAACTGGGGTTCATCTGAATACTGTTGCTATGCGCAACCCGAATATCTATAGAAAAAATTAACTAGTTGTTTCCATAAGTAGACTCTCAAATGTGGAAGAGTCAGGTGGCATCTGGGGTCGTCAACAAATAACTGAAACAACCAATACCCTGTGCGAGTTTCACCGATGCGATCAAGGTGTTGAAGTCAAGCATGTGAGAAACAACCATTTGGAGAGGCACTGAGGACTCTTCTCAAAATGATTCGTAGGCACTCATCATAAATGGTGATGAGTCTAAGGCACAGGGACCTGTAGGTCTATCCTCTGGAATAAATTTAGTTGGCATCGACAGAGGGAGACCAGCAACTATCAAGGAAATGATGTTTCCTTGATAGGATTTTGAGGTGTACAACCGAAGTGGGATAGTACTAATGGTAGGACTGACATACTGTGGGGATGGGAAATAACTGGGGTCATAGAGTGGGTGGACTCAAACTTCCTTTGTTCAGAGCATGATGACATGGTTGACCTGGCAGTGTAGGAAACTGACTTGTAGGTGTGGGGATCATAGCTTTAAGGACTAAAGGGTATGTATTGTAGATTGGAGTGACTTTGGGGGGACAAGCTGATGGATGTTGTAGAGGGACTCTCAGGGTGACATACTGCAGAATACTTTTAACAAAGGCGACCAAAATGGGGAAGCCGCCATATGAGTAGACATGATCTGTTGTGGCACTGAGAAGCGCCCTTGGTTCCTTCTTCGTAGTTTTAATGAGCTCCAAGAAGGGATAAAAGTGTGCTCTGAAATGGTATTGTCCTATGGATTTATTGAGCCTAGGACTGTTCATGCTCATGCGTTCTTTCATTTTTAAGGAGTCTGAAAATGATAAGGAGACTCTGCAATGTTGGTGGAGTACCGTCCTATGGATTTATACAAGCCTAGGATGGTGATTGCTCATGGTCGCTTTCATGTTTAGAGAGTCTGAAAGCAGTAAGTGGACTCCATTGGTGTTCTCTTTCGTAAGTTAGTCTCCAAGGCCCGAAAAAAGCATAAAATGATGCAAATGGAGAACTCTTCTAGCCGATGTGACTAGAGTATTCCTTTTTCGTAATTTGTCTACAAGGTCCGGAAAAGGGGTAAACTTATACCAGATAGACGCCCTTTCAGATACGTTTAGCGAGCATGAAAGGAAGCAAGGTTGCTTGGTGATCTTTTCATTGTTTTAGGAGTCAAAAAAGACCTTAACAGAAACTCCCTAAGTGCCTTTTTCGTAAAAGGATTGCTCGGCCCGAAAAAGGGATAAAATTATACCGAACAAAAAGGTTTTGATGATAGAGAGAAATGGTCTCAAGCATCGTCATGAGTGCGGAAAACTGAATCCGATGACATAAAGATTGTCAAAAACAGGCAACGACCAATGTGGCATGCAAACCGAGGCAGTGAGGGGCATGGGAAAAATGCCCGAAAAAACTGGAGGTGAGAGCGAGAAATGATCTCAAGCATCATCACGAGCACGAAAAACTAAATCCGACGATATAAGAGTAGTCAAAAATGGGCGACGATCGATGTGGCACGTAAACCGAGGCGACGAGGGCCATGTGAAAAATGCCCAAAAAATCTGGGCATGAGAGAGAGAAATGATCTCAAGCATCATCACGAGCGTAAAAACTGAATCCGACTATATAAAATTCGTCAAAAACAGACAACAGCTGATGTGGCACGCAAATCAAGGTGACAAGGGGCATGAAAAAATGCCCAAAAAATGGACCTAGTGAAATCAGGA
Source organism: Larix kaempferi (assembly GCA_027924585.1). NCBI lineage: Eukaryota > Viridiplantae > Streptophyta > Pinopsida > Pinales > Pinaceae > Larix > Larix kaempferi. The sequence goes on along the minus strand of BSBM01001331.1, from coordinate 3,828,849 downwards.
AAAGGAAAGGACTATCATGAAGTTCTTGCTGTGTTGATTCCAACGGTACCAATGGTTTGAAAAATGGACGTCGTATGATACCGCAATGGTTGTTTGAAAACTGGTCAAATCTCTATAAATAGGCTGTGGGCCCAATATGACGTGTCATTGTTACGTGAGAGTTTGGCAGAGCAATTGAGTTAGGTCAGAGCTCTTTCTTGATTGGTGGGAGACTCGACCGTTGGTTTTCAATTCTGTGAGTTTCAGGTACTCCTATTCGCCTTAGCCTTTGTAATTATGTATTTTTTGGTTAGCAGCGGGCCCTTGAAGGCCGCGAAATTCCACGTTGGCCTTCCAACGCGGAATTTCGTGGGTTTCACTTCCTTTTCCACGATGAACATCGCTGGTTTCAGCTCGAAATCCACGATGTTCATCGCGGGTTTGGGGCCGACAGTCGCGATGTTCATCGCGACTATCGCGCTGACAGCCGCTATGTTCATCGTGACTGTGGGGCCGATACCCACGATGTTCATTGTAGGTTCACGGTTGATACCCGCGATGATCATCACGGCTTTTGATGAAAAAGCCGCGATGATCATCGCAGCTAAAGGCCTGAAAGCCGCGATGGAATATTTTGAAAAAAAATTATGTTTCTAAAGAATTTTCTTTGTTTTTTGGTAGGATGTTGAGGAGACCACTGGTGGCGTGGTGGGAGCGGGAGATGGATGATGACCTATCGATACGGATTCAGATCGATCAGGGTGTCCGAAAGACTTTGGCTATGAGCGGGCTCCTGAAGTTCACTTAGATTCCACCCATGCATTCAGTTAGACCACTGCTGAACAAATTGGTGGATCTATGGGTTCCGGTAGAGGGTGCTTTCATGGTGGGGGGTGAGAGGTTAGAGATCACCCTCTCTAATGTTTACTTTCTTACTGGGTTGCCTCTCTTAGGGGAGGTAGGGGATCTTCTACCGAGGATCCTGGCAGGTTTAGATATTGAGGATCTCTTGGAGAGATTCTGTGTGCCGGGGGATATTGCGCAGAACAGCGCATTGAGCCTGAGATCTCTGCGGGAGTGGGATATGTGGGATGTTGAGGCTTGTGTTATGCGTGTGTTGGGTGCCACAGTGCCACATTGTTTGTCTAGGGGACAAACGATGATGGTGGATTCTGTGTTGAGAGGGACCTACTATGCGTGGAGTCAGATGTTTTTGGCTGGTGTCCGGAGAGATCTAGACAAGGTCAGTTGAGAGGGGGAAGAGTTCTGCTATGCCTCCTTAATGTGTTGTTTCTTCTTTGAGTGGGTATCGACCTTGCGGCCATAGGTGTCGGTTCGAGATGGGTTGGTGAGTGAGCCACGCATGGTGCGGTGGGGGCAGATGATGCCCCGCGGTGGTGGTGGTATCCGCGGGTTCTTTTCAGAGGACATGTATGAGCAGTGGGAGCAGATCCCCCTGCTGATTGATGACTATCCATATGCTAGTATGGATTATCGAGGAGATCCGGAGATGCCTCGAGCCCAAGGGCAGGCCTAGGGTTTAGATGGCATGTCTTTTGTGTTTGGTTCTCTACTATATCATGTGTTTTTAGATGTTTTTGTTATGAGTATAGTTAGAGATATTTATATGATATTGACTTGGTTCACTTGCATGATTGTGCAGAGGTTGGTCCGGTACCACCGATTGATCATGTGGGCCATAGGGGACAGGAAATGGTGGTCGTTTCTCCTCCTATAGAGGTACCTCCTCCTCATGCTCGAGGAGTTGGGCCTCGAGATGATGCAGTTGAGGGCGTATGGGAGACACTGGACATGATCCTAGTAGGAGCGCCAGAGGAGGGGTGGAGGGACTTGGATCGGGACATCGTCGAGTGCTGTTTCAATGCGCCTCGTGAGTGGTGTTCTATCCTGCTTAGAGCAGCAGTGGTGATGGCCGAGAGGAGGGTTGGGGCTCAGCATGATCCGGCAGGGCCGGCGGAGGGAAGGATTTGGTTGCATCATGATCCAGCGGGGCTAGCGGAGAGGAGGGTTCGGGCTTAGCATGGTCTAGCGGGGCCAACGGAGGTGGCGCCAGAGGAGCTCGGAGAGTATGATGATTAGATGATCTTGTATCTACCCCCAAATGCTTGTGAGAATATGGGTATGTACCTTTTTGTACAGCTTATGTATTTTTTGTATATTGGGTGTTGAGGGCACCTATGACATGTTGACTATCATGATTATATATATATATATGTGTGTGTGTATATATATGTTTGGATATATAGTCATGTATGCACGTGGATGCACATCTTGTCTATTTGTTTTCCCATGGAGGCATGTTTGATTTTTTGTATGCACATGGATGCAATCTTTTAACTTTTGTATATGCCCGTGGAGGCACATGTTATGCACGTGGATGCAATATTTTAACTTTTGTATATGCCCGTGGAGGCACATGTTATGCACGTGGATGCAATATTTAAATTTTTTGTATATGTCCATGGAGGCACATATTTGTTTTTCCCGTGGAGGCTTTTCATAGCTATTTGGTGTATGTTTATGTTTGTATGCCCGTGGAGGCACATGTTATGCACGTGGATGCAAATTTTGTTTTTTCTACATGGCTTGATTGGTGTGCCAATCGAGAATGTTATTGGCCATATGGTCTACTACACTGTTGAGATTCCTTGGGACATGTGTGAATGAAATGGATTCAAACTGTCAAATCATTTGTTTAGCGTGCAAGAATTTTTTGAAGAGACAGGGATCATGTACCTGGTAATCATTGTTGAGCTGGGAAACAAGGAGCTGGGAGTCCAAGAAAATGCTAAGGTGATTTATGCTCATTTGGAGAGCAGCAGCGAGGAGACCGGTCACAGCGTCGTATTCAGCTTGGTTGTTGGTGGCGGAACCTATGCACACTCCGTCGATGTGGATCAACTCATGTGAAGGGGAATATATTACCCAAGCTACGGAGGAGAGATTGGGGAACCAACGGCTCACACCATCAGCGAAACCAACGTATCAAAGTGGAATAGGATCCATCTGTGGTCATGCAGGAGAAACAAATTTTTAGGTTTTTGTATTTTTTGTAAAAAACAAAATAAGACTGTACAATTATGGACGGTGGTGTCCATCAGATTTTTCTATTGGTGAAATCGCTTGAGGTACAACCCGTTTCTTGGGTTGCGTAGAGGGTTTCCTTCTGAGTCGGTCAGAATATATGCCCCCTTTCCGAGGCTGGTATGTATAATGTATGGGCCTTGCCACATGGACACAAACTTTCCTTTTCCCATTTTGTCATGAGCTTGATCATAGGCGAGGACAAGGTCACCTTCATTAAAGGTTCTTGGGTGGACATGTTTGTCGTAACTCAGTTTGGATCGGTTCTTTGCGGCTTCCATGGCTTGGAGGACTGTGCGACGATCTTCATCGGCTTGCTCCAAAAGTAGTAAGCGTTGCTCAATTGGTAAAGTGTCCGAGAGGAGTTCAACAACCATGTGTAGGGATGGAATCTGGCACTCAATGGGGAGGACAGATTCGACACCGTGAACTAAATGGAAAGGGGTAAAACCGGTTGCGGTTTTGGTTGACGTGTGGTATGCCCATAGTGCCGGAAAGAGCATGTGATGCCAATTCGATTTGTGTTTGTCGACAGTGCGCTGGAGGATGGTTTTCAAAATTTTGTTAATCGCTTCGAATTGGCCATTCCCTTGGGGGTAGTAGGTGGAGGAGAAATGGTGTTCAAATTTCATTAGGGTTGATAATTCTTTCCAAATGGCATCTTCAAATTTAGAGCCGTGGTCTGAGACGAGTTGCTTTGGCACTCCAAAATGAGTGATAACATGGCTGAGGAAAAAACGTGTTGCGGTGTCAGCTTTGCAATTGTTAGTTGGCATGGCTTCCGCCCATTTGGTGAAATAATCTACGGCCACAATGATGTGTTTATGACCGTCGGCTGACGTGGGATTGCAATCTAGGAAGTCAATGTCCCATTTGCAGAATGGTCCAACAGTGACGATTGGATGAAGGGAGGCGGGTGGGGTTCTTGCCTTGGGGGCGAAAAGTTGGCAGTTTTGACAATGTTTGACTACAATGATGCAATCAGTAAATAATGAGGGCCAAAAGTAACCTGCGCTGATGATCTTTTGGGCAGTGTCCATATCGGAGAAATGGCCTCTGCAGGCACCGCTATGGCATTCATTAAGGACTTGTTATGCTTCTTCATGAGAAAGGAAACGTCATAAGATGGTATCGACGCTGCGTCGATAAAGTACATCACCTAATAGGAGATATCAGGGGGCGTGGTGTCGTATACGACGGTGTCCGTCACGATCAATGTTGGGTCAAAATTTTTGTCTGCGGAGGTAGATTAATATGTCGCCGTACCACTGGTCGTCAGAGGAGATGATAAAAATGTGGTCGTCAATGAGGTCCATTTGTATAGCGGCTGATGACAAAGATGATGGGAGATCTGTGATGAGTTGAGCGAGTGCTAGGGCCTTGGTGCTCTTTGGGGTTTTAAAAGTTAGGTCGTGTTCTTGCAGGATAATCACCCATTTAGCTACGCGGCCTTGAAGGAGGCGACGTGTCAAGAGGTAGACCATTGGGTTTGAATTGGAAATAACTATGGTATGGCTGAGGAGAATATATTGGAGCAACTTCTGGACTAAAAAGACGACAACGAGGGCCATCTTCTCTTCGTGTGGGTAGCGCAATGGTGGGCCAAATAATGTTTGTCTCACATAGTAAATGACATGCTCTTGGTGAGCAGTATCTTCTTGGACAAGTACTCCAGACATGGCATAGTCGGATGCTGAAACATAGAGGATGAAATCTTTTGTGAAATATGGGGGAGAGATCAATGGGGCATTCGTGAGTGCTCTCTTTAAGTCGGTGAATTTTGACTCTGCTTGTTGGTCCCATATGAAACGGGTATGAAGGCATAGTAGAAACAATAAACTAGTATAATGTTAATCAGGTCGTGGAAACAATAAGTCATGGCTCGCTGGAAAGTGGCTCCAGCGTTCTTCAGACTGAAAGGCATAACATTATAGGAAAAGGTGCTCCATGGGGTAGTAAAAGAAGTTTTGTACCGATCCTCCTTGCGGATCTTGATTTGGTTATAACCGGAGAAACCATCAATGAAAGACAGTACCTCGTGGCCGGCACAAGCATCAAGGAGCTGGTCGATAAATGGTGTGGGGAAGTTGTCTTTGGGACAACCTAGATTAAGGTCCCGGAAATTAGTACAAACGTGAATGGTGCCCACTTTCTTATTTACTAGTACTGGGTTTGAGACCCAGGTGGTACAGGCAATAGGATATATGAATCCTGCTTTTTGGAGTTTCTCAATCTCAGCCTTAACAGCTGGGAGCTTAGACGGGTGAATGGGGCATTGTTTCTACCGGAAAAGAGGCACATTGGTCCAAGTGTCGATGTGATGTTCCACAATGTTAGTATCGAGACCAGGCATCTATATGTAAGACCAGGCGAAGACATCACGAAACTCTTGGAAGAGTTTCTTATATGCCTGAGTCTCCGCTTGAGTGCATGATGCGTCTAGCGAGATGAGCTCAGGTTTTTTGGGTGTGGTGGAAATGTCGATTTGTATGATAGGGGAAATGTTGGACATATTCCCCTCTTTGAAGGCATCTAGTGCTGGGTTGGGGTCTTTGAACCAATCAACCTTAGTTGGTAGAAAATCCTTTGATTCGACTGATAGTTGGTTTTCCGCGGTGGATGTAGACGCCTCAAGGAGGAAGTATGATCGATGGTGCATATCATCCCAAGGGTAGTCCGGTGCAGTGAGTGTTTCTAGAATTTGCTCATCAGTACGAAATTAATCAGACCATAAATCAATTGGTTCTGGTTTGTATGTGGTTGAAATCATATAGATGGTATTGATTTCATCCGAAGAAGATGACTTCGGAGGGTAGATTTCCTCGATGAGGGAAGGAGATATCTCTAAGTCGGCATTGTTCATCTCATATAAAGTTGTTCTATAATCTGGGAGATCGGGGTAGTGATGTGAATAATGGCCATAAATGCCGCATTCCGCACAAGGGTGGTTAATGTGAAGTGTTTTATCGCGAGGTTGAGGAGGTGGTTCAAGTATTATCACTGGGATTTCAGTGTCATCATCCAACATATTCATGTGTTCTTGGAGTGCATATAATTGTGGACATTGATGAGTGGCATGGCCTACGTCATCACACAATGAGCACTTACGGGGAATGCGAATAGTTGGGGGGTTCTTGGCTGCCTTGGGGGTTGTTGGGGGGGTGCGAGTTATGGGTCCAATGTTATAAGTTTGTGGGCCTCTGCCCCCTATGTTTCATAATGGAGGTGGGGCATTTCTAGACGTTGATACCATAGTCACTATTGGGGGTGGCCTATTTTGCAGATGAGTGATAGGAGGGGGTTGGCGGTCGGTAGTAGCGATAGGTTGTACCGGTTGTAAAATAATAGTTGGAGTTGGTGGGGGCCTCGGAGCTGGTGAGTACCATACAGGTAATCCTAATGTTAAACCAGGAAGGTTGAGTGTAGCCATTACTGATGAACTGATAACTCTGAAAAACGGGAACAAGAATGGAATGGTATGAATTGGAGTTGTTCCTATATGAGTAGGCACTATGGTTGTTTGTGGTAGTGATGAGGGCTGCTATGTGGTGTGCGATAGGGTGCACAAATCAGATGTTTTTGTTATCGGTAAAGGTGGTGGGATCGATGGAAATGTGGAATTCATAGGTGACTCAGTATAGCTTCCAGGACCAATTGATGAGACAAATGATGTCGGTGCAGTTTGAACAGTTTGTTCAATCATTGGTGGCACATTTTGAGGGGATGCGGGGGCGTTAGGATCATAATATGTGAGTTGATCAATCTTGATAACGCGTCCTTCATGTGGGAACATCATGAGGTGGAACACAGATGAAGCGACGGATTTCATTTTGTACATATAGCTATGTCCAAGAAGGAGGTTGTAGTTGAGCTGGGCATTGATTACTTCGATGTTGATGAGAACCAATTTGCCGCCTAGTTCTACGGGTACATTCACTAAGAGGCCTTCTGGTTGACCTGAGCGCCCGTCATAAGCTCATAATGTTGTGGTGGATGGTTGTAAAGTGGGAGATCCAATTTTCTGCCACACAAGACTGGACATAATGCAGGTTGAAGCTCCTTCATCGATGATGCATCGATGTACAACAAGGTTTTGAATGTTTACAGATACTTGGAAGGCTAAATTTGATGGAAGTCAGGGTTCGGCTTGGTCTAAGTTGAAGGCCATCATATGTGTGTCGTTAGGATCTACTCCTCCGATGGCGGATAATAGTAGTTTTCGTTGTGCAGGGCATGTTTTCAATACTTCTAAAGCAGACATAGCAATGGGGGATTGTGCTAAATCTTCCATTATGTTATAATTGGATGTTGCATGAGCATTAGGATTGTTATTAATCCTTCGCAAAGGTATGCAAGGGATTTTAGGTCCTCCGTCCAACGGCATATTTGGTATGCGTAGTGGTTGATCTGATGGAATGGGGGTGGATGCATCAGTGGGAGGAGTTTCTGGGGGTGGGCCGTACTGATTCCTGCGAGTCTGGAGGTTGTTGTCATTGGATGACATCATTAATAAATGGTGTGTGCCTGAATCCGTATGTTGATAATCAGTTGCGGCATAGGTGATTTGCTGCTGAGGTGCAGCAGATCCTTGTGGGGGATCCATTGGGTGGGCATTTATTACTCCCTATTTTGGCAATGGGTTTTGCAATATCATGGGTTGCGGTTGATTAGGTGGAGCTGGCTGTCCAGCGTGGCCCTGGCATTGGGCATCGTCAGACCAAAGCTTACGTGCTTTCTCTAAATGGGGGAAATTGTGAGTGTAGTGGCCATAGATTCCACATATAGAACATGGATGGTTTGCTCTCAGGTTATTGTTTTTCTCCTATTTGGGAGGGCGATCAGGATTCTAGTTGGGGGGAGAAGCGTTGTTATTATTTGGAGGATTAGGTGGTGGTGGACCTTGATTATGTTGTTGGTTGTTTCCACTGTTACGTCCTCTTCCGCGGTTTTGTTGTCCGCCCTAGTTGCGTTGGTTGTTTTGGTGTTGGGGATGATTGTGTTGTGTGTACACTTTCCCTTGAGTAGTGGGAGGATTTTGGGGTGCCGCAGGTGCAGGAGTAGGTTGCGGTGGATAGTAAGCTGGGGGACTAGAGGAGCTCCAGTTGCCTGTTGGGGTTGTTGGTAACCCTGAGCTATTGGAAGTGTTGGGTTAGCTGGTGTAGCCTGTTGGGAGTAATACATTGGTTGAGCCGGTAAGTGAATTGGGTTCTGGGTGGCCGGTTGGTTATATTATGTGGCTGGTACATAGGTCGATGGCGCTTGCCTATAGTAATGTGGTGGACAAGAGAATCCATGAGTGTGATGAGTCTGATTCGTTGGAGCGTATGAAGTCGTAGCTCCAGAATTGGATGTAGCCCTAGAGAGGTCTGGGGTGTTTATGGTGCTCACCATGCTAAAAGGTTTATTTTGTGCCGTGACGTAGCCGATAATACCATCAGCGGCATGTGATGCCCCCAGAGCGTCACCTCGTGAAGAATCACCTCGTGGGGTGTCTGGTATGATGGTGTAGAGATAGCCTGACTAGGCATAAATCAGGTCGAATTATTGAGCTTTTAAGATAGATTCTTCTTCTGACTGGGGTCGTTCGGAATCTACATCTTTGGCTATGAGTGGTAGGAGTGATTTGAGAAACCAATCCAAAAAGATACAGTCATCTAGTTTAATCTTGCAGAGGCTACGCCGCTTACGCCACTAATGGATGTGATCGGTGATGTGGGTAGCCGTGTTCTGTCTACAAGACAGAACTATTTCAACTCCTGCGTCATAGCGTACAGGGAGTTGAAAAAACTGGAGGAAAGTTGAGGCAAGGAACGTAAATGTGTTGTGGGTCCCATGTGGTTGCTCAATGTACCACTTGGCGGCAGAACCAATGAATGTTTGTTGTAACAGTCACAGTCTAATGGAATCATCTACTATGGAGTTAGAGGAACACCATAGGTGAAAAGACATGATGTGGTTTTGGGGATCTTCCCCAGCTTTTCCTTCAAAATTTGGTATGTCTGAGGGAAGCTTGGTGGGAATGGGTGGCCACGTGGGGTTGTGTCTAATAGGATCATTGGTTAACCTAGCTAGGTCTGGTAAGTTCAGACTGGCCATGTATGGTAGACTAGAAGATGGGTGTGGCGTGGTGACTGGGACATAACTATTAATAGTCGCATTATGTGGTGGTCCAACTCCCCCTAAAGGTATGCTAGGTATGGAAGGGATGTGTCCTCCAACTGATGTGGTGTGGGAAGGGCCTACACCCCCAAGTGCAACATGGGTTGCCGAAGGGTTAGGAATAGTTCCAGGAAACCCTGGGATCTGAGTTGTTGTAATGACAGGGTGTGTGACCCCTATGTTGGGCATACCCATAGTAGGTGGTGGTCCTGTGTTGGGAATTCCTAAAGGGGGAATGGCCCCTATATTAGGCATGCCTAAGGGGGTTGTGGTTACTGTGGGTGGCACAGTAGTAGTAGGGTTTGTCGATGTATCTCTAATAGCACTGGTGAAAAGGGGGTAGTATTGTGATCCAACCATGGGGTTGGTTGGTGATGTTTCAGTAGGGTGTTTGAATTCAGCCTCAAAATCAGATGTGAAGTGAGGCATGTCAGAATCAAATGACTGTGTTCTATGCCGATGACATGTCGAGTCAAGGGATAAGGCTCTACGTCTATGACGTGTAGAGTCAAGTGTACCGAACTGAGGGGGTTCACCCTGAAAACGGTGGGATTGTCTTAGATTCTCAATGGTGAGAAATGTATAAAAATTCCAATGGAAGGTGGTGATGTAAAAAACTCGAAACCCTAATGCAACAATGAGTGCAAGAGGGGAGTGAAAAAATAATGGATCTTAGGCCAACAACCAACCTCAAAAGCACTTATTATAACAGCTGTGCTATAATAAGTGGAGGGATCCAAAAAAGTGGTCAAAATACCAAAAGTAAAACAGTTCCTAGAAAAAAGTGGTGCTCACTAGACCAAAGGTGGGTATTGTATCATGCAAACACCTAACTAGAAGTATTGTGAGTCGACAAACTATATTCTCTACAAGGTGATGAAATCCAAGTCAAACAATATAGAGTGTTGAATCAACGGATAGATATCCCCATACCGGGAGGGACACCGGGTAGACAATCCTAGAAGTATGGCTACTAAGATACCCCGTTCATGACACGTTCGGTTGGGTGAATCTGCAGTTTGGTTCTATCGCCATTGTACCCCCATACGGGTGTACACTGAGAACTTCGAAAGTATCCTTCGGTTACTGAATGGATTACGGTATTCCACTCAGGCTTCCGGAACCAGTCTGGCTACTTCAACCCTCCTAAGGGAGAGGCCTTCCTGATAAATTGGTTGATAACCATGTCAAAATTATAAGGGATTTTCCGTACCCTAAAGGACAACCACTATGTCTCAAATGTAAATAATTGAGGGGTGTTATTGGAACACCTATCCCCTCAATCCTACCTAACTACAAGATTCTTTTAAGTGCTCCCCAAGTGGGGTTAAAACGCTGGTTGAGTTAAGGTAGATTTTAAGGCTCAGTTTAAATAATGTGGCAGAGTGGGTGCAAGTGTGATTATTTAACTGAAATTGATTTCCCTCGCTTGGGCGATTGATTACAAATGAAAAAATAAGACATTTTTCAGTTTGCAAAAAATAAAGGCGTTTTCGAAATGTAAATGCTTGAAAAAACAATTCAAAAATAATGGATTTTTGAAATAATTTAAAGGGAAGCAAATAACATAAATATTTCAAGAAATAAATGGATCTCTTAGAAAATTGCTTGGGCAAACTATTGAGCAAATTAACAATGAAACCTATGATCTAAATAGAATGCTAAAAATACTGAAAATTTTTAAAAGGATTTTTTAATGGAGCATATGTAAATAGAAAATATTCGCTATGGCTGTAATAATGCAGAAAAAATAATGCTGGAAAATAAGCTAAATGGGCAAAAAATACAACAAAAAATTTCTAAAAAATTGGCCGAATTCAAAATAACAGCATTACGGGTTTTAGGGAAAAAGCCGCGATGTGCATCGCGGGTCTGAGCCAAGAAGCCACGATGTACGGCATGGAAAATGGTTGCGAAGCCACGATGTGCAGCGCGGAAAATGGCCGCAAAGCCGTGATGTCCAGCACGGAAAATGGCCACGACACGACGCGTGGAAATAGGCTACGAGGCTGCGATGAGCCGCGCGACTGTCGGGCGAAAAGCCGTGATACGAAAACCGAAAAACAGACGCTGAAAAATGAACGCGAAAATGGAAATTCCAGGCTGTTAATGGCTACACAAAGGGCCAAGATCTAGAGCAGCAATGGATCTGCTGCCTAGTATGGTAGATCTGTAAATTAAAATGATTTAAAACTAGCAAAAACTAAAATCTAAAGCAAAAAACCAAGATTCAAGAATTCAAAGCTAACGGAGTTGCCAAAAACTGTTGCTTGGTTTTGCAACCAAGCTTGTGCAATGGGCACCTATCAACAATGTGATAGCAGTTTCAATATAGAAAGTAAAAACAATTATGAATTAAATCTAAACTAGCATGTGCATATAACAAAAAAAACGATTCATAGAAAGAACAAGAAATGAAAGAATGTTTTGTATTATAATACCTCAAATGGTGAGGATTTGTGGTGTTGAGCAGCTCCAAGGTTGAGATGCTCTAGGCTCCAATGGTCTCTTCTCCAAGATTGCTACAATGGTCAAGAACTCAAGAGAGATTTTGACAACATGAGGATAGGATGATGGATGGATGGAAAGTGAGGAGCCCCTATCACCATTTTATAGTTTTTGGTGATGGGGAATACCATTGTGGTTTTGAGGAAACCAATGGTATTGACCAACATGGTTTAGGTACATTTTTCCCTCTTTTTCCCTTTTTTGAATATTTTTAATATTTTTATTCCCTTTTAATACTTTTGGGAATTCTAGACCCTTTTTAGGGTTTTTTGTGTTTTTTGAGGAAAAATATATATTTTGAGGGGAAAACAGGTGTATTGTGGTCTTTTTGGTGACCTTTTAATGGCTTTAGAGGCTCAAATGGTGGAAAAGTGGACAAATGGGTCATGTGAGTAAGGGAATGAGCTAGTGAGCACTTTTTGGGTGTTAACAGTAGGAAAGGTGTGGGAAGTATATGAGGGTTGGTAATCCCCTGAGGAAAAAACCACTAATTCCACGTGGTGCTCCCAGGATCATTCAGAGGGCTTAAAGGGGTTTTCCAAAACCAGTTTTGAAGGAGTCTGAATACCGTAAGTGGTTTTCTGTCTTGTCACCTCTACCTGTCACGTGGAAGTAATCCCATCAAGTAATCATCTACGTCGCCAGCTTTGTACCAACTATCATTAGCTCCCAGCGCACGAAACCAGATAAGGTGGTCAGGTAATTATTGCAAGCAGTACGGGCTCGTCTACCCAGGCAGGTCGAAATAGCTCTAAAAATACCTGGGTTGGATTCGTCTGTTAAATTTTTAGTATTAAATTACAATACTATAGGATCTTTGCTAAGAGAATAACATCTACAGTATATCAATGCATGACAATCATAATATGACAAGCATCACAAGCATCACAAGAATCAAAATCATAGAGACAAGAGACAGAGTTTCCGTGGGGAAAACCCTAAGGTGAAAAACCCCACAACTTCCTCAGAGATAGAGAGAGCAAATGGCTCAACCAAAATACAACCAAATAACACAGAGATAGTCTCCTAGCAGATGATCCTCCTCCTCCTCACTAGTGCGCCACTTTTCAGAGAGAGAGATAGATACTTTTCCGAATGAGTAAAATAGAGATCTCCTATCTCTATTTATACTCACCTTTTTGCCCAGTGACCTACTGGGGCCGACTTGTCTACTTGAGTACATCCACATTATATTATATATTAATTAGGGCCAACCCCATAAGGTGGTCTAATAACCCATCGGCAAGTACACACACTTGCGACACTTGTCAATCCACATGACGACACTTCCTTATAGAGGAATAACACATCTCTTATAAGGGTACAATAAATATATATATAATACACAGATGAAATACATTCCGAAGTTACATATACATCAACACTCCCTCTTAACTAGGAAGGTATTTCTCGACACAGATCTGCTAGACAAGTCTTCTTCTCTGGATCATCGTCATCGATGCATCGTCATCATCATCGTCACTGCTGCTGCTATCTCATCCAATCTCTGTCTCTACTCGTCATAGGAAGTTCTACAGAGCCAGTCCTTTTTCATACTGGATGTAGGCCCACCACCTGCAGGTCTTCGTCATCACTGGCCATACTGTGGAATCCTCAGGACTTTTACGTGCGTCACAAAACCTCGCAAGAGCATCCCAGGCTGTTACGAGCACACAGCTCTACCTATAGGATCTCCCAGGGCAACGAATTACATGTGACCTCACCACAAAACCTCGCAAGAGCATCCCAGGCTGTTACGAGCACACAGCTCCACCTATAGGATCTCCCAGGGCAACGAATTACATGTGGTCATGGAAAAACCTCGCAAGAGCATCCCAGGACTGATTACGGGCACACAGCCCAACCTATCGGATCTCCCAGGGAAACGAATTACATGCCATAGGACAAAACCTCGCAAGAGCATCTGCCAGATATCCCAGGGCAACGAATTACATGCCATAGGCAAAACCTCGCAAGACTATCTGCAGATCTCCCAGGGCAACGAATTACATGTCCTCCCAGAGCAAAACCTCGAAAGAGCATTTGCCAGATGTCCCAGGGCAACGAATTACATGCCATAGGCAAAACCTCGCAAGACCATCTGCAAATATCCCAGGGAAACGAATTACATGCTCATCTGCACAACCTGATCCACGGCCACAGAGTATCATCCTGATACTCACCATACATCATCCTGATGTATCCATGATCATCCTGATCATCATCACTGCAATGTCCTGCTGCATGTCATCTGGAGAAACATCCTGAAGCTCGTCATCTATGATCATCCTGATCATCACTGCAACATCCTGCTGCATGTCATCTGGAGCAACATCCTGAAGCTCGTCATCTATGATCATCCTGATCATCACTACAACATCCTGCTGCATGTCATCTGGAGCAACATCCTGAAGCTCGTCATCTATGATCATCCTGATCATCACTGCAACATCCTGCTGCATGTCATCTGGAGCAACATCCTGAAGCTCGTCATCTACGATCATCCTGATCATCAATGCAACATCCTGCTGCATACCAAGTATCTACCTGATACATATCATCATACATAATCCTCCTGATCATCAATGCAGCATCCTGCTGCATACCAAGTATCTACCTGATACATATCATCATACATGATCCTCCTGATCATCAATGCAACATCCTGCTGCATGCCAAGTATCTACCTGATACATATCATCATACATGATCCTCCTGATCATCAATGCAACATCCTGCTGCATGCCAAGTATCTACCTGATACAAATATAAAACATATGATATATATCACCATATATGATCCACCTGATCATACAATGTATCCACCTGATACATATACAGATACCTGGTCCAAGCATCCAACATGATGCATATAAAATACATACACATGATCCAACTGATCATATCCAGCATCCAACATGATGCGTACATAAGATGATCCAACTGATCATATCCAGCATCCAACATGATGCGTACATACATACATAAAATGATCCAACTGATCATATCCAGCATCCAACATGATGCGTACATACATACATAAAATGATCCAATTGATCATATCCAGCATCCAACATGATGCGTACATACATACATAAAATGATCCAACTGATCATATCCAGCAGAAACTAGAACATCATCCTGATGTTCATCATCCAGTGCTTACATCCATAGCCATGTGAAGGATCCTCCTTCCAACATGCTTGGAATGGCTTCAGCAAATGTGTCCATCACTTCTTCCTCGAAGTGTCCTCGATCTGAATAACGCCAAGCCTCTCTCTGAAGTACTCGAACTTCACCCTGGCTAGTGGCTTCGTCAGCACATCTGCAATCTGCTCGTCCGTTGCAACATACAGGAGCTTCACAGCTCCTCTCTGCACCATATCCCTGATATAGTGGTATTTGATCTCTATGTGTTTTGACCTGTCATGAAACACTGGGTTCTCGGATAGCTTCACACAACTCTGGTTATCACAGAAGATACCAGTAGCTTCCAACGGGAGATCAAATAACTCAGACAGTAGCTTCCGTAGCCATACTGCCTCACAACTAGCTGAACAGGATGCAACATATTCTGCCTCAGCTGTACTCAGTGCTACGCAGGACTGCTTCCTGCTAAACCAAGAGATCACACCTGATCCCATACTGAAGCAACACCCAGATGTGCTCTTCCTATCTGTAGCACTGCCAGCCCAATCTGAATCAACATAACCCTGCAGGTTAAACTTTTGATTCGCCTCATATCTGAGCCCATAATCCACTGTACCCTTCAGGTACCTCAGAACATGCTTTACAGCAACTAGGTGAACACTCCTCGGATCCATCAGGAACTGGCTCAATGTGTTCACAGCAAAGCAAATATCTGGTCTCGTGTTCGTCAGGTACATCAAGGACCCAATAATCTGACGATACATAGAAACATCAACTGGCTCAGATGAAGCATCACAAAGAAGCTTCAGATTCGATGCCATAGGTGTGGCCATGGCTTTGCAATCCATCATCCCAAATCTCTTCAGGATATCTACTGTGTACTTCCCTTGACCAAGGAAGATCCCACCTGCATTCTGCCACACCTCCATACCTAGGAAATAGTGCATCATTCCCAAATATTTCATATCGAATTCAGCTGCAAGCTTCCTCTTGGTATCTGCAATCATTCTGTCATCTCCTGTCACAAATAGGTCATCCACATATAGTAGTAGAATCACAGGATTCCCTTCCTCAACCTTGTAGTAAAGGTTGGAATATGCTTTACTCTTGGTAAAGACCAAACTAGATAGGAAACTGTCCATCCTACCATACCAGGTTCTGGGGGCTTGCTTCAAGCCATACAAGGCTTTCTTCAATCTGCATACATAAGATTCCCTGTCATGTATTTCAAAGCCGAGTGGCTGTTCCACATATACTTCCTCTTCTACTACACCGTTCAGGAAAGCAGTCTTGACATCCATCTGGTGTATCTTCCATTTCATTGCTGCAGCCAGGGCAAGTACTGTTCTGATGGAAGTATATCTGGCTACAGGTGCAAAGGTTTCTTCATAGTCTATTCCTTCCTTCTGAGAGAAACCACGAGCTACGAATCTTGCTTTATATTTTTCCACACTGCCATCTGCAGCATGCTTTATTTTGTAGATCCACTTGGAAGTCACAACAGACTTCTCTTTAGGTCTTGGGACAACATCCCAAACATCATTCTTCATAATTGATTGATATTCCTCAACCATAGCATCCTTCCATTCTTTCTTTTCTGTTGCCTCTTCATAACTGGAAGGCTCTTTGTTCATGATGTCACAGAGTAAAGCAACATAACTGGTGTGTGATCTGGTTCTCTTCTTTGCTCTGTGTTCTTCTTCTGGAATGCCAAATCTTTTTGCATCATGAATGAGCTCTCTAGCCCATATAGGTTTCCTTTTGTGAGAGTTATCCTCACGGGGTGGATCTACAGGTTCTTGTGGATCTTCAAACTCACGAGCAGTTTCTGGAACTGCTTCAGTCATGGTAGTGTCCTGAAATCTTGTTTCCTTAGGTTCTTCATAAACTTCGGTAGGTGCCTTTCTTGATTTGATGAATGCTGAATTCTCATCAAATGTTACATCCCTGCTGACATCAATCTTCTTGAACCCTGGAAAATATATTCTGTAAGCCTTCGAGCTTTCACTATAACCCACAAAGATGCCCTTCTTTCCTGAAGGATCTAGTTTAGTCCTGTTCTCCTTTGGGACATGAGTGTATACTGGACAACCAAATATTCTGAGGTGGATGACTTCAGGTTTCTTACCATAAAAGACTTCTTCTGGTGTCTTGTTGTCCAAAATATTGTGGGGTGTTCTATTCTGCACATGTACAGCTGTTCTAGCTGCTTCTGCCCATAGATGCATAGGAAGATCCTGGTCATGCAACATTGCCCTTGCTGCTTCCATGATAGTTCTGTTCTTCCTTTATGCAACTCCATTCTGTTGAGGATTATAAGGAGCAGTCAACTCCCTCTTAATCCCGGAATCACTGCAAAGCTTCTTGAAGTCATTTGAGGTGAATTCTCCACCATTGTCAGATCTGAATGTCTTGATTTTCTTGTCAGTTTGATTCTCCATCAAGGTTTTGAATTCCTTGAATTTATCAAATACCTCATCTTTGCCCTTCAAGAAGTATACCCAAGTCTTCCTGGAGAAGTCATCAATAAATGATACATAGTAAACATACCCACTTAGGGAACTGGATGACATGGGGCCACATACATCTGAGTGGATGATTTCCAGGATGTCTTTTGCCTTACTTTCACTGCTTGGGAAAGCCTTCTTAATGTTCTTACCTTTTGCACATCCTTTGCAAACACCTTCATGTTTGGTCTTGATTTCAGGAAGACCTTCTACAGCCTTGCTTGCAATTGGAAGTGCTCTATAGTGCATGTGAGCAAGTCTTCTATGCCAAAGTTCACTTGGCTCCATGGATTCATGTACCATGGCATGTTTAGGTTGTCCCTTCAATTTATACAAGCCTCCCTCTTGCTCTCCAATCACTACTGCATCATCTATGTTCTTTCCCTTTGGCCACATTAGGACTCGGCCATCCACAAATGCAACCCTCATGCCTTTTGCATCCAATGCAGATATGGAGAGTAAGTTCTTCTTGAGTCCAGGTACATACAATACTTCTTTCATCTTCAATGATTTTCCAGAATCTAGGTTGTAGGAGGCTTCACCACTTCCTTTGATTGGATATTGATAATCATCCCCAAGTTTCACCTTATGGGGTGATTCATGTTCAGAAAGGTTCACAAAGGATTCCTTGAACCCAGTCATGTGTTTGGAAGCCCCACTATCAATCAACCAATCATTACAACCATGGGAGATGGTACCAGTGAGTGCAGAGATCAGAACATACTCTTCTTCACTTGATGAATCATCATCACTACTACTTTCTGCCTTAGCCTTCTTCTTTGGGGGTTCATCATCTTCAGCAGCATGAGCATGAAACCTCCTTTTGCTACCCTTCTTCTTCTTACTATGATTTTTGTTATTATCCCTTTTGTTCTTAGGACAATCTGAAGCAAAGTGACCCTTCTCATTGCATGTGAAACATCTTAGGTCTTTCCTGTTCTTCTTTTGATGGGACCTATTGAGGCGAGAGGGATCCTTCTTGATTTTGCTTCTTTTGGTGTGAGCTGAAAGAGCTTGATCTTCTCCTCCCATCTTTTCCTCACGAGCTATAAGTCTAGCTTCTTCTTGAGAGCATTCTTCCCGAAGTCTACTGAAGGAGATTAACTTCTTCCTTGCACAAATTCCTTGAATAAAGGAATCCCATGACCTGGGTAGGCCATTTAGAGTAGTCATCACCACCTCACCATTCTCCACCATTTCATCTACTGCTTCTAATTGTTCCTTGATCTGAGAGACCCTTGAAAAGTAAGATTGAATGGTTTCTCCATTCTGAAACTTTACTGCTTTCAATTGGTTCCGCAAGGTCATCTTCCGATTTATGTTCTTTCCTTCAAATAGCTTGGTCAAAGATTCAAACATCTCTTTGGGTGTCTTGAGAGAAGACACATGGGGTATAAGATGGTCTTTGATAGAATCAGCAATGATTCTCTTTGCCTTGACCAAGTTCTTCTTGTGCAATGCCTTGGCCTCTTCATCCTCTGGGATAGGGATGTCTTCTTTCACATATGAGTCCAACTCATTCTCTTCCAGGATTAGACCAATCCTATACTTCCAGGCTCGGAAGTTATCAGCCCCTTCAAGCTTATCCTCAAGCTTGGTGTGAAGAGACATATTTAAGAGTACTTCAAATGGAAATAGAAAAGATTTAGAACTTACCACTTGAAGTGCTGAAAACTGGATCTGGTCCCGGATTAGGGTTTGTCAGAGAAACCCTAAAAATTCAAAATGTGAATTTCAAAATTCTGAAAGGATAGAAAGATGTGCCTTGGAGAGCTGATCAGCCTAGTACATTCAGAATTTGAGATCAGCAAAGTCTTGCCCTTCAAAATTTCCTTTTTGTCCTCCCGGGTTCACTAGGGAGAGCCCTGAATTAGGGTTTGAGTTTCCCGGAGATCTACCCAGCCAAAAATCTCGATCCAAAGCTCAAACCTTTTATTTTTGCAAGGAGCTTCCAGCTGTACCTTCAGTTTCTAGAAATTCCTATTTTTGTGGAAACCCTAATTTTTAGGGCCAAATCTGAAAATGCTCAGAACTGAATTCTGATTGGACAGATAGATGCGCCTTGATGAGTAGATCCAATCTACTATACTGAATTTCAAAAATCTGTGGAGAGAAACCCAATAAACAAGGAATACAAGCTTCCGTCACTGCAAAATGTCTTCTTCTCAGTTAAGCTCTGATACCATGTTAAATTTTTAGTATTAAATTACAATACTATAGGATCTTTGCTGAGAGAATAACATCTACAGTATATCAATGCATGACAATCATAATATGACAAGCATCACAAGCATCACAAGAATCAAAATCATAGAGACAAGAGACACAGAGTTTCCGTGGGGAAAACCCTAAGGTGAAAAACCCCACAACTTCCTCAGAGATAGAGAGAGCAAATGGCTCAACCAAAATACAACCAAATAACACAGAGATAGTCTCCTAGCAAATGATCCTCCTCCTCCTCACTAGTGCGCCACTTTTCAGAGAGAGAGATAGATACTTTTTCGAATGAGTAAAATAGAGATCTCCTATCTCTATTTATACTCACCTTTTTGCCCAGTGACCTACTGGGGCCGACTTGTCTACTTGAGTACATCCACATTATATTATATATTAATTAGGGCCGACCCCATAAGGTGGTCTAATAACCCATCGGCAAGTACACACACTTGCGACACTTGTCAATCCACATGACGACACTTCCTTATAGAGGAATAACACATCTCTTATAAGGGTACAATAAATATATATATAATACACAGATGAAATACATTCCGAAGTTACATATACATCAACATCGTCATCCTTTCAAAGCTCCTACGCTTCATTTGTGCAGAACTCAAAGCCTGGTGCTTGCATATCTTTCCTAGCCAGTTGGCAAAGCATCCTCTATGGCTCATTTCATTTCACAAGGTGGTTCACTGAGAGCACTAGGAGGTCAAACGACTAGCGTTCATGAGCCTGCAGATAAACACCCACCAGTAGCCAGACGGAAAAAACCCAAGGTATCACCTGAGATGTCTAAGGAGAGTTCATTCATTGTTTATTTTCAAATGGATATGGTCCTTCCGTATTCATAATCATGGAAGAAGGGAATGTGCAGTTTGCATCAAAGCATGAGCAGAGGGTGGAATGGTAGCACCTGAGCAGTCTTGGCAAAGCAACTTCTACATCAGGTTTTGTTCCACAACTCGGCATCAGAACTGAGCTTTCATCCCATTGAAAGCAGAGTCCGAGAGAAAAGGGCTTGGACTAGGTGATTGGGTGAAGCGGCTAACTTCTCCAACAGGTCGCAGGCAATTCAGCTAGTGTGTAAAGGTCTCCTTGCAGTTCTGAAGGGCGTCACATCACAGATCCATTTTAAATTAACGCTAGCCTCATCTAGTCGAACATACTAATTTGTTTAGCAAGGTGGTCCCGAGTTCATGGTCGAAGGAGTGACCAGTAGTTTTCTATAGCTAATATTGTAACCAACTCTGTTGAGGAGTATAAACTATTTCTTTTTAAGCTATTGAGCTGAGCAGATTGTAACAAATTCTGTTTAGTCAGTAGGAAGGCTATATATAGCCTAATAGGCAGTAGCTAGAGGGTCGGCTCTTTGATGTAAGAAGTATTTCTTCTATGTTAGACAGTTGATCAATATACATAGACATATTTTACCCTATCTTGGAGCTTGATGGATTCAAAGTTTTGATGTGCACAGTTAGTATCTCCTGTTGTATTTCATATCTTCATTTATCTATGAGTTGCAAAACTGTTTTGAATTTATATGAGTGCACTTGCTTAAATTTATTTCTTCAATGGTGATTAGTACTTGAAGTTTTCATGCTGATCTATCTTGAATTTATATCCTCGTATCATTCCAATGGTGTTATGTATTCATTTTGTTAAGGCTGTCGAATTCCTCTCACGGGATCAGCACACCATTCTGTAAATGTAAAATAAAGATTTGCTTTCACAGTACCTTTATCTTGCACCATTCCATTTCCATCTGCTACTTAAAAGTCTGATTTATTTGCACATTGAAATACTGCCCATTAACATTTCAAGATCGAAACTCTACACTGTTTATGTCATTCATATTGTGATTTCAGTAAAGTTTTTTGTTGAATTGATTATTGATGCCCAGGCACAGTTCTAAAAAACAGCTTTAGAACGTCTCTGGGACTAACAGAAGGATTCAAAGGTAAGTACCTGAACAATCTTAGTCTAAACATTAAAATGCTTTTAGCTGAGAAAGGTGTTTTAGGAATGCAGTGATATTTTTGAATCTATCATGGTCAACAGAATTTTTAGTGATTTTGACGAAGAGACACATAATCTGAGAAGTGGAAAGAGATATAAGTTTAATAAAGAAAAGAATCTGGGAGGACCTGGACTCCGCGTGGATACCGAAATCCCATGTGACCTTAACAATCAGACCGCATCGTCATCAGCCACCGTCCACCCTATTACACCTCAGAATCCGTCAGTTGCAGAAACCGCGCCACCTCTATCTCAAAACCCACCCACTGCGAGCGTAGCATAGCCCACCCCACAGAACGTTAATACTGCTAGCACCATAGGAGCGAGTGCTCAGAACATCCCGACTCAGACTAGTCTAGTTCAGAATACCTAGTCTCAGAATATCCCGTAGAATACCGCTATTCTGAATATTCCCTTTATTTTTTTCGCTCATAACTCCCCGCAGAATCATAGTACTACTCAAGCTAGTACACAACCAGGAAGGAGAATGATAGATAACAATATAAAACTACCGATATTCAAAGGAACGGGTCTAGAAGACCCTAATCAGCACTGGTTTCTATGTGAAGTCGTATGGAGTGCAAAGCAAGTTCAGGATGATGTTGTGAAGAGAGCGCGGCTCATCACCACTTTCAGAGATAGAGCATTGCACTGGTTTATTAAATATTCGCAGGCACAGCCGAGAACCCTAACAGAAATCAAGGCTGCACTGGTAGCAGTGTTAGGAACCCGTGTCAACCCTTCTCTTTACTATGTTAGTATATTGTTGTTGGACGCATATGCTTTGTAAGTCGTCCCGTAGTATTTGTAGATCCATAGTTTATATTATCCCATAGTGTTGACCCATAGTATTGGATGCATATGCTTTGTAAGTCGTCCCGTAGTATTATATGTCCCATGGTTTTGACCCATAGTATTGGGCATAGACTTAGTATATAAGTGTGTGTTGAGGTCATTGAAGGCACCGTGAAGTTAATTGTATTGAGCTTGCTCCAAGGAGGTTGCCCCCTTAAAGTGGCCCGTGATCAATATAAAAGTGATTCTAAGTTCTATTATTTCTGATATCTCATGTATTTGCATTAATTAATTATTGCAGGTTCTTCACATCTGGTATCAGAGCACTTTCTTGGGCTCGCTGGGTGAAATTTTTGCCAAATTGTTTTTTCGCATCTATTGCAAATTCGGATCTGGGGATAACCCCTATCCGCTTAACTGTGGGAAGTACTTGGGAATAAGCCCTAAAACTCATTTTCAGGAGTACCACAAGAACCCCAAAGTAGCTGTCCCATTGAGAGGACCTGCCAGTGAAAAGGGCAATGACCCCTACCTGATTAACTAGTTCCCACCCGTGAGGTAAACCAAGAGCTGTCGTTTGTGGCAAAGTGGTTATCAGTTTTACCTGAGTAGTGGAGTGAGGGGTACTGCCCCAATACGCAAGCCGTCAGACAGCATTGGTGGCTGAGTGAATCCCCTGAACCGATAGGAAGCCGCACATACCTGGGGTCCATATCTATTTTTAGCTGAACTATTGCCGATCACTTCTGCTCCAAATCTAGCCATTTCAGATCTATTCTGAAAGTCGTTCCAGATCCAGTCACCATTTCAGATCCAACCGTTTTTTATCCCTTTCGCATCGTTACAGATCCATCTATTGTGGATCCCTTCCCCGTCGCTGTTGCCGATCCATTTCTGGAAAAAAAAAAAATTAAAAAAAAAAATTAAAAAAAATTAAAATTAAAATAAAAAAATTATGTTTTTCGGCCATATCTCCCTTGTTTCAAATCTATTTTCCCTAAAACTTCACTAACATCCCTGCAATCCCATTCTGCATATTTCATTCCTAAAGACCCTATCCCAAATTCCACTTCCCAAGACCAAAAATCCCACATTTGTCTATTTTTAGGGTTTGCCATAACTCCTTCAATTTTCACCCAAATGCCTTCAAATTTTACTACCGTGTTCCTTTCCTAATTTTGTTTCTTTGTCCCTCTCTACCAAATTTTCTCATTCTTTCACCCCGCTTCTAAAATCTCCATTTTTTGCTTCCATGTCCATCAGAAAGTGTCCAAAACCTAGTCAAACCCCAATTACCCATCCGAGTTTTTCCCAAATCCAAATCTTCATTTACTACATAAGCTTTTGTTTTTGTTTTTCTATCCATTTCAAAACAAAAAAAAAACTCTTGGTTGTGGTTGTCACCCGCACCGGAGCAAAAACCATGGAGAAAGCACTTGCAGCCATCCAAACCAAACTCCAAGATCTGGATGAAAAATTTCTCAGCCTCCATATTCAACATTTAGCCATGAACAATAACTGACAGCCAGAATCTTTTGTAGCCACTGGGTTCTCTTCTTCCAGTAATTTTCGTGGGCCGAAGCTTGATTTTCCTCACTTCAATGGTACTGATCCGATTGGATGGATATACCACGCAGAACAATATTTTAGTCTGCATAATACTTTTGATGTCCAGAAAGTTCCACTTGCATCCTTTCATTTGGAACAGGAAGCCCTTCAATGGTACCATTGGTACATCAAAGTTCATCCCGATCCAAACTGGACAGATTTTTGCCAACTCCTTTTGCCACGATTTGGTCCTAGTGCTTTTGATGACTTCACAGGAGCACTCACTAAACTTCACCAAATTGGCACGGTGAGAGAGTGTCAGACAGAATTTGAGAAACTCGCCAAACACATAGAAGGATTGTCTGATGAATTTTACAGGAGTTGTTTTATCAGTGGTCTTAAGGATGAAATCCGGTCAGAGTTTAAAATGTTCTGTCCCAACACAATGATGGAAGCCCTAGGTTTGGCTAAGTTGGCAGAAGACAAGCTTGCATCCCAACAGCACTCCAAACCCACTTTTGTTCCCTTCTGAAATATGGGTTCTCAATGACCTCCCATCCTGCCAGCTCCTTGGCCAACTCCTATCAAGCATTTGTCTGAAACCGAGATGCAGGCACGCCGAGAAAAAGGGCTTTGTTATAATTGTGATGAGAAATTCACTCGAGGACATAGATGTGTTCAACAAAAGCTCTATCTCTTGGATGTGGATTCTCTACCTGCCTCTGAACTTGGTGAAGAAGCTCCAAATACAGTAGATCATCAGGTCGACATTCAGCACCTGCCTGTTGACACCCCATCTCAGGATGACCCACCCGCGATCTCTCTCCATGTTGTAACCGGCGTCACAACCCCACAAACAATGCAGGTCAGGGGATACTTCAAGAAGTTCCCTCTTACCATACTCATTGATTCTGGTACCACTCATAACTTCATTGACCCTCGAATTGCCAAACAGCCTGACTGTTTTGTCCATCCTTGCTCCAACTTTGAAGTCATGGTTGCCAATGGGGTCACCTTACCTTGCAAGGAGAAGTGTCACAATGTGTGTATCTCTATGGAAGATTATAATGTGCACTCTGACATGTTTTCCTTGTCCTTAGGCGGATGTGATGTGGTTTTGGGCATTCAATGGTTACGCACACTTGGCCCCATCTTATGGTATTTTGCTGAACTTTGGATGCAGTTTTCAGTCAATGGGGCACAACACAAATTAATGGGCTTACAACCAGGGTCTCTCCGCATCATTAGTTCACATTGCCTGGAAAAAATCCTTAAGAAGAATTCACATGGTGTCATCGCTCAGCTCCATTCCATTCAGATGCACCCATCAACGGTGTCCACTACTTCCTTGGATAGATATGCAGGTGTCTTTGCTGAACCAATGAGCTTGCCGCCTTCAAGAGACCTTTCCGGTAAGAATTTAGTCGCATCTACCTCTCAGTAGGAAATGATGGCTCTTTTGCATGCAATACAGAAGTGGCAGCCATACCTATTAGGGAATTATTTCTGCATCAAGACCGATCTCCAGAGTCTGGAAATTTTTTTGGAACAATGGGTCTCCTCCCCAACACACCTGAAATGGGTTATCCAACTGATGGCTTATCCCTATGCGATCACTTACAAGAAGGGTAAGGACAATATGGTGGCAGATGCTCCTTCTCGCACAATTGATGACCCAGTTTCTCTTACAACTCTTTCTCTGCTTGTTCCAAATTGGTTGCAATATGTTCAACAGGGCTATCTCTTCTATGAACTCCATGCTTCTTCATCAGCAGGGCACTCTGGGTTCTTCAAAATGTATGACCGGGAACAATGTAACTTCTTTTGGAAGGGACTGAAAATGACAATTCAACAGATGGTGCCTGACTGTGATACTTTCTAGGTCAACAAGGGTGAAACAACACTCCTTTCGAGATTGCTCAAACCCTTTCCCATCCCTACACAACTTTGACCAACTATTTATATGTATTTCCTAGTAGCGCTCTGGTGGTACAATACCACATCTCAAAGGACACCATATGAAGCAGACTATGGACAGACACCGCCAGTTCTTCTTCCATACACCCTTAGCAGCTCCCCAGTTCAGGAAATTGACTCGGTTCTTCGCAACCACGATCAGATTCTTCTCATTCTGCAGGACAATCTTCACATGGCCAGAATTCGCCCGAAACAACAAGTCAATCATCACCGTTCTGAGCACATTTTCCACACAGATGATAGGGTTCTTCTTCATCTACATCCTTCCATGCAATCCTCCATGACACTCCAAAGGCGTCAATGGCCCGAAATGCAACCCGAGGATGCTACCAGGGAACCACTCCTTCAAATTCTGCAGCAATTTCTCCAACCAAAGCTTTGAGGAAAAAGCTTTTTCTAAGGGAGAGGGGATGTTAGGAACCCATGTCAACCCTTCTCTTTACTATGTTAGTATATTGTTGTTCGACGCATATGCTTTGTAAGTCGTCCCATAGTATTTGTTGATCCATAGTTTATATTAGCCCATAGTATTGACCCATAGTATTGGACGCATATGCTTTGTAAGTCGTCCCGTAGTATTATATGTCCCATGGTTTTGACCCATAGTATTGGAAATAGACTTAGTATATAAGTGTGTGTTGAGGTCATTGAAGGCACCGTGAAGTTAATTGTATTGAGCTTGCTCAAAGGAGGTTTCCCCCTCGAAGTGGCCCATGATCAATATAAAAGTGATTCTGAGTTCTATTATTTCTTATATCTCGTGCATTTGCATTAATTAATTATTGCAGGTTCTTCACAAGCAAAATTTAAGAAACTGAAATCCGAGTCGTAGTGCATAACAGAGCTAAAAGAAATTAAGCAGAAACCTATTGAAACGGTCTGGGAATTTGACCAAAAATTTAAGACATTATTAGACCAAGTGAGCTTTGTTATAGCTCCGCAACAGCACCAGGAATGGTTCATCGCTGCGTTGTTTCCCCACATCAGACAACCACTGATGCAGCAGAAGGTTGCGTCGCAGGCAGAGGCCTTAGAGATCACAATGAAGCTGAAGGCTTCACCGATTGGAGAAAGTAGCTCTGGGATGTCACATATACAGAACCAGTTGACCACCTTAACATCATAATTGCAAGGTATGAAGAATGGAAAAGAATAGAGATATGAACCGAGACGCGAAGTTTGGTGCACAGGATGCAAAGGAGAGGGCCACACCAGAGAACATTGCCCTTTATTTCAAGATTATCTTGTCAGTGGTGCACTGAACCCAATGAATATGAATCACAACCAAGCACCATGGTGTGAAATCTGCAGAATTAGGGGACACTGACTTGAGGACTGTTATCTAATACATAAATATGTAAAAACACCTAAAAGCTTATTTTGCAACTTCTGTAAATCAGTTGGACATGATGAATCCAATTGTCGTGCATATGAGCTCATGAATGAAAGAAAGCGTTATATGGAATCGATGCGAGGTGTTGGAATGTACCGCGTCCAAGAAGAAGATCAGCCTAAACAAGAGAATGCCCACTATGATCAAGGTGGATATAGAAGCCGTGGTGGTGGATACCGCGAGAGAGAAAGAAATGTTGGCCCGGTGCAGAGGAGAGGCCAGGGCCAATTAATCTGTTATAATTGTGGCCAGCCAGGCCATGTTTCTAAAGATTGTACAAACCCTTGCACTACGTTTAGTTACTATAAATCATTTGAACATGTTATTGAAGACTGTCCTGTACTAGAGATAGAAATGCAAAAACGGAGGAGGACAAAACCACTGAATCCCAACATTCAGTTGATTGCAGCAAAAAGCAGAACTGCGGATCCAAGTGTAAACATGGTAACGCACAGTGGCGCTGATACAGGAAGGGATGGAGACGCAAAAGCTTCAACTTTGGGAACGCGTGATAAGAAGCAGACTCTAGGTGAACCAGTATGGATTAGAAAGGCTCCTGGGAGAACATCGGATTTGGACCTACAAAAAAATAAAGGAGCATTTACAGAAGCGCGGGATATCCTTAGAGAGTCAAC
Source organism: Larix kaempferi (assembly GCA_027924585.1). Taxonomy (NCBI): domain Eukaryota; kingdom Viridiplantae; phylum Streptophyta; class Pinopsida; order Pinales; family Pinaceae; genus Larix; species Larix kaempferi. Next base: position 3,800,851 of record BSBM01001331.1, on the reverse strand, counting down.
ACATCAATCAACCAGAATCCCACTGCTAATGAAGTACCATAAATAGAGGATATGCCAACAGCATTTGATCAGACGAGTACTGCAACAGATGCAGGGAGATCTGTCGCACAGTTCCTATGGAGCTGCATGAAGTTATTGAAGAGCGCAGATGCTTTCATGGAATTCGAAAAACTACTCAGCCAATATGAGCCACATAGTGAGAAGGGGGTTGCGCAGGGCACAGTCCATAAAATCAGGAGTCCCAAAAGAACAAGGAGGGAAATGAGGTTAATTGCTCAGATTGGGGACTATGAGATGGATGAGATCATTCTTGATCTTCGATCCGAAGTAAATGTCTTGGAAAAGCATACATGGCATCATATGGGAAAACCAAAGCTACCGTGGTCACCTCTACGGCTATGAATGGATAATCAAGGGATAGTTATACCTTTGGGGAGGTTACCCAACACTATTGTTGACATTGACGGAGTGCGCAGCTATGTCGAATTTGAAGTAATCTAAATCGTGGATGATAGCCATCCTTATCCCGCACTGTTGGGTATCGATTGGGAAATGACTAACTCCACCATTATCAATTTGAAGACCATGAAAATGATATTTTAAGGCAATGATATAAGGGTCATCGCACCATTGGACCCCTCACAGGGCAAACGATATGTTGAACCGATTCAAGAGGAATCAAGAGCCCAAGACTTGGACCGTATTTACAAGATGACAACTAATACTGCTGACTATATTAATCCAACCGTGGATGGAACACATAGCTGGCGCTGTGACAGCTCTTACGTCTCAGATTCTGATGCAGGACTGGAAAATTGGCAAAGCAGATTACATGAAGTATCTTCCAGGAGATGCGTGCAGATCACAAAGTCATTGCGCTGGATTGGAAAGGAGGTAAGCCCAATCCCTAGCTATTATGGTTTCTCTAATGTTTATTCTGTTATCAATGACTATACTACAGCAATTGCAGAAGAACATCGCTTACAAGCATTAGATGTGGCATTGTGCGATACACTTGCCAGATGGTGTTCTGCGCATAAGCAGACACTGACAACATGGGATTAGTGCAGAATTAAGATGCAAACCAGGTTTGCTGATAATGTTACCCTATCCTTCGAAAAATATAATGGTCAGACGGATCCAAGGGATCATATTGAAGCTTATGTACAAGCTTGGGTAGAAAGGCCACAGACAGAATGGGTGCATCTGTTTGTGCACACGTTGAAAGAATCGATTCCGAAGAAGTGGTACCTAGACGTGGAGTTGTGCAGAGGCATAGCGGATTGGTCTGGCCTAACTGCGACCTTCTAGTAATATTTCAGTTTCGAAGATGAACATCCAAGTATCAATGACGCGCTGTAGGCTATTAAGGAAAGAATATTCAGACTAGACTGTGCACAGGGAAATATCACATTAGAAGAATTATTTGGAGCAAACAGCATACCTGCATGCCTACAGCCATAATGGGAAGAGCAGCTAGAGCACGCTCTTGATTTTTATCACCTCACTGAGGATGGCAATGATAAAGAAGACAGTGATGAGGAGGACCCACGCAATATACAGATATCTGAGTCAGAAGGATTGCATGAGGTAGAAGGACCTCCACTGGAAATTCCAGATATGAGTGTACCTGTGAAAACAAGAAAAGTGAACATTGGCACCAACGAAGAACCAAATTTAGCAGCTATTGGAGATTATTGGGATGAAGACACAGTGGAGGAGGTCACGAGCATTCTCTAGGAATATCAAGAATTATTCTCGACCAAGTTCACAGAGATGAAAGGCATTTTGGGAGACTTAGGAGTGATGAAAATTCCTCTTAAGCTTGGCACGAAGCCTATGAATCAAAAACCATATCGACTAAACCCTCACTACAAAGAATGAGTTAAGGAAAAACTCGATAAGATGCTCGATGCAGGGATCATTGAGCCAGTCGAAGAATCTGAGTGGATAAACCCGATGGTTATCTAGGATAAGAAAATGAAGGGTGAGATCAGGATTTGTGTGGGTCTCAAAAAGCTGAATGATGCGTCAATGCATGACCCATTTCCTACTCCTTTCACAGATGAAGTTCTTGATAATGTTGGAGGGAATGAGACATATTCTTTTACCAATGGATTCTCTGGATACCATCAGATCAAGATTGATCCAGCGGATAAGCACAAGACTACTTTTGCTACAGAATGGGGGTCCTTCCAGTACACAGTGATGCCTTTTGGTATGAAGAACACACCTGCCATATTTTATAGAGTTGTAGTCACAGCATTTAAAGACTTCATACATAAGTTTTAAGAGGTTTATTTTGATGATTGGACCATTTTCGGTTTACTGAAGAACCATGCCGCAAACCTCAGGATGATGCTGGAAAAATGCAGACAGCATCAAATTTCATTAAATCTGAAGAAATGTGTTTTCTATGTTCCCTATGGAATTTTGTTGGGACACATTGTGTGCAAACAGGGCTTGATGGTTGATCCTGTGAAGATCGCAGTTATTGTAAAATTTCCTACACCAAACTCAGTGAAGCAGTTGTGCACTACATTGGGGCATACCGGCTATTATAGGAAATTCATAAAGGGGTATGCGCAAATAACCGCAGCTATGGAGAAGCTGCTAAAGAAAGATGCGCCATTTATCTAGAACGAAGAATGTGAACAAGGCTTTGACACCCTAAAAGAGAAGATGGTCACTGTGCCAATCCTAGTTTTTCCAGACTGGGAGAAGTCGTTTCATGTCCATCTTAATGCTTCATGTATCGCATTGGGAGTTGTTCTTGCTCAGCCAGGGGAGGGAGGTGTTGATCACCCCATTTCATTTTCCAGCAGGAAGCTGTCATCTGCTGAGAAGAATTACACCACTACTGAAAGAGAAGGAATTGCGATGGTATATGTGCTGCAGAAGTTTAGACATTATTTGCTTGGTGCCACGGGGGGTTCACTAGTGAGGCAATATCATATCACGTCCATTCATATTGGGGTTTTGAATACTCCTAAAAACTTCTAAAATATATTGCCTCGTATTAAGGGGTCAAGGGGGGGTTTTTAATTTGACAAAGTAATATAAATATTGGGGATTATTTTATTTGGGTGAGTTGAGGAATAACCTCCAAATCGTGGGATGGATTCATACCTCCAAATCATGGCACTACTACATAAGGGGAGTTTTTAAGACAATTATTTAAGACGAAATTCTCATTCGATCTCAAATATTTATATTTTTTTATCGTCTCAAATATTTATTTTATTTTTAATTATATTAAATTAAAAAGGGAAAAAATGTGTTTTCCCTGCATCTATATTTCTGCTTCCCGTGCACGCCAAACATCTCTTCCCTCCTCTCAGCTTGAAAGTGATTTTGGGCACGGCTCGTGAACCAACCAATTTCCTGAGAGGTTCACTCGGCTCAAAGGTTCTGACCATTCATTTTGGACCCGACCCTAAACTAATCTTAGCTCTTATTACACAACAGATATTTTTCTCAGGGTACTTATCGGCCGCACAATAAGCTTCTGCTCGATAAGTCATATTGGTCTGCCAGGTTTCGGCTACACAAGGAGCTTCTAGGGTTTCTTCTTCTAAAGGAGGGGTGGTTTCCCCTAATTCCAGTGAAGCTTTCATTCACTCGTTTTTTCTGTTTTCCCCTAATTCCAGTGAAGCTTTCATTCACTCGTTTTTTTCTGGAGCTATTTGTTGCGGACACTAGGCGGCGCTTCATCTACATATGTGGTTGAAGAGAATGTGTGTGTCATAAATTGCGTCTTTCGGTTAGGGTATTTACTTGATACATCTTATATCTCAGGATTGAAATCTTCCAGCACCTTTTCAACTTGTATTACAGTCTGCAGCGCCCCCGTTTTATTGGGTAAGAATGTTTTCATTTATGGGTTGCCTTAATTAGCTCAAAGACATATTATCGGTCTGAAGAAATCATTCTTGGTGCTTTCAGCTTGCGGACTGCACGTTTAGATTCTAAAAGATCATCGGAGCTGCTAAACCCTTGAAGGTCGCTTTGACGGAGATATGAAGGAAGCTGCAAGTGGCCGCATCAAGGAAGGTGCCACACATATTAGAGGTTTGTGGGCTTCTCTTTACACGGTAATTATTGATTATAATGTAAAACTTAATGCCCTCATTCTTGTTAAAAAATTTCTTCATCTTTGTCCCTGCCATACCCCTAACGAAAAAATGCTTTTAGTCCTCACATCACTCTAAATCTTAAATCATGCCCTAATTTTGTTGCGCAGTTCATTTTATCCTGAGTGACGGTTGGGTCCTCTTCTTTCATGAATCTGAAATTCATAGTCAATTTGGTGCAAGTTCAGGAGGTGGTATTACTCCTCACCTCTAAACATATAGAAAGTAAATCCAAATCATCGAAGAAGGGGGCTCAATCGTGGCGTCTCCGGTTTACTTGGTATACTAGTTTAAGCAGGGTAGTTATTTTTTTCCAAGTGTGCAAATGGAAACAATTCCTTTGGTCAAGCTAGGTTAGTAGCTAGTTAGAGGTTTTATATTCTGCAATCGACAACTTCATCTTGATGCTCTACCGCTTTTCTTATATTTATTTCAGGAACCAACTTTTGTTTAAATGGATGCATTTGAGCCATGAATTGTTGTTTATCCATGTAGTAACTTCAATTATTAGGGATTTAACTTCTGAATGAGTAATTCCATGGGGCCTGGATGTCTTTACCTCAATAAAATAGGGATTTCAATATGATAATATAAAGCAGCTAGACTTAGGCTAGAGATGTGGCTTAGGTTAGAGGCGTGCCTTAAAAAAGTGCCATAATCTTCAAACCTAATTTTTGGAAAGGAGCAACCTCCAAATAAAATGGATAATGATCGAAGAAGATTTCTCTTCGATTGAAAAAAATAACTCAACTCCAGTCAATAATAACATCACAGCGAAAATTCAGAAAGATTTTATAACAATGAATTGCACAATGAAAATCAACAGTCAAATGTCCCGTAGTGATTTTGAAACAAAATTAGGAGACTTTGATTTAATGTTTTCTTAAATTACAGCCAGTGCATATATATAGTAGGAATGCTCTCTGTGATAGCGTACAGAACCCACAAAATAAGCTAATAAAACTTCACACTCAAAAACTGTAGTTGATGAAGGCTATATCAGCTATGGGAAACAAATGAAAATAGATTAAGGAACAAATGGCAATTTTAAAAAGCCCCAAGAGTTAGCTCAATCGGTCGAGCACCCGTAGTTAGGCCTCCCAGCATGTGAGGTCACGGGATCCATTCTCCTCGACACTCTTGGGGTTAGGTACGAAAAATGTGCCGAGGGTGTGAAGGCCCCTTCGGGTGGGCCCGCCAGCTATTATTCCGTGGATGTAGCGATGCCGGCCGGTGGGACCGGTACGTGAACCACATTGAAAAAAAAAATGGCAATTTTAAAATGCTATTTGGAATAGATCAGTTAATAACTCCTAGATATGCTTAAAAACTAGGCATCAAACGATTTCAATCTCCTTTGATATCAATGCCAAATGGTTTCAATAACCCCACATCAATCTAAGATTCTCCAATTTGATCTTTTAGTTCAACAAAATTCAAATGAAAGAAATTGTTGTTGTACAAGGTTTCAGAAAATAATGTAGAATATCAACATGTTTGTTTTGATGTGGAATATTGAATTCTTTGTCATGGAGATTGTACTTTGATCAACTTTTTTCCTTAAAATTGCAATCAATCTCAAACCAAGCTCTAACAACAACTGAAAGACCTGAGTATAAAAGGATTTAAGTAAAATATAATCACACCCAAGAACAAAACTCAGCTCCAGTCAATAATAACAGCACATCAAACATTCAGAAATATTTCATAACAATGAATTGCACAGTAAAATGTCCTGTGGTGATTCTGAAACAAAATGAGGAGACTTTGATTTATTTCTTGAAGGAAAGAAAAAGAAAAAAACAGAGTGCTCCGTTTTTCTTAAATTACAGCCCGTGCATAAAAAATATATTAGAAATGCTCTCTGTGAGAGCATATAGAACCCACAAAATAAGCTAATAAAACTTCACACTGAAAAACTGTATATTACAATGTTTAAATAAGAGATAGCAGTTGAGTTGAAGACCCAGTGCATTAGCTAAGAGAAAAATACATGGACAGTTTGGTCAGCAAGTAGCAATTTTAGAACGACATTTGGAATAAATCTTAATAACACCCAGTGCCCAAGATTTTGACTAAAAACTAGGTATCAATTATCAAATGGTTTCAAGTGCCTGAATAGCTGGCTTCTACGCCTATGTTAAAATAAAAAACTGAAAACATAACTCTTACTTTAACTAAGTTCAAACTGGTTTTATCTTTTTAAAACATTAATGGTATCTGCTTGTGTGTGGCATTGAAAATATACTTTATAATCATCTATTTTGATTTAGGTGGTCATTATCAGCTAGTTTATTCAAGCTTTCTTGATTAATATATAAAATACGATGTAAATAATAATGATTTTTTTACAGAAGTTGCAGATCCTTGTTCCTTTTGTATTGTACTCCATACAAAACATGATCCATGTCCTAGCTTATCACCAATGAACTGTGGTCACTCTTTTTCAACTAGAAGCAACTTTCTGCAAAAGCTTCCAACCAAACATCTGACTCGAAGCCTGAATAGTACTCGAGTGCTTGTGTTTAGCATCTTAGTTGAAAATCTGAAGATACCAAAATTTGGTCTTTTAGTTCAAAACCTAAATATATGAAAGTTCCAAGACCTCGCAGATCCTCTGATTCTATATTATAGCACCCCCTAATGTCTAGTAATTCAAGTTTTGCTACACTATAAATCCCTCTTATTTTCCTCAATGCACGGTAATGCCTCAAATCGAGATTTAATAGTGTTCCTGGTAATGCCCCAACCTCCACCAGATGTTTACAACACACGATCTACAGATCCTAAAGGTTCGGGCAAACACATTCTTGAAAGCATACCTCTGATATTTTTGTGCGGTACAAGTCTAACTGCTTCAGATGGAACAAGCTTTCATTGATGGAAGAATCCAAAGTCAATGCCAAACACGAGTCTAATGATAATGTTTCAACATTTTGAAACGAAAGCTTACACACTCATATACTCCTAAAATTTTCAGATTCTTCATTATTGTATTCTGCATTTCCATATCTTCAACTCAGTTAGATCACTACTACATGTGGGGGCCATTTTGAGATGATAATTTAAGACAAAAATCTCATATTGTCTTTAATTAGTGATCTCATTTGTATTTATTTTATAATATTTGTTTTTTAGTATTTTCATCTCTATTAAGACAAAATAAAAAATACTTTTCCTGTTGAAAGGAAGTAGGGTTTTTGGTGTTGAAAGGAAGTGGGGTTACATTAATTTTTTTTGGCGGAATGTTAAGTGAAGAACCTGGACGCTGAGACCAGGGCTATGAGCATTTCCATCCCTCCCGTGGGATTCATCTAGAAGACTTAGTTGCTTTGCCTGCGAGCCTTTGAATCCAGAAGCAGTCTCGTTGTAAGCATCTGCAAGCATCTTCCGGCTTCTCTACGGTATCAAAGGTGCAAGAGCACAACATCGTGCCCGTTCCATGAGCAATGGTTGGTTTGTTCCAGTGAGCCCAATAGCAGTGAGCAACAATTAGCACGTAGGTGACAATGAGCCAATAGATACCCTTGTGTGAGGGAGGGGCCATCATGGTCGCGACTGATGATCATTGGCAATTCCGAAGCCAATTTCCATCCACTTTCTGTAATTTGCAACACTCAGATTGATGCGCTGACATGGTTTTGGAAGCATCCAGGGGTCAAGTTGACCTTTAATTTTGTCACTCATGGATCTAATGGTTTTATGGTGGAAGGAACTAGGGTTTTATGATTTTTTTGTTTTCTTCAGCTGGGTACCTGCAGTGAAACATTTAGGGTTTCTGATGCAGGGTATTCTGATTTTCATCATTTAGGGTTTCTAATGTAGGGAACATTTTTGGCACTGTAGTGGCACATCAAGGTTTTCTGAAGCAGGGGGGTGAGATTTTTTTTTTTAATTGAAGTATTAGAGGGCTTCACTGGAGTTTTTGTGCACTCCATTTCTGGTTCGGCATAACATTGATTGTGGGAAGAGGAGAATCCTCTCTTGATTCTAGGAAGAATGGAATTTACTAGAAAGCAGTTACAGAAACAAAATCAGCTAGATGGGCTTGCTTGAATTTTTTGCGCATTCCATTTCTGGTTCGGCAGAACATTGATTGTGGGAAGAGGAGAATCCTCTCTTGACTCTAGGAAGAATGGAATTTACTAGAAAGCAGTTACAGAAACAAAATCAGCTAGATAGGCTTGCTTGAATCCCTATAATAGGTATGCTTTGTTTCTTCTATATGCTATTTCAGCTTAATGGTATTAGTGTGGTTACATCCACTCTCCTCTCTAATACTATATCTAGTTTTATAAATTGATATGTGTGCTTTCTTGCTTTCAATTTATCATGGGTTTTAGGTGGAATAGATACCTCGCCCTCAGTCTTGGAGCATTTGCAATTTTTTTTTTTTAAATTTGAAGCTCCTTTTTCTCAGCTTTGTAATCAGACCCTTGTGATAGTTATAATCAAAGATGCATCTTCTTGTGGGTTTTATTTTCAAGGAAATTTGCTACATTATTGTCTACTTCCTTTTGGCTAGGTTTAAGAGTTTGTAATTTTGTATGCATCTCAGGAGTTGAATTGAAAATTAAAAAGAATGAGAAAATACTAAATTTCAAAAAAATACATTTTCAATAATATCAAAGTTTACAATCTTCATATTGCCAAGGATTTTGGACAGGTGATAAGTCAGCTGGTTATCAGCTGTGAAATTGGCGTTAGAAAAAATGAAAAATGATGCAATTCTAATTTAGGTTTAACTTCATTAGCAATCACACAAGCTGCTGCAATTATATGGATATGTTCATTTTTGACAGGAAGTAAAAAAGTGGATGTGAAAGTAATAGTTCAACACACCACTGGGAAATTGGCCATCAGAAAAACCTACAAGCTGTTAGTACCACATTTGCCAACGCTGTTGCCTAGACATATCCTTGGAAATACCCAAAATTGGAAGGAAAAGTTAAAATCACCTTAGAAGCAGAGCACCAAGTTTCAAGTTGAAAGTAATTGTTTTCCAGCGTTTGCCAGGTAGTATGAGAACAACTGAAGTGGAAAAGATATAGGCCTCTCATTTGTCACAGAAATTCTCAAGAGAGATTGATTTAAAGAAGTATTTTTTAATTGTGATATAGAGAGGGATTGATTTGTAAAATATTTAATTTTCATTGTATTAAAGAAGACAAATTCACCCAAGCCACTTCAACTCTGGCCGACCATGCTTAATTTCCCCAGCAGTTATAAAAACGTTTTCTGAGTTTTTTTAAATCCCCCATCTAAGAAATTCACCTAGAGATTGATAAAAAATGCCCCAGGCATCATTAAAAACGTCCAGGCTTTATAAACTTACCCTAACAGTGAAATAATCCATCCAGGAATTATGAAAATGCCCATCCAGCAATTATAAAAACACCCAGCTGAAAAATTCGCCCAAAGATGGATAAAAAATGCCCCAGGCATCATTAAAAACGTCCAGGCTTTATGAACTTGACCTAACAGTGAAATAATCCATCCAGCAATTATGAAAACGCCCATCCAGCAATTATAAAAATGCCCAGCTGAGAAATTCGCCCAAAGATGGATAAAAAACGCCCCAGGAATCATTAAAAATGTCCAGGATTTATAAACTTGCCCTAACAGGGAAATAATCCATCCAGCAATTATAAAAACGTCCAGCAGTGCAATAATCCACCCTAGCATTCATAAAAAGGCTCAGGTAAGCAACTGGAAGGAGTTTACAACTCATTAATTTAATTAATTCGCCCAACAGTGTGTTTAAAATAGAGATTCCCCTAGTTATCCAATGGAACGAAAACCAAATTAGCAACTATAATGATAGTTGCAACAACCATAAAATGTCAGCCGTGGATCTCAAATTCATTTGTGAAATGGATGGAGGATATTTAGGAGTTGTCATATCATAAATTTAGAGTTTAGATTTTAGGACAAAAAAAATTACAGCTTATTGATTCTTCATGATTTCAACCATGTGTTCTTTAAGTGGGCTATGTAGTTCTCAATTTAGAGATCATAATTGATACTGCAAGCCTGTGTACAGGGCCGAGATCATGCTTAGTTGTAATCACCTATTCTTCTCTATGCCTCACCTGCCTCACCTACCTGGTACCTATTACCTTCTTTAGTTAAATGGGTTAATAATCCTTAGTTACTTGAAAACCTCCCTACTAAATTAATGTGTTATATATTGTTGCAGAGATTGATGACCACCTTTGACACGATAATCCTTAGTTACTTGAAAACCTAGCTGCAACCTTGTGGTACTGGGCTGTATCCTTTTCTTAATGCCTTTGCCCTTTGTAACTGCTTCAGAACCATGGCGGTGCCAAGCCAGCAACCCAGACTGTTAATGAGGTTATGATTGTGTGCTGAGGGCCAAGAACACTATTCTTTTGTTTGCTTATAATTATATATTTCCACCCAAACAGGGTAATACAAAAGTGAGGGTGGCCACCAAGGAAGTGGTAATTTCACTAGTTAAAGTTTTATGCTGCCCTCCCAGCCAAGCACCTATTTGATATGATGCCTAGCCTACCTTACTTCCCAGGTTTACCTAGCCCCATAGCTAACAGCGAGTCTAGGCACAGATATAGATAGAGGGGCAGATAGTGGTTCATTCCCTACCTTGGTACCCCCCTCACTCAGAAGGGCACAAAAGAGATTAACTAGGTAAGTAAGACCCAAAATTAAAATGCCCATTGTTTAAAATTTCACCCATTTTTTCCCTTTTTACCTAAATTGTTACAGTGAATTCAACATAATTTCTAAATCCTACCAAAAAAGGGTTGGTTCCTAAAATTTTACTAGAAATTAATTTAAGTGCTAAAATCATTAGTTGCCTAAACGTTAGTTAAAATGCAATGAAGAAAATTGTTGAAAGTTGTTTGTTTGATTGTTGGAAATCTTATATTTAGTGGCCTATAATGCCAACCTTTTTGCTTTATGAAAATATTGTGTTTGAAATTTTTGTAATTATTGAGGGTTTAAGGCATTTGCAGTCTAGAAAATTGTTGAAAGTTGTTTGTTTGATTGTTGGAAATCTTATATTTAGTGGCCTATAGTGCCAACCTTTTTGCTTTATGAAAATATTGTGTTTGAAATTTTTGTAATTGATTGAGGGTTTAAGGCATTTGCAATCTAGTTGGTGTTAATTTTGAGTAATTATTTTTATAGTTGGCTTCAAAAAATAAACTATAAAGGTTTCTTATATAATATTGTATTCTTGGAGTTGCTTTTATATGCTCAGCATTATCATAACTTAACCTCTTGAAAATGAAGCAAGATTTAGCCATTTAAGTGTGAAGTGGATGGAGCTTGTCAGAGAATAACCAAAAGATTCTTGTAGTCACATAGACTGCCATTCGCATGTAATCCCATTTGAGTCCATAAGAGTTCCAAGTTGAGTCTGTAAGAGTTCCACCATGGTATGAGCACTAATCACACAAATATACAGAAGATAAGGAGGCTTAAAAATGATTTCAAAAGTTGCAGCAAAGAGTGAACCCCAAGGAACTACATTTTATTAAATTAAAGCATACTAGAAGTTACTAATAGACTACATCTTGCACAAACTCTGGAAACCCTTTCCTTTTCCAACTAAAAAATCATCTCTTGAGCCTTTGAAACAAAACATCTACCATCATCAAGAATGAATTATACCAAATAAAAGAAGGTCAAACAACACCACACCACATTACTTATGACAGTAAATATAAGACTTGACTAGACACCATGAATCCCCAGGATCTAATAGGATCTGAGAGTAACACACTATAAATTTTCACAATATCCCTGCCACTACCAGTGACATTGCTAAAAAGAGTGCAAGAATATACAGAATATTAATTTATTGTTTGAAGATTCTACAATACATAACAATAGAATCAAATAATGATTTGAATGAGCAAATGGTTGTGTAACCAAAGTACCACACAGTAACATATTACATAGTTATTATATGATATTATTATATGTATGAGTCCTCCTCTATCTACTGCTATGGTGCCACTGAAGTGGAAGACTGACAAAATTTAGGTTTGATTTCCTCCAGCCAATGCACAACCTCTTCCATATCTGGCCTTGCAGATGGGTTAGGATCCACACAATGCATATCCAATTGAAAAGTGTTAAGAAAATAATCTCCACAATTGGAATCTTCTTTAATCAATTCCAAGTCAAAAAACTCATTAGTCCACTCTTCTTTCACAATGGAAGCAACCCATTTAGGAAGGTCCATCCCATTGTCTGCAAGCACGGGTTCTTTCACAATTGAAGCAACCCATTCAGGAAGGTCCATCCCGTTGTCTACAAGCACGGGTTCTTTTGGTGCCTTGCTAGTCAAAAGCTCCAGCAGGACAATCCCAAAGATGTATACATTTGTTTTGGTGCTGGCGTTCTTTAGTTTTGTGAGCTCGAGAGCCCTTTATCCGAGAGCCCCTGCTATTGCAATTACATTGGAATTGGCAGCAGTTGTCATTAACTGAGACAAGCCAAAATCTGCAATCTTGGCATACATGTTTGCATCCAGCAAGATGTTGCTGGAAGTGAGATTTTCATGAATGATGTTCTAATTGATGTGTAGGTAAGCAAGTCCTTGCCTTGCACCGATTGCAATTTTCATCCTTGTGTGCCAATTCAAAAGTGTATATGGGCCTCTTGCCGCCAAGAAATAGAAAAGAGTATTGGTCAGAGGATTCCATAATAAATATAAGACCCTATGGCTAAAATTGGTAGATTGGTAGGTTATGGTGTGAAACATCTACAATCCTCATGTTTTCTAAGCATTGCATAACTATTGTACTATTAGTATTTAACATTCTTTGTTTATTCATCTCTTCACTGGGTTTCCTTTTAAGCATTTTTCCTTCCCCATTAATATTTCATTGGTTCTTCCACTATCCAATGCGAAAAATTGACTCAGTCACCCCTACATTCCCGGTGAGATTATTAGCATTATACTATTATTTTACTTAGCATCATGTTTGCATATACTGAGATGTGTTAGGGATCTTGTTTGTTACAACTTGATAATATGATATAAAGGGGGTATTAAAAATGGGTTGATAAAAATGGATACCTACAATATTTGGGGAAACTAGGGGTTTTCTTAATTGGAAAGGTATATTGGGAGGGGGGGTTCAACAATACAGTTTTAGGAGGCATTTTCCAATATTTAGTGAAATTAGGGATATTCTTTAATATCCCGTGAACGATCGTGCTATGTAACAAGTTCACTGAGTGAACCCCCCGTGCTTGGTGCGCACTTTTCTATGTTCATGGACCATTTTGCTTTGAAATATATGGTCAATAAGCCAGTGTTAGGGGGGGCGCATATGCAGATGGTTATTACTCTTTCAGGAGTATGACTTTTCAATTGTTGTTAAGCCAAGCAGGTTGAATTTAGGACCTGATCATCTGTCAAGGATTGAGTTAGGAGAAGAGCCGACGAATCTAGAGGAGAATCTGCCCAATGCGCAGTTGTTTGCTATACAAGTTGCAGATGATTACTATAAGGACATCATTGACTTTTTAACCACTGGGTTCGCACCTACAGAGTTCACTACACAGCAAAAGAAGCAGTTGGTAGTGCACATAGTAGACTTCACTATAATTGCAGGTCAGCTATACAAGCTGGGACCGGACGAAGTGCTGTACAGATGTGTACTAGAGCATGAGAAACCATTCATATTAGCGGATGCGCATTCAAGAGTCACATGAGGCCACTATGCAGGAAGAGCTATTGCGAAGAAGATATTGCGCGCAAGGCTATGGTGGCCTACAATTCATAAAGATTAGAAGGAACATTGCTAGAGTTGCGATGTGTGTTAGAGGACAAGGAATCCATCGTGCGGGGACAAAATTCCCTTAAATCCACAGCTAACATTGCAGGCATTTGAGAAGTGGGCTATTGATTTTGTGGGTACTATTAACCCACCAAGGAAGAGAACTGGTGTGAGGTACATTATCACCACAATTGACTACCTCACCCAATGGGTAGAAGCAAAGCCAGTGAAAGATTGTAGTGCAGCTACAGCTGTAGAATTTATATATGAAAACATCCTTACAAGGTTCGGATGCCCAAAGCTTTTGATGAGTGATCAAGGTACTCACTTTCTGAATAGAACCATTGTAGCTTTAAATGAGGATTTCCACATTCATCATCAGTGCAACACGCCTTATCACCCACAGATGAATGGAACTATTGAAGCATTTAACAAAGTGTTGGAGAATGCACTAACGAAGATATGCAATGTCAATTGAGACGATTGGGACCTACACATTCCATCTGTATTATGGGTGTACAGAACTACCTACAAGAAACTGAGAGGACACACACCCTTTAGGTTGGATTACGGGAAAGAGGCAATAATGCCAATGGAATATATCGTTCCTAGTTTGAGAATAGCAGTGTTTACAGGCATGGCAGATCATGAGGCGCTGGAAGAACGACTCTTACACTTGGCTGGTCTGGAGGAGGATCGCTTCATTGTAGGCTTTCACCAACAAGTGCAGAAGGAAAGGGAAAAAGCATGGCACGATCTCCACATCAAGACCAACTCTTTCTAGGTAGGTGATCTAGTCCTCATGTATGATAGTAAGTTCATGAAATTTCCTAGGAAGTTTAAAATGCATTGGCTTGGTCCATATACTGTATTGCATGTTACTAATGGTGGCGCAGTTAAGTTAGCCACATTAGCCGAAGATACCTTGCCTACTTTGATCAATGGAAGCAAACTAAAACCCTATCGAGAGAGTCCTGCTTCGCAGAACCTGTGATGATCACAAACCGAAGAGTTCTAAGTGCCAAGTGCAGTTGAAATTGGGTACTAGAAAGCTGAGTGAGTCTGTACACACTGTATACTAAGGAGTATGTATATACCGCGCAACACTATTAGAATGTGCTGCTGCGCAAAAACAAAAAATGAAAATGAAAAAAGTAAATAAATGAAAAGAAGAACAACTCAGTTGCGAATCTCAAAGCAACAACTGCGAGGATCAAGTCAAATAAGACTGAGATTTGTTTTAGAAGCCAATGTTCTGACACTGTGAAGTAACTGCGTAGGATCAAGGAGCACCTGTCGTGCATCTCGGCGTGACACTCAGAAAAATAGTTGTTAGAGTGTCGGTTAGGAAAAATA
This sequence comes from Larix kaempferi, assembly GCA_027924585.1. NCBI lineage: Eukaryota > Viridiplantae > Streptophyta > Pinopsida > Pinales > Pinaceae > Larix > Larix kaempferi. The sequence goes on along the minus strand of BSBM01001331.1, from coordinate 3,785,577 downwards.
GCCGTTGCTAGCGACCGCTTAGGCATTTAACACATAGATATAGCCATTCTGAACAGAATTTGGAAGGACAGGACCGAAGGATCCATCGGATTTGGGGAACGGATACTGCCATTAATGTTTATCTATCCATTGAGGAGCGCGGAGGAGGTCAGCTGCACCTATAAATAACACTGCATATCATCTCACGGGAATTACCAAACACTTAGAATTTTCTGCAAAGACTTTTGTGTGAGCTATTTTCGGTACGCCATCTGAAAACCATGTGATTTTTAGCCAGTGGATGTCTAAGAGGTTTTCATTTGAAGAAGAATTCATAGTTCAAGAGACAGTATGGATCTTCAAGCACGGAGGGATCGAAGGGTTAATGAGAACCCCAGCTAAGAGAGTTATTTTCGAACCAGGGAATCAAGAAGATCACCAAGGCATGGTCCAGCTATGGAAGACAAAGGAAAAAATCCAGTGGCACTAAGAACGAAGGATCCCAAGATGGGTTCCATAGTGCAAAAGCTGCTAGTAGCAGATAAACTGATACCGCTGACTATGACTCCAAACTATATCTCACCGCGTGCACTGGACGCACCGGTCTTTAAGCTGATGAAAAACACCAAGTATGCGATCCTATTATCACCAATATCGAAGCATGTGAAGGTAGACAAGAATCTGCTGGGGAAAATCCCAGATTGCAAGTGGGAGGATTATGATCTACTGGCAATACAGAAAGAGGAGCCCCGTGACCCGAAGTTCCCACAGTTCCATCCTGACCAGTACATGTGTTGGAAGAAAGATGCAAAGGGTGAGCTTAACTTGGTCGCTGAAATTTGGCTATCAACAGTAGCCCAATCTGGGCTGCTCAACCTACTTAGGCTCCCGCATTTTGATAGAACCCCAGAACTGAACGCGGGTAGTAAGAACACTAATGACATGAATGCATTAGGGCTATTTGTGGCTGGACCGCAATGTGGACCTAAACATTAATCTAATCCACCATATCACAGGCCTGAGTAAGAGGGGTAAATATCCCAAATAATTCTTCCAACGAAAGAGCAAGGATAAAGAAGTTGTGGCCATGATGAAGAAAACCCAGGCTGTCGTCAAAGGGAAGAGGGGTTTTCAGACAGAAGACATTCGGAATAGTGCGACGAAGTTCGTCACACGACTGCTAGGAGGCAGAATCCTAAGGAAATGCAGACCTCTAGAGGTAAACGTGGGCGCAGTACTACTTGGCATCGCGGTAGCAGAAGGGGAACAGTTTAACTGGTCACAATATCTACTGAACGAGTTCATGGAGGAACTCAACGACACGTAGATCAATGGAATCAATTTTCACCATACGTGGCTTATAGTATTGATCACTCTTGTCGGATGGAAAGAGCCAAAGGATTACATTGGAGTAATCACTAATCCCAATGAATGGAGGGGGCCCCATTACTCAAACCTCTGGGCAAATCTAAATTCGCAGAGGCAGCACACGACAACTGAAGTGTTCTACCGGTACTATAGCCAGTTGTGCGACGTGATTGTAGTGACCCCCAAGATCACAAAGCAAGTAACTAGCAAATACATTCACATCATCGATTTTTATACTGACATGCACAGTTTCCATATTTCACCAAAGCGCAGCAAAAGAAGGCAAAGTGGTACGCAGGAAGTTACCACATGTATGACGAAGACATTAACAATATAATGAAGGAATGGCCTACTAAGTTCCGTGTAGAGGTTGTCGATGTCCCTAGCGATTCCAAGGAGGATGAACCCATTCCACTGTTAATTTTTCAGAATTTACTTCAATTTGATCTAGGATCTTAACAGAGAGAACAACATGTATAGCATATCTACAACATATCAATCATGGACACAATAATGCAAGCACACAAGAGACACAGAGTTTACTTGGGGAAAACCATAAAGGTCAAAAACCCCAATAACTTCCTCAGAGATAGATAGAGAAATGATACAACCCAAGCATAAGAGATATACATCTCCTAGAAACAACTTCTCCTCCTCCACAAGTGCACCACTCTCCAAAGAGTGTGTGAGAGAATATAATGATGAAATAGAGTGCCTCCCGCACTCTATTTATACTTGACTTGACTTGCCTAATAACCTTTACTAGGTCGGCCTCAACTTAACCACATAACACAATGTTGACTGGGCCAACACCCAGTAGGGTGGTCTAATAACCCTTTGACCCACATGGCCGACCCCCAATAGGGTGGTCTAATAACCCTTCAACCCACATGACTTATACAGGGCTGACCCCAACAAGGTGGTCTAATAACCCATCAAGTAGAAGTTATGACACTTACAATATAAATGATGACACTTCCGTGTAGAGGAATAATAACATCTCTATAGGAATACAAACACTTCCGTATAGAGGAATAATACATCTCTATAGGAGTACAATAAATATATATATGAAATACATTTTGAAGTTACATATACATCAACATTCCCTCTTAACTAGGAAGGTATTTCTCGACACAGTTCATCTAGCACAAGTCTTCTTCTCTGGATCATCGTCATCGATGCATCATCCTTGAATCATCGTCATCGTCACTGCTGCTGCTATCTCAATCAATCTCTAAATCTACTTTTCATAGGAAGTTCTATAGAGATAGTCCTTTTTCATACTGGATGCAGGCCCACCACCTGTAGGTCTTCGTGATCACTGGCCATACTGTGGAAATCTCAAGACTTATTACGTGCGTCACAAAACCTCGCAAGAGCATCCAGGTTGTTATGAGCACACAACTCTACCTGTCGGATCTCCCAGGGACATATTATATGTGACTGTCACAAAACCTTAAAAGAGTCTCTTGACTAGAAAGAACCCTAAAGAGCATCTGAGGCCTTTTTCATCCTGTCCAGATCTCCAGGACTTATTACATGTGACCTCCACCACAAAACCTTAAAAGAGTGTCTTGCCAAGCAAGAACCCTGAAGAGCATCTATGGCCTTTTTCATCCTGTCCAGATCTCCAGGACTTATTACATGTGGTCATGGAAAAACCTCGAAAGAGCATCCCAGGACTGATTACGAGCACACAGCTCAACCTATCGGATCTCCCAGGGCCAAATTATATGCCATAGGACAAAACCTCGAAAGAGCATCTGCCAGATATCCCAAGGCCAAATTATATGCCATAGAAAAAACCTCGAAAGACTATCTGTAGATCTCCCAAGGCCAAATTATATGTCCTCCCAAAGCAAAACCTTGAAAGAGCATTTGCCAAATATGCCAAGGCACAAATACATGCCATAGGAAAAACCTCGAAATAGTATCTGCAAATATCCCAAGGCACAAATTATATGCTTATCTGCACAACTTGTTCCACGGCCACAGAGTATCAACCTGATACTCACCATACATCATCCTGATGTACATGATCATCCTAATCGTCAACACTGCATCGTCCTGATGCATGTCATCTGGAGCAACATCCTAAAGCTCGTCATCCATGATCATCCTGATCATACAATGCATCCACCTGATGCATACACAGTATCTTCCTGATACATATCATCATACATGATCTACCTGATCATACAATGTATCCACCTGATACATATACAAATACATGATCCACCTAATCATACCTGATACATATCAACATACATGATCTACCTGATCATACAATGTATCCACCTGATACATCTACAGATACATACACATGATCCAACTGATCATATCCAGCATCCAACATGATGCGTACATACATATACATATAAATGATCCAACTGGTCATATCCGGCATCCAACAGGATGCGTACATACATACATATAAATGATCCAACTGATCATATCCAGCATCCAACATGATGCATACATACATACATATAAATGATCCAACTAATCATAACAAGCATCCAACATGATGCATATGCAGAGCAGTAACTGGAGCATCATCCTGATGCTCATCATCCAACGCTTATATCCACAACCATGGAAGGATCCTCCTCTCACCATGCTCAGAATGGCTTCAGCAAATGTATCCATCACTTCTTCCTCTAAGTGTCATCGATCTGAAGGACACCAAGCCTCTCTCTGAAGTACTCAAACATCACTCTGGCTAGTGGCTTCATCAGCACATCTACAATCTGCTCATCTGTCGCAACATACAGGAGCTTGACTGCTCCTCTCTGCACCATATCCCTGATATAGTGATATTTGATCTCTATGTGTTTCGACCTGTCGTGGAACACCGGATTCTTAGACAGCTTCACACAACTCTGTTTGTCACAAAAGATACCAGTAGCATCCAGCGAGAGATCAAATAACTCAGACAGTAGCTTCTGAAGCCATACTGCCTCGCAACTAGCCGAACAAGCTGCAACATACTCTGCTTCGGCTGTACTCAGTGCTACGCAGGACTACTTCCTGCTAAACCAAGAGATCACACCTGATCCCATACTGAAGCAACACCCAGATGTGCTCTTCCTATCTACAGCACTGCCTGCCCAGTCTGAATCAACATAACCCTGCAGGTTAAACTTTTGATTCACATCATACTTGAGCCCATAATCAACTGTACCCTTCAGGTACCTCAGAATATGCTTTACAAAAACCAGGTGAACACTCCTCGGATCTATCAGGAACTGGCTCAATGTGTTCACTGCAAAGCAAATATCTGGTCTCGTGTTCGTCAAGTACATCAAGGGCCCAATCATCTGACGATACACAGTGACATCAACCGGATCAGATGAAGCATCACACAAAAGATTTAGGTTCAATGCCATAGGTGTGGCCATGTCCTTGCATTCCATCATCCTGAACCTATTCAGGATCTCTACTACAAACTTCCCTTGTCCAAGGAATATTCCATCTGCACTCTGCCACACCTCCATGCCTAGAAAGTAGTGCATCACCCACAAGTTATTCATCTCGAACTCGGCAGCAAGCTTCCACTGCATGTCGGCAATCAATCTATCCTCACCTGTAACAAACAGGTTATCCGCATACAAAAGTAGTATCACTGGATTTCCTTCCTCAACCTTGTAGTAAAGGTTGGAATCCGCTTTACTTTTGGTAAAGCCCAAATTGGATAGAAAGCTATCTATCCTACCATACCAAGTTTTGCACATATATGACTTCACGTCATGTGTCTCAAAACCAAGTGGCTGCTCCACATACACTTCCTCTTCGACTACACCATTCAAGAAAACTGTCTTGACATCCATCTGGTGTATCTTCCATTTCATCATTGCAGCTAGAGAAAGTACTGATTTGATGGAAGTCTGTCTGGCTATAGGTGTAGAATTCTCTTCATACTCAATCCCTCTTTCTGGGAGAAGCCACAAGCTACAAACCTCATTTTTTATTTCTCCATGCTACCATCTGCATCATGCTTGATCTTATAGATCCATTTGGAAGTCACAGCAGACTTCCCTTCATGTCTTGGGATTGCATCTGTAGCTAGGGTTTTACCCCTAATTTGTGCAAATGAGCACCTACTAAGGAGAAGGGACTCCTTAGTAGCAGTTCAGTAAATGGAAATTATTAAGCTAAAACAGAATTGTAAACTAATCTAAAACATGTGCATGAAACATAAACAACAAGATGTAAATAATGGTTTTTGTATTAATATTACCTCCAATGTGAAGGTTGGTGAAGCTCTTGCAATGTCCAAGAGGGTTGCTCCAAGCTCCAATGTGCTCCTTCTCTTTCTCCAATGGTGGAAATGGGCCAAAAGGGGCTCTCAAGGTGAAAGTGGTTCAATGGTGAGCTAGGGTTTCAAGAGAGATTTTGGCAGAGTAAGGGTATACTTGATTGTGGATGTGAAATAAGGGATCTCCATCACCTATTTATAGTTTTTTGGTGGTGGAGTGCTGACCCATGGTTTAGGGCAGCTGTATAGGGTTTTTTCCTCCTTTTCCTCATTATTTTATATTTTTTATTCCCTTTTTAGGGGATTTTTGCTATTTTAGAGGAATTTTGGATATTTTTGGAGGAAAAAGGGGTTTTTTAGCCTTTTTGAGGCTATTTAGTGGGATTTGTGGCCTTTTGGAGGCATTTTAGGCCTTTTGGAGGCTTTTTATTGAGATTTTTAGGGTTTTTAAGGGAAATATGGTAGGAAAATGGACAAATGAGCCATGTAATGTGGTAGATGAGGTAGTGAACACTTTTTGGGTGTTAACAGCATCCCAAACATCATTCTTCATGATCGACTGATCATGGTATTCTTCCATTACTTCATCCCAGATCCTGGGAACTTCAATATCTTCAATAGATATCTTTGTTGCTGGAACAAATGTTGTAGTCCTTCTTTTGTAGGTGAAGGTATACGATCTTTCCTACAAAACAAGTTAAATTGCATGATTAGAAACATCTCATAGTTTTCAGAACAAATTCTTACACATAAAGAAATATGTCGTACAGTCATGCAATTATTTTAGCCAATGCTTCAATACAACATTCATCCATATCCTGTAACTTTCTAGATGCCTTCCAATCTCTACCAGAACATTGTTAAGAGTTTGCACTACTCCCAACATGTCAGCAAAGAGGTTTCATTCTAGATAAGTAGCAATGGAATGTTGTACAGTGCCATAGGCCACTTACCCATCACATGCATATTAGTAGTATACTGCTCATTAATGCAATTATTCTAATATGCATAATACATAACCTAAGTCTAGGAACATAAGCATATACATCATTGAACAACATTATTTAAATAAACAAATATGTAAGAAATGACAATTCAAATACTTATCTTTGTTTGGTTGTTGGGTGGAATCCCTCTGAATCTTTGCAACTCCATTCTGATGTGGATTGTGAGAAGTGGTCGACTCCCTCTGAATATTTGCATCCTTGCAGAAACTACTGGAGTGTGCTCCCTCTTGATATTTGCTTCCTGGATTACCTGTCATTGAACTTATATCCATCCTCAATCACTATGCATGCTTACAAGTATCATTATTGTGATATCCTCAAGATCTCATACATAATCATACATTCATTAGTATAAACTCAATACTTCAAAACACAATAATCTTAAGCATGTATAGTCATGATCATTTCAAACAGAAATAATAAGCATTAGTATTCAAGGACTCTTATGGTTAGTCATATCATAAATTAAAGTAAGAAACATAATATGCCTAAACCTGTGATTATTCAAACCTATACTTTCATGACTCTTCTGGTTAGTCATATCATCAATTAAGGTAAGAAACATAATATGCATACACCCATGATTATTCAAACATATGAATAATCATTATCAATCATGCCATGTATACTTATATAAGAGATCCTATCACAAGGTAGGATTCTAACTTGATATAGGAAAAACATACCTAGATTAGTATGTTAGCTAGTTATGTCTAACATACCCACATGATGTCTTCTTGTTCTCTTCAATGACTTGTGCTAGTAACATGCATATCTCATAAGTTAACCATTATAGAACCAAGTTATACATACCTTGTAAATAGATCTTCTATGTGATCCATGACAATGGATGAATCTCTGTCTTCATGTCACCATGATCATATGTTCTTGAACTAGCACATGATTTGTCTTTCTTGGTGTACCTTTCATGTTAGCGGACAACATAAACCTCATACAACACCATAATGCATTAGTACAATCATAAGTGTCAACACCCTAATCAATGAATATCTTCTATCATGCATTCATAATTTTATTAAGGTGATACGACAAATCTAAATTTAATCAAGATTGTACTAACCGTAATAATATGAAGGAAAACATACCATAAACTTAATCACGAACAAATCTTGAAACTTACCTAGATAAGTCATACCTGTCGAGATTGCTAGTAATCTTCTTATGTAAGGCCTTAGCCTCATCTCCCTCTGAAACAGAAACTTCTTCACTTGTGCAGGTGACGAATCCATTCTCTTGTAGGATTAACCCAATCCACTTGATTTGCAGAAACTGGATATGGAGCTGGATTAGGGTTTGTCAGGGAAACCCTAAAAATTCAAAATTTGAATTTCAAGCTTCTGAAAGGATAGAAATATGTGCCTTGATGAGATGATCAACCTGGTAAACTCAGAATTTGAAAACTATAAATTTTCACCCCTCAAATTTGCCTTTGAAACTTCTGGATTCACTAGACATGACCCTGAACTAGGGTTTGATAAATCCCACCCTTCTTCCCAATCAAAAGGTTTGATCCAAAGCTCTAAGATTCTTTTTTTCTGAGGAGCTTGCAGTCATGGTCACAGATTTCAAAAATTCACATTTTTGCAGAAGCCCTAATTTTCCACTTTTCCGATCAAAGTCCCGAACTAGGGCCTGATCAAGCCTAGCCTTCTGCCCAACCAAAAAATCTGATCTTGGTCTCTAAATTTCGATTTTTATGAGTAGCATCTAGCCGTGGTCTCCGAATACAAAAATTCCAACTTTCTCTGAAACCCTAAATTCCCGAAGCCATGAATGAAGGTGCTCAAAATCCAATTCTGTTTTGACAGAAATATGCACCTGATTTTTTCTGGTGTAACTCCGAAATTACGAATCCACAGGGTCTGAAACTTCTACCTGTGGTATCATGACCTATCATATTTCCAACCCCACATATCTGACCTCAATTGGATTCTCTGAGAGAGCGTTATGCCAAGTGTCGCAACGTGACCTGTTTATGGGATAAAACAGGAGAGCGAACTTGTACGGCGTGCCACGTGTCACTGGTTCGGTTTCGGCCTCTGAAAACGTTACCTCCGAAATTACAGTCCATGCACTACCTGTAACATTTTACAAAATTTCATTTGGAGCTTCCTATCCCATGTTATGACCTTTTTTCCTAGGTCACATGTTTATGACTCAAATCTGGAAGAGTTAGAAACCCTAGATTGTACAAATCCTAAAACACAAAGTACAACGAATTAGAAGTTTTCCTTTGGACACAAGGTACATGGGGATCTGATCTTCGACCTGCAAATGTTTCAGTTCCGAAAACTTTGCCAAAATGGATTTATAGTGAAAGTACTACGATGACTGGTTTTTGCTATATCAAGCCCTAGCATCGCAAGTGCAACAAGTGTCATATATGCCATACCATGCCTTCTTTCAGGCTAGCTCTGATACCATGTTAATTTTTCAGAATTTACTTCAATCTGATCTAGGATCTTAACTGAGAGAACAACATGTACAGCATATCTACAGCATATCAATCATGGACACAATAATGCAAGCACACAAGAGACACAGAGTTTACTTAGGGAAAACCATAAAGGTGAAAAACCCCAATAACTTCCTCAGAGATAGATAGAGCAATGATACAACCCAAGCATAAGAGATAGACATATCCTAGCAGCAAATTCTCCTCCTCCACAAGTGCGCCACTCTCTAAAGAGTGTGTGAGAGAATAGAATGATGAAATAGAGTGCCTCCCGCACTCTATTTATACTTGACTTGACTTGCCTAAAACCTTTACTAGGTCGGCCTCAACTTAACCACATAACATAATGCTGACTGGGAAAACACCCAATAGGGTGGTCTAATAACCCTTTGACCCACATGGCCGACTCTCAATAGAGTGGTCTAATAACCCTTTGACCCACATGACTTATACAGGGCCGACCCCAACAAGGTGGTCTAATAACCCATCAAGTATAAGTTACGAAACTTACAATATAAATGACGACACTTCCGTATAGAGGAATAATAACATCTCTATAGGAATACAAACACTTTCGTATAGAGGAACAATACATATCTATAGTAGTACAATAAATATATATATGAAATACATTCTGAAGTTACATATACATCAACATCCACGTCCATGCCCAATAGTTGAAGAAAAGGAGACAGGAAAAAGGAAGGAGCCAGAGAACCTTGGCCAGAAAAAGGGAGCACGCAAGAAGCAGAAAGCTGATAAAGGCCAGTTAGATACAGTACTCAAGGAGGATGATTATGAAATGATCGGGGTGAATTTCATAGAGCAAATGGAAGATCTCATGACTGGCAAGGAGAAAAAATATAAAGAAATACAGGATACTCTGCAGAAAAATCTAGTCGCGCTGGAGGGGATTACACTAAAGATTGACGAAGTCCACAAGCGATCCCCATCGGTGACTCAGAGTCAGAAGGGAAGTCAGGAGGGACTTCGCAGCAGCTGCAGTTGACCATGACCATCCCTGCAAAGTCACATATCATCCATTTGGATACGAGCACTGTCATTTTTCCCATGCCAGAGCAACTCATGTTAGACACAAAGGATGTCGAGCACGTGGAGCCTTACTTAGCAAAAATACCACTTCCAGGCCTACACTTCTTACACCTGCAGTGTGTCGAGGAAATGCATGAAAGAACCATTGATGCACTCAAAGGGCAGGCTAAGCTGCAAGCAGCTAACAGGTAGATGGAGGCAGATAGCTCGAGGAGAGATATGGAGATGCAAGACGCACATGATTGTCGGCTAAGACTTGAATACACAATCACTGCAGTCGCCGATAACATAGAGGAGCTCGAAGTACAAGCAAAACCAGCGGATACTGTTGTTAAAATTGGCGAGCTGGTTACCAATCTGAAGACAGGGATGCAGGACATGGCAATTCTCCATGAGGCTAATATTGCTACCTTGAAGGAGAAAATTAACCCACAAACCCCACCATATGAGCAGCAGTTGAGAGCAAAGGAGGTGAAGGATGCAATAGAGAAAATTGCAGTGGAGGTGGCTAAGTGCCAAGGTTTGTTGGAAGCAGCATCGACGGCATTCACTGCCCTCGAAGAAGACCCAGCATTGCAGGAATTCAAGGATGTTGTAAAGGAGAAGCAGGCTACACTGGAGCAGCTGGATACAGAAGTAAAAGCTCTTTTACCAAGAGACATGCTGCCAAAGTACCGAGAAATCAATGCACTAAAAAAGGAAGTGCAGGCGTTGAGGGAAAAAGAAAGTGAACTAGGAGACAAGTCACAATCTTTGCTGGAGGATTCCAGCACGATCTTGCAAGAGATCAAGGATAAGTTAAAAGAGTTGCACGAGAATCAAGCGCAGGTGGTAGGCCATATTGACGAGGAAATTACACTTGAAATAATGGAAACGGTTTGACAAGTCGAACAGGACACAAAGCAAGTGGTCAACAAGCTGTTTGGCACGTACAATGAGTTCACTGCGAAGTTAGCTCCACAGCCAGAGGAACAACTTGGCAAAGTTGCAAGTGGCTCGGGGGCAAGCCACATGTAAGTGTTAGGGGCCTGTTGGGCCTGGCCGAAGTGGGGCAATTTTGAACAAGGATTTTGGAATTGCGAAGATGAGCATAGTTCAGCCTAAATACTTTTTTGTATGAGTTTTGGGATGTTGCGAAGTTGCGCACAACGCAGTGTCGGAAGAGCTGCGAAGATCAGTGCTGCGAGGATGCAGTGCCACGAAGTGTCCAATCTACAGGGATCTAGCAAGGCTAAGTGTTGGACGACAAAGATGGTGCGTGTTCTAGACAGACCGTTGGTGGTTTAATTTTGGTAAAGATACTCCAAGAGTGCCAAGCAGTGGGCAGGAGGGGATCGGGAATAAAGCGACTGGTCGCACACGCAAAAGATACCACTACCTGTACCAGTCGCATGAGGCCGTTAGAGGAAGAATGGCTCTGTAGCTAGGGTTTTCACCCTAGCTTGTGCAAATGAGCACCTACTAAGGAGAAGGGACTCCTTAGTAGCAGTTCAGAAAAACAGTAAATGAAAGACAGTACAGTAAAATAGTAACTATTCTAAACATGTGCATAAAACAGAAAAGACAAGATATTAAAAAGTTTTTTTTTGTATTGATTATACCTCCAATGTGAAGGTTGGTGAAGCCTTTGCAGCAGTCCAAGAGGGTTGCTTCCAAGCTTCTCGCTTTGCTCCTTTCTCTTTCTCCAAAGGGTTTGGAAATGGGCCAAAGGGGCACTCAAATGTGAAAGTAGCTCAAGGGTGAGCTAAGGTTTCAGGAGTGATTTTGGCAGAGTAAGGGTGTGTTTGACTGTGGATATGAAATGAGGGGCCTCCATCACCTATTTATAGGTTTTTAGTGGTGGAGTGCTGGCCCATGGTTTTGGGCACCATATGGTTTAGGTCAGCTATATAGGGTTTTTGCTTCCTTTTTCCCTCTTTTCCCTCTTTTTTGTATTTTTTATTCCTTTTTTAGAGGGTTTTTGCTATTTTGGAGGAATTTTGGATTATTTTTGGGGGAAAAGGGGTTTTTTGGCCTTTAGGAGGCTTTTTTAATGGTTTTGTGGGCTTTTGGAGGCTTTTTTGGCCTTTTGGAGGCTTTTTAATGGGATTTTAAGGTTTTGGAGGCAAATATGGTAGGAAATATGCACAAATGAGTCATGTAATGGGGTAGATGAGGTAGTGAGCACTTTTTGGGTGTTAACAGGCTCGGAGAAAGTGACATGTTGGCACGCATGCAACAAGAAGGCCGATAGAGACGTGGGCATGCGCGAAGGGCAGGTCCCGATGGAAGATTCACTACCAAGCACCAGCTAGCTCGATGAGCTAGAAACTGTAACCGTTTTTGTAAACCTAAGGGTTTTTGGCCTACGTATTGTAAAACATGACCTATGGGCATGATCTATAAATGAGGCACGATTTTGTAAGGGAAGGGTTACTCTTCATTTTTGGTCAGTATTGATTATTGTAGAATCTTAAGTTTGAAATCCATTGTAAAGGCTATGTAGCTGAGTGCGCAGAGACCTACCTGAGAAAGAAGAGAGTCTATAACTGAGTGCACAGACTAAGAATGGTTGTACCCTTCCCAAAAAGATTAATATTAACAACCATTCTTGTGAATGTAGCCTCCATCTGGGGGGTGAACTATGTTAAATTATGTGTAATGTGATTGATTATGTTAGTATGTTTGTTCATTTGTTTAGTATGGATGTTTGATGTCGTATTTATCTATTCTATGATTTCTTTTATGTGTTTTCGCCATAGGAGATGAAGTGGATAATATGTTAATCAATGCATGTGTGGATGAATGTTAAGTATTCAGCTCGTCTAAGTCTTTGAATGCATGAATCTGTGGATAATCACATAGTTAAGTACTGGATTTGAGCATAGTGTTGGAACACGTAGTACTGTGTAGTTTTGTTCAATTGTATATGCCATAAAGATAGTAGTTAAGTGTTGATGAATGGATCGAGATTATTAAGAAAGGATTGATTAGAGTTGATCAACTCCTGGAGTAGTTGTGCGGTCTAGTTGACACGCCGACCCATCTTAAGCGCTGTGAGGTAAGCTGTTAATAGCTTATCATCATAACACGAGGCAACTCTAATATTGCGCAATCCTTGGATGTGTTAGGTGCGTGGCACCATTGTTTGACGAGGTATCCACCGTGAAGTAGAGACTTCGCCCAGTCATTTGTCCGCAGTAAGAGTCCCTTATCGCGTTGTCCGTCAGTTACTGTAATGACTCACATCACTAAGTTGTGGAAACCTGATTCTGCAACCACCCCCTCAGCTTCGCCTCGGGTGATACCTCAAGTTGTTCGCAATCTGTTGCTAAAAGGGCCGGTGAATAGGGATTTGGTTGGTTCCTTGAACCACGAAGTACCTGGGTCTATGTTGAAAAAACCTAGAAGGCGATATACCACCAACAGTGCCACGTGTCACTGTTTCAACTTCGGGCTATGATACTCGGACCTATAAAATTAAAGTATGTTCCCTAACCTTTTTTTTTATTGAATTCCATTTGGAGCTTCCTAGCCCGAGATATGACCTTTTTCCCTAGGTCACCTGTTTAGGGTTGCATTCTGGAAGAGGTAGAAACCCTAACTTGTACGGATCACATCTCACAAAGTCAAATGAATATGAGGCTGAAACTATGACACAAGGTACATGAACATTTCATCCACGGCCTGTCCAATTTTCAAATACTAAACCTTTGCCAAAAGTGATTTATAGCAAAAATTCCAAGATGGCTAGTTTTTGCTATACAAAGCCCTAGCTTTCAAATTGTCGCAAGTGAAACAAGTGTCGTAAATTCCATACATTGCCTTCTTTCAAGATAGCTCTAAAACCATGTTAAGATTTAATATTCTAATATATATAACATCAGTGTTCAATTCAATTTCACAACAATAGCATATATAGGATCACTGAAAGAATAACAAGCACAGCATAAACATAAGAGACACAAAGTTATCCTGGGAAACCCTCTAGCGGAAGAAAACCCAGCAAAACTTCCTCAATATAGATGATCAAAAGTACAAAGAAAAAACCCCAAACAAGTGCTCCTTCTCCTTACAGATATCTCTCTCTCTCTCTATCTCCATTGCGAATTACACAAGTGAGTGTGTGTGTGAATGGATGAATAAATGAGAGAGCCTAGCTCTCTATTTATACATTCACTTCTACTTTAATTTGACAACTTGACATGTCTTTACCACTCAACTAATGCTGGCTAGGCCGAATCCTCTAGGGGACTTAAAAACCCCATTACATTTGACTCTAGGGGATCTATTGCCCCGACTTACATGGGAGGATTTACCTCATGACTCTATGATGACCAAATACAATAATAACATCCCGACAAAGGAATAAAACATCTCCGAATAAATTACAATGCTAAAATACAATAGAATATTCTTCGAAGTTACAATATTTCAACATGTGGGACCCACATGTGGCAAGATTCCCCGCTACACTTGGCATTATTCTCTCACCAATTCGAGTTCAATATGAAGGGTAATATACTTGGGGGATTTGAAGAGGTATTATTCATGGCATGAATCAAGTAAGGTCTAATTGGAGTGGAAGAGAAACTCCCATGGAAGAGGAAGAGGCATCTTAGAATAATGGTGACACTTGGAGATAGATTCCCTAACTCCTATGACAACAATGATGAAGATTCTATGAAACTTATGAAAAATTTCACCCATGATTGCTGACATATGAAATATATGACATGTCAGGGATAAAACTAGCCTCCAAGAGGTTGCACAAGGGAGTCATGGAAGCCAAGAAGCTTCCCCATTCAAATTGAGGGAAGATGGAGACTAGGAATTGTTTGACAAGTGGCACACATTGGAATCTCTTCCCAACTTGAGTTGGCATGATGATTTTGGAAGGAATTCGAACAATGGAGGACTTGAGAAGTTTATAAAAGACAAGAACAAAGAAGGAGAGGATATTTTGATCATTTCTCATTTTTCAAATTGGAGAGCATAGCTTGTCCATGCTAGTGGAGTTTTTACTCTACTTGCCTTAGTACCAATTTCGAGGGTGAAAGACTCCCATCCTAATTGGAAATTGGAGAGGCCATTTAGACCTTTTATTTGGAGCTACAATGGAGTCATTTGTTGCAGTTTGAAGCTACAATGTTGCTCGTGATCTTCTCTTATTCAACTTGATCCCACATCTCTCTCACATTTCTCTTCATATTTTGGCTCTTAGAGGAAGGGTGTGATATTTTACAGGATAGATCACACATCTAGAGTAAACCTCACAAATCTCACTCAAGAATTGCAGAGAAGAAGAAGAAGGATTGAATCAATATTCACTCATAAACTCAGAAATGGTAAAATCGATAGTATAATCATACATCGGTTGTAAGCTGTAACTGTGAAATTGAATACTAACTCAATACAATCAAATGAATTCGAATATACCTAAGGTCATTCGAATTATCCTCAATGTGTGGCTTGGACAGCATTGGAGACATCACCCAATCAATGGTAGTAGTCAAAAATAGTCAAATGAGTCTAACTGAGTCTAACGGATGCATGTGGCACTAATCTAGGGAAGGAGACTCCAAGGTGGGTGCATGAGAGACTGTCAGTAGTCAAGTGGCACTCCGATATAGACAATTGGAAGCTACAGGCAGTTAAACTAAGCAACCAATGCATAAATTGTGCAATCAATGCAAGAACTGACTGTTGGAATCCAAGAGTGTGTAGTAGGGCACATTTGTCATCCGGGTGAGGAAAAAAAGGCACACTAGGTAGGTAGTGTCGGTTGGATTAATTTTCTAATTAATTAAACAACTGAAACTCCCAAACATAAATTATCAACCCGAGGAAGTCTTTTATTTCAAAGCTATCATGCAAGATCTATGCAAGCACAATTTCTACCTGACACTGTTTATCTATTGGTATGAAATCAAAACTGATTATAAACTAGATCACACCTTCTTGAAAATAAATCAAACTCAAACCTATTCATAAATCCACACTGTAAATCTAATCACACTTCAAACCAAATCAAAACTAATGAAGCAAGATCTAATTGCATAAATATGAAAGAAATGCTATGTTGGCCAACGATCTATCAAATAAAAACAACTATGATAAATCTATTGAATGAAAGCATGAACTAAATCTAATGAATAAAAGCATGAACTAAATAAGAAACAAACCTACACAATAAAAATCAACACTACTAGCATCTGCTCAGGGAAGAGGGCCCTTCCTCCACTGAGCAGAGCTGGAACTCCACAATGAAAGTCTACAACTCTAGATTATGAAACTGCCAGCATGTATTATTAGAATGGAATCATTACAGCAGAGTTCTGGATCAAATCCTACAGCATAACATTGCTTTCTCTCTTTCTCCCCCAATACATGAGAATGATTACATATTTATACATAAAACTCTCTCATGAGAATAAGAAACCGAACCCCAACTTGTGATCTGTAACAGCTAGAACACAACCGTAACTGCTAATAACTTTGAAACCGGCCACACAGTAAATATGGGAAATACACGTTCAAAGAACCAGCTGTAGAGCTCAAACCGTAGCTTTGTTTGGCGATTTCCTCGCGAGTCAGGTAAATGAGGTCGTTGTGCACAAAATCCATGTCCCGGATTTTCGAGATTCATCTCCAGCTGCCTGCAAATCGAGATCTGAATCACTGTGTTCTTATCTGACACACGTTTTTGGTTGAGGTCATTTGATCATGAGCTGGAGGCTGCCATGTTGGATTTGGGCACGAATTGAAATCACAAATCCACATAATTAATCATAAGCTGAAACCATGTTGTGAAATATCCATGTGGACGTGTGCTAGCATGCCAACTTTGGAGGCTTGAACCATGGCTGCCACAGCTGCTAATATGAACAATCACTCCATAAACCATCATCACTAAAATTATGCATAAGAGTCTTTAATTCATCAAAAATACAGGAAAATAATCATGATTAACCACTAAAGCATCAAGAAAATTAATATGGCATTTCTCGAGCAGTTACAACAAATGGATGGAAAATGGAATGATAAATGGGTGATAATAGGAAGAAGATGGATGAAATAAGTAATGAAAATAGGGACAAATCCGTGACCCAACATCTCCCCCAAACTGAACTTGTTGCATGTCATCATGCAACCCGAAACATGTGTAGCATCCAAACTAGAAGACCAATTCAATTGTTGCTTTTATTTTACCATTGGCACATTATGCAGCTGAAATGAGAAATTTAGCAGAAAAATTGGCGGAGTCATAGTTGGAAAAATGGCCAAATCTGGCGGAGTAACAGTTGCTGTGTGGATAAATATGGCGGAAATGGCCAAAAGTGGCGGAGCCACAGCTGCAAAATTTGGAGGAAATTTTAGCGGAGAATTTAGCAGAGTCATAGCCATTTAGCGGAGAATTTGTTGGAGTCATAGCTGCCAGAATAGGGAAATGGACAAAATTGGCGGAGTCACAACTAGAAAATTTGGTAGAAATTTTAGCGGAGAATTTAGCAAAGAATTTAGCGGAGTCCCAGCCATTTAGCGGAGAATTTGGCGAAGTCACAGCTGCCAGAATAGGAAAATGGACAAAATTGGTGGAGTCACAGCTGGTGTTGTAGCAAACTTCCTGAGCTAATATCTCACAAAATACGATCTGGGTTTGGCTGAAATTTTGCAAGCAAGTTTCTACAAGTCCAATGCATCTCCACGCCAAAAATCAGAGATACCCACATCGTGGATTTCAAGAAAAATGCAAATTGGCTGTAGGTGATGATGGCCATTTTTCTGTAATCCGTGAAGTATTTTTACCTGAAAATTGGTGAGTATCTTCCTCTTAACATAATGCTTCTGCTCCCCAAAGCTCAAATCCATCTGATGCACGGATATTGAGATATAGGCAAAATGGCTGTAGGTGATGGTGGCCATTTTCTCGAAAATCGTGCACTAGATTGGGTTGAAACTTACCAGGTTCGTTCATCTTGATATTATGCACTTCCTATCCAAATTTTATGAAAATCCACTGCATGGTTTGGAATATATGCTTACTTCAATTTCTGCACTTTATATATATGAGAAAAACAAATATGAATGCCAAATGTGAGAGCAAACTAGCAAACATAATAACTCCTCCCCCAAACTGAATAATTTCCATGTCCTCATGGAAAGTAAGAGTTATTATCTTAGTTGGAAAATAGCAATCTCCCCCAAACTTAACATGATGTCATTCTCAAATACCTTAGAGGATATAAACCAATACATGCAGCATACAACGGTTCTCCAATTAATTTCCGCAAACCTTTTCATCTTTAGCAGTTGATTCATTTCTCCGTGGGAGAGAACATAATGCATATTTGTTTGTTGAGTATAAGATGCTTGATCGATTACACTTACAGTCCCAAGGTGCCCTTAAAATCCTTGGTTCATATGAGAGTATGGCTCATGTCTGTGAGCTGATAAAGAAAGATGAAATAAACCATTATGAGGACAAGATGTTTCTCAAATAATTAATCCAAGCATCAGTGAACTTACACTCCAACCATGACAGTCAAACAAACAACTATAACAGCCATTTATGTACCATGATAAATTTTTGCAACAATGTATGCATTAGACTCCTCCACCCCCCTGCTTTGAATGTACAAGATAATGTTGATTTGTTGAATATGTTGCTACAGGAATATGAAGATCATATTTATATGGTTCTCCATCAACAAAAATCAAGCACATAAATTTTATGGCAGCATCAAATATGATTCAAATCAACTCATGGTATCAAAATTCCAAGTTTACCATCCAACAAAGACATGGCTGCCCCAAGACAAAATTTGGAAATTCTAATGAGTTTTTCAGCCATTTTCTAATGCTCAGTCTTCATGTGGAGAATTATTTTTCTTGTATGTTGCTTCCATCACAATGTTGTTAAGGAATGTATTTGAGTATTGCTGGATTCGACCTCATCTGCATGAAACAATGAGCAAAAAGTGCTCTCAAAACATATTGAAATTTTTATGAGTTTGTCTTTTTAATTTGGCTTTCTCCAAGCACTCAAAATCAAATCAAAATGTTGCATCCTGTCATGCCACATGCCAAGATCAATCATGCACATATGAGTTATGAGTAAACCATCTTTAAACCTGCTCACATGTGCCATATGTAATGTGGCCTCCAATAAACCTTTACTGGAATCAATTTTCAGGAAAACCTTGTAATTCATAACAATGAGAGATGCATCATGTTGAACCATGTGAAAGAAGCTAATGAAATCACTGTAATCAGAAATCTTCTCCATATATAGGCTGCATTTTCTTTTTAATATGGATTGTCTTCCATTAGAATTGGTGTAAACAACCATAAAAACTTTTCATACTTGCAACTGAGGCTACCACAAAATTACCATGCTAATACCCAAGAGAACCCTTATCATGTTGCCCTGGTAAATCTTATGAGCACATAAACCACTTTAAAACAATGATGTGTACCAGCAAGCAGGAAAATAACGTGTAGACAGAAAAACAACCATGTTGTTCATATGTGAGGGAAAGGCATTGTAATCATTCTTTCTTGAAATGTCTATGAACTTCACAACCCATCAAATCCTTATGACTGTAAAACTTCTGAAATGACTGCTCCAATTATATCTAGCAACATTCAACCTTGAAGATCAATGTGGGACAATCATGCATTAATAAGAAATTAGCAGCATGATTGATCTTTAAAAATACCTCAAATGTTGGTTTTTCTTTCATCATCGTGGTAGTATGCTACTTTGTCAGGAATACTTCTTTCTCTATTATATGGTAGCATAATCTTCTTCAACTATGGGTTCTCGTGGAGCAACAAAAATGCTTGGTATTTCTACTGTTGGTTCTTGTGTAGTAGCAGTAGACCATTTTTTCATACTTGAATGTTGGGAAGGACTTGAATTGGGTGTGCATGAATTGGAATGATGGAGTGTTAGAGTTGAGTAGGCAAGGATGAGAATGGATGGACAGAAAATGTTGATTTAGGAATATGTCATGAAAGACCACTAAGCATTATCCATTTCCATTTTCTATAAATCAAAAATTCATGTTATTTTACCTCAAGTGTTACCTCAGTGGAAGCCTTGGTTAACTGCTGCTGAGAGATGTAGCTAGAAGATGAAGCTTATGAAGGCTGAATCTGATCCATTATGAGGAACTGTGCAAGCTTACTCAAAACAAATGCTGCCAACTAAATGAAAAGAATACTGTTGAACTGATGGAACAATAAAAGTATATAGTCTTCATCTGATATCCGCGCTTATGTACAAGTTAATCCATGCGAATGAATGTTCTTGAAGTCGAACATGGAGAAACTTCGTTGGATTACCAATCAATAATGAAAATTGTTAACCAACGCGAGACAACTCACTAGTGATGACAATGAGTTATCAAGGTACAATAGTACAACCTGTCAGGTACGAATGTATGTGTTGAAGTCGAGTCACCTACAGGATCTGACAAACAAGAGACGTTGTTGTATTCCCTTGATCATCAATGATGAAATTTACCATTGATGCATGTAAATTCCAAGTTACTATGCATCACTCAAGTCTTGTTGCCCAGATAGTGTGTTGATGTCAATGGGACAAGACCATTGGAAGGTGGACCTTAATGAATTCCACATCATCCAATATGAGTACAAAACAAATGATTGTGAAGAACTAGAGATGAAAGATTTTCTCCAACAGGTAGGATTTATTGGCAAAATGAAAACGATAGGGGGGTAACTCAGCATGTAAGAGAGCTGAGAGACATTATTCATGGGTTAGATGTGAGTGGAGTGGATAGTATGGGAGTGATGAAATGGAGCATAAAGTCATGGAAGTGATGGAATGGTGGAGGTAAGAAGGAAATGTATGGGCAATCATGTTGTTGTTGAATGAGCATAATGGGACAAAAGGTCTTTTGGGATGCTTCTTTAATGTCAATTCATGTAGAAATGGAACTTGACTTATTGAACATTGGTCTTCATATGGTTTGCACATCAATATCTCCATTTTTTTTTATGTGCTCAATCCATTTGCAAATTGATAAAAATTCTTCAAGAGTCACTCGTGCATGCATTGACCTTCTTCTTCCAAGGACCTGCAAAAACCTAGCACTTGCTTGCAATAAAACATGAGATGATGGAAGAAGAGAGATGATTGGTCTCTCTTCACCCAACACTTATGAAAAAAAACAACAAGCAATCACTTATAAAACAAATCCAAAGAAAAATGAACAAAGCAAAATCCACTTTATACCTGCGGGAGAGCGATGGCCATCTAGACTCACCAACAGTATTATGATCATAACTTCTTCATTCCTTGTCCGATTTGAGTGATTCAAAATCCAAATGAAATTAAATTCATAGTTCTATGTCAATTAGAAACATCTTTTAAAAATTCCATATAATGATATTCCAAATTGCTCAGTAACAGCTTGCTTGACCAAGTGCTTTTTGAATTTTGGACTAGACCAATAGTCACGGTTTTAGGCATAACATTTTCGTTTGATAATGGATTGGAGTGATTCTAATTGGAGGTGAAATTGGATTCATATATGTACCCCCAATAGAAACAGGTTTTTAATACAAGAAGAATTGATGGGTCAAATATGCCAATGAACAACTGAGAAAGCAAAGTTTTCTTAGTGCAGATTTATGACAGCCAGTTAGTATTTTGGTCATAAGTTTGTCATATGGTATCGGAATTGAGTGATTCAAATTGTGTTGTAAACTAGATTCATAGGGGAATATATCAATGAAACAGTTTTTCAAGATCTATCCAATAAGGAATCCAAAAAGTGACTGTCCCGGCTCTGTTCCTAAGCTGTCTGCTTGACACCCCGTTAGTATTTTGACCATATCTTTTTCGTTTGACAACCAAATTGAAAAATTACAATTGGATTAGAAACTAGACTCAAAGGGATACTTTGTATAGAAACAGGTTTTAAAAATAATCCCATTTGATCTCCCAAAAATGGACTGTCCCGACTGTGTTTCAATAAAAATTTCAAGTCAAAAAGCCACAAAAATCCAATAAATGAAATTTGACTTCCAAAAAGTGACCGGAATAGGTATGAATGTTTTTAATGATGTAAACTTAAATAAAACACACACACATACCAGAAATTTCAAGCATTGAGTACCTGTATTGATTTACACAGTGTGTTACAGCTGCAGCTGCAACTCTTAAAAAATGATATAATGTTGAAATAAAGTCTGTGTATTTTTATGGATGTGTTATATAGAAATAAAAACTAAACACATACCATGATGATTGCATAAGTTTCAAGATTGAATGTTTCCATAATCGTTTAGCTCCTTTTCCATGGATTCTTCATTCACCAATGCTTCCTTCCTCTCACCAACTTCCTGAAAAAGAAAGATTAGTAATATGGATGGCTCTTACTGCACCATGTGTCCAAGAATTCTTATTCAAAACAAAATGATACTATCTATGCATCCTAGATTTTATTTATTTACAATGTCCTACACTACTTGGAAATAACAAATTTTTTTTTTCAAGTGTAGGAGAACTTCCAATGGAGCCACTTTCGAAGAAATGACTCAAGTATTCTCATACTCCCAACAGAAAAATATAACTTTATGAGTGCTAGGATATGAGAGGTCAACTTCCCTTGAAATGATGGTGCCAAGAATTGGTGAAGTAAGGAATGAAACTATAGATTGATAACAGATTGAAACCAAGCTTCAATATAGTCTTTGTTCCCTTGATTTCTCATGGCTGTTACACCATGAATCTCCTTAGTAAACTGATCTTCTTGATTGCATAAGAGATTCGAATCTAATGATGTGAAGGATGCTTTTGGTTCCAATGTTCGTTCATCAGATTTGTTGATCTTGTTAACTTGTCGATGATCATAAGAAACTTCACTTCCAAGTCTTGGATTTAAAACATGTTTAGCCTCGTATAGAATTGTTGCAAGTCTTTTTGCAGCAGTGTAGGTGAGGTAGAACATGAGGGAAATGTAGGAAAATTTTGCAATTCAGCACTGTAAGCATACTGTACTGCTTTATTATGGTTAGGGTGGATGGTGGATTGGACAGGAAATTATGTTGGATACCAAGGAGTTTGATGAGAAGATAGATGTGGTTGATGTAGAGGATTTGTTTGTGAGGATGATCTTGAAGGACCAAGTGGTGTTACAGCATGAGGGAAAGTGGCCATGTGATCATAAGATAGGCCATTCCAACCTTGTGGATAAGGTAGGTAAGAGTTAAATTGAGGCTGCAACAGCTGCCATGGTGGAAGAGTATTCAATGATTGAGTATGAGAGTAAGGAAATAGAGGGATAGAGTTTTGAACCATACTTGTAGGCCATGGTTGCCATGACTGTTGCAATGAGTTTGCTACAACTCCTAGATCTCTTTGATATGTTTCTTTCATCCTTGGTAAGGAGGGGCAGCAATCCGTGGAATGCTTTAAGTCACATATACCACAACTTTCAAGACTATCCAAAGGGAAATCCCTTGCTTCTGTTATCTTCTCCTGCTTTTCCTTAACCTGCAAAGCATTCAATTGTGAATTTAGTGAACCATTGATATCAGCATTAGAATTTTCAAGTAAATTACTAATTTCATCTCCCATAACTCTTATTCTTGTAGCATATTTCAAAGATTGAAAATAAGGATTACTAGAATTCTTACCAGTCTTGAAGTTTCCTCTTGAATACCTTCTACATAACTCACAAATATCATCATATTCTAACTGAAATACATCACCTGTTCCCATCATATTTAAGATTTCTAAAGATTCATCTTGGCTTCCCTTGAGTAGAAGTGTTTTTAAGGTCTCTTTCCCTAGTTTCCTTTGTTTTGATCGTTGAAGGTTGTATTGAAAGCATTCAACATATTCCTCCAAATTATCTTCTTCTCCTTGTGTCATTTCGAAGATATATTCATTGACCCTACAAAAATCTTGGTATCTTTTCAAGAATACATGTTTCATGTCTTCCCAAGTTTGTATACAATTCCCACTGAGACTCATGAACCATCGAAGGGTTGTTCCTTTTAGAGTAAGGGGAAACACATTCAACTTTTGATCATTAGAACAATAACCATGTCCTCTACAAAGTACTTCAAATTGAAACAAAAATACATCAGGGTCTTCATTTTCCAAACGGTGAAAATTTGGTAGAACATGTGGAGGAATCCTTTTCATTGGTACCACTCCTCCTGAATCTCTGATGGGAAATTTGAAGGTAACAACTTCTGCATCTTTTTTACCTGCCATCTCTTCATTAGATTCTTCGTGTGTTATCTGGAGGCTCCTCCTTCGAATGTTCTTGTCAACTTGTTAGTACGATGGGTGGTGCTTACAACACCACTAAGGGGGATGATAATATCTACGATCCAAAAATTGAAAATGAAATAAAACTAAATGCAAAGAAAGAAAAAGAAAAAAAAAACACACTCAAAGCAAATTCAATAAACTGAAAAGTAAGCATGCAACCTACATGCTCTACTTTAACAATGCATCTACAAAACAATGTCAGATGTACTTTTGCACTATTGATAATTTCCCCGGCAACGGCGCCAAAATGTTGGGTGGATTAATTGTCTAATTAATTAAACAACTGAAACTCCCAAACATAAATTATCAACCCGAGGAAGTCTTTTATTTCAAAGCTATCGTGCAAGATCTATGCAAGCACAATTTCTACCTGACACTGTTTATCTATTGGTATGAAATCAAAACTTATTATAAACTAGATCACACCTTCTTGAAAATAAATCAAACTCAAACCTATTCATAAATCCACACTTTAAATCTAATCACAATTCAAACCAAATCAAATCTAATGAAGCAAGATCTAATTGCATAAATATGAAAGAAATGCTATGTTGGCCAACGATCTATCAAAATGAATTTAATCAGGAAAACAACTATGATAAATCTATTGAATGAAAGCATGAACTAACTCTAATGAATAAAAACATGAACTAAATCTAATAAATAAAAGCATGAACTTAATAAGAAACAAATCTACACAATAAAAATCAACACTACCAGCATTTGCTCAGGGAAGAGGGCCCTTCCTCCACTAAGCAGAGTTGGAACTCCACAATGAAAGTCTACAACTCTAGATTATGAAACTGCCAGCATGTATTATCAGAATGGAATCATTAGAGCAGAGTTCTGGATCAAATCCTACAGCATAACATTGCTTTCTCTCTTTCTCCCCCAATACATGAGAATGATTACATATTTATACATAAAAATCTCTCATGAGAATAAGAAACCAAACCCCAACTTGTGATCTGTAACAGCTGGAACACAGCCGTAACTGCTAATAACTTTGAAACTGGTCGCATAGTAAATCTGGGAAATACACGTTCAAAGAACCAGTTGTAGAGCTCAAAACGAGCTTTGTTTGGCGATTTCCTCATGAGTCAGGTAAATGAGGCCTTTGCGCACAAAACCCATGTCCCGGATTTTCGAGATTCGTCTCCAGCTGCCTGCAAATCGAGATCCAAATCACTGTTTTCTTATCTGACACGCGTTTTTGGTTGAGGTCGTTTGATCATGAGCTGGAGGCTGCCATGTTGGATTTGGGCACGAATTGAAATCACAAATCCATATAATTAATCATAAGCTGAAACCATGTTGTGAAATATCCATGTGGACGTGTGCTAGCATGCCAACTTTGGAGGCTTGAACCATGGCTGCTACAGCTGCTAATATGAACAATCACTCCATAAACCATCATCACTAAAATTATGCATAAGAGTCTTTAATTCATAAAAAATAAAGGAAAATAATCATGATTAACCACTAAAGCATCAATAAAATTAATATGGCATTTCTCGAGCAGTTACAGCAAATGGATGGAAAATGGAATGATAAATGGGTGATAATAGGAAGAAGATGGATGAAATAAGTGATGAAAATAGGGACAAATCCGTGACCCAACAGGTAGGAGAGCTACTGAGGGCTAAAAATAGGCTCTAAGGGGCTGAAAATAAGCTCTAGGTGCTAGGGAGACTACCATACTGATGACTGAATGCATGCACTATGCATACATGCATGCAAAGCATGCAAATATATAAATGATGATGAGAATATTCCAACACGCCCCCACAAGACGGACTATGAGGAAACACATAATTGAAAACTAGTAGGGCCTTGGTAACTGAGACCAAAGGTCACCTCGTACAACAATCTAAATAAATAAAGTGAGGAAAGAGGGAAAACCCAATGGGAAGAAATCCCCCCCTCAAACTAGATTGTGGTAGGATAATCAATCATGTGCATCACTCACGCCAAAAGGTAAGTGAACTTCTCCACCGAAGAAGGATCTATCGGCAAGAAATGGATCAATGTGAGAAGGATGAAACCTTCCATTCTGAAAATCTGATCTGGTTCTTCTCGGATCAAGTGGATCTCCAACAAGATCTCTGGAAGATCGAAGAGTAGTGGTTTCCCATCTAGGAAGAGGATGATCATCATGTGCAAGATCATCAAGTTCATGTGGATCTAGATCTTCCATTTGCTCATCTTCACTGTCAGGTGTTATATCTTCAGGTTCTTGTGGATCTAAATCTAACATTCACTCTTCATCATCTTCACTTTCAAATTCAGAATCTGAACTCTCATGAGATGAAGCATCGCTCTCTAGCTCATCAAGCAGTAGCAGTGTGGTAGGAAATCTCTCTTGCTCAATAGGATGAGCATCATGCAGTGGCCATTCCTGAAACTGTACACTCCTATCAAGGAATGTTGTCATAGTAGAAGGATCAAGAAGCTTGTAGGCCTTTGCACTCAATGCATAACCCACCATAATACACTCTCTGCTCTGTGGATCTAGGGATCTTCTTTTATCTGTTGGAATCCTTTCCCATGCTCTGGATCCAAACACTCTGAGATGAGATACATCAAGTTTGTACCCCCCATCCATGCTTCAAAAGGAGCCATATCTTTGAGTCCTTTGTGAGGAATTATGTTCTAAAGGTAGGCAGCACAATTGATGCCTTCTGCCCAAATACTAGGGTGCAACCCTTTCGACTTTAGCATGCAGGTTGTCATATCTTTTGATGTTATGTTCTTTTGATCTACAACACCATTCTGTTGTGGTGTGTGGGGAACAGTATGCTGCATCTCTATGCCTTCATCAGCACAAAAGTATTGGAATTCACTTTTAGCAAACTCTCCTCCATTTTCAATGAGAAGGGCCTTGATCTTTCTATCTTAAAACCTTTATGCAAAAGACTTGAAAAACTTAAAGTATCCAAACACTTCTGATTTTAATCTGAGAAAGTATACCCATGTAAATATTGAATAATCATCAATAAAAGTAAGAATATACCTTGCCTTGTTCAAGACAGATCTAGAAATGGCCCTGAAACATCACTATGAATCAGATCTAGAGGTTCAGAGGCTCTCCTTTTCTTCCCTTTCTCAAACTTCTTTTCTGGATGCTTTCCCATCAAACAACCCTTACAGTTACCCTTGGAAAACTTGACTTTGGGTAGTCCTTCAACCATCTCTTGAGTGTGCATATCTTGTAGGTACTTGGAGTTGAGATGCCCAAATATTTCATGCCATAGCCTACTCTCTTCATTTGCATGTGTGTGAAGAGCAGACTGTTTGGAGAGAGGTAGAAAGTGAGAGAACTCATAGAATTTCAACTTTTGGTTTGCAACACCTTTTGCATTGATATTTCCTGATACCATGTCTTGTATTTCAACCCCTCATTTGGAGAGAAGATCACCCTCTTGGGCTCTCCAATATGGGTCATCGAGTAAACTGAAAGTAGATTGGCAATGAGTGTAGGAACATAGAGCACATCTGAGAAGTACCCATGCTCAAGCTTGATACTTCCAATCCCCTTAGAGGAGACCTCAAAATCATTCCCCAACATGATTGAAGGACCAACAGTGGATTCAAAACTAGTAAAGAGATATTTGGAGCAATACATGTTTCTTGATGCTCCTAAATCTATGATGAAGGAGGAATCTCTTAATGCACCTGCCATGAGAGCATGGAATCTCTCCTTGTCCTCAGATTTTGACGATTCAACTTCTTTCTTCCTGGCACATGCAGGTACTGGAAGGTTATTCTTCTCAAGTAGCTGAGCCATCAGATCTATAGTCTTCTTCATACATGCACTCTCAGGATGAAATCCTCTATTGCAATAGGTACATTTGGATTTCCCCTTGTGAGATTGCTTGTCTTTATTGGAATTTGAAGCTCCTTCTAACTGATTGGGAGCCTCCTTCTGCTTCTGCTCATTTGACTTTCTGTCTTAAATTGTTTTCTTGCCTTTTCCATTCTCTCTCTTCACTTCAGCAACTGCAAGTGTTGAATCCATCTTGGGTTTAATCATTCCCATATGAACCAACTTCTCCTCCTCTTGTGTGAGAGACTGGATGAATTCAAGAGTGGGAAACTTCCATTTTGGGATGGATAGCTTCACTGACTGGAAGGTAGAGACAAATACTGAGTAATCAGGGCCCAATTTTGATAGAATGGATAGGATTAGTTGCTTCTCTTCTTTCTCTATTCCATATCTCTTCAATTGTGAAATCAGATTTTTAAACTTGGTAAGAAACTCAGTGATTGAGTCGAAACTGTAAGGGCTCAGTGAGATGAGCTCATTTTCCAACTTGTGACCTTTCAAGCCATCTTTCTATCCAAGAAGAGATTAGAGCTTGCCCCAAACTTCTTTAGGAGTAGTAAGATCAATGACATGAAAATGGAGGTCTTTGAAAATGCTGAGGAGTAGCAGTCCTACTGGTTCATCAAGTTTATCCAGGTACTTTGATTTCTCAACTGCACTAGTGGGTTCGACTACAGACCCATTCAATACTCGAGAAAGGATTTTGGACTTCATGAAGATGTACATCTTGGATTTCCATTCGGAATAATTGAAGGAGTTCAATTTTAGATCCATTGATACTGCTGAATTTGAATTGAAGATGGAGATAACCTACAAAACAAATGAAATTGTTGATGGATATTTGCTGCAAATTGGAGAGAACACTACCTTAGGATAATGAGCACATGTGACTGGATACTTCACACCTAGCTAAACCTCACTGGATTGCTCCAGTGAATTCAAGACAATTGCACCAGGAATTGCTATGGAAATCCAGAGGCTTCTGGTGCTCAATGAAAGACAGTTGCTCAATGAATTGTTGCAATTGCTGCTACTGCTTCAATTTGAATAGATGACTCTAGCTCTGATACCATGTGATATTTTACAGGATAGATCACACAGCTAGAGTAAAACTCACAAATCTCACTCAAGAATTGCAGAGAAGAAGAAGAAGAATTGAATCAATATTCACTCATAAACTCAGAAATGGTAAAATCTACAGTATAATCATACATCAGCTGTAAACTGACACTGTGAAACTAAATACTAACTCAATACAATCAAATGAATTCGAATACACCTAAGGTCATTTG
The DNA here is from genome assembly GCA_027924585.1 of Larix kaempferi. Classification (NCBI taxonomy): domain Eukaryota; kingdom Viridiplantae; phylum Streptophyta; class Pinopsida; order Pinales; family Pinaceae; genus Larix; species Larix kaempferi. The sequence goes on along the minus strand of BSBM01001331.1, from coordinate 3,756,016 downwards.
AATTCTCCTCAATGTGTAGCTTGGAAAGCATTGGAGACATCACCCAATCAGTGGTAGTAGTCATAAATAGTCAAATGTCAGTCAAATAAGTCTAACTAATGCATGTGGCACTAATCTACAGAAGGAGACTCCAAGGTGGGCGCATGAGAGATTGTTAGTAGTCAAGTGGAACTCCGATATAGACAACAGGAAGCTACATGCAATTAAACTGAGCAATCAATGCATAAATTGTGCAATCAATGCAAGAACTAATTGTTGGAATCAAAGAGTGTGTAGTAGGGCGCATTTTTCATCTGGGTGAGGAAAACAAGGTGCACTAGGTAGGTAGGAGGGCTACTGAGGGATAAAAATAGGATCCAAGAGGCTGAAAATAATCTCTAGGTGTTGGGGAGACTACCATACTGATGACTGGATGCATTCATGCATGCAAATATATAAATGATGGTGAGAATATTCCAACAAAGGGTGCACTTGGTGAGATGATTATCTCTTTGGGGGAGCTATTGGGGCCCCATTTATTTGTAATATGATGTCTGAACTCTGTATTTGATGCTCATATGAACCTCGGGTTGAATATCCAAGTAAAACCATGTAAAAATGCCAAACTATGTATGAATGGTGCAATTTTCCCCCATAGCTTTTGCATAACGCACTTGTTGTTGCACATAGTTAGTGAAAGACTGCTATTTCAAATTCATGGACATGTTAGCTGCTATATATATCTATAATAATCATATCATGATATCCACATCTCGAAACATTATGTATTTCAAGTGATATTTACATTCAAGAAAGAGATTCGAGCCATTTTCCCATATATCTTGTTGAGAGAGCTTGAAGTTGTTTGGTATCCACTTGTATAAGTAAATATATGTGATTTTATTGTTGTCTGAAAATCCCTTAATATACTAAAGAAGTTTCATACACCTTATGCAAGTCCTTGTAACATTTCTCACAAATTTCATAGCAAGTTATAGAGTTTTTCTCTCATTTCCCCCTATGTTAAGACATGTTTACCAATCTCTGATTTATGGGAGTTAAAACAGCCTTTAGGAACTGATTAATGATGCATTTGGGTGCCCATTTAAGTCATATAACTAATCCATGTCTTTTTTCTTAAATTTTGGAGGTTCGTACTGCATTTGGGAAGCCACTAGTGACCTCTACCCTTGGGGGATTTGAACATCGAATTTACTAGCAAATTTTCCTATTTTCTCCTGAACTTAAATGAACTAAACTTAAATGAATGTTGCAGAATTCTTTTGATAGTGTCTAAGCACCAATTATGTTCATTTTTATGTCCTAATATCCTTCAAACACTCTCAGTCCCAATTCGAATTCCTTAGGAGTTTTTTGGAGCCATCTACCCTTGGGGGTTTCAACATCTATTTTCCTAGTAAGTTTTCCTTTCATTCTCTAATTGTAAATGAAAGTTGTTGAAGTACTTAGAAGGTGTACACGCATATAATATATGTATTAGGGTGTCCTAATACACCTCAATCCACTATTTACATAATTCGAAACCATTTGGGATCATTCAGGGACAGTTTGGAGCTTCACTAGTCCAAGGTTCGAAAATTGGCCAAATTGGGGACATTACAGGTCGTCACTCGGCATTTAAATGCTTCAACCACCTCTGTTTGTCCTTAGTAATTCGTATTTACTAAGGGAACAGTTCCTTTCCTGTCGACTGTACTTCATTCCATACCCTCTTCCTGGGATTTACGAAGTCACTCGTCTCCAAAACTGGTCAATTTTAGGCCTTGCCTAACTGTACTTTTGAGTTTAAAACTTCCTTTACTTCGGTTGCGCCCAACAATGGATCATAACACACATTTATGTTTCTATCTTAGTTCCAATGCATGATTAATTTTACTGCTCATTTCACTACAATTTTCACTGTAATTCATCGTTTCCTCTCATTCTTTTCACTGTGAGGTATTCTCGGCTCTATGATCTGTTGTGTTCTAGAATTTCACACTCTAGTCATCCCCCAGTTCCCTGGTGTGCACAAAAAAAAAATAGTGCTGAGATTCCATCGTCATACAACCCTTGTCACATAATAACATCTTAATCCATGTAGTTATTCAACTAATATATCACCCTGCGGTCCCTTCAAGAAATTTCTCTCTGCATCACAATAGGATCTTGTTCCACTTATGGAAAACTCAACAATGTACCCTTCCAACACACTATATATCCAGAAATCAACTACGCATGAGATAGGGTTACTCACAATTTTCAATCATTGGATCTCTTCAGGGGTCCATTTTCTTGGAATCGCACGATTATATCTTGGATTTGTATCAACCAATATAAGCAACCAATCTAATAGTACTATAGGGAACTCACATAAAAATATTTCATAGAAATCTAAAAATACGTACCTTCCCAACCAGTCCTCTTCGCTTATTCCTGGATTATGATTTTATTCTTGTGCAAACTCATTTTTTTCCTTGTCTAGCCATGCATCTATCTCTTCTCTAGTTTGCCTCCACTTCCCCTTCAATATCCGATCTGGGTCCCGACAACGGAACCACTTGTTGGCGTGCAAAGGGAAGACCTGAGTTCTACCATTAAAATATTAACAAAACCCCTAGATACTAGCCCTTACGGCATCACCTATTAAACAAATGAAGTCTCACTCCATGAATCCAGGGGGGCTGTAGGAACCAAGTTTCTACAGACATGAAGGGTAAGAAGGAAATTCTATCACTTCTGTGCACAAACACCATATCTCTAATAGAATAGTAAACATAACCTAAACATATTCATATCTATCATTTAGAAATAACATTCATAACATCACATTCAGGAGCATTCAATAGTACACAAAGAGGGTATCCAAAACATCTTCATTATATTATCAGTCATCCATAACCATACATCTCATGTGCACTACACAATAGAATCCCAAAATAGAAGTATTACATCATTATCTCTCTCTCTCTCTACTACCTATTTATAGTTTTTTTAGTGAGGGGCCAAATCCCACAAACAGACCAAAAATATGCCTAATGGACCAAAACCCTAACTGCTTTCCATCTTTTGCACTCTTCCACCTATTTTCAACTTGTGCGCGGTCCACATCTTTGCTCGTGCTTCCTAAAAACGGGTCCCTTCTTGATCCCACTCCAACACATGTTTCATTCACAACTCTCTACAAAAGAATAATGGCTTTGATACCATAACACAATGTATGACAATGCTTAAGGAAAAGCTTAAGCAAATTTCATTAATTATCCAAATTTTATAATCTTATAACCAACATTAGATATATTTATAGATCCAACAAACTTTGGTGATCTCAAAATCTATAGATTTCTATTGATTAAAAGGATAAGACACCGTATAGTGGATGCATTGGCAAATTATAATTCAAAATAGTGTAAGTCCGTCAACAATACTTTAGGTACAATTATTAATGACAACACTTATGGAGGCTCTATTTTGTTGTCTCTTACAGTATATCTCTTAATTTGTTTTATATCAATTGGGGATGCTCATACGAAATTAGATGGCTATTAGTCAAGATTGTGCTCTTTTAATATAAAATAGACACACTAAAAATCATGACTAGAATGAAGAATCGGGGAAAATTTTAAGAGCCCCCCCCCCCCCCTAAATTTCTATGTATAATAAATGGGTGAATCCCCATGATTTATAGGAAAATATGAAGGTTATTTTATCAATGTCATATTATGTATCTATAATTTTTTGGCGAGTCTCTCATTGAATTATATAATCTTGTAAAATCTTGGTGAAACTTTCACTAAATTATAAAGCCTTGTAAATTATTGCCAAATATTTCACTAAATTATAAAACCTTGTGAAGTTTTGATGAATATTTTCTCAAGTTTCTCCTTGGCAAGTCATGGCCCCCTACATTCCCAAATATGTGGCTATGAATGAAGTCCCAACCCCTAGTCATGATGCCCCAAACACCAACAAAAACATTATTTCTGCATCTCTAACCGCAAGCTTCACAATCCCCATGTTTCTTGGGGAAAATTTGGATCTAAGGTGATAGGATTTAGAACTCTCCTAGGTGCAAATGGGTCACTATAAGACCCGATAGTAAATATCAACTTCCCTTCTCATGTGGACATTAAGCAACTTGCAAAATGAGATTCAACCCATAAAATCTAAACGAATGTAACTCCAACTTCAATTTCCATGATCGATAAAAGGCAAAAGAGCCCCTAGCAATTGGCATTTCTAGAAATCGAAGGCAAATGGGAGCTGTCTAGTGATTGTTATGGGCGAATAGAGATTTAAATCCATTTTTAGTGGGGCTAAATTGTTTTTATCTTGGCTCCCCTTTTTAAATTCATTGGGGCTAACATCCTATTCATTAAAAATAAATAAATAAAATGTGGGCTAATCATACCTAACAGGTTTTTAATAAAAAATTAGCCCATTAAAAATTTAAAACCCCTAAATTTAGCCCATGGGCTAAGATTAGCCCCTAAAATTTTCCATGTAAAGAATATCATTGAATTGTGAATTATCATGACAATGAGCTTTTTGGCATATAAAGTATTTTTTTTGCATGTACACAACACTTAAGCCAAAGCTCGGGCATACTTTATTAATTCTCCAAATTAGGTAATCTTACAACCAACACTAGGCATAAATCTAACAAAATATGATGGATCTAAACATCTTTATCTTTCTCTTTGCTAAATAAGTTACCATATAGTGAAGGCATTATCAAATTATTATTCACATAATGTTTATCCATTAACATTACTTTACTTTAGGTATAGTTTTTTATGACAATGTCTTAGTAGAGGACCTAATGTCCTTATGTACTTGTCTCTCATATTATATCTCTTAATTTGTTTTATATCATTCTTGTAAGCTCAATGTTCTTATGTCCTTGTCTCTCATATTATATTTTTTAATTTGTTTTATATCATTCCTATAAGTTTAATGTTCTTATGTCCTTGTCTCTCATATTATATTTTTAAATTTGTTTTATATCATTCCTATAAGTTTAATGTCCTTATGTCCTTGTCTCTCATATTATATCTCTTAATTTGTTTTATATCATTCCTATAAGCTTACAGGAAATTATATGTTCATTAATAAAGGTTATACAATTTTGATCTAAAATTAATAATAATAAATAAAAAAACATAATATAAAATGTTATATGGTTATTGATCAAGGTTGTACTATTTTGATTTTAATTTAAAAAAAACAACATAAAACATAATATAGAAAAAAGAAATATCATTAAATTATAAACTATCATGACAATAAACATTTTGAACCCATACAACACAGAAAAGAACATGTATACACCACTGAAATACAAAGATTAAACAAATTTAATTTATTTTCCAAAAAGAGATAATCTTACCACGAAAGCTAAACATATTATAAATCAAAACAAGCTAGAATGTATCTCAAAAGCTATAGATGCCTATTTACTACAAATATGGGAGGCATTATCATATTGATGTTCATATAGTGTTTGTCCACCAACAATACTTTAAGTATACTTATTCAAAAACACACTTAGTGGATGACTTGATGCGCTTGTTTCGTGTATTAAGATTATAGTCTTTTGATCTAAAAGAGACACATCGACAAGCATCACATATAATGAATAAATGCCATGGCAATGGGCAAATTTATAAAGCATTGGCGTATGCATGTATCATTCCATTCATTCACGTGTTAGGGCCAAAATGTTGATGCATGATATTTAAATTAAAACATTTCACAAAGCCTATGAAAAACCTCCAAAATGGCATAGATTTGGAAATAGTTATGCAACTAAATGTTATTTTCCTAGTAGTACATAAGTAGGTTCACAAGGGAATCATTACTAAACCCGATTTGTATAAAAATTTGACATATTTTGAAGTATGTTTGATAATATAGTTTTTAAATGAAATAATTTGCAATGGTTTTCGACAATTGATTACAAAAATATGGGTTTTAAATCTAGAGTTTGTCAAGAAATAAGGCATTTAAAGGACGTTTGTTCAAATGATAAGGTCTCTTAAGGTGAAAAGGGCAAAACAACAAACTTAGAGGCCCAAATCAATGTTAGCAGAATTTAGGGGCAACTCCAAAAAATGATGCAGTGATTTAAAAGATTAGAACATTATCAAAGTTTTTTATCTTTCTCTATAACTGGAACATTATCAAATATTTATATCCTTCTTTTGAACTTAAAAATGGATTTGGTTAAGCTTAAAAAAATTCAACCCTCAAAATGAAAATTATTTCCATTAATAATCCCTCGAGGGCTATGAAGTAGTGCAAACCAATATATCCAAAAGGGAGATTATCCTTTCAACCAAAACAAAGAAAGTTAGACAATCGATATTTCTAGAGCTTCCATTATTGGTGCACCATTTTATTGAGTTATAATTGTAGTCAATTATCATAGAAAGGGTTAGGAATTAAATATTATATTTTATAGAAAAGTAAATTTTAACAAAATTAATAAAATTGAAATTAAGATAAATATATGCTAATTATATAATAAAAAATATGTATAATAAATTTAAATAATAATATTATTATTATTAAATATATAATTAAAATAGATTTGGGTTCAAGAGCACTAAAGCATGGAGATTAAAAATCATTTGGTTGAGTAAAGGTTTCGATCACATATTATAGATGTGCTTGCTTCATGAGCCCAAGGTGTTGTAATAACAAGATCTTATCACATTCAAATACATAATTCAGTGTAGACATGAAATCTATTAATGTAATTAGTTGGTAAATTCTATAATTGTTTGATCCACTCTAATATTAATTTTAGGTAAAATTTAATAAACAAAAATTAATCGTTCACAAGGATATAAGAATTGGTAATGAATAATTGAGATAATAAATTGTAAATAAAAGGTCACAAGTTCAAATTCTTCTAAACATTTACTTATAAATAATAATAATATAACTAAACCCAACTAAACCAAAAAACCAATTTTAAATTATTAAAATTAACTTCTTAATAATTTTAAAATATAAAAAAATTAATAAATTTTATTAATAAATGTCATCCAAATTGCAATTATGATACACTTTTTCAATTTAAAAAATGAAAAATACTAAACTATATCTATGAATGCAAACTACTAAACTACGCTACTTAAAATAACGTAAGTAACCTTTCAAGCAGGTTCATCCTCAGGAGAAGCAAATCTCACTCTCTTCTTTAGCACGGGGAGGGGAGGTGAAGAATACCTATTGTTTGTTTGTTTAGTTTTTAGTTTGCTTCTTCCGAAGATTTCCTCTCATTCACTATTTACAAAACTGTGGAGTAATGAACAACCAAGTAAGTAAATTTATTTATTTTATATTAATAAATTTTTAGATTTTAAATTATTAAAATTCCACCAAACCAATCATTTTTAAAATTTAGGAAACAAAAATAATAAATGAATGTCATCCAAATTATAATTATAATGTATTTATAAAAAAAAAAAAAAAAAAATTATAATGTATTTATAAACAAAAATAATAAATTTTATTAATGAATGTCATCCAAATTATAATTATGATAGGCTTTTTCGATTAAAAAAATGAAAAATACTAAACTATATCTCTAAATGCAAACTACTAAACTACACTACTTAAAATAACCTAGCAAATTTATTTATTTTATATTATTGAAATTAATTTCTTAATAATTTTAAAATATAAAAAAATTAATAAATGTCATCCAAATTGCAATTATGATACACTTTTTCAATTAAAAAAATGAAAAATACTAAACTATATCTATGAATGCAAACTACTCAACTACACTACTTAAAATAATCTAAGTAATAAATTTCATGAACAGATGTCATCTAAATTATAACTAGCATAGCCACTTAACTTGTGGTTGGTGAACACCTATAAATATGTCAAGAACAAGTTATTTCTTACTTATTCTCTATACATAAGCTACTAATTATCTATGCATTAGCTACCAATTTCTTTTATATTTAAACTTTTTTATAATTGTTTATAACTTGAAATGTGTAAAACTTTAAACCATTTAATTAAAACGGTTAATTTTGACATGTGGTAACAGTTTGAAATTCCAACCCTCCTCATCACCATATTAAACAAAACCACACCAATTACTTAAAATAAGTAAACTTATTTTAAATTAATAAACTTTTCAATTTTAAATTATTGAAATTGCACCGGCGTAGGTTAAAACGGAAACATCTAAAACAAGACGCGTTTTAATGAACATTTAGCCAACGCCTACGATTGTTAATCCATTCCCGTAATAAGGATCACGTGTCTGGAAAATAGCATTATTTATTTTTGTCAGCTTTCCTGCGCTGATAAGTTGATGGAAGACTAGGTAGAATAGCTTCTACGGTATCCCTAATATTCCCGAGCTCTGTCCATGCTTTAGCAGGCCCGCCATCCCTTCATGGAAGGCTGAGGAGTCCGATCGTCAAACATTACGCGTGTAGGAATCTAAAAAAGCTGACTGTGGTCTAATCGCCCCACTGTAGGGAACTCGTGAATCTGAATGCCGTATGAGATGATTTGATTGACGTAATCGGGTAGTATATATGCTTACGCTTCTGCCTGTCCTTTGACGCCTGCTTTCCCTCATTCTGCTCCCCACAATGGAAATATGTTCACCCCTGTTGTGTACAATATGCATACACTTGCTGCCACTGCCCAGTGCCCACTGCTACCCTGCACAATCTACAGTCGAGGGCAATCAATCAATCAATCAATCCATGCCCATCCATTTTATACCAGATCAAGCCGATTAGGTCTACCTGTAGCTTCTGCGTTCCATCCATGTTTCTTCCTAAGTCCTGTTCCTTGTCTCATTCATATTTGGTTTGTGATCGCCATTGCTTTGCTCAGTACTGATCATATCAATCATTCAGCCATGCGCTGTCAAAGTGCCTGAATTTTTCTATTTAACAATTCACGACGATGGCCGGCTCAGTCAATAAATTGCCCTCAATCGCCGTCCCTGTACGGAGTCTGTCTGGCGCCACCGCCAGGCATTTCCTTAGTGAATTGCTCTCTTGCTGTCATTTTTTCCAAACGCAAAAAGGATTCCACACAAACGGAAACGATAGTACGCTGTCACATTATTTCCTGTTTTCAATAAAACTTTGCTCCTGGAGCTGGCAGAACAGATTATGATCATACACAGACATAGAAACGACGTATTCCAGACTTGACATTGACACAGACACTCCAATCAAATGGCCTCTTCTTTCAGTTTCTTGAATTTGCTAATCCGTTTCTTGTTTTCTTGTTTGAAAGCTGATCAAATTATATAATTGGGTTATAAATTGAAATGTTGTTGTTGTTGTTAAGTGGGATGAATATTGGTTAAATCTCAAAGAATTGAAACCCTTTTAACAATATTTTTTGAAGAATGTTTCATATATCAAATCATCTTAACAACTCTTTATGCATCCTCGGAAGAAAATACGAGCGATGGCGAATTTATTATATTCGCTCGTAACATTCGGAAAAGAACGGTACCCCGTAATGACTTTTGGTGAATGGCCGGTATGCTATATGGAAAGAGACTGGGGTGAATCCTGTCCGGTCCCCGGTGTGGAAGGGCCATAATCATCCTTGATTCGCCTTGTCAAATAAATTTCTGCTATCTGCTGGTTTTCCAGTCGGGATTATGACAGCTAGATTGTTTGGTCGGGACTCGGATCGAGTTTGAAAACGTTAACCAGTGGAGGGAATCAAATCAGTAGGGGGCCGCTATTCCAATACTTTATTGGGTAGAATACAGATGCAGATCTTCAAAGTGATATGCCAAGAGTAATAAACAAACAAACGTAAGAGTTAGAATTTTTTTTTCCATAAAATCTCATTGTAATTCTTAAAAATATATATATAAATCTATTTCTATAATAAAAAAATTCAATATTATTAAAATATATGTTATTCTTACATGAGCTAAAATATATGTTATTTCTTTATGAGTTAGACATGATTAGTTATCACTGATTTTTTTTTATAATGATTTATTTTGAATTTTGAACAAGGATCATGAAATCAATCCAGACACTAAACTCGTCCTATCTTCCTTTAATCTAGGAAAAATATAGATGATATTCCACCCCAAATTCTAAGATATAAACACCTCTAGAAAAAACAACTAAAATTACTATTTAACAAAAATATATTGTGATTAGTTATTAATAATTACATTGATAGGTGTTTATCCTATCCTCCTTTAATCTAGGAGAAGCATAGATGGTATTCCACCCCAAATTCTAAGATATAAACACCTATAGGTGTAGCAACTAAAATTACTATTTAACAAAAATATATTGTGATTAGTTATTAATAATTACACCTATAGGTGTTTAGATATTATCTGAGATTTTGGACTTCCTTGAGTGGATCAACGAGATTAACTTTACAGTGGGGATTCATTTCATGGTCGTCGTATCTTGTTATCCTCAACGAGATTAACTTTACAGTGGGGATTCATTTCATGGTCGTCGTATCTTGTTATCCTCAAATGCATCTTGATTGAGATTTAAATAAGCTAAGTTAAGTGGTGTTAAGAAAATGACGATGTTTATTAAATAGTATGTGTTTTATGTTTATATTAATTAGTTTAATGTTTAGTCTTTGTTTAACAACCAACCATCTTCACAAAACTAAGTGGTTGTGCATCTTGATTAAGATTTAAATGAACTAAGTTAAGTGGTGGTTAAGAAAATGGATATGTTTATTAAATAGTATTTGATTTATGTTTATATTAATTAGTTTAATGTTTAGTTTTTGTTTAACAACCAACCATCTCCACAAAACTAAGTAGTTGGCTACGTGTATGCTACTTTGCTTGTGGTTGTGCTAGTTGTTTTAATAAGAAAATAAAAACTAATTTATTGGAGAAGATTAATGGTTAGGAAGTACGAAATTGAATGTTATTTATATTTAATAGTGTTTAAATAATTAAAATTTTTGGCTACGTGTATGCCACTTTGCTTGTGGCTGTGCTAATTATTTTAATAAGAAAATAAAAACTAATTTATTGGAGAAAATTAATGATTAAGAAGTATGAAATTGAATATTATTTATATTTAATAGTGTTTCTCAATAATTAAAATTTGATTTTTTAAAATTGATTTTCAAAATTTAATTATCCACTAATAAAAATCTATATTAATAATATACCTATACCAAATATTCTACCAATTATTTTAATACCCCGATTATATTATTATAATCTAAATATTAAATGATTTTTAATATTCTTATACAATTTCACATCTCCAATTCAAACAACACGAGCTCAAAGATTAGGGCAAAACATATATTGTTTGGGTTGAATTAACCTTTTGTCACTTTCACAAAACAAGTATTTTTTTTCGTCATTTATTAAACTTTTCATTCTTTTGTTATACATTAATATAAGTTTAAATTCATCTTTTATTTTATTTATTTATATAATAATTTATTTATTAAATATAAATATTATATTTATTATATATAAAAATATTTTTATTGTCGTTTATATTTTTATTTGCTTATATATATATGAAGTAATTATATTTATATGCAAATATAATAACTCTTTTCATATTTGTATATTACTATTATTTGTTATAACTATTATATATATTTTCGAATCAACTTACAATGATGTATGTATTATCCACATGATAATATATATATTATGTTCGGTTATATGTGCAACTTGTTATTCTTTATGTGCATTTTAATTCTTTAACATAATTTTTTTGTTGAAAATTCTATTTCATATTAATATTCTTAACATAATTTATTGTTGAAAATTTGATTTCATATTAATATGGTGCTTTGGAATCTTTTCTACAATGAGATGTGAAAATAATAGAATAAAAAAAGAAAAAAAATAGTAATATAAATTTATATAATATTTTTACATCAACAAAAATCGTGTGATATGAGTTATTTTTTCTTCATTATTTCATTAACTTTAATAATGAGTGACCACTTTTACATAAATTTTTATTGGATGTTGGTAAGAGATAAACAAGGGTATTTGTATTCAGATTTACATATCCTATCTTCAATTGACATTGTCTAAGTTCAAAGAGTCACATTCTATCAAACTTTAATATGATTCAAACTTATATCTCTAGTGCAATGATGGACTCATTCATCCCAAAGTGTATAATAGAACAGTTACCTTGAGGGGCCTTCTCACCCAATTGAGAATTTTCTCATGTCAACTTCACATTGAGAAATATGAATATATTCCTTAGAAGCATTGTATTTACTGGATCTATTTACCTAGGACCACTTTATATTTTGATGCTCTCCTTAATATGAGATTAGAGAGTGGTTCTTTAATCTACTCAAAGATTTGCTTGGTTCTATCTTAATACTCATGACTTATGAGGACTAGAGATGCTTTGTTGTCTTCCTCCAAGAGATGTTTGACCTTCATCGACAACTTATCAAAGGTAAATTCCTTAAATTGACATGCACCAAATTTATTACCTCATACTTCCAACCCTTCGACACTAATAAGGAGTGGCCCCATAACCAGCTCCCAAGTTTACACGATAGAGCTATGAGGCATCAAAGACCTAATGATTGTCATGGGATCACTAGAGGCCTTGAATGTTAGTATTGTTTCTTTATTGTTTCCCATCTAGTTGGGTTAGTGTTTCCTAGTTATTTTCTTCTTCATTTTCCTTATTTCAAGTTCTTTTTATCATGGAATGTGCTTTCACCCACTTTATCTTTACATATTATATTCTTTAAAATTCTATGACCAACTTGATTTTTATAATAATAATAATAATCTATTTAATGTTTTGGTTTAGTAATTAAACATCAAATTAATAAATAAAATCTTTTTTTATATATTATATTCTTTAGAATTCTATGACCAACTTGATTTTTATAGTAATAATAATAATCTATTTTTAATGTTTTGGTTTAGTAATTAAACATCAAATTAATATATAAAATCTTTTTTTATGGAATAAAAATCTCTTCTAAATATTTATAATACCTAAATTAAAATAAATATACATAATATATAAAAAATATATATATAATTTTTCTTTTTTTTTTAATTTCAACATTTAACTTAAAAATATAATTCCTCGTCCATGTATTATTATTTTTATAATGTCTTCTTTAAATCCAAGTTTCTTGTATTATTGCCTTTAAATCCAAGTTTCTTACATTCTATAGTAACATATTTTGTATGTACTAACTATCTATACTGACATAGTGACATATGTGTTCCTTGTTTTATTTTCTTTACGATGCTTCACTTAAATCCAAGCTTCTTATAATGATATATTCCATGGATTGAGCATGTTTTTCATGGGGATTTATGAAAAATATCCTTGCAATTTTGGTATAAAACATGTATCACATAAATGATGATCTATGAAGTAATAGGATTTATGAAAAATATCCTTGCAATTTTGGTATAAAACATGTTTCACATAAATGATTTATGAAGTAATAGACATATTAATAAAATAAAAAATATATATATTGTCTTAATATACAGACACGACCTTTTAAAATCTTTCAAAACATTAATTAGTTAAACACCTAAATAAATAGAAAATATCACAAGCAACCCAAAGCAAGATTCCGAGTCAACTCAAACCATTTATGCCAATGCGTACCTCATTTTTATGGCGTGGTGATAAAACCATTAAAATTCTTAATGAAAAATATATAACCCATTTTCAAATCTCAATTTCTTTTAAATATCCCATATTTTTTAAGACTTGATATATTATCAAATAGCCACTCTAATTGTCCTAGACTTTATAAACACATTATCAACACCAATTACAATTATACCATCAAATTTTCTAACACTCTCATCATATTAAAATATTAAACAAGGAAGCCACTCGAATTGTCCTAGACTTTATAAACACATTATCAACACCAGCTACAATTATGCCATCAAATTTTCTAACACAATCATCATATTAAACATCCTTGTTAACAACGACTATAAAGGCATTGCCAAATTGTTTTAACACTTTTTTATAAGTGGAGAATTTTTATTTTTATTTTTAAATTAATAAAAATTAAATATTATATAAAAAATTAAAAATTAATAATAATTTAATTTATTAATAAATACTAATTAATCAAATAATTATTTTGTGAAAAATTTGTTATTATGGATTAATAAAATTTTAAAAAGATTAATCTAATAAAATTTTATTAGTAATATTAATATGGCATCAAGAAGTCATGTATTGGTTTATATCAATGTTTTTTATCTTTCTAACTAATTACTTATAATCATTTTATAAAAAAAATTATAGCTATTATTTTGATAGTTGGAAATTATTTTAAAATTTTGTTAAAATTATAAATATATATTTATATTATTATATGTTTTATTATAATTAATTTAAAGATAATAATTTTTTGTATTTTTTGTATTTTTTTTTTTAAATATTTTTAATAATATTTTTAAAGTAAGGTTTCAATGAAAGTTAATCATCATCATCATATTAAGATAAATATTAGTGAAATACAAATCTTTTTAAATTTGAAATTTGAAATTAATCTATATAAAACAATTAAACTATTTTATTAACATTTAAAACATTAATTTTGTATACTTATATGTTTTAATTTTTAAATATTTAAATTGATATAATTAAAATTGTTTATCATACATTTTGCCATTTTATTGATTTTCTTTTTATATTCCTTTTTAAATGTATTTTTTATGTTTACCAAAATTTTCAAGATTTCCTCTCCAACAAACTTTCTTCAACTAAAAAATGTTTATAAATAAATAACCCTATAATATGATATTGTTTCGTATTGATAATTTTATAATTAATAAATAAAAATATGTAAAATTGGTTTGTTAATTTTATTATTAATATTGTGAATTATATTGTTTTGTTTTGATAATTTTATAATTAATAAATAAAAAAGATGTAAATTTTGGTTTGTTAATTTTATTATTAATATTGTGAATACATGACAAAGAATTTTAGTTAACATATTTAACCATCAAATTCGAAGAAATAAATGATGTTTGAATATTGTAATCCCATTCACATTTCAAACTCCACTTTCAATGTAGAAAATATAATGGAAGTACATTAATTTAAGAAAATATGATGTTTGAATATTGCAATCCCATCCACATTTCAAACTCAAGTTTCAAGGTAGAAAATATAGTGGAACATATGATATTTGAATATTGCAATCCCATCCACAATTCAAACTCAAGTTTCAAGGTAGAAAATATAGTGGAACATATGATATTTGAATATTGCAATCCCATCCACATTTCAAACCCCACTTTCAATGTCGAAAATATAGTGGAATTACACTAATTTAAGAACATATTTTCCAACTTCTTGAATCTTATGCACTCATGAATTCATTTTATTTTTATATTTTGAATAAATATTATATGAATGCCTCATTATTCCAAACAAGACATTTAACAAGGGATTTGGGTGTTAATGAAGAAATGACAAGTGGATAATTTTTTTAAGTTCATGAGTGTTTTAAGTCAATATTCAATATATTTAAAAATATCACAACCCAATTTTGAAAGTTGGGAAGGGAAGTGTAGTCACCACCTAATTTTTGGTAGATATAAAAAATATTAGATATGAGAAGAGGTAGGTTGTTTAACAAATTGATAATTTAATTTTGATTAGTGTTCTTGTTGGATTTTATATAGAACTAAACTTTGCAGAGGTTGTTTAAACTTTCAACAAAATTTTGGTACCCTGTTGTTTTCTTGAATGTTCCCCAACAGTTGATGTAAGGTTAAGGGCATCTACTGAAGGTTTTGCAAGACCTCTTCACTCTTGGCCAAGGAATATGTAATGTAGCTTGGGAGGATAATATGGAGTACCTAGGAAGGTACCCAAGGGGACAATATTATGTATTGAGGTCATCTTTATTAAATAAGACTCGTGTAGTGTGAAGAACAACAATTGTAATGATGCTTACTAGAAGTTTCTTCGAACTAGAATATTCCTTGTCTAGAAAGTATCTAGAAGGTTCCATCTACTAGAAAGTTCATTCTCTAGAAAGTACTTAGAAGGTTGGATATAAACAATATAAAGAATTAAAAGCAATGGAATGATATTTGTTGTGAATTATATTGGATGTAGTAGTTATAGCAAACATATAGCTTGTGGGTGATTCCTTCTATAAGGAATAGTTAATGGTGTTACCCTACCTTAAAGGTTATTTCCAAATTCTTGTGTTTATTCTCTTGTGGTTTATTGTGTGGATATATTGTATATTTGCAAGTTAATTTCTATATTGTATCTTTAGATCTATTAAGGAACAAAAAAATTGGTATCATAGGCCTTTTTTTGGTATTTTCTTCTTTTTACAATTTTTTTTGGAGAAAAAACGGGTAGCAGTTTTCAGATCAAGTTTTGAAACTTCATGTGTATAATTTGAAGAATATAGTTATAGATATAAGTTCCTCTCATGAAAACACCCAATTTCAAAAAACAAATGTCCAAATTGAAGTTTGAGAACTAAATTTATCATTTATTTAAAATAAGTTTTTAAGGGATTTTCTAGTGACGGCTATGCAAATTGAAAAAAATGTATTTTACAAAATTTGGTGGTGCTACTATTCAAGAATACATTGATATAAGAAAAATAAGTCACTTTAGAAAATCTACATATACTCTAATTTAATAGAAGAAGCAACTATATGGGGTCAAACACTTTGCTTTAATGAGTTATTAAAATGTATTTTTAGACAGTGATCTAGTGTTGTGAAGAAGGATAATAAGATCCACAAGAGTTTATTTTCATGTGACAAATCCCAACTGCATGTTATAGGATGTATTCAACAAGAGAATGCCAATGTTTCTATAAAACCTGAAATCAAACATAATTTCATAAATGCTAAGGTGGATAAAACGTTGCAAGTCCCCGTAAAGAACTTTCAAGACAGACAAGCTCATGGTGAAAACGATCAAATTTTTAAAGATTTGGATATTATTATGGATAAATATGTGTTACATTCAGTTTTTCATGCTATAGATATGGACTATGTGGTTATTGTTTTCGGATATCCTTAGATGGACTCAATGATGACTATTAATATTAATGTGCAAAAGAAGTTTTAAAGCTTTGGTATTATTAGGAATGTGAAAATTACATTGCATGATGTTTCTCTTACTAAAGGGTTCAAAAAGGAACATGAATAAGTACTTGCAAGTAAGATAGTTGAAGTACTTACAGACACAACATATGAAAATTCTAAAGTTGAATCATAAGAAGTGGCTATAGAATTAAATGAAGAAAATCCACAAGAAAGGAATAAATGGAAAGAAAAAATTAAGGAGCTATATGAATCAAAGGAACAACATGTTTTGGATTCAAAAATCAAAGAACCAATAACTAAGGTTTTTGTATATCCCCCCCACCCTACACCATTCGACGAAACAAAATTCATTAAGGAAAGGTCATGAGCATTGACAAACCTACTATGAACAAATACGAAACCAGAAAGACAATAAATATGGAGGCATGTAGAGAACTAAAAGCAATGCATGGATATATTAAAGTAGCACAACAACAACATGGAATCGAAGGAGAAATATTAACCAAGCTTGAGGTGGCAAGGAGGTAGTTAAATCCCATGTCCACATTTCACTAGGATGGATGGATGTCATTGCTTCATACCAGTTGTCTACATTGCTTAGTAGATCATATTTTATGGCTTCCTCCCATGTTTCAAGGATGAAAAAGGAGAAGGAGGATGGAATGTAATCTACCTAGGGAGGTACCCATGTATTGGGGCCATATTTATTATATGAGGCTCATGTAATATGATAAACAACAATTGTAATAAGGCTTACTAGAAGGTTCATTCTACTAGAATATTCCTTTTCTATAAAGTATATAGAAGGTTTCACCTACTACAAAGTTCCTTCTTTAGAAAGTACCTAGAAAGTTGGATAGAAACTATATAAATAAGTATATAAGCAATCAAATGAGATGTCTTGTGAAGTATATTGGATGTAATAGCTATATCAATCATATAACTTGTTGAGTGATTCCTTCCATAAAGAATAGTTAATGGTGTTACCCTACCTTAAGGTTTATTTCCAAATTATTGTGGTTTATTGTGTTGATGTATTGTATTATTAGGAAGTTAATTTGTATTTTATATCTTTATATGTCTATTAAGGAACATCATACATTAAAATGTTGTTGTTTTTCATATTTCATGAGCCTTATTGAATAAAGATGGCCTCAATACATAACATTATCCCCTTGGGTACCTCTCTAGGTACCCCATATTATCCTCCCTAGGTACATTTCATAATAATATTTCTTTGGCCAAAGAGGGTATCCCTTTAGTTCTTGCAGGGCCCACTAACCACTATCACATCAACAATACCTTTTGCAGTATTTAAGGCTAGTGCCTTTCTAACCCATGAAATTCTCACTAGATTTTCCTAAGATATTTCTAATAAGCACAATGTTATCATAACCTTGAATAAAATGTTTGAGATAACATATAACAATATATTATTGAGCTAAACTACATAGAGACTTTCCATTGGATAATTGTATCCCTCATTATATGACACATATTTATAAAGATGGATGTGTAGAGGATGATAAGAAAAAACATAGAAACCCATAAATTATGAAAAATCTAACATTGACTTCTCATTCATTCACATAATTAGAATAACAAATGCATTGTGGATTTACTTCCAATAAGTTTAATAATTCAACCATATGAAAGAAGCATAACATTCATTGATAAATAAAAAATGGCAGAACAATATCCATCATATTACCAATAAAATTAAATGCCCAACTAATATTCATGAAAATAGTATAGATAAATAACATCAATTCCATCAATAGTAGATTTCAATGATTCCTCTCTAAAATACAACACCACAAAGAATAGTATATAATCTTTGTTAGAAAATGTTTCTACTTACTCTCATGCATTACAACTCATAAATATGGGGAATAAGAAGATGAATCACATAAAAATATTTCAATACAATGTTGTACATGACACACACATAATGATATGACCCCAAGGGGGTTATATTTGGGGTTAAATGTATATAATATGACCCAATGGGGGCATATATGGGGCTAAATGTGCATGTACTAGGGTAGGACTAATGAAGTGGCCTCATGTAAAATGAGTGGATTTTGAAATTCTTGTTCACACCAAGATATTCTCAAGCAATTATAAAGTCTCACAAATATCCTTGCAAAAACTAGTCATAGAACACTGAAAACAATCATGAATTTGATGCAAACAATATATATTTATTGAATAAGTCTACATCAGCCAAAACTTAGGCAGTGTAATGGTTGTACATATATATAATTAAATCATATATTTTAAGGCCAAAGATTCCATTCGAAATCCTCACAAAAGCAGGCTTACTAAATCTATGAAAAACCTCCCTAGGTGTAAAAAGTGCTTTCCAAATCACCTCTAAAGCTTGGCAGGAATTGGTGAATTAGTGATTAGATGGTGATGTAGGATGGATAATAATCCTAAGTAAATAATTTAGGAAGAGGAAAAATTATGGAGGATGAGTTGGCAAAAAAACAGTTAAGGCAAGTCAACTAGCTTTCACCTTTTCACAAAAAATAGTAAAAATCAATAAAAAGTAAAAGTGCTCCCTTCTATTCTAGGATAGGATAAAATCTACCAGAATATTAGAAAATCTTATCATTAATCTCAGGAAATGCACCCAGGTGACTCATGAAGGCTTGTGGTCCACACAATGGATAATTTTGGGCAACTACCTAGCCTAACACCTAGGAATTAATAAAAAATGACTAATTAATTCTATCCTAAGTATTAAATGACATGGATGGGTTTTAAAATACTCCAACACCCCGCCCTTAAGCCTAAATTTATGTGCTAAAAACCATAAATAAATAGGTCCCGACAACTTGGCATGGTCACCCTTTAACATACTACCTTGTCCACAAAACAAGGAAAGAAGGAAAACCTCATGGGAAAAACCTCCCCTCAAAAATGTACATGAAAAAAATAGAAATATTGTTGATCAATCCTTCACTCCACCACATGTTCATCCATCCCAAGAAATGATCTCAGATGGATGAAATTCTTCTCAGTAAAAGCTTTGGTGAAGATGTCTGCAATTTGCTCAGTTGATGGGAAATATTGCAGATCAATGATGTGATCATGCACTAAAATCCTGATGTAGTGCATATGGATCTCTATATGCTTGGTTCTTTTCCTCTGTACTGGATCAGTTGAGACCCTTATAGCACTCTGATTGTCACAAAAGAAGACTGCAGGAGTGCTAAAGGAAACCCCAAACTCTGAAAGAATACCCTACAACCACACACACTAAGTTGCAACATTCACTGCTTCTCTGTACTCGGCCTATGTTGAAGATAGTGCAAGTGCAATTGCATTATGTTTATTACTTGAACAGAAAACAGGGCCTCCTCCAAGCATGAAAACAAATCCGGAAGTGGACTTCCGATCTAGGCTATCACCAGCCCAATCTGAGTCAGTAAAACCAAGAAGATCTAGGCTAGAATCTGCAACATAGTGAATCCCATCAGACTTAGTGCCTTGCACATAATGAAAGATTATTTTTGCATCCCTCCAATGAATCTCATGTGGATGCTCCATGTATCTTGATGACACACTCACAACATAAGCAATATCAGGTCAAGTATGAGTCAAGTACAACAAGCTGCCAACTAGCTTCCTATACAAGGTGTTGTCCACCAATGGTGTAGAATCTGCTTCTTCAAGTCTGACTCCTGAAAGGAAGGGAGTATTTTAAGGCTTGCAATCAGCCATATTGAACTTATTTAGCAGGTCTGAAGCATATTTTTACTGAGATACCTTAGTTCTAGACTTAGATTGTGAAATATCAAGCCCCAAAAATTGCTTAAGAATTCCCAAGTCAGTCATGGAAAAATATTGATGCAAGGAGGTATCTAATGAAGCTATTTGATCAATAGAGTTACTTGTGATTAGTAGGTCATCAACATATAACACAATAATCAATATGGAGTCATCAATCAGCTTCATGTACACATTTGGATCAGACTTGCATCTAGTAAAAGATTGTGACAAGAGGAAGTTGTCCATTTTGGCATACCAAGCTCTGGGAGCTTGCTTAAGCCCATATAAGGAATTCTTCAACCTACACACAAGCACGGGGGGTTCACTCAGTGAACTTGTTACATAGCACGATCGTTCACGGGATATTAAAGAATATCCCTAATTTCACTAAATATTGGAAAATGCCTCCTAAAACTGTATTGTTGAACCCCCCCTCCCAATATACCTTTCCAATTAAGAAAACCCCTAGTTTCCCCAGATATTGTAGGTATCCATTTTTATCAACCCATTTTTAATACCCCCTTTATATCATATTATCAAGTTGTAACAAACAAGATCCCTAACACATCTCAGTATATGCAAACATGATGCTAAGTAAAATAATAGTATAATGCTAATAATCTCACCGGGAATGTAGGGGTGACTGATTCAATTTTTCGCATTGGATAGTGGAAGAACCAATGAAATATTAATGGGGAAGGCAAAATGCTTAAAAGGAAACCCAGTGAAGAGATGAATAAACAAAGAATGTTAAATACTAATAGTACAATAGTTATGCAATACTTAGAAAACATGAGGATTGTAGATGTTTCACACCATAACCTACCAATCTACCAATTTTAGCCATAGGGTCTTATATCAGCTGAAATTATTATGGAATCCTCTGACCAATACTCTTTTCTATTTCTTGGCAGCAAGAGGCCCATATACACTTTTGAATTGGCACACAAGGATGAAAATTGCAATCGGTGCAAGGCAAGGACTTGCTTACCTACACATCAATTAGAACATCATTCATGAAAATCTCACTTCCAGCAACATCTTGCTGGATGCAAACATGTATGCCAAGATTGCAGATTTTGGCTTGTCTCAGTTAATGACAACTGCTTCCAATTCCAATGTAATTGCAATAGCAAGGGCTCTCGGATACAGGGCTCTTGAGCTCACAAAACTAAAGAACGCCAGCACCAAAACAAATGTATACATCTTTGGGATTGTCCTGCTGTAGCTTCTGACTAGCAAGGCACCAAAAGAACCCGTGCTTGCAGACAACGGGATGGACCTTCCTGAATGGGTTGCTTCAATTGTGAAAGAACCCGTGCTTGCAGACAATGGGATGGGCCTTCCTAAATGGGTTGCTTCCATTGTGAAAGAAGAGTGGACTAATGAGGTTTTTGACTTGGAATTGATTAAAGAAGATTCCAATTGTGGAGATTAGTTTCTTAACACTTTTCAATTGGATATGCATTGTGTGGATCCTAACCCATCTGCAAGGCCAGATATGGAAGAGGTTGTGGATCGGCTGGAGGAAATCAAACCTAAATTTTGTCAGTCTTCCACTTCAGTGGCACCATAGCAGTAGATAGAGGAGGACTCATACATATAATAATATCATATAATAACTATGTAATATGTTACTGTGTGGTACTTTGGTTACACAACCATTTTCTCATTCAAATCATTATTTGATTCTATTGTTATGTATTGTAGAATCTTCAAACAATAACTTAATATTATGTATATTCTTGCACTCTTTTTAGCAATGTCACTGGTAGTGACAGGGATATTGTGAAAATTTATAGTGTGTTACTCTCATATCCTATTAGATCCTGGGGATTCATGGTGTCTAGTCAAGTCTTATATTTACTGTCATAAGTAATGTGGTGTGGTGTTGTTTGACCTTCTTTTATTTGGTATAATTCATTCTTGAGGATGGTAGATGTTTTGTTTCAAAGGCTCAAGAGATGATTTTTTAGTTGGAAAAGGAAAGGGTTTCCAGAGTTTGTGCAAGATGTAGTCTATTAGTAACTTCTAGTATGCTTTAATTTAATAAAATGTAGTTCCTTGGGGTTGCCACTCTTTGCTGCAACTTTTGAAATCATTTTTAAGCCTCCTTATCTTCTGTATATTTGTGTGATTAGTGCTCATACCATGGTGGAACTCTTACAGACTCAACTTGGAACTCTTATGGACTCAAATGGGATTACATGCGAATGGCAGTCTATGTGACTACAAGAATCTTTTGGTTATTCTCTGACAAGCTCCATCCACTTCACACTTAAATGGCTAAATCTTGCTTCATTTTCAAGAGGTTAAGTTATGATAATGCTGAGCATATAAAAGCAACTCCAAGAATACAATATTATATAAGAAACCTTTATAGTTTATTTTTTGAAGCCAACTATAAAAATAATTACTCAAAATTAACACCAACTAGATTGCAAATGCCTTAAACCCTCAATCAATTACAAAAATTTCAAACACAATATTTTCATAAAGCAAAAAGGTTGGCACTATAGGCCACTAAATATAAGATTTCCAACAATCAAACAAACAACTTTCAACAATTTTCTAGACTGCAAATGCCTTAAACCCTCAATAATTACAAAAATTTCAAACACAATATTTTCATAAAGCAAAAAGGTTGGCATTATAGGCCACTAAATATAAGATTTCCAACAATCAAACAAACAACTTTCAACAATTTTCTTCATTGCATTTTAACTAACGTTTAGGCAACTAATGATTTTAGCACTTAAATTAATTTCTAGTAAAATTTTAAGAACCAACCCTTTTTTGGTAGGATTTAGAAATTATGTTGAATTCACTGTAACAATTTAGGTAAAAAGGGAAAAAATGGGTGAAATTTTAAACAATGGGCATTTTAATTTTGGGTCTTACTTACCTAGTTAATCTCTTTTGTGCCCTTCTGAGCGAGGGGGTACCAAGGTAGGGAATGAACCACTATCTGCCCCTCTATCTATATCTGTGCCTAGACTCGCTGTTAGCTATGGGGCTAGGTAAACCTGGGAAGTAAGGTAGGCTAGGCATCATATCAAATAGGTGCTTGGCTGGGAGGGCAGCATAAAACTTTAGCTAGTGAAATTACCACTTCCTTGGTGGCCACCCTCACTTTTGTATTACCCTGTTTGGGTGGAAATATATAATTATAAGCAAACAAAAGAATAGTGTTCTTGGCCCTCAGCACACAATCATAACCTCATTAACAATCTGGGGTTGCTGGCTTGGCACCGCCATGGTTCTGAAGCAGTTACAAAGGGGAAAGGCATTACGAAAAGGATACAGCCCAGTACCACGAGGTTGCAGCTAGGTTTTCAAGTAACTAAGGATTATCGTGTCAAAGGTGGTCGTCAATCTCTGCAACAATATATAACACATTAATTTAGTAGGGAGGTTTTCAAGTAACTAAGGATTACTAACCCATTTAACTAAAGAAGGTAATAGGTACCAGGTAGGTGAGGCAGGTGAGGCATAGAGAAGAATAGGTGATTACAACTACGCATGATCTAAATTGAGAACTACATAGCCCACTTAAAGAACACATGGTTGAAATCATGAAGAATCAATAAGCTGCAATTTTTTTTGTCCTAAAATCTAAACTCTAAATTTATGATATGACAACTCCTAAATATCCTCCATCCATTTCACAAATGAATTTGAGATCCACGGCTGACATTTTATGGCTGTTGCAACTATCATTATAGTTGCTAATTTGGTTTTCGTTCCATTGGATAACTAGGGGAATCTCTATTTTAAACACACTGTTGGGCGAATTAATTAAATTAATGAGTTGTAAACTCCTTCCAGTTGCTTACCTGAGCCTTTTTATGAATGCTAGGGTGGATTATTGCACTGCTGGACGTTTTTATAATTGCTGGATGGATTATTTCCCTGTTAGGGCAAGTTTATAAATCCTGGACATTTTCAATGATTCCTGGGGCGTTTTTTATCCATCTTTGGGCGAATTTCTCAGCTGGGCATTTTTATAATTGCTGGATGGGCGTTTTCATAATTGCTGGATGGATTATTTCACTGTTAGGTAAAGTTCATAAAGCCTGGACGTTTTTAATGATGCCTGGGGCATTTTTTATCCATCTTTGGGCGAATTTTTCAGCTGGGTGTTTTTATAATTGCTGGATGGGCATTTTCATAATTGCTGGATGGATTATTTCACTGTTAGGGTAAGTTTATAAAGCCTGGACGTTTTTAATGATGCCTGGGGCATTTTTTATCAATCTCTAGGTGAATTTCTTAGATGGGGGATTTAAAAAAACTCAGAAAACGTTTTTATAACTGCTGGGGAAATTAAGCATGGTCGGCCAGAGTTGAAGTGGCTTGGGTGAATTTGTCTTCTTTAATACAATGAAAATTAAATATTTTACAAATCAATCCCTCTCTATATCACAATTAAAAAATACTTCTTTAAATCAATCTCTCTTGAGAATTTCTGTTACAAATGAGAGGCCTATATCTTTTCCACTTCAGTTGTTCTCATACTGCCTGGCAAACGCTGGAAAACAATCACTTTCAACTTGAAACTTGGTGCTCTGCTTCTAAGGTGATTTTAACTTTTCCTTCCAATTTTGGGTATTTCCAAGGATATGTCTAGGCAACAGCGTTGGCAAATGTGGTACTAACAGCTTGTAGGTTTTTCTGATGGCCAATTTCCCAGTGGTGTGTTGAACTATTACTTTCACATCCACTTTTTTACTTCCTGTCAAAAATGAACATATCCATATAATTGCAGCAGCTTGTGTGATTGCTAATGAAGTTAAACCTAAATTAGAATTGCATCATTTTTCATTTTTTCTAACGCCAATTTCACAGCTGATAACCAGCTGACTTATCACCTGTCCAGAATCCTTGGCAATATGAAGATTGTAAACTTTGATATTATTGAAAATGTATTTCTTTGAAATTTAGTATTTTCTCATTCTTTTTAATTTTCAATTCAACTCCTGAGATGCATACAAAATTACAAACTCTTAAACCTAGCCAAAAGGAAGTAGACAATAATGTAGCAAACTTCCTTGAAAATAAAACCCACAAGAAGATGCATCTTTGATTATAACTATCACAAGGGTCTCATTACAAAGCTGAGAAAAAGGAGCTTCAAATTTAAAAAAAAAAATTGCAAATGCTCCAAGACTGAGGGCGAGGTATCTATTCCACCTAAAACCCATGATAAATTGAAAGCAAGAAAGCACACATATCAATTTATAAAACTAGATATAGTAGTAGAGAGGAGAGTGGATGTAACCACACTAATACCATTAAGCTGAAATAGCATATAGAAGAAACAGAGCATACCTATTATAGGGATTCAAGCAAGCCTATCTAGCTGATTTTGTTTCTGTAACTGCTTTCTAGTAAATTCCATTCTTCCTAGAGTCAAGAGAGGATTCTCCTCTTCCCACAATCAATGTTCTGCCGAACCAGAAATGGAATGCGCAAAAACTTCAAGCAAGCCCATCTAGCTGATTTTGTTTCTGTAACTGCTTTCTAGTAAATTCCATTCTTCCTAGAGTCAAGAGAGGATTCTCCTCTTCCCACAATCAATGTTCTGCCGAACCAGAAATGGAGTGCACAAAAACTCCAGTGAAGCCCTCTAATCCTTCAATTAAAAAAAAAAATCTCACTCCCCTGCTTTAGAAAACCTTGATGTGCCACTACAGTGCCAAAAATGTTCCCTACATTAGAAACCCTAAATGATGAAAATCAGAATACCCTGCATCAGAAACCCTAAATGTTTCACTGCAGGTACCCAGCTGAAGAAAAAAAAAAAATCATAAAACCCTAGTTCCTTCCACCATAAAACCATTAGATCCATGAGTGACAAAATTAAAGGTCAACTTGACCCCTGGATGCTTCCAAAACCATGTCAGCGCATCAATCTGAGTGTTGCAAATTACAGAAAGTGGATGGAAATTGGCTTCGAAATTGCCAATGATCATCAGTCGCGACCATGATGGCCCCTCCCTCACACAAGGGTATCTATTGGCTCATTGTCACCTACGTGCTAATTGTTTCTCACTGCTATTGGGCTCACTGGAACAAACCAACCATTGCTCATGGAACGGGCACGATGTTGTGCTCTTGCACCTTTGATACCGTAGAGAAGCCGGAAGATGCTTGAAGATGCTTACAACGAGACTGCTTCTGGATTCAAAGGCTCGCAGGCAAAGCAACTAAGTCTTCTAGATGAATCCCACGGGAGGGATGGAAATGCTCATAGCCCTGGTCTCAGCGTCCAGGTTCTTCACTTAACATTCCGCCAAAAAAAATTAATGTAACCCCACTTCCTTTCAACACCAAAAACCCTACTTCCTTTCAACAGGAAAAGTATTTTTTATTTTGTCTTAATAGAGACGAAAATACTAAAAAACAAATATTATAAAATAAATACAAATGAGATCACTAATTAAAGACAATATGAGATTTTTGTCTTAAATTATCATCTCAAAATGGCCCCACATGTAGTAGTGATCTAACTGAGTTGAAGATATGGAAATGCGGAATACAATACTTACCAACAACTGTGATGAAGATGAAGAATCTGAAAATTTTAGGAGTATATGAGTGTGTAAGCTTTCGTTTCAAAATGTTGAAACATTATCATTAGACTCGTGTTTGGCATTGACTTTGGATTCTTCCATCAATGAAAGCTTGTTCCATCTGAAGCAGTTAGACTTGTACCGCACAAAAATATCAGAGGTATGCTTTCAAGAATGTGTTTGCCTGAACCTTTAGGATCTGTAGATCGTGTGTTGTAAACATCTGGTGGAGGTTGGGGCATTACCAGGAACACTATTAAATCTCGATTTGAGGCATTACCGTGCATTGAGGAAAATAAGAGGGATTTATAGTGTAGCAAAACTTGAATTACTAGACATCAGGGGGTGCTATAATATAGAATCAGAGGATCTGCGAGGTCTTGGAACTTTCATATATTTAGGTTTTGAACTAAAAGACCAAATTTTGGTATCTTCAGATTTTCAACTAAGATGCTAGACAGAAGCACTCGAGTACTATTCAGGCTTCGAGTCAGATGTTTGGTTGGAAGCTTTTGCAGAAAGTTGCTTCTAGTTGAAAAAGAGTGACCACAGTTCATTGGTGATAAGCTAGGACATGGATCATGTTTTGTATGGAGTACAATACAAAAGGAGCAAGGATCTGCAACTTCTGTAAAAAAATCATTATTATTTACATCGTATTTTATATATTAATCAAGAAAGCTTGAATAAACTAGCTGATAATGACCACCTAAATCAAAATAGATGATTATAAAGTATATTTTCAATGCCACACACAAGCAGATACCATTAATGTTTTAAAAAGATAAAACCAGTTTGAACTTAGTTAAAGTAAGAGTTATGTTTTCAGTTTTTTATTTTAACATAGGCGTAGAAGCTAGCTATTCAGGCACTTGAAACCATTTGATAATTGATACCTAGTTTTTAGTCAAAATCTTGGGCACTAGGTGTTATTAAGATTTATTCCAAATGTCGTTCTAAAATTGCTACTTGCTGACCAAACTGTCCATGTATTTTTCTCTTAGCTAATGCACTGGGTCTTCAACTCAACTGCTATCTCTTATTTAAACATTGTAATATACAGTTTTTCAGTCTGAAGTTTTATTAGCTTATTTTGTGGGTTCTATATGCTCTCACAGAGAGCATTTCTAATATATTTTTTATGCACGGGCTGTAATTTAAGAAAAACGGAGCACTCTGTTTTTTTCTTTTTCTTTCCTTCAAGAAATAAATCAAAGTCTCCTCATTTTGTTTCAGAATCACCGAAGGACATTTTACTGTGCAATTCATTGTTATGAAATATTTCTGAATGTTTGATGTGCTGTTATTATTGACTGGAGCTGAGTTTTGTTCTTGGGTGTGATTATATTTTACTTAAATCCTTTTATACTCAGGTCTTTCAGTTGTTGTTAGAGCTTGGTTTGAGATTGATTGCAATTTTAAGGAAAAAAGTTGATCAAAGTACAATATCCATGACAAAGAATTCAATATTCCACATCAAAACAAACATGTTGATATTCTACATTATTTTCTGAAACCTTGTACAACAACAATTTCTTTCATTTGAATTTTGTTGAACTAAAAGATCAAATTGGAGAATCTTAGATTGATGTGGGGTTATTGAAACCATTTGGCATTGATATCAAAGGAGATTGAAATCGTTTGATGCCTAGTTTTTAAGCATATCTAGGAGTTATTAACTGATCTATTCCAAATAGCATTTTAAAATTGCCATTTGTTCCTTAATTTATTTTCATTTGTTTCCCATAGCTGATATAGCCTTCATCAACTACAGTTTTTGAGTGTGAAGTTTTATTAGCTTATTTTGTGGGTTCTGTACGCTATCACAGAGAGCATTCCTACTATATATATGCACTGGCTGTAATTTAAGAAAACATTAAATCAAAGTCTCCTAATTTTGTTTCAAAATCACTACGGGACATTTGACTGTTGATTTTCATTGTGCAATTCATTGTTATAAAATCTTTATGAATTTTCGCTATGATGTTATTATTGACTGGAGTTGAGTTATTTTTTTCAATCGAAGAGAAATCTTCTTCGATCATTATCCATTTTATTTGGAGGTTGCTCCTTTCCAAAAATTAGGTTTGAAGATTATGGCACTTTTTTAAGGCACGCCTCTAACCTAAGCCACATCTCTAGCCTAAGTCTAGCTGCTTTATATTATCATATTGAAATCCCTATTTTATTGAGGTAAAGACATCCAGGCCCCATGGAATTACTCATTCAAAAGTTAAATCCCTAATAATTGAAGTTACTACATGGATAAACAACAATTCATGGCTCAAATGCATCCATTTAAACAAAAGTTGGTTCCTGAAATAAATATAAGAAAAGCGGTAGAGCATCAAGATGAAGTTGTCGATTGCAGAATATAAAACCTCTAACTAGCTACTAACTTAGATTGACCAAAGGAATTGTTTCCATTTGCACACTTGGAAAAAAATAGCTACCCTTCTTAAACTAGTATACCAAGTAAACCGGAGACGCCACGATTGAGCCCCCTTCTTCGATGATTTGGATTTACTTTCTATATGTTTAGAGGTGAGGAGTAATACCACCTCCTGAACTTGCACCAAATTGACTATGAATTTCAGATTCATGAAAGAAGAGGACCCAACCGTCACTCAGGATAAAATGAACCGCGCAGCAAAATTAGGGCACGATTTAAGATTTAGAGTGATGTGAGGACTAAAAGCATTTTTCGTTAGGGGTATGGCAGGGACAAAGATGAAGAAATTTTTTAACAAGAATGAGGGCATTAAGTTTTACATTATAATCAATAATTACCGTGTAAAGAGAAGCCCACAAACCTCTAATATGTGTGGCACCTTCCTTGATGCGGCCACTTGCAGCTTCCTTCATATCTCCGTCAAAGCGACCTTCAAGGGTTTTAGCAGCTCCGATGATCTTCTAGAATCTAAACGTGCAGTCCGCAAGCTGAAAGCACCAAGAATGATTTCTTCAGACCGATAATATGTCTTTGAGCTAATTAAGGCAACCCATAAATGAAAACATGCTTACCCAATAAAACGGGGGCGCCGCAGACTGTAATACAAGTTGAAAAGGTGCTGGAAGATTTCAATCCTAAGATATAAGATGTATCAAGTAAATACCCTAACCGAAAGACGCAATTTATGACACACACATTCTCTTCGACCACATATGTAGATGAAGCGTCGCCTAGTGTCCGCAACAAATAGCTCCAGAAAAAAACGAGTGAATGAAAGCTTCACTGGAATTAGGGGAAACCAGAAAAAACGAGTGAATGAAAGCTTCACTGGAATTAGGGGAAACCACCCCTCCTTTAGAAGAAGAAACCCTAGAAGCTCCTTGTGCAGCCGAAACCTGGCAGACCAATATGACTTATCGAGCAGAAGCTTATTGTGCGGCCGATAAGTACCCTGAGAAAAATATCTCTTGTGTAATAAGAGCTAAGATTAGCTTAGGGTTGGGTCCAAAATGAATGGTCAGAACCTCTGAGCCGAGTGAACCTCTCAGGAAATGGGTTGGTTCACGAGCCGTGCCCAAAATCACTTTCAAGCTGAGAGGAGGGAAGAGATGTTTGGCGCGCACGGGAAGCAGAAATATAGATGCAGGGAAAACACATTTTTTCCCTTTTTAATTTAATATAATTAAAAATAAAATAAATATTTGAGACGATAAAAAAATATAAATATTTGAGATCGAATGAGAATTTCGTCTTAAATAATTGTCTTAAAAACCCCCCTTATGTAGTAGTGCCATGATTTGGAGGTATGAATCCATCCCACGATTTGGAGGTTATTCCTCAACTCACCCAAATAAAATAATCCCCAATATTTATATTACTTTGTCAAATTAAAAACCCCCCCTTGACCCCTTAATACGAGGCAATATATTTTAGAAGTTTTTAGGAGTATTCAAAACCCCAATATGAATGGACGTGATATGATATTGCCTCACTAGTGAACCCCCCGTGCACACAAGGTTAGGATATGATGTATACCATTATGGATGCTGCATATAGATATCCTCCTCAATATCCCCATGTATGAAAGCACTCCTGACATCCATGTGATGCACTTCCCAGTGCTTGGATGCAGAAATTTTCAGAACTAGTCTTATTGAATCCTTATGTGCAACTAGTGAAAAAGTATCATTGTAGTCAAGAACATGGACTTGGGAGGAGCCCTTTGTCACCATAATTTACTTATATTTCACTTGTACACCATTATCTACAAATTTGGTCTTGAATATCCACTTACACCTTACCAATTTTCCGCCTGGAGGAAGCTTGACTAGCTCCCAAGTTTCATTCTTTTGCAATGAATGAAAATCCTCATCCATGGAAGCCTGCAATATTGGGTCATGTGAGGATTCCTCTTATGTTTGAGGATCTGAATCAATCATCAAAAAACACTTCTCAGGTAGATGAGGATCTTCACAGTAAGAGCACTCTTAAATTGTAATCTAGTCCTCCTGGGATCCTGAGGATTCCCCGCAAGTTCACCAGCTGCTTGAAGGGTATTGGCATCCCACTTAGGCATTCTAGGTGAAATTAGATCTGAAATAATATGGTTTTCATCATCAGAAATATAAGATTCAGAAATATCATGAGGAGCATCACTTACACTCTCAGGTGGTGGTGTAGAAGGTTCTCCAATTTCAACAGATTACAAGGGCTCTTACTCAAATTGAACAATCCTCTCAATGAAGGATTTTTGAGAGGTCATGTTCAACAACTTATAACCCTTGGAGTCTTCTGAATAGCCAACAAAAATACATGGTTGGAATTGGGGATGCATGGCCCTCCTCTTCTCAAGTGGAATTCTAGCCCAAGCCTTGGAGCCAAACATCTTGAAATGAGAAACATCAGGTTTGTGCCCAGTCCAAGCTTCAAAAGGATTGATTCATTCTAATGCTTTGTGAGGAACTATGTTCTGTATGTAGGCTGCACAGTTGATAGCCTCAGTCCAAAGTATTGGAGACAAAGACTTCTCCTCAATCATACATGTATCCATCTCTTTGAGAGATCTGTTCTTCCTCTCAGCAACACCATTTTGCTAAGGTGTGTAGGGAATAATGTGTTAAATCTGAATGCCAATAGAAGCACATAATTGTTGAAAAATAGATTTGATGTATTCCCCACCATTATCATATCTAAGGATCTTGATATGTCTACCAGACTAGTTCTCAGCTAAGGCTTTGAAGATCTTGAACAAATTGAACACTTCAGACTTTAACTTGAGGAAAAAGATCCAACAATATCTGGAAAAGTCATCTATGAAGGTTAGGATGTACTTTGCATGGTTCAAAGACTCATGGGGGAAAGGACCTTATATGTCATTGTGAATTAGCTCAAGGGGTGTTGAGGTTCGCTCAGTTTGGGATCTTCTAAACTTGTGCTCAGGGTGTTTTCCTAGGATGCAGCTTTGACAGACTCCTTTAGAAAACTTGATAGTGGGAAACCCTATGACCATATCCTTCTCATGGAGTTGAGAAAGATACTTGTAATTGAGATGACCAAATCTCTCATGCCACAACTTGATTGATTCATTAGCATGAGTGAGTAGAGCAGAAGGTGATGGGAAAGGCACAAAATGAGAGAATCTATAGACTTTTGAGCCATGGTCAGCAGTACCTAAGGCAACAATTCGGCCTGTGGAGATCTCACAGATTTCAACATCATTAGGTGTGAAGACAACCCATTTGGGAGACCTAGTGTGATTCATCTGGTAGATTGACAAGAGGTTTGCATCAAGACCTAGAACATACAACACATTAGTTAAGGAAACAAACTCTAGTTCAACACTGCCTTTACCTTTCCAAGTAGTTTCAAAATCATCACCCAACACAATGGTTGGACCACCAGAAGAGTCAAGAGAGGATAATATCTCTCTTGCAGACACCATATGCCTTGAAGTCCAGGATCTATGATGAAGGAAGTAGGCCTGGATGTGCTTTCCATCAAAGCATGCACTCTCTCTTTGTCTTCAGAATTGTATCCTCCTTCCTTCCTTCTTGCGCTCTCAGGAAGAGGGATATTTTCTTTCTCAAGGAGTTGAGCCATTTGATCAATGCTATTCTTCATGGATGAGATCTCAAGATGAAATCCCCTATTTCAATAGGTGCACTTAGCCTTCTCTTTCTTCTTCTGAGGATTCTTCTTGAGCTTTTTGTTTGTATTTCTTCTGATCAGGTGGCTTCTTGAAGTTGCCCTTCTTCTTGCATTCGAATTCTTTGAATCTCCAACAACCAAATAATGGTATTTTGATGGATTTTTTATTGCTCCCATCAAGACCAACTTGACTTGTTCTTGTGTGAGATATTCCATGAATTCTGACAGAGCAGGGCTCTTGCAGTTTCGAACAACTTGCCTTGTACCATGGAAGGTTGAAACAAAGACTGAGTAATCTAGGCCAAGCTTGGAGAGGATGGCCAAGATCAGTTGCTCATATTTCCTATTAGTTCCACATTGCTTCAATTGAAGAATAAGAGAGTTGAACTTTGAGAAGAAGTCTTGTAAGGTCTCGAAATTACTTGGACTCAGTGAAACTAGCTCATTATCCAGTTGGTGGCCTCTCAATTCATCTATCTTTCCAAACAAAGTTTGGATCTTTAGCCAAACTTCATTGGGAGTGGTAAGACCATATAGATGGAAAATGAGATCTCTGGATGTGCTGAGACACAAGAGACCATAATATTCATCTCTTATGTTGTGCCACTTTTCCTTCTCAATGATAGCAATAGGCTCAGTTTCAGTTGCCATAGTCACCTTGTAGAGGCCTTGGCTCCTCAACAGGATCTCCATCTGTGCCTTCCAGTCAAAATAATTGAATGGAGTGAGGATGATTTGGTGTGAATGATCCATGGAAACTCTGAAATAATCTTTTGGAGTGGTTTGGGTGTGCTCTTGGATGCTCAGTTGCGCCCTCTGGGTGATTGAATGCGCCCTATGGATGACTGGTTGCACCCTCTCTCAGAATGGTTCGATCCTCTAGGAAAAAAGAAGGAGAATAGAACAACTTGATAGCTCTGATACCATGTGAAATTATTTTTTCACACCAAGATCTTCTCAAGCAATTACAAACTCTCACAAATTGCCTTGCAAAAACTAGTCATAGAACACTGAAAACAATCATGAATTTGATGCAAACAATATATCTTTATTGAATAAGTCTACGTCAGAAAAAAAAATTAGGCAATGTGATGGCTGTACATATATATAATTATACCAGATATTTGAAGGCCAAAGATGCCATTCAAAATCCTCACAAAAGTAGGCTTACTAAATCTATGAAAAACCCCCCTAGGTGTAAAAATTGCTTTCCAAATCACCTCTAAAGCTCATGAATTTGTGAATTAGTGATTGGATGGTGATGTAGGATGGAAAAGAATCCTAAGTACATAGTTTAGGAAGAGGAAACGTTGTGGAGGATGAGTTAGCCAAAAAAAAGTTAAGGCAAGTCAACTAGCTTTCACCTTTTCACAAAAAATAGTAAAAAACAGTAAAAAGCAGAAGTGCACCCTTCTATTCCAAGATCAGATAAAATCTACCAGAATCTTAGCAAATCTTATCCAGAATCTCAGGAAATGTGCCCAGGTGACTCATGAAGGCTTTTGGTCCACACAAAGTGACTTCTGGTCCACACAATGGGTGATTTTGGCCAACTACCTAGTCTAACACCTAGGAATTAATAAAAAATGACTAACTAATGCTATCCTAAGTATAAATGACATGGATGGGTTTTAAAATACTCCAGCATGGATATGTATATATAAAGGTGATGTAGTCATTGTTGAGGAACATATGAAATGATTATATGGATGTCAAGGGGTGATTGGAGAAGGATACCTTATTCTTTAAGGAATTATTGTTTAACTAATCTCTTTTATATACATATTGGAGTTTTGATCCATGTTTACAATGTTGTCATGGTGTGTACTCTTGTTTCTTATGATAATTTTAAGGTTTTGTT
The DNA here is from genome assembly GCA_027924585.1 of Larix kaempferi. NCBI lineage: Eukaryota > Viridiplantae > Streptophyta > Pinopsida > Pinales > Pinaceae > Larix > Larix kaempferi. Next base: position 3,720,629 of record BSBM01001331.1, on the reverse strand, counting down.
CATAACACATCAAAAGAGTGATAAGTTGTATGAGCATAACCCTATAAGATGGATCTCTGATCTCTTATTAGCTTCTTTGAAAATCCAACTCGAACAACACTTAGATATTCCATTAACTTTCAAAGGAAACCAGTAACATCCACAATGCACCAATTATACCAACACATACATAATCTATAAATGATGAAGTATAGAGATAACCAACCATCCATGGACTTACTGAAAACCAAAAACAACATATCTAGATACATATTATTAAAACAACAAAAGTGGCAAAGCCTCTTGCTCTTGCTCTACACTTTCACACACCCAACTCTTCACACCTTATGATAGAATAAGGTAATTCTAATGACGCCTAAGGTCTAGATATATCCATGACTACAAATGTTATATGAAGTCCAAGGGATCTCTAATCAATTATCACTTTACTACCACCTTAGTAAGTCATAATGTCATTAAGCCACCGAGTCACATTCTCATAACTAACTTCTATATACAATCATTTTAAGTCATAAAGTCAACACATGAAATCCCATTACAATAATAATATAACCCTGAAGTGAACATTGCATTAGGGTACAACTTTGAGTGCTAGTAGGTTCCCACCTTTTTTTGTTGACTCATTTTGAAGTCAACTCCAAACAAAAAGTAACATCTAGAAGTAGTTGCATAATTACAACCCTCACTACAGGAATCCACCTCACTCTTACAACTATGACCTTGGATACAACCTCTACCATCAACATGAAATTGTTTAGATATGCATAAAAAATCCCAACTCAATTTGTTGGCTCATATTTAGATTCAGGGTTCTAAATTAGGTTACCAATAATAACTTTATGAGCATAAGCATTTTCAGCATCTTGAAAGGATATAGTCTCACCTAAGATGCTCACGTATATTACATAGACTGGATATAGGGAAAGGAATTGCATAGGTTCAACATATTCATTCGGCAATTACGGAAATAAAATTATAAACAATGGCAAACTCATACACAATAACTCATTCAAGCACAAAAAATAGAATAATAGTTGGTTCATTCTCCATTTATCAACATCAGGATTACATCATAACATGTACTAAAAAATGGGGACTAACATCAGCCCGAAACAGTGCCATATCTTATCGTTCTATACAAAACTAAGACACTTATGTCTCTCATCAATTGTCTTTTAACTAATGTATTAGCTTACATTAACAAACTAACAATTATATAATGTAGCACGCTTCTTTACATTATTGCGCAGTCTAATACAAAACATAGAATTATATCACTACAACGCCAATACAATTCTATTGCATTGCTCAAACTTTTTGGTCACCTACTCTATATACATTTGTCAAACTCAAGCCAATCCACTAGAAAGATGGTTTTGCTACCGGGATGATCAACCTTGATGGCTACACTCTTGAAGAAATCACTTAAAGCTAGACATAAACCAAAGAAAGATGGTAAAAACAATAAAGTGAACTAAAATCTATTAAAAGCATAGTGCCATGACTCACCAATGAAAATACCTTGTAACAAACATTTATCCTCTAAATCAGACTATGCAAGTGGGTAAAAGTCTCTCAAGCCTATTGCTATAACATGCATTACATCATTAGAAGGTAAAATCTAAACCTCGTTAAAATCCTAGTGTATAGACGAACACTAAAGTGAAATAGATTAAACACAACTCATAATCATTTGTCCATATCCAAAATTGAAATTTGAAAAACAATCACTTCTCCAAATTGAAATTTGAAAAACATCCCCTTCTAAAAAAAAATAATAACCAAACAAACATAAACAAAATGGCTAGCTATAAGTATTTACCACATTTCATTAACAAAATGACCATCACATTCCATAAACAAAATGACCATGAAATTCAGGCATTGTACACCATCCATTAAAACCGATAGCTTGTCGTCATGCTCATACTTTTGAGTCATCCACTCTCGTAGGCATGACGGAGGCAACTACCACAACCTTTGCATCTTGATGGAATAGAAACATAGAAACATTATTTAATGACTGAACCAAAAGGCTCGTATGGTCACGTCAGGTAGGAATGATTATGAATTTACCAAACTCGTAGTGCACTACCTAACTACCAGTTGTGATGGAATCTGTCCAAAAGGAAAAGGTGGACAAAAATACAAATATAATAATTCAAAATTACATCTCTGCAATGTCCACAAGATCCGTATATCACATCCTTATTAATGCAAAGATACAAGTAATACTTGTCTATCTATCTCTCCTAGGAAAGATCAACGGCTAGAAATCAACATGGATTTTAACCTTGTAAACCTCATGGATTTTATCCTTGTAAACCTATGGGTAGCGCTTCTCATCATATCTCCCATAATTTGTACTTCACCCTGCGAATATTAAGTGGCAATGTTGCACATCCACATGGGTATGCAAACCATCACTTACATAACATGCATTCAATATAATCTTTATAATGTAGAAAAGTCAAGTCAGTGCATGTATGAAGGCATAACATGTAATAATAGAGACAATAAGAAGGTAGAGATAGGGTTTGCACATGGAGGTAAAAAGTGCACTTGAAGTGTGTTCTTAGCTTGCTTCCATGTAATGATGGTGGCTTTGCGAGGGACTTGGGTACAACTAAAGCTCGGGCGAGGTTGTTTGACAAAATGTACTGAAATCTGAGACACATCAATAGAATTTGACAACTTTTGATATATCCTTATCAATCGAACTGATCGTAGTTTGTAATTTTATTAAATTTACATAATAAATAATTTTAGTCATTTAAAAATTTAAATTTGATTTGAATTCATGGCTTAATGATGAATTTCAATTCTTGACTCATTGATAAATTTCAATTCGATTTGACAATCAATAATGATTGATGTACAAAGTGCTTCGCTCCAGGTTAAAGTTCATGTGTGCGAAAGGGGATATTGAGCGCCCATTATGTAATCAAATATGGGCCTTGAGCATGCTTTGTGTTAGAGAATTCCTCCTACAGATATTTAAACTCTCTCATAGATCAAACTAGACTCCTAAGTGTTTAATCTATGACATAAATAAAACAAATAGACACTAAAATCTTCCTAAATCTAGTTCATACATGAACTAGCAGGATATAGAAAAGTGAAGCAGATAGATGACATACCTTAACTTTGATTATTGTCCTTGCTTCTCCTGAATTACTCCAACTCCAGTCTTCAATTATGGGCTTAAGAACCTGTTAACGAATAGAAGACAATACCTTCTCCAAAGCAGTATATGTATAAACAAAGATTTAACTATGAAACATAGACAATCTCATGCACTCACCATTAAAAGCATGAAAATGGGAAGAATAGGCTAAGTTATCTTATTAGAGAAACCAAAGAAGATAATTACAAGCGTTTATACCTTGATGTCCAAATCAATAGCATTTCTTTCCAAGCTTCTCCTCTTGATACCTCTGCAAAACTCCTAAGACCATAGGTTTGATGCCTCCAAATGTTCTCTCTTTAGCTCATGGATGGCCTCCTTCTTATAGGATTTGAGAGGACAACCACTAAGAGAGAATGATGGATCTAGGTGAGTAAATGGTGGATCAAGGAGTTGAACCATGCTAAATAGGGAGAGTGAGGTGAGATTCGAAGTGAATCCCAATCCCAAAAATATCTCTCCAGAGTCAAGATCCAAAATCCAAGCAACATGGTTGTTGAGGGATTTTTCGTGCCCTCAAGACTAAGCATAGTGTGAAAATGTTGATATTTTCGCACCCTTTCAGGCATGCAGAGCGCGAAAATGTTGTATTTTCTCGCTTTGCATCACTAGAAGGGAGCGAAAATATGGGCAAAGTGGGATTGATGGGGTGGCATTTGACCATCATGGGTTGGATTTGTCTCCAAGGAAGACTAGGGAAGGGACCAATATGGTGAAGATGGCTCTCAACACATCTTAGGAGGTGCGACCATTACGTTCTTCATGGTGATAGGACACGAAAAAATCGGAATGGCGCTCAAAGTGACAATTTGAGGTATAATAGATGCCCCCTAAAGTGTGAGGCTAGAAGGAATCTAATGGCCGAAACACTTTACTAATAAATAAGTCCACAGAGATAGCTGAAAGGAGACTAGAAAGGATGTTGACACAGTTCTGTCGACAAGGGTTCACTTCACACTGTTGTCAACAAACACCAACCAGACACCCTTAGGCATCAACCAAGAAAGGTTTTACCCTTTCCGGCAACACTAGCAGAGTGAGTGAGGTCTCACCCGATATGTCCAAGGGGTGTTGCAGGAACCACGTGTTGGCAGGTGGTTAGGATGGGTCATTATCACAGCACCGCGAGTGATGCAATACCGCGAAAGGCGCAAAGTCAAGCACAAATGATGTTAATTTTTTGCATTTTTGGGTCAATTATACCGCGGTATGCGGGTTTTTGGGTCATTTGGACCATGACAACTAGATTTTGGGTTATTGCTTGAAGTGTCGATTAGGAAGTTGTTAGTAAGTGGACAAGTAATGTAAAGGCGAAAGCCTATAAATAGTCATAGATGTGTAAGTGTAAAAGCATCTTGGATTTATGAGTCTTTTGATTGTATATCTGAGATCAAGAGATACATGCGAGATCTGTATTTTTGCAGAGATATTGTATTTGGTTTTTTTGCGGAGATAATATGATATGACAGAGCTATCTTGCGGAATCCCTGTGTTTCTTTTGTTCATCTGTGGTAATGCTTGTTGTGATATGTGAATGATGATATGCTTTCTTGCTGCAATTAATGCGTTACTGTTATATTTGTTGCAATGATGAATGTCGAATGATGCTATGAATACAAATGATGTCTGGGTTAAATGCATAGATCTATTTCTGAAATGCTATAATAAGTCAAGTAATTAAGCCGCAACCGTCCTCCTTCATTCGGTGGAAACGTGGTTCCGTCAACTCTCCCTTGAACATCTTGGGTGAGACCTCATCTGCTCTGTAGGTGATGCTGGATGGGGTAAAACCTGTCTGGGCTGGTGCTCAGGGAGATCATGGTGGTTTGGATGTCGACAGTGAGTGGAACCCCTATCGACTGGGTTTGAGTAAACAAATGGTTTCGTTGTCGAGACCCTGCGCGAAGTGAAAGGAGGATATGTTGTGGCATCCGACGCAATAGGAGATACATAACTGGTTTGATCAGAAGCTACAAGAATTTACTGAAAAGGAAAGTCAAAATTCTCGGCTGACGGTAGATCAGTGGGTGGAAAGATATATTCACGACGGTCCGCACGAATATTTTTTCTGTGAGTTCCCAATCATCTTATATGAATGGTTGGCAAAGTTGACCTTTCAGAAGAGGAACTTCCAAGGTGGTGAGCCGACGACCTGGATCCCAGAGCTAATTCAGGAGCTGTAGGAAGTTGACAACAAAGCATCGCGGGTTGTCGAAGTGTGGCTCGATAGCATATTGGAAGGTTATATCACTAAATTTGTAGTTGATACCCAAAATTCTTATAGTGAAGCTGAAATATATTTCTTCCGCGGACCCCAAGGAAGGTTTCTGCTGTCACTCCAACTATCCATTAAGATGCTTATATGTGAGAAGGGCATATTGAAGATGCACCTTGATTAGTAAACAACCTGGTGGGCGGAGGCCGTGGGTATCGCAAAGACGGGGAGGGCGGTACATGGAATGATAAGGGGTAGATGGGTGTAGGTCATGATGAGACTGTGAGCGAAGCCGAGGAAGAGAGTGGTCTTACAAGGTGCGGAGCTAGGTTTCGACAGGAAAAGAGGTAGAGGACAGGAGAAGGTCCTGTTGCGATCGAACCGCAACACCGCGAAGGAAGACCACATGGGACGAAGCGACCTCACAGTCCGGACAAGGATAGCCAGGATATGCCTAGGATAGAGGCAGGACCAAACCCCAGCGGCAGCATACCCACACCTCCTCTCACTATCTCTCAAACAGTAAGAAATACAACTACAACACCGCTGTGCTCATCAAGTCAACAGAAGTTAATTGCTAGCGGCCCAACGGCTGGAGGAAGGAAGTCCGGGATGGCAGGCAAGGATACTAAGTTACCGCTGTTCCATGGAAATGGGACAGATAAGCCTGAACAGTACTAGTTTTTATGTGAAGTAGTATGGACCGTAAAGCTGATTACTGATGATAATGCTAAGAAAGGACAGCTAGCGACAACTCTGCGAGGTTGTGCATTAGATTGGTTTATGAAGTTTGTTCTAGTCCCTACAAGAGCTCCGGAGAAGACGCTAGATGATATCAGGAACGGATTGATCGCAGAATGCAGGAAACCCAAGTCTGAAGCATAGTATATTACAGAACTGAAAGAGATTAAGTAGTATCCCAATGAAACGGTGTGGGACTTTGACTAGCGACTCAAGACGCTGATGGCAAGGGTTAGTTTTGATATGAGCACTATCCAACATAAAGAATGGTTCATCATGGCATTGCTTCCGCACATTTGACTATTGCTGATGCAACAAAACATTACAACACCCAGTGAAGCTCTAGAGATTGCAATGCGATTGGAAGCATCGCCAATTGGTGAAAACACAGCCAGAATGTCGCAGATTCAGACACAACTGGCTAACTTGACCATATAGTTTTAAGATCTTAAAAAGGGCAAGGAACAGTGAGAAGAAGTTTGGTGCGCGCGATGTTGAGGAGAAGGATATACTAAGGATAATTGCCCAGACTTTCACAATTATCTTGTTTCAGGAGCACCAAATCCATTGAGTGGCAGTGGCATGCCGTGGTGCCATGTCTATCAGGTATATGGGCACCGCCATGACGAATGCCAATACATGCAGAAAATGGTCACAAAACCGATGAATATGTATTGTACATTTTGTAAATATGTGGGACATGAAGACAAAGATTGCCAGGCATATGGGTTGCTTCATGAGAGAACGTACGATGCATTCTATGTGAAGGATGACCAACGTGCTGTACAACAACCGCAACCGTAGCCTCAGGTAGTCTAGTCGCTACCTCAACTGCAGGTGCAGTTTGTATCGTAGCAGCAACCACAACAGTTTATGCCACAATATGCTCCGATGCAAATGGCTCCACAATAGCCACGGTATGTTCAACAACCGCAGTATGCACAGCAAGGGTAAGGCATGCACCCGAATCCTATGCAGCAGTAGTTCAATAAACCGCAGTACCAACAGCAGGGCAGATTCCATGGAGGATTCCGGGTTGGACGTGGCAGAGGATTTGGTCGTGGAGGAGGACGAGGAGGTCGTGGGCCTATTCAGTGGTATCATTGTGCGGTGTGGGGACACTATCAACGAGATTTCCCACTATTGTAGACATAGTGCACATTTTGCTTTGTTACAGATCACACGGTGGAAAAATGCCCACAATTGATTGCGCAGTGGCAAGCAGGGAACGTTCCACACTTGCAGAATCAGGCTTAGGCACAGCAGCCAGTGCAGCAACCGGTGCAGAACCAGAACCAACGCCCAAACCAGAATACTAATCAGAATGTGAACCAACCAGGGAATCCACCGCCGAACCAGAATCAGGGTGCGAGTGTTGCAACAATTTCTGCGGAGCCAAGGCCACAAGATGTCGCTATCGCAGTTATTACGCAGGGAGGTGCAACAATGTGAGAAGATAGATCGCATCCACTTATTCGCTTAGCAAGACATAAAAAGGTATCATTTGATATTGATTCTGAGCACGATGCATTATTCCAGGTGCAACGGGCGATGGAAAAGACTCAAGGTAAGGCCATCGTCTGTGACATGCTCCCTGTCTTTGATGCCACTTCAAAGGCAGGCCCATCTGCGTAGTCTGGAACCTTACAAATTTTTTTTGAGAGCTGTTTATTATTGGAAAGGGATCCGGCTGCTCTCACTGAGATCGAGGGATTGTTGCAACGACCAGCCAGGGGACGACAAGAATCAGCGGTAAACTCTTTATAGCGGCGGAAGATAGGTAAGGAGATGCATATGAACATTCAAATTGGAGACTATGATGTTGATTCCATTATTCTGGATCTTGGTTCGGATGTCAACATCTTAACTAAGTAGGCATGGCAGAAAATGGGGAGCCCCCCATTGAGATGGTCTCTTGTACAGCTCTAGTTATCTAATCATGCTAGGGTGACACCGACTGGGAGAGTTCCACGCCTGGTGGTGGACATCGAGGGAAAGAAGACTTATGATGACTTCGATGTCATCGAAGTAGTTGAAGGGGGAAGTTCTTATCCCGCATTGTTGGGGATTGGATGGGATAACAACAGTGGATCAGTCATCAACTTTAAGAGGCGGATGATGACTTTTGAAAACCGCGATCTCAGAGTTATAGCCCCATTAGATCCAGTTGAAGGACACAGATACATTGAACCAGTGAAGGATGAAGATCCCAACAGATGGGACCATGCATTCAATATTTCTGAGGATTATATTCATCCGACTGCCAACGGTGAGCTGGGATGGCGCAGTGACAGCTCTACGTCTTTCGACTTTGATGACGCTTTAGAACATTGGCATAACCGCTTGCATGAGGTATCGCTCCGCAAGTGCGGGTTAATCACATAGTCGTTATGCTGCGTTGCGACTGAAACGGTTACACTACCAGTATATGAGGGACTACTTGGCTTGTCTGACTTTCTGGTGGAGTTCGAGAAAAGAGTTTTAGAACCACAGTGACTGTTGGCATTGGAAGAAGCGCTGAAGGCTTCTCCAGCACACTGGTGGGCGACACATAAGAAATCAATCGATGGATGGTCGCAATGCAGGAGATTGATGATGGTTCGCTTCGGCGATACCGAGGTTTACCACACAGGGAAATATGATGGTCAGGATAACCCTGGAAGTTATTTGATGGAGTGTCAGACATTGTAGGCATCACGACCACGAGATGAGTGGGTCCATGCATTTATCCATACTTTGGACAAGATGCCACGATTGTGGTACACTACAGCTGAATTGAGGGGAGAAATTACTACTTGGTTGGAGTTGACAGTTTGTTTCACTCATACATTCAGTTTCACCGGTCCCAAATCGGACGTCCATAACGCATTACAGCTCATCCGTGATGTGGTTCTGAAGGTTTTTCTAGTGGCATATCCTACGGATCTGCACATGCACTGCCAGATGCAATCCATGATGGAATGTTATAATATCACTGGTGGGCCTGAAGACGGTGATGATCCGCAGAACGTCAACATTCTAGAATCTGAAGGGAGTCGCGATGTGGTAGCACCTAATGCTCCAAGTGATCCGATCAACCAGCCCTTGAAGCTCCGTAAGATCAATATTGGGATAGAGACCAACCCCAAGTTCACGAATGTTGGAGATTATTGGGATGATGAGATGATGGGAAAGGTCACTGACTTGTTGCATGAATTCCAAGACCTCTTTCCTACGAATTTTTCTAAGATGAAAGGTATTTTGGGCGATTTAGGGTAGATGAAGATCCCGTTGAAACCATATGCTAAACCAATCAGGAAGTGACCCTACCGGCTGAATCCACGCCATAAGGAGAGGGTCAATTTAGAACTTGATCGCATGTTGGATGCTGGTATTATTGAACCGGTCGAGGAGTCGGAATGGATCAGTCCTATGGTGGTGTAGGACAAAAAGGTTGGCGAAGTGCGCATTTGTGTTGATTTGCGAAAGTTGAATGACGCCTGCTTGCATGATCCCTTTCCGACCCCATTTACTGATGAGGTACTCGAAGGAGTGGGAGGCCAGGAGATGTATTCTTTCACGGACGGGTTCTCGGGCTATCATCAGATCCGCATTGCGAAGGAAGACCACCACAAGACAACTTTTGTGACAGAATGGGGCTGTTTTCAGTACACAGTAATGCCATTTGGGTTGAAGAATGCACCTGCGATATTCTTGCAGGTTGTCGTTCCTGCGTTCAAGGATTTCATTCATAAGTTCTTGCAGGTTTACATGGATGACTGGAAAATCTATGGTTTGATCCACGATCATCTGGAAAACCTGCGATTGATGCTGGAGCGTTATCGACAACATCAGATATCGCTGAACTTGAAGAAGTGCATCTTTTGTGCACCATTCGGCATACTGCTGGGTCACATTGTGTGCAAGCAAGGATTGCTAGTCGACCTAGCCAAGATTGCGCTTATTTTGAGCTTAACACCGGTGACTAATGTTAAGCAGTTGAGAATGACATTGGGACATACCGGGTATTATCGTAAGTGCATCATGGGGTATGCAGCGATCATCGCCCCTATGGAGAAGTTTCTGAAGAAGGATGCGGTTTTCCAGTGGAGTCCCAAATGTCAGGATAGTTTTGAGATGTTGAAGGCTAAGATGGCTTTGGCACCGATACTGGTATTTCCAGACTGGAGTAAGGAATTCCATGTTCATGTTGATGCCTCATCAATCGCCCCAGGAGTGGTGCTTTCCCAACCAGGAGAGGGGGATCTAGATCACCCCATTGCTTTCGCAAGTCAGAAGTTGTCATCAGCAGAAAGAAACTATACCACGATGGAGAGGGAAGGAATGGCGCCGCTGCAGAATTTTCAACATTACTTACTGGGAGGACATTTTAAGATGTTCACCGACCACTCCACATTGAAATACCTAGTACATAAGCCTGTGTTGGGGGGGAAGATCTGTCTCTGGCTACTTCTTTTTCAGCAATTCAATTTTGAAGTGATTGTGAAGCCAGGGAGGTTGAATGTTGGACCTGATAATCTATCGCGGATTGAAACTGGAGAGGAGCCAACTAACATCGAAGATGGGTTTCCTGATGCATAACTGTTTAAGGTTGAAGTAGCTGATGGCTACTTTGAAGAAATCATTAAGTTTCTGGCAACCGGTACCGCACCCAAAGAGTTCACCACTAGTCAGAAGAAGCAGTTGGTGGTCAAGGCTACCGATTTCCAGCTCATTGCAGGTGATTTATACAAATTGGGCATCGATGAGATATTGTGACGGTGTGTTTTTCCTCATGAGCAAGGGCAGATCTTGTCCGAAGCACACATAAGAGTGGCTGGGGGGCACTATGGCGGTCATGCGACTACCGGGAAGGTGCTTCCCGCAGGGCTCTGGTGGCCCACACTGCACAATGATGTGATCGATTATGCATGGTTCTGCGATGTTTGTTAGAGAACCGAGAAGCCATCCAGGAGAGACGAAATGCCGCTTATACCTCAACTGACACTGCAACCATTTGACAAATGGGCAGTGGATTTCATGGGACCCATCAAGCCACCTAGGAAGCAAACTGGTGCAAGGTACTTCATCACGGGGACAAACTATTTGATGAGATGGGCGAAAGCTGCACCAGTCATTGATTGTTCCACCACTACCGCACGGTTCTTGTTCAATAGCATCGTCACTCGCTTCGGCTTCCCCAAGACATTGTTGAGTGATCAAGGTAGCCACTTTCTCAATCGCACCATCAGCACATTGACGGAGGAACTATAGATACAACACAAGAAGAGTATGCCGTATCGTCCACAGGAAAATGGCACGGTGGAAGATTTCAACAAGATCTTGGAGCATGCGCTGACGAAGGTGTGCAACGCGAACCGCGATGACTGGGATCTGAAAATCCCAGTCGTCTTGTGGGCGTATTGCACCACGTGTAAAAGGTTGATGGGACAAACACCATTCAAGCTAGTGTATGGGAAAGAAGCAATTATGCCTGTGGAGTACATCATTTCGAGTCTGCGCATAGCAGCAGCAATAGGTATGGATGCTGCAGCGATATTAGAAGAACATCTCGTGCAGTTAGTGCAAATGGTAGAGGATCGCTTTATTGAGGATTCCACCAGAGTGTGGAGAAGGATTGCCAAAAGGCTTGGCATGATCGCCACATAAAAAAAAACAGTTTTAGCAGGGTGACTTGGTACTGTTGTTCGACAGCAAGTTTATGAAACACCCAGGGAATTTGCAGATGAATTGGCTTGGTCCATATCGCATCGGTCGCATTACTTCAGGAGGAGTATTTCAGTTACAACAATTAGATGGAGCGATGCTCCCAAAGTTGATCAATGGTAGCAGGTTGAATCCCTATAGGTCGGGCTTGGAGAAGCGCGATGCCTAAGTCGCATCAGGAAAAAAAAAGAGAAAACATGCAGGTTGGTTGGTGGCAGGATGGCGCACCGACAGGGACAAGAATGCGCAGGCAAGGAGGCTTGCGCCGCAAGTTAAGAAGCGGTCCGCGACAGTGGCAGGGTCACGACTGGGTCAGATCAACAATAAATGCCAAAAGTTAAGACAGTTAATTAACGACTCTCATTCAAATGATGAGCATTAATGGCAGATCCGACCGATTGGATGACAGGATTGACGATGGATTTGGGCCATTAATACAGGATTTAGTCTGAGTTAATGTAGGATTTAGTTATGATTATGAGGGATTCGGTTGGGTGCTATAAAAACGGGCCGAAGTTGGTCGGAAGGCACGATTTGTGACAAGTGAGTTCAGTTGAGGAATTGTGCAAGGTTGAGATTGCGTTGCAGAGAGTAGTTGAAGAGTGTTGGGAAAGTTCAGGGATTACGCGCAGTTGAGCCATTTGTTGGCATTGAGGGAATTGAGCACGACATGTTGAGTGAGCTGGAGATGGTGGAGATTTCCAGTGAAGTCAATTCACCTCTCATCCCTACTCTTATTGAGGAAGAGGTCAATATAGTGGCCGAGGTTGCTAACATGCTGGTGGGATCGTCTTCTGTGGTACGACATAAGAGAGGAGGGACGCAGCTTAGCTTCGACTATCCCGAGAAGTGGCACACCCATTCTACTGCCCAAGTGCTGGAAGGCATCCCTGCGAAGAGGCCATCGAGCTCAAGGGTTGTGGAATCCACAGTCCGTGCATGTGTTTTTGTCGTGGATATCCCAGGCTACCGACCGCCATGTCGAGCTGGGGTGCAGTGGAGGAAGGTCACAAAGAACCAGCGGTATCAAATATGGATGTCGAAAATCTTGCCTGGCATGAGTTGTACCCCAGATATCGTACCAACATTGATGCAGCTGCGGTATTATGATCACGAGTTGCTGGCGTTGGAAAAAGTTATGATGGAGATGTTTCTACCACGAGAAGAGGGCCATATTGGACCGACACCACACATTCCACATGACTGGGCGCGCAGTCTGGCGAACTCTGGGTTGTTGGCATTGATTTACATGCCGCATTTCGGGTGGTTGACGGAAGCCAATGCATGCGTCAAGCAGTTGTTGGCTTGTTTTCATGGCGGGGTGTTATGGTTGGATAGGCAGGTCACAGTGACGATGGACCTGATTTTTGAAATCACAGGCTTGCCAAAGGATGGGGTCGACCCATCGCAATTCTTTCGATGGAAGAACAATGACAAAAAGCTTGTGTCAAGACTGAGGAAGTGGTACAAAATGCAGAAAGACGGATGGGCTTACCACTTGGACACTATCAACGAGCCTACAGACAAGATTGGGGCATGCATTTTGGCTACCAAATTTCTGCGGAACACCCGACCTAATCAAGGAAATTCTGGTGTTGTCTCCTGTGTAGATCTATGTGTGGCAGGCATGCATATCAACTGGTCCTTGTTTCTGCTTAACCAGGTGATGGAGGACGCATTGGTGGCCCAAGTAGGAAAGCAGGCATTCGCTTATAGCTGGCTGCTCATATTAGTTGCATTGGTCTCCTAGATGGAACCTGACGACTACCAAGGCATGGAGGTGGATGGGGTGGAAGAATGCAAGGGAGCACGCTATCAAAACCTATGGTGGGTGCAAGAACTGGAGTGGCTCAAGGATTGTGCCACGCAGTTATGGTTTTATTAGGAAGCACTGCAGGCAGCCACTGAGCGAATTTCGTGGTTGACTCAAGCCACCGTCGAGAAGTATAAGGGGGTTTCCTGGTTCGTGATCGGTCCACACAACATCTATGTGCAAGTGCACCGCGATCCGGATAGATAGTGGTTGCAGACCCCCTATAAGATAACAGATGGAGACTTGGATTCGATCATCACCGACTATCTGGTTGAATGGCGCACAACAATTATTCAGGAGGAGGAGTCTACAGGGATACCATATGATGTGCCAGCCATGGAAGAACCGCGTCAGATGTCAGATGAGGAATCATCGCATACCTCATTAGCTAAGGAGCGTCAGCTTGAAGAAGGCAGAACAAAAGGGCACCAGGACCTTGGGACAATCAGTGGGATGCCCCTATCATCGGAAGCACAGTTGTGCCGACTAATACTAGCAATCACTAATGCATCCACTGCAGTGGCTAAAACGATGACAGTGAAGACATATGAAGGTTTCCATGCGCTCACTACTCGTTTAGAATCCTTGTGTGATATGGTTTCGAAGAAGGTACCAAAAGAAGTATCGGCGTAGCCACTTGTCACAATCAGCACTGAGCCGCGGGTTAGGAATGTTGATATTTCCATGACCGCAATTGTGACCGACGATGAGGCTTTGAAGGCCCTGCTGCAGCTGTTAGAGAAAGTGACCATCAATGTCAATGCACTACCCGCGAAGGTGTTGACAACTATGCAGGCGGTTTCCAGCCGGGAGATGACTAACAGGATGCACGAGATCAGTGGTAAGTATCTTTGCTTGTAGGAGAGCGAGACAGCTGCAAAGGAAGCGGTTGCAGTGTTAAGAGGGAGGGATGCTACAGCACGACAAGCTGTGGACGAGTTGGAAGAGGACATCAAGAAGGAACAAGCTGAGAAGGCTCGAGTGATTGAAGAATTGAATAAAGAGCAGGATTAACTCATTGTGGAGAAGGCCACCTTGTGGGATCAAAGTGTGCGGGTCGAGACGGCTGTCACTGAGGCTTGTCATCATGTGCCGGAGCCCACCGCAGAGTTGGACGTGATTCAATGCGTGCAGCGACTTGGGGTTGTCATTGCCCAGATCTGGCATGACAATCAGGAGTTAACTGCTCTGGTAGACCCAGGTACACCAAAAGCACAGGTGGATGACCACAAACGGGCTATTGAGTAGGTAGCAACGCAGATGGCGGAGCTGGAAACGACAACAACGAAACTCACAGCCGACATCGTACAGTTTTGGGGCCGAATTGTTCAGGATGAGCAGATTGAACAATTGAACAAGTTTCGGTAGGAAGCAGAGGGACAATTAGCGACCCTAAAGACAGCCATGTGCATGATGCCACCAATGGAGTAGGTTTCCAATTCTATGGATTTAAAAGAGTTGCCACAGCGCATCACCAAGGCCGATGAGCAACAGAAGAAGCACACTGCGCAGCTGGAGGAGTTCCAAGAAGTTAGCGGTCAGTTCATGACCAAAGCTGGTGAAGTCCTCCAGGCAGTACAGGAAGGTCATCAACAAGTCACGGTGAAGCTAATTGAGAATCCATCTACCCAGGATGTGATCAACAGTCAGGCGATGGCTATGGAAGTGAAGGAGCAGGTGATGACAGTTGAGCAACAGTACGAGGATTTCAGGGTCAAGACCACTGAGTACACCATGTTCTGCTGACGTGGCTTGAGGGTGAGCCACAAGATTGTGTTGGGGAGCTATTGGCAGGTGGTTAGGATGGGTCATTATCGCAGCATCACGAATGCTGCAATATCGTGAAAGGCGCAAAGTCAATCGCAAATGATGTTATTTTTTTTTGTATTTTTGGGTCAATTGTATCGCGGTATGTGGGTTTTTGGGTCATTTGGACCATGACAGCTAGATTTTGGGTCATTGCTTGAAGTGTCGGTTAGGAAGTTGTTAGTAAGTGGACAAGTAATGTAAAGGAGAAAGCCTATAAATAGTCATAGATGTGTAAGTGTAAAAGCATCTTGGATTATGTGTCTTTTGATTGTATATCTGAGATCGAGAGATACATGTGAGATCTGTATTTTTGTGGAGATATTGTATCTAGGTTTTTTACGGAGGTAATATGATATGACAGAGCTATCTTGCAGAATCCATGTGTTTCTTTTGTTCATCTTTGGTAATGCATGTTGTGATATGTGAATGATGCTATGATTTCTTGCTGCAATTAATGCATTACTGTTATATTTGCTGCAATGATGAATGTCGAATGATGCTATGAATACAAATGATGTCTAGGTTAAATGCATAGATCTATTTCTGAAATGTTGTAATAAGTCAAGTAATTAAGCTGCAATAGTCCTCCTTCATTCGGCGGAAATGTGGTTCCAACAACTCTTCCTTGAACATCTCGGGTGAGACCTCGTCTTCTCTACAGGTGTTGCTAGACAGGGTAAAACCTGTCTGGGTCGGTGCTCAGGGAGATCGTGGTGGTTTGGATGTCGACAGTGAGTGGAACCCCTTTCGAATGGGTTTGAGTCAACACCACGTTTCCGCAGTAGGGAGAAGACATGCATTAACCCTCACTCAATCACTACAGAAACCAGAGATCTTACCTTCGCATTGTGCTATATATTCAACATGTAATCAACATTCGCATTACAGATTAATCGACAGAGAAACAAAACCTTAAACACATCGCAACATTAAGATAGCATTCATCATTCACGACATAGCAACACAAATAGAGACATAATCGAACATCCTCATGCATTAACTCATCTCAAAATCTGCGGTACAACCTTCGCAGGAATCCATATACACAGAACATAACTTGCCGAAAACAAAAAAATACATAATCGATTCGATTCTAGCTTCTTTGAATCATACTTGGATGCCCTTAGGCTTACAATCATGGTTCTATTTATAGACAACTAAGTTGTTACATAACGGTCCAAATGACCCATTCTACCTAACTAAACCATAACTTGCGCTTTCGTCGGCTTCTTTATTCTCCGCGAATGGTCCTTTCTTCCACGAATACCCTCTTTGTTGCTGTTGGATTTCACACTTTATGCGCTTTAACCCTGTGCCAACAAAGGAGCTACAAGGAAACATCAACAATATGTCAAATAACCCTGAGGCAGGCATACCCATGCTCAGAACAACAGAATCAAAGCATGGCTTCCGACCAATACAATGCAGATCTATGATAGTACTGACTCAACAATGAATGCAGACAAATCATGGCTACTAGAATACAAGCATAGATCCATGAAAAGATAAGGGCACAACCACGACCAATACAAAAGTGGATCTGTGTGACACTACATAAATGAGGTCACCCACATAATGACTATGTGGGAACCTACTTAAAGATCGCCATCGCAACCTGGATGTGAAATAAATATTAGAACTATTCAATGTCTTCTACCTAATCCCAAAGTGATACGAATCTAACCATGTGATTACAAGGTGTTGAAGTCGAACATGGTAGAGACTACTTGATTACCATCCAATGATGTGAACCATTAACAAGTACAAGGGAAATCACCAATGATGACAATGATCCCCAAGGTATCTCTAGTACATCCCAACAAATGAGAATAAGGGTTTTGAGGTCAAACATTCGAGGGATTATTCGATCAGAGGTCAATAATGGAAACCTACTGTTGAATATGAGGAAACCTTTTATTGAGGCATGCAAGTACCAAGGTACTATGGTTGGTTCCTAAGCCCAATTCATGGATAATGAGTTGAAGTCAACATGAATAGACTTGCCGAAGGAGGGCCATAATGAATCCCACATCATTGACATGAAATCGATATAGGAAAGTGGTGTGAAGTAATGAATCAGATGAGTATGGACTGCCACAAAAAGGTGAAGGTTGACATTATTGCAGAAGGTTGACTCAGGTTAAAACTGATGCTTTGAACATATAATGACATGAGACACAGCTTGGCAGCAGGGATTGATAGAGGTAACAACCAAAAGGTGAGAGGACTCAGTTTAGGAGACTCACTGGATGATGCTCACATGAAATATGACTCACTATTGTAGTTATGACCCGGATATATACTGAATACCCAAAGAAGACAAGGTATGGATGCATGCCATGTTCAAAGGTAACGACTCATAGGTTACCAAAAAGATAAAATCAACTTATTCCCCCATTTTTCCCCATCATGTTTGACAAGTACCTCTTTGTTGTTTAATGAGCTTGAAGAGGATAACAGATGCTCAATATAGCTCACCGTTAGATGAGTCCGACCTTGTATGTTTTAAGAACCCAGGGAAGGAGAGGTTCGGTTCCATAAGGATCCTTTGATGTTTAATTTTACGAGTCCAAGGAAGGAAAAATCGGAGATTCTTCATGTTTAGGGAGTATGAAATAATCTAAAGAGGACTCCAATTTTGAATTTTTCGTAAAAGTTGTATTGGAGAAAACTCACTATGGCTTGGGAATACCACAATAGACAGATGACTACCAAAAATCAACTCAATTCTCAAAACAATGCTATTATAAATAACAATGTTAATATAATGGAGAAATGTAACCAACCTCGATCCAAACGTTTGATGTAGATCCCCGTTGGAGCTTTCAATCCATTCACTTGAAATCTGCAAATTAGTCTTGACAACCAATATCCAATAAGTACATATAATATATAGATGGCATTAACATCATCAATAACAATGGTCCATAACATCACAAGCAAATGTAACCCAATGTATAATAAACAACATTTACAACATGAATGGATGAGAATATGATTATTTCTATTAATTAACAAGAATAAGTACAAAATGATACGACCTCTTGCCGGCAACCAATCTGAACCAAGATCTAGATCAATCCACTTGTGCCTCCACCACTTCAATCCTCCATGAATGGCAAACTCAAACTAGATAGGAGTTTGGAAGGTGAACATAAAGGGTTCACAACTACTAGGATCAATGACTGTAGACTCAAGATAGGGCAAAAATCCACTAGAGTTCTCTTGCTATTCTCTTCTTCCTCCTTCCAACGTGTGCAATGTCTCCAGACGTGGAATTCGTGGATGGTAAAGTCCACGGATCATCTAAATAGGAGGCCCGAAATAACATATTATTCGAAGGAGGAGACACATTGTCAGTAATGGTTCCAATAAAATTCATAGGTGCAGAAAGATTATAAGTTCCCATCAATGAGGGGTACATTCCAACACCTATGTTCCCAGTTGCCAGTTGAGAATTAGAAACTTGCGGGACTACAAATCCCGTGGATTCTGCGGAAGGAGTGCCAACAAAATCTAGTTGATCGATCATCACAATCTTGCCTTCATGGGGAAAGCAGATAACTCTAAATATAGTAGACACGACAGCCTTCATAGCGTACATCCAGTTCTGACCTAGTAAAAGGTTGTAGTCGATGGGCGCATCAACCACTTTGACTTCAATAGGCATAGACTTACCTCCCAAGGAGACAACAAGGGAAGGGCTAATTCCATGTGGTGTAAAAGATCTACCGTCGAATGCAGTGAGTGTAGTTCTAGACGCGAGTAGAGGAGGAGAGCCAAGAGCTTTCCAACAAGCTAAAGACATTATTGACGTGGAGGCACCTTCATCAACCATAGTACGTTTGACGAAGATCTTAAGGAAAACCACCTAGATTTGAAAAGTCACGTGGTAAGGTAAGTGAGGCTGGACATCAGTAGTATTGAACTTAATAACACTAGGATTTCCCCCATCCCGAACTCCTAATGCACTCAAAATGGCATGCTTCTGAGAAGGATAGACTTGCAAAACTTCAAGAGCCGACATGGCACACGAAGTTTGGCCCAAATCTTCTACGATGGAGTAGTTCTGGGCGACTTGAGCATCGGGATTATGCGTGGAGTGCTTGAGAACACCTTTCAGTATCCAAGACATAATGGAGGGCTTCTCGATATGCAAGGAATTGTCAAGAGGAGGGGGAGACTCATTCCCCAAATTAGGTTGTGGTGCACCATAATCATGCTGACGAGTAGCAACACAAACCTCCGACTGAACCATATTCACACATCCATAACCACTAGTATTGGAAGAAGACATTTCCGTTTCATTATTACCATAACCAGTGGTGGGAGCATGTGAAGCCATGTTTTGATGATGAGGAAGGGGATCCTTCAACACAGCTGGGCTCTATGCCAAATGATTCGATGCTTCTTCAATTCGAGGACATAAGTGAGTAAGATGATCCTCCCCACAAAGCTTGCAAGGGAATTTCACCTTATGCCTAGGTTTACGATCCTCACCAGCATTACTGCCTTCCCGAGGAGGGTTGGCATTCTCTTTACGAGGAGTATTACGATTGCTATTGTTATTACTTCCATTGTTTCCACCCCTACGATTGTTTCTCCCATTTTTCCTACCACAAGGTTGTTGGTTACCCGACGGTTTTGTTGATTGCACATTGTGTACATCAGACGATGGAGTGGAAGTGGACAAGGTGTGAACCTATCCAGGAGCAGACTGGTTTAGTGCAAATTTTGCATTTGATTAGCTACCAAGTCTATAGGGCGAGTGCATGCGGACCCCACAATGCCATCGGCATGTGGTCCAGGAAATGATGTAGGCTCATGTTGGAATATTTAATCCTTCCTACCATTTAATTATTTACATAAGATGCTTTAATTAAGCACTTGTGATTAATTCTATGTAATATATGAGGAAATTGCCATTGTGAGGCCCACAAGGATACTTGGGAGGATAAGATTCCATCTGAGGTGTGTTCTACAAGTCTCCTAGGCCACTTGGGCGCATTCCTAAACAATTGTGGATAAGATTTGTGAAGAAGGGTGCATTTGTGAAGAAAGCTGTCGCTTTTACTGCTTTTTCTCCCAAAGGAAAGAGCTAGTCAACCTAGGAAAGTGTTTTATTCACCAAAAACTTTCCTTAACACTATTTACACCCAAATTTCGCATTTGACATTGTTTTTACCTATATTTCACCTTCATCTCACTAATTTAGCAATTTGTGAGCTTTTGAGCAGATTTGGAAAGCCAACTTGCCACCTAGGGGGGATGGGCAGTTTTAGAAGTCTAATGGATGGAAGAATCTTTGGCATCTTTACCCATTCAAATTATTGCTGTAATGTTATTTAATAATATCCTACAACATTCATATGTTGGCTGGTGTAATTATTATTCATGAGAAGTAATACAGAATTCCATTCTTATGCATTATTTTTGTGTCTTTGAGCAGTTGTGTGAGATTTTTTATATGAGAGAGGTTAATTTCTTGCATAGTTCTTGGATGTGATCTGATTTTCACATGGTATCAGAGCCATCAAGCTATTCCTTTCATCTATTGATTGTCTTGCAGGATCCAACAGTCTCAGGAAGGTTGCATTGATCAATTCACCGGGTGAATTCTATTCTCTGCAAGGCGCATTTTGGAATCCATAAGTGTTCTAATTTCAGTCCAAAAGTTATATCAGTTGCAGAAATGGATCATACACAGTAGATCATCCTCACTCCTTTCAATTACTTTGATTGGAAAGCACAAATGGAGATTCTACTGAGGAGCAAAGGGCTCTACAAGGTGACCATGGCAACAAAAGCTTAGCCAACCTCAATAGTGGAGAAATTTAAATGGCATAATCGAAGGGATGAAGCCTATGGGATTTTATGTCTCACTACATCCAGAGAACTCTTATTTCATCTTGATGGCATCACTTCACCCAATGAAGTATGGCTGAAACTTCAAGAATTGTTCGGTAAAACCGATGAATTGAGAGGCCACCAATTGGATAACGAGCTAGTCTCTTTGAGTCCACATAATTTCGATAATCTACAAGACTTCTTCTCCAAATTCAGGTCTCTTGTATTGCAGCTGAAGCAGTGTGGAATAGACAAGAAAGATGAGCAATTAGTTTTGGCCATTCTCTCCAAGCTTGGCCTAGACTATTCAATTTTTGTCTCCACCTTCCATTCCACCCGGAAAGCAATTAAAAATTGGAAGAGCCCGTCACTTTCAGAATTCATGGAGTCATTAAATCAAGAGCAAGACAAGCTGGTCTTAATGGGAGCCATTAAAAATCCATCAAAAGAACATTGTCTAAGTGTTGGAGACTCAAATAATTCTAAAGGCAAGAAGAAAGACAACTTCAAGAAGCCCATCGGTGAGCGGAAAGACAAGCAGAATTTTAATGGAGAGCCATCAAACTTCAAGAAGAATCCGAACAAGAAGAATGAGAGGATAAAGTGCACATATTTCAGCAAGGGATTTCATCCCTAAAGCTCTTGTATGAAGAAGACCATTGACCAATTAACTCAGGCATTGGAGAAAGCCAACATTCCTCTCCCAGAGAGCGCAAGAAGAAAAGATGGAGGATCAAATTTCGATGACAAAGAGAGAGTTCATGCACTGATGGCCGGCACTTCCCAATCTTCATCATTCATCATTGATTCCGGTGCTTCAAGACACATGGTGTCTGCAAGTAAGTATATTACTTCACTTGACTCTTCCAGTGGTCCGAATATTGTATTGGGAGACAATTTTGAAACCTCTAGCAAAGGCAAAGGTAGCATAGATCTCGAGTTTGGGTCATTTAATAATGTTTTATATGTCCCTGGACTTGCTACAAACCTATTGTCAGTCTATCAGATGACCCATACAGGGCTTCCCAAAAGAGTCACCTTTACCCCCAATGATGTTGAAATAGCAGAAATTTCAATAGGAAAAATTATTGCATTTGGTACTGCTGACCACTATTCTAGAATCTACAAGTTTTCTCATTTTGTGCCAAAATCCTCACCTTATGCTCTACTGACCCATGCCAATGATTCCAGCAAGCTATGTCATGAAATATTTGGCCACCTAAACTACAAATACCTTTACCAACTTCATGAGAAAGAGATGGTTATAGGGCTGCCCAATATCAAATTTTCCAAAGGTGTTTGTCAATCCTGCATCCTAGGAAAACACCCTGAGCACAAGTATGGGAGATCTACCACTAAGAAAACCACTGCACCGTTGGAACTTATACACACTGACATATTAGGTCCATTCCCTCATGAGTCATTGAATTCAGCAAAATACATTCTCACATTCATAGATGATTTTAGCAGGTACTGTTGGGTTTATTTCATCAAGCTTAAATCAAAAGTTTTTGGGTTTTTCAAGCTATTCAAAGCCTCAGTTGAGAATCTGTTTGGTAGGAATATTAAAGTGTTAAGGTATGATAATGGTGGTGAGTATGTGAAATCAGAGTTTCATCAATTTTGTGCCTCATCGAGCATACAGATGCAACATACAGTTCCATATACACCTCAGTAGAATGGGGTTGCTGAGAGAAAGAACAGATCTCTTAAGGAGATGGCCACATGCATGCTTGAGGAAAAAGGTTTGTCTCCTAAGCTATGGGATGAAGCAATAAATTGTGCCACCTATATTCAGAATAGAGTGCCACACAAAGATCTAAAAGGTATCACTCCTTTCGAGGCTTGGACAGGTAAAAAACCGGATATCTCTCATTTCAGGATTTTTGGCTCAAAGGCTTGGGCTAGGATTCCGATTGAGAAGAGGAGGGATATGCAGCCCCAAAGCAAACCATGTTTGTATGTGGGATATTCAGAGGACTCCAAATCATATAATTTTCTGAACATGACAACTCATAAAGCATTCATCGAAAGAAGTGTGCAGTTTGAGGAAGAGCCCTCTCAGAGTGTAGAAATTGGAGACTCATCTTCACCACCGATTGAAGAAGAAGTAAGTGATGTTGTTGATATTTTTGATTCTAATATTTCTGATGATGAGGATAAATTTATTGCAGATGCAAACTCACCTACAAGGCCTAAGTGGGCTGCAAAAAATTTGCAAGCAGCAGGTGAACTAGCAGGTAACCCTCAGGACCAAAGGAGGACTAGATCACAGTTTGAGACTGCTCTCAATGTGAATGATCCTTATCTTTCTGAGAAGTGCTATATGATGATAGATTCTGATCCACAAACATATGAGGATGCCTCACATGATTATAGATGGAATATTTCTATGGATGAGGAGTTTCAGTCTTTTCAGAAGAATGAAACTTGGGAGCTAGTCAAGCTCCCTGTAGGCAGAAAGTTGGTAAGATGCAAATGGATTTATAAGACTAAATGTGTAGAGGATGGTACAGCCATTAAGTATAAGGTAAGGCTGGTATCAAAGGGCTATTATCAGGTC
Source organism: Larix kaempferi (assembly GCA_027924585.1). NCBI lineage: Eukaryota > Viridiplantae > Streptophyta > Pinopsida > Pinales > Pinaceae > Larix > Larix kaempferi. The sequence continues at coordinate 3,696,748 of BSBM01001331.1, read as the reverse complement.
CAAGGACTTGATTATAATGAAACATTTGCACTGGTATCCCAGAAAGACTCCATTAGACTAGTTTTGGCAGTGGCAGCTTCCAAGTGGTGGGAAGTACATCACATGGATGTGAAAAGTGCTTTCCTCCATGGGGAGCTCGAGGAGGAGATATATATGCAGAATCCACAGGGGTACACATTAGATCCAAACCTTGTTTGCAGGTTGAAAAAATCTTTGTATGGACTCAAGCAAGCCCGCAGGGCTTGGTATGCAAAGATGGACAGTTTTTTGCTGTCACAATCCTATGTTCGGTGTAAATATGATCCAAATGTCTATATGAAGTTTGCTGATGGTTTTATTATGTTAATAGTGCTGTATGTTGATGATTTTCTTATCACATTTGATAGCACTGAACAAATAGCCGCTCTTAAGACCGCAATGCACCAAGCATTCTCCATGACTGACTTGGGAATTCTCAAGCAATTTTTGGGGCTTGAAATTTCACAAACAAAAGAAGGTACAAAGGTATGTCAGTCAAAGTATGCTTCTGATCTGTTGAAGAAGTTTAAGATGGCTGATTTCAAGCCTTCTAAGACTCCATTCCTTTCTGGAGTCAGAATGGAAGAAGCAGAATCTACACCGCTTTTTGACAATACACTATACAGACAGTTCATTGGCAGCTTACTCTAATTGACTCACACTCGTCCAGATCTTGCATATGCTGTGAGTGTGGAATCTAGATACATGGATCAGCCACATGAGTTACATTGGAGGGATGCAAAAAGAATCCTTCATTATGTGCAGGGCACAAAGAGTGTTTGGATTCACTATGTGGCAGATTCTAGCTTAGATCTCTTGGGTTTCACAGATTCGGATTGGGCTGGTGATAACCTTGATAGGAAATCCACGTCAGGATTTGTTTTCATGCTTGGAGGTGGCCCTGTTTTCTGGTCCATCAAGAAACAGAATGCCATAACACTATCTTCAGCGGAAGTAGAGTACAGAGGAGCAGTGAATGCCGCTACACAGTGTGTCTGGTTGCAGGGGATTTTGTTTGAGTTTGAGATTGATTTTAGTACTCCTACTGTCATTTATTGTGACAAATTGAGTGCCATTAGAGTTTCATGTGATCTAGTACAGAGGCAGAGGACCAAGCACATAGAGATTCATATGCACTACATCAGAGGACTAGTGCATGACCAGATCATAGATTTGCAGTATTGCCCCACAGGTGAGCAAACTGCAGATATCTTCACCAAGGATTTCACAGAGAAGACATTCAGCTATCTTAGATCATTGCTTGGGATGGTTGGACATGTGGTGGAGTGAAGGGTTGATCAGCAACCTTTCAATATTGATATGTCCATGTTTTGAGGGAAGGTTTTTCCCATGAGGTTTTCCTTCTATCCTTGTTTTGTGGACCGGAAGTATTTTGTACGGGGTGACCAAGTCTTGTTACTGGGCCCTTAGCATTTTTATATATTCTGATTTTTTAGTCCATTCAAGTTAGAATTAAAAGGGGGTGTTGGAATATTTAAGCCTTCCTACCATTTAATTATTTACATAAAATGCTTTAATTAATCACTTGTGATTAATTCTATGTAATAATTGAGGAAATTGCCATTGTGAGGCCCACAAGGCAACTTGGGAGGATAAGATTCCATCTGAGGTGTGTTCTACAAGTCTTCTAGGCCACTTTGGAACATTCCTAAACAATTGTGGATAAGATTTGTGAAGAAGGGCGCATTTGTGAAGAAAGCTGCCGCTTTTACTGCTTTTTCCCCAAAAGGAAAGAGCTAGTCAACCTAGGAAAGTGTTTTATTCACCAAAAACTTTCCTTAACACTATTTCTACCCAAATTTCATATTTGGAATTGTTTTTACCTATATTTCACCTTCAGCTCACTAATTTAGCAATTCGTGAGCTTTTGGACAGATTTGGAAAGCCAACTTGCCGCGTAGGGGGGATGGGCAGTTTTAGAAAGTCTAATGGATGGAAGATTCTTTTGGCATCTTTACCCATTCAAATTATTGCTGTAATGTTATTTAATAATAGCCTACAACATTCATATGTTGGCTAGTGTAATTATTATTCATGAGAAGTAATACAGAATTCCATTCTTGTGCATTATTTTTGTGTCTTTGAGTAGTTGTGTGAGATTTTTTATATGAGAGAGGTTAATTTCTTGCATAGTTCTTGGATGTGATCTGATTTTCACAGCTCATGTCTTGTTCTCAGTGCATCAGGAATAATTTCATACAAAATACCAGACTGAGAATAAAGTAGATCTAACTGCTGGATTTCAAGATAGCTTGTTCTTCAATCACAATGCCAGACATCGAAACATCCTTAGCAATGTATGGGAGTAGAGACTTGAGGAACCATTCCAACAGGCACTCTGGAGGAATGTTGGCTTTCACTAATATCTTCCGACGATGCTACTCTTGAATGTGGTAAAAAATATGTGTGGCCTTATTCTGACAGAAGGTGGACAACAACTTAGTACCAGTATCATAACGAACCGGTAACTGGAAATGGTCTAAGAAAACCAAAGCAATCTCATTGAATCCCCTATAGGTGTTTCCAGGCAACTCCACATACCACTTCGCGGCTGCCCCCATGAGGGTGCATTGAAATAGTCGTAATCTAATGGAATCATGATTCAAAGAGTTGGAGGAGCACCAAAGGTGAAACATCGTGACATGATCTCTCGGGTCCTCACCACCTTTTCCCTCAAACTTTGGAATGTATGAAGGGAGCTTGGTAGGGACCGGGGGCCAAGTAAGGTCGTGACACACTGGATCATTCGTGAGATTTGAAAGATCTGGGAGATTCAAGTGTGTAAGGAACGGGAGCTGAGGTTAGAAAGCTTGATTATAAGCTCCCATAAAAGGTTGGTTAAACGGAACTGTGTTATAAGATGGACCAAAAGCTTGACCATGACGATTAAACTGCTGATAATGAGGACCTGACGGACCATAAGCATTCCCATGGCCATAAGATTGATAACCTCCTCCTACTTGACCCATTTGAGAGTAAGCAGGTATATGCATGTTTTGGGCACCATATTGGGGTGGTGGGTGATACTGGTGGCCAACACCGACTATGTTGTAGTAAGGGTTGCCACCATGAGTATGGGGCATGTATGCACTATTCATAGCGGGAACCGTGTTGTAATGACCGTAATGGTATGGTATGTTCCCACCCCCAGCATTAGGATTAGCTTGAGTAGTCGTGTGATGACCATAAGCATGAGAAGTATTCCCAACTCCAATATTGGTGTGACTAGTAGCAAGGATAGTGGCGTGATGTCCATGTGGATAGGAGATATTCCCACCCCCTACATTAGCATTACTAGTGGCGGCGGTGGAGGCAAAAGTATGCGGTATGTGTCCACCCCCATGGTTGGGAGGAACATTATCATTCGTAAAAGTAGTCCTGGGTTGACGAGTAGCGACACGTGTATTAGGTGGTGGATGGCTAGTCGTGTTCCGAACAATGTTTCGATTAGGTTGGGTAATCCTAGGAGGTGGTCATCTTCCAACATTAGCATTGTTAGGTATCTGACCAGTCCCCATACTATGTGTGTGGGTGGACAACGTAGTGCCCCTAGTGAGGGTAGTGCCCCCAGTGGGTATAGTATGGCTAACACTTTGACTAGTGCCAGCGTGACTACCAACCGTAGTGGAAGGTTCGACAGTACTATGACTAGGCATACCAAAAGAGAGTGCGGTAGGGTTGATCGTAGGGTCAGTGTCATCATGTATCTCTGGCATCCCGTATCTATAACTACGTGGAAACAAAGGAACGAAAGGCTCGTCCTCGTGTAAGTCAGGCATTCCGTAAAGATAATTATCCAGATTCGAAGGATCAAATGGATCTTGTTCAAGTGGATTAGGCCAAATAGAACCAATTTGAGTCTCAGGTGGATCACCTCCCCACTCCTCACGAGGAGCATGGGGATCAGAAGTATGGTCAACTCTACCTGAAGGAGTCAAATTTTTTTCCTTAGTATTGGGATGTGCAGCCATGAAGTCCTGGACGTAAGTCTCATTGTTAACACCCAAAAAGTGCTCACTACCTCATCTACCCATTACATGACTCATTTGTCCATATTTCCTACCATATTTACCTTCAGAACCCTAAAATCCCATTAAAAAGCCTCCAAAAGGCCTAAAAAGCCTCCAGAAGACCACAAAACCATCAAAAAAGCCTCCAAAAGGCTAAAAAACCCCTTTTCCCCCCAAAATTCCTCCAAAATAGCAAAAACCCTCTAAAAAGGGAATAAAAATATAAAAAAGAGGGAAAAAGGGGGAAAAAACCCTATACAGCTGACCTAAACCATATGGTTCCCAAAACCATGGGCTAGCACTCCACCACCAAAAGCCTATAAATAGGTGATGGAGACCCCTCATTTCATATCCACAATCAAGTACACCCTTACTTTGCCAAAATCACTCTTGAAACCCTAGCTCACCCTTGAGCTACTTTCACCATTAAGTGCCCCTTTTGGCCCATTTCCACCATTGGAGAAAGAGAAGGAGCAAACTTGGAGTTTGGAGCAACCCTCTTGGATCATTGCAAGAACTTCACCAACCTCTACACTTGAGGTAAAATTTTAATACAAAAGAAAAACCATTTATATTCCATGTTTTGTTATGTCTCTTAATGCTCATGCTAGTTTAGAAACTGTGTTGTTTTAGTACTTTAATTTACTATTTTATTGAACTGCTACTAAGGAACCCATTCTCCTTAGTAGGTTCTCATTTGCACAAGCTAGGGTGAAAACCCTAGCTACACTCGTAAGAATTCGAAGACTCAAAGGGAGCCCTCCGACGTCCTCTAGCAACATGGCGTGAAAGCTCGATTGGCTTTAAACCAGGAAACCAATGGGACCATCGGAGAGTAGGGCTCCGTGCCACGATATCTCCAGAGAGAATATATACTCAAAGCATCCCCTAAAGGCCAACTATCGATCAAAAACAGTAAATCAAAAGCACACACCTAGAGAAACTACAGCCAAGAGCAGACAAACAGAGTGGCTAAATGAGCTCCCGACATTGGAGTCGGTATGTCTCGCCTAGGAGAGGCTTGAGACTCCCAAACTATAGCCGGATGTAACATAATCAGTTATAGAGACACCTAGGCTTCACTGCGTGTATAGGGTCAAGTCCACTGCACAAACAAAAATGTGCTGTCCAATCCCTATCTGACTCAGGACACAAACAACATAACCACTGCAAGTACCCTGTGCGATACCTAGGTAAGGCAACTATGGTCACTGCAATATAACCAATGCTCAGGGGGACAGTCGCAGGTGGGACCCATCATATGGGCAGGGTAGCTAAGCCCAAAACACAAGAGGACGAACCTCCGGTACCCCCAGATATGAACAAATCCTGGATATATCTCCCACGTTCAGCCGATATTAGAGGGATATCTCCTCAACCAACCTCCCGTGACCTCGTGCTTAATTCTAGATTGACTAGAGCTTCCCGAGAACACCAATCTATTCCATGGATTCCTCCACTCCCTGGTCAGACACCTAATTTTTCGTCTAGTAGTCTTGGATTGTTAACTCACAATGATCTATTCCAATACTCTAAACCTATGCTAGTTGGTGTACCCTATAAATAAAATCAGTCTAATCAATTTTAAGATTAAGCGTTAATTTTAGTGGTTGTGGTTACTCAAGGGATATGATTGTGAAACTAGTGATGTGTAGACTCAATAGTATGCAAAATCGTCTAATCCTAGACTCATCTATCCAATAAAACAATGTCACTAATATGCAAAATCAACCAACAATTCCGAAATAAAGAGGCAATCTTTTATCTTTTCGATGCACAAGAAGAACCTAAATGAAGGCAACAAGCACTCAATGCAAGATGCAGTACATGAAAGTAAAATATTTTTGTATTTTCGCTTATAAACAAGAAGGAAAATGCAAAAAAGTAGATGTATATTTTTGTATTTTTTCAATATAAATGGAATGAAAAAATGCAATCAAAATCCTACTATTCAGTCACTGAAGTGCCGAGAAGATCACTAAGACAACCCAGCAGATCCTAAACAGCAAGACTCAGCCAAAGGAATGAGCTCAAAAGGAAAAAAACAAGAGGCTAAATCCAAAGATTGGCAAAAAACCAAGAAGGCTGTAAACAGAAACAAAGAGTTCTGGTCATAACCAAGGCATGAAACAATCAAGAAAGAGGCCAACAAAGACTCTGGAACAACCAAAGCCAACCCAGCAACAACCAATAGCCATACACCAACAAAAGCCAGAGTTGTACGCTACTGTCAAAGGAATACCTGTGGGTACCCACGAGCAGTAGAGTAAACAGAGGCGGGTATATGCGAGCTAAGCTAAGCTAGCCTGCGGGTGAGGAAAGGAAAATGGGCAAATAAAGAGTCCAAGGGCTTAGAAAAAGCAAGTTTTCTATGGTGTACCTTAATGGCCAATCAGTGACACAGAGCTTCGATAAACAACAACTCTAATTAAGGACTAATGCTCAAAAATTTTCTCAAACATGGATGTTTTCCCCGGCGGAGTCGCCATTTCTGTATTGGAGAAAACTCACTATGGCTTGGGAATACCACAACAGACAGATGGCTACCAGAAATCAACTCAATTCTCAAAATAATGCTATTATAAATGACAATGTTAAGATAATGGAGAAATGTAACCAACCTCGATCCAAACATTTGATGTAGATCCCCGTTGGAGCTTTCAATCCATGCACTTGAAATAAGCAAATTAGTCTTGACAACCAATATCCAACAAGTACATATAATATATAGATGGCATTAACATCATCAATAAAAATGGTCCATAACATCACAAGAAAATGTAACCCAATGTATAATAAACAACATTTACAACATGAATGGATGAGAATATGAGTATTTCGATTAATTAACAAGAAGAAGTACAAAGTGATATGACCTCTTACTGGCAACCAATCTGAACCAAGATCTAGATCAATCCACTTGTGCCTCCACCACTTCAATCCTCCATGAATGACAAAATCAAACTAGATAAGAGTTTGGAAGGTGAACATAAAGGGTTCACAACTACTAGGATCAATGAGTGTAGACTCAAGATAGGGCAAAAATCCACTAGAGTTCTCTTGCTATTCTCTTCTTCCTCCCGTCCATAAGCTATATGTGCTCAATATATAGTCCTCTCAAAGGTAGGTGAAAGGACACATCGAGGCATTACTCGGGCAGATGGAGAGCCAAAGGTCACCCAATGACTGCTTTCTAGGAGTAAAAAGTAATAAAATAGTGATTTTTACCATTTTACTTGATACCCGCGGGCTATAGTGATGCACCTTGCGGGTACGCATGCTATAAGGATGCAACATGCGGGTAGGAATAAAAATAGGGAAAAATAGTGTCTGAAGGATATAAGTGGATCTGAGTCACTGAAATGGATCCTACAGGACAAATAATGCTGATGCTCACAGGGTGGAAGATTATGATGTAACAAAAGTTAGTCCCCAAACCCGAAAAAGTGTAAAATAATATCTGGAGGAACTCTCCTAGTCAAAGGTTGACTAAGGTGTAACTTTATCGTAAATAGTCTAAACGGTTCGAAAAAGGGATAACCTGCCACCGAATAGACGACCCTTCAAATAATTTTACAAGTGTGAAAGAGAAAAGTGCACTTGGCAATCTTTTCTTAGTCCGGGAGTCTGAAAATAGCTTAAAGAAAACTCTAGTGGTTCTGTTTTTGTGAGTTAATCACCTTAAAGGGATAAAATAATACTAAGATGATACTTTCCTCATTGTTTTATGATCACAAGTAAAGCAAGCTAAGCTTGACACCGTTTTACTTAAGTTTAACAAGCACGAATCAAGTGTGAAAAGTGCTTGGAATCTCTTTCATATTTCAGATCCAGAGCACGAAAGAGAGAAAGTGAGCTCAAAGAAGGTTAGATAAATGACTCCACCGTTGTGAACAACTTGGATGAACCTATCGAAACCTGGTTAAAAACCCTAGAAAATGACATTAGAAGGTAGTGAATGTGAAAGTAGGCTCTAAACAAAGCTTATTAATGTGAAAGTAGGTAAAAATAAGTAGTTGCATTATATAAAAAGGGGTAAAATGAGAAATTACTCATTGTTACTTGGTCATTTGCACCTCGAAGAGAATTTTTACCTTGGTTGGGATCCAAACTTCAACTGAAGATATTGAGAGAGCCAGGGAACCATTTGAGCCACCGTTCAAAGCAGGTTAGTCCTCTCATCCGACTCTTTCATTCAATATTTTTTTAATTTCATGATGAGTTGGGGATTTGCAAGGGTGCTAGGGAAAAAAATCTTGTGCCCAAAATTTTTTGCGCCCCCTCTATATCGAAGGGTGCGGAAATTCTGGGAATTTCACGCTATGGATTGTGCTAGGGGCACGAAAATTATCAGTGTTCGCGCTCTGTATAACAACCAAGGCGCGAAAATCCGCAGAGTAAAAAAATTAAAAGCTTACCCCCATCTCATTTAGCAAAAATTGGTTTCAAGATTCTAACTGGAGGTTCCCTTGATGATTTTTAGGATTTTCCAAGAGAGAAAAGTGAGAATGATTGAGTAGAAAGAAAGAGAACATGAAGGGGAGGATCGATACGCTCTGAATGATGATAATACTTTGTCCACACTAAAAGAGTGTGGATTATTGAAAATTTTCAAGACAAGAGGGATCTGAAAGCAAGGGAAGCTACTGAATCACATAATAGAGATGTGGGATGCACATCTACAAGCCCTCCGAATTGGTGAGCACATCCTTGAGATAGAGCTTGAGGATATATTTTTTTGACCGGTCTCTCCAAAAGAGGGGCACGAGTCAACTTGGTAGGGCACCGCAGTACTGAAGAGACCACTAAAGATTATATAGCCCAATACTAGAGACAAGGATTGCGCAAGAAAAGTGGGAAGGTGATTATAGCCGATGTGATAGATCTTCCTTTGAGTATGATCTTGTACACTCTTGCTTGAGTGGCGGGAAGTGTGGGAGCCGACCATCATGCTACCAAGGCTCAGATGACCTATGCCTTGGAATGTCTCAAACCAAAGCTATTCAACTAGTGCGAAGGGGTTTTGGTCACAATCAAGGACAAGGTGACTAAATGTAGCAACGAATGTATCAAACAGTTTGGATATGGGAGTATTTTGGTTACCTTATTCCTAGAGAGGGTCCCATTTTTATGCCCATAGGTAGAGAGACCTCCTTGTCCTCCATCTGAGCCAAGGATGGGGAGATGGAGTGACTATGCTGGGCGGCTTGGTGGGCCGCAAGTCCTAGCATTTGGTGAGAACTTCTTTTCCTGGATTGAGGAGCATATCATTATGATTGAGGATTATCCCTATGAGAGAGTGTAATTCCATGGCGACATTGAATTGGTGTTTCCAGAGGATGATGACCGGGATGAGTCAGGTATATGACCTTCAAACATGTTTTTTATTTTTTAAAGTTGTATATATATATATATATTATTTTTAATGCGTAAAATATCTAATATATATGCATGCATTGTTGTAGATTGAGGACCGGTAAGTCCAGTAGGATCATCACCACTACGACAATGAGGGGCTGAGTACCAGGTAGAGGAAGATGAGGCAGGGGGATTCCGCAATGTAGATTAGAATCTAGAGGGATTTACCATGGGTATTCCTGCGATGAGGATATCCGAGGTCCCCTATCATCTTCAGAGGCATACTGTGGGTGTGCTGAGCGTATTGGCAGATTGCTCCGTAGTGTTGCTAGGGAAATGGTGTGCTATCATGAGCACCGTGCTCCCCGTGACTAGATTTTTAGCAGTAGATTTTGTTAGCGGCATATACATGATATGTAGGCCAGAGTGCCAACTTTTTGTATGGGTTATAATCCCAATTTTTTTTCTTTTGACGCATTTTGATACTATATGTGATATGATAAAAACTTTTTACAAGATAGACATAGGGACCTATCTCTATTGTTTACCTATGATGACTTGTATGTTACATTTTTACATGTGTTCCTATGTGTGACATAGATTCCAATCCAACATGTAGTTAGCTATGAATCAACTACTATGTTCAATTGCCTTGGTATATGATGATATATAATATAATCAAATGATCGTTCAAGGAGGTGTACCCTTCTATATAGATGAAGTAATATGGGATCGCGGACATAAATGCGGTTTAGTTGAGATACCACAAGCTGAGAGTCTAGGTAGATTGTAAGATGATGGATTCCAAGAGAAGATACTTCAGTTAGAAGTCCAATAATTGCATGATACTCCGCTATGTTATTTGTTGCAGGGCCTAAGCAGATTCCACCTGAGGATATCAAATCGCCAGTAGGGGAATACAGTTCCCATGTTGCAGAAGCAAGGTTCTGGATATGTCGACTAACACCATCTGCAAATCTGAAGTACGTCGACATCTGCACATAAAAGCACAAGTCAAGATAAATAGTTTTGAACGAGATAGGATCCTGACATGCAAAAAATTGAATCAAAATCAAACTCTAGATACACTATATACAAATTATTTTACGCAAGATGACCCTACGCATAAAATCTCTTCAGGTAAATCCTGTGACGGGGCTCTCCCAAAGGTTTGCCATCACAGTCAACTAGCTCGTAAGCTCCTTTCTCTAACACTCATTTGATAACGTAGGGACTGTACCACATGGATTCTAATTTCCCTTTACCGAATTTGTCATACATTTGATTGTAGGTTAAGACTAGGTCACCTTCATTGAAAATGTGAGGTTGGACGGATTTATCATATTGAACCTTGATGCGCTTTTTATGAGCCTCGTTGGCGAGCACAGCGTCGCAACGAGTTTCATAAAGCTTAGTTAGGTATAGAAACCGTTCTTCCTCAGTAGAAGTGTTAGGTAAGAGTTCAATGACCAATTTGAGAGATGGGATTTCACATTCAATCAGAAGGATCGCTTCCAAGCCATAGACTAGTTGGAATGGTGTGAACTCGATCACATTTTTGACTAAAGTCCTATAGTCCCAAAGAGCTGAGAATAGTGCTAAGTGCCAATTATATTTTTGGTTTCCTACCATGCGTTGGATCATTTTTTTCAAGACCTTATTAATTGCCTCTACTTGTCCATTTTCCTGGGGGTAATAAGGGGATGAGTTTTCGTGACAAAAACCCAATTTGGATCTTAGTTCAGCCATCATATGATTCATGAAATGGGAACCATGATCAATTACAATGGCTTGAGGGACTCCAAACCTTGCAATGATATGATTGAATATGAAAAGTGCTGTTGTTTTTTCGTCTTCTGCATATGTAGGCATGCCTTCATCCCATTTGGTAAAATAGTCAACAACCACGATGACATAGCTATGCCCCCAGCTGAAGTAGGCTTACAATGCATAAAATCAATGCCCCATTTGGCAAAGGGGCTGAACAAAACAACGAGTGGGCTTAATAACCTGTTAACGAATAGAAGACAATACCTTCTCCAAAGCAGTATATGTATAAACAAATATTTAACTATGAAATATAGGCAATCTCATGCATTCACCATTAAAAGCATGAAAATGGGAAGAATAGGCTAAGTTATTTTATTAGAGAAACCAAAGAAGATAATTACAATCATTTATACCTTGATGTCCAAAGCAATAACATTTCCTTCCAAGTTTCTCCTCTTGCTACCTCTGAAAATCTCCTAAGACCATAGGTTTGATGCCTCCAAATGTTCTCTCTTTAGCTCAAGGATGGCATCCTTCTTATAGGATTTGAGAGGGCAACCACTAAGAGAGAATGATGGATCTAAGTGAGTAAATGGTGGGTTAAGGAGTTGAACCATGCTGAGGAGGGAGAGTGAGGTGAGATTCAAATGGAATCCCAATCCCAAAAATATCTCTCTGGAGTCAAGATCCAAAATCCAAGCAACATGGTTTTTGAGGGATTTTTGCGCCCTCGATACCGAGCATAGCGCAGAAATGTTGTTATTTTTGCACTCCTGCAGGCATGCAGAGCGCGAAAATGTTGTATTTTCGCACCTTGCACCACTAGCAAGGTGCGAAAATATGGGCAAAGTGGGCTTGGTGAGGTGGCATTTGACCATCATGGGTTGGATTTGTCTCCAAGTAAGACTAGGGAGGGAACCATCATGGTGAAGATGGATCTCAACACTTCTTAGGAGGTACAACCATTACGTTCTTCATGGTGATAGGACACAAAATCTTGAAATGGTGCTCAAAGTGACAATTTGAGGTATAACACACTCCACTTATCTCCATGTGTGAATCCTAAGAGAGTCTCAATCACAACCCCCCATAGAGGCTTAAGCTCCATCAAATCATCTATTGTTTATGATGACATGGATTAATAGATTAGTTAGACACATTCATAAGTCATATGTTCAAGAACAAGTTCAAATGAGAAAACGAAAATGTTAGGAACAATCCTCCAAGCATCATACAATTATAAGTAAATCATAACATCCATTAAATATATCATATCCACAAATTATTGTATTTTAACTTTGTGTCAAAGGTACATGCATCTAAATCAAATAGGTTTCCAAGAATAATTACACACACTTCACCATTTAACCATTGGTGTAACTCATATTGGATGAAAATATGTATAACCACAATGTATCACATTCATATTCCTATTGTATCCTTAAATATGAGATATTGAACCTCATATCTACACGTGACACTAGATTTGAAGAAAAATCATCTCTAATATAGAAGCCAATAGTAAAAATAACCAATAACACATCCAAAAAAGTCCAACAACATATTTAATAGAAAAATGTTTACAAAACACCATATAAATCTCCATATCTTTGTTTTCATGAAGAGAAAGAGGGGCTTCACCTTACTAAAACCACATGTAGTAAATATATATGATATGATTGAATAAATTGCTAAGTGGTCATTGATATGTTTGCATCCATCATGTTACCACTCAAAATAACACCCTGACGAAGGTCACGAATCAGAGTGCAATGAGTGGTAAGCAGGGGACGAGATAGAGCCCAATGTCACCACATCCTAGCTCCTTAACACTTTAGGTCAAATCCTAACACCAAGGGATATTCCATGGTGTTGATGATATATATGTGCAATTGCTTAAACAACACACAAACACCTTTCCCAAGAAAGACTTTTCAACAAAGATCAGTGTCTTATGGAGTCAAAACAATGAAGCATAAACAACACTACAAGAGAGGTAGGAGTTATAAAAATTTATTAATGATTCCAAGAAATATAAATTCAATATTTTACTGTTGTTATGGGATTCCAGTAGTTAATACACTTTATAAGACTTGATAAAAATAAGTCAAAACAATGGAAACCTTACCATGTAAGATGTATCTTGTATAGTAGGGTAAGGGGGATATGTGATAGGGTGAAGAAGGGGCCTTAAATCAGATCTGGAAATGTAAAATAAGATTTGGTATATGCCTTAGAACAACCTCCATATATATGGTGTTCCTTCTTATCACGTTCCCCAATGAAATTCCAACCCCCAAGGGTCAATCTAGGCCCAAAACCCTACCTTTCAGGGCCTTCGAACTTGGCTGAAATGATTAATACACCTATCATACCTACAATAATAGATTTGCAAAACAAAACCTAGCAAGAATAGGTCACTGAGAATCTCACAATTACACCATAGGAACAAAATTTCCTTGAGGATCCACCGTTAATTCAAATAGGGCGCACTTTGTCCGAACAAAAATCCAAAAATATAAATATTTTTTGAGATATAAATTTTTATAATTTTTTAGGATTTTTCCAATAGTATATTTTTTGGTAGTTTTGCAATAAATATACAAGATAATTTAGATAAAAATACTAAGAGAAGGGGTTATGACCTTATCCTCAACCCTAGGGAAAAAAGATCGAGGTCAATGTCCCTACTCAATTTGGATATTCAAAATTTACCAACTAGGGCAAATGATAATAACCTGATACTAGGTTGAAGTAGCCAAACTTTAATTAGAGAAAACAATGAATCCCAAGGCCTACTGTGGATAGATCCTTCAAGAGGAAGGCATCCTCTAACAAGACTAACAAGATGCCAACAAAACCCTAATTTACCTTGCTTAAGGTGCAAAAGCAACGTCAAACAAGAAAATGGAGAGATCTTAACAATATCAACCAACTAAAGAGCGAGATAAATGATTCTTAGGTCCTCCTTAGCCATGAGTTATTACAACTATTCTTTGGATCAATATTTCACGATAGCAATCCCTAGAAATATCATCATTCAACCTTCATCACATAAATATCATGCCAAAAAGAGAGGTGTGACTCACTCAAATGCTCCAATATACCAAGATAAATGAAAATAAGTACATAATTAGAACCCTTGTCTTGTTTATAAATGAGAGCTAGTAACCTCTATTTATATGAGGCCTCTTATTCTTTTTGGGTTTTAGAGCCTATGGTACTAAAAGATAAAATAACTTAAAATTAGGGTTTGTCACCCATAAAGATAAAAATGATGCAAATGAATTCAACCAAGTGAAGTGTGGTGTTGGAGGAAGAAGTCATGCCCCAAATAACCCCAACGATGTAGAATTCCACTCAACATCCTCCTCTTTAGCAATGTTATCTCACTATATCTTTCTTTAACTGACCTGAGTTCTGTGTAGTTAGAGACCCAACAAAACCCCTTTTCACCGACCCTTTCGACAACAACCTATGAGCAGGATGAGGTCTCACCCGAGGCGAAGTTATGGGGGATTACAGAAGCAAGTTTCTTTAATCAGGTGATGCGCGTTTATGGAACTGGCTTTTGGTGAATTTATCCCTACTTCGCATATACTTCCAATACTACTGCGCACCCATGTGACTGTGCACCTCATAGTTACCACAATACAGACTTCAATGATTTAGTGTTATCTATATAACTACGCATTCATCATATTCAGAGTTACTTGCATATTCAGTTATATGTGTCCAACACTTAACATATTATTCCCATCAACCATACACATGAAAAGACATACAGAAGCATGAACATACATAACATGAAGCAATATCGCAGGTGCAATCACACAACACAAGTATTTACGTGGTTCACCCCCCGGATGGGAGTTATGTCCATGAGAACTATTGTCTATATTAATGGGAAGGGTTAACAGTTCCAGTCTGTGCACACAACTGCAGACTCTTCTCTACAATGGGTCTCTGTGCACACAGCTGTAGAGCCTCTTTATCTCTTTGATCTCTTACAATATTCAACCTAATTCCAACAAAATCCAACCCTTCCCTATACAAAATTGCCCCTTTTATAGATTGTGCCCAAAGGTCACATATTTATAATAGTTATGGGACAAAACCCCATAATACCCTTAAATCCCCCAAGACAGCACGGTTACCTCGCTAACCATACTTTGCCATAACTTCTCAGCTACTTTGCTTGTCCTCGGCTGTCCTTTGCACCACTTCCTTAGCTCTGAGGCTCTTCTGATAGCCGCTTGCTCTGACTGTACCATGGCGCGTACTTTACACCATTCCGCTTCTTTATCATTGTTCCTGTAGTTGTTAGGCCGCCGATTCTTTATCATTGTTCTTGTAGTTGTCAGTTCATCGCTTCTTCCTTAACTGCTCCAAATACTACGTTGGTCCTTAGTACTTTGCATTTACTTAGGGGGTAGATCCTTATATGCCACTTAGTTGCGCTCCATACCCTACTTGTGGGATTTGCGGAGTTGTTTCTCCCAAAATAGGTTGATGTTAGGCCTCACCTAACTCGTACTTCTTCCATAAAAACGTCCTTTGACTTTGACTATGCCATCAAAACTCCTTCTACTTGGGCTGCACCATAAAAAATCCTTCTACTTGGGATGCACCCAACAGGCCCCTAACACTTACTCATGGCTCATCCCTGAGCCACTCTGACTGGGCTGTTCCATCTGTGCACCCCCTAAGATGTTTGATTTTGCAGTGAACTCTTGAAAAGTTGCGCTCAACTTCGCAACTGTATCCTTGGCCTCTTGCTCAAACTCCTTACTTGTTTCGAGCATCTCCTCTGAGATGGGTTCTAGAAGTTTCTCCTTCATAGTATCTTCTGTTGTTCGTAGTTCTTGCAACTTCTGCTCAATTTATTCCAAAATCGCAAGCGCTTCTTCCTCCAGTGGCTATAACTTCAATGAAGTTTCACCTTCCTTTTCCCTTAATTCTTCCAACTCTTTCTGAATCTCCTTATTCTCTGCGAACTTCTGTATTATTTTCCTTGGTGGAAAATCCTTCATAGCCATATTCACAGAATTGAGATCCTTCTGCCTTTGCTGTACGTCATCTTGTATTTTCTGCAATTCTGGTTCTTGCTGCAATGTATCCCAAACCTTAGAAATTTCATCAAGCAGGTTTTGACATCTCGCCACTTCTGCGGAGATGTTTTCTGTGGAATCCTTCAATGCTTCGGCGCTTGCTTCTTTATCTTGCTGTGAGGTTCCAGATTGTTATCTAGCTTCTAAATTAACAACCTTCTCTCTATGGGAAATCTCCATGTCCATCATTTCTTCCTTAAGATTGTCCACAACAGCACCAATCTTAAGTATGGTTTCTTCTACCTCCGGCTTTTCATCACATTTAGGTATCTTCGCAAAGACTATTGAAACCGTTTCTTTCAGCTCCACTGCTTTTCTTGGGCATACTTGAGCTCCTTAGTTTTCAGTGCGCATTCATCTTTTATCTCCTTGTAGCTTTCCTCTAGCTTCATATGCTAGTTATAAGAGACTATGTATCTATCTCATATTTAATACATAACATGCATATGCAGATTATGTAACCCCTCTATGGGAAACATCCCAACATTGATGTCCAGATGTGCGAGCAACTTCACACTTTCAGCAAGTTCGTCAGTTGGAAATATGACATTCATCGGCTCAATTCTGACTAGCCGAGGTCTCATGTTGAAGGAAGGAGACTTCCTTTTCCGTTGGCTTGATTCTCTTGAACGATCATCATAATCCAGTTATTTCACCAAGTCTCACTGGATTTGTTCGACTCTTGTGATCAGATTCTTCAACTCTGCGAGGCTTTCCATCATACCTGTTTGTACTACCTCTTGCTTGCTTTCTTTCAATGCAAGTGTTTCTTCAATATGCACTGATACTTTGGCTGCGATGCACTCATAGTCATCGTCATGCAACTGTGCATCTAGTGGAGGCTTAGTAGCTTTTGTCTTCTTCCTTTGTGCTCCTTTCGACACGGCTGTGTCGGGTTCCTTTCTTTTCGCGCTTGCTGTCAAACCATGAACTTGTTGTTGTTCTGTGCCTTGGCTAGGTTCTGGATTTTGTGCACTTGTTGCATCATCACCTTCGGATTGCAGATCTCCTGCTTTGCTTTCTTCAGAAGTGGTGATAAGTGTGGCTGGCACATCAACCTTCCATTCTGGTGGCCATTCTTCCATGATCAAGTCGATTTTCTGTGCATCTAGATGATACAACCCTTCATACCATTTAGGAGGCATGATTATCACTCGTGGCTGTATGTAAATAAAATGCAGTCCAATTTTGAATGTCATCTTCTAGATATAACAAGCTGTCACTTCCTTGGTGATACACAGAGTCTTTTGAATGACTTTGCATAACTGCTCATATTGGGTAAGCAACTGTATGTTGTTCACCCTTTGTCGATTTGGCTTCGAGTTTTCCCACATGTTGGCAAACCTCAGTCCTCGGCAATATCCAAGGAATACCAAGAGACCTTGTTGGTAGCAAGGCTCCTTCCACCCTACAAAGTCAACTAATACTAGTAACCAACTGTAGTGGAACTGTCCTCCGTTTTCCTGTGTGTCGCGGATGTCCTCTAGATACCCGTTCAATAGGTAGCTCACCCAATTGAACTTAAAGCCATCCTTATCCTTCAAAGCTAAGGATATTGCAGCAGCTGGTACTTCATTTGTTTTGCACTTCTTCAGGATATTTCCTACGAGGAGATGAACTGTAAAGCGCGTGGCTTGATCTTTGATTCTTGCAGTTACGTAACCATGGCTTCCTTTACTTATGCCAAATTCACTCTTCATTCATGTAGCTAATTCTTTATCCTTTTTTTCCCTGACGAACTCAGCACCAGGATCGACACCACTCTTGCATAGGTTCGTGATCTTGACAATGAGGTCAATGCTAATGTCCACCTTGCGAGCCAACCATAAATACCCCTAGTGCGTGCACGACAGTAGCATGCACACAATGGTTGCAAGCTCTGGAATTCTATCAAAGTTTGGGATGTGCAATATATTTAGCAATCTGGATGGGTTTAATGGTGCAACCCATTCCCACGAGTGAATTTTCTCTTGCTGGGTAACTTCATCATATTTTCTATACATATACTGATTTGGATGGAATTGTGGGTACTTGTCCTACTGTAACAAATCATGATTGATGAATTTGCAGTCGGGAATTCTACCTAGAAAATTCTCTTTAAGCCGCACATGGCTTGACATAGGCAGCATGGGAGAGTCATACTGAGGATTCTTTATGAGAAGCACGTCTGGCACATCGCTTCTCCTTGGAGGCATATACTCTGGAATAAGACATATTGGTCTCTCTTGGGTCTCTGGTGGTTGAATTGGCTTATGATCACTCGTGGCCTTCGGCTTTCCCTGTTTAGTGGCCTTTTGCTTGTATTTCTTTTGTTGTGGTTGATTCCTCAGTGAGTACTTGGATGAGCCACCGCGTTCTGGGAAAGATTGATTTACGGGTGTCTTCATAACTCCTTTCAGACCAGAATGTCTGAAATCACTCAAAACTTCTTCTAATGTCGACTGCTCAGACATATACTGTCGGGTAACTATCACTTTCAAATGGTAAACACTTAGAAATTTAAAGGCAGTAAAAATTGAAAATTTGCAGTAAAACCGGTAATTAAACAATCCTTACTATTTATAGGTCTCTTACCACTAAGGTGTGCCCAAAAATGACTATCTTAGCATTAAATGCTATGTCCGTTGGCCAAATATAACGTAGATATTGGTCCTTTCCCTTCATTGAATGCGTCTTCAACGGACGAATATGCCTTAATTGCAGAAACATGTGGTTTCCAAAAATACTGTATAACAGCTACTTTTTTGACCGACAACTGTAACGACCAATTTTCCTTGACTTCGCTAGTGGTCATGCAACTGCAAGGTTCACTGCACATCTCTCTTTGCTGACTTCTAACTTCACAATGTGAACCCTCTCTGCTAGTGGATATGTGAGTTGAGAGGTCCACTGTGCATTTCCCTTTCCTTGATGTTCACTTCACAGTGCAAACCTTCTCTTACTTCGCAACTCATCTTGCTATGTGTGCTTCAGAGCACAGCTTTCATTTGCATGAAAACTTCTCATTTTACCAAAATTTTGTGCAGAATCTTTATTATTTCTTTCTTAGTGTCCAATTTCAAATGCACATGACACTTATAATCTTCTTGCGGTGCTTAATTGATATCTGGAAGAGTAGGGCCATCCCTGTAAGGTTTCAATATGCTCCCTTTAACAAGTCCTTTCAAATTTTCTCCAAGGAGTGTGGCTGACTAAACTGCGCCACCACTAGTAACATGCTTAACAAGATATGGTCCTAGCTAACACATCTTGAATTTTCCAGGGAATTTCGTAAATTTGTTATCATAGAGGAGGACAAGGTATCCTACCTGGAAATTTTTAGTCTTAATATGTCTATCATGCCATTCTTTTTCTCTGTCTTTCTGCACTTGTTGGTGAAAGCCTACGATGAAGTGATCTTCCTCCAACCCAACTAAGTGTAGTAGTCTCTCATCTATTGTCTCTTCATGATCCATATCGGTGAATGCTGCAATCCTCAGGCTTGGGACTATGTATTCCATTGGCATGACAACTTCTTGTCCATATGCTAATCTGAATGGTGTATGACTTGT
The DNA here is from genome assembly GCA_027924585.1 of Larix kaempferi. NCBI lineage: Eukaryota > Viridiplantae > Streptophyta > Pinopsida > Pinales > Pinaceae > Larix > Larix kaempferi. Next base: position 3,676,909 of record BSBM01001331.1, on the reverse strand, counting down.
CAACTTCTTACAAGTTTTCCTATATTCCCATAACATTGCTAATATTCTTAGATCCCAATCATCCCTATTTGAATTGCATACCTTGGTCAACGCATTTTCCAATACTTTGTTAAAAGATTCGACAGTTCCATTAGCTTGTGAATGATATGGTGTGCTCTTCTAATGGTAGATATGGAATTCTTCGGTCAAGGATGCAATAGTTCTATTCAAGAAATGGGTTCCCTAATCTCTCATTAGGATTATCGTACATCCAAACCTTGTTAAGATGTTCTCAAAGATGAACTCCGTAGTAGTGTTGATGCCTCGAGTGTGCAGGATAAGTGTAAAGTGCTGGAATGGGTTCTAAGGCACACAATAGGGGATGAAAACACAGCCAAAGGCTTTAGTTAACCCTATGCAAGAGTTACCCTATCCTCGAGCTGTTTGGCGTGGTAATCACCCACAGATATTTGGCCTCCACTGGCACTCTAAGAGTAAAAGGTTTGATCTTTCAGAGATCAGTTTTCCTATTAAGGAAAAAGGAATGTGATAGCTAATTAACAAACTTAACCTAACCTATCTAGGGAAAGAATCTATCCTAAGTCAGATCTAACCTAAAGAGGAAAAGTTGATAATGTGCAGATCATAACTGAAGTATGATAAACAAGTGATCAAGTACCTTAAACATAAATGTCTTCTGGTTCTTCACTTGTTAATTAAAGTTTTATCAATTAGAAATTAAGTGACAATCCTTCAAATTGTTTAAGCTCATTCAAATATCTGATATGTAATCATGGTGTTAGTTGAAAAATACACTGCCTATCAAACAAGTCAGAAATAAGATACACTGCCTATCTCCACGTTTGGCTAATTATCAAAAGCTGGTAAGGGAACTAACCAACTCATTTTCAGCATTCAATATTAAATCAGTCCCTAGATCACAGAATTTTGATGCAGATCTGTTAGCAAACACAGCTTCTAGACTGATTCCGCCGGAAGGTCTGTCTCCTCAAACCTTTTCAATTGAATTAATCTACAGACCATCTATTCTAGATAATGTGACTAATTGGAAAGTATTTGATGATGATCGACAGATAATTCACTTCCTCACTGCTCAAGATACGTTTCAGGACATGGCCATTGATGAAGCAGAACATGAAGAGTCTCTCACGGATTCCTCAAACGTCATCCCAAAGTTGGTATTCAATCTAGAAAATCTTTACGATTTACAAGACAAATTCAAATCTCAGACTAATTGTAAAACTCAAAGTTCATCTTTAAATTATGAACGGGTCAACCTAGGCACTGAACAAGAACCTCATTTCATCAATTTGGGAATTGATTGCACCCCTGAAGAACGCAAAGCCATTATTGCATTGTGTAAATAGTATACAGATGTCTTTTCCTAGACTTATGACGAATTGAGAACGTTTGACACTAATGTCATGTTCCACAACATACCCATGAAACAAGAGGTCAAGCCATTTCAACAAAAGCTGCGAAAAATGCACGCCAGTTTAGAGTCTTCTGTTAAAAAGGAACTGGAGAAGTTACTCAATGCTCGGATTATCTTTCCGGTTAGGCATACTCAGTGGATCACCAACTTAGTACCCGTCCGTAAGAAAAATGGGGAAATTCGACTCTGTGTTGATTTCAGGAACCTAAATCGGGCTTCTGAGAAAGATAACTACCCTGTTCCACCTATGGAGCAGATTCTTCAGAAAGTAGCCGGGTTAGAGATGTTTTCCCTCCTGGATGGTTTTTCGGGGTATAACCAGGTGATGGTTTCCCCGGACGATCAATTGAAAACAAACTTCAGAACCCCATGGGGTACTTTTGCTTACAGACGAATGCCTTTCGGGTTGATCAATGTTGGAGCTACTTTTCAGAGAGTTATGGATATAGATTTCCGAGGGTTAATGCATAATTCTGTTGTAGTTTATCTTAATGATATCACCATTTATTCTAAGAAACGACATGAACATGTGTTTGCTTTGAAACAAGTTTTTGATCATTGCAGAAAGTTCAGCATTTCTCTCAACCCGAAGAAATCTATTTTTGCGGTAACTGAAGGAAAGCTTTTAGGCTTCATTGTTTCGAAAGAAGGTATGGTTATTGACCCTGGACGTACAGAGGCCATTTCAAAGATTGGTTTACCTAGCTCGCGCAAAGCCATGCAATCTTTCGTAGGTAAGATCAATTTTGTACGGAGATTTGTACCAAATTTTGCCCAAATAGTCAAACCATTGCAACTTTTGGTCAAGAAAGATGTGCAATTTACTTGGCCACAGGAGCAGAGAGATGTGTTTATCAGGATTCGAAAGGCCATTGTAGAAGCTCCTACCCTCATGTCCCCAGATTTTGATAAAGATTTCATTCTTTATACTTTTTCCACTGATTTCTCTTATGCAGCTATGCTAACGCAAAAGCATGATAGTGATGCGGAAATCCCCATCTCTTTCATGAGCTCAACATTCAAAGGTGCAAAGCTTAAATATTCACAGATTGATAAGCAAGCCTATGCAGTTTATAAATATGTCAAACATTTCAGACCCTACTTGTTGAAGTCCCAAACCAAAGTCATTGTTCCATATTCTGCTATTAGGAATGTCCTCATTCAGAAAGAATTAGGGGAAAAGAGGGCCCATTGGATGACTGCCCTACAAGAATATAATCTTGAGATCAGATCGGTGAAAATTGTAAAGGGGTAGGGCCTTTGTCTTCTTACAGCACAATCCAATGACCCCGCACAGCAGCAGTCTGAATGGGACTACAAGGAAGAAATTGCCCTAGGTGTTGTTAATGTTATCAATGTCCCGACATCAGAATGGTACAACGATATCAAATTTTTTCTGAACCATGGGTTTGCTCCTAAAACTCTCAATTTTAAGAAAAGAAGAGATTTAATACTTAAATCTGCTCCTTATCAATTCATTGATCAAGTTCTTTTTAGAAAAAAATATGATGGAGTATTTCTCAGATGCTTGGAAAAACATGAAACTGATGACATTTTGTTTCAATTTCATGCAAGTCCAGCTGGAGGCCATTTTTCAGGAGAGACGACAGCACACAAGATTCTTAGGGCTGCTTATTATTGACCCACACTGTTTAAAGATGCCTATGCTTATGTGAGAAAATGTGAGCCTTGCCAGAAATGCACAGGAAAGTTTAGGAAACCTGCATTTCCTTTACAACCAGTTACGGTTCAGTTTCCATTTCAACAATGGGGACTGGATTTTGTTGGTCCTATAAATCCTCCCTCATCTCTCCAGCATAAGTATATTCTCACAGCCACAGAATATTTCACTAGATGGGTTGAAGCAGCTCCTCTTAAGCAATGCAACGCCACCCAAGTGATCTCTTTCCTTGACAGCCAGATTGTCACACGCTTTGGTGCTCTAGAGTATTTAGTTTTTGATAATGCATCCTACTTTTCTTTAATCGACATAACTGAATATGCCTTTGAGATGGGAATTAAGCTCAAATTTTATGCCAATTATTACCCTCAGGGTAACAGCTTGGCTGAATCATCAAATAAAAACCTAATTAATATTCTCAAGAAAACTATAGCCTCTCATCACAGAGATTGGCACACACAGTTGTATAATGCATTATGGGCAGATCGAATCACCCCAAAAGCAACAATTGCAAATTCCCCATACTGTCTGGTTTATGGCAAAGAAGCCATTCTCCCCACTAGTCTCACCATTCCTTCGTTACAATTGGCCCATTCTATTCAAGAAGATGATTCTTCTCCCCTCCAATAGAGGTTTGATACCCTTTTGAAGCTAGAGGAGGATAGGGAAATAGCTAAGAACAAGTTGTATCATCATCAGCAGATGGTGAAGAGATGGTTTGATGAGAAATATTCTTCTGATAGGGAGTTTTCCATTGGTGACCTGGTTTTGAGGTGGGACAAGCAACATAAAGACAAAAATCTGTACACCAAGTTCCAACGCCTTTGGCTAGGACCTTTCATTATTGCTGAAAAGATTGGTCCTAGCATAGTTCGATTGCAGACATTGGAGGGAGTTGTAGACACCTACCCGGTGAATATATCTCTTCTCAAGAAGTATTTCATCTGATCATTTTGATTCATTTGTATATAGGTGTGGTTGGTTTCAGTCATTTCTTTTCTAGTCTGGACATGCTGATTGATTTTGTTGTTTTGATTTGATTTTAGTAGTAAGGCTTCACACTTTTGGTAATGGCTTGGAATCATTTTTCCGGGGGAAACAATTGTTTCTGAAGTACCAGCATTGTTATTCATCCTATTTCCTAGCTTATGATTAGAATTTGGTCTAAGGAATAAACAGTCAATAAGTGCAGTATTTATGGATTCTTTTCACCTTGATCATTATTTTTTTCACAATGTTTCATTTGTGTAATTGAGGTATAGGGGTTGGCTATCATTTTTCTATTTGATGTTTCATGGTTGAACAACATATCATAATAGCTTGACCAACTTCGATTGCTCGTGGATCCTTTTACAATCACTTTGAATATAAATTTTGTTTAAAAATAAATAAATTATAAGTTACAAGGTGGGTAGTCTTGTTATCAAGCTAACCCATTAGGTTCATAAGTGCTTAAAGTGGAATGACATCTTCACATCAAGCCACCACACTTGGAAGATGACTTTCAGTTATTCTAAAAGTTGGAATATCCTATTACAGGTTGGTCCATTCATGATCTGCAAAGCACTGGTGAGTAACATTATCACTAAATGGTCACCAAGCCATGGTAATGCATTGTAGCTTATGCCATAATAAACTGTTTCCTTTTAATAATATTTTGTTGTATACAAGAATAGGGGGGTCTTATCATAATCCAACCTTGCTATGATCATGGGTTTGACCTTGGACTGGGATTATCACTATGTGGTGACCAAGCCATGATAATTTATTTTGGTCTTACAACTAGAAGACAAAGAGTCTCGTTATTGAGCTAGCTTGACTAGTTTCTAGATCAGGCCTGTGAATGGAACTGTTTCATCTGATCACCAGGTCAGTACAGTGGTCTTGTATCGACAAATTTTTATGTATAGTTTTATATATTATCTTTTCTCCCCCCCCCCCAAAAAAAAAGAGTGAAGAAGTATACATAGCCCAAGAAGATTACTCGTTTAATAAACCAAAGAGATCTGTAATTAGGATATCCATGAGCATTTCTAAAGCTGCCCTCAGGTTCAACTTAAGCTGGTTTTTCAATGACTACATCATGATAAAGATTCGGTGTCACTCTCTAAATCTCCTTATCAGATGAGTGTTATCTTTACAATGGTCGTTGATTGAGACTTATCCATTTTTATGTTCACTGTTTGTTGGCTGTTATCTTTACAGTATCTTCTATGACTTGGGTTTTGAGAAATCGGTTGTTCACATGTTGTCTTTATTTGGATTTGATTGCAGAGATAACTGGTTCTTCCTGGCCAGTCACCATTTGTTGTGACCACAACAGATCCCATGCTTACTTGAGCATGGGATCCCCCATCTTAATAAACACTAAGGTATTTTTGTCAGTCGTTTTGTAAATATTAGAATTTTTTCATCCATGCCTTTGGTTTGCTTGGTTATCACTGTTGTTTATGTTTTCCAAAGTATTTTGGTCTAGAGAAACCCAAAAAGTTGAGTGCGTTGTTGATCATTCTCATCATCCCAAAAACCAACATTTTGAGGTTTTGAAACCCGCAACCCGACAGATGCAGGTTGCGGGAACGTTATTTTAAGTTTTAATTTCTAATGACTCCGCACTCTGCAGTCCGAAGTTTGCTGATAGCGGAGTTGCTTTGCAATAAAATCAGAAGTGGTCACCCCAAAACCCAAATCCAGCAATTGAAGCGTTCAGCTTGCGGGATAATGGTGTTCGTTTTGTCTGGTGTGTGCTTCTGAAACCCGCAACCCGTAGTTTCAGGATGTGGCTTTCGGAATAATTATTTTTCTTCACAGTTTAAATTTCCATAATCTGCCACCCGTACTTTTGGATCTCGGCTTACAGAATCTTTGAATAAAAACTTCATGATCATATTTGAATTCGATTCTGCATCCCGCTCCAGCTAATCACAGCCGTCCATTGTTATGAACTTACGATCATGTTGATCTTGGGCAATCAGTTAAGTTAGGATGTGTTATTTTGTCTAGTGAAAACTGGTTCTCCCAAATTATCATATTTCTGTATAATTTATAACAGTGTATGCTACTACAAGACTATCAATTGCTTCTTGTTGGATGAACACCATTGCTCTGCCTTAAGTTCGCCTATCTGGTCTTGAGTTTTGACAATTTGTTGTTTTCTCCCGCTTCTTAATGATCATGTATTTTCACTTAATGTCCGACTTCAAAGCTTCTATCGTTCTCATGGAATTCGGATCAGATTGATCCGATGTGTTATGTGTGAAGAAATGATCACCCGTGTACTGGAACTCCTAATCGAGATTTTTTGCGGATCAATTCTATCACCGCAGCCTTTGTTTCCATTATTAATTACCAGTTATAATTATTGATGGGAATTTTCCTATAACGATGTGATTGTAAAGGCAATTCAAAATCATGCAAGCAGTAATTGAGCCTGTACTTCGCACAAGCTTAAACTCAAAATCTCGGCTTTTTCATGATAGTTGAAGTAATTATAATGGGTTCGCTGCGTAAGTTTAATCATTGCAAATCACCTCGCTCAATCGACATCACCCTTCCTGTTGGTATTAAAATAGCAATTAACTTGAAGGTTCTACATTGTTCATTACTTTCTGTAATAGGAAACGTTCTGTGTAGTGTTCTGGGCATCTTGTCATCTAAAATTTATCCAGGATGAGTAATTTTCATGAAGGAGGTGAACCTTCTAATATTCATGTTGATAATGAGGAACTTTACCCCTTGTTGTATCAAGAAACATTGTCACCACCATTTGATGTAGGTGTTCCTGATCTTAGCAGCGGCAGTAGTGAAGAGGACTTTGAAGCATTATCTTCCTATGTGCAAAATTCTACGGAGCAGAGCAAGGAAGTTATGGGAGAACCAACTGACCTTGATGACGATCTCATACAAGACTTTATAATCAATGGGGAACCTGACGTACCGGCCACTATTTTTAAAGTAAATCCTTTAATGGATTTCTCTTTTTTTAACCATGAATTACCTGATCCTGAATTTCCTACAGCAGATGTTTCACGAACCATGCCACCTGTTGAAGATAATGAACAATCTGTTATTGAATTTTTATGGTTCCATGAGACCCTATCTGATTAAAGAACGAGTCTTTGTAAGATCTTTTGGGTGATAAGGTGGCGAAAAACCCTTCAAGCTTGAAAGTAGCAAGTTTTATTGGATCGACGGTTGGAGCCGATTTTGTAATTTCTATTTCGGTAGAATTTCTCCCTCTCAGACTTGGACATAAATTGTAGCATTTAAGGAGGAATTTTTCCCTTGGCAAGGGGTTGGGAATTTTGGAATTTTGATTCAGCAGGAGTATGGAATGAAGATGCTCTGTCTATTCGAGCCATTGTAATTTTGGTATAAGACTTTTATATGCAGCAAAGTTATCTTTTCTCCACCTTCTTGTTTTCTTCAAATTTCTTTGAGAATCGCTGAGTTAAATGTTTCAAATTGTCATCAGTTTAAATGTATTTAATCTTTTGCAGGCTATTTATTTCTGCACAAAGCCTTCATATTGATTTTTCTATATGTTAGGTCCAAGCTATTGATTGTTCTATTAAATTTCTTTGATTGAACAGTGATTACTTTTACATTTCTGCAAATGATTCGATGCAATTAAATATGCATAATCAATTGTTAATTTTTCAATTAACACCATGATTACAGATCAGTTATTTGAATGAGCTTAAACACTTTGAAGGATTGTCACTTAATTTCTTAATTGATAAAACTTTAATTAACAAGTGAAGAACCATAAGACATTTCTATTTAAGGTACTTGATCACTTGTTTATCATACTTCAGTTCTGATATGCACATTATCAACTTTTCCTCTTTAGGTTAGATCTGACTTAGGATAGATTCTTTCCCTAGATAGGTTAGGTTAAGTTTGTTAATCAACTATCACATTCTGTTTTCCTTAATAGGAAAACTAATCTCTGAAAGATCAAACCTTTTACTCTTAGAGTGCCAGCGGAGGCCAAATATCCGTGGGTGATTACCACACCAAATAGCTCGAGGATAGGGTAACTCTTGCGTAGGGTTAAATGAAGCCTTTGGCTGGGTTTTCATCCCCTGTTGTGTGCCTTGGAACCCATTCCAACACTTTTCACTTACCCTGCACACCCGAGGAATCAACAAGTAGTAATTGTGCTACAGTCCTTCACTAGTTTTTCCTCTGTCCATCTAGTTAGATAATCTGTATCTGTGATGATATATCTTGAACCAGTTCGATTTCCTGGTGGGTTAATAGGTCCCACAAAGTCAATATAAAACTTATCAAATGATTGCAAGGTAAGTTGTGGCATCAATGGCATCTCATCTCTAAGAGATGGATTCCCTGTCCTTTGGAAAACATCGCAACTTCAACAATGTTCCTTTGAATCCTTGTGTAATGTAGGCCACCATAGTCCTGCTCTTAATTTTTTCTACGCAGTAGCTCTTCCTGTGTATTCGCCCCTAGATACCCTTGAATGTGCTTCAACAAGTATCGTCGATTTCTCATGTTCTAGTACACATTTGTGTAGTACTTCATTTGGTCCTAGTTTGTATAGTTGGCCTGCAATTATAGTGAAATCAACTGCTTTTACAACCAAATTTTTCTCCTGCTATGTAGTAAAATCTGTAGGTGCTAAGCCTGTAGTCCGTAATTCAATGATATCCTTGTAGTATTCATCTACTATATGAATAGAAAACAACTACGCATCTGGTATATTATCTTCCAAGTCACTAGGTTCTTCGCCTGATTCGATTCTGGAGAGGTGGTCAGGTCCTAAATTCAATCTTCCTAGATTAATAGTGATTTCAAAATCACACTCCTGAAAGAGTAATAGACATATTCATATTTTCCACCCTAAAACTGGTTTATTGACCAGGTACTTCAAAGATGAGTGGTCAGTAAACATACAGAAATGCGAGCCTAGCAGATAGTGTCTGAACTTCTGCAATGCGTACACCATAGCTAAGCCTTCTCTTTCTGTCGTGGTATAGTTATTTTCTGGTGAAGATGGCTTTCTTCTTGAAAATGCGATGGGATGTTCGATGCATCCCTCACCTAGTTGAGCTAGCATGATTCCCAATGCTATGGATGAAGCATATACATGTACATGGAATGGTTTACTCTAGTCTAGAAAAACTAGAATCGACAATGTAACCATTCTCTCTTTCAATGTGTCTAATCCTTTCTGACAGTCTTCGGTCCAAGTGTACTTCACTTCTTTCTTCAGTAATTTCTCCATAGGCTTAGTGATATGCGCATATCCCTTGATGAACTTACTATAGTACCCTGTGTGTCCCAATGTAGTGCGTAGTCGTTTCACTGAATTAGGTGCTGGGAGGTTCACTATAACTGCAATATTCACTGGATCAAACATCAATCCCTGTTTACATACAATGTGTCCCAATAGAAATCCATAAGGAACATAGAATATACTTTTCTTTAGATTAAGGGAGATTTGATGTTGTCTACACTTTGCTAACATCATTCTTAAGTTTGCATAATTGTTCTTCAGTAGGCCAAATATTGTCCAGTCATCAAAATAGACTTCTAAAAACTTATGGATATAATCCTTAAATGCAGCAACAACAACTCTTGAAAAAATAGCAGGTGCATTCTTCAACCCAAAGGGAATAACTATATACTGATATGATCCCCATTCAGTAGAAAATGTTGTCTTATGTCTATCTTTTTTAGCAATTCTGATCTGATGATATCCAGAAAATCCATCAGTGAATGAGTATGCTTCATTTCCTCCAAGATTATCTAGCACTTCATTTGTAAATGGAGTAGGAAATGGATCATGCAGCGAGGCATCATTTAACTTCCTGAGATCTACAAAGATTCTGATCTCGCCTTTAGCTTTCTTATCGTGTATAAACATGAGACTTACCCAATCTGATTCTTCTACTGGCTCATTAATTCCTGCATCAATCATCTTATCAAGCTCCACCTCTACTCTTTCTTTATATCTGGGGTTCAATCTATAAGGTCTTTGCTTAATAGGATTCACATCTGGCTGGAGAGGTATTTTCATAACTCCCAAGTATCCTAAAATGCCTTTCATTTCAGAGAACTTGGTAGGAAATAGGTCTTGATATTCGCAAAGTAGGTTTGCTATTTGTTCCATTGTTTCTTCATCCCAATAATCCCCTATAGAAGAAAAATTTGGTTCATTTTATGTACCAATGTTGATATTTCTAGTCTTGACAAGACTACTTAGATCTATAATTTCTAAATCAGGCCCTTCTGCATCGCATTTTCCTTTAGACTCTGGTATGTTTATATCGTGTAGATCTTCATCTTCATCTCCATCTAATGCGAATTTATAACATTCTAGTGCATGCTCCAACTGTGTTTCCCAATCTGGTTTCTCATACATAGGTGACGGTGCATCATTAAATATGTTCTCTTTAATGATCTGCAAAGCCTCATTGATCTTTGGACAATGATCTTCAAAGCTGAAAGTTGTTTGGAAGTTCTTTGTCATACTATACCATTGTTGGAATATTGTAACTTCAAAGAATATTATATTTGTACTTTATTATTCCGGAGATGTTTCATTCCTCCGTGAAGACCTTATTGTATATCCGGATATGTTTATTCCTCTATCGGAATGTGGTAACTTGGGTTATTAGACTTCCCTAGTCGGGTCAGCCTAGAGTCACTTGTAATGGGGTGTTTAACCCAGTGGTTAAAGTTGGGGCCGACCTAGTTAATGTAAAAGACAAGTCGGAGTAGTGTATAAATAGAGGAGGTGTGTTCCTCATTTAACACACACACAATTCATTCTCTCACTTGTGATTGGCGCATAGGTGAAAGAGAGATATGCTATGGAGGAGAAGGAGCTCGTGTCTGGGGTTTACATCATTGTATTTGCTGGTCATCTATATTGAGGAAGCTTTGCTAGGTTTTCTTCCCCATGAGGGTTTCCCAGGATAAATCTATGTCTCTTGTGTTTATGCTGTGGTTGTTGTTCTTTCAGTGATCCTGTATATGCTATTGTTGTGAAATGGAATGTAATGCTGATATTTTCTGTCTTATCATATGGAATCTTAACATGGAATCAGAGCTAGCCTGAAGGAAGGCAATGCAAGGCACTTACGACACTTGCTTCACTTGCGACAATTTGAAGGTTAGAGTTTTATATAGCAAAAACTAGTCATCGTGGAGCTTTTGCTATAAATCCATTTTGGAAAAGGTTTAGGATCTGAAACCTTTACAGGTCGTAGATAACATCCCCATGTACCTTGTGTCCAAAGGAAAGCCTCTAATTCGTTGTACTTTGTGAGTTATGATTAGTACAAGTTGGAGTTTTGGCCTCTTCCAGTTCTCAGTAATAATTAGGTGACCTAGGAAAAAAGGGTCATAACTTGGTCTAGCAAGCTCCAAGTGAAATTTCATAAAATGTGACAAGTAGTGCACAGAACGTACTTTCATAGGTACAATTTTCAGAGGTCGAAGTTGAACCAGTGACATGTGGAACGCCGTACAAGTTTGCTCTCCTGTTTTATCCCATAAACAGATCATGTTGTGACACTTGGCATAAATCTCTCTTAGAAAATCAAATTGAGGTCAGACATGTGGGGTTGGAAAGAAGACAGGTCAGGATACCACAGGATGAACTTTCAGACCCTGTGGATTCATAATTTTAGAGATGCACTAGAAACAATCAGGTGCATATTTCTGTCAAAACAGAATTGTTTTCTGAGCACCTTCATTCTTGGCTTATCACTGCTGCGGGAATTTAGGGCTTCGGAGAAAGTTGGAATTTTTAGAATCGAAGTCCACGGCTGAATTCCCCTCATCAAAATCGAAATTTAGAGACCAAGATCGAAATTTTTGGTTGGTCAGAAGGGTGGGCTTGATCAAACCCTAGTTCGGGATTTTGATCGAAAAGGTGGAAAATTAGGGCTTCTACAAAAGTTGGAATTTTTGAAATCTATGACCATGGTTGGAAGCTCCTAAGAAAAATTGAAGTTTAGAGCTTTGGATCGAACCTTTTGATTGGGCAGAAAAGTGGGATTCATCAAACCTTAGTTTTGGATCCTGTCCAGAAGATCCAGAAGTTTCAAAGGCAATTTTGAGGGGTCAAATTTTGGAGATTTCAAAATTGAAGTATGCTAGCTTGATTAGCTTAGCAAGGCACATCTTTCCATCCTTTCAGAAGTTTGAAATTCAAAGTTTGAATTTTTAGGGTTTCTCTGACAAACCCTAATCCAGTTCCGGATCTAGTTTCAGAAAATAAAGTGGATTGGGTTAAAAGCAATCCTGACAGGTATGACTTGAGGAGATACAGGTATGTGTTGAAATCAGTTCATGATTAAGTTTATGATATGTTTGTCTTCATATTATTGAGGTTAGTACAATCTTACTTAATTTTAGACTTGTCTTATCACCCTAGTAAAAGTATGAATGCATGATAGAAGACATTTAATGATTAGGGTTATGACACTTATGATTTTACTAATGCACTGTGGTGTTGTATGAGGTTGATATTGTCCGCTAACATGAAAGGAACATCAAGAAAGTTCTAGTTCAAGAACATATGACCATGATGACATGAAGACAAAGACTCATCCATAGTCATGGATAGTATAGAAACTCTTCTTACGAGGTATGTATGACTTTGTTCTACTATGCTTAACCCATGAGATATGCAGGTTCTAGCACAAGGTCTCTAAACCATTAAAGAGAACAAAGAAGATGTTGTTTGGGTATGTTAAGACATAACCAAGCATGATAATCTAGGTATGTCTTCGTTAGATTCCTACCTTGTGTTAGGATCTTAGGTAAGTATACCTATGTATGAAATGATCATGACCATACATAATATTTTGATAGTATTGAGATTATACTAATGCATGTATGCTTATGTATGAGATCATGAGGATGACACTAGTGCACACTTGAGCATGCATAGTGGTCTAGGATGGATAAGAAGTTCAAAGACATATAGAGATCAAGCAGGAGGAAACCATAAAAGATAAGTGTTTGAGTTGTTATTTGAATATCTGAAATAGTAAATGATATTGCTTGTAATAGCTCTATGCATATTTATATTCCTAGAATATATCATGCATAGTGTGAGCATTCATATAGCATTGAACAATATACACTAATATGCATATGATGGGTAAGTTGGACAAACATTCCATTGTTGTTTGTCTAGAATGAAACCTCTTTGCTGACATGCTGGGAGCTGTGCATGCTCTCGATAGTATGCTCTGGTAGAGATGGAAGGAATCTAGATAACCACTGTATGCATACAGGATATGGAAATGTGTTGTGCCAAAGTATTGGTCAAGATAGTTGTATGACTATGTGAATAATATCAGTATGCATAGTATGTTATCATGTCAACATAATTTGATGATAATGAAGTATTACTAATCATGTGATTAACTTTGATTTGTAGAAAAGATCATGTGCTATGATGATGAACACCTGTTCCAAAGAACGAGTGATGGATGTTAAACAAGGAGACTTACAAATCAAACATATTATAGAAGGTTCGTGGCTAGAATATTCTCTTAGAAAGAAGAAGAGGATTAAGATGAGATGTTTTCTCCAAGTGGCTAGATAAGACCATTCTCTTAATGGTGTAATTGAAGAAGAAGTGTGAATCGAGAAAACTCCTAGAATTCAATTGAAGAGAGCTCTGTACGGGTATCCAGGAGCGATAGTCATTTGATGACCTTAATGATCACCATGGGTGATGTGGATTTCAACCTTTGCTACAAGGTTGAATATGGTTTCTATATACAGATGACATTCTTAGATGGATGCAAGAAGGAACTCACCACAGAGTTCGAATGATCTTGATGCTCATACCAGTAGAACCATCCAATGGGAGATGGCACTGATAGAAATGTAGAAGATCACTCAATGCAGAGTTAGTGGATGATCTCTTTCTGACAGGAAATGAGAAACAGATCATGGCAAGCAAGAAGAAGATGGCTACATAATTTGAGATGAAAGATCTCAGATTGATTACTCCCTAGGTTTGGAAGTATGGAAAGGCTTAGAAGGAATCTTTTTCAACTAGGGAAAGTATGCTGTGGAAATCTTGAGAAGATTTGATATGTTGGAATGTACAACCATGGCCACTCTCATGGGTTACAACTTGAAGCTGTTAGCTGATGACTCCTCAGAGTTAGTTGATGTGACTCTGTATAGACAAGGCCGGATATTTGCTTTGCAGTGAACACCTTGAGACAGTATCTAGTGGAAAATATGCATGTTCACTTGATAGATGCAAAGCATGTGATGAGGTACCTAAAGGGTACGATATACTTTGATCTATGTTATCTTGGAGATCATGACTTCAGTTTGTATGGCTACACAGATTTTGATTGGGCAGGAAGCGTATCAGACAGGAAGAGCACATCGAGAGGATGTTATTGTCTGGGATCTTCCATGATCTCATGGAAGCAGTCAAGTGTGGCTCTCAGCACAACTAAAGCAGAATATATAGCTGCTTTCTTTGGTAGTTGTGAAGCACTATGGCTTCGAAAGTTGTTATCAGGATTTCTTGAGTTAGAGATGGACTCCACTATGATCCTATGTGACAACCAAAGTTGTATCAAGATGACAGAGAATGATAAGTCAAAGCACATAGAGATCCGATATTTCTACATACGGGATATGGTGTAGAAAGGAGCTATCAAGCTTAAGTATGTGAGCACTGACGAACAAGTTGCTGATGTATTGACCAAACCTCTGTCTCGAGTAAAGGTTGAGTATTTCTGAGACAAGCTTGGTGTAGTTCATAAGGACCCTCCTCGAAAGGGGGAGTGATATGGTCACTGATGATGAGATTTCCTACATAGACAGTAATGTCGATGATGAGGATACTTGTATTGATGATGAGGATACTTGTATTGATGATGAGGACACTTGTGTTGATGATGAGGTTACCTGTTCCAACGATGAGGTTGATGATGAGGTTATCGGTTCCGATGATGAGGTCGATATATGGTCTTTAGACTTTGTCTAAGTGGATGAGGGGGGATTGTATCATTCCTAGACACATGTCCTAAAAGAGATCCGTAGACAGATGTCTCCGAGAAAGAAGTCCCTAGTGGATGAGAGGGATTGCATCATCCCTGGACTTCAGTCCCTTGAATTGATCTGTAGACATATGCATCCGAGAAATAAGTCCCTAGTGGACGAGGGGTATTATATCATCCCTGGAATTCGGTACCCTGAATTGATCCGTAGACATATGTCTCCGAGAAAGAAGTCCCTAGTGGATGAGAGGGATTGCATCATCCCTGGACTTCGGTCCCCTGAATTGACCCATACACATCTGTCTCCGAAAATTGATGATAGGACTGCATCGTCCTTGAGCTTTTAGTTCAAAATGTATGTGATAAATACTAGATCTGATCTAGGTCACATCCAGTATGAAAAAGGACTGGCTTTGTGGTGGTAAATCCTAGATCTAATCTAGGCCACATCCAGTATGAAAAAGGACTGGCTCTATGGTGGTAAATCCTAGATCTAATCTTGGTCACATCCAGTATTGTTATAGCTTAAAATGACACTTTTCCATCCGTGACGACACTTCTATCGCTTGGTCGCATGACGACACTTCTTGAGATCAAGTTTAGTCACACAACATGACACTTGTGGATTGAAGGGACATTTGGGACATTAAAAATGGTTTAAATTACCTCACTCTTGGGCCATTTGATGGTTATAACCCTTAGGAACATTTTTCCAGACCAAACCATCTCCTGAAAATCATCAGAAAACCTTGTTTTTGGCCATTTTCCCCCAAAAACGCTGGTATTCTATGCATAAAGTAGGGCATACTCGGATGTGTGAGTGACTCTTATTACTATAGAGTAGTGCACACCTTCGAAAATATGCAACTCCACTTCAATAAAGTAGCGCACACCTCAGAAATGCGCTACTCTGCTTCACTAGAGTAGTGCACACCTTGAAAAATGCGCTGTTTTGTAGTAGGAAGAGTAGGGCATTTTCCTGTACTAGTCAAAATCTCAAATTTTGGTTTAGTTGAGTTGGTTGGGGAACCTCCTGATCGGTTATAACTAATTTTCCTCTCCTTCATTGACTATATAAGGAAGGTAGAAGGGCCATGTGAGAGACCAAGCCCATAATAATGTTATGTTGGAGGAATGGAGACCCTCATCCCCCTCTCTTGTGCCTCAGTTTCTGATATACCCTAGCACAACTGATTAGAGGTTGGGGTCCTTGGAGAACAGAAGCAGGAGACCTTGAATCTATGTTTCGTGAAGTGCCAAGCTTGAAGAAAGGTATAACTTTATGTACTTGCTTCATTCATTAATAAAGATCAGGCATTCTTCCCTTTCCAAATATGACCTATTCATGTGTGTCTCAGATTTGATTACAGTTTGTTTATAGTTTGATGTCTTCTTCTGTTATGAATATCAGTCTTATATATGTAGTCAAATGTATTTGAGAAAGGTATGAAGTTGTTTTGCAGGTGTGGGCATTGTGACACTGGATAGCATTGAAGAGCAAGGAAGGGAAAGCTTGGATCAACCTTCTTAATAAGGTACTCACCTTTCTAACCTTAAATATCTTTGCTTACTAGTTTCACTTGTAGAACATTTGTAGGTCTATCTTTCATACCTGTAAGTTGGCAGTTTCTCCCCTGAACTATAGGTGTGTTTCCCTCACAACTAAATGACGACTCTGCTCGGGAAAGCCTATCTGCTTAGGGGTATCCAAGGTCATTTCTTCAGTTTTGTTTGATGGTATTTGTTCAATTTCTTGATTAGAATCAGTTATTAAGTTCTGTTTGACCCTCCTTGGCTCTTACAGACCCTTCTTAGCCCTTGCAAACCTTTACTGGCTCAGGTGTAGGGGGTTTTAACCCTATTTTTTCAAATTTTCCCACATGTGCGCTACTGTTGTGCAGCACAGTAGTGTATTCCCCTATTTTGGGTGCTGGTATTCCTCATACACAATAGCGCACACATCCTGGATTTGAATTTTTTGGGTTTTGACCTATTTTGGGGGGCTGTGGCTGCATTTTTTGGGGTCCCTGATGACCCTAGGTCTGAGTTAAACCATTGTAAGTCGTCTCCTATCCTTGTACTAATACTATGTTCATTATTTGAACCTTCTTTGATCAATTTGGGCTTGTTTGGAAAGTTTTGGGGCTTGTGGACCCAAGTTGGGGGGTTGTGGACCAGTTTGGTGTTTTGTACCCTAATTTGAGTCTGACTAAACTTGCTTGCTCCATTTCTGCTGGATTGAAACCTATTGAGTCTACTTGACCCTATTTGTATCTATTTGAGTGAAATTTCTCTTTAGATTGGTTTCTTATCCTTCCTTATGCTTTTAGTTTTCTTTTTGTAGTGAAAGCTCAAGTGTATGTTGTTGTTCAGGACCTTGACTGCACTGTTTATGTGCAGACCTGAGTTTACCAAACCATACTTCTTTGTAGGTCATTTGCTTTGTTTGGGTCTAAAAGTAGTTTTCATACGCTTTTCCCAATGGTTGACATGCTTACATCAATAAGAATCTGAAAGTCGTATTGGATGCTTTTACTGTTTCAATAAGGAAACTTGAAAGTTCTTTGCTTTTACTTTGATAGTAGGTTGGTTTAAATTTCAATTTTGTTTCTTACCTTTGAAAAGCATAAAAAAAATTTGACTTATTTTCTGAGTAGAGTACCTTGCAAGTGGCTTAAAGGATTTAAGAGTGCTTTGCATAAAAAAGAAGAGGTTTTCTTTTGCATACTTATTTGTTTGAGTAGATGCATTCTTAGGTTTTGAGTTTAATTTTGTACATTTAGACTTTATTTTTACCTTTTTACATTCGAAAAGACTAAAAATTGCATTTGGATATGCATTCTAAATCGTATCTTTAGGACTTGCATTGAGAAGAAAATATTTGTTTAGTGGTAAGCATTTCATTTTAGTATTCTATCCCTGTTATAACCACTCTCACACACCCACTGCCTTTTTGAGTAAGCAAGTAACCTTTAAAATGAACGCTAATAAAATGTACTAGCAACATTTTCTTTTCTAGGTTACACTTTTCACCAACTAGTTTTGGTTAGGATCTTGGGTTTAAAACACCTTAAACCACCCAAGATCACACATTACGCAAAAATCGTAGTTCGACTATCACAGGTAAACCCACCTCATTCAATACTTGCTTGGGATCTATGCAGTAGGTCTTGTGAGATCAGATTGTTGGGAATAAACGTCCTACTTTCTGTTTCGAGCATATACCAGGATTGGATCATGTTTGGGGACTCTTTTGATTTTCAGGCTCAGTTACCTTGCCCATGCCTTCTGATTCGACCAGAGACTGTTCCCCCAGGAGTTTTCGGTGTGGTGGTATCCTTAGTATCTAACCATAGGATAATACACAGGTGACGGCGGAGGGTTATATCTGCTATACCTAGGACAGACGTGGGAGGAAATCCATTGTAGGTCTTTGAGAGGGCGGTTGGGTGATTCCAGTGCTTGCACCCTTAGTCATTGTATTGTGGACCCCAGGTAACTCTTCTTCTTCCTTCATTGATCTGTTCTGGGTCCTCAACATCCCAGAATCTTCTCCGGAAGGCATCTATTTGCCTGGTTTGATTTACCTAGGACCTTTTTTAGTGGTGTGGTCTTTGTGCTACTTGTCTTAGTTTTCCTTAGAGAACTTCTTGCTCATTTGAGCAGGAAACTATGTCTAGCTTTCCGGTGAGCACCAATCAAGGTACCCCTGTTCCAGGGGATCCTTGTGTTGTTCCATTCATTGGAAACATTGGTACTCCCTTAATGGCTACTCTGAATCTTCCTGGATTCACTATAGGGCTTCCGGTTTGGTTTTTCTCCACTCCGAATGCCTTGCATGCTCCTGATGATTCTTTTGTAAGCACCTCAAATCAAGAGCATCAGAACCCTATGCCTTCTTTGCCAGTAACATCTTCTCCTCCTCCTTCTACCTCATGTGGCGAAAGTAGCAATACTAGTAACCAGCAGTCTAAAAGGAATAGATGGGGGAAGAATAGGAAGAAGATTCCAAAACAAGGGGGCAGCAACCCATCCTCTGGAAATCATGCTGGGGGCAAGCACCCTGCCTCTGCAAATCATGCACGGGGCACCTACCCAGCCTCTGGAGGTCATGCTGGGAGAAAAATTTTAGTCACTGAAAATCACACTGAAAGTTTGTCTTCAACCACTGTCAGTCATGTTGGGGACACGTCATTGATCTTTGCTAGTCATATTAATGACAAGTCACCAGTTCCTGTGAGCCATACTGGAGACACCAGATCAGCCACTTCAAGTCATGCTGAGGGAGTTGACATTATCGAGAAACCCAATAAACAGAAGTATAAGTTCCCTTGCAAGTTTTGTGAGGGAGACCATCTTACTTACTTGTGCCCTGTACTTCCAGAAGTGCAAAAAGTGTGGTCCTTAGTTCAAAAGTATTCTACTTCTGAGAAACCAGCCACTACTACTCATGCTGGGGGCAAACTGTCAGCCAATGCTAGTCATGCTGAGAGTACTGACGTTGTAAAGGAGTCTTGACCTATAGGACGGAAACCAAAGTTCCCTTGCAAACTTTTCAAGGGAGATCACCTTACTCACTGATGCCCTACCATTCTAGAGGCACGAAGAGTGTGGTCCATGTATGAAGGAACCTCTGTTCCTGAGTTGTTTATAGATTCCCTACAGTTAGATCAACCTTTGGTTGATAAAGTGGTTGAACCAATGCAATCTTTGGTCAACCCCACTCTTCCTTCGGAGAGTGAAGTGATCGAATCGATGCAATCTTTGACCGATCCCATCAGTCCTGCAAAGATTGATGCACCTACTGTGGAAGTCTTATGCATTACCAGTTTGGATGTCCCTGAAAAAGGGGGCATTTCATCTGTGCCATGTGAACCCCTACCAAGCCCTAGGATCATGTCCTTTGATTGGAATAGTCTAGCCAAGCCTTGTCTTCCTTCTTCGACACCTTTCCAGATAAAGGTTAATATTGGGAACCATACGGTTGATCGATGCATTGTAGATGAAGGAGCTTCTGTTAGTATCTTATCTGCTTATGCTTGGAGATATTTGGGTTTCCCTAATGTTATTCCAGATGTTAATTGACTGTTGACCTTCGATAAAAGACCTAGTGAACCGTTCGGATTCCTCCATCAGGCACCTGTTACTTTGGGTGGAAAAATAGTCTTAGTTGATTTTATGGTTTTAAAGGACCCTGTGGAATTTGACATGATCCTCGGGCGTGATTACATTTATGCTATGCATGCTATGGTTTCTATGCTCTTTCGTGTGATGCATTTTTCTCATAACGAAAGCATCGTCACTATCGACCAGCTTGCATTCATTGATCCTCCTTATTACCCAACCGTAGACCAGTCAGATCCCTCGTCATTAGGCACTACTATGTCACATGGGAATTATGTGGCATATTGTTCCTTGAGTTCCACTGCTATTGAGAAGAAGTCTCTGAGTTCATGCTTACCTTATCGGGACCTAGTCCCATCTTTTGACCAAGTGACACCTCCATCTGAATGTTTAGATATGTGTTCTATCTGGGATGATATACTTCCTTCCGATGAAGTTTTCCTAGAGTCCATAGTACAGTCTTCCATTCATTTGGATGTTGATCCAGTCGCAGTTATGTCCAGCCCCGGTTTGATCTTAAAGTTTGATCTTCCCATTGTTGAGTCTTTAGACTCTCCTATAGATCCGCAAATCGGTGTTCCTGCTGAGTTTGATTATGCTTCTAGAATTTTCAACTCTCGTGATGATGAATTTTTTTTTGCAGATTCCATCATGTCCTTCAACTTTGATCTTCATCCTGAAGTCGATCTTGTTGATTGTAAGTCCTCGGGCTTGGGTACCATAGAGTCTTCATTTGAAAACTCTGCCTTGTTTATTCCTGCTGTTGATGATAGTGAAGTTGAAAGTATTTCTACCACAGTGACTTGTATAGGGTCTTTCATTACATATGTTTTATATATGATCCTGGTACTAATGTTTCTTGGAGACAGGATTCTTAGTTGGATGTATACTTGCTTACTGGTCATTTTCGACACCTTGTGCGACCATGTCAGGTATATTTAGAACCTTGCATATAGGTTTAGGCTTCCCTGCTGTTATGTTGCATTTGAACCTTTTTCCATCTGAATTCGCCATAAGGTCGAACCTGTTGGATATTGGTGTGTTAGCCATCTCTTTATGCATTGTGCACAAGTCCGACAACAGAGCCTACCTAACATGGGTCACCCTAGTCAGCACCCTTATGCCATTTTGGTGCCCATGTTGAGTTTTTCTCATAGGCTCGGGAGCCTTTTTAGATTTACCATGACTTTGAGAAGAAGCCTCATATCTTTCTTCCTCATATATTTCTGGCCATCCCTGATAAGGCTCCCATCTTCGTGTTCAAGTTGCATATGCATCTGTTATGATTTCGCTTGTGCTAATGAGCCTGATGCCAGCTTCCACGCTTTTAGCTTATTGTATAAGCCTCCATCTCTGATCTCATTTCTGCTTAGCCCTGTATCATTTTTCCTTCACAATTTGACACCTTTTACCTGGAGGAGACACACGTTGAGTGTCCTTATCTTGCTCATGTTCCTTGCATTAGGCATAGCTTTGTTCCATGCGCTTGGAACTAGTTTCGCATGTCCCTGACACTCGTCTCCTTCCTTATTTCGAGCATTCTTCCACCTTTACTTCGAGCTCGTTAAAAATACTAAGTAGGTTATGAGCATTCTTCCACCTTTACTTCGAGCTCGTTAAAAACAGTAAGTAGGTTACGAGCAGTCTTCCACATTTCCTTCGAGCTCGTTAAAAACAGTGAGGAGGCTATGAGCATTTCTTTCATCTTCACTTCGAGCTCGTTAAAAATAGTAAGGAATTATGAGCATTTTCTATATCTCCTTTGATCTCGTTAAAAACAGTAAGGAGGTCACAAGTTTACTTTTTCAGACTCGTTAAACCTTTACAGAAAAGATCCCTATGGAGTTCTTTTAAGCCCTTTTCAGACTCCTTAAATAGGAAAAGTTTGCCAAGCATATTTGTCTTTTCGAGCTCGTTAAACTAACTGAATTGACATCCACTTAGGTATAGAATTACCCCTTTTCCAGGCCTTGGTGGATAATTTACGGAAGAGGTATACTCTAGGTATACTCTGGTATGCGCTAGAAGAGTTCTTCTTCCATTATTTTACACTTTTTTGGGGAAGGAGACTAACTTTACGAAAAAGGACCTTTGGAGTCATCTTTAGGGTTTTCAGACTCTTGAAATGTGAAAATACCAAGCGAACATTCACCTACTCGGGCTCGATGTGAAATCCACGAGATGGTTGATAGAGGACTATTTAAGTTTTTCAACTCTATAAGCAAGAAAACAACTCTGAGCACAGACCAATCCGGGATCGATATAAAATCCATGGATAGGTGTATGGAGTTTTCTTCTAGTTTTTTCAGAATCCTTAAATATGAAAATACCGTCGAGCATGCTTTAGTTCTTTTTCAAGCTCGTTAAAAAATGAAAAAGGAAAGGGAAGGGAAGAATGTTAAAATATATTTCAATATGATGGAAGCAAGTCTACTATCTCCTTGAACAAAGCACATGTTTTGAGTCTATCAAACAAGTTGGGTTCTAGTGTTGGCCTTAGGATAAACCTGATCTTAGAGTTCTTACTCCTCCATTGGTTAGTTTTCCAATCATATGGAGAATCTGTTAATGTCTCCTACATTGCATATTTGTATCGTGGTCTCTTTGTGTTAAAAGCTGCCTAAGTCACTCTTGTGTCATGCTCACTGTTCAAGGATTTAACCTGTGTTAGCCATTCTGCAGTTTCCTTGATCTCATGCATTGGCCATTCCTTGGTGTCAGTATGTTTCATCATTTGTTCAGTCCTACTCCAAAGCAACTCATACCTATTGAGTGTTCCTCATGCTGGATGATGGAGGATGTATTAAGGCTTCCCTTCCAACGGACTTCTTCCCATTGACTTCAACTCATTATGCTCTGGGAATGAAGTTTAGAGTTTCGGTTAGTACCTTGTGGATTGTAGTCATTAGTGGCAGTTTCCCTCGCTATTTGATATATGGGAATACATCAATGTCTCCTATTCAATAGATTCTTCAAGTGTTCGATGACAAGACCATTTATTCGCACTTGATTGAATGTACTAGGTACCTTGGTTTCCATTTTCATTATTGGTGGATACCCTCACATTTGTTAATGGTATACATCAATGACCGGTAATCAAACGATAACTCCCATGTTTGACATCAACTCATTTATTCGCATGGATAGGTTTGTACCTTGGGTTGTTTTTGGACGAAGACCTTGGGATCCTTGATAGCATCACCTCATTTATGTTATCGCCCAAGTTGCGCAAGACTGAGCCACACTCTTTTTGGCTCTTGATGAGACATAGATCTAGCTTGTTCTCTATGGCTATGTTCTCCAGTTTTGACATAGATCCACCTTGTATTTATGTGGCTATGTTTACACTTATGTTTTTCATGGATCCACGCTTGTATTCTAGTGGCCATGATATATGCATCTGTATTTGGATCATTGGTGTATCCTCTCGGAGGTCATGATCCACTATTTGAACATGGACAATTACCCCAAGGATAAGTTTGTCTGACATTGCCTTTGCTTTCAGGTACTTCATTTGAGCCTATGATTCTTGGTTTCTCTGGTTCCTCCATGATTCAACTCTTTTTTATTTATAATGTAATTCGGCCATCGTTTCCCTCACTCCCTCTGACCTAATA
The DNA here is from genome assembly GCA_027924585.1 of Larix kaempferi. NCBI lineage: Eukaryota > Viridiplantae > Streptophyta > Pinopsida > Pinales > Pinaceae > Larix > Larix kaempferi. Next base: position 3,653,032 of record BSBM01001331.1, on the reverse strand, counting down.
CATTAGGGGGCATCTGTTATAGCTTAAAATGACACTTTTCCATCTGTGAAGACACTTGTATTGCTTAGTCGCATGACGACACTTCTTGAGATCAAGTTTAGTCACACAACAGGACACTTGTGGATTGAAGGGTCATTTGGGACATTAAAAATGGTTGAAATTACCTCACTCTTGGCTCATTTGATGGTTATAACCCTTAGGAACATTTTTCCAGACCAAACCATCTCCTGAAAATCATTAGAAAACCTTGTTTTTGGCCATTTTTTCCCAAAAACGCTAGTATTCTATGCATAAAGTAAGGCATACTAGGATGTGTGTGCGACTCTTATGCCTATAGAGTAGCACACACCTTGGAAAATATGCAACTCCACTTCAATAAAGTAGAGCAAACCTTAGAAATGCGCTACTCTGCTTCACTAGAGTAGCGCACACCTTGAAAAATGCGCTGGTTTGCAGTAGGAAGAGTAGGGCATTTTCCTGTACTAGTCAAAATCTCAAATTTTGCTTTAGTTTAGTTGGTTGGGGAACCTCCTGATCGGTTATAACTGCTTTTACTCTCCTTCATTGACTATATAAGGAAGGTAGAAGGGCCATGTGAGGGACCAAGCCCATAATAATGTTATGCTGGAGGAATGGAGACCCTCATCCCCCTCTCTTGTGCCTCAGTTTCTGATAAACCTTAGCACAGCTGATTAGAGGTTGGGATCCTTGGAGAACAGAAGCAAGAGACCTTGAATCTAGGTTTCATGAAGTGCCAATCTTGAAGAAAGGTATAACTTTATGTACTTGCTTTATTCATTAAAAAAGATCAGGTGTTCTTTCCTTTCCAAATATGACCTATTCATGTGTGTCTCACCGTTGCATCTCACTATTGGGTACACATATGTAGGGTAAAAAAATAATTACCAAACTTTTATTTCATTTTTACATTTCCTTTAGTGTTTCCAATCATACAAGAACCTTTGCTCACCATCCTTGTAGGACTACCACGTTTTTGGTGCTATAGTGTTACCGGATTCCTTGATTTCTTTGCTTCACTAGTGGATTTTATTCATGTTGAATTTTGCAAAATGATACCATATTTTGAAATTTTATTTATGTGGCAACCATTCTTGCTTGAAAAAGAAGAAATGAGGTAAATTGTTGTTACCTCCTTATTTACATTTTTAGCTAACTAAAATCTAGAAAATGGATTATTTTGACCTAAAAAATGGGTATTAGGGATAGATTTCTCATTTTAAGTTCATGATTCCCATCAAGTCGATAAATACATTAATCTAATCCAATACATTTCAGGCATTAAAATTGAGGCATTACATTCCCCTCCCCCTTGAAATAGCACCAACCTTGATACAACTTAAGATCAGAACAAAAACAAGTATGCCTCCTTCATGGAATCAATCGGTGCCCAAGTAGCCTGATCAAGATCAAAGTGCTTCCATTTTGGTTTGTTTTATGGCATTAATTTCTAAAATGGCATTAATTTCTTTTTTAGAATTCATAGTGGTTTCCTTTGGAACTCCCCCCCTTGTTCCAATTGTATCACAACCCAATCAATCACATGGTTAGGATCATGTACATATTTCTAATGATAATAAATATCTAATCCATCATTAGCATTAATGTTAGCCGAAAATGAAAGTCTATATGCAACTGGCCCCATCCTATCAAGTAGTGCTTCAAATGGCCCACAATATCTTAATGCTAGCTTGAGACAAGTTGTAAACTTCAAGAAACACTTCCTTGGATTCACTCACACGAAAACATGATCCCTAACACATAGTTCTTTATGCACTTTGATCTTATCTCCATAACTTTTATACCAATCTTGGGCTGACTTCAAATTTTGCTCAATTCTAGAAATTTCTCACTCCATTTCCGTGAGGATTTCTAGTCCAAGTGTTAGCACCTAGTTTTTGCAACACAAATACTGATGTGTAATGGAAAGAAATCTTGAAAATTTTCCTAAGGAATCCTGAAATGTTTTTGTTTTCATGATCATTTTCTAAAGAATGAAAAGAAGTTTATAAATAGAAGTGCTAAGGTGAAAAAACTAAAAAACATGAAAAGTCGACCAAAAATAAGCAAAAAGAGGCCAAAAGACTAACTTCGAAAACAAATATTGCAAGTGTTAAATGTCGAGCCAGATACACCATTGATTGAGCCCGAGGGAGAGATCAATGGTCTTTGTATGTTGTCACATTGCCAAGTTGCGCGGGAGTTAGGAGTAGAAGCGGTTGCGAAAAGCAAAACAACTTGCCACGCGTTGGGATTAGAACATATCGCAGGGAAGAGAAATGGTTTTGTAAAACCATTTACGTGTCGTGCGAAAGGGTTGAAAGGAGTTATAATGCTGGACACGTGGACCACCGAGATAGGCACTAAAGGGATCCGATTACCAAGGGGAAAAGAATGGTCTCGATTATTTCAGAACTGATCAACGGTTATTAGTGATTGACTCATCATGGAAAAACGCAGATGTTAAAGGGTAAGGGTGGTTGCGGAAAAAAAAAACCACCCGACAGGTGTCAACGCCAGGTTCTGTTGCAAGAGGGATAAGTGGTAATGGAAACCACTTTGGAAAATTGTGACACCACTTTGTAGATATATGATGCTAATAATAGACGGTGGAGATTAGAAAATGGTAGATCATCGGATGGTTGACGAAGACAGATTGTAAAGCACTAAAAGGACATCAAATCTGATGGCCGGGATTAATGCATGAGAGATCAACGGATGAAAATATTGATTGTTGGCAAAGAAGACCGAAGTATAAGGGAAAAAGGATTATATATATAACAGTTAGCATGTAAAGTTGACATTTGTTCCTGTAAACTGTCAGAGTTAGAAGCTTTTGGACATGTGGAAGACGACGAAGGCAACAGGGCATTCTCAGAGGTTGCTAGCGATAGGTAGGCTCTTTCAACTAGTTCCATCAGTGATATAAATGTGTTTACTGTAAGAAAATGGAAGAAGATTCAAGTTTAAACACGGTTAGGGTTAAAAATGCTCTGGAAGATAGGGATTTTAATATATTTGATACAAAAATTCGGCTTTCTGTCCCCGAAATTAAAAGAAGATTGAAGAATTTACATATAGAAGGCTTAGATGTACATAGAATGTTTCAGTCGTCTTTTATCTTATTTTTCCCCGACCAAATTATGCCTTTCCCCAAATTTGTATCCTGGTGCATGTCCAATTATTTTGAAACCCAACAATTTATCATGAATGCTCAAAAGACTAGAATTGTCTGTTTTATAAACCCATCTATTGTGAGTAGTTCCTTTGAAATCCCCGCATTCCAAGCTTCTGAGTCTGAAAGTTTTTTCGAGGAATCAATCATCACCCTATATCGTCAAGTTTCCTCTGAAAGTCGGCAAGCTTTTTTGACCACATGCCTTAAACCTGACCTAGAAATTGAAAGTACTCCATACCCTTTAGATGTTAATTTTTTCAATGGCAACACTCATTTGGTCCTTTCATTGATAGCCCAATTTTTAGGTCTTGATACTGATATGTTGGTAATTGAGTTAGAGGTTAGTTTATTGTTCAGAATAAGTGTCGGTTCACCCGGAGTCAAGTATGAGTCAGTGCCGAACTTCAAGTTTGAAGAATTTTTAGCAGAAAATGTTCATTCACAGTTAACAGGTTTTTCCAACACAAGATATTTCAGGTTTTAATCACAGTTGATTAAAATGGTCATGCTTAGTAGTTGGGAAGAATTACATTTTTCAGAAGAAGTCTATGCAGGCACTTTGGATGATAACATGTTCAACTATATGAATTATATTTTATTTGAGTTATACATAATGATATTTGGAGAGGAATTACCAAGAGTTTTACCTGAAATGAAGTCTATGATGCAGCTAAAAAAGGAGGTAGCAGTAAGAGACTGGTTTCTATTGAAAGATTCTACAGTAATTAGATTGTACGGTTTTGTATATGAACCATATATACTACCTTCCTTTTTAACTTTGAGAATTTTCACTTTAGAATTTTTTAGACAGAAGTTGATTTTAGAAGACGAACATTTTTTGAAGTTCAAAAAGGGGTCTCATTTAAAATATCCATGGAAAATAGGCCTTTTTATTGTGAAAAGCAAGGATGCTCTTTCAGATGTAAAAAGATTGTTGGAGGCTATGGATTTCAAGAAAGATATAGCAATGGAATATGACCCTCTTCATATTATTTCTAAGAGGAGGAAGCTAAATAACACTAAAGCTTTTGAACACAAAGAAATAGAAGGATCATTAAAAGGAAAAAATTTGTTGCAATATGAACCAGAAGAGGAAACAATGTCAAGCTCATAGGTGGAAGATCTCATTTTGATAGAATCAACAATAGAGGTTGATATTATACCAAATGCTGCAGGAATTGGAGAAAAGAGAAGTTTGAAAGAAATAATAGATGAGCACGATGAAGAAAAAGAAGGAGAAAAGAGGATTAAGGTTGAGACTCAGGAGTTGGTCGAGACACAACAAGAATTGGTTGTTTTGACAAATGATGAAATTGGTGAAAAATAGGAGATGTCAGTCCCAGAAGTACAGGTACAAGAATATAATTTTCAGGAAGCTGAAGACGGTGGAGACACAAGTAAATTTCAATCCAGAGTTGAACTGTATAAACAATATGGACTAAATAAACAAGCTTCCTCTCAGTTTGTTTATAGTTTGTTACCAAAAGTTAGAGAATTTTCAAATTCAGATGTTACTTTAGTGACCAGCAGGGACATCAAACAAAATACTTTAAACCTGGGAGTATAAACTGATGACAAATTGACTGAGATGAAAGTTAATTTGAAAAAAATAACGGTGCCAGATAAAATTCAATTACAAAAATAGATAGGAGAAGTGCTATATGAAGATTTTGTAAGGGATTATAAGCAAAATGGACAGTTAATTAAAACAAGAAATACTAGAGAATAAAGCCCACCAACAACAAGTCAAAAAATTACAATTTGACTTAATTTCAACTGATGGTGGAGGCAAGGCGAGCAAACAATTGTTGATAGAAAAAGATAATTTGATTCAGACATTACAGAAGAAGATAAAGGTTCCAAATACCCAATTAATTCAAGCTCTTGAAGAAACACAGCTAGAACAAGAAAAAGAAGCTTTGTCCAAATAAGTCAGTGATAGTAAAGTAGAGTTATTAAATTTGACTGAAAAGGAGGCAGAGTGGGAGAAGGATAAAATGAGTTTGAAAAGTCAAATTGAGGATTTGAAAGGAAAGCTGATGATTTTAGGCCAACAAAAACCAAATACCAATTAGATGAGTGAAGAGAATAATACAGCCGACTTAGTGCATTCTATGTCCCAAATCAGTCTTAAAGATGTAGAAATTAAAGAGTTGAAAGAAGATAAGTGGAAGCTAGAAGAACAGAACTAGAAAAAAGATGAAGAAATAAAGGGACTACAGAACAAAAATAAGGAATTAGTTGATACGAATCAAAGGTTAATTTCCCAGGTGATTGGGCAAGTCCCAATGCAGGGTTGCAAACATATGATATGTGATATTGTAATTGAGAAAGCTACCAATCTCAGACCTTATTTAAATTTCATAAAAGCCAAAGAGAAAACAATAAAAGAAGCTTTGAAAAATTATACAGCAGTAAGAGAAAATCTAAACAAAAGACCAAAAGAGACAACTCAGAATGCCATGGATTTTTTAAGAGTTTTATTAGAAGATGAGTTAAATACAATGGATATCAGGAATAGAATTTCAGTGATTGCTTGGGAAAGAAGGACATTGGCAAAATACACTCATGTGGAAAGCGTCGAAGCTTGTTGCGCAGGGATGAATAGACAAGTTACTCATTTCAAGAGAAAGTTTGAAAAGGTCTTCCAAAAAGGATTACCTTCTTTTTGGAATGAAAATCATGAATTAATTTTGCTAGAATGAATACAAAAAATTGTTATTCGCAATAAGGATGAATCATGAAAAATTTCAAAAACTAACTCATGTTCTTACAGGTAAAATATTATTAGAGAAACTTGCAGAAGATTTCGAGATCATGAATTTGTTGAAGAACCTAAGCAGGGAAATCCCTACTATTTCAAATGAAGAAAGTGTAGAGCTGAAAGTCTTGGAAAAAGAAATGATATTGTACGAAACCATGACGGCCGACCAGTGGAATTATGTGGAAAAATATGGAAAAATGACATATACCCTACGTCCTTGAAAATGCTCGTTGAGCAGTTTATTAAGCGAAGTGAAGACCTTTGAAAGTTTTAATTTGTAATAATTTTGTATAAATTTTGACTAACTTAACATTTGGAAAATTAGTTAAGATTATTCAGTTTTAGTTAAAAGAAGCAATTAGGTATTGCTTCAGAAGAAAATTTTGTATAAAAGACAATGAAAGTCATTTTTGAAAGGGTTGGAAACCTTTTGAGAGACAAGAATTTTGTATCGAGTTGCTATATTTTTGATATAAAAGAGCCATATAGTGAATGACATACTTTTACAGAATCAAAGATTCATGCGTTGATCTTATTTACAGTCTGTATCTTTCTCTTCTTATATGTGCATGTTCACTTTCTTTGTTATACTTTCCATTATGTTATGTCTTCTCTACTTAGATGAAAATTTGATATAAATTGAGATTCATATGTTTATGCATTGATTTATCGGGTCTGAGTATCCATTGCTTCTCTAAAATTGATAGTGGATTCATCTATAACTTGGTGCCCATTATTGATGGACTGTCTATGTTTCTTTCTAAATCACCTGCAAAAAGCTTTGACTGTAATCTGACAATTACCTTGCCTTTGTGAAAATCTCTATTGTTGTTTATCTGCTGGTATATAAATCTTTTAGTTTTGACTCCATGCCCAAGGATTCTTGTATGAATTTCAATCATACATCAGTTTTCAAAACCTTAATCATTCTCATATATCTTTAGCCATTTACATATTTTTGAGAGATCCCTCTCTGGTAGGGAAAAGGCTGATTTCCCTCCTCAATATTGGTTTGAAAGAGTTACCTTAGGTTCATCCTTCCACAACCAAAGGTTAAAATCTGAGTGCTAACATTTTGGCATCGTTGCCGAGAAATAAAGTTTTCATTTTTCCTGGGAAGCTAGACATTGCAGTCAAATTTCAGTGGGAAAAGAAGTTTAATATTTTTAGTTGGTTGTGTCTTTCCTTGGCGACTTCACGTTCAAATTTTCCAGTTTTAAGTAGGCGAATCCAAGAAAAGACATTGTGGCTTCCAGAAGAATCCCTACGAGGGGAAATCCAAGTTCACAGTTGATCTCTGGTGTAGAAAGTCCAGAAAGACTCTTGAAAAAGAACAAAGGAAAAGATAAAGTAGGTACTTCTCAAACAATAAATTATTTTCCTACTTTTCAAGAAAAGTTATTAGATGATGAAAATGTTGATATAAGTGAAAGACCTTTGTTTAGAACAAAATCATAATCAGATTTGAAAGAAACTAAGGTTGATCAAGATAGTTTTTGGAATTTTTCTTTACAGTCAGTTTGGGAGGGTTTACAAAGGTCAGAAAGAGCTGAATCTAAAAAACCTAAAGCTCAGAGAGTACCCTAAAGAAATCAAAACATTGCTCAAAATATTTTAAATGCTCAAAATCCTCCATTAGTACCACCTCCAAGACCAATGGTTGCTAGGTTTTCTCCTCTGGTTTTACCAGCTGCTTTACATGACCTTCCCCAGAATTATGCACAGAGAATTCCACAGTTTGATGGGGAGGGAAATTTTACAGCACAACAACATGTTGATAGGTTCAATGATTTTATCGATCTTGAAGAAGTTGATCTTGATGATGCAAAAATGAGACTGTTAGCCCAGAGTCTTTCAGGAGAAGTCAAAAAATGGTTCAGAACTTTAGGTGCAGGATCTATTACTACATATAATGATTTTGTAACACTTTTGATTGAGCGGTGGGAAGATAAAAAAGAATCCCTCACAAATATTAACACAGTATAATAATTTGAAGAAGGGGGGTTTTGAAATAGTCCAAGAATTTTCTGCTAGAATCATGAGGGTTTATAATTCAATTCCTGCTGATTTTAAACCATTGGTAGGAGCTTCCAAGTTGCATTATGCAGATGCATTTGAAGGTGATTTCTCTTGTACATTGAGGGAGAGGAGGTCAACCACTTTATCAGATATGATGAGAGATGCTGTGGAAGTGGAAGCAAATTTGGCTTCTGGAAAGATAAAGCAAAAAAATGATATGGATAGAAGGAAGATTAGAGAAGATAATCAACCTTCAACTTCTTATTCTTCTAATGATGTGAAATTTGATGCTATGATGAGAACTATGGAAAGGTTAATAGACAGGTTAACATTGGAAAATAGACCCCCAAACAGAGAACAAACATAACCGCCTATTAGAAACCCTAATTTCAGAAGACCAATACCCCCACAAATCAGACAAAGAGATCAGAGAAACCCAAGAAATGCAGAAGATAATCTTGTAAGACCTCCATTTCTTGAGAATTATGTTGATGAGGAAAATAATGCAGAATTGGTGGAAAGTGAAATTCATCTTTTTGGAGATTTATACTTAGAAATTTATTTAACAAAGATGGAACATGATATGTTTTCTACAGAAGGGGAATGTAACAGTTTGGAAGCAGAAACATAACAGTACCATATTGGATATCAAAATGCAGTAAATGATCTTCAAAGGAATATTAGTCTTAGGAATAGGGATGTAATGGTGGATAAAGGTAAAGGTCAAATAGATAAACCCTCAACTAGCCAGAATAATAAAAATAAAGAAAGAGAAGATCCAATGAAAAAGGTCCCAGAAAATGCAAGAGAAATGGTTAAAGAAGGGGATAGAAGTTTAGTTCCTTTCAACCTGCAACGTGAAATAGAGAAAATCAAAATTTCCATACCATTTAATGAAATTCTGAAAAACATTGAATACAAAGAACAAATTTCTAAGATGATTGGAAGTAAAAATCAAGTGGAACCAGATACATTAGAATTGAATGATGGCACACCAACCATTCATCTGGGTTCAAGAATGGAAGATAATATTGTGGATGCTATACCACCTTTCTATATAAATCTAAATATTCATGATAAGGTCATACACAATTGTATGCTTGATTCAGGTGCTTCGCATAATTTGATGCCGAAAGTTGTGGTGGAAATTTTGGGTTTAGAAATAACTAGACCATACAAAGATTTATCTTCTTTTGATTCAAAGAAAGTAAAATGTTTGGGATTGATCAAGGATTTGGTGGTGGATCTTACTCAAATGCTAGTCAAAGGTGTTGTCATGGATGTGGTTGTTGCTGATGTTCCACCAAAATTTGGAATGCTGTTATCTAAATCTTGGGCATCAAAACTGAAAGGGACTTTGCAGATGGATATGTCATTTGCTACTATTCCAGTTCTTGGAAATCATAGGAGGATGTATTCTGAAAAAATAATTCAATATATGGTGAGTGATAAAGGTGAACTTGATAGTCATGAAATATATGTAGTAGATACAGACTTGGGGTCTTCTATATTCTATAATGATATTCAATCTGAAGAAGAGATGGATTTGGCTAAACCAAAAGAGGACAGTCTACCAAGTGAAGAAGAGAAACTGTTGAAAGAAAAAGTAAGGAGAGAAGGGACCTAGATCATGCATTTCGATGGATCTATGAGTAAAGAAGGTGCTGGTGCAGGCGTGTGGATAACTTCTCCAGATCAGGAACTTTTAATGTTTTCTTTTAAATTGGCATTCGAATGTACCAATAATGTCGCAGAATATGAAGCACTAATTTTGGGGTTGAATTTGTTGAAAGATATGAAGGCAAAGAAAATTGAGGTGTTTGGAGATTCGGAATTGGTGATAAACCAAGTGAAAGATATTTATCAAGCAAGACATCCAAGGTTGAGATCTTACAGAAATGAAGTTTGGGATTTGTTAGAGAATTTCTTTGATGAACATGATGTGATTACAATACCAAGGGTTGATAATTCAATAGCAGATTCTTTGGCTACTACTGCTGCAGCTTTCAAGGTTCCCAATTTTTCCAAGAAGAAGTATGACATTGAAGTTGTGAATAGACCCTCGATTCCTGATAACATAAGACATTGGCAAGTCTTTTAGGATGATCAACAGATTAAGATATTTCTAGAAATGATAGATGAATTTAATTATAGAACTATTGATATTGAAGATGCTGAAGATTTGGCCGATATAAATGAATTTTCTGAAGAACCAAAAAGATTTAAAGAAACAATTGGGGGTAAAGATATAATTCAATTGAAAAATAATGTCATCCCAAGGGGGCTTGTTCCATTGGATAAACTATTTGACAGGAATGATATAGCTAACAATCTGAAGATAGAACCCAAAGCTGAAGATGTTAAGGTTTGTAATATTGGTACTGCAGAGAAACCCAAAATAGTGAAGATTTCAAATAAGCTTCCAGAAGAGGAAGAAAGGAGATATGTTGAAAAAATGAAAGAATTTATAGATGTGTTTGCATGGAGTTATGAAGATCTAAAAGAGTATGATACTTCTATAATTCAACATACTATTCCTATCAAGCCAAATGAGAAGCCTTTCAAACAGAAGCTGAGAAGAATAAATCCCAAACTGCTTCCAGTAATTGAAAAAGAGGTCAAGAAATTGTTTGATGCAAAAATCATTGTGTCTTTGAGATTTTCCAGGTGGGAAGCAAATCTGGTTCCAGTAAGGAAGAAAAATGGAGAGATAAGACTGTGTGTGGATTTTCGAAACTTAAATAAAGTATCTCTGAAAGATAACTATCCACTTCCCAAAATGGATCACATTCTACAAAAATTTGTTGGAGTTGAAAGAATTTCCATATTGGATGGATTTTCAAGTTACAATCAAATCAAAGTACATCCAGAAGATCGAGAGAAAACAAACTTTACTACTCCATGGGGAGCGTTTATGTACGCCAAAATGCCATTTGGATTAATGAATGTAGGAGCAGCTTTTCAAAGGGCTATGGACATTGATTTTGCAGAAGAAAAGGACAAGTTTGTGGTGGTTTATATGGATGATATAACTATATACTCAAAATTTGTTGCAGATCATATAAAACATTTGGAGAAAGTTTTCCTGAGTGCAGAATATTTGGCATATCATTGCATCCAAAGAAATCTCATTTTGCCATGGAGGAAGGAAAATTGTTGGGACATATTGTATCGAAAGATGGCATCAAGATTGATCTAGAAAGAGTATCAGCTATTCAGAATATTGGGATACCAAGAAGCAAAAAAGATGTACAATCTTGCATTGGTAGAGTAATTTTTTTGAGAATATTTGTCCCCAGCTTTGCAGAAATATTGAGAAATATTTCTGAAATGTTAAGAAAAAATAATGAAATTAAGTGGATCGCTGAAGCTAGACAATCTTTTGAAGATATTAAGAAATCCCTGACTAAAGCCCCAGTTCTAATCAACCCTGATTTTTCTAAAGATTTTATTATCTTTTCTTATGCATCACAACATACCTTGGCTGGAGTCTCATTACAACAAAATCAAGAAGGTATGGAATAGCCAAATTCCTTTTTCAATAAGATTTTGAGAGATGGGGAGCTGAAATACAATATTATGGAAAAACAAGCTTATGCATTGGTGAAGGAATTGAAGGATTTTAGAGTTTACATTCTGCATTACCACACTGTTGCATATGTTCCATCTATGGAAGTAAAGGATATTCTCACTCAACCGGATCCTGAAGGGAAAATAGAAAAGTGGATTGCAGTTTTATTAGAATATGATTTGGATATAAAACCCATGAAGTTGATAAAAGGTCAAGGCTTAGCAAAGATGATGACTTAAACAACTTATGACTCCTTAAATATGAATTTCATTTCAGAGCTTTCAACAGAAGCAGTTTCCGAATGTCAAGTGGTTGAATACTTCTCTCTGTCTCCATGGTATGCAGATATAATATAAGTCCTACAAAATTTGCAAGCTCCTCCAGGGATGGAAAAAACTCGATCAAGATCAGTTAAGATGAAAGCATCAAAGTTTTGTATATTAAATGAATATTTGTATTGGAAAAATGCAGGTGGAGTTTTGTTGAATTGTCTATTGGAAAATGAATCACACCACATCATGGGAGAATTTCATAAGGGGATGTGTGGAGGACATCAGTCTTGGAAGGATACAACTAATAAAATACTAAAAGCAGGTTTTTACTGGCCAAATTGTTTTTCATATGTGTATAAAGAGATATCCAAGTGTCATGAGTGCCAGATATTTGATGGAAAAAGGGAACTTCTGCCTCTATCCTTAAAGCCAATTTTAGTGGAGGCACCATTTCAGCAATGGGGATTGGATTTCATCGGTGAAATCAATCCAAATTCTTCAGGACAGCATAGGTGGATCCTCACTGCAACAGTCTAGTTCACAAAATGGATCGAAGCCACTCCAACCAGAAATGCAAATGAAACAGTTATTATGAATTTTCTAGAAGAAAACATTTTATCAAGATTCGGCTGTCCCAAGAGAATAGTGACAGACAATGCTCCAGCGTTTAAGTCGAAAAAGATGACAAATGTCTGTCATAAGTACCATATTCATTTAAATCATTCCATTGCATACAATCCTCAAGGAAATGGACTGGCAGAGTCCTCGAATAAGAGTCTAGTAAGGATTATCAAGAAACTATTGGAGGAAAATAAAAGAGCATGGCACACTAAGCTCAAGTATGATTTGTGGGAAGATAGAAGTAGCACAAAGAGAGCTATTGGTACTTCTCCTTTTCAGTTGGTCTATGGAACGGAAGTAATATTTCCAGTCTCCTTAGGAGTACCAGTTATGAAATTGTTGCAGGAAGTTGTAGAAGAGCCTAATCACATACAAAGAAGGATAAACCAGATGATAGAAGTGCATGAACTGAGAGAAAAAGCCTATAACAGAAATCAAGTGCATTAGGAAAAAATGAAGAAAACTTTTGACAGGAAAGTTAAAGAGAGGGATTTTTAGATATATGACCTGGTTTTGAAATGGGATGCTCGGAGAGAAGATAAACATGGCAAGTTTGAACATTTGTGGAAGGGTCCTTATATAATAGCAGGATTTCAGGGAGAAAATGCATTTATTCTTCAAGACCAAAATGGAGAATTTCTTCCAGGAGGACCAGTGAATGGATGAAATCTCAAACATTATTTGTCATAAAGATTCATAAAAGCGAAAACTTCTGTACAGTGTAAATACATTTTTCTTTTAAATATTTTCCAAAAAAAAAAATTTCCGAAGAATGACATGATTACAGATTACAAGTTGCTTGCATAAGTTCAGGAGAATTTGGGAGTTTCCCAATGGATCAGGCACTTGGTCTACAAGGTCATTTGCTACCTCACAGGGAGGATAGCATCCCCAGTTGGAGCCAGTTGTTAGCACCTAGTTTTCGCAACACAAATACTGATGTGTAATGGAAAGAAATCTTGAAAATTTTCCTAAGGAATCCTGAAATGTTTTTTGTTTTCATGATCATTTGCTAAAGAATGAAAATAAGTTTATAAATAGAAGTGCTAAGGTGAAAAAACTAAAAAACATGAAAAATCAACCAAAAATAAGCAAAAAGAGGCCAAATGACTAAACTCCAAAAACACATATTGCAAGTGTTAAATGTCGAGCCAGATACACCGTTGATTGAGCCCGAGGGAGAGATCAGCTGTCTTCGTATGTTGTCACATTACCAAGTTGCGTGGGAGTTAGGAGTAGAAGCGGTTGCGAAAAGAAAAACAACTTGCCACGCGTCGGGATTAGAACATATCGCAGGGAAGAGAAATGGTTTTGTAAAACCGTTTAGGTGTTGTGCGAAAGGGTTGAAAGGAGTTATCATGCTGGACACATGGATCGCCGAGATAGGTGCTAAAGGGATCCGATTACCAAGGGGAAAAGAAAGGTCCAGATTATTTCAGAACTGATCAACGGTTATTAGTGATTGACGCATCATGGAAAAAATAGATGTTAAAGGGGAAGGGTGGTTGCGGAAAAAAAACCACCCGACAGGTGTCAACGCCAGGTTCTGTCGCAAGAGGGATAAGTGGTAATGGAAACCACTTTAGAAAATCACGACACCACTTTGTAGATATATGATGCTAATAATAGACGGTGGAGATTAGAACATGGAAGATCATCGGACGGTTGACAAAGACAGATTGTAAAGCACTAAAAGGACATCAAATCTGATGGCTAGGATTGATGCACGAGAGATCAATGGATGAAAAGATTGATCGTTGGAAAAGAAGACCGAAGTATAAGAGAAAAAGGGTTATATATATAATAGTCGGCATGTAAAGTTGACATTTGTTCCTGGAAACTATCGGAGTCAGAAGCTTCTGGACGTGTGGAAGACAAAGAAGGCAACAGGGCATTCTCAGAGGTTGCTAGCGATAGGTAGGCTCTTTCAACTAGTTCCATCAGTGATATAAACATGTTTACTGTAAGAAAATGGAAGAATATTCAAGTTTAAACATGGTTAGGGTTAAGAATGCTCTGGAAGATAGGGATTTTAATATATTTGATACAGAAATTTGGCTTGCTATCCCCAAAATTAAAAGAGGATTGAAGAATTTACATATAGAAGGCTTAGATGTACATAGAATGTTTCAGTCGTCTTTTATCTTGTTTTGCCCCGACCAAATTATGCCTTTCCCCAAATTTGTATCCTGGTGCATGTCCAATTATTTCGAAACCCAGCAAGTTATCATGAATTCTCAAAAGACTAGAATTGTTTGTTTTATAAACCCATATGTTGTGAGTAGTTCCTTTGAAATCCCCGCGTTCCAAGCTTCTGAGTCTGAAATTTTTTCCGAGGAATCAATCGTCACCCTATATCGTCAAGTTTCCCCTGAAATTCGGCAAGATTTTTTGACCACATGTCTTAAACCTGACCTAAAAATTGAAAGTACTCCATACCCTTTAGATGTTAATTTTTTCAATGACAACACTCAGTTAGTCCTTTCATTGATAGCCCAATTTTTAGGTCTTGATACTGATATGTTGGTAACTGAGTTACAGTTGAGTTTATTGTTCATAATAAGTGTCAGTTCACCCAGAGTCGAGTATGAGTTAGTGCCGAATCTCAAGTTTGAAGAGTTTTTAGCAGAAAATGTTCATTCATAGTTAACAAGTTTTTCCAACACAAGATATTTCAGGTTTCAATCACAGTTGATAAAAATGGTCATGTTTAGTAGTCGAGAAGAATTACATTTTTCAGAAGAAGTCTATGCAGGCACTTTGGATGATAACATGTTCAAATATATGAATTATATTTTATCTGAGTTATACAAAATGATTTTTGGAGAGGAATTACCAAGAGTTTTACCTGAAATGAAGTCTATGATGCAGCTAAAAAAGGAGGTAGCAGTAAGAGACTGGTTTCTATTGAAAGATTCTGCAGTAATTAGATTGTACGGTTTTGTATATGAACCATATATACTACCTGCCTTTTTACCTTTGAGAATTTTCACTTTAGAATTTGTTAGACAGAAGTTGATTTTAGAAGACAAACATTTTTTGAAGTTCAAAAAGGGGTATGATTTAAAATATCCATGGAAAATATGCCTGTTTATTGTGAAAAGAAAGGATGCTCTTTTAGATGTAAAAAGATTGTTGGAGGCTGTGGATTTCAAGAAAGATATAGCAATGGAATATGACCCTCTTCATATTATTTCTGAGAGGAGGAAGCTAAATAACACTAAAGCTTTCGAACACAAAGAAATAGAAGGATCATTAAAAGGAAAAAATTTGTTGCAATATGAACCAGAAGAGGAAACAATGTTAAGCTCACAGGTGGAAGATCTCATTTTGATAGAATCAACAATAGAGGCTGATATTATATCAAATGCTGCAGGAATTGGAGAAAAGAGAAGTTTGCAAGAAATAATCGATGAGCATGATGAAGAAAAAGAAGGAGAAAAGAGGCTTAAGGTTGAGACTCAGGAGTTGGTCGAGACACAACAAGAATTGGTTGTTTTGACAAATGATGAAATTGGTGAAAAAGAGGAGATGTCAGTCCTAGAAGTACAGGTACGAGAATATAATTTTCAGGAAGCTGAAAACGGCGGAGACACAATTAAATTTCAGTCTAGAGTTGAACTGTATAAACAATATGGAATAAATAAACAAGCTTCCTCTCATTTTGTTACTAAAATTTAGAGACTTGTCAAATTCAGATGTTACTTTAGTGACCAGCAGGGACATCAAACAAAATACTTTAAACCTGGCAGTATCAACTAATGACAAATTGACTGAGATGAAAGTTAATTTGAAAAAAATAACGGTGCCAGATAAAATTCAATTACACAAACAGATAGGAGAAGTGATATATGAATATTTTGTACAAGCGACTTTGAGAGTTGCTAAATTGGAAGGGATTATAAGCAAAATGGATAGTTAATTAAAACAAGAAAGACTGGAGAATAAATCCCACCAACAGCAAGTCAAAAAATTACAATTTGACTTAATTTCAAGTGATGGTGGAGGCAAGGCGAGCAAACAATTGTTGATAGAAGAAAGATAATTTGATTTAGACATTACAAAAGAAGATGAAGATTCCAAATACCCAATTAATTCAAGCTCCTGAAGAAACAAAGCTAGAACAGGAAAAATAATATTTGTCCAAAGAAGTCAGTGATAGTAAAGTAGAGTTATTAAAATTGACTGAAAAGGAGTTAGAGAGGGAGAAGGATAAAATGAGTTTGAAAAGTCAAATTGAAGATTTGAAAGGAAATATGATTGTTTTAGGCTAACAAAAACCAAATACCAATCAGATGAGTGAAGAGAATAATACAGCCTAGTTAGTGCAATCTATGTCCCAAATCAGTCTTAAAGATGTAGAAATTAAAGAGTTGAAAGAAGATAAGCAGAAGCTATAAGAACAGAACCAGAAAAAGATGAAGAAATAAAGGGACTACAGAACAAAAATAAGGAATTAGTTGATATGAATCAAAGGTTCATTTCCCAGGTGATTCGGAAAGTCCCAATGTAGGGTTGCAAACATATGATATGGGATATTATAATTGAGAAAGCTACCAATCTCAGACCTTATTTAAATTTCATAAAAGCCAAAGAGAAAACAATAAAAGAAGCTTTGAAAAATTGTACAACAGTAAGAGAAAATCTAAACAAAAGACCAAAAGAGACATCTCGGAATGCCATGGATTTTTTAAGAGTTTTATTAGAAGATGAGTTAAATACAATGGATATCAGGAATAGAATTTCAGTGATTGCTTGGGAAAGAAGGACATTGGGAAAATACACTCATGTGGAAAGCGTCAAAGCTCGTTGCACAGGGATGAATAGACAAGTTACTGATTTCAAGAGAAAGTTTGAAAAGGTCTTCCAAAAAGTATTACCTTCTTTTTGGAATGAAAAGGTTGAAGTAATTTCCCAGAATGAATACAAAAATTTGTTATTCGCAATAAGGATGAATCATGAAAAATTTCAGAAACTAACTCATGTTCTTACAGGTAAAATCTTATTAGAGAAACTTGCAGAAGATTTCAAGATCATGAATTTGTTGAAGAACCTAAGCAGGGAAATCCCTACTATGTCAAATGAAGAAAGTGTAGAGTTGAAAGTCTTGGCAAAAGAAATGATATTGTATGAAACCATCACGGCCGACCAGTGGAATTATGTGGAAAAATATGGAAAGATGAAATATACCCTACGTCCTTGAAAATGCTCATTGAGCAGCTTATTAAGCGAAGTGAAGACCTTTGAAAGTTTTAATTTGTAATAATTTTGTATAAATTTTGACTAAATTGACATTTGGCAAATTAGTTAAGATTATTCAGTTTTAGTTAAAAGAAGCAGTTAGGTATTGCTTCAGAAGAAAATTTTGTATAAAAGACAATGAAAGTCATTTTTGAAAGGGTTGGAAACCTTTTGAGAGACAATAATTTTGTATCGAGTTGATATATTTTTGATATAAAAGAGACATACAGTGAATTACATACTTTTACAGAATCAGATATTCATGTGTTGATCTTATTTACAGTTTGTATCTTTCTCTTCTTATATGTGCATGTTCACTTTCTTTGTTATACTTTCCATTATGTTATGTCTTCTATACTCAGATGAAAGTTTGATATAAATTGAGATTCATATGTTTATGCCTTGATTTATCAAGTCTGAGTATCCATTGCTTCTCTAAAATTGATAGTGGATTCATTTGAAACTTGGTGCCCATTATTGATGGGCTGTCTATGTTTCTTTCTAAATCACTTGCAAAAAGATTTGACTGTAATCTGACAATTACCTTGCCTCTGTGAAAATCTCTATTGTTGTTTATCTACTGGTATATAAATATTTTAGTTTTGACTCCATGCCCAAGGATTCTTGTATGAATTTCAACCATACATTTGTTTTAAAAACCTTAATCATTCTCATATATCTTTAGCCATTTACATATTTTTGAGAGAGCCCTCTCTTGTAGGGAAAATGCTAATTTCCCTCCTCAAGATTGGTTTGAAAGAGTTACCTTAGGTTTATCCTTCCACAACCAAAGGGTAAAATCTGAGTGCTAACACCAAGTATAATCTCATTTACTGAATTATTCCAACTCATTAGTATTATGCATAACTTTCCATATAAAGTCTCAAATGGACCCATTTTAGTGATATTTGATTCCCATTTTTATGTGCAAACTCTAATACGTGCATATAATCCTCCCATATAGATGGTTTATCAATCACATACATGTGAAACATGACTTGAAACACTTGATTTACTCTTTCGGTATGTCCATGTATTTTTGAATGGTAAATAGTATTGAAATTTAACTAGGTGCCCAAATATTTAAAGAGACTCTTCCAAAAGTTTTGATATAAACGTGGTATCCTTGTTAGATAAAATTTATTTAGGTAATCGATGTGCTCTAAATATTTTCCTCACAGATATTTTGACAATGTCATTAGTCTTATCAATGGGTGTAACACTAATCAAATGTGTTTCTTTGGATAACTTATCCACCACAAGCATGATATAATCATGTTTCCTTATTGTAATTAGTAACCCAGTAATAAAATCCATAGTTATTACTACTCATTCTCGTTTTGGAATTGGTAAATGATGCAATAAACCTACTTGATTTTGATGTTCAATATTAACTTGTTATCATTCCATACATATCGAATGTATTTAGAAACATCTTTCTTCATTTCGGGAAAAAAATATTACTTTTGTCTTGTAGCAATCATATTCTGGTAGCCTAACTATCTAGAATTTGACATCTTATGTATTTCATCCATGATAATTCTTATCAACACTAAAAAGTTGGAGTATACATTATTATTATTATTATTAAGAAGCCCATCATCATTTAATTGATAGGCTTAATATTGTTTTTTCTAATTTCTCTAGTTGCAATCCTTCTTTCACTTGAATGTAGTATTCTTCTTTAACAAGGGAATCCATAACTCTCTTCTTCAAATATAATTTGTAAATTCTATTTGTTTCCACATACATCTTTCTATTGGGTGCCAATGATAGAATGAATAAACTTTTGATAAAACTACCACATTACATATTGGCATGCCATCATGAAGAAATTTGTGTTCATTTTTGTGAATGAAAAAGAATGCACTCTTAAGCAACATCATCACCTACGTTCCAATCAAAATGTGTGCACATTATGGGGTTATGCCCTCAAATCTATTCAAACATAACATGCACACATTTTCTATATGAATAAGTTTGTATATGAATAAGTGAATATGCCACAAAGTGGTTAGTCCATGCCAAAATTAAAAATTGAGAAAGTAAATAAGATCTTAAGTTAAATATGGAAATTGAGAAAGTAAGGAGAAATCATAAGAACATATTTAAAATTTATAGAACTTGTCACATTAATAAGTATTTGTACTCGTACCAACATTAAAATAAAAATATATAGAATTGGTCACATCAAAATCAAAACATCACATGAGAAGTGACAACAATTTTAGTTTTTGTCTTTTAGTACACAAAATTCAACAACGACATGTGAAAGTTGCCACATGGCACTTTTAGAAATTTCCATATTAAATGTTTTTAATTTTCTTTTTCATGTTTTAAAAATTAAGTCACACTCTAGGTATTTATGTCCCACTCATAACCTCCTCTTTCACCAATAAAAAAAAATGTAATGAGTAAATTTTAAAAATTCTGAAATTGATTTCTAATTAAAAAAAAACAATTTAATAAATTGTATTCTATAAACATTGTAAAACTTTATAAAAAAATCTCATGTGAAAATGAACTAATGCTAAGTGAAAGAACTTTGACTTGCAAATGAAAAGCATGCTTCTCGCTTTGGTAATATTCTTGTAATTTAAAACAAATTACATGATATAAGTTAAATCTATCATGATTTGCAAATAAGTTGAAGGTTTAAGATATGCACTTTGAAAACTTTCAAATTACAGTTCCATTTTTAATGTTAAAAAATATTTGAAAATTGATAAATTCTTTATGTTTTTTAATGAGTGAGGCATCACCATGTCAAAAAGAACCTTATTGTGAGTATGCAATAAATAACTAAAGGATAAGAAAAAATTAAGATACTACACGGAGGTGATCAACTCTAATATAGACAATCAAAAGTATCTCTCTATTTTAACTATATTAAAGAAGAATATCAACATTAACTCTAACCATATCCCTAGTAAAAAAAGGCTTTGGACAATTCATAAAATGTCATGGGTTGAAATATTTTTTCATCTTTGTGGCACTAGGACGGTTGAAGATGAAAACAAATTTTCTCTTATAATGTCTTGTGTAACCCATATTAGATCTCAATTTCAAAATATTTGTTACAATATCGTCCATCCTAACCTTTTAACTCATCAAAACTATGATGATTTATGAATTCTTCTTTTAAATATTTATGAGTAGAGAAATAAAATTATAAATTAAACCCAATATTTCCTTACCTTCAATTCCAACATATCCAAATTAGTCTCTATGGACATTAATAACAATCACCATCATCACCAATAACGTATAAACACAAAATCAAAATAAATTATAAAAATGAAAACGCTAATCTTGAATTGTTTTATTTTTATTTTTTATAATGGGAACATATATATTTCTTTTATATATAAAAGAATATTGTGAAAAATCCAAACAACCACAACTATAGAAAACTTAGATTATATGCAAAATAGTTACATACATAGTATGTCCAAAATATTACTATCTACCCTAATACTATGCCTATTATAGGTAAAGTCTAGAACTGTCCTACAAACTCTATGACTATAATGTTTGGCATACTATACAAAAAGAAAAATACAAGTGCAATGTATATATAGAATTAATCTTGGAAAAAGACATGCCCATTGTGGGATTCCTCCATGGAATAATTTGCACAAGGATGTGCAACACTTCCCACTTGAGGGTGAATCCTTTGAGGTTGTCCACAAGGCCCCGTATTGTGTTACTAAAAGAAAATGTGATTGAATCCAAATTAATCTTGCAAGATCTTGTTAGAAAAACAAAACAAAATAAAACAAAAAGTTGAAAACAACTTGAAACAAAGCAAAGGGAGTGAGAATATGTAAACCACAACAAGAAGCAAATGCTAGAACCAATTTAGATTTCCCAATGGTCAAACTTGTTACATGTAGTGTCACCTAGGAGGTGTGGGATTCAAGGGAAGCCAACAATATCCCTTAGGGAGGTCCTTTTTGTCTACACTAAATGCTAAATAACTTGAAAGAACAAAATGGGAGAAACACTTCTAGCACAATTCCAAGGAATACTAGTAGGTATGGGAAGAGGTGGAAGAAGTTCCAACACAATTCCAACAACATAATATTGCTCTAAGTTTTATCTCTTTAGATGCATGCCCATGCCTTCCTTTTATAGGCTAATAGGTGGCCAAGAATAACTAGATCCAAATGTGGAATCATTAACTCCATGATCTAGCTCCAAAGTACACAAAGGGGGGGCATTCAATGATCCCAAGTACATGAGGAGCCAAATTTAAATTCTTGGAGGTGATGGAGCTTTGATGAGCCTTTAATGCACAACAGGTGGTTTTGGTCCCCCCGTTTTTTACAGTCACATGGATTTCAAAGGAAAATTTGTGCTAGGCTAGCGTGGGCACAAAGCTGACAATGCACGCTATAGCGCAGCCTATTATGGGTATAACCTTTCTACCTCTTTTTTTTAACGTTTCTGACATTTTTGGTCTCATGATGCTTTCTGGATATGATGAGGATGTCTTTGGTGGGTTGCATGCTATATGTTGATGATGCCTTACTGCAATATTAACCAAAATGTCAGATGTGTGCAAATTTAGGCATTAACATCCATAAAAATATCTTCTATCCCATGACTAGGTTGACTAGATGCCCTTTAATGCAACTTTAGTACCATTTCAAGGTGTTTCACTATGTCTTATTCATCACCATGATCATTTATAGATACAATAGAAACATATGGTGGTCTTATTAGATATTGAGAGTGCCACTATGATTGTCTCGTGGAGGAGGTGGGTGACGAATTGGTTTCCACCCAAGCTCTGAGAGATGCAAGGCTCTTGAAATTCTTCAAGTGCCCCTTTCTGCGGTCGGCGGATTTTCTACTACTAAGGAATATATTTATGCGGGTCCTTGACAGGGGGGTATTTCGAGTAGGCTTACAGGACTTGAGTATCACGTAGCAGGAAATTGAATTTCTGACTGGACTGTCTCCTTGTGGGACTGTCGAGACAACCTAGTCCTAGATAGGGGTTAATCAAAGTGTCCTGGGTCTTGTAGATTGATACTGTGGAGGAGATATAGCTGCATTGAGTTCGAGGCAGACCCTCATGAGTCATATTCAAATCCTGGTTATCGGGGCATTGGCGACTGCCATTGTTCAAATGTTGGGGGTATCATCACCTCATAGGATTATAGAGGGGCATATGGGATTAGTTGAGTGGGTAATGGTAGGGAACTGGGTGGCCCGTGAGTCCATGTTGTTACTATACTTATGGGACATTTGACATACACGCGTTGCGGTGTAGGCGAGAGGACATTTCTCCACGGGAGTGTGCTATGATCATATTTATTTGATTGCTATCCTTATTCGAGACCACAGGTGGTGGTGCCTACGAGGGGGGCCCAGGATCCCTAGATGATGTATTGGGGGCGAGTGATGCCTCGTGATAGTGGAGGGGAGATAGGCCATGTCTTCACTCCAAATTACTTAGATGTTTGGTAGCAATGGATTAGTCACACAAAGAGGTACCCCTTGAGTAGTATGGGATGTTAGGAACCCATGTCAACCCTTCTATTTACTTTGTTATTATATTGTTGTTGGATGCATATGCTTTGTAAGTCGTCCCATGGTATTTGTTGATCCATAGTTTGTATTAGCCCATAGTATTGGACGCATATGCTTTGTAAGTCGTCCCGTAGTATTATATGTTCCATGGTATTGACCCATAGTATTGGCGCCTAGACTTAGTATATAAGTTTGTGTTGAGGCCAATGAAGGCACCATGAAGTTATTTGTATTGAGCTTGCTCAAAGGAGTTTTCCCCCTCAAAGTGTTGATGTATATGTAACTTCGGAATGTATTTCATTTATATATTATTGTACTCCTATAGAGATGTGTCATTCCTCAATATGGAAGTGTCGTCATGTGTATTGACAAGTGTCACACGTGTGTGAACTTGTCGATGGGTTATTAGACCTCCATGTGTGGGGTCATCCTTGAAATATATATTATATGGTTGATGTGCCTAGCTAGACAAGTCATTCCCATAAGGTCACTGGGAAAACAAACAAGTATAAATAGAGATCGGGAAATCTCTATTTTGATCACTCGAAAACTCATACTTCCTTCACGTAGAAAGTGGCGCACTAGTAAGGAGGAGGATCATCTGCTACTAGGAGACTATCTCTGTGTATTTTGGTTGTACTTTGGTTGAGCCATTGCTCTCTCTATCTTTGACGAAGTTGTGGGGTTTTTCACCTTAGGCTTTTTCCCCACGGAAACTCTGTGTCTCTTGTCTCTCATGCTTTTGATTCTTGTGATGATTGACATGCTTGTTATGATTGATATAATGTACATGTTATTCTCTCAGTAAAGATCCTAGAGTATTGTGAATTAATGCTTAAAATTTAACATGGTATCAAAGCTAACCTGAGAAGAAGACATTGTGTAGTGACGGAAACTAGGGTTTCTTGTTTATTGGGTTTCTCTCCACAGATTTTGGAAAAGCAGTATAATAGATTGACTCTACTTATCAAGGAGAATCTATCTGTCCAATCAGAATTCAATTCTGAGCATTTTCATATTTGGCCCTAAAAATTAGGGTTTTCACAAAAATAGGAATTTTCAGAATCTGAAGACATAGCTAGAAGCTCCTTGCAAAAATCAAAGTTTAGAGCTTTGGATCGAGATTTTTGGCTGGGTAGATCTCTGGGAAACTCAAACCCTAATTCAGGGCTCTCCTTAGTGAATCTAGGAAGACAATTTTTAAGGGTGTATCTTTGCAGATCTCAAATTCTGAATACACCGGGTTGATCAGCTCATCAAGGCACATCTTTCTATCCTTTCAGAAAGTTGAAATTCACATTTTGAATTTTTAGGGTTTTTTCGACAAACCCTAATCCGGGACCAGATCCAGTTTTCAACAATTCAAGTGGTAAGACCTAAATATTTTCTATTTCCATTTGAAGTACTCTTTAAGATGTCTCACCACACCAAGCTTGAGGATAAGCTTGAAGGGGATGATAACTTCCGAGCCTAGAAGTATAGGATTGGGTTAATTCTAGAAGAGAATGAGTTGGACTCATATGTAAAAGAAGACATCCCTATCATAGAGGATGACGAGGCTAAAATATTGCATAAGAAGAACTTGGTCAAGGTAAAGAGAATCATTGCTGATTCTATCAAAGACCATCTCATACCACATGTGTCATCTCTGAAGACACCCAAGGAGATGTTTGACTCTTTAACCAAGCTATTTGAAGGGAAGAACATAAATTGGTGTTAAATTTTGAGCATTAATTCACAATACTCTAGGATCTTCACTGAGAGAATAACATATACAGTATATCAATGCATAACAATCACAATAAGCATGACAAGCATTACAAGAATCAAAAGCATGAGAGACAAGAGACACATAGTTTCCATGGGGAAAACCCTAAGGTGAAAAACCCCACAACTTCCTCAGAGATAGAGAAAGCAATGGCTCAACCAAAGTACAACCAAAATACACTTGAGATAGTCTCCTAGAAGCAGATGATCCTCCTCCTCACTAGTGCGCCACTTTCTGAGTGAGAGAGAGATGACTTTTCGAATGATCTAAATAGAGATCTCCTGATCTCTATTTATACTAACCTGTTTTCCCAGTGACCTTATGGGGTCGACTTTTCTAGCTAGGTACATCCACAATATAATATCTATTTCATGGCCGACCCCACACATGGTGATCTAATAACCCATCGGCAAGTACACACACTTGCGACACTTGTCAATCCACATGACGACACTTCCTTATAGAGGAATAACACATCTCTAATAAGGGTACAATAAATATATATGAAATACATAGATGAAATACATTCCGAAGTTACATATACATCAACACTCCCTCTTAACTAGGAAGGTATTTCTCGACACAGATCTGGTAGACAAGTCTTCTTCTCGGGATCATCGTCATCATCATCGTCATTGATGCTGCTATCTCAACCAATCTCTTACTCTGCTCGTCATAAGAAGTTCTATAGAGCCAGTCCTTTTTCATACTGGATGTAGGCCCACCACCTGCAGGTCTTCATCATCACTGGCCATATTGTGGAAATCTCAGGGCTTATTACGTGCGTCACAAAACCTTAAAAGAGTCTCTTGACTAGCAAGAACCCTAAAGAGCATCTGAGGCCTTTTTCATCCTGTCCAGATCTCTAGGACTTATTACATGTGACCCCACCGCAAAACCTTGAAAGAGAATCCCAGGACTGATTACGAGCACAAGGCTCAACCTATCGGATCTACCAGGGCACAAATTACATGTGGTCACCACAAAACCTCGAAAGAGCATCCCAGGACTGATTACGAGCACAAGGCTCAACCTATCGGATCTCCCAGGGCACAAAGTACATGTGGTCATGGCAAAACCTTGAAAGAGCATCCCAGGACTGATTACGAGCACATGGCTCAACCTATCGGATCTCCCAGGGCACAAATTACATGCCATAGGACAAAACCTCGAAAGAGCATCTGCCAGATATCCCAGGGCACAAATTACATGCCATAGGAAAAACCTCGAAAGACTATCTGCAGATCTCCTAGGGCACACATTATATGTCCTCCCAAGCAAAACCTTGAAAGAGAATTTGCCAGATATCCCAGGGTACAAATTACATGCCATAGGAAAAACCTCGAAAGACTATATGCAAATCTCCTAGGGCACAAATTACATGCTTATCTGCACAACTTGTTCCACGGCCACAGAGTATCAACCTGATACTCACCATACATCATCCTGATGTACACATGATCGTCCTGATCATCATCACTGCAACATCCTGCTACATGTCATCTATAGCAACATCCTGAAGCTCATCATCCATGATCATCCTGATCATATAATGCATCTACCTGATGCATACCAAGTATCTACTTGATACATATCATCATACATGATCCACTTGATCATACAATGTATCCACCTGATACAAATACAAAAACATGATCCACCTGATCATAACTGATACATATCAACATACATGATCTACCTGATCATACACAGTATCCACCTGATACATATATAGATACATGGTCCAAGCATCCAACATGATGCATATACAAAACATATACAAATGATCCTACTGATCATATCCAACATCCAACATGATGTGTACATACATGTACATATAAATGATCCAACTGATCATATCCAACATCCAACATGATGCGTACATACATGTACATATAAATGATCCAACTGATCATATCCAGCATCCAACATGATGCATGTATAAATGTACATATAAATGATCCAACTAATTATATCCAGCATCCAACATGATGCGTATATACATATAAATGATCCAACTGATCATATCCAGGATCCTCCTGATGCATATATAGAGTAGTAACTAGAGCATCGTCTTGTTGCTCATCATCCAGTACTTACATCCACAGCCATGTGAAGGATCCTCCTTCCAACATACTTGAAATAGATTTTGCAAATGTGTCCATCACTTCTTCCTCGAAGTGTCATCAATCTGAAGAACACCAAGCCTCTCCTTGAAGTACTCGAACTTCACCCTGGCTAGTGGCTTCATCAACACATCTGCAATCTGCTCGTCCATCACAATGTACAGGAGCTTCACAGCTCCTCTCTGCACCATATCCCTGATACAGTGATATTTGATCTCTATGTGTTTCGACTTGTCATGAAACACTAGGTTCTCAGACATCTTCACACAACTCTGGTTATCACAAAATATACCAGTAGCATCCAACGGGAGATCAAATAACTCAAACAGTAGCTTCCGTAGCCATACTGCCTCACAACTACCTGAACAGGCTGCAACATACTCTGCCTCAGCTGTACTCAATGCTACACAGGATTGCTTCCTGCTAAACCAAGAGATCACACCTGATCCCATACTGAAGTAGCATCCAGATGTGCTCTTCCTATCTGTAGCACTGCCAGCCCAATCTGAATCAACATAACCTTGCAGGTTAAACTTTTGATTCGCTTCATACTTGATCCCATAATCCACTATACCCTTCAGGTACCTCAGAACATGCTTTACAGCAACCAGGTGAACACTCCTCGGATCCATCAGGAACTGGCTCAATGTGTTCATAGCAAAGCAAATATTTGGTCTCGTGTTCATAAGGTACATCAAGGATCCAATCATCTGACGATACATAGAGACATCAACTGGCTCAGATGAAGCATCACATAGAAGCTTCAGATTCGATGCCATAGGTGTGGCCATGGCCTTGCAATCCATCATCCCAAATCTCTTCAGGATATCTACTGTGTACTTCCCTTGACCAAGGAAGATCCCACCTACACTCTGCCACACCTTCATACCTAGGAAATAATGCATCATTCCCAAATCTTTAGCAGCAAGCTTCCTCTTAGTATCTGCAATCAGGTTCTGGGAGCTTGCTACAAGCCATACAAGGCTTTCTTCAATCTGCACACATGTGACTCCCTGTCAGGTCTTGGGACTGCATCCCAAACATCTTCTTCATGATCGATGAATCATGGCATTCCATTTCTTCATCCCAGATCATGGGAACTTCAATATCTTCAATAGATATCTTTGATGCTGGAACAAATGTTGTAGTCCTTTTTGTAGGTGAAGATATACAGTCTTTCCTACAAAACAAGTTAAATTGCATGATTAGAAACATCTCATAATTTTTAGAACAAATTCTTTACACATAAAGAAATATGTCATGCAGTCATGCAGTTATCTTAGCCAATGATTTAATACAACATTTATCCATGTTCCACAACTTTCTAGATGCCTTCCAGTCTCTACCAGAACATTGTTAAGAGTTTGCACTACTCCCAACATGTTAGCAAAGAGGTTTCATTCTAGATAAGTAGCACTGGAATGTTGTACAGTGCCATAGGCCACTTACCCATCACATGCATATTAGTAGTATACTGTTCATTAATGCAATCATTCTAATATGCACAATACATCTCCTAAGTCTAGGAACATAAGCATAATATTATTTAAACAAACAAAATAGGAAAGAAATGATAATTGAAATACTTATCTTTGTTTGTTTGTTGGGTGGACTCCCTCTGAGTATTTGCTTCCTGGCAGGAGCTGCTGAAGTAGCTTCTTCTACACTTTTCTAATGTGGAATGTAGGAAGATGGTCAAATCCCTCTGAAAATATCCATCCTTGCAGGAGCTGCTGGAGTGTGCTCCCTCTTGATCTTTGCTTCATGGATTACCTGTCCTTGAACTTATATTCATCCTTGCTGACATCAATCTTCTTGAACCCTGGAAAGTATATTCTGTAAGCCTTCGAGCTTTCATTGTAACCCACAAAGATACCCTTCTTTCCTGAAAGATCTAGTTTGGTCCTCTTTTACTTTGGGACATGAGTGTATACTGGACAACCAAATATTCTGAGATGGCTGACTTCAGGTTTCTTACCAGAAAAGACCTCTTCTGGTGTCTTGTTGTCCAATATCTTGTGGGGTGTTTTGTTCTGCACATATACAGCTGTTCTAGCTGCTTCTGCCCATAGATGCATAGGTAGATCCTGGTCATGCAACATTACCCTTGCTGCTTCCATGATTGTTCTGTTCTTCCTTTCTGCAACTCCATTCTGCTGAGGATTATAAGGAGCAGTCAACTCCCTCTTAATCCCTGAATCACTACAAAGCTTCTTGAAGTCACCTGAGGTGAATTTTCCACCATTGTCGGATCTGAATGTTTTGATCTTTTTGTCAGTTTGATTCTCCATTAAGGTTTTGAATTCCCTTAATTTATCAAACACCTCATCTTTGTTCTTCAAGAAGTATACCCAAGTCTTCCTGGAGAATTC
Organism: Larix kaempferi; assembly: GCA_027924585.1. NCBI lineage: Eukaryota > Viridiplantae > Streptophyta > Pinopsida > Pinales > Pinaceae > Larix > Larix kaempferi. Next base: position 3,623,541 of record BSBM01001331.1, on the reverse strand, counting down.
ATCAATAAATGAGATATAGTAAACATACCCACTCAGAGAACTGGATGACATAGGACCACATACATCTGAGTGGATGATTTCCAGGATGTCTTTTGCCTTGCTTTCACTGCTTGGGAAAGCCTTCTTAATGTTCTTACCTTTTGCACATCCTTTGCAAACACCTTCATGTTTGGTCTTGATTTCAGGAAGACCCTCTACAACCTTTCTTGCAATTGGAAGTGCCCTATAGTGCATATGAGCAAGTCTTCTATGCCAAAGTTCACTTGGCTCCATGGATTCATGTACCATGGCATGTTCAGGTTGTCCCTTCAATTTATACAAACCTCCCTCTTGCTCTCCAATCACTACTGCATCATCTATGTTCTTTCCCTTTGGCCACATTAGGACTTGGCCATCCACAAATGCAACCCTAATACCTTTTGCATCCAATGCATATATGGACAGTAAGGTCTTCTTGAGCCCAGGTACATAAAGGACTTCTTTCATTTTCAAATATTTTCTAGAATCTAGGTTGTAGGAGGCTTCACCACTTCCTTTGATTGGGTATTGATAATCATCCCCAAGTTTCACCTTATGGGATGATTCATGTTCAAATAGATTCACAAAAGATTCCTTAAATCCAGTCATGTGTTTGGAAGCCCCACTATCAATCAACCAATCATTACAACCATCGGAGATAGTACCTGTGAGAGTAGAAATTAGAACATATTCTTCTTCACTTGATGAGTCATAATCACTATCACTTTCTTCTCCAGCCTTCTTCTTTGGGGGTTCATCATCTTCGGCAGCATGAGCATGATATCTTCTTTTGTTATTCTTCTTCTTCTTATTGAAGTTGTTGTTGTTGTCTTTCTTCTTCTTGGGACAATCTGAAGCAAAGTGTCCCTTCTCATTGCAATTGAAGCATCTGAGATCTTTCTTATCTTTATGATAATGGTGGTGTGAGAATCTTCTGTTATGAGATGATTCCTTCTTGGACTTTCCTTTCCTGGAATATGCTATGAGAGCTTGATCTTCATTTCCCATCTTTTCTTCTCGGGCCACAAGCCTAGCTTCTTCTTGAGAGCATTCTTCCCGCAATCTGTTGAAGGAGATCAACTTCTTCCTTGCACAAATTCCTTGAATAAAGGAATCCCATGACCTGGGTAGGCCATTTAGAGTGGTCATCACCACTTTACCATTCTCCACCATTTCATCCACTGCTTCTAGTTGTTCCTTGATCTGGGAGACCCTTGAAAAATAAGATTGAATGGTTTCTCCATTCTGAGACTTTACTCCTTTCAATTGGTTCTGCAGGGTCATCTTCCGATTTATGTTCTTCCCTTCAAATAGCTTTGTCAAAGAGTCAAACATCTCCTTGGGTGTCTTTAGAGAAGACACATGGGGTATGAGATGGTCTTTGATAGAATCAGCAATGATTTTCTTTTCCTTGACCAAGTTTTTCTTATGCAATACCTTAGCCTCTTCATCCTCTGGGATAGGGATGTCTTCTTTTACATATGAGTCCAACTCATTCTCTTCCAAGATTAACCCAATTCTATACTTCCAAGCTCGGAAGTTATCAACTCCTTCAAGCTTATCCTCAAGCTTGGTGTGGTGAGACATTTTAAAGACACTACAACATTTTGACCCAAAATCCGACGGCTGTATTGTCGGATTTTTGACATTTCCCTGTCGCATGTACGACACTATGTTTTTTTTAGGCGTCACTGGATTTGCGTCGGTTAACCAACATGTCTCCAAGCAATCGGTTCAGCGACGGTTAATCATACTGTCAGTTAACCGACGCATTGGAGAGGTGTCGGTTAACCGACGCAAATCCAACGACACCTAGAACAATTTTAAAAAAAAATCGACGGCTTCTTATCGACAGTCTGTAGATGTTCTAGGTGTCGGTTAACCGATAGTCTGTAGATGTTCTAGGTGTCGATTAACCGACAGTATGTAGATGTTCTAGGTGTCGGTTAACCGACAGTGTTCTAGGTGTTGGTTAACCGACAGGCTGTTAACGTTTTTAAAAATAAAATTAATAAATACATGCACAGTGACGGAGGTTAAGCGCCAGAACAGATCAAGGGCTGTAGATGCAGCGCTAATTTCCGCCAAGATCTGATGGCTCAGATCTCAGCGGATAATACATCTATCATGAAGGTTAAAGAAAGTCCGTTTTCCACTGAGATGTGACGGGTGCTACGTGGCTATCGCTGAGTGGAAGCAAAAAATGGATACCCGTACAGAAATGTACGATATCCTATTTTCTGCTGCGGTCTAGCCATTTTATGGTTATGTTACCGTCAAAGACCGCTGAAAGACTGTTTCCACCATTTCTGCTCGGAGATCAAGGTTCGATTGGTTCAGCTGCTACAGATACCAGATATACTATCAACATTTCAACTGTGAGTAACTACAGTCATCCCTTACCCTCAGGTACACAATTTCTGAGTATTCCTCTGTTGAATTACCTGCTTTCACCATGTTTACCACTGTAAAAACCTTAGATTCCTCCAAAGACCTGATTTCTGATTGTTTCTGGGATGTATATGACCCAATTTCAAAACCCTTTGATATCATTACCAGTCACAATGACCTCAGTACTGCTTCCCTTGACAATTCTGAGTTCCATACCAAATTGTACAGTACTTTGATCCCTTCTACATTGTATCCTTTACCTAGTTGCCCGTAATTTGTATCCTTATGTGCTGAACATTTTTCAACCTCAGAGGGATTAATTATGAATTACCAGGGTGACCAAATTATCTGCAAAGTAGACCCTCAAACCCTTAGGGAAACCCTGAAATATCCTGCTGATTTTGTTTCAACTTCTATCTCTTTTAATGAAGTTGAAATATCCCAGATTTACAAGAAAGTTTCTAGTGAGGATAAAGAACAAATGTATCAGAAATTTTTGTTGAAACCAGTGGAGAACCTGTATGTTCCTTTTTCATCTAAACTTTGTTTACCAGTTATTGCTGCTGCTGTAACCTTATTAAGTCAAATTTTAGGGTCAGACACTAGTTCGGAGGTAACTGAAGCAATGTTAGGAATTTTCCTATACCTAGATAGACCTGGAACAACACCCCTTAGGTTTGATGAATATTTTTCCAAAGAAATGTGTTTTCAGTTGTCCAATTTCTCCAAAATCTATCATTTCAGGTATCAGGCATACTTATATGCTTTGATAATTCATGCTGAGTTAGGAGCACTAGCCATTACAGACTCAGAAACCTTCAAGAAATGGCCTCCTTCTTCACCATTTTACCATGCTTGGTCTTATGCCAAATTCATGGATTTGATCGTACTTAATCTGTTCAGAGTGTTTAATCCAGGGATCAGCAGAATTTCAAATGACTTGAAAGAAATCCTAAACCTTGATTTGATTGGAGATTGGTTCCTAGCAAAAAACTTCTCCCTTGTCAGAGTCTTTGGATTCACTGGATCACCATATGTGTTGCCTATATTTTTAACTACCAGTGTATTTGCTTTAGAGGTAATGAGGCAAAGGATCTCTGCAGATAAAGAACATTTCACTACCCCATCATTGAAAAGGAGTTCATGGATAAAATATCCTATGACTGTGGGAAATTTCATTTTAAAGAAGGAAGCAGCATTGCCCATTATTGAAGAAGTTATGAAGCAGCTTGATTTCCCTCAAGTACCACCTGTAAAATATGACCCTAAACTTGTTATTTCACAAAGGAGACAGGAGTATGGCAGAGGTATATTTCAGCACAGTCAGGCTGAAACTTGGATGGGAGAGGCCAATTCTCTTATATATGATCAGATCTGGATCAGTGAGCCTTTAAAGGAGATTGTAGAGGCTAGAGATCATATAGATTTTTCACAGTCAAATATTGCACAGGGAAAAGTGGAGCAGACCTCTACCAAGAAAAGGTCAGAACCAGAGGCCACAGAGATCGATACAAAGGAACCTGAGACATCTAAAAAGTAGAAAACTGCCATGGATATAGATATCATTGATGTTGATATGATAAGGGAGCTAGTTATCACCCCTACTATTATTCAAGAAGAAGTATCACAGACCAGAGTTGAAAATACTATTGCAAACCCCGAAGAAAGCAGTAAACTACCCCCTGTACCAGTCCTGCAATACAAGAAATATAGCTATGCTGCAGCTACTAAAGGTCAATTTCAAAACAAGCAGAGTCTCCTCAAACATTACATTGATCAGAGAAATAAGTCTGTGATGCAAGAGCAAAAACAATTGAATGAACTCAAAGAAAAATCTGATATGAAGACAACATTGATGACAGTGAGGGATTCAGCAACTGGATCTTTAAGTTTGGCCATCACTGATGATGAAAAGGCTTCTGAGATTCGTATAGAAATGGATCAATTACCAGCTCCTGACAATATTTGGTTCCACAAACAAGCCAGTGAAGTCCTTTATGCTAACTTGACTAGGGAGACCTTGGCACATAAGAATGCAGTGCAAAAAATAGAAAAATTGGAACCTCACCTGAAGCAGGAGAAAGCTGCAAACAAAGCATGGTCTACACAGGTGGCTTATTTACAAACTGAGCTGGCTTCATATAAAGAGTTTCCACCTGCACAAGGGGCAGAAACCCATCCAACAATCAAAGTCAAAACTGTTAAGACAGTTAGAAGGAGGGGTAAAGCTGTAAATGTTAATGTTGATACTACACCTTCACCTAATTTGGTTAAGTTGCATGAAGAGATAGCTGATTTGAATGCAAAGGTTGTGGAAGATAATGCCAAAATTCTAGTCCTTCAGGAGCAGAAAGAGGCATTGGAGAAAGAGAAAGGTAAATTGCTTCAAGAAATTGAACAATTGAAATCAAACATGGGAACTAGTCCTTTGTCACCAATGGACCAGATCATACATGACATTGCAGATATGTCTATACATGAAGCTGAAATTGAGAATTTCAAGGAGAAGGTTTCAGACTTAGAGGACACAATTTCTGAACTTAAACTGCAGATTGAAGAGATTAAAGCTCAGGATCCTAGAGAGCAGGAAATCATCAAGCTCAAAGAAGAAAATGATAAACTGAAAGATAAGATTTATAAGTTGAAAGAGAAAACCAAGGGAGTTCTGCCACTGGAAGGTGCAAAGCATTTGCTTTGGGATGAATTGATAGTAGATATCAATGCTTTCAGGCCTCAATTGATGATTGTGGAGGAGCATGAGAAGGCATTGGAAGTAGCATCCAACAAATGTAAATTAGTTGAGGAAAAGTTAATTAACAGAACTCAAGAGGTAGCTCAAAACGTAATTATTTTCCTCAATAAAGCTCCTACTTCTGAGTTACAGGTTTTAAAGGTGAGTAACAGAACTATTCTGTTAGTAGATGCCAAGAGGGTGTTGCAGAAATATACTCTGTTGAATTCAGTCAGAGGAAAGATGTCCCAGATTAAAAAGCAAGTGCAGGAGTTCAAGCAAGCCTTTTACCATTGATTGGTTATGGTTTACCATCCTTTTGGGATGATGAGAATATGCTAATAGCATGGCCTGAATATAAAGAAATGTTGATTAAAACCAGATCAGACCATAGCAAATTTAATGATATGGTAAAAGGACTTAAAGGCATGGTGGTAGTAAGCAAAATGAGGCAGGACTTTGAACTTCCATTACTTTTCAGGGAGGTTAAATCTAAATTGCCTGTCTTTACAGAAGGTCTTTTAATAGAGCTTGTTGTGCTGATGGAAGAATTATCTGATGCTTCTGTTCCAAAGGATGATGCTTGGAATGAAGTATTCAGGGTGGGAGAACTAGTTCTTATACCAAGTTCAGGTCCAGGAAGTGCCAGTTAGATGTCCGTGAAGCATAAGTAAGTCAAGGTTGTCAGATATTTGATACTGTTGCTAAGAACTATAAAGTTTAGATCCTGCAGAAGAATTTTTAGGGAGTCCATGATGCTAGCTTGCTGTCTGCAGTTACTATAGTAAGCAACAGTCACACAGATACTTTATTTACAGTTGTTTTGGAAATATTGAGAGGAATATGACAAGTTAATCAAGCGAGCCTGAAATCAAGTGAGACTGTTCAGACAGTATGCGCCTTTGAAGGCTAAAATTATCAGAAAACATCAATGATATCTCTTTCCATCCTGGAAATGAATAGGATATTGTTGATCCTAAAAGGATTATCGACCTCATAAATATTCATACAGCTGTCATTTCTATTTTTAGAGTTGGTTATGTAATAGATGGTCACTATGCCATCTGTTTTAGAAGATAGGATTTAAGCTATTTTGCTGGGACATGATCCCCATGTATGTAACTGTTTCCTAGTTTTTTGCATCTCTCCTTTGAATAGATTAACTACAAATAGACCCTACTTCGATAGGGAGAGGTTTGGTCTTTGGTCGAAGAAATTCATATTGTAAAGAAGAAAAGACTCGTGTATCTGGGATTTTGTGAACTTTAATGAAAGAACAGACATACAGGTTTTCTCATGTTTAAGATTCCTTCCATGTTTTGTTGCAGAATGTCTTCTATGTGAAATTCATTCATCTGTGTTATTTCCTCTTCTTTACTGTTAATTTAAATCTTTGGAATTCATGTTTCCATGCTCCACAGTATTTACAGTAAATACCATTGAAAGATAAACTGTAATAGAATTCATCGTTGGTGTTCTGGTGCTCTATTATAATTTACTTTTCCCTGTCTTTCATAAGTCTTTCCTATTTATTTAAGGAATTCATAGTCTCATGCTCCTGAAAATAAACAATCACTTCTCTACCTTCTGCTATCACCTTTAAAGTTTAATGATCTGTGCCAAATGCATGCAAAAGGCCTTAAACCTTTGTGACCTGATTTACTCTTTCATTTGATTTAAGCCTCAATCCTTAACTCCATTACCCAATGTTCTTTACTCTTGAACTTTCCCAACACCTTGATCACCATTGAAAACACTTGTTACCTTGAGAAGCTGGCCTTGTTTCTCCTACCTTGATACATTTATCATACAGTGACAAAGAGAGAGCCCTCTTTGGTTGGCTGAGTCAGACAGTCATCCTAAAGATTGGTTGTAGGTTACCTTTGGGTTTCTTGAACACAGCCTCAAGAAATTACGGAGTGATAACAACACCCATGAATTTGAGAAGAGGAAGGGGGGGGCATCTCATTTCAATCCCTTTAAACTTTGTGGGACAAATGAAGAATAAGAAATTCCTACTTTGATCCCATTCCAATTGGATGTCCAGATGGTATAATCCCAATTGCAAACATGAGAAGCTGTTGGAACTTCCCTCAAATACCTTGAAAATACACTTTTGTTACAGCTATAACTAGGAGAATATCAACAGCAGAGGTCAGGAACAACAGAGTTCTACACGCATAGCAATTGCAAGAGGAAGCATACTACACATATAGCAAACATGTAATCCATTCATACCAAGCCCTTACATACATAACTACATATGACAGAATATTCAAAAGTAGGTCTCAACTATGCATAAGTTAGTGTTATGTGCAATTTCAATCAAAGCCACCACATATATTAAATCATTAATTTAAAAATAGGACAAAAATACAAGACTTATCGTATTGTATTTCTCGATCATCACAAGTCCTCACTGGGTTTGTTGACAACATGACCTTGTGCTGGTTAACAGGATATTCTAGGGTCTTCTATACCCTGGGACAGATGAAATGGTTTAAAGAATGACAAATCACCATTATTGAGATTTGCAAGCTCCACCTTATGAACGTCTAATGACAACCCACTAATCATATTAGCAAATCAATTCCAGATTATCAATGTGAGAACTACCATGAAATTTACCTTAGGAACTTTGTTAGTTGCAACACACTAAGACTATATAAAACCTCAATACCTCTGCTATAGGCCTGCTGTTCATCCACTGGCTTTCATCTATTTCTTGGGAATGATTTACTGAACCCTTCTTTTCTACTTCACATTGAAAAATCAATAGAAAACCTAAATTAAATTGAAGGATGGGTACCTCTTCATATTTGTGGATTTGGAGCCAGATGTAGAGTTTGCAAAAGATGTTGAGGTATTGATGCACATAATGGATTCCAACGATCCTCATCCTGAGACTTTGAAGATATTCCAAACCAGAAAGCTCCAGCCCATCAAGATTCTCACTCTGCAGTATAAAGAAAATGCATGTCTATAGTTAGCTAGAAGAAAGAAACAACATATCTGGTCATAAGAAAGAAACATTGTAATAATGCATGCATTTTACCTTATTGCGCTCCTCTCTGTTTTGAGAATAGTTTAATATTCTCTACTAAACAGGGCCAACCACGTGAAGGTGGAAGCTCATATGGCCCCTCCCCCCCCTCACATCACTCTCAATTCCCCATACCCAATGCACGTGCTTGGAAATAAATGATATTTTGTGCGAACATCGTGAGTTTCTTGTCTTAAAGGAATTACGTGCATTCGATCATTAATTAGTTTATATCATTCATTCATTCGTACATAGAAAAAAATAAATAGTTGAAGACATTACTCCATAATATCAAAAATAATATCCGAGGACAATGCATAAAAAAATAATATAATAGTGTACTTATTACAATCACTACTTTTTTTGACGCTTTTTTCTCTCCACAAATTCTCTAAGTGTGACATCCTCTTCTACCAATTGTTTTTTGTTTCCTATGCCCTCTGTAGCTGTATGTGATCGTGTTTGTCGACGGGTCGTGTGCTCACGACGTGTATGTGGCTGCTGTAAGGTGCCAGGATGTACTGGAAAAATGAAGAAATATTAATTACTTGACGTGTTTTTACTATTATAATCATTGTAAGTCCTTCACTAAGAAAAAAACATTAGAGCGGTGCTTTGTACCTGGCAACTCATGGGTGACATGAATTTCCTACGTTTGATCTTCTGCTGCTGCCTCAAGTTGCACATGAAGACCCTCTGCATTAAAACATCAACACTTACAACAATATATTATTTGCAATTTAATATTTGAGACTTTAATCCATGCTAGTTTTTTTTAACACAAGAATATTTATTACCTGGATTTCGATCAACATGAACTTTAGTATCTCTTTCTCCTCCATCCTCTGCATTTTCTCTACTTTCGTTGTGCGGCTTAACACAAAGAGACTCAATACTTTATGTACTAGTTTATTAATGAATATAGAACACAATGAATCAATCTTAAATAGAATTTGTTTATTGTAGTTACCTGTTCGCAGGATGGATCACTGGAAGAATTTGCTTGGCTACCACGGCTGCTTGTTCAATGTTCAACAACACCTGAAAACCCACGTTGGTAGCCGATCCTTATGTCTTCCTCCGTTGGCAAATCGTGGAATCTTTGAGCCTGTAATTTTCAATTAGATCATCATTGTTGTTGTTATATCATCATGAAAACAATTTTAAATGCAATCTATAATTTCTATACAATAAAATAATTATTGATCATACTTATGATTCGTGCTTGCAGGTTGGAATATCCACCAGGGCCAAGCTTGTGTTGCCCATGTTTTTCTATTCTTGCCTGGGTGGCCTTCGACGTATCTGGTAGCCTATAAAAGTATTTTTAAATACATTAGACATTGCAAAAAAATGGAAAATAAAGTGTAATAAACATATAATTGCATTGCTAAAAGTATTGCATACCTTCTAGCTGACTCGGGTATTGGCTTTCCCGTTATTTTCGCAGCTTTCTCCCTTGCATCATCCAGCAAGCCTTTCCACTCCGTTGTTGGAATCATCGGAGGGCGCTCATACTTTGGATTATCTGCTAAGTTGTTCCAATATTGCTCCCGTACATAATGTAAATGTTGGCCAGATTTTTCGAGAACCTTTTTTTGGTTGAAGGTTTCAGCACCAAAAAACCCAACCAAGCGAGCAATAAGCTCATCTTTCAAAACTTTACTCTGCCGGTTCCACCATGTGCGGATAGTGGGCCCAAACAGCTCTAAAGACCAATCATTAAGATGTTTATAAAAGACATCATTTCCTACAAAAACAAGTATGTGTTAAGAAGTGTAAAAAGAATGATGCATAATTACATTCCAATAAAATTATAATATATAGTTAAAACATTTTGTAAATAGTACCTGGAATCTTCTCCATCTTGTAGGGAATGAGATCTTCGTCCACCAAAAAAGTAGTCTCAAATGTTCCCATGCTAGTGACACGGAAAGATCCAGGAAATGCTGGGACAACAGCATCAAAGTCATGCTCTTCTCCATGTACTGGCCCCTGATCCTCATCGGCACTCTCATGTTCCGTCTGGGGTGTCTCATTTTGTGTTTCCGACTGGCCAGACGGCAACGATACATGATCAGTGGCGAAGGGGGTGTCATGCTCAATGGTACCAGCATGCCTCTCACCGAGGAAAAAATATTCCTGTAGAAACAAATAATATTTTAGTTACTCATATACGAATAGGAAAAAAAATTGCATTTGGAATAGACTTATAATGAAAGAGTTTGCATCTTACATCCAAGCGCTTTACTTTAAGCAACACACGATCTATCTTTGCTTGAGTCTCATCCTACGTCATTTGCGTATTCGATATAAGCAGATTGACAACCTCTTGATTTAATTTTGTTTTTGCTTTTTGAATTGCATCCTGGATATTCTTTGAATTCTTGAGGTCAACATCATCAAGAATGTGCCCCAAATCCATATTCTTTGGATCCATCTATAGATAAGTATCATCCGACATAAAAATAGAAAACACTAATATCAATTTGAAAACATTAATATAATTAGATAACATAAATATGTATAAATACAGTTTCTGAAATTCACAACGTGCTATATACCTGCTCATGACCCGATGAGCGTGGCGTGCTAACATCTGTCGACATATCATCTGTCATGGGGCTCCTACCTCGACCCTCAGCCTACAAACAAAATATTGGCCACGTTGATATCATAATTAAACAAATGTACTTTCTAAAGAAGCAGGTAAGTAAAAATGTGGTATATATACCTGTTGCCTATAGGGGGGTGTCGGCATCCCAGGCTCCATTGGGGACTTGCCCCGATCAGCTGACTGCAACAAAGTAATTAAAAACATTAATTTCACACTGAAACCAATACATGGGGAAAATCTTATTTAAAAACATATTTAAATATTGACCACATTGATATCATAATTAAACAAATGTACTTTCTAAAGAAGCAGGTAAGTAAAAATGTGGTATATATACCTGTCGCCTGTAGGGGGTGTCGGCCTCTCAGGATCCATTAGGGACTTGCCCTGATCAGCTGATTGCAAAAAAGTAATTAAAAACATTAATTTCGAACTGAAACCAATACACGGGGAAAATCAGGGGAGGGGGGGTTTGAGATATCTTAGCTAATATTCACTTGTGGCCATGTGCCAAACCACTAGGTGGGTAATTGAGGCCCTTAATGGGTGGACCTGTGGGTGGTTGTGGATTGTAATCATCTCATTCAATTGAATTATTCATCAGCCCAAGGGCATCCTATCTATTGCACACTATCTTGAAGTCTTTATATGTGTTTATGGTATGCGATACATCTATCTTGTGTTTATCTTATTGGGATAGGGTATTTATTGAATTAATCACAGATCCTCTATCTCATGATTTCTAACACAACATTGCTGCACTAGTCACAAAGTCCTTAGAGATCATTTTGGAAGGATGTGATGGCATCGGTATAGGGTGACATAAGTGATGCAGGAGCATAGGCTCATGAAAAAGAAGTCACCATGACTTCATCAACGTCAAGAGAATTCAAAGAGACCTAGGGTCTCACATTTGTGTAAATTGTTATTTTTGTGAAAAATTTGAATAATGGTCAAGGATTCTAGATCCTTTCCACTTGTAAAAGATAAGATAGGGTTTGTTAATTGTTAGTGAGTCAATGATGACTCGCAGGGGTCAATTGAGGTTATTAAGGACTCTGTTCCTTAATCATAGGATCTGGAAACAAAAATCCATTGTAAATAAATGCAGTCTTTAGTATTTTGAATAGGTAGCTTAGCCTAGATGAAGGTTAGCTCACAGAGCTCGAGAAGAGAGAGCAGGGTGTAGAGTGTGATTGATTACATACAGTGAAATGTAATAAAATGATGGAGAATCATTAAATTTCCTCTCTACTTTGTAAAATCTCAGTATATATGATTCATCTCATCTGTATATGTTGTGATATTTCTGTTATCATTGGTTGGATACATATGATTCATCAATTTCATCTGAAAGCATCGAGTTTAAGGAATAGTGAAATGAAGTGTGAATTATTGGAAACATTACAGTGTATATCCTAGGGTAAAATACAGTCTATATATATGTTAACATTCTGTTCAGCCGTGTGGGATTTGATTAGCCTTCTATTTTGAGTATACATCTGATTCGTTAAGGGAAACAGCGATTCCATGGAATATTGTAATTGTTTGTGAGTCATCATAATTGTCACAGTGCAGAAGCCCTAGCTCACATGTACAGTCTATAAGTGGCGCTCATATGTATAACATTTGGGGATCAACGATCGATAACAGAGCGGAGATTGATGAGCTAAGTAATGGATGGTTCTGATCACATAGGAGATTAACGATCAGGATGAGAGCGGAGTTGTGAAGTCAGAAATCAACGATCACGATCACAGTGGAAAGTGACGGTTCAAAGATCGAGGCAAAGTGGAGTTTTCCGCTGAGAGATACGTGTCGTGCATTGGGTGGAAGCAGAAAATGAAAAGAAGGTACAATTGTTACGATAAGTGATTTTCCGTTGGGGCTTAGGTCATGACGAATGGTCATGTGGCGTTTAACCTTTGAGTGTAAAGTAAATTCCGTTGAGGGCTAAGCAAAAGGTAAAGTGTTTAATTCGCTAATAGAGAAGTCTTGCTCAATTTTGATAGAATTGCCAAGTATAGTGACAGTTATCTATTTTTACTTCTGTCACAGAGTTAATTGGAAACTGAGAAAAACTAAGAGAAGAATGGTAAAGGACTGTATTAAGTGAAGATTCCAGTACAGAAAATTTGGGAATCAAGGGTCTGCTTAGGTATTGCAGGTGGTGCCTGCATCAATAAGCCAAGTTTCTAGTTGGAGGATTTGGACCAACTACAGAATGAACATTTATAGATGTAATGTCCCACACAGTGTGCATATCAGGCAAATGAAGCTATGGATGAGAATGTCACTTACTGAATACATTTGGAATGGAATGGTAGCTCCAAATCAAAATGGCTGAATGGACTAAGCTTCAAATTGAAATGGATGAATCGACTGAGCTTCAAATTGAAATGGCGGACTGAGCTTCAAATCGAAATGGCGGACTGAATCTTCTCCAAATCAAAATGGCGGACTGCTCCAAATTGACGAAATGGCGGACTGCTCCAAATTGAAACGGAGGACTGCTCCTGCTACCTACTTTGCTTCTTAAACCCCTACCCAAGCTCTAGCCACCTCTATTCTACCTATTAAAGCTCAACATATTGCATCGCATCTAGTACTTCTTATGCGTAAACAAGGGAGGAAAAGGAACGAATGCTGCGTGGGTTTAAAACCTATAGCTCTGATATTGTTCGCACAAGACTGTTTAAACCCTATAACTCTGCTACTGTTGGCGTGGGTTTAAAAGCTTTTATGTTTTAAAATATGTAAAAGGGTAGAATTTTGGCGGGTAGCATATGGTTGTAACCATAATTTAAAAACAACATTTTTTATGCCAAAATGAATAAGGCGGACGAGTCGAACCCGTGACCTATCCTCCCACTAAGTCTTATATTTAAGCAAACTAGTAAAAGTATTACTCTACAATATTATACTTTACCTGCCTTCCAGCTCTTAGATCATGTCTAATAACAAACGGCCAACCCTTTCTACCAGGAACTTCTGAGTAAAATACCTTAACGAGCTTCTCTTTGTTTCAAGAATATCTTAATATTCTCTACTCAACAGGGACAACCATGTGAAGGTGGGAGCTCATCTTCCCCCCCCCCTCACATCACTTGGAATGATGTTCAATCCACTTCATGATCATCTTCTCCATCCAAGTCTGCATCTGTATCATCTGATCTAGATTCAACATTATAAGGATTAGAGGCAGCTATATCATCATCGTCGTCGCTGTAATTAGTTTCAATAAATTGATCATGATCGTCAATATCATCTTCATCATGATCATTGTCTCTAACATCATCTTCTTCAACTAACTCTTCAACATCTTCCTGCGTAACATTATGATCATCAACATCCAACTCATGTTGATCCTCTACATGATCACCTTCTTCTTCAACACCCTCTTCAGCTTCCTCTACAATATTATACTTTACCGGCCTTCCTCTTGGATCATGTCTAATAACAAACGACCAACCCTGTCTACCAGGAACTTCTGAGTAAAATACCTGTTCACATTGACTTGGAAGAACATAGGGCTCTAACGTTTGTGACTCAAGCGACCTTGTATTGACCATGGTAAATCCATTAGCATGTTCAATAACAGTTCTATCGGGATCAAATCGATTCAATCGTAGCCTGTACCATTTCACAACAAAAGGAATTATTTTGAATGATTTAAAGTCACAGTCAATGATATCTTCCAAATATCCATAATATCGATTTTCTGACAATTCTGGACGCTGTCGCTTCTAGATGAAACATTAGTGACCTCAAAGACTGCACTTATCCCAGAATCACATGTTTTCCTTGTGTCATCCAACTTTTTAATGCGATATTTACGACCGTTGCACCACATAGCCTTGTGGTGTTTTACCTGCAATTGGTAATGAACTAGTAAGTATTTTATGTTCTTAAAGTATGTAAATAAAATGAAATTAATCAAGATGAACATGAATATCGACGTAATTGAAAATATTATGGCTTATATATTTATAATATCATGCTTACCTGTTTATCTTTTAAACCATATGCTAAATCAATTTCCCTTTCTGTTAGATTGACATCTCCATTGCGATGTGCTTCTTTAACCAATGAAGCCACACCTTCCCATTATAGTCCTCAACCAGATTGATTACATCGTTCAATCCATACCTTCATCCAATCAAGATTGTTTGCGACGTACAAATGTAGTGCATCCCACTCGCGACCAACTGCATGAAAATAAAATTACATAAATCAACTCAAAAATTTATAATTACTTAACGCAGTGTAACATTATAAATATTAATGATGCATATCATTAATGAATATTAAAAATGAAATAATTATGTACGATACTATTAAAATGTATTAACATTATTAATCTATAACACCATTTAATAATTACCTTTGACCTTCCTCGATTTACCTTTCCCCATCAGGTACTCTCCTTCTAATTTCTTACTGGACTTTGGATCACCAATGCATCGATCTAATTCGGTCTTAATAGACCCCAACCCTGGAAGATATTCAACAATATACACCATGTCCTGAAATACCATATATCCCTCCACCATAGAACCCTCTGGACGTGCTCTTTGTCTAACTAAAGCCTTCATAAATTTCAAGTGCCTCTCAACCATCCACATGGACCTTGCATGTATAGGTCCACACAATTCAATCTCCTCAACTTGGTGTATGAGGTAGTGTTCTTGTGCATTGAAAAATGCCGAAGGTATAAATCTATGCATTTGACACATTAAACGAGGAATTTCTCTCTTCCAATACTTTATATCTTCTTTGTGGATTTCTTTCGATGACAACCATCTACATGTAAAGCAAGAAAATAATGATATCATTTAACGACGAAAATTTAAGATTGTAGTACAAATCTACATGATTGACTAAAACAAATGTCAATTCATATAAGTTATACAACGAATTAAACAAATTACATGATGATGCGTGAAAAATATTGTTTCTAATTACCTCATGTATTTTCCAAGATCATATATGACCTGTTTGACATTATTGTCAAAGTTGTCTGGGAGAGATACAGGTAGAACATACTGTAACAATGAACACGTCTCATCAATATATTTTTCAAAATTAAGAAAAGAAGTAAACAAAAAACATGCAGTATTGTAATATACCAATATATATACCAAAAATATAATTACCTTAATGAAGATATGCCAATCATGCGTTTTTACCCCGCCAAAATCACCTTTCCTTGTTAAGATATTCTTTATGTTCGAACAAAATCTTGTGGGAAATTTCATTTTTTGTATCACTTCTTTTACTGCATTGCTTTGTTGCTCAGTCAATAACCATGGAAGTGACCTTATATTAATTTGGTCACCATCGTTGTTTAAATGTTCAATGATATCTTTCATTGCATGTTGGATTCATGAATGTCACTGCAAATTTTGACCATTTTTTCTTTGTCACTCCTTACGTCTAATATTCGCCATAGTGTTTCAGTTACATTCTTTCCGATATGCATTGTATCAAACAAATGAACAACTAGTAAGTGCTCATAGTAAGGCATCCTACTAAATTGTTTCGGATAACTTTTCATTCCTCGTGGAAGCCCATTTACATCTTCATGATGTTCATGCAGACCATTAGTAATCAATATATAAGTTAAAGAGATTAAAATGTAGTATATTACAGTAAAAAAAATTAATACAATCCAAAATAAAACATTAAAAACATATAAGAGATGATCAATACGAATATATAAGATAGACAAATTGAATCATACCTTGATGATTTCTATTATATTGCAACTTCCATATGTGAGGTGTCATTTTCTGTGGTTTTAATGCGGTCTCCTCTTTCCCATTAAAAAGATGTTTTTCGGTAGTTCGATACCTATGATTCTTAGAGAGGAAGTGCCTATACTCATCAAACACTACCTTTGACAAACTCTTTGAATGACGAGATTTCATCTTGGGACCACAAAATGGACATGCAAATTTTCCCTTTGTTTGAAGACCACAAAAATGTGTTAGCCCCGGAGCATCGTGAATTGTCCAAGCAAGCATTGCATGGAATTGAAATTCCCTTTGCCCTACTGGTCTAGAGACATCATACATAGTGACACCATTCCATAGCTTAAGTAGTTCATCAACAAGAGGCTCGATATATACATTCATATCTTTAACTTGGAACTTACCTAAAAGAAAACAAAAAATACAATACATATAAGTAAATGAAAAATATATATGACATGAATATGCAACAATATTGATCTTCATGACAAATTAAATACTAATGCCTTAAAAAAACACTGTTCTAAAGTACAAATTATACCTGAAACAATCATTGCCAACATTATATGCTCCCTCTTTATTGACATCCATGGAGGAATGTTATTGTTGATAACAAAAACAGGCCAGACCGAGTTAGTAGATCTCATCTCTGCAAATGGATTGACACCATCCGCTGCCAAAGAAAGTCTAGCATTATGAGGTTCTTCTTTAAAGTGTGGCCATTTTTCCTCCATGTCTGTAAATGCAGAACCATCTGCAGGAATTCGAAGAATATCATCTCCACTTCTATTCCGTGCATGGTAATCCATAAAGTGTGCTATGTTTTTGCACCTAAACAGTCGTTGCAAGCGTGGAATAATGGGAATATAACGAAGAACCTTACGAGACACCTTTTTGGTTAGTTGATCTGTTCGGTATCTACTGTTATGACATATAGGGCATTCTGTTGCAAGCTCATACTGATTATAATATAAAATATGATCATTAGGACATGCTTCAATTGTTTGATACTCCATTCCAACATATTTCATGATGGAAGTTAAATCTCGATATGTGCGAGGTTATTTATTTGATGCCAGTAACAAATATTCACCTATCAATCTGTTACAACAAATTTAAAAGAAATGGTTACTATAAATATTTGAAGAGCATAATATTAACGACAACAAATACATCCTTATTTTTTGGAGTATATTATAAGATCAAAGTGGTTTTGATTGAAAGGTGTGACATAGTTTTGGAGTATATGCACTAAAGTTGAGATCCGACGGATCACATATAATCACATGCATACCTTAACACCAGCGTGATGGATGTGTTTGAAAAACCATTCATAACCTTCAAGTTCATTATTAGCAACACAGCAGAGAGAACACTTATGTGGGATCCTTCAAAAAGCGGTTCCGCCGCCTTCTCAAGTGTAGGTAAATCATTAATATCTTCAAAGTCATCAATTGGCGGTGCATGATGTTGATCATCGTCCATTCTAACATTAAATGCATCATTGATTAATGTATTTGCACCATCATCCTCAATTATGTTATCGTCATGATCATCGTTTAATTCCATATGATCATCATAACTTGATCATGATCAGTATTCAAAGGACCTGCATATTGTTCTTCCTGCGCTAGTTGTTCCGCAATTACCACATTCTCCATGTTCGGAACAGCCCTAGGAGGCCCTTGCTTTATAATTACAATTAAAACATCAAACAAAGAACGTTAGTCATGTCAATTAATAAGTAACAAAAATAAAAATGATACAATATACAATTACAAAAACTCTCAATATAAAGACCGTGTTAAGTCATGAACTTGTTTCCTTCGATTTTATATTTTGATTGTGATTTTGATTTTAATTTTGCTCGTTTGCTAAAATTTTCTCATTTTGCTTCCTTTAGGAAATTTTTGATTTTCAAATGAAATTTTTAATTTTTTGCTTGCTTTTAGATTTATTATTATTTTCTTTTAGGATTTGAAGGGATAAATAGGATTTATATTAAGTAAGGATGTCACAAACATACTCAAAGAGTGTGGTTTATCATTTAAACTGAAAAAATAGTTGAAATTGGGCCAAAATTTGAATGCAGATTATTCTTGTAGCGCAATCATGAAAAGTTAATACAGTGGCGCTACAAGAATATCGCGCCAGCCGAAATCATTATTTTTTAATCTAAATTTTTGCATGGTTTCATTGCTAAGTGACTAATCACATGAATGAAGGTTGCTCGTACGTGTTGCTCCAGTAGTAATTATGAAAACAGGTGCTGCTGGATCGTGGAGATTATTAGCTGGAACAGTGCATATCATGACAGGAGGAGGTGTTAGACGAATTTGACGTGAAAGGAGTTATTTCACAGATACATTACGAAGCTGGAAAATAGGTGGAGAGAGGACAGGTGCCTAAAAGCCAGAAGTTGCAGTTACAGAGAAATTAGGGCTTGCTTGTTCTGCCAGCTGGTAGTGAATTAAAGACCTGAAGACACTTGCACAGAGGAATTGAACAACCAGGTACCTAAAAAATTGATTTAAACATCCACAGCAAAGCGAGAATAGGGTATTCCGCATTAAACCGATAGCGACTGCTAAATTGGGGTTTTTTCTCAGAAAAGCTTGTTTTCTTAAAATTCATTAGGGAAAACATGAATATAGGTTCTAAACAAAGCTCCTGTCAAAAATAGATCAGTTTAAGAGTTCTTTGAGACGCTGTGACAAGTGGAAATTTGAAATTTAGCGATACATTAAGCCACTACTTCTTCAAAATCTGAAAGCAGCCTGTTAGCTCATCAATAGAACTCCAAAAGTACATAGGTTTCAGTTGTTGAAAGCAGATGGGTAAAAGTGGCAAAACAAATAGAATCGAACCCACTGAGCTAAATTGGATTGACAAATTTCCAGATTGTGCAAAGCTTTTTCAAAATGCTGGTTGGTTGGATTTCTTCAGGAAAATCAATGGCTATAACATTGAGGTTTCTTATAAATTTTCCCAAAGCTATAAGGAGGACATGATAGTATTTGATACTTTAAAGTTTAAACTGACTGTGGATTTAGTTGCTGAAGCTACAGGAGTCAAGAATGAAGGCGAAATGTGGTTCAAAAAATTGCCTTTCACTTTTGATGATCAAAGGTACCTTTTACCTGGTATTACTCCAGACTGGCGCAAAGGGGTGTTAATCCAGGAGGTCAGGGATGAATGGGTGCAGCCCATTAAAATTCTACAAAGCTATATCACTTGTGAAGGCAGATATGCTTATGTTTTCAAATACCATTTTAGATTTCTACAGCATCTGATTGGTGAATCCAAAATGAACCTTCCTTTCTTCTTATTCAGAAGTCTGCAAAAGATGTCAAGCAGGATTAAGGGGCATCATGATCATACTACACAATCCATCTTCCATCATGGTCTGATTAAGCTTATTATCAGCACAGTTCTACAACGAGAAGGGAAGACATGGGAGCATTTCTTGTTTTGGTCTGGTTTTCAGACCAAGCAAAAAGAGCAGCAAGCTAAAAAGCGTGTAGACAAAGGTCAATCTCTAGTCAGAAAACTAGGTCAGGAGAGCAAGTCTGAAGACAAAAAAGAGATTAAATTTGAAGAAGAACTAGAACCTTTGAAGGGTAACAATGAACCTCAAAGGGTTGTAGCTGACAGTAAAGGTAAATATTCATTGTTTCCACAACAAGAAGATCAGCCTGAGAAACACATGGCGCCAGTAGAAACTCTCAGTGAAGAGAAAATTGTTGTCACAGAAAAGGGTGCTCTAGAAAAAGAGGACATTCAGGTTCAACGAAGAAGCCCCATCACTGTCCTATCTGAGGATGAGGGATATTTACTAGAAGAGGATGAATTCACTCTCAAAACTTAAGCTAGGATGGAATACACATAAAAGTACAGTCAAGAAGATAAAACAAAGAAGCCAAAGAAAAAGAAAACCAAAATCGAAGGTATAGAGCTAGCCACAATTAAGCATCAAGGAAAAACTTTGAAGATGGTAAAAGAACTTGTTTCAGAATGGAGACCAAAAACCAGATCTAAAAACAAGTTAAGGCTGAATATGAAAAAGTTGCTAAACCCTAGAATGAAGACAAAAGAGATAAGTGTACTTGATGATGAATCTTCAGATGAAGAACTCAAGATCAAGAAGGAAGCAGTTATAAACAGTCCATTTTCTGAGCATACAAAATAAAAAAGGTCATTGAAGTCAGCAAAAGATTGCAGTCTCACTCAAACAAAATTATCTGTTGTGTTTCTGGAATTAAAAGATGAAATAATAAAGGAAAACAAAAGAAGGAAATTGAGGTTTCTTATTCTGAAAATCAGAACTTGATAGCTGAAACTACACCCATTGAATCAACAAGTCAGGAGAACCCTATTTTTCATGGTGTATCTTCAGAGATGTTACAGGAAGATGAGGATATTTTCAGAAGACTGAATGTCCCTTGGCTGCCCAATGAGATGCAAAATACCATAACAGGGAAGGTTTTTGACTCAGACATGGAGAACCTGCAAAGAACCATCAAACAATATAGGCATCAAATGGAATGCATGCAAGAGACTAATGATGCCCTAGTCTTAGCAAATAGAAGGCTAAGAGAAGACTTACAGGAAGTGAATGAAAATTATCAAGAGCTAATAACAGTGTCTAAAGAAGCCTTGAAGAGAAAGAGAAGCACAGATTTGCATTATGCAGAATTGAAGCAGAATGTCAAAGACTTGCAACAGAAGAATGAAAAGCTTACAAGGAAGTTAGCAGAGACAGAAGCTTAGTAGAAGAGAGATAGAAAAAAGGCTCAAATATCGGATGGAATAGCCTTACTAGTCGAAGCTGCCAAAGACCTTTGAGTTGGCAGTTAGTCAATTACTTATGGAGCTTTTAATAGATGCTTTAATTAGTTAGTTTTTTAGTTATGTTCTAGAGGAAAGACTTTATTTCACTTCAACCCATCAAGGATTTGGTTGAAAGCAGTTAGGGTTTAGACCCTAACGAATTTTGTAAAAAATAGTATTTAGAGTGAGAAGAAAGACAGAAACAGAGTTCGATTTTTGGCTGGCTTAAGGAGGTCTGTGACTTGTTTATGAGCTAAGTAATGTAACTCTCATGTGTATTTGCTGAACAGAATTATGAAATATATATGATCCTTTTTACCCTTCAGTTTGTGTTTTGGCTTCATTTTTAACTTGTTTAGTTACATAATTGATAAATTCATTGCTGGTTTATGGTTTGTATGCTGGTAGTGCTTGTCTTTTATGAATGAACTTCAAAATCATATTCTATTGGATACTGGTAATTATATTATGCATCTTTGTTCTCTTTTGCTTGTGATTCAGTTCCTGTTGGCTCATGAATGTATTACTTATTAACTTATTTTATTGCTAATTACTAATTACTAATACACTATATAGTAATGTAATACTGTAAATTTGAAACTTTAGATTATACAACTTAAAAGTTATACACCCATTAGCATGCTTTCCAAACTAAAGATTCAGGTTGCTCATGTCAAAGGCTGGCCCAATATACATGGTGTTAATGAATGGACATGACTCAAAAAAACAACTACTACAACAGCTCTGTCTCATAATGTCTGCTGTTTGCATGGCTGTAATTAGAGAACATGCATGAGAACTGCCTATTAGAGTGCTTTTACCTCATTCGTTTAGTTGTCTTTCAGTATAATAACTAATATGTTTACAAGTATCATCACATCACACTTTTTCCAAGGTTATGCTATGTCTAATCAGCACACCAGGCTTAGTATTGTTTCCAGGATAGCAATATTTGACAAACTGCCATCTCACTGTCATATATTCAGTCCTGCTGTAATCTAATCACTTTAACAATTTCCCCCGAGAATAAAGTTCCAAGGTCAACACAGCTTGTCAGTTATGAAATCCACTCATGGAGTAACATTGACAATTTCAGGAATCCTACCCCACATGAAAAGGAGATCGAGTTCTAGGTTGGAATGGCCAATTTCACTTAAGGTTTCAGAATAGCATGTTTTTTTATGACTTTAGCTTGGTTAAATCAGCATGCTTTCCAACCACAGTTAACCAACCAAGCAATATAAACTGCAACTTTTATTCAAGGCCTGTTTGTAGCTTTGGTAGGATTAGCATAAATGCTAATTATAATAAGACAGTCAACTTGCTTTCTAGTTTGTCAAACCTAGCAACATAAAATAGGATTAACTTGGCTTTTTGACAAAATGGTAAAACGAATTAGGGTCCTTAAAAATCCAATTATTAAGGATGCCACATTGCCAACTACAAATCAAGGCGAGTTTAATGTTTAGGAAAATCAACCTAAGGTTTCTAGCATGATGACCTTTTGCAACCTCATACTAATAGTTAAAACACGTCTGCATGAGACATTTCAAAAGGACAAGTAGGCTTTTACAACTTTCATAAAATGGAGCGCACTAACAAAAAGGAAAAAAGCATTTGAATGGAATCAAACATGGATGGGTATAAATCAAAAGGTAAACAACAACTAGTGGCCGAGTTCCTTGATATGGCTACAGACAGATTATCATAAAAGAAAATGTTCCTGCAATAATTTTAAAGTTTTTCAATTTAAATGTTTTCGTATTAATAATTAATAATTTTAATTTAGCTTAATTTTCAGTTTTATTAATTATATTTATATTTAATTATAAATATATTAATATAATTATTAATTATAAATTTATAAAATTATATCTATCTATATATATATATATATATATGTCTATAGTACCCTGACGTACCCAAGTACCCTATTTCAAAAAGTGGCGTACCCGTACCCGTACCCGTCCCAGTACCCAAGTACCCTAGCAACTTAGCCTAAAACCTACTTTTACTTTATTGTATTTTTGAGATTGTGTTGGCTTGTTTCTTTGTGGCCTGGAAACAATTTCTGGCACAAACAAACCGCATAATATATAATGAATTATGACTTACCAATGGATGATATTCATGCCCCCCCTCAACATGTCCATGTTCCTACAATGTTTTTTAGCTGTTGAGATCAGTAACCTTCTCTTATTAAAGCCCCTACATCGATTGCAAGGACAATAACATTTTCCATCACCCCTTCTTTCCGCTCCATCCCACAACCTAGCAAGCAATTCTCGATTTTGTTCTAGATGATCTTGATGACCTGTAACATTATTGTTACGTTGCATTTTATTACTCAAACCCTAAGAACAAAGTACGAGCAAACCCAAGTATATGATGAGTCTTCTTTTCCACAAGGGTTAGAACCAAATCCACAATATATGAGTCAACCCTAACTCAAGACAAGACCAAGTATATAATGAGTCTTCTTTTCCACAATGGTTAAAACCAAATCCACATGAGTAAACCCTAACTCAAGACAAGACCAAGTATATGATGAGTCCTCTTTTCCACAATGGTTAAAACCAAATCCACATGAGTAAACCCTATAAAGTACTCAAGACAAGACCAAGTATATGATGAATCTTCTTTTCCACAAGAGTCAAAGCCAAATCCACAAGAGAAAACCCTAAGTGAGAGTAAACCCTAACTCAAAACAAAACCAAGTATATGATGAATCTTCTTTTCCACAAGAGTCAAAGCCAAATCCACAAGAGAAAACCCTAACTAGTGAGGGTAAACCCTAACACAAGAGGACAAACTTTCTCCAAGAAAGATTTACCAATGATAAACCAATTAGAAATTAACCAAGAGATACTTCAAGAGAGAAGTCACCAAAGAGCAAGACCAAAATCCGAGACCAAGTGGGAAGATCCCCACAAAGGCACAAGGCCAAAAACCAAACCCTAAACCAAGAAATTAACCAAGAGATACTTCAAGAGAGAAGTCACAAAAAGAGCAAGACCAAATTCCAAGACCAAGTGGGAAGATTCCCACAAAGGCACAAGGCCAAAAACCAAACCCTAAACCAAGAAATTAACCAAGAGATACTTCAAGAGAGAAGTCACCAAAGAGCAAGACCAAATTCCAAGACCAAGTGGGAAGATCCCCACAAAAGCACAACGCCAAAAACCAAACCCTAATACTCCTTAGGAATTTCGCATTTCTTGTCCAAGAGATTTGTGCAAGAGTGAGTGTATGAGATTATGAACCTAAGCCTACATCTCTATTTATATGAGTGTTTGCAAATAATGGCCACAAGCGTCGAATATGAGACAGCGCGTTTAGGACGCGTGGATTTAAATGGCGTCTCTTTTAGTACACGTCGGCTATGCGACGGCTATACATATTTCATATATTTGACCTATTAAACGTGCTCTCTTAACCGTCGCTTAATCGACATGTACTAAAAGAGACGTCGCGTAACCGACATTTACTAAACGCGCCGTCGCATATCCGACGCTTGTCGCCACATTTAAAAAAACAAATTGTACACTTGTGTTTTTTGGTAAGTTTATAAAGATAAATCCACGCGCCGTCGGATTTTGGGTCAGAATGTAGTAGTGAGAGTACTTCAAATGGAAATAGAAAATATTTAGGTCTTACCACTTGAAATGCTAAAAACTGGATCTGGTCCTGGATTAGGGTTTGTTGAAAAAACCCTAAAAATTCAAAATGTGAATTTCAATTTTCTGAAAGGATAGAAAGATGCGCCTTGATGAGCTGATCAACCTGGTGTATTCAGAATTTGAGATCAGCAAATCTTTACCCTTCAGATTTTCCTTTTTGTCCTCCCGGGTTCACTAGGAAGAGCCTTGAATTAGGGTTTGAGTTTCCTGGAGATCTACCCAGCTAAAAATTTTGATCCAAAGCTCTAAACTTCGATTTTTGCAAGGAGCTTCCAGCTATGTCTTCGGATTTCAGAAATTCCTATTTTTGTGGAAACCCTAATTTTTAGGGCCAAATCTGAAAATGCTCAGAATTGAATTATGATTGGACATATAGATTCTCCTTGATGAGTAGAGTCAATCTATTATACTGCTTTTCCAAAATATGTGGAGAGAAACCCAATAAACAAGAAACTCAAGTTTTCGTCACTGCAAAATGTCTTCTTCTCAGGTTAGCTCTGATACCATGTTAAATTTTGAGCATTAATTCACAATACTCTAGGATCTTCATTGAGAGAATAACATATACAGTATATCAATGCATAACAATCACAATAAGAATCACAAGAATCAGAAGCATGAGAGACAAGAGACACAGAGTTTCCGTGGGGAAAACCCTAAGGTGAAAAAACCCCACAACTTCCTCAGAGATAGAGAGAGCAATGGCTCAACCAAAGTACAACCAAAATACACTTGAGATAGTCTCCTAGAAGCAGATGATCCTCCTCCTCACTAGTGCGCCACTTTATGAGTGAGAGAGAGATGACTTTTCGAATGTTCTAAATAGAGATCTCCTGATCTCTATTTATACTAACCTATTTGCCCAGTGACCTTATGGGGCCGTCTTGTCTAGCTAGGTACATCCACAATATAATATATATTTCAAGGCTGACCCCACACATGGTGGTCTAATAACCCATCAGCAAGTACACACACTTGCGACACTTGTCAATCCACATGACGACACTTCCTTATAGAGGAATAACACATCTCTAATAAGGGTACAATAAATATATATGATATACACAGATGAAATACATTCCGAAGTTACATATACATCAACAATCGGAAGATGACCCTGCGGAATCAATTGAAAGGGGTCAAGATGTCGAATGGAGAAACCATTCAATCCTATTTCTCCAAGGTCTCTTAGATCAAGGAACAACTTGAAGTTGTGGATGAAATGGTAGAGAATGGTGAAATTGTTATAACCACTTTGAATGGCCTACCTAGGTCATGGGACTCTTTTATCCAAGGAATCTGTGTAAGAAAGAAATTAATCTCCTTTAGTAGACTGTGGGAGGAATGTTCTCAACAAGAATCAAGGCTTGTGGCAAGAGAAGAAAATATGGGGAATGAATATCAAGCCCTCATAGTACACACCAAGAAAGGCAAGTTCAAGAGGGAGCCATCCCATCACAAGAAGAAATATTCTCATCCTTATCACAAAGATAAGAAAGATCTAAGGTGTTTCAATTGCAATGAGAAAGGTCACTTTGCTTCAGAATGTCCCAAGAAAAAAAGGGATAACAACAACAACTCCAGCAAGAAGAAGAATGGCAGCAAAAGAAAGTTTCATGCTCATGCTGCTGAAGATGATGAACCTCCAAAGAAGAAAGCTAGGGCAAGTAGTGATGATGACTCATCAAGTGAAGAAGAGTATGTTCTAATCTCTGCTCTCACAGGTACTATCTCCCCTAGTTGTAATGATTGGTTAATTGACAGTGGGGCTTCCAAACGCATGATTGGGTTTAAAGAATCTTTTGTAAATCTATCTAAATATGAATCACCCCATAAAGTGAAACTTGGGGATGATTATCAATATCCCATCAAAGGAAGTGGTGAAGCCTCCTACAACCTAGATTTTGGAAAATCTTCAAAGATGAAAGAAGTTCTTTATGTACCTGGGCTCAAGAAGAATCTTCTCTCCATCTCTGCATTGGATGCAAAAGGCATGAGGGTTGCATTTGTAGATGGCCAAGTCCTAATGTGGCCAAAGGGTAAAACAATCGATGATGCAGTAGTGATTGGAGAGCAAGAGGGAGGATTGTATAAATTGAAGGGACAACTTGAACATGCGATGGTGCATGACTCCATGGAGCCAAGTGAACTTTGGCATAGAAGACTTGCACATATGCACTACAGAGCATTACCAATTGCAAGTAAGGCTGTAGAAGGTCTTCCTGAAATCAAGACCAAGCATGAAGGTGTTTGCAAAGGATGTGCAAAAGGAAAGAACATTAAGAAGGCATTTCCAAGTAGTGAAAGCAAGGCAAAAGGTATCTTGGAAATCATCCACTCCGATGTATGTGGTTCAATGTCATCTAGTTCTCTGAGTGGGTATGCTTACTATGTCTCTTTCATAGATGAATTCTACAGGAAGACTTGGGTATACTTCTTGAATAACAAAGATGAAGTATTTGAGAAGTTCAAGGAATTCAAAACCTTGATGGAGAATCAAACTGATAAGAAGATCAAAACATTCAGATCCGACAATGGTAGAGAATTCACCTCAGGTGACTTCAAGAAGATTTGCAGTGATTCGGGGATTAAGAGGGAGACGACTGCTCCTTACAATCCACAATAGAATGGAGTTGCAGAAAGAAAGAACAGAACAATCATGGAAGCAACAAGGACAATGTTGCATGACCAGGATCTACCTATGCACTTATGGGCAGAAGCAGCTAGAACAGCTGTATATGTGCAAAACAGAACACCCCACAAGATATTGGATAACAACACACTAGAAGAGGTCTTCTCTGGTAAGAAACCTGAAGTCAGCCATCTCAGAATATTTGGTTGTCTAGTATACACTCATGTCCCAAAGGAAAAGAGGACCAAGCTAGATCCTTCAGGAAAGAAGGGTATCTTTGTGGGTTACTGTTAACACCCAAAAAGTGCTCACTAGCTCATTCCCTTATTCACATGACCCATTTGTCTATTTTTTCCACCATCTGAGCCTCTGAAGCCAACAAAAGGTCACCAAAAGACCTTAGTACACCCCTTTTCCCACTCAAAAAGATTATTTTTCCTAAAAAAGCATAAAAAACCCTAAAAAAGGGTCCAAAATTCCCAAAAATATTAAAAAGGGAATAAAAATATTAATTTTATTCAAAAAAGGAAAAAGTACCTAAACCATGTTGGTCAATACCATTATGGTTTCCACAAAACCACAATGGTATTCCCCACCACCAAAACCTATAAAAAGGTGGTAGGGGCTCCTCATTTCACATCCATCCATCTTCCTATCCTCATGCTGCCAAAATCTCCCTTGAGCTTTTGGCCATTCTAGCAACCTTGGAGAAAGGACCCTTTGGAGATTGGAGCTGCTCACCATTGGAGCTACTCAACAACCTTCATCATTTGGAGGTATTGTTATCGCAAGCACTTGCTTGCCCCCATTTTTCAATACAAATTTATTCTCTCAATTTCTTGTTCTTGTTTTTAATTCAAAAGTTTATAATGAAATGCACATGCTAGTTTAGTTTAGTTTAGATTTAGTTTACATTGTTTTTTCTTAATATTGAGACTGCTGCTACTAGTTAGCAGGTGCCCATAGCACTAAGCTTGGTTGCAAAACCAAGCCAACAGTTTTTGGTGACTCTGCTGCTTTCGAATCTTTAGATCTCACTTTTGCTTTAGATCTTAGTTTTTGATTGTATTAGTTAGTTTAATTCATAGATCTGCCACACTAGACAGCAGATCCATTGCTGTTCTAGATCTTGGCCCATTTCATTGCCATTAACAGCCTGAAATTCTCAATTTTTGGGTTCGTTTTTCGGCGTCGCCGTACGGCTTTTTTCCTGACAGTCGCACGGCTCATCGCAACTACGCGGCTCTTTTCCGCGTGGTTCCCCGCGGCTTCGCGGCCTATTTGCACGTTGCACATCGCGGCTTCGCGGACATTTTCCGTGCTGCACATTGCGACTGTGTGACGAAATCCCGCACTGCACATCGCGGCTTCGCGGTCAAAACCAGCGCTGCCCATCGCGACTGTGCGATAGAAACCCGCGCGGTCCATTGCGGCTTTTCTGTTAAAACCCGCGATGCCATTTTTTCCATTCGGCCAATCCGATTAAAAAATTAATTTTTTGCTGCATTATCTACCCACTTAGCTATTTTTACAGTATCAAAAATTCCAGCATTGTTTACAGCCATTGGAAAATTTTACTATTTAGAATGCACATCTAGAAAGTCTTTTTAAAAATTTTCAGAAAGTGAAAGAAGGATTTATTTTGCATTTTATCTATATTAAAAAAAAATTGCTATTTACTTCTTTACTATTTTGCCCATAGCAATTTTTGAAAAAGAAATCCATTTATTTCTTAAAGAAGTTATATTATTTGCTTTCCCATTTCAAAAGATCCTTTGTTTTTTGAATAGTCTTTGCAAAGCATTTAATTTCCATTTATTGAAAAAGTCATATTATTTGCTTTTTTACTTCGAAAGATCCTTTGTTTTTTGAATACTTAGCATTTACTTTTTCAATTTCAGTTTAAAATATCACACGTGCACTCACTCAAACACTAATTTTAAACTGAGCCTTAAAACTTACCCTAATTTCAACCCACTTTTAACCCCACTTGGGGAGCACTAAAAGAACTTTGTAGCTAGGTAGTATTGGGGGGATAGGTGTTCCAATAACACCCCTCAGTTATTACATTTGAGACATAGAACTTGTCCATTTAGGGAGCCAAAATATCCTAGTATTTATTGGTACGGTCACAACCGGTTTATGGGAAGGCCTCTCCCCTAGGAGGGTTGAATTCGTGAGGATGGTTCTGGAAGCCTGATTGGAATACCGAAATCCATTCAGTAACCGAAGGGCTACCATTCGCAGTTCTCGGGATATCCTTGTATGAGGATATTGCGGTAAAAGGACCAAACGGCAGATTTACCTTTTCTCGACGTGTCATGAACAGAGTATCCTAGTAGCCATTCTTTAGGATTGATTACCCGGTGTCCCTCCCGGTAGGGGGATATCTAGCCGTTGACTCAACACTCAATATTGTCTGACTTGGATTTCATCACCTTGCAGAGAATATAGTTTGTTGATTCACAATACTTTTAGTTAGGTGTTTGCATGATACAATCCACCTTTGGTCTAGTTACACCTATTTTTTCTAGAAGCTGTTTGCATGTTGGTACTATGACCATTTTTTGCATCCCTCCACTTATTATAGCACAGCTGCTATAATAAGTGCCTTTTTGAGGTTGATTTTTTGGCCTAAGAGCCTTCATTTTCACTCCCCTTCTTGCACCCTTGGTTGCATTAGAGTTTTGAGTTTTTTATACATTACCATTTTTACACATCAGATTTTTTACACAAAAACATATTTCTCACCATTGAGAATTTTAGATGCTCACGTCGTCTTCAGGGCGAACTCCCAGAGTTCAGTATACTTGGCTCTCCACGTCACCGACGTAGAGCCTTATCCCTTGACTCGACACATCGTCGGTCAACCATACAGTCATCCGATTCTGACACGCCTCACTTCACATTTGATTTTGAGGCAAAATACGAAAACCCCACAGAGTTATTTCCAACCAACCTTATGGCTGGAACACCATTTGACCCACTTTTTACCAGCACCATAGGCGAGACGTCCATTGACCCTTCTACTGCAGTGCCATCCATGGCAACCACCACCCCCCTAGGTATGCCTAATATGGCGGACATTCCACATTTAGGAATTCCCAACACAGGGCCACCACCTTTTATGGGTATGCCCAACATAGGAGTCACACCCCCTCTGGTTTCCGCAAACCCTATCCCAGGAATCCCTACTGCTATTCCTAACCCAAGTGTAACCTATGTTGCACTTGGAAGCGTTGGCCCATACCAGACCACACCTATTGGAGGACACATACCTTCAATACCTAGCATACCTTTAGGCGCTACTGGACCCCTACATCATACCACCATGACTAGGCATGTCCCAGTCCCAGTCACTACATCTGCTAGCTTACCGTACATGGCGAGTCTGAACTTACCAGACTTAGCCAGGCTCACCAATGACCCTATCAGACACGATCCTGCGTGGCTTCTCATGCCCACCAAACTCCCCTCCGACATCCCTAAGTTTGAGGGCAAGGCAGGTGAGGACCCCCAGAACCATATCATGTCCTTCCATCTATGGTGTTCCTCCAACTCCATAGTGTACGACTCTATCCGCCTCCGTCTGTTACAGCGCACCTTCACCGGCTCTATAGCTAAGTGGTATATCGAGCAGCCCCATGGGACGCATGCCACCTTTACCTCCCTTGCCTCGACCTTCCTGCAGTTCTTCCAGTTACCTGTCCGCTATGATGCGGGAGTTGAGATCCTACTGTCTTGCAGACAGAACACGGCCACCCACATCACTGACCACATTCATGAGTGGCGTCGACGCCGAAGCCTCTGCAAAATCAAGTTAGATGACCGCATCTTCTTAGATTAGTTTCTAAAATCCCTCCTCCCTCTCATTGCGAAGGATGTGGCATCCGAATGACCCCAGTCTGAAGAAGAGGCCATCCTCAAAGCCAAGCAGTTTGACCTCATTTACGCCCAGTCGGGTTATCTGTATACCATTATACCGGACGCCCCTCGAGCTGATTCATCCCAACACGATGCGCCGGGGGCATCCCACGCCGCAGATGGCATCATTGGTCATATTACCCCGCATCCCCAACCCTTTTCCATTGCACATCCCAGCCATGGTCCCGACCTTTCGCGGGCTACATCCCAATCTGGAGCAACCAATTCATATGCTCCCATGGCACATCACCACCATACCCACGGACCTTCATGTCCACCTCAGTGCTTTGGTCATGCACCACCCGCATACACCCCTCCAGTCGCACCTCAACCTGTGTACTACCCACAACTAGCTGCGACAGCTAACCCAACACCTCCAATAGCTCAGAGTTACCAACAACCCTAGCAGGTAACTGGACCACCTCCAGCCCCACAAGCTTATTATCCACCACAACCTGCTCCCGCACCTGCGGCGAACCAAAATCCTCCCACTTCTCAAGGGCAAGTGTACACACAGCACAACTAGCATAACTAGAATACGCAACAGAACCGTGGAAGAGGACGTAACCGCGGTAATAACCAACAACACCAGCAAGGTCCTCCACCTCCCAATCCTCCACAAAATAACAATGCTGCTCCTCCCAACCGGAATCCGAATCGTAATCCCGGGAAGCCCAAAAACAGTAACCTCAGAACAAACCATCCTTGTTTTATTTGCGGGGTTTATGGTCATTACACGCATGCTTGCCCACATTTGGACCGAGTTCGGCAACTTTGGACTGACGATGCCCATCGTCAAGGGAAAGCGGCTCCTCAGCCGCCGCCAACCCTCCACCACCTCAACATCAACCTTTGGTGCTGCAAAATCCCTTTCCAAACCAAGGTGTAGTGAACACTCAGCCGTTAGCTCCCCCTCATGGCAAAGCACCACCACAACAGATCACTTATGCAGCCCCTGATCAACTCATGTTCGATTCAGGTACTCACCACTTGTTGATGATGTCAACTATCGACGCCAACCTCCAAACCCGTCGGAACCAATATGGCGCCACCTCTGAAGCCCCTCCCACCGACAAGAACACTAACATTAATCCCACAGATAAAACATTACGTATACCTCCGGCTCCACTTGACGACGCTTCCAAAGCACCTCGCTTCCCACTTCGTCATATCAACAATAATCCCAATGCTCGTGCTGCGTCGAATTACAACATCATAGATGACTTAGCCCAGTCTCCTGCATCCATGTCTGCTTTAGAAGTCTTGAAAAACTGTCCTTCACAGCGCAAGACTTTGCTCTCTGCCATTGGCGCTATTGACCCCAATGATTCACAACTGATCGCATTCGATTCAGACTAGTCCGAACCACGACTGCCTTCTAGTTTAGCATTCCAAGTTTCCGTTTCTGTTCGGAATCTTGTCATCCATCGGTGCATTATCGATGAAGGGGCCTCTACATGCGTCATGTCCATATTCATTTGGAAGAAGTTGGGATCCCCTACTCTCCAGCAGTCCACCACTGCGTTGCGAGCCTACGACGGCCGTTCGGCTCAACCCCAGGGTCTCTTACCTAATGTCCCCGTCCAGCTGGCTGGTAAAACCATACTCATTGACATTGAGGTCATCAATGCCCAACTCAATTATAACCTTTTACTTGGCCGCAGCTACATGTATGCCATGCGGGCTATTGCCTCATTCGTTTTTCGTACCATGCAGTTCCCTCATGAGGGATGCGTGGTCAAGGTCGACCAACTCACCTATTACGATCCCAAGGCCTCCGCTGCACCTGAAAATGTTCTCTCCATGGTTGAAAAACCTATTTGTGGTGCAAATACCTCATTCGTTTCCTCAGTGGGACCCAGACTGTACTCCGACGCGCCGATGACCTCTACATTGTAGGCCATTCCACCACCATCACCAGAGACACACGTCGCTAACCTCTGTACTCTTTCCCACAATACCCAAATGCCCAACAATCAACAGACCTTGTTACCTAAACCACCATTGGTTCCTAGTCACATTGGTGTTACACCCATCCACACAATCCCCTTTCTATTCCCTCCTTCGAGCGTAGTAAGCGCCCCGGTTATGGCTACCCTTAGTCGCCCCAGGTTAACATTAGGATTACCTGTGTGGTATATTTCGCCTCTCGTTCCCCCGCCGACACCAAATGTCATCCTACAACCGATGCAACCCATTGTTACTTCTACTCAACCACCTCCCGGTATCGCTACCCCTTCGTCATCGACGAATCCCCCACCTCTCATCAGGCCCACAACCATACACTGCGGTACCCCCACCCAAAGCAGTTAAACCTCCCCCCGTGTTTCATGCTCCTCCCAAATGTTCGTTGTGTGATGAGTTAGGCCACCCAACTCATCAGTGTCCACAATTACCTGCATTACAGGAACACATGCAAATGCTGGATGACGACCCCAACATCCCGGTTGTCAAACTCAACCCAAATCCCAAGCCTCGTGATAAGTCACTGCGCACTAACCACCCTTGTGCCATATGCGGTGTTTACGGCCATTACGCACATCACTGTCCTGATATCCCAGATTACAGAGCAGCGTTGTATGAGTTGAACAACCTCGACTTAGAAATATCTCCTCCCCTCATCGAGGAGATCTACCCTCCCGCATCATCTTCATCCGGAGAGATTAACACCATCTACATGATCTCTTCGACTACCACATTCAAAACAGAACCCCTTGATTTATGGTCTGACTACTTCAATACTGATGAGAAAATTTTAGAAACACTCACTACACCCGACTACCCTTGGGACGATATGCATCATCGCTCCTACTTCCTCCCAGAGGGGTCTACATCCACGGCATCTGACTAGCTATTCGTCGAATCGAAATATTTCAGGTCGATTGGTTAAAGGACCCCATCCCAGCACCGGATGCCTTCGAAGAAGGGAACATGTCCAACATTTCCCCCATAATACAAATCGATATTTCCACTACACCTGGAAAACCTGAGCTCATTTCGCTGGGCGCATCTTGCACTCAAGCGGAAACTCAGGCATATAAAAAGCTTTTTCAAGAATTCTGTGATGTCTTTGCCTGGTCCTATACCGAAATGCCTGGTCTTGACCCTACCATTATAGAGCACCACATTGACACATGGCCTGATGTCCCCCCCGTTCATCAAAAACAGTGACCCATTCATCCTTCCAAGCTCCCCGCTGTTAAAGCTGAGGTTGAGAAACTTCGCGAAGCAAGATTCATTTATCCTATTCCTTATACCACATGGGTTTCAAACCCCGTTCCCATCAACAAAAAACAAGGCACCCTTAGAGTATGTACTGACTTCCGTGATTTAAACCACGCTTGTCCCAAATACAATTTCCCCACGCCATTCATTGACCAACTCATCGATGCATGTGTGGGACATGAAGTCCTATCTTTCATGGATGGTTTTTCTGGATACAACCAGATTCAGATCCGTAAGGAGGATCAGTACAAGACTGCCTTTACCACCCCATGGGGCACCTTTGCCTATCGTGTCATGCCTTTCGGCCTAAAAAATGCTGGTGCCACCTTCCAGCGGGCCATGACCTATTGTTTTCACGACATGGTCCATATCCTACTGGTTTATCTTGATGACCTTACAGTTCGTTCCCGAAAAAGATCAGACCACCTTAACGACCTCCGGCAAGTTTTCCTGCGTTGTCACAAATATAAAATCTGCTTGAACCCACACAAGTGTGTCTTTTGAGTTCCTGCAGGTCGTTTGTTGGGTTTCATTGTTTCCCAGGATGGAATTACTGTTGATCCCCTGAAATTCAAAGCCATCTTAGAACTTCCCTCTCCTCGCATGCTTCGGCAACTCCAGAGTCTGCAGGGGCAGTCCAATTTCCTTTGTCGCTTCGTTCCTGATTACGCCACCAAATTTCATGGATTCTTACGCCTACTTCGTACCCACATACCCTTTGTTTGGGATGAGCAAGACGACACAGCATTCGAAGACCTCAAGAAAGCTCTCACACAAGCCCCCTTGATCTCCCCTCCAGATTTCTCTCAGGACTTCATCCTTTACGTCTCGGCATCTGAACATTCCGTGTCCGGAGTCTTGGTCCAAGAAGATGCCTCTCACCAAGAACATGTAATTTATTACGTTAGCCAGACCTTGTCAGGCCCACCCCTACGTTACCCATACGAGGAAAGATTAGCCCTAGCTGTAGTCTTTTCCGTCCAAAAATTGCGACACTACATTCTTCTCGGTCATACCACGGTTGTCGCCGACTCCAACCCTATGGTCTATCTCCTAAACCGGAGGCTCCTACAAGGTCGTGTTGCTAAATGGGTCATTATCCTCCAAGAATATGACCTCACTTTCAGAACCCCTAAAAGCACCAAAGCCCTCGCGCTTTCCCACCTCATCACGGACCTTCCATCCTCTTTGTCATCACCCGCTATCCAGATGGATCTGATTGACGATCACATCTTCATTATTTCGTCTGACGACCCATGGTACGGTGACATCCTAACATACCTCCGCACGCAGAAGTTTCAACCCCACATTGATCGTGACGGACGCCGTCGTATACGACACCACGCCCCTCGATACCTCTTGTTAGGAGATGTACTTTATCGATGCGGCGTTGATACCATCCTCCGACGTTGCCTATCCCATAGCGAGGCAGAACAAGTCCTCAATGATTGTCATAGCGGCGCCTGCGGAGGCCATTTCTCCGGTATGGCCACCGCCCAAGAGATCATTCGAGCAGGATACTTTTGGCCGACACTATTTACTGACTGCATCACCGCAGTCAAACATTGCCAAAACTGTCAACTTTTTGCTCCCAAAACAAGAACCCCACTTGCCCCCCTTCATCCAGTTGTTACTGCCGGACCATTCTGCAAATGGGCCATTGATTTCCTAGATTGCAATCCAACGTCAGCCAGCGGTCACAAACATATTATTGTGGCCATAGATTATTTCACCAAGTGGGCGGAGGCCATGCCAACTTACTATTGCACAGTTGACACCGCAGCCTAGTTCTTCCTCAACCATGTTATCGCATGTTTTGGAGTGCCAAAGCGACTTGTCTCTGACCACGGCTCTCACTTCGAAGACGCCGTCTGGAAAGAACTATCAACCTTACTGAAATTTGAACACCATTTCTCCTCTGCCTACTACCCCCAAGGAAATGGCCAAGTCGAAGCGATAAACAAAATTTTGAAAACCATCCTCCAGCGCACTGTAGACAAACACAAGTCGAATTGGCACCACATGCTCTTCCCGGCAATATGGGCATACCGCACATCAACTAAAACCGCCACCGGTTTTACCCCTTTCCACTTAGTTCATGGTGTCGAATCCGTCCTCCCCATTGAGTGTCAGATTCCAACCCTACATATGGCCGTTGAACTCCTACCGGACACTGCCCCAATAGAGCAACGCTTACTACTCCTAGAGCAGGCCAATGAAGATCGGTGCACAGCCCTTCAAAACATGGAAGCAGCCAAGAACCGATCCAAAGTGAATTATGATAAACATGTCCACCCAAGAACTTTTTCTGAAGGGGACCTTGTTCTCTCCTACGATCAAGCTCATGACAAAACCGGGAAAGGAAAGTTTGTATCCATGTGGCAAGGCCCATATATTATACACACTTGCCTCGGACAGGGGGCATACATTCTGACCGATTCAGAAGGAAACCCCCTCCGCAACCCACGCAACGGGTTGTACCTCAAATGATTTTACCCATAGTAAAACTAGATGGACACCATCGTCCATTGTAGAGCTTCACGATAGATCTTTCCTTTTCCTGCTTTCATCAAATCCATTTTTTGACAATTTTTTTGGATGCCCTCGTCACCTCGATTTGTGTGCCACATCGGCCAGCATCCGTTTTTGATGAGCCTTATATCGCCGGATCCAATTTTCCGCGCTCGTGATGATGCTTGAGATCATTTCTGGCTCTCACGCTCAGATTTTTAGGGCATTTTTTCCATGCCCCCTCGTCACCTCGGTTTGCGTGCCACATCCACCGCTCTCCATTGTTGACCACCTTTATATCGCTGGATTCAGTTTCCCGCGCTTGTGACGATGCTTGAGATCATTTCTTGCTCTCATGCCCATACTTTTCGGCCAGTTTTTTCAAAATACCCTCTCATTGAGCCGGTTTGCGTGCCACATTGGCTGCAGCCCCCCTTTTGACAACTTTTATGTCACCGAATCCAGTATTCCGCACACATGATGATGCTTGAGACCTTTTCTCGCTCCCATCAATCCCTCTTTGTTTGGTATAATTTTACCCCTTTTTCAGGCCGAGCAATCCCTTTTACGAAAAAGGCACTTAGGGAGTTTCTGTTAAGCTCTTTTCTGACTCCTAAAACAATGAAAAGATCGCCGAGCAATCTTTCTTCCTTTCATGCTCGCTAAACGTATCTGAAAGGGTGTCTACCTGGTATAAGTTTACCCCTTTTCCGGACCTTGTAGACTAATTACGAAAAAGGAATACTCTAGTCACATCGGCTAGAAGAGTTCTCCATTTGCATCATTTTATGCTTTTTCGGGCCTTGGAGACTAACTTACGAAAAAGAACACCAATGGAGTCCACGTACCGCTTTCAGACCCTCTAAACATGAAAGCGACCACGAGCAATCACCATCCTCGGCTCGTAAAACCAACAGAATAGTAGTCATAACCACTACAGAGTCTTCTTATCGTTTTCAGACTCCTTAAAAAATGAAAGCACCAATGAGCACGAACACTCCTGGGCTCACAAATCCACAGGACAGTACCATTTTAGAGCACACTTTTATACCTTCTTGGAGCTCATTAAAACTATGAAGAAGGACCCAACGGTGCTACTCGGTGCCACGACAGATCACGTCTACTCATATGGAAGCTTCCCCATTTTGGTCGCCTTTGTTCAGAGTATTCTGCAGTATGTCACCCTGAGAACCCCTCAACAACATCCATCAGCTTGACCCCCAAGAGTCAACACATACCTGTCAGTCCTTAAAAGCTATGATCCCTGCACCTGCAAGTCAGTCCCCTACGCTGCCAGGTCAACCATGTCATCATGCTCTGAACTAAGGAAGTTTGAGTCTACCCACTACATGACCCCAGTTACTTCCCATCCCCACAAGTATGTCAGTCCTACCATCAGTACTACCACACTTCAGTTCTACACCTCGCGCTCCTATCAAGGAATCATCATTGCCTTGTTAGTTGCTGGTCTCCCTCTGTCGACAACAACCACATTTATTCCAGAGGATAGACCTAGAGGTCCCTGTGTCTTGGACTCATCACCATTTATGATGAGTGCCTACGAATCATTTCGAGAAGAGTCCTCAGTGCCTCTCCAAATGGTTGTTTCTCACATGCTCGCCTTCAACACCTTGATCGCATCGTTGAGACTCGCACAGGGCATTGGTCCGCTCAGTTATTAGTCGAAGACCCCGGATACCTCCTGACTCCTCCACACTTGAGAGTCTACCTATGGATACAACCAATTACACTTTTTCTATAGATATCTGGGTTGCGCATGGCGACGGTATTCAGATGTACACCAGTTTTATACTCCTTCGAGTATACAGTCACATATACTTCCCAGAGATGGCTCATAGTCATTGCATCCCTACAGATGTTGGACACCTTCAGTTTCAGCAGTTCATCAATTATTCCAGTGTATCAGTTATTGAGATCAGTCATGTCATGATCACGAGTATATCCCAAAATAATGTCCCCTCTGGACCATTATGATGTACCAGTAGATTCTTTATGTATTAGATCCCCCTTCTTGGGACTAATTGTTATGTATATGTCTTGATACGAGCATGGGTATTCCCGCCTCGTCCATTACCAGAGATTATTTCTCATTCATATTGAGGCCATGTAGCATTTGTTTATTTTTTGCAGCTTCCAAGGTCCATGGATCCAGACTCCAAATGGTCTCTTCTCCTCCCCAAACCCCAGAAAAAAGACAAAAGAACTATGATGTCTATCGGCCATACGATGAGCTCCTGCCTTCACACATCAGGGGGCAATCTGTTAACACCCAAAAAGTGCTCACTAGCTCATTCCCTTATTCACATGACCCATTTGTCCACTTTTTCCACCATCTGAGCCTCTGAAGCCAACAAAAGGTCACCAAAATACCTTAGTACACCCCTTTTCCCACTCAAAAAGATTATTTTTCCTAAAAAAGCATAAAAAACCCTCAAAAAGGGTCCAAAATTCCCAAAAATATTAAAAAGGGAATAAAAATATTAATTTTATTCAAAAAAGGAAAAAGAAGGGAAAAGTACCTAAACCATGTTGGTCAATACCATTATGGTTTCCACAAAACCACAATGGTATTCCCCACCACCAAAACCTATAAAAAGGTGGTAGGGGCCCCTCATTTCACATCCATCCATCTTCCTATCCTCATGCTGCCAAAATCTCCCTTGAGCTTTTGGCCATTCTAGCAACCTTGGAGAAAGGACCCTTTGGAGATTGGAGCTGCTCACCATTGGAGCTACTCAACAACCTTCATCATTTGGAGGTATTGTTATCGCAAGCACTTGCTCGCCCCCATTTTTCAATACAAATTTATTCTCTCAATTTCTTGTTCTTGTTTTTAATTCAAAAGTTTATAATGAAATGCACATGCTAGTTTAGTTTAGTTTAAATTTAGTGTACATTGTTTTTGCTTAGTATTGAGACTGATGCTACTAGTTAGCAGGTGCCCATAGCACTAAGCTTGGTTGCAAAACCAAGCCAACAGTTACGATGAAAGCTCGAAGGCTTATAAAATATACTTTCTAGGGTTCAAGAAAATTGATGTCAGCAGGGATGTAACATTTGATGAAAACTTAGCATTCATCAAATCAAGGAAGGCAGCTATTGAAGTTTATGAAGAACCTAAGGAAACTAGATTTCAAGACACTACCATGACTGAAGCAATTCCAGAAGTTGTTCGTGAGTTTAAAGATCCGCAAGAATCTGTAGATCCACCCCGTGAGAATAACTCTCACAAGAGGAAACCTGCATGGGCTAGAGAGCTCATTCAAGATGAAGAAAGATTTGGCATTCTAGAAGAAGAACACAGAGCAAAGAAGAGAACTAGATCACATACCAACTATGTTGCTTTACTCTGTGATATCTTGAACAAAGAACCTTCCAGTTATGAAGAAGCAGCGGAAAAGAAAGAGTGGAAGGATGCCATGGTCAAGGAATACCAATCAATAATGAAGAATGATGTTTGGGATGTTGTCCCAAGACCTAAAGAGAATTATTTTGTGACTTCCAAATGGATCTACAAAATCAAGCATGCTGTAGATGGTAGCATAGAGAAATACAAGGAAAGATTCGTAGCTCGTGGCTTCTCTCAGAAAGAGGGAATAGATTATGAAGAAACTTTTTCCCCTGCAGCCAGGTATACTTCCATCAGAACAGTACTTTCCTTGGCTGCAGCAATGAAATGGAAAATACACCAGATAGATATCAAGACTGCCTTCTTGAATGGTGTAGTTGAAGAGGAAGTATATGTGGAGCAGCCACTCGGTTTCGAAATACATGACAGGGAGTCATACGTATGTAGATTGAAGAAAACCATGTATGGCTTGAAGTAAGCTCCCAGAACTTGGTATGGTAGGATTGACAATTTCCTATATAGTTTGGGCTTTACCAAGAGTAAAGCGGATTCCAACCTTTACTACAAGGTTGAGGAAGGGAATCTTGTGACTCTACTCCTGTATGTGGATGACCTATTTGTAACAGGAGATGACAGATTGATTGCAAATACAAAGAGGAAGCTTGTTGCCGGATTCAATATGAAGGACTTGGGGATGATGCACTATTTCCTAGGTATGGAGGTGTGGCAGAGTACTAATGGGATCTTTCTTGGACAAGGGAAGTATACAATAGATATCCTGAAGAGGTTCAGGATGATGGATTGCAAGGCCATGGCCACACCTATGGCATCGAACCTAAAGCTTATATGTGATGCTTCATCTGAGCCGGTTGATGTCTCTATGTATCGTCAGATGATTGGGTCCTTGATGTACCTGACGAACATGAGACCAGATATTTGCTTTGTTGTGAACACATTGAGTCAGTTCCTGACAAATCCAAGGATTGTTCACCTGATTGCTGTAAAGCATATTCTGAGGTACCTGAAGGGTACAGTTGATTATGGGCTCAAGCATGAAGCGAATCAAAAGTTTAACCTGAAGGGTTATGTTGATTCAGAATGGGCAGGCAATGCTGTAGATAGGAAGAGCACATCTGGGTATTGCTTCAGTATGGAATTAGGTGTGATCTCTTGGTTTAGCAGGAAGCAGTCCTGTGTAACATGAGTACAACTGGGGTAGAGTATGTTGCAGCGTGTTCATCTAGTTGTGAGGCAGTATGTCTCCAGAAGCTACTGTCTGATTTATTTGATCTCCCGCTGGAGGCTACTGGTATCTACTGTGACAACCAAAGTTGTGTGAAGCTATCTGAGAACCCGGTGTTCCACGATAGGTCGAAACACATAGAGATCAAATATCACTATATCAGGGATATGGTGCAAAGAGGAGCAGTGAAGCTGCTGTATGTTGCAACGGACGAGCAGATTGCAGATGTACCGACGAAGCCACTAGACAGAGTGAAGTTCGAGTACTTTAGGAAGAGGCTTGGTGTTCTTCAAATCGACGACACTTTGAGGAAGAAGTGATGGACACATTTGCTGAAGCCATTCCAAACATGTTGGAAGGAGGATCCTTCACATGGCTGTGGATGTAAGCGCTGGATGATGAGCATCAGGACGATGCTCCAGTTACTGCTCTGTATGTGCATCAGGATGATGCTGGATATGTTCAGTTGGATCATTTATATGTATATGTATGTACGCATCATGTTGGATGCTGGATATGATCGGTTGGATCATTTTTATGTATTTTGTATATGCATCATGTTGGATGCTTGGACCATGTATCTATATATGTATCAGGTGGATACTGTGTATGATCAGGTAGATCATGTATGTTGATATATATCAGTTAGATGCATTGTGTGGATCATGTATCTATGTATGTATCAGGTGGATACATTGTATGATCAGGTGGATCATGTATGATGATATGTATCAGGTAGATACTTGGTATGCATCAGGTGGATGCATTGTATGATCAGGATGATCATGATGACGAGCTTCAGGATGTTGCTCCAGATGATATGTACCAGGACGGTACAATGATGATGATCAGTATGATCATGAGCATCAGGATGATGATCCGTTGGATCATGAGTATCAGGTTGATACTTGGAGGTCAGAGATGATATGTGGCAGGTTGTGCAAATAGCATGTAATCAGTCCTCAAATATCTGATAGGTTGAGCTGTGTGCTCGTAATCAGTCCTGGGATGGGGTATTGCTATGTAGCATGTAATCAGTCCTCAGATATCCGATAGTTTGAGCTGTGTGCTCGTAATCAGTCCTGGGATGAGGTATTACTACAGAGACATGTACTCAGTCCTGGAGATCCAATAGGTTGAGTTCTGTGCTCGTAATAAGTCCTGGGATGCTCTTTAGAGATCTTGACGGTCGTGCTGCGGCACATAAATGTTCTTGGGATACTCTTTAAAGGTATTGTCTATTCACATGTAATCAATCCTAGAGATCCGAGAGGTTGAGCTGTGTGCTCGTAATAAGTCCTGGGATGCTCTTTAGAGATCTTATCGATCGTGCTGCGGCACATAAATGTTCCTGGGGTGCTCTTTAAAGGTATTGTGAAGGAGATGCATGTAATCAGTCCTGAGTTGCTGGTCGTGCTTAGGCACATAAATGTTCCTGGGATGCTCTTGTCAAGTATTGCATCCGCACATAAAATTAGTCCTGAGAAACCACCTCTATCAGACCGTTCGCACAGATGATGAAGACTAGCAGGTGGTGGGCCTACATCCAATATGAAAAAGGACTGGCTCTGTAGAACTTCCTATGACGAGTAGATTCAGAGATTGGTTGAGATAGTAGCAGTAGTGACGACGACGATGATGATGATCCAGAGAAGAAGACTTGTGCTAGCAAATTTGTGTCGAGAAATACCTTCCTAGTTAAGAGGGAGTGTTGATGTATATGTAACTTCGGAATGTATTTCATTTATATATTATTGTACTCCTATAGAGATGTGTCATTCCTCTATATGGAAGTGTCATCATGTGTATTGACAAGTGTTACAAGTGTGTGAACTTGCCGATGGGTTATTAGACCACCATGTGTGGGGTCGACCCTGAAATATATATTATATGGTTGATGTACCTAGCTAGACAAGTCGGCCCCATAAGGTCACTGGGCAAACAGACAAGTATAAATAGAGATCGGGAGATCTCTATTTTTATCACTCGGAAACACATACTTCCTTCACTTGGAAAGTGGCGCACTAGTGAGGAGGAGGATCATCTACTACTAGGAGACTATCTCTTTGTATTTTGGTTGTACTTTGGTTGAGCCATTGCTCTCTCTATCTCTGAGGAAGTTGTGGGGTTTTTCACCTTAGGGTTTTTCCCCACGGAAACTCTGTGTCTCTTGTCTCTCATGCTTTTGATTCTTGTGATGATTGAC
Source organism: Larix kaempferi (assembly GCA_027924585.1). NCBI lineage: Eukaryota > Viridiplantae > Streptophyta > Pinopsida > Pinales > Pinaceae > Larix > Larix kaempferi. Next base: position 3,579,367 of record BSBM01001331.1, on the reverse strand, counting down.
ATGCTTGCTATGATTGATATGCATTGATATACTATACATGTTATTCTCTCAGTAAAGATCCTAGAGTATTGTGAATTAATGCTCAAAATTTAACGCGAAGTGGCTCGCGATCAATAAAAATATTCTGTGATCTGATATATCATGTATTTCATTATATAATTGTTGCAGGTTCTTCACATTTGGTATCATGGCACTTTCTTGGGCTCGTTCAATGAAATTTCTGCCAATTTGTTTTTGCATCTGTTGTAGGTTCGGATCTGGGAATAATCCCTAGCCGCTTAACTATGGGAAGTACTTGGGAATAAGCCCTAAAAATCATTGTGAGGAGTACCACAAGAACCCCGAAGTAGCTGTCCCATTGAGAGGACCTACCAACGAAAAGGGAAACGACCCCTAGCTAATTGACTAGTTCCCACCCATGAGCTAAAACAAGAGTTGTCATTTGTGGTAAAGCGGTTATCAGTTTTACCTGAGCCTTGGAGTGAGGGGTACTGCCCCAATACGAAAGCCATCAAACAACATTGGTGTCCAAGTGAATCCCCTGAACCATTAGGAAGTCGAGCATACCTGGGTCCATATCTATTTTCAGTTGATAAATCACAGATTACATCTATCCAGACTATTTCCGATCACTTCTGCATTGTGGCATATACATCTGTTACTGATCACTTCCACGTCGTTGCAAATCCATTCGAAAAAATTATGTTTTTTCTCCATATCTCCCTTGTTTTAAATCTGTTTCGCTTGAAACTTCATTGACACCCCTGCAATCCCATTCTGCATATTTCATTCCCGAGGACCCTATCCCAAATTCCACTTCCCAAAGCCATAAATCCCACATTTGTCTACTTTTAGGGTTTTCCATAACTTCTTCGATTTGCACCCAATCGCCTTCAAATTTTTCCACAGTGTTCAATTCCTATTTCTGCTTCTTTGTGCCTCTCTGACAAATTATCCCATTCTTTCACCTCGCTTCTGAAATCCTCATTTTCTGCTTCCCTGTCCATTCGAAAGTGTCCAAAACCTGGTCAAACTCCAATTACCCATCAGATTTTTTCTCAAATCCAAATTTCCCTTTACTAAAGAAGCTTTTGTTTGTGTTTTTCTACCCATTCACAAAAAAAAAACTCTTGGTTATGGTTGTCACCCGTGTAGGAGCACAAATCATGGAGGAAGAACTTGCAGCCCTCAAAACGAAACTCCAAGATTTGGATGAAAAATTTCTCAGCCTCCATCTTCAGCATTCAGCCATGCACACTAAATGACAACCAGACTCTTCTACAAACACTGGGTTCTCTTCTTCCAACAATATTTGTGGGCTGAATCTTGATTTTCCTCGCTTCAATGGTAATGATCCAACTGGATGGATATACCAGGCAGAACAAGATTCCAGTCTGCATGATACTTTTGATGTCCAAAAATTTCCACTCGCATCCTTTCATTTGGAACAGGAAGCCCTTCAATGGTACCGTTGGTACATCAAGGTTCATGACGATCCAAAATGGACATATTTTTTCCAACTCCTTTTGCAACTATTTAGTCCTAGTGCTTTTGATGACTTCACAGGAGCACTCACTAAACTTCGCCAAATTGGCACCGTGAGAGAGTATCAAATAGAATTTGAGAAACTGGCCAATCACAAAGAGGATTGTCTGATGAATTCTATAGGAGTTGTTTTATCAGTGGTCTCAAGGATGAAATCTGCTCAGAGGTTAAAATGTTTTGTCCCAACACAATGATGGAAGTCCTAGGGTTGGCTAAATTAGCAGAGGACAAGATCACAGCCCAACAATGCTCCAAATCCACTTTTGTTCCATTCATAAATATGGTTTCCCAATGACCTCCCATCACGCCAACTCCTCGCACAACTCCTATCAAGCATTTGTCTGAAGCAGAGATGCGGGCACATAGAGAAAAAGGGCTTTGTTATAATTGTGATGATAAATTCACTCGGGGACATAGATGTGTTGAGAAACAGCTCTATCTCTTGGATGTGGATTATTCGCCTGTAGCTAGGGTTTTCACCCTAGCTTGTGCAAATGAGCACCTACTAAGGAGAATGGACTCCTTAGTAGCAGTTCAATAAACAGTAAATTAAAGTACTAAAGCAATACAGATACTAAACTAGCATGAGCATTAATAAACATAACAAAAACATGAAATATGGTGAAGATCTTTCTGTTTGTATTAAAATTTTACCTCGAGTGTAGAGGTTGGTGAAGTTCTTGCAATGGTCCAAGAGGATTGCTCCAAACTCCAACTTTGCTCCTTCTCTTTCTCCAAAGGGTGGAAATGGGCCAAAAGGGGCACTCAATGGTGAAAGTAGCTCAAGGGTGAGATAGAGTTTCGAGAGTGATTTTGGCAGAGTAAGGGTGTATTTGCTTGTGGATATGAAATGAGGGGCCTCTATCACCTATTTATAGGTTTTTAGTGGTGGAGTGTTGGCCCATGGTTTTGGGAACCATATGGTTTAGGTCAGTTGTATAGGGTTTTTTCCTCCTTTTTCCCTCTTTTCCTCCTTTTTTAATATTTTTTATTCCCTTTTTAGAGGGTTTTTTCTATTTTGGATAATTTTGGGGGAAAAAAGGGGTTTTTTAGCCTTTTGGAGGCTTTTTTGATGGTTTTGTGGCCTTTTGGAGGCTTTTTAATGGGATTTTAAGGTTTTGAAGGTAAATATGGTAAGAAATATGGACAAATGAGTCATGTAATGGGGTAGATGAGGTAGTGAGCACTTTTTTGGTGTTAACAGATTGCCCCCTGATGTGTGAGGGCAGGAGCTCATCGTATGGCCAATAGACATCATAAGTCTTGTATGGTTTTCCTAGGGTGTGGAGAAGAGAAGAAACAAACTAGAGCCCAGAACAACAGTCCCGAACAAACTGCAAAAACTAAAAGTACATAACCTCAATAATGGACGAGGAATAATCTGATCATATGGGCGAGGCGAGCATTCCCATGCTTGTATCAAGATATAGAACAATAATAACAATGGGGCCCTTACATCGTGCAGACCTGTCTTGGCAATGGGGCATACATTTTAACTGACTCAGAAGGTCACCCTTTGCGCAACCCCCATAATGGGTTGTATATTAAACGCTTTTATCCCTAAATAACCCGCGGCCCCATTGGTCCATATTGTACAGTTTGCTCTCTTTTTGTTTTTCACCTTTTTTACCACAATCTTACATTCATCATTTTTGCATGATCACAGATGGACCCTCTTCCACCTCATTACATTGGCTTCGCTGATGGAGCAAGCCGTTGGTCTCCAAACCTGGCTTCTGCAACATGGGTCTTATATTCCCCTTCACATGAATTGATTCACCTTGACGAAATATGTATAGGCGCTGCTACCAATAACCAGGAGGAGTATGATGCTGTGACCGGTCTCCTGACTGCTGCCCTACAGATGGGAATATGTCACCTTCATGTGTTCCTTGACTCCTAGCTACTTGTCTCCCAGCTCAACAACTGCTACCAGGTGCGTGATCCCTGCCTCTTTAGAAAATTGCTGTGCATAAAAAAACTCAGCCGACACTTTGAATCCATAATATTCACCCATGTCCCAAGAGCTCAAAATAGTGTCGCAGATCAAATGGCTAACAACATCCTAGATTGGCACATCAATCACACCATGTAAAACCTCCATCATGCATCATCATCTCATAACATCTCATCAAAAATATCTAAAAACCAAAACAGATTGCAAGGGGCATCCACGTGCCTATCACCACATAAACATTTGCATCCATGTGCAATAAAAATAAAACCACATTACTATACAGGGGCATCCACGTGCCTAATCCTACATACATCATGTTGCATAACATAAAATACACAAGGGGCATCCATGTGCCCATCATCCTACACTACTTGCATCCACGTGCAGTACAATCATATAACAAACCATAAGCGCATCCACGTGCGTACACTAAATCATCATCGCAAAAAGGTGCATCCATGTGCATATATATATATATCAAAAAATAAATGTCAATATGCTACACATGTCCTGAGTACCCCCGTACTCAGCTATACAAAAAATATCTATACGCCTCATAGAATACATGTCGTAGCTACAAAATCGGGGGGAGTCCCCTGCATCACTGCCTGCATCAGCTGCCTCCGAGTCCTCACCTCGCCCCTCCTCCAGCAGCTCCTCATCCCCTGTGGGCTCCTATGCCCGACCCCTATCCACCAAGATAGCCACCCGGGTCGCGATCGACCGGAACTCCCGTGGTGCCCTCAGACAATCCTGAATTACCTCTGGATCCACGCCACGCCACCCGTCATCAATCACTCCAACTAGCAACCGATCTAGAAGCATCCATACGGACTCCAAAGTCCCCTCAACGTCTCGTCGACGCACTTCCCCTTGGCCTGGCAGGGCTGGTACCGCCACATGCCCCCTGCGCGCTACATGTCCTAGTGGTGGTCTTGGGCCAACATCTGTAGATCACACATCAGTCAGCAACAATATATCAAAAAACTATCATACACAAATCTTGACATCCATAACATGCAAGCAAATCAATCTGTACCATCTGGTCCCCACACCTGCCCTGGCGGCCATGGTGCCTCTGGATCCCCGGTGTAGTCCATATCTCTGTATGGATAATCATCCAGTGTTAGCGGCATCTGCAGCCACTGGAGGTAGAGCTCCTGAGTAAAGTATCTCCCAACCTCACCGCCACCCCAGCGGCGCATCATCTCTCTCCACCGCACCATGCACAGCTCCCTCAGTCCTCCTGCCCTAACTAACACCCGTGGCCGCAGTGTAGGTATCCGCTCCATGAAGAAGGCACACAAAAAGGATCCATAACAGGATCCCTTGCTAGATTCCTTCACCAATGTCAGCTGCCGCTGAACACAAGTGAGGGACATCTGGCCCCAAGCATAATAAACACCATCCAACACCCACTCCACCAGCTGCATCTAGCCCCCGGACACCTTCTCAGGTGATTGGGACCCCAAAACTCGAACCACGCACGCTGCGATAGCCTGTACTGATGGCTCCTGCAGGTCCACCACCCGAAGTGCATTCCTCTGCACCCTAGCCTCTAGAACACAGTACCACTCCAACATATCCTCCATATCCACATCTGCATATACTCATGGCTGCGTATCTGCCACCCTACCTAGATAGGGAAACCCCATCAAGAAGTATACATCTACGAGGGTGAGATCCACCCTCTCCCCCTACACCCTGAATGCCTGAATGTCAGGCTCCCAAAAGCTCACTAATATGTTCAATAGCAACGCTGCTGACTGCATCATAGGTACCTGGGAAAACTTCAATAGTCCGCACAATCCCAACACCGACCATACATGTCGATCCTCCTGGATGACATCCACTATCTAATCGGGGACCTCCCTCTCTTGCCAAAGCACTAGTGGCATCCTATCAATAACACAAGGCAAACTCATCAGACTCATGTCAAAGAAGTAACCCTGCCCCCCCGGGAAACCCTAATAGCTCGCTCCCAATCGCTGCTTTAGGGCCCCTTGCTGTGGTTTCCGACCGCGGCTGTCAGGGCTATAGTCGCGGTCCCGAACCGCGCCTGTAGGAGCCTAACTCGCGGTTTCGAACCGCGTGTTCAGCCTCGGAACGCGCGGTATCAGACCACGTTTTCCAACCCAAACATTGCAGTCCGCACCGCGTGAAACACCCTAGAACCCGCGGTCCCCGACCATGGTTTCCACTCCACAAACCCACGGTCCAGCCACATGGACTGTACAATAAAATCCCCTGGGACCCACTACCCTACCCCGAACCCAAAGAAAATGTAGGTATGAGTTTGTCGGAATACCTGTAACTCCCAGATCTGAAAACGGTCGGTCGGATCATCCAGAAATGCCACCTCAGCTTTGGTCCACTCTAATCACTAGTCAAAGTCAACAAGTCCAAATGACACTTGTCATGTTGGACCCACTCACTATTTATAGTCCGTTGACTTTTTTCTTGTTTTGGCCATTCTGAACCCATACGGAGTCCATTTTTCGAATCATTTCCACCACTGGAATCAGCACAATGAGACCGTCATGATGGTCCACTTGTTTTCTTATTTTTTCCACATCAGTTTTTTAGCATTTTTTTGACACCACTCGTTGCCTCGATTTGCGTGCCACTTCGACTGCTCTCCATTTTTGGTATATTTTATATCATCAGATTCATTTTTCCGAGCCTGTGATGATGCTTGAGATCATTTCTCGCTCTCACCCCCATATTTTTTGGGTATTTGGCGACTCTCACCCCCAGTGGAGTCGCCAAAACTGTAGCTAGGGTTTTCACCCTAGCTTGTGCAAATGAGCACCTACTAAGGAGAATGGACTCCTTAATAGCAGTTCAATAAACAGTAAATTAAAGTACTAAAGCAATACAGATCCTAAACTAGCATGAGCATTAATAAACATAACAAAAACATGAAATATTGTGAAGATCTTTCTTTTTGTATTAACATTTTACCTCAAGTGTAGAGGTTAGTGAAGTTCTTGCAATGCTCCAAGAGGATTGCTCCAAACTCCAGCTTTGCTCCTTCTCTTTCTCCAAAGGGTGGAAATGGGCCAAAAGGGGCACTCAATGGTAAAAGTAGCTCAAGGGTGAGCTAGGGTTTCAAGAGTGATTTTGGCAGAGTAAGGGTGTATTTGATTGTGGATATGAAATGAGGGGCCTCCATCACCTATTTATAGGTTTTTAGTGGTAGAGTGCTGGCCCATGGTTTTGGGAACCATATGGTTTAGGTCAGTTGTATAGGGTTTTTTCCTCCTTTTTCCCTCTTTTTCCTCATTTTTTTATATTTTTTATTCCCTTTTTAGAGGGTTTTTGCTATTTTGGAGGAATTTTGGATAATTTTGGGGGGAAAAGGGGATTTTTAGCCTTTTGGAGGCTTTTTTGATGGTTTTGTGGCCTTTTGGAGGCTTTTTAATGGGATTTTAAGGTTTTGAAGGTAAATATGGTAGGAAATATGGACAAATGAGTCATGTAATGGGGTAGATGAGGTAGTGCGCACTTTTTGGGTGTTAACATCGCCTGCCTCTAAACTTGGTGAAGAGGCTCTAGATACACTAGATGATCAGGTCGCCATTCAGCAGCCACCTGTTAACCCTCCGTCTCTGGATGACCACCTAGAGATATATCTGCATACATTAGCTGGAGTCACCACCCCACAAACAATGCGGGTCAAGGGTTACTTCAAGAAGCTCTCTCTTACCATACTTATTGATTCTGGTAGCACTCATAACTTCATTGACCCTCGGATCGCCAAACAGGCTGGTTATTTTGTCCATCCTTGCTCCAACTTTGAGTTCATGATTGCCAATGGGGGCACCTTACCTTGCAAGGGGAAGTGTTGCAATGTGCGTATCTCTATAGAATATTATAACCTGGTCTCTGACATGTTTTCCTTGTCCTTAGGCAGATGTGATGTGGTTTTGGGCACTCAATGGTTACGCACACTTGGATCCATCTTATGGGATTTTGCTAAACTTTGGATGCAGTTTTCAGTTAATGGGAAAAAACAAACATTTATGGGCTTGCAACTAGGGTCTCTCCGCATCATCAGTTCACATTTCCTAGAAAAGATCCTTAAGAAGAATTCACATGGTGTCATCGCTCAGCTCCATTCCCTTCAGATGCACCCATCAATGGTATCGACTACTCCCTTGGATAGATATACATGTATCTTTGCTGAACAAGTGGGATTGCCGCCTTCAAGAGACCTTTCCGGTAAGAATTTAGCTGCCTCTACATCTGAGAAGGAAATGATGGATATTTTGCATGAAGTACATGTTGGACACACCGAGCACACTGAGAGGGGGGGGTGAACAGTGTGTATAGATTTTATTACTTTTTCAACTTTAACAATCATTAGCAGCTTATTCAATATTATGCATAGTATTTTATTATCACATTATCATTATATCAACAATTATATCTCATCATCATATCATCATCACATAGGAAGCATAGAAAAACTCAGTACACAAGATTTTTACGTGGAAACCCAAGTCCTGGGGGAAAAACCATGGAAGCCTTTATAGTAATAGTTTTCCAGCTACAACTGGAAGGAGGAAACAACCCCCTTGTTACAATGACTTCAATTTCCCAGCTACAACTGGAAGGAGGCTACAAACCCCCTGGTTTATAGGATACAACCTGAAGGAAGCCCTAGATCCCTAGATTTTCTTGCCCCGTCCTTCCACCTTGATATGAAGATAGAAACTGCCGAATTGCAACCGAACTGATCCTGCGGACCTGCTAACTAACACCTGTACCACACTGCACAACAATTGTCATTGCTGACCATTGCTCATCAATTGTCACTGCTGACCAACTATCCACTAACCATTTCACATCAATTGTCTCTGCTCAACTGAACCAACCTGTGCCAAATCAAATATGTGTCTATGTCAATCTGATCAAATACCTGACCTAATGTGTTATTATAGTCAGTTAGTCACAAGGTTATGATAGTTCAACAAATACTCACTCACCTAGCTCAATGTCACCACAACTTACTTCAAGACTCAACAAACAACTCAGTCAAGCAAAGCTTGATAGACAACCTCAACCAACCAACCTCAACCTAGAGACTTAGTTAATCTCAGTAAACCAACAAACCCATCACAACTTAAGATAACTTTCTAGATCAACAACTTTAGGTATCTTGCATAACCAATCAGGTTACTTCTACTTGCTCAACCAAATTACTCAAGACAAGATGAAGTCTAGTTCAACACAAGCAATTCAACTCTAAGACATAAGGTTTTAATACTTCAATTAAATCAAGTCAACAACAAGTCTTAACTGCTTGATTTCTCTTAATCAAGCAACTTATCAAATCAAATCAAGTCAAAACAACTCACAGTTAGACATGGTTCCATCACTCAGTCAAGATAATAAGTAGTACAAAACTCTTATAATTTGCTATGGTCAAAAGTATCAATCACAACAATGAGTCAAGATAATCTTCTTATCAAAACACCACTGTAGCAGACAAGAGAATGTTTACTAGATCAATGAAGTTAGGTCATTTCAAGAAATACAACATGCACAAATGCTACAATAGAGATCAATTTTATCTCTTGAAACTCAGTCCAAACTTATTACAACTTGGTCAACATCACTCAATCAAATTCTATCATTTAGTTAACTTTTTCACCACTTCAGATGACTTGAAAATTCAAGACAGATTTCATATAGAACACTTAGGTCAATCCTTAGCACAATCAAGGAAACCAATCAATTTGTGATGACTGTCAATCTAAGACAAATAGAGTAACACTTAGTCAAACTTAACCAAAAAGAGGGTTAAAAGATAAACTATGCATACAGAAGATCTTACTTGACTGTTGATGTTTGTTAGAGTAGGTTTTGCCCAAAACACAAAGTTCACTATGGCTACCTCAGAGAGACAATTCGGAATTATGTAGAGAAGAGAGGGTTCAGAAATCTCATGGAGCTGCCTGAAATCTACTGAAGAGGCAGTTCGAAAATCTGAGAAGAAGGCAGCCTGAAAATTACACAGTCTAAATTTTGCAGAGGTTTAGACAGTCTGAATTTGTTGTTGCTCCTATGGACAGTACACCCAAATTTTTCAGACCATGTTCCTGCTCCTTCGCTGCCACAGTCTTCAGTTTATCACCCGAAAATTAGTGCTCTAATTCACCACCGAATTTCATAGAATAATTCTTAAAAAAAAATCATTGCTTTTTCTCTGCGGTTGCCTTAGTCAATCTGAAAATTTCAGAGCTTGATTCTTGAAAAATTTGCGTGTTAAATGAATGGAATAAGTGTTTATTTATATAAATTCCAATGTGGATTTTGATTGGGTCGACCTGCTATTATAAATATATAATTTTTATTAATTAAAAATATCTTTCAAGGCTGGCCGACTTCACAAGAAGGGTAAGGATACTTCAACTTCAAAAATTTATATTTCCTCAACCGTGAGGAACCATGCAACGTGCCACCTACCGTTGGAAACGACATGATGAGGGATATCATCTTATGAGGCAGTTATTTGCAAATACATTGTTCTTCATTCTTAAATTCTTCAATTTGTATAGGACGTCATATTTGACTTGATAACTTTTGGAATGTTTTTGCAAGCACTTATAAGGGCTTTAAGTCCATGCACAAGGGTTATATGACTTCATCATTATCAAGAGAGAGGTATTATTTGAGGTCTATGTGGGTTCTATCATCATAGGTCATCACTAAGGATATCAAGGACATACTACCATGTCCAAGGGCTTCATGACCACATCAATATCATCATCATGATAGTTCATCAAGGATACAAGGGCATAATTATTATAATGAATAAGTACGGGCTTCAACACCATGTCCATCAAGTGGTCCAAGTGCCATGTGTGTGGGTTCAAGGACTTTTACAACCAAGTACAATGGGATTCTGTATGCAAGGGAACCATTATTTCCATGCAAGTATAAGGGCTTCAAAAATGCATCATCATTATAGGGCTATGTGTGTGGGGCTTCAAGGCCCAAACCTCCAAAGAAAAAGAACCATGATCATTTGCAACAAATCATGACCACCAAGAGTAAAATGCCAAACCTCATTTTATGCAAGGGGCATAAGGGCATGTCAACCAAGTATATGACCATGAATGGGTGCATCATAACCAAGGAACCATATCTCAAGGATATGTCAACTAAGAAGAGGGATCTACCATGCACTCACCATAGCATAAACTTTAAGAGAAATCAACCATATACATCAAGCTATCATGTGCAACATGCCGTCATGTATGTGGGTTCTAAGGGCCAAGGTACCATGTGCAAAACATGACCATCAACCAAAATACACCAGGAGCAAGGATACAATTTAGGAGTGCTCAACCAAGTTAATGGGTAGCCAGGGATTTTGGAATTTCCCCAAGGCCTCCAAGGGCTTCAAGATTTTGCTTGGACAAAGTCAAAAGGTCTCCTCTTGACACAGACAACCACAAACCAAACACTAACCCTCAGGGAATCCACAAGGGGAACCAAGACTCAACTGTTGGCATCACTGAACAGACACTGTTGGCATCAATAACAACTTAATAAACAATCTCCCCCTCTATCATTGATGACAACACCATAAGTCTTCTTAAAAAAAAAACTCCCCATGTCAACAGTTTCTATCCCCCTTCGGCATCAATGGAAAATGGGACATCCTTTGATAATACCACTCCCCCTCAGGGCATGCTCTCCTATCAACAACATTTCTTCCTTTTTGTGTCAATGGCAACGAGAACTTCCTTTGGCAATACCTGTAACCTACCTAGTAATTGAGACATTTTATGTTTGTGGAAAAACATTACTTTAAATTTTATTGTAAAGTTTTATGTTATTGACCAAGAGGTCAAGGATGACTGTAAATGAATAATATTATTATTTAATAAAATAAAACAGGAGACACTCACCCAAAGAGACTGTTGAAAGAGTGTCCACTGACCCACTAGGAGGAATGGAATCTAGGGTAGAATATGGACAAGTGGTAGAATCTGAACTCAGTAACTAGCTGTTGTTATGGCACAACCTCCCTTAAATTGTGGTCATGTTCCTAAGGATGTGGAACTGAGCTGATGGCTCATTGAATGCAAAACTGACCCCCAAAAGACCTAGGCAATCTTTTATAGCCATCGAATTTGAGCAGAGGCTCACACATTCTCAGAGGAGATGAAATTATTCCTTGTGGTGTTAGAAATGGGCACACAAGAGATTCGATGAGGGGAAGCTATGTTTTGAGTTGCAGAATAAGAATGTCTTATTCTTGCTGAGTGCAGAGGTAGTGATTTGTATGCAAGTCTCCATTGATTGCTGAAGTATAATATGAGTGCCTTCATTCTACGCAGAGACTTTGTCCTAGTGGTTCAATGAACAGGCTTGGGGGTCCAATGAGCAAGTGAACTTGGTTGCTTTCTGGAGAAGGTTGGGAGGAACAAGCCTCTTTGGGTGTTTGTCCACCCTATCAAGTTATCAGGTTCTATTTGTTTTCTGCGTTATTCATTTTAGACTGTAAATCTTATTCTGAAAAACTGTATAAATATGTTATCATAGTTTCCAAGGTTTTCTAGATATTAATTAACTGTTCTAAATGTCTGATTTCTGAATTGATAATTTATTTCTATAAATTGAATGAATGAATAGATGATAGAGATGAATGAATAAATGTCTTCCTGTATTTTTTCCTTTCACCCTAGGGTGATGTACTCTAGTACAGGAAGAGTTTAATTAACTCGAGTAAAATGATCTGAAAATAGCAGTATTCTACACTTCAAAATAGAATGAATTTTATACGCATTACTATTCTTTTAAACATAAATTTCATACTATATAATTGTTGGAACATTTAAAAAACCCACTATGTCATTCTAGACTTAGGATAAAATTAATTAATCATTTATGATTAATTTCCTGAGTTTTGACCAGGTAGAATATGCCAGTTTTGTCTTTTAGTGGACCACATGCTATCCTCATTCACAAAAACGAATTTGGATAGATTCTGGATAAGCTTTCCTTGGATTATGTCTGATTTTATTCCATTCATGAATTAGAAAGACACTATCCTGATTTAGTTAGCTTTGTCTTGTTTTTTCTACTTTCTAGTGGAAAAGATAAAGCTAGTTTACTTGGAATCTTTTTCCACTTGACCAATTGGACCTCCACATCATATCTAACCTTCTAAAGCCATCATTACATTCCATTTACCTGTTACACATAAATCTTCCACCCTGTGAGCATCAACATTCTTTGGCCTGTAGGATCCATTTCAGTGACTCAGATCCATTTTCATCCTTCAGTGATACTAGTTTATCCTATTTTTTTTCCTACCCGCATGTTGCATCACTATAGCATGCGTACCTGTGAGTCGCATCCCTATAGCCCGCGGGTATCAAGTAAAATGGTAAAAACCACTATTTTATTACTTTTTACTCCCAAAAAGCGGTCTCATTGGGTGACCTTTGGCTCTCCATCTGCCCGAGTAACGTCTCGATGAGTCCTTTCACCTACCTTTGAGAGGACTATATATTGAGCACATATGGCTTATGGACGGGAGGAGGAAGAGAATAGTAAAGGCACTCTAGTGTATTTTTGCCCTATCTTGAGTCTACACTAATTGATCCTTGCAGTTGTGAACCAGTTATGTTCACCTTCCAAACTCCTTTCTAGTTTGAGTTTGCCATTCATGGAGGATTGAAGTGGTGGAGGCACAAGTGGATTGATCTAGATCTTGGTTCAGATTGGTTGCCGGCAAGAGGTCATATCACTTTGTACTTCTTCTTGTTCATTAATAGAAATACTCATGTTCTCGTCCATTCATGGTGTGAATGTCATTTATTATACATTGGGTTGCATTTGCTTATGATATTATGGACCATTGTTATTGATGATGTTAATGTTATTTATATGTCACATGTACTTGTTAGATATTTGTTGTCAAGACTAATTTTCATATTACAAGTGCTTGGACATGTGTGGATTGAAAGCTCCAACGGGGATCTACATCAAACGTTGGATCGAGGTTGGTTACATTTCTCCATTGTTTTAACATTGTCGTTTATAATAGCATTGTTATGAGAATTGAGTAGATTTCTGGTAGTCATCTGTCTGTTGTGGTATTCCCAAGCCATAGTGAGTTTTCTCCAATACAGAAATGGCAACTCCGCTGCAGAAAACATCCATGTTTGGGAAATGTTTTGAGCATTAGTCCATATTTAGAGTTGTTGTTTATCGAAGCTCTGTGTCACTGATTGGCAGTTAAGATACATTGTAGAAAACTTGCTTTTTCTGAGCCTCTGGACTCTCTGTTTGACCATTTGTTGTTTCTCACCCGCGGGCTAGCTTAGTCCTGCCCGCGTACACGCACCTTTATTTACACTACTGCTCGCGGGTACCCGCAGGTATTCCTTCGACAGTAGTGTGTAACTCCGGATTTTGTTGGTTTATTGCTATTGGTTGTTGTTGGGTGATTTTGGTTGATTCCTAAGTATTTGTTGGCCTCTTTCTTGACTTTTCCATGCCTTGGTTGTGACCAGATCTCTTCGTTTCTCTTGGTTGAGCCTTCTTGGTTTTTCACCATCTTTGGTTTTAACCTCTTGGTTTCTTCCTTTTGAGCTCTTCCTTTTGGATGAGTCTTGCTGTTTAGGATCTGCTGGGTTGTCTTAGTGATCTTCTCGACACTTCAGTGACTGAATAGTAGGATTTTGCTTGGATTTTTTCATTCCTTATATATTGAAAAAATACAAAAATATTCATTTAATTTTTACATTTTCCTTTTTGTTTATAAGAGAAAATACAAAAATATTTTATTTCCATGTACTACATTTTGCATTGAGTGCTTGTTTCCTTCATTTTAGGTTCTGCTTGTGCATTGAAAAGATAAAAGTTTGCATATTTATTTTGGAATTGTTGGTTGATTTTGCATATTAGTGACATTGTTTTATTGGATAGTTGAGTCTAGGATTGGACGATGGTGCATATTATTGAGTCTACACATCACTAGTTTCATGACCATATCCCTTGAGTAATCACAACCACTAAAATTAACGCTTAATCACAAAATTGATTAGACTTATTTTATTTATAGGGTACACCAAATAGCATAGGTTTAGAGTCTTGGAATAGATCATTGTGAGTTAACAATCCAATAATACTGAACGAAACATTAGGTGTCTAACTAGGGAGTGGATGAATCCATGGTATAGATCGGTGTTCTCAGGAAAGCTCTACTCAAACCAGAGTTAAGCACGAGGTCATGGGAGGTTGGTTGAGGAGATATCCCTCTGATACTGGCTGAACGTGGGAGATATATCCAGGATTTGTTCATATCTGGGGGTATCGGAGGTTCACCCTCTTGTGCTTCGGGCTTAGCTACCCTGCCCATACAACGGGTCCCACCTGCGATTGTTCCCCTGAGCATTGGTTATATTGCGGTAGACATAGTTTCCTTACCTAGGTACTGCACAGGGTACTTGCAGTGGTTATGTTGTTTGTGTCCTGAGTCAGATAGGGATTGGACAGCACAGTTGTGTTCGTGCAGTGGACTTGACCCTGTCGATACAGTGAAGCCTGGGTGTCTCTATAATTGATTATGTTACCTCCGGCTATAGTTTGGGAGTCTCAAGCCTCTCCTAGGTGAGACATACCGGCTCTAATGTCGGGAGCTCATTTATCCACTCTGTTTGTCTGATCTTGGCTGTAGATTCTCTAGTTGTGTACTTTTGATTTACTATTTTTGATCGATAGTTGGCCTTTAGGAGACGCTGTGTCTCTCTCCGGAGAGAACGTGGCTAGATCCCTACACTCTGTCGGTCCCATCGTTTGGCTGGTTTAAAGCCAACTTTGGTTACACAACGCATTACTAAAGGACGCCGGAGGGCTCCCTCTGAGTCTTCAGATTCTTACATGACTAACGTTGAGGATTACATGGCTACACATCCTGATATCGGGAAAGACCTTTCTACTCCTTCGGGTAGAGTTGAACACATTTCCGATCCCCAAACTCCTTGTGAGGATTGGGGAGGTGATCCACCTGTGACTCAACCTGGTTCTATTTGGCCTAATCAAATTGACCGAGATCCGTTTGATCCTTTAAATCCGGATAATTATCTTTACGGGATGCCCAACTTACCCGAGGAGGAAGAACAGGATGAGCCTTTCATTCCTTCGTTTCCATGCGATTCTAGATATAGGAGGCCTGAGACTCATGATGATTCTTGTTAATATTTAATATGCTAAGACAGAAAATAGGAGCATTACATTCCATTTCACAATAATAGCATATACAGGATCACTGAAGAAACAACAAGCACAGCATAAACACAAGAGACACAGATTTATCCTGGGAAACCCTCATGGGGTAGAAAACCCAGCAAAGCTTCCTCAATATAGATGACCAACAATATACAAAGATGCAAACCAAAGACATGATCTCCTCCTCCACCATAGCAGACCTCTCCTCCACAAGTGCGCTACTCTCAAGTGAGTGAGTGTGTGTAAAATGAGGAATACACCTCCTCTATTTATACACTACTCCGACTTGTCTTTTACACAAATCATGTAGGCTCGTATTTAACCAATGGGTTAAATACCCCACTACAACTGACTGGGCCTACCCATCTAGGGTGGTCTAATAACCCTTTGACCCACATAACACATACAGGGCTGACCCCCACTATGGAAGTCTAATAACCCAAGTTACCACATTCCGACGGAGGAATAAACATCTCCGGATATACAATAAGATCTTCACGGAGGAATGAATCATCTCCGGAATAATAAAGTACAAATATAATATTCTTTGAAGTTACAATATCTCAGCACTCCCCCTTAATGAGAAGGATATTATAACAGCATCTACACGAGCAAGGAGTCATCAACGTCATACATGATACATCTATAAATCATTGGAAGCTTTCTCAACATCATCAGTAACTCAAGCAGTTACTGGAACATCTTCAATACTGGATCATTAACATCTTAAGTACTGAGTCTTTATCTTCTGCAGCACTCAAATAGCTACAGCAACATCAACATTTGAATCCTCACTATCATCAGCATCGTCATCACATGATCATCAGCATCGTCATCACATGATCATCAGCATCGTCATCACACGATCATCAGCATCGTCATCACACGATCATCAACATCGTCATCACACGATCATCAGCATCGTCATCTAGATCAACATGATCAGCATCGTCACATCATCTCGATCTACAACATCTGGTTCATCATGATCTACAGCATCTGGATCATCTCAATCTACATGATCAGCATCATTGTCATCTAGATCAATACGATCAATAGTATCGTCATCTAGATCAACAGTATTAGTATCCACACCAATACAAGTATACACATCATCAATACAAGTATCCACACAATACAAGTATACACATCATCAATACATGTATACACATCAATACAAGTATCCATATCAACAGCATACCCTGCAACACACACGATCATATTACAGGATGATCAATCCTGCTCTCTTTAGGACATAGGTCCATGGATGATGCAATCCTGTCATGTACCTTTTGAACCGAGGTTCAAGGACGATCCAGTCCTACCATGTACCTTTTGAACCGAGGTCCAGGGACGATCCAGTCCTATCATGTACCTTTTGAACCGAGGTCTAGGGACGATCTAGTCCTATCATGTACCTTTTGAACCGAGGTCAGTGACAATCCAGTCCTATCATGTACCTTTTGAACCGAGGTTCAGGGACGATCCAGTCCTATCATTCAATTCTCGGAGATCTCATGTCTATGGCTCAATTCAAAGGACCAAATTCCGAGGACGATCCAATCCCCTTACCTATTCATTCAGGATTTATTTTCGGAGACATCTTATCTACGGCTCACTTTAGGACTGAAGTCCAGGGATGATCCAATCCCCACATGTCCACTAAGGAATTCATTCTCGAAGACAACTGTCTACGGCTCTCTTTAGGACTGAAGTCCAGGGATGATCCAATCCCCACCTGTCCACTAAGGACTTCATTCTCGAAGACAACTATCTACGGATCCTTTTAGAACATGTGTTCAAGGATGATGCAATCCCTTTGTTAACTTAGACCCTGTCTAAGGACCATTCACCAACCTCTCTATTGGCATCACGAATATAGGTAACCACATCATCGACCTCTCTGTCGATGCAGGCAATCTCGTCATAAGTGACCACATCACTCCCCCTTTCGAGGAGTCTCCTTCTGAACTACACCAAGCTTGTCTCGAAAATATTCAAACTTTTACTTGAGGTAGAGGTTTGGTTAGTACATCGGTAGCCTGTTACAAATTTGAACTTTATAGTTCCTTTCTGCACCATATCTTGTATATAGAAATGTCAAATCTCTATGTGCTTTGACTTATCATGGAACAATGGATTCTCTGTCATCTTGATACAACTCTATTTGTCACATAGGATCACAGTTGGGTCTATCTCTAAGTCAAACAATCCTGAAGCCATACTTCTTCACAACTAGCAGAGCAAGCAGCCATATATTCCACTTGTGCTGAGAGCTTGTGCTGAGAGCCATACTGGACTGCTTCCTGCTAAACCACAAGATCATGGCTGATCCCAGACAATAACATCCTCTCGATGTGCTCTACCTGTCTGATACACTTTCTGCTCAATCAACATCTGTGTAGTCATCTGAAGTCATGATCTCCAAAATAGCATAGATCAAAGTTTATCGTATCCTTTAGGTACCTGATCACATGCTTTGCAACTAATAGGTGAACACATCTAGTTTCCACTAGATACTGACTCAAGGTATTCACAACAAAGCATATATCTGACCTAGTATTTATCAGTGACCCAATAATTTGTCTGTACAGAGTTATATCCACTAACTCTGAAGAGTCATCCGCTAACAGCTTCAAGTTGGAATCCATGAGAGTGGCCATTCCAACACATCAAGTCCTTTTAATATTTATCGGCATATTTTCCCTGGTTGAGAAAGATTCCTTCTGAACCTTGCCATACTTCCAGACCTAGGAAGTAATGCATCAATCTGAGATCTTTCATTTTCATTTCTGTTTCTCATTCCTTGTCAGAAAGAGATCATCCTCATACAATAATGGTATGATAGGTTCATCATCCACAACCTTAAGGTAAAGGTTATGATTAGCTTTACTTCTGGTAAAGCCCAAGCTTTGTCAAGAAGCTGTCAATTCTCATTCATTCACACTCTGCATTGAATGATCTTCTGCATATCTATCTGTGCCATCTCTCGTCAGATGGGTCTACTGATATGAGCCACAACATCATTTGAACTCTGTGATGAGTTCCTTCTTGCATCCATGACATCTGTGTATAGAAACCATATTCAACCTTGTAGCAAAGGTTGATATCCACATCACCCATGGTGATCATTAAGCTCATCAATTTCCTATCGATCCTGGGTACCCATACAGAACCTGATTCACACTTCTTCTTTAATTACATCATTGAGAGAATGGTCTTATCTAGTCACTTGGAGCAAACATCTCGTCATGATTCTCTTCCTCTTTCTAAGAGAATAGCCATGAGCCTTCTATATTATGTTTGATTTGTAAATATTCTTGTTGAACATCCATCACTTGTGCGGTGTTCATCATTCTTCATGATCTTTCCTACATATCAAAATTAAGTACATGATTAGTAATACTTCATAATCATGAAATCATGTTGACATGATAGCCTATTATGCATACAAATATCATTTACATAGTTATGCAACTATCTTGACCAATACTTTGGCACAACACTTTTCCATACTCTATATGCATACAGTGGCTATCTAGATGCCTTCCATCTCTACCAGAACATACTATTGAGAGTGTGCACAGCTCTCAGCATGTCAGCAAAGAGGTTTCATTCTAGACAAGCAACAAAGGAATGTTTGTCCAACTTACCAATCATATGCATATTAGTAGTATATTGTTCAATGCTCTATGAATGTTTACACTCAGCATGATATATTCTAGGAATACAATTATGCATACAAGCAATATCATTTACTATTTCAAGTAACAACTCAAATACTTATCTTTTATGTTTGTGTGGTTGCCTCCCTCTTGATCTTCTATATGTCTTTTGAACTTCTATTCATTCTGTACCACTGTGCATGCTCAAGTGTGCATTAGTGTCATCATCATGATCTCATACACAAACATACATTCATTAGTATATTCTCAATATTATCAAAACATTCTAATTCTAAATAATCTTGAATATGTATAGTCATGATCATTAGTATTCAGGGTTTCAAGGAAGTCTTCTTCTTGTTTGATCATAGTACTTTTATGGTTAATTAAATCATCAAGATAAGAGACATAATATGCATAAACCCTTGATTACTGACTTTATGAATAAGCATAACCAATCATACCAAGTATACTTATATAAGGGATCCTAACACAAGGTAAGATTCTAACTTGACATAGGAAAACATACCTGGATTAGTATACCTGCTTAGTTATGTACAACATACCTAAACAATCTCTTCAATGATTTAGAGATCCTGAGCTAGAACCTGCATGTCTCATAGGTTAAGCATAATATATCAAAGTCATACATACCTCGTAAGTAGAACAAAGATTATGGATGGGTCTTTGTCTTCATGTTGTCATGGTCATGGAACTTGATTTGTCTTTCGTGATGTACCTGAATCTTGTTAGCAGACAACATCAACCTCACACAACACCATAATGCATTAGTACAATCATATAGCCCTATTCACATGCATTCATACTGTTACTAGGGTGATAAGACAATTCTAACATTAATCAAGATTGTACTAACAAATAATATGAAGACAAACACATTATGAATTTAATTAGGAATCAGATTTCAAGACATACCTGAACTTCCTTAAGTCATACCAGTCGAGACTTCTTGTAATCTTCTTATGTAAGGCCTTAGCCTCAACTCCCCCTGAAACTTGATCTGGAGCTTGATTAGGGTTTGCTAGAGAAACCCTAAAAATGCAATCTTTGACTTTCACACTTCTGAATGGATGGAAGGATGTGCCTTGTTGAGCTGATCAAACTAGCATACTTCAATTTTGAAATCTCCAAAATTTGACCCCTCAAAATTGCCTTCGAAACTTTTGGATCTTCTGGACAGGATCCCGAACTAGAGTTTGATGAAGCCCACCCTTCTACCCAATCAAAAGGTTTGATCCAAGGCTCTAAACTCTTATTTTTCTGAGGAGCTTCCAGCCGTGGTTACAGACTTCAAAAATTCCAACTTTTGCTGAAGCCCTAATTTTCCATCTTTTCGATCAAAATCCCGAACTGGGGTTTGATCAATCCCGGCCTTCTACCCAACCAAAAAATTCGATCTTGGACTCTAAATTTTGATTTTCCTGAGTATCATTCAGCCGTGGATTCCAATTCAAAAAATTCTAACTTTCTCCTAAACCCTAAATTCCGGAAGCCATGAATGAAGGTGCTCCAAAAATAATTCTGTTTTGATAGAAATATGTACCTGATTGTTTCTGTTGTAACTCCAAACTTTTCACTCCAAAGGGTCTGAAAACGTTTTTTGTGGTATCCTGACCTGTCATATGTCCATCCCAATAGGTCTGACCTCAATTGGATTTTCTGAGAGAGAGTTATGCCAAGTGTCACAATGTGACCTATTTATGGGATAAAACAGGAGAGCGAACTTGTACGGTGTGCCACATGTCACTAGTTTAACTTCGGCCTCTGAAAAAGTTTCTTGAGATAGTACAGTCTGTGTACTACCTGTCACTTTTTACGAAATTTCATTTGGAGCTTCCTATCCCAAGTTATGACCTTTTTTCCAAGGTCACCTGATTTTGACTGAGATCTGGAAGAGGCAGAAACCCTAACGTGGACTGATCATAACTCACAAAGTAAAATGAATCTGAGGGTGTCCTTTGGACACAAGGTACCTGGGGATGTTATCTACTAATTGTAAACTTTTTAGATCCTGAACCTTCACAGAAATGGATTTATAGTGAAAGTTCCACAATGACTAGTTTTTGCTATGTAAAACCCAAACCTTCAAATTGTCACAAGTGAAGCAAGTGTCGTAAGTGCCATACATTGAATTCCTTCAGGTTATCTCTGATACCATGTTAAGATTTAATATGCTAAGACAGAAAATAGTAGCATTACATTCCATTTCACAATAATAGCATATACAGGATCACTGAAGAAACAACAAGCACAGCATAAACACAAGAGACACAGATTTATCCTGGGAAACCCTCATGGGGTAGAAAACCCAGCAAAGCTTCCTCAATATAGATGACCAGAAATATACAAAGATGAAAACCAAAGACATGATCTCCTCCTCCACCATAGAAAACCTCTCCTCCACAAGTGTGCTACTCTCAAGTGAGTGAGTGTGTGTAAAATGAGGAATACACCTCCTCTATTTATACACTACTCCGACTTGTCTTTTACACAAATCATGTAGGCTCGTATTTAACCAATGGGTTAAATACCCCACTACAACTAACTGGGCCGACCCCTCTAGGGTGGTCTAATAACCCTTTGACCCACATAACACATACAGGGCCGATTCCCACTAGGGAATTCTAATAACCCAAGTTACCACATTCCGACGGAGGAATAAACATCTCCAGATATACAATAAGATCTTCACGGAGGAATGAATCATCTCCGGAATAATAAAGTACAAATATGATATTCTTTGAAGTTACAATATCTCAACAATTCCGACCCTATGGTCAACCCCACTTCACTCTCTTTTGGTATGCGTAGTCACAATACTGTCGAACCTTCCACTATGGTTGGTACTCATGCTGGCACTAGTCAAAGTGCTAGCCATACTATACCGACTGGGGGCACTACCCTAGCTGGGGGCACTACGTTATCCACCCACTCACATAGTATGGGGACTAGTCTGATTCCTAACCATGCTAATGTTGGAACGCGACCACCTCTTAGGAATACTCAACCTAGTCGGAATGTTGTCTGAAACACGACTCGCCATCCACCACCTAGTACACATGTCGCTACTCGTCAACCTAGGACCACTTTTGCACATGATACTGTTCCTCCCAACCACGGGAGTGGACACTTACCGCATACTTTTGTGTCCACTACCGCCGCTAGTAATAGTAATGTAGGGGGTGGGAATATTTCCTATCCACATGGACATCACACCACCAACCCTGCTACTGGTCACACCCATATTGGACCTAGGAATACTTCTCATGCTTATGGTCATCACACGACTGCTCAAGCTAATCCTAATATTGGGGGTGGGAACATACCATACCATTACGGTCAATACAACATGGTTCCCACTATGAATAGTACACACATGCCCCATACCCATGGTGGCAACCCTTACTACAACACAATCGGTGCTGGCCACCAGTATCACCCACCACCCCAATATGGTGCTCAAAACGCACATATACCTGCCTACTCTCAAATGGGTCAGGCAGGGGGAGGTTATCCATCTTATGGCCATCGGAAAGCTTATGGGCCGTCAGGTCCTCAGTATCAGCATTTTAACCCTCATGGTCAAGCTTTTGGTCCATCGTACAACACAGTTCCATTCAATCAACCTTTTATGGGAGCTTATAATCAAGCTTTCCAGCTGCAGCTCCCGTTCCTTGCACGCTTGAATCTCCCGGATCTTTCGAAGCTTACAAATGATCCGGTGTGTCACGACCCTACTTGGCCCCCAGTCCCTACCAAGCTCCCTTCGGACATTCCAAAGTTCGAGGGGAAAGGTGGTGAGGACTCGGGAGATCATGTCACGACATTTCACCTTTGGTGCTCCTCCAACTCTTTGAATCATGATTCCATTCGATTATGCCTATTTCAATGCACCCTCATGGGGGCAGCCGCGAAATGGTATGTGAAGTTTCTCGGAAACACCTATAGGCGTTATAACGAGATTGCTTTGGTTTTCTTAGACTGTTTCCAGTTGCGGGTTCGTTATGATACTGGTACTAAATTGTTGTCCACCTTCCGTCAAAATAAGGCCACACATATTTCTGACCACGTTCAAGAGTGGTGTCGACGGAAGAGATTAGTGAAAGCCAACATTCCTCCAGAGTTCCTGTTGGAATGGTTCCTCAAGTCTTTACTTCCATATATTGTTAAGGATGTTTCGATGTCCGACATTATGAATGAGGAGCAAGCTATCTTGAAATTCCAGCAGTTAGATCTTCTTTATTCTCATTCTGGCATTTTGTATGACATTATTCCTGACGCACCGAGAACAAGACATGAGCCCACATCAGTTCCTAGACCACATGCCAATGGCATCGTGGGGTCCGCATGCACTCGCCCTATAGACTTGGTAGCTAATCAAATGCAAAATTTGTCGCTAAACTAGTCTACACCTAGATAGGTTCACACCTTGTCCACTTCCACTCCGTTGTCTAATGTACATAATGTGTAATCAACGAAACTGTCGGGTAACCAACAACCTGGTGGTAAGAAAAAGGGGAGAAATAATCGTAGGGGTGGAAACAATGGAAGTAACAATAATAGCAATCGAAATACTCCTCGTAAAGAGAATGCCAACCCTCTTCGGGAAGGCGGTAATGCTTGCGAGGATCGTAAATCTAGGCGTAAGGTGAAATTCCCTTGCAAGCTTTGTGGGGAGGATCATCTTACTCACTTATGTCCTCGTATTGAAGAAGCATTGAAGAATTTGGCACAGAGCCCAGCTGTGTTGAAGGATCCCCTACCTCATCACCAAAACATGGCTTCGCATGCTCCCGCCACTGGTTATGGTACTAATGAAATGACAACGTCTTCTTCCAATATTAGTGGTTATGGATGCGTGAATATGGTTCAGTCGGAGGTTTGTGTTGCTACTCGTCAACGTGATTATGGTGCACCACAACCAAATATGGGGAATGATCCTCCCCCTCCTCCTGATAATTCCTTGCATATCGAGAAGCCTTCTATTATGCCGCGGATACCGAAAGGTGTTCTCAAGCGCTCTACACATAATCCTAATGCTCGAGCCGCCCATAACTACTCCATCGTAGAAGATTTGGGCCAAACTCTATGTGCCATGTCGGCTCTTGAAGTTTTGCAAGCCTATCCTTCTCAGAAGCATGCCCTTTTGAGTGCGTTAGGAGTTCAGGATGGGGAAAGTCCTAGTGTTATCAAGTTTAATACTACTGATGTCCAACCTCGCTTTCCTTAGCACGTGGCTTTTCAAATCTAGGTGGTTTGCCTTAAGAGCTTCATCAAACATACTATGGTTGATGAAGGTGCTTCCGCGTCAGTAATGTCGTTGACTTGTTGGAAATCTCTTGGCTCTCCTCCCCTACTCACGTCTAGAACTACACTCACTGCATTCGACAATAGATCTTTTACGCTGCATGGAATTATCCCTTCCCTTGTTGTCTCCTTGGGAGGTAAGTCCATGCCTATTGAAGTTGAAGTGGTTGATGCGCCAATCGACTACATCCATTTACTGTGTCGGAACTGGATGTACGCTATGAAGGCTGTCGCGTCTACTGTATTTCGAGTTATTTGCTTTTCCTATGAAGGCAAGATTGTGACTATCGATCAGCTGGATTATGTTGGCACTCCTTCCACAGCATCTACGGGATTAGTAGTCCCACAAGTTTCTGACTCTCAGTCGGCAACTGGGAACATAGGTGTTGGAGTGTACCCCTCGTTGATGGGAACTTTTAACCATTCTGCACCTGTGAATTTTATTGGAACCATTTCCAATAGTGTGCCTCCTCCTTCGAATAGTATGCCATTCCGAACTTCCTATTGTGATGATCCATGGATTTTTCCATCCGCGGATTCTATGTCTGGAGACATTGCATGCGTTGGGATGTTTATGCCTTTATCTGTAACGGAGCTCACTTACGATCACATTCATCAAACCACTGTGGATCCGGATCTCTCTTCTCCCCAGAAAGTTGAAGAAGATCCTGTTATGCTGCCAGTTTGCTTAGCCAACTCATCTTGCTCTCACGATTGCCTCGATGATACTTTTCCATCTGATGAAGCTATCCTCGAAGCCATGTGTGGTAGTGAGAGGCCTTGGGAAAATATGCATCATCGATCTTACTTCTTTCCCAACCTTGAGCTCATTGAGTAGGAGGAGTTTAGGATGACTCTAGCTGAGATGGTTGGTCACCCTGTGGCTCTTTTGTAGTCGCATGATGTTTTCTTGAAGGGGAATATGGCCAGTATTTCCTCAACCACTTCGATCAACATCTCTCACACTCCCAGAAATATTGAGAATGTTTACGTCGGTGACGATTGCACTCCTGAGGAGATTGCTATTTACACTGATTTGTTTACTGAACTTTGTGAATCTTTTGCTGGGTCATATGAGGAGATGCCAGGAATAGACCCCCGCATTATTGAACACGAGATTAAAACCTATCCTGATGCTAAATCGTTTCGACAACACTTACGTGTTGCCAACCCTAGGAAGGCAGTTGCTATTAAGGTAGAGGTGGAGAAACTGCTCAAAGTTGGTTTCATCTACCCCGTTCCTCTTACCGAATGGGTGTCAAACCCCGTTCCTGTGGATAAGAAGCAGGGAACGATCCGTGTATGCATTGATTTCAGAGATTTGAACCGTGCATGTCCGAAAGACAACTTCCCCACACCATTCATTGATCAAATATTGGATGCTTGTGCGGGAAGTGAAATTTTTTCATTCATGGACGGATTCTCGGGTTATAATCAGATTCAAATCAAACCCGCAGACCAACATAAAATGACATTTATTTGTCCATGGGGAACTTTTTGCGTACCAGAAAATGCCCTTCGACCTCAAGAATGCCAGAGCTACTTTTTAGTGAGCTATGACCTATTCCTTTCATGATCTTAAGAAGATTATGGAAGTTTTCTTGGATGATCTTGCTAGCCATTCTCTCAAGAGAGTGGACCACCCCAAGCACCTTCGTATGATTCTCGAACGATGTATCCAATACAAAATTCGATTGAATCTGAACAAATGCATCTTCGCTGTTAGGACTGGTCGCCTTCTAGGATTCATAGTTTCGGAAGAGGGTATTAGAGTTGATCCTCTCAAATTTGAGGCAATACTTCAGTTGCCTCCTCTGCGTAATCTGTTTCAACTTCAGAGCCTCCAAGGGAGAGCTACTTTTCTGCGTTGGTTCATAGTTAACTATGCCAGTCTTACTAAAGGTTTTGCACGCCTATTGAAGAAAGACACACCTTTTATCTGGGATGAGCGAGCCCAGCAGTCTTTCAATGCCCTTAAGAAAGCTTTGGTATCGGCCCCCGTGCTTAGTCCACCAAACTTTACACGATATTTAATTCTTTATGTGGCCGCGTCTCAAGAGACTATTGGCATGGTCTTGGTTTAGGTAGGTGATGCACTCATCAAGCATGTTATCTATTATCTTAGTCAAAATTTAGTAGATGCTGAACTAAGGTACACCCATGTAGAAAAACTGGCACTTGCGACTATTCACGTAGTCCAGCGGTTACAACATTACATTTTGCTTAGAACAACCACTGTTGTAGCTCATATCAATCCATTTCAGTTTGTGCTATCATGACGCCTTATCGGGGGTAAGTATAATAAATGGATTGTGATCCTTCAGGAATTTGATCTCGAGTTTGCTTCTGCAAAGTCGGTGAAATCATTGGTGTTCACTGAGCTTATGTCGGACCTTCCATGACTTGATGAGGATGTCATTCATGAAGATTCCTTTGTGGATGAACACCTATTTCTTATCTCGACCGAGGACCCTTGGTATGGGGATGTCATTAGATATCTCCAAACATTGAAGTTTCCTCCGCATTATTCACGAGACGAGCGACGGCGTGTGAGACATCATGCTAAATATTATACTATTGTCGGTGACACTTTGTATCGCCGAGGAAAGGATTCCATTCTCCGTCGTTGTTTGACTCACGAAGAAGCGGAGCGGGTACTTAATGATTGCCATGCGGGGGCGTGTGGCGGTCACTTATCCGGGCTTGCTATAGCCTAGCGTATTATGCGAGAAGGTTATTTTTGGCCTACTATCTTTAAAGATTGTATTAACGCTGTGAAGAGATGTCACCCTTGCCAGGTGTTTTCTCGGAACATACACTCGCATCCAGCGCCCCTCCATCCGGTCGTCACCGTCGGTCCCTTCACTAAGTGGGGGGTATATTTCATGGATTGCAAACTAGCTTTGGCTGGGGGGCATCATCATATTATTGTGGCCGTGGATTATTTTTCCAAATGGGATGATACCATGCCTACCGTTAAAGTCGATGGTGCTACTACAACCCATTTCGTATTCAACCAGATTATCACTCGTTTCGGTATCCCGAAAGAGATTGTCACTAACCATGGCAGTCACTTTCAAAATAAGATGATGGAGGATTTGTCTCTCAAGCTTGGGTTTCATTAGGAACACTCGTCTTCCTACTATCCTCAAGCGAATGGTCAGGTTGAAGCAATCAATAAGTCTTTGAAGACCATTCTCCAACGTACCATCCAACAAAGCAAGACCAATTGGCATATCATGTTATATCCTGCTTTGTGGACTTATTGAACCGTAATTAAGACTGCCACTGGGTTCTCACCGTTCCAGTTAGTTCATGGTGTGGAGTCACTTTTACAGGCTGAATGCGAGATTCCTTTGCTCAAGCTAGCCATAAAGATCCTCCCTGATACGACAGAGATTGAGCAACATTTAGTACACCTCGAGCAACTTGACGAGCATCGTCGAGATGCCACTATTTCCATTGATGTTAACAAGCATCGTGTCAAGGTTCAATATGATAGGTCTGTCCATCCCCGGCAATATGCCGAAGGTGACTTGGTACTCTTGTATGACCAAGCTAAAGAACCCTTGGGGGCAGGCAAGTTCAATCCCATGTGGCACGGTCCTTAAATTTTGAGACGTATCCTAGAAAAAGGAGCTTATGAGTTAGAAGATTACGAGGGAGTTGTCTTGAAGGAGCCTAGAAATGGGCTCTACCTCAAGCAGTATTACGCTTGAAATTTTGGTTCGAGCTGATACTTTTGTACACTGTTGTATAGTTTTTCTGTACATAGTCTAGGTTCATTTTTGGTTGTCGGGTCTGTTGATTAGCCTATGTTTGATTGACAGATGTCAGTGGGATGTCCTACATTCTTAGGTTTCGCGGATGGTGCTAGCTGACATACGCAACAGCTTGCTTCTGCTGCCTGGTTTATCTCTTCACCTGACCATCTAGTTGTGTCCTCAGGAGGTGCTTGTCTCGGTCCTACATATAACAATGTGGCTGAGTATAGTGTTGTTGTTGAGCTACTTCGGGATGCCATTTCACATGACATCCAGTCTTTAGAAGTCTGCCTGGATTCACAACTAGTTGTGTCTCAGCTAAATGGGGAATACCGTGTATGAGACCCTACATTACTACAGATATTCCTTAAGGTACGACTCTTGGAGAGACATTTTGTTTCCATTACATATATTCACATTCCGAGAAGTCATAATTATATATTTGATGCACATGCTAACTATGTATTAGACTGGCATTTGTCACATTCATCATGAAGCACATAAATACAAAGACATTCATACATTTGTATCATACACCCATATAGTAGAACCAAGAACCAAAGTTGTATATATATATAAATATGTCCAAAAATGGTAGTGTCATACAAGACTGGAGCCCGTAGCCCTCAAAAATATACATATCGATACAAAAAATGATGAGACCCTGGGATATCAACTCCCTTCGAGAAGGTCTAGCTGCCGACTCGACTAGATGTGTCTCACAATAGTACTGTACTGCGTTGGCCATCCGCTGCAGTAGATGCACCCACTCACCAGGAACATCCACTACCTAGCGCTGCATAGCCTCCGGTAGTCGGGCTACCTCTATCAGTGGTACTCGGGAAACCATCCGTGATATGTTGCGCCACAATGTCTGTAGTGTGCACCCTACTGCAGCATCTGCTGCCACCTCATCTCTACCCCCATGACCATGTCTCGGCAAGCCCTAGGGTCTCACTGGGCCTTTGTCTGCGAGCAAACAGTCACCCATTAGCACATGACATTACCACCAAAAAGATTTTTTGCATTCTAACTATAATAAAAAAATCCATAAAAATTTAAAAACACAAAACCAAAAAGAGTACTCACCGATGTCTCCGAAGGCTGCACTTGGTGGGAGCAGCATGTCACGGTCCTGTCTGAAGTCTATCCCCGCATAGGGGTAGTCCTCGATAAAAATCACCTGCCGGTTCCACCAGTGGAAGAACTCCTCAGTATATGGTGATGCCAGACAGCCACCACACTGTAGTGTCAGTATCTCAACCCACCGAGTCAGGGCTGGATCTTGGAGACTGTGAGGAGGGACATCCACCCTCGGGCTAAGTCTCGGAACCCTCTCAAAGAAGAAACTGCAGAGGATGCTACCATACCCAATTTTTTTGGCCTTCCCCTCTTTGCGTTCCGTCAATTGTGTATTCATAGACACCAGCAAAGTAGTACACTAGTTGAATATAGTAGGCTGCAAGCATTATGATGCATAGAACATCACCGATCTGGATGCCTGATGTAGTGCTTTGGATCCTGTGATCCGCACCAGAGTTGCCACTATGATCTTTGTTCTCAAGTCCGTTATGAGATTGATTGGCACCTGAATTCCCATTGGTCGTGTGTTGGTGGGACAATACCATACTATGTAATCTTGCACAGTGATCCCACCATCCACGGTCCGTGACCAAAGACTAGCCACTTCCCCTCTACGGTACAAACCTGTAATGAAATAGATATCCTCTACATCTAGTGTCAATGTTTTCCCGTTGAGGATGAAGTGTTGTGCATCCACATCCCAGTAGTTGACCAAATGACAGAGTAGTAGGTTTTGGGCCCTTAAGCCACCGAGACTCCAGAATTTATATAAGCCACATGCTTGCAGTGCTTTTTGTGCTTGCTAATCATTATGCACGGCCTCATCTACGTGGTCATGCTCTCTCTCCCTCCACTCTAGAACCATACTGGAGTGCAAAGCAAGAGATTTTTAGTCATTTTCATGCTTAAAAACTTCTTCACGGCCTTACCCGCGAGCTATATTGTATATAGGTGCAGGTAGACGCGGGCAGCTAGTTGTTTGATTGCATGTTTGATGCCTTACCCGCGACCCGCATACTTACAGCCCGCGGGTAGTGCCGAATCCATTTAGGGCTTGGCCAAACAAAATAGCCGACCAACCAAAATTGAAATAAGAGCACTTAAATGAAAGGTATGGCAGTGACCACTAACCTGCTCCAGACGGTTCGCTGAACGGTTGCTCGTAGCTCCCACGATCGACGCTTGAAGTTTTAGGTGCAAACTTACCACTCAACTCCAAAATGGTGAATAGTGCAAATGAATTGAAAATTATTAAATTTTGTTACTATTTATAATTTTCTGGACCCACTTTTCTATAGTTTTGTCCATTTTGGGCCGTTATGAACTAATATCGTGTCATGGAGTAATGTTTTTTCAACAGATTTCCTCAACGAGAGTTGTTCCGATTCATTTCACACCTACGGCAGGTATGTTTCACACTTGGCATATAGGTTAGATGCCATTTCCACATGCATTATGCATTTGACCTGTTGACCATTTTCATAAACCCTAGGTGCGACCCCGCTTCGTGACTGACATAGAACCTTCACACTGTTATAGAAGTGTCGTCATGTGGCAGTAGGGCTTTCCCGAACATGGGTACCCTAGTTAGAACCCCCTTATACATTTTGGTGCCCATGCCGTTGTTTGTCCTCAGGATTGGGAATCCTTTGTAGTCACGCCATGACGTTGCGATAAAGACTCATATTCTACTTTGTCTTATGCTGGCCATCTCCCTTAAGGACTCCCCTTAGTTATATCATGTTGCGATTGCATTGCATCATCCTGCTTGCCGCTTGAGCCTTGTGCCAGCTCCCACTTTCTCAATTGTTAGCCTGGTGCCTAAGCACTTTTCCTGTCGAGCCCTGCAGAGCTTATATATTTTCCCTTCACAATTTGATGACCCTTTGACCTTGAGGGAACACACCCCTAAGTGTCCACATCCTGCATGCACTTCCTTGCATTGAGCATAGGTATGTTCCACTGCTTGGGACTAGTCTCCTAGCTATTTGACACTCATTCCCTCACTTGTTGTACTATAAGCAATTTTATTCTTTTTCAAGCTTTTCCCAAATATGAAAAAGACAAAAAAAAATCAAATATTCCAAAAAGCCGGACGGGATTATGGTCATTATTTCTTGCTGGCAGTTGTTGTGTCGCCTTTGAACAGAGCATTCATTCCACTCCGTACATTATGAGTCAGGACTATAGTTGGGCCTTAGGAGTTGTACTTGTTTCTCAGTTTTCCCCACCGATTGGTTAAGCTTCCAGTGATTATGGAGCCCTCTGTAATGCCTCTTGCATTGCACAGTTTATCTCAAGTCTATGCTGCCTAAGTCTATCCATCTGCTCATGCTCTTGTTCGAAGTCCTGAAACCAATGTCGGCCACTCCTCAGATATCTTGACTATTGCATGTTGGCCATCCTTATTGAGTCAGTCCGTTTCACCTGAGATCTTCCAAATCTTTCAGCATTGCTGGCACCTCGTGTTGGTTGATGGGGGATGCCTTAATGCCCTCCTTCCAGCAAGTCTCATTCCATCAACCTCAACTCATTTATTCCGGGACTTGAGGCTTAGAGTTCAGTTGAGTACCTTGAGGCTTGCAGTCATTAGTGGTAGGTTTTCTCGCCATTGACAGTTTTGGGAATACATCAATGTCCCCTGATCGATGGATTCATCCTAGTGTTCGACTTCAACCCATTTATTCACACTCTTATGATTGTGTTCTATGCCTTGATGCCCATTTTCATTATCGGTGGGTCATCTCGCGTCTGTTAACGGTATACATCAATGACTGGTAATCAGACGATGTCTCATCAGGTTTGACCCCAACTTCTTTATTCACTTGATGGGACTTGCACCGTCGAAGACTTGTGTAGAAGACCCCAGGCGATTATGGCATTCAGTATGCTACATATGACTTTGACTTTACATCTGAGATATCATCTCTTAGATTTCAGTAGTTTGTACCACCAATTTGCACCAGTTGTCTTCTTTTCAGCAGAAGACCATATCTTACTGTAGAGCGATCATGGCTATGATCACTTATGACATGTATCTACTTTTGTACTACCTATTCATGGCCATTATATCAGATTGTTATACTATACCGACATGTATTTAGAGATACTATTGTATTATGACGAGTGATCCGTTCTTTCCACTTGTGTCTCCATCACTCCACTTTTGAGTTTTATAATGTATTTCAACCATCGTACCACTTTCAGTCTCTGACCTCACACATTAGGGGGCATTTGTTACACAGAAATCTTCCACCCTGTGAGCATCAACATTCTTTGGCCTGTAGGATCCATTTCAATGACTCAGATCCATTTTCATCCTTCAGTGATACTAGTTTATCCTATTTTTGTTCCTACCCGCATGTTGCATCACTATAGAATGTGTACCCGCGAGTTGCATCCCTATAGCCCGCGGGTATCAAGTAAGATGGTAAAAACCACTATTTTATTACTTTTTACTCCCAAAAAGCGGTCATTGGGTGACCTTTGGCTCTCCATTTGCCCGAGTAACGTCTCGATGAGTCCTTTCACCTACCTTTGAGAGGACTATATATTGAGCACATATGCCTTATGGACAGGAGGAGGAAGAGAATAATAAAGGCACTCTAGTGTATTTTTGCCCTATCTTGAGTCTGCACTAATTGATCCTTGTAGTTGTGAACCAGTTATGTTCCCCTTCCAAACTCCTTTCTAGTTTGAGTTTGCCATTCATGGAGGATTGAAGTGGTGGAGGCACAAGTGGATTGATCTATATCTTGGTTTAGATTGGTTGCCGGCAAGAGGTTGTATCACTTTGTACTTCTTCTTGTTCATTAATAGAAATACTCATGTTCTCGTCCATTCATGGTGTGAATGTCATTTATTATACATTGGGTTGCATTTGCTTATGATATTATGGACCATTGTTATTGATGATGTTAATGTTATTTATATGTCACATGTACTTGTTAGATCTTTATTGTCAAGACTAATTTGCAGATTACAAGTGCTTGGACATGCGCGGATTGAAAGCTCCAACGGGGATCTACATCAAACGTTGGATCGAGGTTGGTTACATTTCTCCATTGTTTTAACATTATCGTTTATAATAGCATTGTTATGAGAATTGAGTAGATTTCTGGTAGTCATCTGTCTGTTGTGGTATTCCCAAGCCATAGTGAGTTTTCTCCAATACATTACCTCACTCATGAGATGCTATATCATACTTACTAAAATCGTGAGCCTCCAGGATAGTTTTGGAAACTGCTTTTGCCACCTAGGGGTTTTTTTGTCTTTTCTAACCCTTTTCTTTTTGCTCTTTCCATATTGCCTCAAAGGAATTCGATTTTCTCCATGGAGGATGTATTATATATTGTTATCATATCAAGGAATAAGAAATAGAGTTATTTCCATAATTCATTCTCTTTATTATTCTTCTCTCATTGTGTGAAATATTCCATGTGAAATTGTCTTATGAATCTAGTTCCTAGCAATTGAAAATATCACATGGTATCAGACCTAGATTGATTCAAAGCAATTTCCAAGAGTTTTATTTGCAGGTATTTCCATCACCAAGAGTGCATCAGTATGGAGCAAAATCAATCCAAATTTGTGACTCTCACTCCCTTCAATTTCTTTGACTGGAATGCGCATATGATCATCCAGCTTCGGAGCAAAGGATTGTATAGAGTCACTATGGGGCTTGAAACTGAGCTAGGAGCTGTTGCATTAAAATCCAAATGGTTCAATAGGCTTGATGAAGCTTATGAGTTACTTTGTCTCTTTGTATCTCTAGATATTCTATTCCATATTGATTCTCTATCCACTCCAAATGAAGTGTGGACAAAGCTAGAGTCTCTCTTTGGAAAATAGGACGAGCTCAGAGGTCCTTTGTTGGAGATTGAGTTGATCTCTCTTAGTCCAAGTAATTTCGATTCTATGGAGGAGTTCATCTCAAAATTCAAGAACCTAGTGCTTCAACTCAAGCAATGTGGTATAGAGAAGAAGGATGAGAAATTAATACTCACCATTCTGTCAAAATTGAGTTCAGAATACTCAGTATTTGTGTCTACTTTTCATTCTACAAGACTTGCAGTTCCCAAGTGGAAGATTCCAACCTTGGATGCATTCATTGATTCGCTCACTCAAGAAAAGGACAAGGTGGTCCAAATGAGGTATCAATAACCCTCCATATACTTTTCACTTGTTGCTCATGGAGTAAAGAGTTTCAAGAATGACAAATCCAAACAGAAGATATTGTTAGATGAAGAGGATTCTGATGGAGATTCCAAATCCAAGAAGATGAAGAAGGAGAAGCCCAAGTGTTCCTAATTCTGCAAAGGCAATCATCCTGAGAAATATTTCTTCAAGAATAAATTGGAAATGATGGCCAAAATTCTTGAAGAACATAACATAGATGTTCCTGACTTTGCAAAGAAAGAATAAGGCAAGCTTGCTGTAGAACAAGAACTATGTCTCCAAGCCTCTCCCAAAGGTAATAATGTTTAAGCTTTGAGTGCTAGAGTGAAATATAATTCTGATTTCTATTGATTCACATTATGATATATCAGAATCATAAACCTCCACCTCTTCTTTGGAACAATCTTCAGTCAGTTCATCCAAGTCTACTCTCAAAACTAGTCATTTTTTACTAGCTTCTAACTTGTCTTCTGAAAGGTCTTTCCACCACCATTCAAATATTTTAGATTCTGATTTAGTAGATGATTTACAGTATGATATTCAAGTCATTACATATCCCACATCATATTCCCAACCTTTGGATGCACAAAAGACCCTACAAACCCCAAGTTCTCCAGTTAAGAAACTACACAATTCTATGTTTTCCTACACTGTGTCACTTGCCTCTGTTGCACTTTTGTCTTTCATATATTTCATTGGTTGGAAATCCATGTTTTTGGATTTATTTGGATTGATATTCCACACATCTAGACCTGACCCCATCATTCATGGTTCAATATGCAAGTCCTCACACTCTCCAGGCTCGCTCAGCTGTCAGGGTGATCTAGTTTCTCACACTTTCCCTACTGAAACTCTGTTCGATCATGGAGACTCCACATATTTACTGGTTGCTGCTCCATATGACTTAGATTCTGATA
Organism: Larix kaempferi; assembly: GCA_027924585.1. Classification (NCBI taxonomy): domain Eukaryota; kingdom Viridiplantae; phylum Streptophyta; class Pinopsida; order Pinales; family Pinaceae; genus Larix; species Larix kaempferi. The sequence goes on along the minus strand of BSBM01001331.1, from coordinate 3,543,672 downwards.
TTTCATAGATGCATGATCTCATTTTAAATATCAGAAAGGTTCTACATCAGTTTGAGAAGAAAGTACAAGAACTATTAAACCACATTGCAGCTACAGAAGAAATTGATCCTGTTGAGTTCATTGTTTCTCCTTGGGAAGGAGTATGCATAGATCTTCTTTCCATCATTGATTACGTTTTCATATTTGATTATGTATCTTACAACAGCAATAAAAATTCATTTGATGCTCCTCCATCATCAGAAGATGAACTTCATAGTGCTTCAACACATGGTTCTTGCCTACACAACATTGATGCACTAATGCATGATAATGACATCCACAATCTCTTCATCACGTCAGTTACTCAGAAGCATCCCATTCAGCTCATTCAGCTCATTTATCTCATTCAAATGAGAAACATGATAGTATGAAGACATCAAGCATGTCCATTTTTTAGGGAGGGTTTTGTTACCATGAGGTTTTCCCTGTTTCCTCAGTTTACATGGACTAGTATTTTTGTATTGGGGTGACCATAAGCCTTGTTGCTTGGGCCCTATATTTCTGATATTTTTCTAATTCCCATCACATAAATTCAGGCTTAAGGGGGGGTGTTGGAACATTTTAAAAACCCACTATATCATTCTAGATTTAGGATAAAATTAATTAATCATTTATGATTAATTTCCCGAGTTTTGACTAGGTAGAATAGGTCAGCTTTGTCTTTTAGTGGACCACATGCTATCCTCATTCACAAAAATGAATTTGGATAGATTTTGGGTAAGATTTCCTTGGATTCTATCCAATTTTATTCCATTCCTGAATTAGAAAGACACTATCCTGATTTAGTTAGCTTTGTCCTGTTTTTTCTACTTTCTAGTGGAAAAGATAAAGCTAGTTTACTCGGAATCTTTTGCCACTTGACCAATTCGTCTTTTGCCACTTGACCAATTCGACCTCCACATCATATCTAACCTTCTAAATCCATCATTAAATTCCATTTACCTCACTCATGAGCTTCCATACCATACTTACTAAAATCATGAGCCTTTAGGATAGTTTTGGAAATTGCTTTTGCCATCGAGGGTTTTTTTTCCTTTTCTAAGCCTTTTCTTTTTGCTCTTTCCATATTACCTCAAAGGAATTCGATTTTATCCATGGAGGATGTATTATATATTTCTATCATATCAATGAATAAGAAATAGAGTTATTTCCATAATTTATTCTCTCTATTATTCTTGTCTCAATGTCTGAAATATTCCATGTGAAATTTTCTTATGAATCCAATTCCTAGCAATTGAAAATCTCACATGGTATCAGAGCTAGCTTGATTCAAAGCAATTTCCAAGAGTGTTTTTTGTAGGTGTTTCCATCACCAGGAGCGCATCAGTATGGAGAAAAATCAAGCCAAAGCTGTGACTCTCACTCCCTTCAATTTCTTTGACTGGAAGGCGCATATGATCATCCAGCTTCGAAGCAAAGGATTGTATAGAGTCACTATGGGGCTTGAAACTGAGTTAGGAGTTGTTGCATTAAAATCCAAATGGTTCAATAGGCTTGATGAAGCTTATGGGTTACTTTGTCTCTCTGTATCTCCAGATCTTCTATTCCATATTGATTCTCTATCCACTCCAAATGAAGTGTGGACAAAGCTAGAGTCTCTCTTTGGAAAATAGGAAGAGCTCAAAGGACATTTGTTGGAGATTGAGCTGATCTCTCTTAGTCCAAGTAATTTTGATTCTATGGAGTAGTTCATATCAAAATTCAAGAACCTGGTGCTTCAACTCAAAAAATGTGGTATAAAGAAGAAGGATGAGCAATTAATACTCACCATTCTGTCAAAACTGAGTTCAGAATACTCAGTAGTTGTGTCTACTTTTCATTCTACAGGACTTGTAGTTCCCAAGTGGAAGATGCCAACCTTGGATGCATTCATTGATTCGCTCACTCAATAAAATGACAAGCTGGTCCAAATGAGGGATCAATCACCCTCCAAAGACTTTGCATTTGTTTCTCACGAAGCAAAGAGTTTCAAAAATGACAAATCCAAACAGAAGATATTGTCAGATGAAGACGATTCTAATGGAGATTCCAAATCCAAGAAGATGAAGAAGGAGAAGACCAAGTGTTCTTATTGCTGCAAAGGCACTCATCCTGAGAAATCTTGCTTCAAGAAGAAATTGGACATCATGCCCAAAATTCTTGAAGAACATAACATAGATGTTCCTGACTTTGCAAAGAAAGAACAAGGCAAGCTTTCTGCAGAACAAGAACTATGTCTCCAAGCCTCTCCCAAAGGTAATAATGTTTATGCTTTGAGTTCTAGAGTGAAATAAAATTCTGATTTATCTGATATTGATTCACATTCTGATATATCAGAATCAGAAACCTCCACCTCTTCTTTGGAACAATCTTCAGTCAGTTTATCCAAGTCTACTCTCAAAACTAGTCATTTTTTACTAGCTTATGACTTGTATTCTGAAAGGTCTTTCCACCACCATTCAAATATTTTAGATTTTGATTTAGAAGATGATTTATAGTCTGATATGCAAGTAATTACATATCCTACATCATATTCCCAACCTTTGGATGCACAAAAGACCCTACAAACCCCAAGTTCTCCAGTTAAGAAACTACACAATTCTATGTTTTCCTACACTGTGTCACTTGCCTCTATTGCACTTTTGTCTTTCATATCTTTCATTGGTTGGAAAACCATGTTTTTGTCTTTCTTTGGACTAATATTCCACACATATGGACCTGACCACATCATTCATGGTTCAAAATTCAAGTCCTCACACTCTCCAGGCTCGCTCAACTGTCAGGGTGATTCAGTTTCTCACACTTTTCCTACTGAAACTCTGTTCGATCATGGAGAATCCACATATTTACTGGTTGTTTCTCCATACAACTAAGATTCTGATATTTCAGATATGCATGATCTCATTTTAAATATCAGAAAGGTGCTACATCAGTTTGAGAAGAAAGTACAAGAACTAGTACACCACATTGTAGCTATAGAAGAAATTGATCCTGTTGAGTTCATTGTTTGTCCTTGGGAAGGAGTATGCATAGATCTTCTTTCCATCATTGATTATATTTTTAGATCTAATTATGTATGTTACAGCAGCAATAAAAATTCATTTGATGCTCCTCTATCATCAGAAGATGAACTTCATAGAGCGTCAACACATGGTTCTTGCCTACACAACATTGATGCACTGATGCATGATCATGACATCCACAATATCTTCATCAAGTCGGCTACTCACAAGCAGCCTATTCAGCTCATTCATCTCATTCATCTCATTCAAATGAGCAACATGATAGTATGAAGACATCAAGCATGTCCATTTTTTAGGGAGGGTTTTGTTACCATGAGGTTTTCCCTGTTTCCTCGGTTTACATGGAGTAGTTATTTTTGTATTGGGGTGACCATAAGCCTTGTTTCTTGGGCCTATATTTGTTATATTTTTTTGATTCCCATCACATAAATTCAGGCTTAAGGGGGGGTGTTGGAACATTTAAAAAACCCACTATGTCATTCTAGACTTAGGATAAAATTAATTAATCATTTATGATTAATTTACTGAGTTTTGACTAGATAGAATAGGCTAGTTTTGTCTTTTAGTGGACCACATCCTATCCTCATTCACAAAAATGAATTTGGATAGATTCTGGATAAGATTTCCTTGGATTTTGTCTAATTTCATTCCATTCCTGAATTAGAAAGACACTATCCTGATTTAGTTAGCTTTGTCCCGTTTTTTCTACTTTCTAGTGGAAAATATAAAGCTAGTTTACTTGGAATATTTTGCGAATTGACCAATTTGACCTCCACATCATATCTAACCTTCTAAAGCCATCATTACATTCCATTTACCTCACTCATGAGCTACCATACCATACTTACTAAAATCGTGATCCTCTAGGACAGTTTTGGAAACTGCTTTTGCCACTTAGGGGTTTTTTTGCCTTTTCTAAGCCTTTTCTTTTTGCTCTTTCCATATTGCCTCAAAGGAATTCGATTTTCTCCATGGAGGATGTATTTATATTGTTATCATATCAATAAATAAGAAATAGAGTGATTTCCATAATTTATTCTCTCTATTATTCTTCTCTCATTGTCTGAAATATTCCATGTGAAATTGTCTTATGAATCGAGTTCCTAGCAATTGAAAATCTCACAATAATATATCAGTTTCATATTTCATTATCATTGTTCTCTGTAGTACATCTAGATACTTGTTTATTTCTAATTAAATAGTAAGAGATCACATAGGGTTTGCACTATATTACAAATAGAAAACCCTAGACTCTAGATTCAAGGCATATAAACAGAATTGCACCTTCAAATATACATTTGTATATTAATAAACAGAACCAAGTTTGTTTTTTAAACAAATTATGTCTTTACCTAGAATTATAAGACAAATCCTAGAATTGTAAACACTATAAATTAGTTTAATATTCATATACTATCTCGCTCAATAAACTCGATACATCATCGTCGTATACAAATAGTATTAACACAAGTGCTTCTAACAGAGCATTATATATATAAAATGTTGGATCGAAATACATTTATGGAGAAACACATTATATAAATAATACTCACAACTGATAAAATATATCAAGGGTTTGTACTGAACTACTCGATATCTCTATAAACAATTAAAACAATCCTTTATGCATTTACATTTCAATATCGAATGTACCGAGGGTCAAACCCTAGTCATTTTAATATTTCTTCAATAAATCGTAAAACTATACCAGAATGCACCCAAAACTAATAACTCCGTAAACAAGTAAAAATACAACAAACCGTAACCAATTACATCAACAATAGGTTAAGGGTCAAAACCCTGAGATCACCTTTTAGGAATAATAACACACTGTCCGAGTACAGGCTTTATATATTTTGCAACACGAACATCATAGAAGTAATGCAAGTCCGGGTTCGAGACCCGTAAGGGCTTACTTGAGGGTTCATTGAATTAATATGAACTGGCATTACACATTACCAATCAATTTAAATTACAAATGGTTCAGCTATCCATTTATCAAATTATAAACAACAAGAAACAAACTAATTCTTAATACAATAGAAATATCAGTAATGAAGCAAGATGCATTCTTGCACTGGTGTTTACATAGGTACCAAACGGAGGTCAAAGGCTCGAGTCTCAACTTAGAGAACTCGCCCAGACTTACATCTTAAAACATAAACTCACATTTAACAAAACTCAAACTATGACGGGATTAGGGTTCAAACCCTGTGGCACTAAACACAGTAGCATTTCCACACCGAATCAACAACGTAAAATTTATTATATGTCAAGGTTAGGGTTCAACCCTGTAAAACATTTCATAACGGGAAATCATCAAAGAAGCACAAATATTATTACTAACAGAGCTATAAGATCAGGCTTAGTACCCAAAACCAAATTACAAATCAACTCTTTGTTTTAAAGATAAATCGACACGAAGCCGAGAGTAAACCATGACCAACTTTAACACGGGAACTTAAAAACAAAGTATCGAAACAAGAGAACCATTGTTTTTCCATTATCGAAAACATTACATTTGCAGTCATACTGCTCAGGGAGACTGAGGGTACTCCATCATAATCAATCCTGTAATAAAATCTCCTTATAACACTGACGGATGAAACCCCAACTTGGGTTTATGCCAATAAAAATATATAAAACAACAATGCTTCCCTAATCGGCCTCATGGCCCACTCTACAAACGAATATACACTGGAGAAGAGTGACGAGATAACAAACATCCCAACAATAGTTGACAGAGGAACATCTAGGATGGACCCGAGGCTTACCGTGGCCTCACAATCACCAGGGTTTGTTCCCTTCTCTCAATTTTTCCACCACCAAGGGACATGATTACTGCCCCTGCCATTACAACTAAACGAGGTTAAAAGATGAACACCTTAAACTCTTTAACTATAAACAAAAAAAGGGTAATGTTATAGAAGTTACCTTCATAGGATTTGAACCCAAGACGAGAAGAAAACCTCACTGTGGAACTCCAATGCATGTTGGAAAACCATAAAGTCACACGAACCAACATCCACAGTGCCAAACTAACTCATCGAGTGGAGCTATGGATTTCCAACAACCATGGCGTCCGAGAGAGGCTCAACCCTCCTTCTCAGTGCAGAAACAAACCATTTTGTCAAAAGACCAAACCCCAAATCATAGAAATAGGGTTTTGTTACGCTTGGCAATATTAACTCAGTTCACATGGTCACATTTATTACTTGACATGTCATCCACTAGCCCCGAATTATTTTACCCACAAGACTATAGTTTCTGCTCGAAATACTCATCGTAGATCATGACCATAAATTTGGAAACAAGCCATCGTCTTTTGTATAGTTTTGAAACTCTAATTTTATTACCATCAAGCTTGGTTGGGAACCAATAACTCTAAACATAAATGTTGGACCATAGATACATAGCTTATGGTATAACCTTGCCATAAGAATTGACTATTAAACTCTACTAGGTTGAAAACAAAACCTATAACCTAGACAAAGTAAATGATAACATGCATTAGCTTTAAGATAAGTAAGCCTCAAGTTTACTCCAGTAATCTCTTGTCAAACAAAAAGAGTTATTAGAATCGGTTAAATAAAACCATCGTGTTATGGCATAGGCTTGGAAGCCAACTAACAATGTAACCAACCATAAGCATGTTACAAATACAAGACGTTGATCGTCGAATATCGACAAATACACTCTATACAATAATAGTCCATAAATGAAACTAAAATATAGTCATTAATAAGGATCATCCTTCAATGACTTAAGTACACAAGAAGTAATCGAATTCTTGAGTATCTTAATAGCATCAATAAACATATGAAGTATTTATTCAATAAAATTGTAATAGAACATCATGCTAACTAAATGTCATTTATGGTCAGCACTATATTAATTACAGACATAGGAATACATATCTATTTAATTGTCGATAAGACAATTAAAATAAGTAAAGACAGTATATCAAATGTTTAAGTGTTGCATTGAAATATAAGTAAGCAGTAATTAAAGATGCTGAACATACACTTTATACTTCCGCATATAATTTAATGGCATTTAGACCGCTTAGAAAAATTTTAAATTTTAATGAATTTTAGGGATGTTACATGTGGTATTAGAGCGCGAGTTCAAACTCTAGGCCTGAATATGGCTCAAAGCGCACAACATAAAATTGAAAACAGAAAAACATAGTTACTAATTTTTATTTGTATTTGTTTTCTATACAGAACATCTGTTATATAAATTGCAAGTATGGAAGGACCAAAAGAATTTGTTGAGGACAAATCTCATCATAGTGAACATAATAATAATGAACATGAACATGTTAACGAAGAAATTTATGTATAATTAAATGATCAATCATCTGCACTTCTACGTACAGTTAAAGATTTAAAAGCTGAGATAAAAACTGTTAAAGAAGAAAATGAAAGAATTTTAAGAGCACAAGAAGAGCTGAATCAGATTTTACTGGATAAATATCATAATGACGAAAAGGATAAGAGAACAGAAATAAAATCTGAGTCTGGAACCATGTCCTATCAACACAGAGGTAAGAAAGTAAAATATTACAAAAGTGAAAGTGACTCTTCTTATGAATCTAATGGTAAAACATATAGAAGAAAACATAAGTATGATCGAGACAACAGTCTTAGTGACTATAGTCTTAAGAAAATAAAGTAAAAACTTTATGAATAGATTTCAGGGGAATTCAAGAAGATAAAACCCCTAACCTTTAATGGTGAAAGTGAAAAGGGAGAGGCATCCGAACCATGGGTGTTAGGCATGAAGAAATATTTTCAAATTTACGATTATTCAGATAAGTTAAAAGCTAAGATGGCCATTTACAATCTGACTGGGAAAGCAGATATCTGGTGGCAGGATATTAAGAGAGTAAAAAAAATTAAAGAAAAGAGTGTAACTTGGAGTTCATTTAATAAATACTTTAAGAAATTTTTTTTGTCTAAACAATACTATGAAAAAAAAAGCAAAGGAGTTTTATGATTTAAAATTAGGTTCTATGAGTATGAAGGAGTTAAGAAGTAAATTTATAAGCCTCTTAAGCTATGTGCCTGACATAGTGGACGAGAAACCTAAAGTACAAAGATTTTTGAGTTGCTTACCCTTTAATATAAAAAACAGAATTGAGTACAACAACCCTACAACTCTTGAGGAAGCCATGAGAAAGGCCAAATTCTGTTATGAACAGAACAAGAAAAGAGAAGGTGTATCTAACCGGAGGAATAATAAACCTAGTAACTTTGAGCATAAAAAGAAAAATTTTAATTTTAATAAGAATTATGGAAATAACAAGATAAATTTCCCTAAAAGAAATTTCCATGGAAATAATTTTAGAAATAATGCACCACAGAATTTTACAGCTACAAGAAACATGCCTAATAATAATAGTAATGCCATAAATAATGAACAAAGACCACCTTTAAAATGTTATGATTGTCAAGGACCGCATATTATATCAAACTATCCAAACAGGAGAAGAATAGTTAGCAACATTCATATAATGCAGGCTAAACCAACAGTTGGTGATTTAGAAAGGGAGATGCCCAGGATCAATGCAACACTGGAAAACCGACAGGCAGACCATCAAACTTTAATGGTCAATATCGAAGGTATGTTACAGAACAAACCTATCTCTATTTTAATTGATCTAGGTGCAAGTTTGAGTTATGTATCACTTGATTTAGTAAAAAGTTGTAAGTTGAAAGTAGAAAAGTTTGATAAATCATGGTTGGTTCAGTTAGCTACAGGAACCAAAAGAAAAGTAGTAGAATTTATTAAAAGTTTTGATTTGGTTATGAGTCAGTTAAAGACACAAGTTAAATTGAATGTATTACCGTTAGGGTCTTATGATGTCTTAATCAGAATGGATTGGGTGGAAAAGCATAGGGTAGTGCTGAATTGATTTGAAAAGACTTTTATATGTTTGAATAATAAAGGAGAAACAAAAACAATAAAAGGAATCCCTAGAAAAACTTCTATTAGACAGATTTCTGGTTTGCAAGTGAAAAAGGCTGTAAGAAAAGGGTGTAAAATGTTTGTTGTAAATGTAATTAATGACGAACATACAAATAAGGAAGATAAGTTTAAAATGGAAGACATACCAATTCTAAGAGACTTTTTTGATGTAATCCTAGAAGAAATTCTAGGACTACCTCCGAAAAGGGAACTAGATTTCACCATTGAGCTAGTATCGGGTGCGGTACCAAACTCAAAGGCTCCTTACTGAATGAACATTTTGGAGCTTAATGAACTAAAATCAAAATTAAAAGAACTAATTGATAAAAATTACATAAGACCAAGTGTGTCTCCTTGGGGAGCACCTGCCATCTTCGTTAAAAAGGACGGTACCTTGTGTTTATGCATAGACTACCATTAGTTAAATAAAATGACCATTAAAAACAGATATCCTCTGCCCTGCATAGATGATCTATTTGATCAATTACATGGAGCGACGATATTTTCTAAAATAGACTTGAGATCTGGATATCATCAAATCAGGATAAAAGACAAAGACATTTTTAAAAATGCTTTCATGACTCATTATGGGCATTACGAGTTCGTAGTTATGCCATTTGGGCTAACTAACGCTCCAGTAGTCTTCATGTGTCTAATGAATAATGTATTACATAAGTATCTAGATAAGTTTGTAATTGTTTTCATTGATGATATATTAATTTATTCAAATACTAAAGAAGAACATGATGAACACTTAAGAATAATTCTACAAGTTTTAAGAGAACATCAACTATACGCAAAATTCAGTAAGTGTGATTTCTTCAAGGATAAAATACAGTACTTAGGTCACGCAATATCCAAGGATGGGATCTCAGTTGATCCAGATAAAATAAGAGCAATTAATGAATGGCCTGTCCCTAAAGATGTAACTGACATATGGTCATTCATGGGAATGATAGGTTACTACAGAAAATTCATTGAAGGATTCTCAAGAATCGCATATCCCATAACCTCTTTGCAGAAAAAAGGGAAAGAAATTCGTTTGGGATCAAAAGTGTGAAGAAAGTTTTAAGAAATTAAAAGAATTGTTAACAACAACACCTATATTAAAAATTGCAGATCCAAATACGGATTTCGTTGTATGCACTGATTCATGCAATGTTGGACTTGGCGGAGTCTTAACCCAAGAAGGTCATGTAATAGCGTATGAGTCACGAAAGCTAAAAATTCACGAAAAGAACTACACTACTTACGATCTAGAGTTGGAAGCCGTGATACATGCCTTAAAGATGTGCACTATCACCTGATTGGTAGAAAGTTTTCATTAATGACAGATGATAAAGGCTTAAAATATTTGTTGGATCAACCAAATTTGAATGCAAGGCAAGCTAGGTGGTTAGCTTTCCTTAGTGAATATGATTTCGAGATTCAACACATAAAGGGTAAAGAAAATAAAGTGGCTAATGCCTTAAGCCAAAATGCAAAATTGAATTTCATGGCAGCAATTAGCACTTATAAAACAGATTTAGAAAATCAGCTTGAAGAAGGAATTAAACAAGATGAAAATTATCATAAATTACATGAAAAAGTTGTTGAAAATATATCTGAAAATTTAATAACAGATTATAGCTTAAATGAAAAGGGTCTAATGATGTATAAAAACAGATTTTATGTGCCTAATGTATCTGAAATTAAGTTGTTGATTTTAGATGAAGTACATAAAAGTCCTTATTTGGGACACCTTGGTTACCAAAAGATGATAACAATGTTGAGAAAGGATTACTTTTGTCCAAATATGAAAAATGAAGTGGCTGAATACATAGCTAGGTGCTTTGAACGTCAGCAAGTTAAAACTGAGCATCAACACCCAGCTGGCCAATTACATCCATTGCCAATTCCAGAATGGAAGTGGGAAATTATCAGCATTGATTTTATAACTGGTTTTCCTAAAAATCAAAAGCAGAATGATTCAATAATGGTAGTAGTAGATAAGCTTAGTAAAGCCACTCATTTTATACATGTTAAAACTACTTTTAAAGCTGCTAACATTGCTGATGTGTTTATGAAGAAAGTTTTTCGTTTACATGGAATACCTAAGGTAATAATTTCTGATCGAGATTCTAAATTCATTGGAAATTTCTGGAAGCCACTGTTTAAAGGTTTAGATACTAAGATAAATTTCAGCACATCTTTTCACCCACAAACTGACGGACATACTGAAAGGGTAAATTAGATTTTAGAATACATGTTAAGATTGTATGTTAAAGATCAACCAACTAAGTGGGAGGAATATCTGCACTTAGTGGAATTTGCTTATAACAATCACTATCTAGCATCTGCTAAACTTAGTCCATTTGAGATTCTGTATGGTAGGAAATGCAATACTCCTATCTCTTGGAGTAATCTGGTTGACAGATTAATGTTAGGACCAGATTTGTTAAAGCAAATGGAACTAACAGTGAAGCAGGTACAAGGCAATTTAAAAATTGCACAAGACAGACAAAAGAGTTATGCAAATATAAAACGAACTAAGAAAGAATTTCAGGTAGGTGAGCATGTTTTCGTTAAGGTAAAACCCAAGAAAAGCTCTTTTAAGCTTGGGAGTTGTGCTAAACTAGCACCTAGGTATTGTGGACCATTCGAAATTCTATCAAGAATTGGACCAGTTGCATATCAGTTGGCTTTACCATCTAATCTGAAAATACATAATGTTTCATATTTATGTTTTGAAAAAGTATGTGCATGATCCTACTCATGTGAACAATTGGAATGACATACAGGTGGATCCCGAAGGATATTTTCAGGTGGAATTGGACTGTATCCTCAATAGAAGGGAAATTTTGTTCCGGAATCGCACCATAGAGCAGGTAAAGGTGCAATGGAAGCACCTTATCCAAGAGGAAGCTACTTGGGAATTGGAAAGTAATATGCAGGTAGCATATCCAATTCTATTCCAGGGAGGATCTAACGAAGAATAATCAACATCGAGGACAATGTTGAACTTAAGTCCTAGGTAGCACATTTTGTAGATCTCTTGTCAAGCTCATAGCATCCTTCAATGAATTGGGTGTGTGGGCTTTAGCTAAAACTTTTAAGGGTTCATCCAAACCTTCAGTAAACAACAATACTAATCTTACCATAGATATATCAGCCACCTTAACTGATAATTTTTGGAATTCGATCATATATTCAGTAGGGGTTCCAACTTGCTTCAATTGGACTAGTTCTTTGAAAGGCAATTCTGGGTCTTTTTGCTCAAATATTTCTAATACCCTGTCAACAAATTCTCCATAGGTTGTAACCTGATCATGTCCCAAAGTTTTCAGACCATGGAACCACCAATCATTTGCATCTCCTTCTAGATGCAAAATAGCCATTTTTAAAGCATAATTTTCCACCATTGGATTCAACTGAAAATAAACATCTAGTTTTTGTACCCAAGTATTTGCAGAACTTTGGGGTGAGCCATCAAAAGTGGGAAGGGTCATTTTACCAATGGAACAATTCAATTCTTTATTCTGAAATGGAGTCTTATTACCTTTGTAATGTCCCCCATTTTGACCCTTGTGATATTTTGGGCGATAATGTAAATAATGTATGCATATTATGTATGATTCCTAGCGTGGAGCTCACGGCCAAGGCCCCGCTAGTGAATGCTCGATCTAGAAGAGGCAAGTATTTGAAATTATGCTACCCATGTGCTAGTGAACCATGGGAATTGTAAATATGCATTTTAATATAAAATCCCACAACTAGATATGCAATGCAACAAGAGATGGGGGCATGATTTTACAAGGAATTGGGAGGGAAAACATTCAAACCCTTGAGCCAACCAAGTCAAGCCAAGTGTCAATGAGAGAACCCATCAAACCCTCAACTACCCATGTTGACTTTTGTACCCAATCATTGATTTCACCCAAGAGTTGGTTGAGGTAGTTAATGCCTTGGGGAATGAGAGGTTCGGCTGTCCAAATTCGAGTATGGGCAAGCCACCCTACATGGGAAATCGCATTTTACTTCTTGGGAAAGAAATGAACCATGATTTTCTCTCCCAAGCCATTATCCATCAACCAGTCTTCCTCCCTCACGAGCTTAGAGCTACCTGGGTGCTTTGCAGCCACGTTTTTCTGGTTATCCTTGTTTTCTCAGCTGGGAGAAGGGCATTTATGTGTTGTCTACCAGTGGGGAAGAAGAGGAATTGACTTGGGGTTCCATAGAGATCGTTTTGGGCCGCTGAATGCCTAATTAGCTGGGGAATAATTTGTTTTCCCCTATGATTGTTTTTCCCTTCCCTTGATCCATTTTTGACTGGAAACGATTTGGGAAAACCCTTGGCCAACCTGTTGGTAAATCCATTGCTTTGGCTTGAACTTGAGTGTAAGCCTCCAGGGTTCAAATGTAGCCTGATAAACCCAACTGTGGACTGGCTTGGCTCAGATGAAATGATCAATTGGATGTGTATGAGCTGAATGTTCCCTTTCCTTGTGAGAAATCATTCCCATCTTGGGGGTGGCCTTCGGACGGACTCAGTATAAGCTGTCGAAGAGCCTATGGTTGGGTGGAATGTTACAGTGACATAGCTAGTTGCTTGGGACAATTGCACTGAAGATAAGTGTTTTTTGTCTATGTATTTACTTCTGCAGTGTTTAATTTGTAGTTTATTTTGATATGCTGGATGAGCACGTATGGTGTGTGTATGATGTTTTAACTCTGTTGTGCATACTTGCTTGATCGCATCTACACACTCTTGTTTTATTCATATGATTCAAATTAGTGGGATGAGTATTATGAAATGCCCAGATTTTAATGCCATGTTCCCTTCCTTGCATTGGGTCAGCAGGTGGGTACATTACAACCTTCCCTCATTTTGATTTTGATTGATACATTAAATAATTGGTCAAATGGTAGAGTTCTTCTACAATCTTCACTCAACTTTTCCCATTTTGTCACTACTTCCTGCATATCAAATTGGGTGTTGGGATCTTATTTGAACTCAAGAAATTTAGGTGTAGTAGGACTTGGTGTGCTCTAAAATTAATTAGGTCTATTATGGGGTCCTGTGCTTGAGAAAATATGCTCATCCATTGCCTTCTTTTCCTCAAAATGAGAACTATTGATGCTTCATATTACTCCTTTGCTCCCAAGTTGACTAGACAACAATTCGAACCCTTTCATGATTTGTTTTGTCATGTCTTAAAATAATGGTTTCATGAGTTTAGTAAATTATTCCCTATCCTTTGAGGTTTCCTTCTCATCCCTAGCCATAGTTTCAGCAAAATCCACTTTTTTTTCCTATTTCTTCCTCTTTAACAACAACGCCTTCAGTTTCAGTTTCTAAGGGTGGGGGATTATTTGTTTGACTTATTTTCCTCATGAATGGTCATCCAAATCAGGTGCAAGGACCATTCTCTGATACCACTTGTAGTGTTCCTTTTAAGAATTTGCACAAACTAGGAAAAATTGCAAATTTTAACCAATTTGACCCTTAGACTAGTCTTAACCCAACTGCTTCCGAATGGATCCAAATTCTTCCTAATGGGGTCTGAATGATTTTTTAAGGTATTAAAACATATAATTTAGTCTGATGGATGATTAAAAACCCTTAAAACACTTCTTCAACATTCATTTACAATCTGGACAAAGTAGGGAAATGTACTAGTCAAATAGAGCTTCAATCCCCCAAGGGCAGTGGTCAAAGATGGTTCTCCAAATGGTATTAAAACCTTCCAAATTTCAGAATAGATGTATGGTACTGATAAATTAATTTAATGAGATCCCCAATGTATCATCAATTAGTTCTTATGGCCTTCTGCAACTCCCTTAAATCATATGTTTATCTGCAAGTCTTCACATAGGTGGGAAAGCTAGTAATTTTCACCATATGTTATGAAATTCAAAAATTTTGTGCCAAGGACTTGTGAAATGATAATGAAACTTCTTAAGAACATTAATGAAACTCCATATATCAACAAAATCACATAGAATGACTGATACAACTCAAAATAATGGATCTTCAAGATCCAACAACAGGATATAGGGAAAATGGCATCATTTATGCATTGTTTCGTATTTTTACATAGTTTCATTTGGTATTTCGACCTGAGAGTCTTCTAAGATGTAAATACAGAGTATATATATTAGAATACAAATAAATGGATATTCTTGTGCTCTCACAAAGAGATAATCATCTCACCAAAGGCGCAATTCCTCTAGGGGGGAAATATGCAAGAAAATGTGAAAGATATGCAAGAACAAGTTGTATATGAATGAACCATGAGCTTCCCTGTAGCTTCAACATATAACTAAAGACTCCATTGTAAGTCCAAATTAAATTTTTGAATGACCTCTCCAATTTCCAATTAGGATGGGAATCTTTCACCCTCGAAATTGGTGCTAAGGCAAGTAGACTAGCTCTCTACTAGCTCTTCTCTCCAAATGCAAAATGTAAAATGATCAAAATATGGTATTATTATTTGTTCTTGACTTTTATAAACTTCCCAAGGCTTACCCAATTATAATTCCATCCATGAGCTTCATGCCAACTCAATTTGGGAAGATATTCCCAAGTATGCCACTTGTCCTTCCAATTCTAGCCTCCTCCTTCACCAAATTCGAATTGGTGTCTCTTTGGCTTCCCTAACTCACTTGGGCACCTTCTTGGAGGCTATTTTTAGCCCTAAGATGTCATGTATTTCAAATTTCATCCATCAGGTCTAATTTTTCAAAAATTTCATAGGCATCTTCATCATTGGTGTCATAGAAGCTAGGGAATCTAGCCCAAGTGTCCCACTATATCCAAAATGCCTCTTCCTCTCCCATGGGAGTTACTCTTCCTCTACATTTCGACGTCATTGAGTCATGCCAAGTAATATTTCCTTCCAAATACCCCAAGAATAGTGGACTCCACCTTGGATTCGAATGGGTGAGAGCGGAATGCCATGTGGCATGGGGAATCTATCTTTTTTGGGGGTCCCACACCACCAATGTGTCTCCATGACCAAGTGCCATCTTATTTTCTCACCATAAATATTTATTTTGCCCCTCTTAATATATTTATTCCCAAACCAAAATCCATTTGGGTTTATTAGTCTCTTTATTCCAATTTTAATGTCTCCACCCCAACCTAGGAAACTAGTAGGTTGGTGGAATTTTCCCTACTTGATATTTATTTGAATGGGGACATTACAATTGGTAAGCTGCATGGGCCAATCTAAGCCGTCATCATTAGAAATCACTTGTTATTCCTATATTTTCTAGTTACACGTTGTGAAGGGCTCAGATCCTTTTTATGTAATTCGAAATATTCTTTCACAGCCATTGTGCATTGGTGCCCAACTTCTTCAACTTTTAGGATTTAATATTGTTCCCTGATGAGGTCAAAGAATGCGGCAATTGCAGGCACAAATATTGTGATAGCAGGACAAGGAGCATGGGACCTTTCTCAAACTTTTAACTATTGTAAGTTTAGTGAGTAAGGGTCACGAAGCACTAGCCCTTTATACTAGGTAACTTTTTAATTAAAATTTCATTATCGAAGGGTTAATTTCTCACAAAAAAATTCATTATTGAAGGACAAAATGTTAGACAAAACGTTGTTTGATGAAAAGTATGGGAAATAAAAACGTAGGAAAATATTTGTTTGGGTGGCAGTGAGGAATATAAATTACAACCCTTCAAGTAGTCATTGTCGTTGTTAGTCTTTCCTCTGGTTTAATCCTCATTTCATGTCTTCTTCGGTTGGTAGTCGGGTAGTGTTCCTTGTCAATATTTTATGTGTAGAGTCAACTATATTTTTCAAGTCGGCACTTGGTGGGGGTCTTGTGCAGAGTCAACTGTCATGTGTATTGAATCGCTCTAGTCCTTCCATTTTCCATGTCTTCATTCCCTATTTATATGTATTCTCTGAGTTCATTTTATGACCATTTTCTAAATTCGTAAGGTAGCTTTCATCATTCTACAAAAGGCTTGGGGCACGACGTTTGACCAGTGCTGGTATGGCCAGTAGTTGGTGTCGTGCCTATTTTTTAGAAATTATCATTTCAGTCGATGTCCAATCATGACCTTTGAACAATGGCCTTTTCTCACCCTATTCTAATTGTGCTGACCCCTTTCAGAACCTTTTATGGTTAGATTGATGATGAGTTAGGAGGTGGAGAAGGGAAACTTGCCTCGAGGAAGTTGGCTTGATCCTATATTGGTCGTCGACAAGGGTGGAATTCTAATTTGGTTTATAAATCCAGTGAAGTTTTCCATGCACATTTTAAAGGCACATAGGGTGACATGCTTGGATTCATCGGACTGGCTTACTAACCTAAAGTGATGCATAGAGTGGTAGGGGGAGTTGCAATATTAGTCTTTTCTCATTGTTCTAGTTAGTTTGTCCTTTCCTCCGACTTCTGAAATTAGAGTAAGGAGGAGAAGGAGCGCTAGCCCTTTCAAAACCTTTTATGGTTAGAGTGATGACAAGTGAGGAGGTGGAGAAGAGAAACTTTCCCATGGGAAGGTGGTGTGATCCTATATTGGCCAAAAATAGGGGTGGACCTCTGATTTGGTTTGTAAATCCAATGAAGTTTTCCATGCACATTTTAAAGGCGCCTAGGGTGACAAGCATGGATTCAGTGCATTCCATTTTAAGTATCCATCCCTTGGTTAGAGGAATAGCTTACTGACCTAAAGTGCTGCATAGAGTGTTAGGGGGATTGGAAATATTGTCCCTTTCTCAATGTGCTAGTTAGGATTCCCTTTCTCAAGGTTCTAGTTAGGCTTGTTTTTCCTCGGAATTTTGAAATTCGAGTAAGAAGGAGAAGGAGCATTGGCCCTTTAAGAACCTTTATGGTTAGAGTGATGAGGAATTGGTGGAGTGACCTCTATTTTTTAGCTAGTGTGTAATTTTATGACAGAAGGAGAAACATGGGACACTTCTCAGACTCTTGTCATTTATCAAACTATTGTCACAAGAAGGAGCACTAGCCCTTTCGTGCACTTGTTCTATACAAATGAGTAGCATGGGAAATGTCTCCCTCATAGTTTTCAAAGGAGAAAGAGAAATGGACCTTTCTCAAAATATTTTCATTTGAACGAGCAACTGGCCCTTTTTGGGGCACACTCTTCCTTAGAGTTTTTGGGGGATAAAGAGCAAGGGACCTTTCTCAAAATCTTGTAATTTGAGAGAGAAACTGGCTCTTTCTCTAGGTCTAGAGAAAACTTCTAAGCCAATAGAATAAGCATGGAATAACCTATCCCACTAATGGTAGCAAACTTATAAACCAACAGAATGCCCATGGAAAATATGTTGCTTAAGATTGGTTTGAAAATCCAAGAAACAGTTCTCAAACTTTTAACTATTGTAATTTTAGTGAGCAACTGGCCCTTTCTCTCGCTCTATTATTTTTTGGGAGTAAGGGTCACGAAGCACTAGCCCTTTATACTAGGTAAATTTTAATTAAAATTTCATTATCGAAGGGTTAATTTCTCACAAAAAAATTCATTATCGAAGGACAAAATGTTAGACAAAATGTTGTTTGATGAGAAGTATGGGAAATAAAAATGTAGGAAAATATTTGTTTGGGCAGCATTGAGGAATATAAATTACAACCCTTCAAGTAGGCGTTGTCGTTATTAGTCTCGCCTCTGGTTTAATCCTCATTTTATGTCTTCTTCGGTTGGTAGTCCGGTAGTGTTCCTTGTCAATATTTTATGTGTAGAGTCGACTATATTTTTCAAGTTGGCACTTGGTGGGGATCTTGTGCGGAGTCAACCGTCATGTGTATTGAATCGCGCCAGTCCTTCCATTTTCCATGTCTTCATTCCCTATTTGTATGTATTCTCTGAGTTTTCTTTATGACCATTTTCTAAATTAGTAAGCTAGCTTTCATCATTCTACAAAAGGATTGGGGCACGATGTTTGACTAGTGCTGGTATGGCCAGCAGTTGGTGTCGTGCCTATTTTTTAGAAATTATCATTTCAGTCGATGTCCAATCATGGCCTTTGAACAATGGCCTTTTCTCACCCTATTCTAATTATGTTGGCCCCTTTCAGAACCTTTTATGGTTAGACTAATGACGAGTTAGGAGGTGGAGAAGGGAAACTTGCCTCGAGGAAGGTGGAAATATTGGCCCTTTCTCACTGTTCTAGTTAGTCTGTCCTTTCCTACGACTTTTGAAATTCGAGTAAGGAGGAGAAGGAGCGTTGGCCCTTTCAGAACCTTTTATGGTTAGAGTGATGACAAGTAAGGAGGTGGAGAAGAGAAACTTTCCCAGGGGAAGGTGGCGTGATCCTATGTTGGCCAAAAATAGGGGTGGACCTTTGATTTGGTTTGAAAATCCAGTGAATTTTTCTATGCACATTTTAAAAGGCACCTAGGGTGACAAGCATGGATTCAGTGCATTCCATTTTAAGTATCCATCCCTTGGTCAGAGGAATAGCTTACTGACCTAAAGTGTTGCATAGAGTGGTAGGGGGATTGGAAATATTGTCCCTTTCTCAATGTTCTAGTTAGGATTCCCTTTCTCACGGTTCTAGTTAGGCTTCTTTTTCCTCAGAATTTTGAAATTCGAGTAAGGAGGAGAAGGAGTACTGTCCCTTTAAGAACCTTTATGGTTAGAGTGATGAGCAATAAGTGGAGTGATCTCTATTTTTTAGCTAGTGTGTAATTTTATGACAGAAGGAGAAACATGGGACACTTCTCAGACTCTTGTCATTTATCAAACTATTGTCACAAGAAGGAGCACTAGCCCTTCCGCGCACTTGTTCCATACAAATGAGTAGCATGGGAAATGTCTCCCTCATAGTTTTCAAAGGAGAAAGAGAAATGGAACTTTCTCAAACTCTTTTCATTTGAGCGAGCAACTAGCCCTTTCTGGGGCACACTCTCCCTTAGAGTTTTGGGGGGAGAAAGAGCAAGGGACCTTTCTCAAACTCTTGCAATTTGCGAGAGAAACTGGCTCTTTCTCTAGGTCTAGAGAAAACTTCTAAACCAATAGAATAAGCATGGAATAACCTATCCCACTAATGGTAGCAAACTTATAAACCAACAGAATGCCCATGGAAAATATGTTGCTTAAGATTGGTTTGAAAATCCAAGAAACAGTTCTCAAATTCCAATGCCAAATTAAGGCCTCAATATAGTAAAATAATTTAAAGCAAAAGTAATTTTACTCCCACATAATTCACTGATATTGGATATGCATTTAAATGAATGAATGTGAAGAGGGTAAATTACTAAAGGAGACACAAAGCATAATATCAATAAGATAAACAGAAATCATATCTTATCCTACCCAAGTTATGTATCACATATGTTCAGATTTCTGAAAAATTAACATTCACTATAAGCAAATATATATGTCTTTTGAAGTTCGAATAAGAATTAACTGGAAAAAGGAATCATGCATTCATAACTAGATAAAAATTCACATATTATAAAACATATAATCAAAATATAGGCAAGAAGTCTAAAGAAGAGTCAACAACAAGCCATTAACCAATGCAAAAGTATACAAAATTTCAATGTAGTAGTGGTTTTCCAACGCCACTCCTCTTTTGGCTTCAAAGCCATGGGACAACTGAATTAACTATCCAAAATTGAAATAATTGTCTCTCTTTCTTAACAACAAATTAGAAAATAAAAATAATTATAGCAAGATAAAATAAAATAAACAAGAGTATCTTAATTGGGATCAATCCAATAATTTCTCCCATTGTGTATGTCAATCCTTGATGTTGTCATAGCGACCATATTGCAACTGATCGAATTGAGCTTCAGCCTTCAGAAATTTAGGATAAATTTCCTTGTCTAACTCTGACCTGATCAGGTTTGTGAAAACATATGTCCATGCTACTAATTCCATAGGTTGATAAATGTAGTCGTTGAGTACATCATGATCAACCTTGGTCAATTCTTTAATCACTAGTTCGCTTGCATCCCTTTCAGATTTAATACAAGATATATTTGTCCCTATCGACTGTGGCACCTCTAACTCATCAAGAGTCGACATGTGGAAGCTATTCATCGCATTATCTGCAAAGCTCCAAACTCATTTGCATATTTGTTTCACCGTTAGAATAGATTCATTCACATCTGCTTGCGTGGAATCTCAAGCATTTTTCTAGGCTCTTAATTTTTCCAACTCTTTCTTGTCAATTGTGGGAAGATTCGCGGGAATTTCCTCATATTCCTACCATCATTTATAAATGTCCTTTTCATACTTTTGAATAATTTTAGATTCATATCCGAGGGACTCAGATTCATCTATGAGATTTCTCAAGCTCGCATAGTAATGTTGCAATTCCTCTAAGTGAAAAATAAAATTCTTCTGAGCCTCCATAAGATTCAAATTAATTTTGATGGCATATTGTTTTACATTGTCCAAAGGAAATGCATGTTCTTTTTTGAAAATCTCGAGTTGAAATTGTGTGTCATCTCTAGTCATCTCCAATTCCCTCATGTGCTCCTCATGTTTCGATTTCAATAGAGCCAGATCATTCTCATGCACTTCTTTTAGTTGCTCGTGTTCCATGACTGACTCATGATGAACTTCATCGAAACGGTGCTTCATATGTTCATATAACTACTCATATTACTCTATCTATTCATTACATTGTTGCACCTATTTGATCAGGTCTCTAATCGAAGACACATTGACATTTTCCAATACTCCAATCAAGGAGGCAGCATTAGATACAATTTCACTCGGTTCCTTTCCTTCCATGTCAAAGACTGTGATACTGCTGGTATTTCCTTTGTTCATCTGTCTCTTGGACGACCTTTTTGAAATACTCTTGCTTGTTTAATCAAGAAAATAATCTCCCAAGGAGACGATTGTAGTATCTACATCCATGGGTTGAATGTACCCTCCAGATCTCATAGCCAGTGGAGTTTCTGGATTGATGGGGGACGTTTGCAAGAAAACCCAATTGTCCTTTCATTGTTGCCCAATTTTTTGCAATTTTTCATCTTCCCCTTCTTTTCTTTCCTCATCGGCCTTGCGATTTTCCTCCTGATGTTTTTGTTGTTGTTCATGGAGGAGTCGAAGCCTTGATTTTTCTTTGTCAGCCTCTTCTTTTTGTTTTTTCTCTTCCTAAGCTTCTTTCCATATCTCTTCTTGTTTTCTTTTTCGTTCTTCTTCTTCTATGGTTGTGGCCCTTCCACGTTCTTCCTTTGCTTCGCGACGTTCGTCGTCTTAATCCTTGTGGAATTATACATCTGCTACATTTTGAGCTTTAGCCTCTTCAACCTGTAGATCATCTTGTTGAGATTTTTTATTGGATTCATTTTTCAAGTATTCTCCCTGGTATAAAATTTTTGTTTGAATCCGCCACAACTTCGCCTGTTCATCATAAAATTTGTTTACCCTTTCCTCTCTCTTTATTCTGGCTTGATTCTTATTCATCATTTTTTTTTCCTCAACTGCAAAGGTAGCTCTTCTCTCATTTTTGATAGTATCCTGAAGGGCTAACTGCCGGTTGTGTAGTGTCCTTCTCTCCCATTCGAGGATTTTCTCAAAAAAATCATCAAAGGAAGTATCCCCTTGAAACATAGTTTCTCCAGGGTCTTCCTCATGTATGTAGTTATAATGTAACGATAATGAATTGAAATGTGCTTCAATTACCCTCCTAGGGTCATTCCTTTTTGGCTTCACCAATCCAAGTTTCATCTTTTCCAATAGAGTCGCTTCCTTACGAGCATGTTGAGAATTATCTAAGGTGAAGGAGCCTACATGAATGGGGAAATTAGGCCAACCTTTCTTACTCATGTGGGATAAATTGGTTGCAACGCCGTTTACAATGGTTTGGTAAGAAATTTCATGGGCGAGCAATCGGTCAGAAACATAGATTGGTAACAGATGGGGGAACTCATTCATGCCAAAGACTCAAATGTAGGTAAAGAACACCAGGAAATGCCAGTCACGAATTTGTGACAGGGCTTCCATGGCTTGGTCAGTTAGCCTTGGTATGGGTTTTCTAAAAATCAAAATATATAGGGGTGCGAAAAATTGGGTGCAAATATTGTACAAATGGGGTTTATAATAGGACAGCCACAACTCTTTACAGTAAACGTGAACATGAAAGAAATATTCCTTCCAGTTCCAGTTAATGGATGGAAATGCATTGGTAGAACAATTAACATCAAATAGAAAATCAATCATATGAAACTTTCGACTGTTAGGTACCTGTTTTGCATATTTAAGGGTTACAAATAGGTTGTTGGACAAGATGTTTTCCCAGTTGAAAAATTCTCCAGTTTCTATCACATGATGAATGAGGGGTGCCCAATCCAACAAGAAGTGTGTAGAATTTTCAAGGCCATACAAGCGGCATAGAATTTCCATGAGTAGCCTATATAGCCTCCGGAAATACTATATCGTATACTTCTTATTGGACCTCTATGTGAAGGGATGTTCCTCGGCCCACCAGTCCTTAATAAGTTCGACAAGATTCGGGTGCTTACTCATAAACTTTGCGATGAAGACGTGGTCCAATAATACCTCAGGTTCCTTTAGCTTATACATCCGCTGAATGATTCATTCCTAAGAAAGGTGATTACCTCTCCTCTGCGTCCACGACCACTCTATTTTTCGTATCAGTGTGGTCGAATAACCACCTGGATGCATCATTCAATTTGAATGGCACCAATGTCGGCCTTGTTGCAATGGCATGCACACAAATCTTCTGTATGTTCTGATACGAATCCGAATCATTGTCATATGGGGTAAAATATCCCATGGAGAATATCTGATAGATTTCTTCGCAGTCCGGATCACCTTCAAACCCAATCAATGCACTGGTGTCTGATGATATCAATCCTTCTACCAAGGATGGCGAAGGGATTTCCTCTACATATTTACTAGTAGGAGCTTTGTGTGAAGTTGCGTACGACATCTGGTAAAAACATTGAAACGAAGGAGGTGCTTCATACACTGAGCTATCGATAGTGAGATGAAGCCCAAAAATATCAAATAAGTAAAATCTTATTCTGAATTCCATATTTAACCACTGAAAGAAGGCGATTAATAGGCCCTGTAGGGTTGCATTTAATGAGCCAGTGGTTACATATACACAGTTGTATGTCGTTGCATCCAACAGTGTATATGCAATCAACTGGCACATTAAACGCCACCCTACGGAGTGGAAGTTGCTTGAGATCCAACGGCTAGAAGCGTTGCCACCTCAACATTAAATGACATGTGGCATGCTGAATAATTTTGGTCGTTTATTTAAGTAAACTAGCAGTAGCACTATTTATTCATGATGACTCTCTTTTCCAGAACATTGGGAATTGGATTTGTTGCATGCATGATATTGTGGAAGGATATTAAATGTGTGATCATGCGTAATCTTTGGGAGGGATGTACATTTAATGGTATAAAGGTACTTGTAAAGTTCCTAAATGATGACAGTTTTTCTGCGGATTTTCATACGCAGGCGCAAAAACCACGGCTTGTATAACGGACGGGGTAAGCACTGAATTAGCTGCGTAGAATTGCTTGATAGGTCTATTGTGCGGCATTATGGTTATCATTGGCTTAAATGAAATTAAATTACTTTTCATTGTGGAGTAGTCTATATATACCTTTTGCATGGTCTCCATATATATTTTTTCTCCTTACATTGTAAATCATGGAAGCATATTGTATATGGTGTATTATTAAAGCATTACATAGTATATATATAAAAACCTCATCTTATTAACACAATATTATTTGAAGGATTACAAATATTTAAATATCAAGTATAATATAACACGATTGATGTGTCATATCAAGATGTAAGATAATATAGTGCACCAACTCTTGGTCGACTTGGACTTTGTTTATGAGGTGTTCATTGTTGAAATTTGGAATCCATGCTTATGTCAAGTTGACGAGAGTTGTTTCAAGGTTACTTAAAGTTTTTAGAGATATTACTTCTTCCTAACACCAAGTTCCTGATTCTGGATACATAAATAGTTTCTAATGTTCAACGGATTAATCTCCAAAACTATATTTTTTATTTTAAATTTCATTTGCATGGGGATTTTTTTTTTTTACTTCTATGACGATCTAGAAGGCTCTTGACCGACACTGACAACTTCATTTTTTTATACATTCATTTTGTTACTAAAAATATACATCAATACAAATTATTTGTAAGGTTTAAATATATAATTCAAATAATGAATTGATTGAATTGCAGATTGTCAATAATGAGGTCTCCAACATTCGTGGATGGAGAAGAGGTAGACTTGTTTTGGATAAATTCAAAGGTTGTAGAAGGCAAAGTATACCCAAGTAGGAAGCTACTACATTGTAAAAAAATCATATCCGACTGATTTGTTGTCAATGTTGAAAATGTTCTAAATGGAGAGGTTCCATTATACAGTCCCAACGAAGAACTTAAGGCATTGGAAGACACACGTTGTGGAATGTACTTTTGTTTCTTGGCCAATTGTGCAATTGTTTAAGCATGGTGAATGCTTGGTACCTCAAACAAATCTGGGTTCGATGGGTGATTCAATGGATAATGATTCAAAGAATGACAATGATGCATATCATAACAATGATTTAGATGATGAAACAACTTCAAGGTAGGCTTTTGTGTTAGAGTGTGAATATGTAGGGGAGCAACAATATTCTGTGAATATTGATCCCAAAGAAAGGAACAAATTCCTTGCACACCATGTCATACTTAAGTATATATGTTCAAATACAGAGGAGCGGATAGCCTTGGGTTTTATCTCAAATGTGCTCGAGGACCACAGTATTCAAGGAGAAATGTTGGGATTATGTAATTTTGGTGTAATGGTGATAAGAGTTCTATCACATTGCGACAAGTGATCTCTCTTAGTCCAATCTATGAATATAATATCTTGGCCAATAGATAAAGTGTTAGTCCAAAAAATGGTAACTTTATTGCAATTTCAAGGTATACACCAATCAAAACGACCATTCTCTTCCCACATTCAAGATCATAACTTGAAGTTTAAAGGAATATCAGTGAAGCTAACTCATATATGCTCATCTGAGAATAAGCATGTTACTGAGGGGACTACTAGAACTGCGCTTGAAGGAGAAGTGGTACAACTATCCAAGTTAGATGGTCTTCATTTTGGTATTCATATATATATATAAGCTTCACAAATAATTGCAACCACTTCAGTCTATCAGAACATTCTTTGATAAGGTGGCCCATTAACCAGTTGGTGCACCTTAGTGGTGCTAGATTCAACGTGAAGTTTAAAGAGATTACACCGGAGTTAGAAGTGAATATGTGGAGTGCAGTGGAAGATCCTCTTCCATAGTTGGAATATCCCATTGGTTTCAATTATTGCTCTTACATCCAAGTAGTGACAACCAGACCATACAGTCATCACAAACTCCCAAGGCCAAATTCATCTCATGGATGTGCAATGAAAACAGGTTCCAGTGAAGATGAGGATGAACATCGCTTTCTCAAGTGATTAAGAAATAAAATATGTTGTAAAGATGAATGCATATCTAAAATACCCAATGGCTCCTTAGATAATGGTTGGCGCATGATTAAAGCTAAGGGTGAGAATGAAAGAAGGGAATTTGTGCTCAAATCATTGGAATCAAATTAAGTTATAAATAGGAGTGACAACACAAATAAAAGGAGCTTGATTTACATGAAATTTGATGGCATCAAGGTTTGTCAAAATGCATGGTATTTAGATTTTTGTATACCAAGATCCACCTTCTTTGAATATAAGAGGAAATTTTTAAATGGTGACAAAAGGTCAGTAAATGGAATTTGTGGTTCAGGGAAGCCAAGGCCTAATACTTTAGAAACAATAGCTAGCCTAAGAAACACGGTCAACAAAAATTCAGATATAGCTCCCCACAAGACCCGATCAGTGCATCCAGATGGAACGAGGATGCCTCTCAGATTATTACCTATGAATTATACACACAAAAAAGTTCTTTAGAAGTGCAATGATGACCTTTCCAAGCTTATGCTTCCTCCAGTGTCACAGTCCAACTTTAGCAATATATGGGGTAGGCATTTCCCTTAGGTTTCAATCACAAAGAACATCTACTTTGCACAGTGTGATGAGTGCTGTGAATTTTACATAAACTCAGAGTGCGACAAACCCGGTGATGATAAAATATTGGCACCAAGTCCAAAATTTTCACAATGATTACATTACGAGCTGTTGCACAACGTATTATGCACATCGATTGGAATTAGAGTGCAACCCAAGCAAATGCTTGAGCATTGTGCACGGCAAGATGGACAAGATGAAGACGTCCATACCAAGGATGGGAAGGAAGCCAAAGTCAGTTAGCGATGCCTGTAATCTCCCAATTCATCTAACTATCATGCTTACCCATGGGCACAGTTATGGGGATTTTGGTCACTTTGGGCTCCCTTATCTAGATGGCGGCTCAAACTACATTGTATCATCCATATATTTATGCTTGTGGATGCTAGAGGACCCGGTGGTCGATGAATTTGGGCATTGTTTGTATGAGAAAGGGTGCTCAATGCATCCATTGCATGATGCACTTCTACAAAATGAATCCCATGGAAAGTGCTTAGAATATAAAAGTGAGTCCATGCAGGCTTTATCAGTGCCAAGTGATTCCTTGAACAAACTTCCATTGGTTTTATTCTTGTATCTCAACAATTGTAGAGGTGAGAACAAGAATTGTTACCTTTTTTCTTTTGCATACATGCTCATAGCAAAGAGTATTTTTACAACTGTATATGTAAGCTTCCTTCTAGTTGGCCACACTCATGAAGATATAGATGGAACATACGGGAGGTTGTCAGCTCAACTGAAGAGACAAGATATATTATCACTACCACAAATCATGGATAAGTATAGAACAGTCCAAGATGATTGTAATTTCACTCCATACCTAATCGAGGAGGTTTATGACTTTAAGTACTTCATGGGAAAACACCTATTGGATGGAAGTCAGAAGATTGTGGGTATCAAATCCCCCCAATACTTAAAATTCAATATGGTTGATGGCACCCTTATAATGCAATATAAGGAAACTATTAGAGATGAACATTGGTCTCATTGCATAAATATATGGAAAAATGGGGCCAACGGAAAGCCGAACTTGCCTATGGGGAAACCTTCATTGTCCCCATTCGAAACACTAAAATATATTGAATATTTGAATAAAGGAATAAAGTCATATATTGCTCATTTCAGTACAGCAATGGAAGATGGAGGGGAAGAATTCTGGCTTCTGAAGATAACATACTGGTAAAATGTTTTGGGGGCTTTTGATGTGTCGTTGGGTAAACAGGTAAGTCCAAGAGGTTCCTTTTTGCCTAATACAAGACAAGAATCAAACACCAACAACGATATTCAACAAGCACCTTATCTCATGGAGTATTACTTGGGTCAAAGAGTCCCTACCAAAGATGAAATATATGTGGGTCCTCCTACAACAAGCCCATGGAAGAATTTGATCTGAGAAAAGATGTGAAGAAAGGTCAGATGCTCATTGTATGACCAAGTGATAGTAAGTCAATATGGTTGGGGAGGGCATTAGGTGATGTATACACAAACATGGTTGATGTTGATATGGAGACACACCAAGTTTTAGTACAATGGTGGAAACCCAATGGAGGATATGCATGCTAGGATAAAAAAACTAAAGAGTGGGTAGTTGGACAAGAGAAAGATGATATCATTGACGTGGATAGTATAATATGGGCCTGGAAATTACGAGTGGATGCAAAGGAAGACAAGGTAAAAATAAATGAAAAGGGACACATGGCTATTAAGATATATCAACATCAAGTGGGAATCAAATCTGTGTGATGCTAAATGAGGCATTCTTGCTATGTTTGAAGAAATTTAACAAGCCTATTCCTCTCGATGTGAAATGTAATTTCTGTCCGAATTACTAGTTCCATACCAGGCAAACAATTTGTAATATGCTTTATTTATCAATGGAAAATGAGATATGGGTTTTTATTTCATTATCTGTACAATTTCCATACCAGGAAAACATTTTGTAATATCCTTTAATTATCAATGGAAAATGAGATATGGGTTTTTATTTCATCATCTATATAATTTTGGTCATAGTAAAGTAAGAAATCTTGAGGAGAAAGAGCACAAGCCCTTTCTCACAATTTAGTAATTCATGTGAATGGTATTAAAATTTAGGAACCTTGTGGTGAGAGGAAAGAGCACGTGTCCTTTCTCACTATACAAGATACTTTCAACAGTGTAAAGGAATTAATTATGTGAATATTAAAAAAGACATGTTGAACTCGTGAATCCAATAATGAGAGTAATTACACTCATTATGAGTAATATTTTAAGATGATAATGAAATTTTTGGAAATATTATTCATCATAACAACATCAGAAACCAATATTCACACTACTGGAAGTCGATAATGACACTTTAAAAAACCATTAATCATACTTTTGTAAACTGAGCATCACACTTCCAAAAATTGATGATTGCATTTCTGGAATTTGATAATCACACTTATTGAAACCGATAATCACATGATGGAAAACCAATAGTCACACCTTTAGAACATGTTGTAAGTCCATATTCTCACTGGGAAGTCTAAATTTAATGAAATGGACGTTTTTAAGACAATGAAATTTCCCATTGAGTTTTATTATAAGAGTTGAGTCACCAATACTATAGACATTTCAAATAAAATTGTGTTACAGGGAGCTTATTCAACCACAATTCTTCCTCTTGATATTCTTGTAGAAATACCACCATAGAAGAAGTATCAATGTAGTATAATTTTGAAGTATCTTTATGAGAACCCATAGAATATGAGGTGATTTTATTGAGAACATAATGATTGCATCTTTGTAGTTTTGCAATGAGAAATCCATTGTGATTGGAAACCCATGAGAATACATAAACCCTTTATTTTGTCAAAAAAAACTAGAAAGAAGAAGGGGCAACTATATTATTTTCATTTTCATAGAGTCTTTAATTTATTAGTAGATGAATTATTGTAAGCACATTGGAATTATCCCCTATTTATGAACTGGTGTCAATAGAACATGAAATGATAAATAGAATGAATCTATGAGGCTAGAGGAGGGGGTGTTGAGAGGAATTAAATCAATATGGATTGTTGTTGAATAATTTGGGAGATCTAGAATTTAAGAGTTTGGCAATATGATATTCAATAGCTAGGTAATTCATTAGTGTGAAAACTTGGGAACTATACCAAACTTGGGAATCATACCTTTATGAAGGGGATAGGGAAACTTGTTGGAGTTTGGTACCTATAATATTTCATAATGGTGAAAGGGGAAAGGTTATAAAGATGACTCCATATGTTAAATCGAGATTATGTTTACAATCATTTTAGTATTGTAGAATTAAGAGAAGGTGTCAAAGAATAATGCTCCAATCCATAAATGTAATATCATCATTGGGATTTCGTTCGTGGAAAATTCATGCATATGTGTTGTTAGGAGTGATTAGTTGTATGTTAATGAGTTAAAATAGGGAGGTTTGTTAGTGTAGAATTTGAATCCTTTAGTATAATTTTACTCAATTTTTTTTTGTATAAATATATGTATCACTAAATAGGGTGAAAACATGAAGTTGGGAAACAATTTTGCTTTGTTTTTTACAAGCA
The DNA here is from genome assembly GCA_027924585.1 of Larix kaempferi. Classification (NCBI taxonomy): domain Eukaryota; kingdom Viridiplantae; phylum Streptophyta; class Pinopsida; order Pinales; family Pinaceae; genus Larix; species Larix kaempferi. The sequence goes on along the minus strand of BSBM01001331.1, from coordinate 3,513,063 downwards.
AAACTACTAAATTTTATGTTTTTCAACTTCAACCTCTTCAAACCCATATCTCCCTTAGGAATTTCAACCTGAAGTAAACACAAAGGTTTTAGAGAATTGAATTAGCTTTCTACTCTTATTTTTTTTAATTTTGTTTATGGACATATCGTGGGACAAATTTGTTGGCAACCAACGGCATATACTTGAAAATATTAGGTATGGATAATGAGTGACCTGTGTTGACATTGGTTTTTTGATAGATGGTTATTCATTTTAGGAAAACAAATTGTAGGCTCATAATCTACACACACTACACTTGTGCATGGACTATATTTTGAGTTAAAATACTTGGGAACTATTTTGTATTATTTATCGAAACAGTATATGTTCAGAAAATGGTGCATTATCGACACATGTTTTTGTCTTCGCATTTTCTTTCAAATGTGAATCTTATTGGAAAAAATAAAAGTACCCTTTTGAAGAGGACGAGCCAATTATGATCTTTGTGAAATTTCAAATTTTTTGGTGTTGTCTTTGTTATGATATTGAATTTTCATTTCAGGTGATTTTTAGAGTAATAAAATTCTTAAGGGATAAGGTTTAGAAAAAAAATATTAATAAATAGAAATTCAAATCGAAATGAAACAATTATTATACCATTGGAAACTATATTCAGAGATGAATCCATTGATACCAAGTTTGACAAATAATACTTAAAATTTGCAAGGGTTTGGGCTTGCTGAAGTTGTAGGTTCCAGAAAGATGCCAGATATTTTCACAGGTTTTGTTGACCATAAAATCTCGACCGAAAAATACCTTCGAAAATCTCGGCCAAGAGTTTAGTTCAAACTCTCGTCCGAGAGTTTTTTTGAAAATACAGCGCGGTGATTCATTCAAACTCTCGGCCTAGAGTTTTTCTAAACTCTCGACCGAGAGTTTGAACTCTCAAAACTCTCGACCTAGAGTTTTTTAAACTCTCAGCCAAGAGTTTGAGGTTGAATTTTTTTCCCAATAAAAAGTACAACTTTAGAAAATATATATGTTTCTCCACGCAAATATCTTCAAACTAATCCAAATTTCTCATATAAAAAACATTACATAACTTTAAGAAAGGAAGGATGGCTCATCCAAAGTATGAGGGTGAGGAAGGATGAGCTTATCGGCATCATAAATACCAACATGCTTCCATTGTAATCATTAGTTGGTAAATGTACAAGCATGAGTTTCATTTCTAGTTCGAGTTTGGGATCAAGAGTTTGTAGTTCCATTCCAAGGTGCATATCCATATTTTATGCCAATAGATCATTATGTGGTTTGTATCCCAATTCCCAAATCTGATAGATAAATCTCCCCTGAGCATGGCTCATGAGGGTCTCATGTTCCTTTACTCCTTCAGAATGCAAGCAATGATGCTCGCACTAGGTATTTGCAAGAAGGTGAGTCTCTTAGTCTTCGACAAGTCTCCTTAGGATAAGCACCATTACCATACAATTTAGAAGGGAGAGATCACAATTCATGATTATGAGTTCGAGTATCAATTGTATCATGATTTATCTTATGGGTTACCACATATACCTAAAATAAGTTGATGTGGATCTTCCTTTGGTGCAAATTTATTTATGCGGCTCTTTGTCTCTCTATTTAGTTTTCTACAGGTTTGGATTCTTGGATTCTTTCAAAGTGTTCAGTAATCATTGCATTTCTTGTAAAATTTGAAATACATGTTAGATTTTGAGCATTAATTCAAAATTATCTAGGATCTTATCTGAGAGAATAACAAGCACAGCATATCAATCACAAGAGACAATAGACACAGAGTTTACTCGAGGAAAACCAAGAAGGTGAAAAACCCCGCAACTTCCTCAGAGATAGAAAGAGCAATGATACAAAATCCAAGTACAAGAGATAGTCTCCTTAGCAGCTTCTCCTCCTCCACTAGTGCGCATCACTAAAGTGAGAGAATAGATGAGTAAGTGAATGATCAAATAGAGTGATACCCTCACTCTATTTATACACAACTCAACTTTCCTAATAACCTAATAGGGTCAACTTCTCTAGGAGAGTCTAATAACCCATGGTAACCCAAATCAGGGCCGACCCCACACTTGGTGGTCTAATAACCCATCTTGTATAAGTTATGACACTTGCGACACTTGTAAATACAAACGACGACACTTCCGTACAAATGAATAATAACCTCTCTATAGGGATACAATATACATATATATGAAATACATTCCGAAGTTACATATACATCAACACTCCCTCTTAAATAGGAAGGTATTTCTCGACACATGTATTCTAGCACAAGTCTTCTTCTCTGGATCATCAGATCATCGTCATCATATCTGTTGCTATCTCAATCAATCTCCAATCTACTCGTCATAGGAATTTCTACAGAGCCATCCCTTTTTCATGTTGGTTGTAGGCCTAGCCTCCATGTAGGTCTTCATCATCTCTGCGAGTAAGCCATCAAGTAGGTACATCTCAGGACTGATTACACTGCCTCTGCAAAACCTACAAGATCTCCCAGGACTGATTACACTGCCTCTGCAAAACCTACAAGAGCATCTCAGGACTGATTATATGCCTCTGCAAAACCTGCAGGATCTCCCAGGACTGATTATATGCCATTGAAAAACCTGCAAGAGCATCTCAGGACTGATTATATGCCTCTGCAAACTTGTAGGATCTCCCAAGACTGATTATATGCCAGTGCAAAACCTGTCAAGAGCATCCCAGGACTTATTACATGCTTCTGCAAAACTTGTCAAGATCTCCTAGGACTGATTACATGTCACTGTAAAACCTGTCAAGAGCATCCCAGGACTTATTACATGCCTTTGAAAAACCTGTCAAGATCTCTTGAGATGGATTACATGTCATTGCAAAACCTATCAAGAGCATCCCAAGACTTATTACATGCCTCTGCAAAACCTGTGTACTATATTGTTACCTCATCGTCTTCAGATCACCTCATAGTCCCCACAGCACATCCCAAATGCACATAACACAGCACTTACACTCACTGGCATGGAAGGACACTCCTCTGACCATCCAGGAAAGGCTTCATTCAGCCCTTACATCTCACCACCATGTGAGAATGGCTCATGTGCATCTGTGTCTTTGGACTCATCAGTTCCCCTTCGAGGGAATCTCAATCTGAAGTACACTAAGCCTTTCAAACTTCACTTTGGCCAGTGGCTTGGTCAACACATCGACTATCTGCTTGTCCGTCGCAACATACAGGAGCTTCACTGCTCCTTTCTGCACCATATCCCTGATATAGTGATATTTGATCTCAATGTGCTTTGACCTGTCATGGAACACCGGGTTCTCAGACAACTTCACACAACTCTGGTTGTCAAAGAAGATACAAGTAGCATCCAATAGGAGATCAAATAACTCAGACAGTAGCTTCCTAAGCCATATTTCCTCACAACTAGCTGAACAAGCTGCAACATACTCTGCTTCGGCTGTACTCAGTGCCACACAGGACTGCTTCCTGCGAAACCAAGAGATCATACCGGATCCCATGCTAAAGCAACACCTCGAAGTACTCTTCCGATCAATGGCACTGCCTGCCCAATCTGAATCAACATAACCCTCCAAGTTAAACTTTTGATTCGCATCATACTTGAGCCCATAATCAACTGTACCCTTCAGGTACCTCAGAATATGCTTTACAGCAACTAGGTGAACACTTCTCGGATCCGTCGGAAACTGGCTCAATGTGTTCACAGCAAATCAAATATCTGGTCTTGTGTTCGTCAGGTATATCAAGGACCCAATCATCTGATGATACACTATGACATCAACTGACTGAGATGAAGCATCACACATAAGCTTCAGGTTCGATGCCATAGGTGTGGCCATGGCCTTGCAGTCCATCATCCCGAACCGCTTCAGGATCTCTACTCGTACTTCCCTTGTCCAAGGAAGATTCCATCTGCACTCTGCCACACCTCCATGCCTAGAAAGTAATTCATCATCCCCAAGTCCTTCATCTCGAACTCGGCAACAAGCTTCCTCTTCATGTCGGCAATCAATCTATCCTCACCTGTAACAAACCGGTCATCCACATACAATAGTAGTATCATTGGATTGCCTTCCTCAACCTTGTAGTAAAGGTTGGAATCCACTTTACTCTTGGTAAAACCCAAATTGGATAGAAAGCTGTCTATCCTACCATACCAATTTCTAGGAGCTTGCTTCAAGCCATACAAGGATTTCTTCAATCTGGACACATATGACTTCCTGTCATGTGTCTCAAAACCAAGTGGCTGCTCCACATACACTTCGTCTTCGACTACACCATTCAAGAAAGTTGTCTTGACATTCATCTGGTGTATATTCCACTTCATCACTGCAGCCAGGGCAAGTACTGTTCTGATGGAAGTGTCTCTGGCTACAGGTGTAAATGTCTCTTCATAATCTATCCCCTCTTTTTGGGAGAAGCCACGAGCTACAAACATCGCCTTGTATTCTCTATTCTACCATCTGCAGCATGCTTGATCTTATAGATCCACTTGGAAGTCACAACGGACTTCCCTTCTGGTCTTGGGACCACATACCAAACATCATTCTTCATGATCGACTGGTATTCCTTGATCATGGCATTCTTCCATTACTGCATCCTGAATCCTGGGAACTTCTTCAATATCTTCAATAAATAATTTTCTTTGATTTTCGTTGTTGGAACAAATGTTCTAGTCCTTCTTTTGTAGGTTATTGTACATGATCTTTCCTACAAGTCAAATTCAATTGCATGATTAGAAACTTCTCATAGTTTACAAAACAAAGTATTACACATAAAGGAATATGTCATATAGTCATGCAATTATCTTAGCCAATGCTTCAATACAACATTCATCCATATCCCGTAACTTTCTAGATTCCTTCCATCTCTACTAGAACATTATTAAGAGTTTGCACTACTCCCAACATGTCAGCAAAGAGGTTTCATTCTAGATAAGTAGCAATGGAATGTTGTATAGTGCCATAGGTCACTTACCCACTACATGCATATTAGTAGTATATTGTTCATTAATGCAATTATTCTAATATGCATAATACACAACCTAAGTCTAGGAACATAAGTAAATACATCATTTGAACAATATTATTTGAACAATATTATTTAAACAATCAGATATACAAGAAATGACAATTCAAATACTTATCTTTGTTTGTTTGTTGGGTGGACTCCCTCTGAATCTTTGCTTCCTTGCAGGAGCTGCTGGAGTCCGACTCTGAAGTAGCTTCTTCTACTCCTTTCTGTTGTGGATTGTAAGGAGTGGTCAACTCCCTCTTAATCTCGGAATCACTGCATAACTTCTTGAAGTCCCTTGAAGTGAATTCTCCGCCATTGTTGGATCTAAAGATCTTTATCTTCTTATTAGCTTGATTTTCTGTCAAGGCTTTGATTTCCTTGAACTTATCAAACACTTCATCTTTGACTGGATTTCAAAAAGACCTTCTACTGCTTTACTTGCAATTGGTAGTGCACATGTGTAAGCCTTCTGTGCCAAATTTCACTTGGATCTACTAAGTCATGGACCAAGGCTTGTTTTGGTTGGCCCTTCAGTTTGTATAATCCTCCCTCTTGTTCTCCAATCACTATGGCATCATCTATAGTTTTACCCTTTGGCCACATTAGGACTTGGCCATCTGCAAATGCAACGCTTATGCCTTTTTCATCCAATGCAGACATGGAGAGAATATTTTTCTTTAGACCTGGAACATATAGTACCTCTTTTATCTTCATAGGTTTTCTAGAGTCTAGCTTATAGGAGGCTTCACCACTTCCTTTTATTGGATACTGGTAGTCATCCCAAAGTTTCACCTTATGGGGTGATTCATGTTCAGATAGCTTCACAAAGGATCCCTTGAATCGTGTCATATGTTTGGAAGCCCCACTATCTATAAGCCAATCATTGCTTCCATGAGCAATAGGACCAGTGAGGGCAGAAATCAAAACATACTCTTCATCACTTGAAGAATCTTCACTTTCTTCCCTAGATCTCTTCCTGGGAGGTTCATCATCCTCTGCAGTGTGAGCATGATGTTTTCTTTTGATATTCTTCTTCTTATGGGACCTATCTTTATTCTTTCTAGGACAATCCCTGGAATAGTGTCCCTTTTCATCACATGTATAGCATCAGATTGTAGACATGTTCCTTTGAGATTTGGAATCACCCCTTTGATTCTGATGGTGGTGTCTCTCTTTCTTACTATGGTGGTGCTCCCTCTTTCCACCATACTTCTTCGAGTGTATTGTGAGGGCTTGGTCTTCATTCCCCATTTTCTCTTCTTGAGCTATAATTCGAGCTTCTTCTTGTGAGCATTCTTCCCACAACCTATTGAATGTGATAAGTTTCCTCCTAGCACAAATTCCTTGAATGAAGGAATCCCATGACCTAGGAAGGCCATTAAGAGTGGTCATTACCACTTCTCCATTCTCTATATCTTCTCCCACAGCTTCAAGTTGTTCTTTTATCTGCGAGACCCTTGAGAAATAAGACTGCATGGTCTCCGCATTCTGGATCTTGATATTCTTCAATTGATTTCTCAAGGTCATCTTCCGATTTATGTTCTTCCCTTCAAATAGCTTGGTCAAGGAATCAAACATCTCCTTGGGTGTCTTCAGAGATGACACATGTGATATGAGATGGTCTTTGATAGAATCAGCAATGATCCTCTTAGCCTTGACCAAGTTCCTCTTGTGTAAGGCCTTAGCCTCATCTCCCTTTGGGACAGGGACCTCTTCACTTATGTAGGTGTCCAATTCATTTTCTTCTAGGATTAACCCAATCCTATACTTCCATGCTTGGAAGTTACCAGCCCCTTCAAGCTTATCCTCAAGCTTGGTGTGGTGAGACATCTTAATGAGAACCTCAAATGGAAATAGAATATTTAGGTCTTACCACTTGATTTGCTGAAAACTCGATCTGGAGCTGGATTAGGGTTTGTCAGAGAAACCCTAAAAATTCAAAGTTTGAATTTCAAACTTCTGAAAGGATAGAAAGATGCACTTTACTGAACTAATTAAGATAGTATACTCTGATTTTGAAATCTGCAAAATTTGACCCCTCAAAATTTCCTTTGAAACTTCTGGATTCACTGGACAGGATCCCGAACTAGGGTTTGATAAAGCCCACTCTTCTACCCAACCAAAAAGTTCGATCCAAGGCTCTAAAATTCAATTTTTCTAATGAGCATCCAGCCATGGTCATGGATTCCAAAAATCTCAACTTTTGCAGAAATACTAATTTTCCACTTTTCTGATCAAAATCTTGAACTAGGGTTTGATCAAGCCCGACCTTCTGCCCAACCAAAAAGTTTGAACTTGTGCTCTAAACTTTGATTTTCTTAAGGAACATCCATCCATGGTCTCGAATTCCAAAAAATTCCAACTTTCTCCGAAACCCTAATTTCCCACAGTAGTGATGAGCCAAAAAATTGAAAGTGCTCAGAATGAGATTCTGTTTCGACGGAAAGATGCGCCCTTGCTAGGAGAGTCAATATAGCCTCCTGTCTTTGAATATCTGTGGAGAGAAACCCAAGAATCAAGAAGCCGTAGCTTCTGCAGCTGCACAATGTCTTCTTCTCAGGTTAGCTCTGATACCATGTTAGATTTTGAGCATTAATTCAAAATGATCTAGGATCTTATATGAGAGAATAACAAGCACAGCATATCAATCACAAGAGACAAGCACAAGAGACAATAGACACAAAGTTTCCCCAGAGAAAACCAAGAAGGTGAAAAACCCCACAACTTCCTTAGAGATAGAAAGAGCAATGATACAAAATCCAAGTACAAGAGATAGTCTCCTTAGCAGCTTCTCCTCCTCCACTAGTGCGCATCACTCAAGTGAGAGAATAGATGAGTAAGTGAATGATCAAATAGAGTGACACCCTCACTCTATTTATACACAACTCGACTTGCCTAATAACCTAATAGGGCCGACTTCTCTAGGAGAGTCTAATAACCCATGGTAACCCAACTTAGGGCCGACCCCACACTTGGTGGTCTAATAACCCATCTTGTATAAGTTACGGCACTTGCGACACTTGTAAATACAAATGACGACACTTCCGTATAGAGGAATAATAACCTCTATGTAGGGATACAATATACATATATATGAAATACATTCTGAAGTTACATATACATCAACAATACAAGATCACAAAAAAGGGTCATGTACAAGTCAATTTATTCCATCGAATAGGATGATTAGAGATCCATGTATTGTAGATGGTATATTTATGGTACCACGACCATCTTCACCTCTGGAGGGAATTCTATTGCGGTACTAGAAATTGTGTTGCACAACAACTCGGTGAGGTCTAGAAGGAATCCAAGAGGCTTTCTATAACAGGTCTAAATGTTTGACCCAAAATTGAAGCTTCATTTCTCCCTTTAGATCGTGTGGCATCGCATGATTTTCTTTGCTAGTGGTCAGACCAACTTGGCTCAGGATCTTGGAAGACTACACCTCTCAAAAAACACACACTTATTCTTGTTCAAGTTTACTTAGTCAATTCTTATGTTCAATTATACCTAGTTGCAATTGAAATTAGGAATGCATACATAAGAGATAAGAACAAGATTTTTCTGGAAACGCCTCAAAGGGGTGTGTCAAATATCCAATATACAAGTATGAGAAAAGATTACAAGTACACATATCAAGAGAGCGCCCAAGGATGCCCCTCCATGAGAGAGTGTTGATCGAAAACTTCTCAAGAAACCTAAGAACAAAAAATCCATTCCTGATGTCTTCTTTCTGTTGATGATTTCTTGCTATAGCACCAGTAGGTCTTCCTCTTGTGGAACCTGTTCACCTTTTCTCAACTTCACTCCACTCCAGAAGCACTTCTTCCTACACTATCTTTCTTCCTAAGATGTGCCCTCCTACTCAGGTGTGACTTCCCAACTGTCATTGAACTTCCTTTTTCAATCCAACTTTCATCCACGACACCTCTTCATGGTCCATCCACATGCCTTTCACATCTCTTGGATCAAATTTTATAAGGCACCCACGGCCTCACTACCTACACCAAAGACAGTGAGCTAGTTTTCTCACCAACATCTTGGGAAAAATGGCAAGTGGTGGCCAAGGCTACCATCTCCAGGACTCCCAATGATATTCCCATCCAACTTGTTCCTACTGCGCAAGTACTTCAAGAGTGGATATGTTTCTGAAGAACTACGACCCAAGTCTTCTAGTTGAGTTGGCATCAGCTCGGATTCATGAATCCCCAAACCCAACCTACACAACTCCACGTACTCAACTGTGTGGTTCACAAGGTGACTCCTACCTCCCACTGCTACATCTGAACAAGATTCATGCACCTCCATCATCACCAAAGGTGTCTCATCCACCTTGGTATGTTGCGATCTCTCTGAAATGAGCTTCTCATCCTATCGGTCATCACACTATCGAAGGGTGTCCAAGGTGGTCTCCTCTTCCTTGGTATTCCCTTCAACTGAATTGTCGTGTTGTACTTGAGACTTCTTCTCCAAGTATTGTAGGACTGCCTCCATCTCAACTAGACAGAAACTCAATTCCCTTAGTCTATTGGGCGTCAATTGGGACTCAAGGATCCCAAAGGCCAATGTGAAAAATTCCACGATGTTTGCGGTGTCACATGTCTTTAAGTATTCACTTCCACTCTCATCTCAACCCACCATTTTAGTCGCCAGAGGAACCACAATCCCCTTGGATTCCTCTGCATCTACCACAAAGTCTTCTACCCATCATTCGCACCATCAGGAAGACACTTCATTACACTACCCATCCTCAAGGTTTTGGTCGTCTTCTTTCCCAAGAGAGCTCACTTCTTGGGATGTTTCATCTTGACTATTGTCACTTGGTTCGCAAGCTATCCCATCAGGAGCGCTCTCTTCCGCGACCTTTGCTACCACTATTGGTGCAAGCTCAGGTTTGTCTCCAACACAATGTGCATGGTCACTTGGAAGGCACAATTGTTTGGTCTTTTTAGCAACCAAATCTGCCTAAAGCTATAACATTGCCAACCTTTGTTCCAAGCGATCAACACTCTCAGTTGCACCGAAGGTCTCTCTACCTGAATCCTCCACTTCCTACTACCATGCAATGTTGTAACGCCTACTTGTGGGCATTTCACCTATCTCAACCAGCCGCATCGATGACATCCTAGGAATGCACCCCAACTACCTCCTCATTATCATTGGTAAAATACAAGTGTCAATTTCACCCAAGAACACCAAGCTACTCCTAAAAGGAAATGGTGTTGCCTTGTCTAACTTCAGGAAGTCTTGCCCTAAGACAACCGAATGTTCATCCAATGGAGCCACCACCAAGTCCAATATGTTGTACCAATATTTGACCTTCATCGGCGTTGTGCGAACTGTCATGGCTACCGACTTCATTACTAAGTTCACCACTTTCACCACTTTGAACATGAAGTCACTTCCCTCAATCTTACAATGAAGTGCCATCGTAGTTTTGATGCTAATGAAACTGTGGGTGGTGCTAGTGTCCACCAACGTAGTAACCTTCAACCCACTAATCGTCACATTCACAAAAAAAGTCCCTACTAGTCTTTGTCTTGCAATATGTCTTGAAATTTCATCAACTTTCCTAAACCTACTGTCAAGGCTTCAAGCACTTTCAATGTGCTTCTTCTAAGGGTCACTGCACTTGGGATTCTCCCACATCTTCTAGCTTCATCTCAGTTGGTTTCCCTTAGAATTATTCCAAGTGGGATTCCAACCCTTCATTTATCGGAAAAGTGATTGTGAAGTGATTTCCTTCACAAAAAAAACAACATGTCTTCTTACTTGGATTCGTAGATGATCCTTTCTGTGCATTTGTCTTCCTTTGGACGTCGTTCACCAAGTTGAGCGACACCAAACTGGGCATCTCCCAAGTATCCACTTGTTCTACCAACGCTTGCAACCATTGCACTCGAGCTATGCTTCGCAAGTTCAGTTGTTCAACCTTTCCATCATGTTCCCTAAACATATATCGCATCTTGTTGTCCCATCGTTCCAATATTTTTATCATGGATTTCATCACGGCTTCCCATAACTCTTTCTCACCATGCACTTCATGTCGTAACTCCTACTGAGTTTGACCAACATGCATCAATGGGAGTGTCACATAAGTCAACCAAATCTCAACAAATCACCAACTCTCCAAACTACATCAGGTGCACTTACCAAGTGTCAAGCGCACTTCTGTCGACGTGTGTTGAATGTCGGGTGACTCCCTTTTGGGCACCCTCTTTCCAATAAGAGATCACACTAGTTATTGTTCTCTAGAAGCAACGAACCCTTCAATTCTGGTATAGGCACACTCATAATGAATGCTTAGTGCTCCAAGAGTTCCTTCTTCCCGTTCTGCACTCCCAACAACACTGTCTCTGTTCATTGTTTCTTCGCAAACTATCACCCTATGCTAGGTGCACTTTGCCTCAGTGTACTCATCACTCTTCCGGTGATTTGTGTTTCATCTTCACACTACAGCATGTTCCGGGAGCACTATTTCCTAGTACTTCTCTCAACGAGCTGCCTCTTGGTGCGCTTCCAAACGATCTCCCAACAAAATCTCTTTCACGGCTAATCTCAAATCTGGGCATGCTTCATCTCAACATTCTGCGTGTCGGGCACCCTACTTCTTGGGCTCTTCTCTGTCAGTTTACAGTGATTCATTAGCACCCTACATGTTTCAGGTGCACTGATGCCCAGTGCTTCCTCCCATTAGTTTGTCAGCATGCTTTTGAAACTCCGCTCCAACACTTCAACACAACATGGTGAAGAAATTGTCGTCGTCAAAGCTATGATACCACCTGTAATGGGTCTAAAGGTATGACCTAAAACTGAAGCTTCGTACCTCCCTTTAAGTCGCGCAGCACTGCCCGAGGTCCTTTACCAGTGGTGAGACCAACCTGGTTCGGGAGCTCGACAGACTATGCCTCTCGATAGACACACTTATTCTTGTTCAAGTTACTCCATTCTTATGTTCAATTATACCCGGTTGTAATTAACATCAAGAACGCATACACAAGAGACAAGAACAAGATTTACCATGAAACGCCTCAATGGGGTGTGTCGAATATCCAATATACAAGTATGAGAAAAGATTACAAGTACATAGATCAAGAGAGCACCCAAGGATTCTTCTTTGTGAGAGCGTGCCGATCAGCAACTTCTTAAGAAACCCAAAGAACAAAACCTCCCTTCCGAACATCTTCTTGTCGATGGTTTCTCCCTATAGGACCTGCAGGTCCACCTCTTGCGGCACTTGTTCACCTTTTCCCAACTATCGCTCCAGTCCGGAAGCACTTCTTTCTGCACTATCTTTCTACCCAAGATGCACCCTACAGCTTAGGTGCGACTTCCCCTTGACTTGTGCACGCTACTGCTTTCTTAACTATCCCCAAGTCCGAATTGGATGCCTCACTTTGCCTCAAAATGTCTCATATATATAGCCTTCCAAGTGTTCCTTCATAGGTCACACCCTTTCTCTTTGGAGTCAACTTTCTACCGGTGCATGGCTTGGTGTGCACGCTTTCCGGTTGGGGCTCCTCCTTTCTTACCAACGCAGCATGTCACTTGCCTTCCAGGTGATTCATGCTCTCGGGCTTCTCCCACGAGCTTCCAACTCATTCTTCCTAGTGTGACCACATTCTTGCCGAAGCCCTCAGTTATGTCATTGGGGCCTTTTGCTTACCAACGTGTCCTGGTGTGGTGTCACCCGGCATGGGTGTCTCCCCACATGTCCCGGCTCCTAGATGCCGTCAACTAAACCTTGGGGTTTCTGAATTGGGTCATTTGTCATGTGCTCCCATCATCACTTTATTGGCTAGTCCACTCACTGAGCCTACCTAAGTCTATCTATTGGTGGGATGATAGCGAAGGTGCCATCCTCGCCAAGGCCATGACACTTTCCATAGTCAGATTCTTGTGGGTATGTAGACATTCGAAGAGACTTTCCCTATTCAAAGAAGGATCATACACTGCATCGACGCTTTAATGGTTAGTGATTGATAAATTGACTCATTTTAACCCATTGAAGGAATGCTTGCTAAGGCCAATTCTCAGCTAATTTAATTATACAATGTCATTATTTAGCTTGTAACATTGTAATTATTTAGCTTGTAATGTTGGTAATTTTATAATTCATTTATCTAAAGAGTCTTGTTTTATGTGTAGCGGCTACCATTAAAGCCATCTTAAGCAACATCTTTATGTAGTAAGGTTGTTGACCAACTATATGGGAATATTGAGCAAGTATCATTTGTTGTAAGAGTATTAGTGGAGGTCTCACTCATTTATCCAACATCAGAAGTAGAGGAGTTTTTTTCCTACTTGACCTTTTAGGACCTTTTTGAGACAAGACTCTCAGTGCATAACCTCAATCAATCTATTTTTTTGATATTGTACCATATTCCTAGGAAATAATTTCATTCAAGCAAGGACATCGATCTTAAAATATAGGCAAGGAATGGGGAAATTTAGCTGGACAAGTGCCATGAAAGGTCCATGCATCAGTCGTGTAATCAATTAAGGTTGAGATCTATCAATTATTAGGGTCACCTAGAGCTAAAGAAATCTAGACTAGGTCATCACCACTATGAATGAAATGGGTGTTAAAAGATGTGAACCACAAATATTTAATGTTAAATGTTTGTGAAATAATGTTAATTTGAGCTTAGAAATAATCTATCAACTTAGGGGGTGCATTCTATGAACATAAAGAATAGAGCTTAGGGGGTGCATTCTATGAACATAAAGAATAAAGCTTAGGGGGTGCATTCTTAGAAATAATCTATCAACTTAGGGGGTGCATTTGAGCTTAGATATGCATTTGCAGATACTAAAGAATAGCCCTAATTTTTATAAATGTAACCAAAAACCCCTTTCCAATTAAGAAGACCCCTATTTTCACTAAATATACTAAGCACCCATTTTTTCCATGACATTTTGAATATCCATTGGGTACCCGCACGAAGATGGTACCCAAAAAGGCCGCAATAGAAGCACGCGAGCGGAAAAAAACAAGGGCGTGCACGCGCATTCAAACACGCATATGCGCCCCTACTTCGGCAATGTCGAACGTCCACATTGTTGAGTTGACGTGGACAAAATTTCCGCGTACGCGTTAATAATGCGTGCACGCACGCGTTACTAACGTGTGCACGTCCCTGTTTTTTTTTATAAAAAAAAAATAGAGCATGGGTTTGTTATTGTTTAAGAAACCCGCGAGCACAAACCATCCAAACAAACACCATGCGAGCACGTTGTGGAGCACCCGAAGCCTCCTAGTCGGCATCAATCTGAGCCTCCACTATCTTGCCAGCATTTCCTCCAGGTAGGTGCTCAACGAATCATGTTTTTGTTGTTTTTTTTAATGTTTTCCATTGCAATTTTAAATTTAAAAAAAAATTACAATCAAATAAAAAACCAACGAATTGTCATTGTAGATCCAATACACCTAAGAAAATGAAAAACACAACACAACCATCAGAGGAAACCAATGAAACCAAACCATCAGAAGATAACATCAACATTGGAATGGACAATGAACCTGGTGATGAACCATCTGAAAACCCCGAGGATCAATTACACCAAGATTTAAACAAATTAAGGGTATTAAGTGATGAATTGAAGAGCACCAAGGAACCCTCTCGGGTTTCCTTGGCTTCATCATTGAATCCATCAATATTGCCCACAGTCAGATAAAAAATATGAGCCAATACAGGGCTCGAATGAGGGAGCACTATTCCACTCGGATATCCAAAGAATAAATTAAAGACCTCAACATCACCAAAGCACATGTGTATAGCAAATTCATAGTTCCCACGACAAGACAGCCTCCATATGTGAGGAAGAGACAGGTTTGCATGGACTGATGTATTTACCAGCCATGGAGAGATAACTGGAGAAAGAGATGGTTTATGGTGTTTGACAGGACCCCATGCAATAATTTGGAGGTCCCACAGTAGTTTATGAGGAAATTGTGGGCTGAGTTTGAGCTAGGATACCATGTCAATTATTTTGACATCACTGAGTTTCAGGGTGTCGGTCTTGGCTCTGCCCAAGATCGACCTCAGGACCGCCGCAACCCACTCAGAGGACCTCCTGCACCCAAGAGAGAGCCAAACCCCCCTCCTCAGCCACCTAGGTTTGGTAGCGTCCTAGATGAGATTGATGACTCAGTTAGACGTGCTACACATCTTTTGCTTAGACATACCACATTTGTGGCTATGTCTTCACAGAGCCGGGAGGACATCGATGAGACACACATAGCTGGACGGTCTATGGATGGTGGTCAGGACATGCCAGGTACAGGTGGAACCCGGGAAGGGCCATCTAGTTTGACCGGAACAACAACACATCGTTGTTCTCACTGTGGTCATTCTTGCCATGGTCCTACGCGGCAGCATGCCATGGAGAGCTACATGGACCAAGTTAGCCATTGTTTTATTTAATGTTCAAGTATTTATTGTATTTTATTTGATATCATATTTTTTAATATATTTAACTTTTAATTACACATTGTTGAATTTATTTATTTTAATGTACAGTTATTCAGGTCCGAGTCTCCATCCTCCAGGTGGGAGGACATCAGTTCCTTTGACCTAGACCGAGCCATGGTAGCAGTAGAGGAGATTGTAGCACCATACACACAGGTAACTTCTTTATTTTGAATAATTAGATCCAGTTATGAGTAATTTGTGTTCAATAATTACAAATTAATTAGCACTGAGCAACCATTTTTTATATTATCATCGTTTAAAACTAAAATAAAAATGAATAATTCTCACAAAACATGTCTATCATATTATCATCGGATTTTACAATTGTGTTTATCATATTGTCTAAATTATTTGAGAGCTATGAATTCATATAATCCAACCAAACAAAAATGAAACCTTATAAAGCATGAAAACCTAAGAAAACTAGACATGTGTTCATGTTCACTTTAGGCATTCTTTGCTTCTCCATTTTCAGCTTCTTTCATTTATGCACAGGGGCTTCACTCAATAAAACGCTATCATAGCATGTTCATTCGTGGCATATGAAACAATACCCCTAATTTCACTAAATGTTGGAAAAGACCTTTCAAAATCGTTTTTTTTACCCCCTCCCATATTCCTTCCCAATTTAAAAAAACCGTTATTTTCACTAGATATTGTATGTATCAATTTTTTCATTAACATTTTTTATACCCCTTTATATTTCTTCCTAGTATATTGATATGATACCCCTCTTATGACCCCACATGCATTCTACAATGCACCTTGCTTCTTTCGATGTATATTGAGGATGCACATTACTTCACCCACAATGGAATTACTCAACCGCATATCATTATGATTTGCAACATCTAATGGTCTAATGAAGAGATAGGAGATCACTTCTTACATGTCACTAGAGCCAATGCACATAGTACAACATTTAGATTGCATGTTACAGTTCCCCAATAGCTGACTAAGCTTGTTGTGGGCTAGGTATCCAATCCCCCAGGCCATGTAACAAGCTCTAGGAGGCTAACTAAATCTCCCAAGGCCTGTAACAGGCACGAGTGGTTGGGTATTCAAGCCCCCAAGGGCTATCGAGGGCCTATAACAGGCCCTAGAGGCTTAGAGCCTCCCAAGGATATTGGTAACAACTGGCTGAGTGCTATTGGTAACAATTGGCTATCAATGACCACTATCTCTAGACTATGATCGACTGGAAATCCACTTCACCACGAAACCCCCTGGCCTCAAGCATTCCTCAAGACACAATTTTCCTGTGTACTAGTAAGCCCAAGCCTTGCCTCAACCCGATTTCTCATCCGGCCATGATCCCGCCATCTCCATTTGGCGGATATTTGTCAACCCGCCCATATAAAAAAGACCCCAAAGTATTTTTGTATTGTTACATTAAATAAAAAAACCCTTTGCACCTTAATATATAAGCAATATAATTTTTAGGTTTTCATGAATATTTAATACCGCAATATAAATGAACGTGGTATTATATTGCCTTCTAGTGAAGCCCCTGTGCATTTATGATGCTACTTGTGATTATGATTAAGGATGTCAATGCTCTTATTCTCTCACTCTCTCACTTTTCCCCTCTCTCTCTCACTCTCTCACTTTACCTCTCTCTCCCTCTCTCCTTCTCTATCTCCCCCCTACCTCCATCTCACTCTATTCCTTTATCTATCCATCTCTCCCACAAATATATCCATCTCCCTCCCTCCGTAAGTCTCTCTCTCTCACCCTCTTTACATCTCTCTCTCTCTCTCTCTCTCTCTCTCTCTCTCTCTACCTCTAACTCACTCACTCTCTCTCCCCCTTGACCTATCACTCTTCCCCACCTTTTCCTCTCTCTCTCTTCCTCTCCATGTATAAGTCCCTCCCTCTTTGCCTCTTACTCACTCACTCTCTCCCTTCCCATGGACCTATCACTTCACCATCCCTTGACCTCATTCTTGTTATCCATTTACAAGTCTCTCCCTCTCCTCCCCTCCCTCCAAAGATACATCCAAGAGTGCACATGTGCATTAAAAACATGTTCAATTATCCTCTATTGATCATGTCAAAGCCCCCAACTCCATAAGGCCTAGAAAATAGTGCCATGAATACCCCTATGAATCCATGGGTGGTGCTTTGAGGAATTGTTCATGTATTTGGATGCCTAAAAAATAATTTTAGGGCTAAAGGAATGGTTCATTGACCATGTCGAAGGCCCTAAGGCTACATCACCTAGATACATAGTGCCATGGATACCCCTACAAAGTCATGGATGGTGCTTTGAGGGATTATTCCTGGATTTGAATGCCTTAAGGGTTTCTTCAGGGCCAAAGGTATGGTATTCTTCCCTTTAACGTCATTCCCAGATCCCTAATGCACATACATACTAATCGAAACCACCTAATTGCATTGACATCCTCAATCATAAGCCAATGATACTTGACCAATTATGAGAGAAATTTCCATCATCAATTTGTTGTAGGTGACATTGTCATCATTCTGTCGATCAACAATCTGTCCATAAGCTGATCATCTTCATTCTGTTTAATAACATGTCCTCATTCTGTCCCCAAACATATGTTCATTTGTCCATGGTCATGTTGTCATTAATCTACCACTGCTACTGCCTTAGTGAAGCCCAAAAGATTAGAGATAAGAATTAGTTTACTGCTGCACCATTGCTCCTCCTGCTACTGCTACTTCACCGAACCTTCCTCAGTCATCTTGGATTATGCATGCAATGGTCTCATGTAAATGTGCGTAGGCCCTTATCAATATGCCCGCAATACACCACAAATTCCCGCAGTGGGTGCTTCAAAGAATGCCCGTAGGGTCCTCTTGATTATGCTCGCAATGGGGCTTTGAAATGCCCACAAGGGGTCTTCTAAATGCCCGCACATCTTTCTTATCCACCTCATCATCTTTTCTATGTCCTCTAAGCTTATGTTTTCCAATTCATCGTCCTCCATGTCACCAAGTTATCAATCCTTATTGTCATCAAGCATGTCCTCCTTGACATGTTCCATGTCATCAAACACCATGCTTGACAAGTCATCAAGCTTGCTTGCTTGTCACTTGTCTTTGTATTGTCCTTAGCTTGCCATGTCCTTCTTCCATGCTTATCATAAACACTTTTCATGCATTCCATGTTTGATGCTTGCCATGTTTGTCATACTTGTCACCTTTGCCATTCCTCAAGCCATGTCACCATCTCCATTGTGCTTGCCATAATGTGTATGCTCCATGTTCTTAACTCTTCCATGTCTTTGTCATTAATGTATTGTCATCAATGTCATTATCAAGTCCTTGTCATCAATCTTTTATCATGTCTTCACTTTGTCAAGTCTTCTACACATGTCATGCTTGCTTGCCACTTGT
The DNA here is from genome assembly GCA_027924585.1 of Larix kaempferi. NCBI lineage: Eukaryota > Viridiplantae > Streptophyta > Pinopsida > Pinales > Pinaceae > Larix > Larix kaempferi. The sequence goes on along the minus strand of BSBM01001331.1, from coordinate 3,494,187 downwards.
CAAGTCATCAAAGCTTGTCATGTTTACCATTTGTCCAGTCAAGTCTTTGCCATGTCATCACTTTGACCTTTGTCATTAAGGTGTTGTCATCAATGACAACTTTGGCCATCAAAGACTTCAAGCATAAATTTTCAATCTTCTTTGCCACATTATCTTCAATGAATGACCATAGAATGGGTCATTTGTTCCTATCATGGGCCCAATCCATTGTGGGTCAAAGGACACGATCCCCACAACCATGTTCTTTACCAAGTCTTGAACAAATGGACTACACCAATACAATAAAAACTTTATATAATATCCAAAGCCCATCAAACCACTATCATCTAACTTGAATCTAAATTAATTGCAGTCATGTTTTTTAAGCACTATCGTTGTCATTCTCATTGGCATTTTGTTTAATATTGTTAATACTGTTTTTATAAATTCAATCTAAAAATTCTAGTGTTCGCACAGGTGTCTGCAGGCTCCAATGACCAACCATCACCACCGAGAATCAGCAGATCTCCACGTGTGCAGGTATCGTGTGTATTAAAGTATAAATTTATTTTCAAATATGATGACTTGTCTATGTATATTTATATTTTTCTATATTAAACTATGAGGTTATAAATGTGTATGCAGGTGCGAACACCTCGGCCTGCTAGTGCTGTTATTCCTCCCTCCCCGGCCTTTCAACCACCATATATGCCAGTTGTATCCCCTAGCATACAAGCCCCATTCCATGCAACCCTCCCCACCCCCTTGCATCCAGCCCCCCCTCCTATCCAGCACCACACTTCCATCCAACTCCCCCTTCTGTTTCATATCCTGCGTCCCATCACCCCATCCCAACCTTTCCACCACCTTCGTTACAGTTTCCCATGTTTCCACCCTCCCCCATCCGACCATGATACACCACCCATTCACCCATTCCTACACCGCAACATAGACCTCTCCCCCCCACATTCCCCCACCACACTTGCTTCCCCTTCCACGGTGGCCCCATCCATACTACAACCAGTTGGGGTTTATCACCCTAGGTATGCATCTCCACTTCGCCCACGCCAGTCCATGCCTCCTTCTTCCACTACGCCCCCAGTGGTGTAGCCACTGTCAATGTGGCTACATCCTCCCCTATACTGTCCACCCTAGCATCGAAGCAGGTTGTTCAGCCGACTACTCCATCTGCTATCCCCGAAGACCAGCCGGTTGTGTTCACGGTGAGATCGACTAGTTTATGAAAATCTCGTTCAATTTTAACAACAATTACTATATGCATCTAATTTCATCATTTTTTTATTGTTCTAAATGTTGCAGGGTGGCATTGTTGAGAGACTTGGAGCACGGAGGATAGATACCCCCTCATGACTTACAGTCTCGCATGCGGTGAGTTATTTAAGATTTGAAAACTATTTTTATTTTTAAATTATGTTTTATACTTATATAATTGCCAAGAAAAGTTGACATATTATTGTTGTTGTTTCAGGGCACAGGGGGATATGGTCCAAGTCGCCAGAAGGACCCAACTTCCTCTAGCACGAAGAAGAGGAAGATCGATTTTGGAGATGCAACTGGGAGCTCTGAGGGTGGGTAAGAGGATTGAGATACCCTCCTATGTACACTAGCTAGGATGTGGCATTTTGGGCACAATTTGCCATATTTTGTTTAGGAACAAGTTGCCATATTTTGTACAGGGCGTGAGTTGCCATTATATAGACATTGGGAACGATGTTCCATTTTTCCAAAAAGTGTACATGATTGGATCATTTTTGCATATTAATAGATGGATCTACACTTGTCTATATGACTTTTTCTTTTATTACATTGTTGCATACATGATTTTGTCTTCAATAACAATGTTATGGAAAAGTTTCCACACACATATAGATGTTATTTCTAGACACCAAGTGACCTCAATATGAGTCCCTTGTATTTCAATGGGTCTTGCATCTTACACTTTTTTCACACATCAAGCGCATGGATGTACATGTGAGTCTGCATTAAAAGTAAACTCAAACTATGGATAACCAAAGATGATAACATGTACATGTGAGTCTTCATTTAAATGAATGTCTTCCAAACGTTTTCATAAATGATCATAGAAACAACAATGGTCGAAACAAAGAATTAAATAACAACAATTTTGAAATATGAAATTATAAATGATAAAGAAGCTTATGACAGCCCATAAGCAAACCAAAAACCTTTCCATATTGCTCACATGATTGCAAGAGGGTCAATAACTCTTTAAATATGTGTCACATGATTGCAATAAGTTCAATAACTTTTTAAATATGTGTGAAAGAGAAACAAGAAACAAAACTTTTCCATCATAGAAACTGTCCAACTAACTGACTAGCACCAAAGAATCAAATGAGTAATGAAAATTGAAATGTTGTAATTTAACAACATTTGCGATGTAAAGAAGAGAAGACCTCAAAGAATTGCTCAAAATGTAAGACATACAACTTCAATCCAACCACAATATGTTCTGGTAATAGTTAGTATGGGTACAAGGTTTTCCTTTTACAACTCTTCACTAGGTTTGTAGAAACACTGCTTGCACTTGTCTCGTCCCATGCTCAATTGAAGTGTTTATTTACAGCGTATCTCAGAAAATAAATTGGAACCAACCTCTTTTGGAAGCTCACCCCTTATGGCCTTGATGGAGGTTCACAACTCCACACTATATGTTTCGATACACTTAATGCTCAGTCCTTCAAATTGCATAGTTAGAAAGAGTATGCGTTGCATTTGCCTCTCAATTTGTTTGATTGAATACTCATGCATTTTGTAATGGGATCATTACATAGCTAATCTGGATTGTTTATGTGGATGGAGACACCCAGCAACCATTGATGCCTAGAGCTATACACACAAGTTAAAGAAAAAACAAGAAAAACTCCTAACATTGGGAACAAATAGCCAAAACCAACAATGCAACTAGAACACAATGACCAAGGGAAATTCAAAATGCAACACCACTCCATAAAAGAAGTTTCTTTAGACCTACCTCATTTGGTATGAGAGAAGCTACTTTAGAGACGTAGAGACCTACATACCACTTCTCTCATTTGGTATGAGAGAAGTTGCTTTAGACCTACCTCACTCATGTCAATGCTTGAGTTTCTGGAGGTCGACCTCCCACCCCACATGTCCTCTTCAACATTTTTTGTTCTCTTGGTTTTGTGCCCACCCAAACTTTTTTCATGCTTTGGGTACCTTGAGGTATATCCCCAACCCAAAAAGCTCTTATATTATGTTGATTATGTTGGTTATTGGATTCACCCAACAAAATTATATTTAAGAAATACACATATTCATAGATTTGGTTCCCCATGCTCAATGCTCACCCAAATATAGATAGATTTTGGGTTTTTGGAGGCTACTCTCCCACCCAAAATCATCTCTTGTGTTGCGTCATCTTCTAAACCTCCTCTACGATGTGCCATTTTCCTCCAACAACTTTTTTTCTTAGCAACTCAATCTCTTTGGAATTTACCCTACTTGAATCTATTTAGCATAAGGTTTACTTTTTAGATTTAGTGCCCTTATCAAAGCATCGTGTCATCAACCTAGGGTTTCCACTAATATATTCTAACTAGATACCAGAATCTCCTTGACCAAATTTGGTGGACAAATGCATAAAGATCTTCTAGACTCTTAGATATGTATCCTAACAATTTATTTTAAAACATGCTCATTTATGGTTGAAGATTGATGCTTGATTCCTATAGATAACCACTTAGAGGGACTTGTCCAAGCCTATGCCAGTCCCACACTACAAATATCTACAACAAATTCAATGAGGAACAATCCACTAGTGATCTTCACCATGACACATTACATGGGATGCATTGTGTTAGGATTTGAAAAGACAATTTTTATCCTCTAGGTTATGAATCAAACTTAATAAATAGGTGGTTCCAATTGTGATAGGATTGTAGACAAAGTATGCAACAATACATAGAGGCTTTTACTAATCTTTGACTAAATTTAGGATTCTAAAGAAACACTTATCTTAAATTTAATTCATATCTTGTTAAATATTTCATAATGAAATAGCTATTTGAGAGCACCACCTTAGACCAAGCCATACCATTAATATAAAATGTACATTAGAGAAATGACCTATTTCAATTTCATTTTATAACTCTAACCCTAATGCTCACCCAAACCCTAGCACTAAAATCTCTGTACCCTTTAGATACTTCCTCCAATATGTCCTAATATCCCTACAAGTAACACGACCTCTCACCCTCTCCAGAATGGTGCCACTATCATGAAACTCAAAAGTTTGATAAATTTAAATATAAATAATAGATTTATTTAATAAATTTTAAAATATTATTTAATATAATATTTACAACATATTACGATTTGAGGTGATTTAAAATATATAATATCCACAATGGCCACTTGCACCTATGGGAGTTGACGGATTCCAAGTCCACTCGTCGGTTTGGGTTATGTGGCCCAGGAGCAAATCCTGAAAGTGTCCCTAAATGGCCACAAGGTGCCCGATGAAAATTCCTATAGCACCCAAACCATGGATCCGTTCATGAATCCGTTGATTCTGATGGATCCGGGATGCTGGGTTTTAGCTAGGGGACCCTCCACACCGTGCCTCGAAGTCCCGGAAATGGTGCCAATGTTCCATCTCCGGAGCTAGGGTTATGCTCAGTGAGGGCCATTCCAAATTCGCTCAAGGGGGCATTTCTCATCCGAAGGCTCCCAGGTATGCGTGGACACGTCTGCAATGGCCACTTGCACATATGGGAGTTGACAGAATCCAATTCCACTCGTTGGTTTGGGTTCCGTGGCCCCAGAGCAACTCCTCAAAGTGTCCCTGAATGGCCCTGGGGTGCCCAACTAAAATGCCCGTAGCACCCAAACCGTGGCTCCATTCGTGAATCTGTCAATTCCTATTGATCTGGGGTGTCGGGTTTGAGCTAGGGGAATCCCACATCGTGCCTCAAAGTCCTAGAAACGGTGCCAATGTGCCATCTCTGGAGATAGGGTTTTGCTTAGTGAGGGTCATTCCAAATTTGCTCAAGGTGGATATTTCTCATCCGAAGGTTCCTGGGCGTGCGTGGCCACCGTGGACGCGTCCACAATGGCAATAAGCACCTCTGGGAGCTGACAAAATCCAAGCCTGCTCATAGGTTTGTTTCCGTGGCCCCAAAGCAAATCCTCAAAGTGTCCCTAAAAGGCCCTAGGGTGCCCAACTAAAATTCCCGTAGCACCCAAACCAAGGCTCCATTCGTGAATCCATCGATTCCGATGGATCTGGGGCATCGGTTTTCTACTAGGGGATCCCCCACATCGTGCCTCAAAGTCCCATAAACGGTGCCAATGTGCCATCTCCGGAGCTAGAGTTTTGTTGAGTGAGGACCATTCCAAATTCGTTCAAGGAGGCCATTTCTCATTTGAAGGATCCCGGGTGTGCGTGGCCACTGTATACGCATCCACAATGGAAATACGCACCTGTGGGAGCTGACGAAATCCAAGTCCGCTCGTCGGTTTGGGTTCCGTGGCCCCGGAGCAAATCCTCAAAGTGTCCCTCAATGGCCCCGGTGTGCCCGATGCAAATTCCCATAGCCCCCAAACCGTGGCTCCATTCACGAATCCATTGATTCTAATGGATTCGGAGTGCCAGGTTTCAGCTAGGGCACCCCCCACACCGTGCCTTGAAGTCCGGGAAACGGTGCCAATGTGCCATCTCTGGAGCTAGGGTTTTCGTCAATGAGGGCCATTCCAAATTCGCTCAAGGAGGCCATTTCTCATCCGAAGGATCCCGGGCATGCGTGGACACCGTGGAAACGTCCACAATGGAAATACTCACTTGTGGGAGCTGACAGAATCCAATTCCGCTCACTGGTTTGGGTTATGTGGCCCCGGAGCAAATCTTCAAAGTGTCCCTGAATGGCCCCAAGGTACCCGACTAAAATGCCCATAGCATCCAAATCGTGGTTTCGTTCGCAAATCAGTCAATTTTGATGGGTCCAGGACACCGTATTTCAGCTAGGGGACCCCCCACATCATGCCTCAAAGTCTCAGAAACGGTGCCAATGTGCCATCTCCGGAGCTATGGTTTTGCTCAGTGAGGGCCATTCCAAATTCGCTCAAGGGGGCCATTTCTCATCCGAAGGCTCCCCGGCATGTGTGGCCACCATGGACACATCCAAAATGGCCACTTGCACTTGTGGGAGCCGACGGAATCCAAGTCAGCTCAACGGTTTGGGTTCCGTCGCCCCGGAGCAAATCCTCAAAGCGTCCCTGAATGGCCCTGGGGTTCCCGACGAAAATGCCCATTACACCCAAATCGTGACTTCGATCACGAATATGTCAATTCCGATGGGTTCGGGAAGCCAGGTTTCAACTAGGGTACCCCCCACACCGTGCCTCGAAGACTCGAAAACAGTGCCAATGTGCCATCTTTGGAGCTAGGGTTTTGCTCAGTGAGGGCCATTCCAAATTCACTCAAGGGGGGCATTTTTCATCTAAAAGCTCCCAAGAGTGCATGGCCACCGTGGACACGTCCACAATGGCCACATGCACCTATGGGAGCTGAAGGAATCCAAGTCTGCTCGTCGGTTTCGGTTCCGTGGCCACGGAGCAAATCCTCAAAGTGTCCATGAATGGCCCCAGGGTGCTCGATGAAAATGCTCATTGCACCCAAACCATAGCTTCGTTCGTGAATCTGTCGATTCTAATGGATCCAAATGCCAGGTTTCAGCTAGGGGCTCCCCCACATCGTGCCTCAAAGTCTCGGAAACAGTGCCAATGTGCCATGTCCGGAGCGAGGATTTTTTTTCATTAAGGGCCATTCCAAATTCGCTCAAGGGAGCCATTCCTCATTCGAAGGCTCCTGGGTGTGCGTGGCCACCATGTACATGTTGGCAATGGCCACGTGCACCTGTGGGAGCCGACGGAATCCAATTCCACTCGTTGGTTTGGGTTTCATGGCCTTAGAGCAAATCCTCATAGTGTCCTTGAATGGCCCCGGGGTGCTCAACTAAAATGCCTGTAGCACCCAAATCGTGACTCTGATCGTGAATCCGTTGATTCTGATGGGTCCGGGACGCCGGGGTTCAGCTAGGGGACCCCCCAAACCGTTCCTCAAAGACTCAGAAATGGTTCCAATGTGCCATCTCCGGAGGTAGGGTTTTGCTCAGTGAGGGCCATTCCAAATTCGCTCAAGGGGGCCATTTCTCATCCGAAGGCTCCCAGGAAAGCATGTCACGCCTGCCCGGGAGCCTTCAGATGAGAAATGGCCCCCTTGAGCGAATTTGGAATGGCCCTCACTGAGCAAAACCCTACCTCCGGAGATGGTACATTGGCATTGTTTCCGAGTCTTTGAGGCACGGTTTAGGGGGTCTCGGAGCTGAACCCCCGCGTACCGGACCCATCAGAATCGACGGATTCGCGATCAGAGTAATGGTTTGGGTGCTACGGGCATTTTAGTTGGGCACCCCCGAGCCATTTAGGGACACTTTGAGGATTTGCTCTGGGGCCACGAAACCAAAACCGGCAAGTGGACTTGGATTCCGTCGGCTCCCACAAGTGCACGTGGCCATTGAGGACATGTAAATGGTGGCCACGCATGCCTGAGAGCCTTTGGATTGTGGACATGTCCATGGTGGCCACGCCTGCCTGGGAGCCTTCGGATGAGAAATGGCCCCCTTGAGCGAATTTGGAATGGCCCTCATTGAGCAAAACCCTAGATCCAGAGATGGCACATTGGCACCGTTTCCAAGTCTTCAAGGAACGGTTTGGGGGGTCCCCTAGATAAAACCTGACGTCCCGGACCCATCAGAATCGACGGCTTCGCGATCAAAGTCATGATTTGGGTGCTACGGGCATTTTATTCGGGCACCCCGGGGCCATTCAGGGACACTTTGAGGATTTGCTCCAGGGCCACAAAACCCAAACCGACTAGCGGACTTGGATTCCGTCGGCTCCCATAGGTGCACGTGGCCATTGTGGACATGTACACGGTGGCCACGCACACCCGGGAGCCTTCGGATGAGGAATGGCCCACTTGAACGAATTTGGAATGGCCCTCACTAAAAAAAACCCTATCTCTGGAGATGGCACATTGGCACCGTTTTCGAGACTTTGAGGCACGGTTTGGGGGGTCACTTAGCTTAAAACCGGTGCCCCGGACCCATCAGAATCGATGGATTCAAGAATGGAGCCACATTTTGGGTGCTATGGCCATTTTAGTCGGGCACCCCGGGGCCATTCAGGGACACTTTGAGGATTTGCTTCAAGGCCACGGAACCCAAATCAGCGAGCGAACTTGGATTCCATTGGCTCCCATAGGTGCACGTGGCCATTGTGGACGTTTCCACGATGGCCACGCATTCCCTGGAGCCTTCGGATGAGAAATGCCCCCCTTGAGCTAATTTGGAATGGCCCTTAATGAGAAAAATCCTCGCTCTGGACATGGCACATTGGCACTGTTTTCAAGACTTCGAAGCACGATGTGGGGGAGCCCCTAGCTGAAACCCGGCATCCCGGATCCATTAGAATTGACGGATTCACGAATGAAGCCATGGTTTGGCTGCAACAGGCATTTTCATCGGGCACCCTAGGGCCATTCATGGACACTTTGAGGATTTGCTCCAAGGCCACGGAACCCAAACTAGCGAGCAGACTTGGATTATGTCGACTCCCGCAGGTACATATTGCTATTGTGGACGTTTCCACAGTGTCCATGCACGCCCTGGATCCTTCAGATGAGAAATGCCCCCCTTGAGCGAATTTGGAATGACCCTCACTAAGCAAAACCCTAGCTCCAAAGATGGCACATTGGCACCATTTTCGGGACTTCAAGGCACAATGTGAGGGGTCCCCTAGCTGAAACTCGATGCCCTGAATCCATCAGAATCAACGGATTTACAAACGAAGCCACAGTTTGGGTGCTACGGTCATTTTCGTTGGGAACCCTGGGGCCATTGAGGGACACTTTGAGGATTTGCTCCGAGGCCATGGAACCCAAACCGACCAGCGGACTTGGGTTTCCATGCACGCCCGGAAGCTTTCGGATGAGAAATGGCACATTGACACCATTTCCGAGACTTTGAGGCACAGTGTGGGGAGTCCCCTAGTTGAAACCCGGCGTCCCGGATCGATCGGAATCAACGGATTCGCTAAGGGAGCCACGGTTTGGGTTCTACGGGAATTTTTTTCGGTCACCCCGGGGCCATTCAAGGACACTTTGAGGATTTTCTTCAGGGCCACGGAACCCAAACCGATGAGCGGACTTGGATTTTGTCGGCTCCCACAGGTGCGTATTGCCATTGTGAACACGTCCACGATGGCCATGCATGCCCGGGAGCCTTCGGATGAGAAATTTCCCCCTTGAGCGAATTTGGATCACCCCTCTTTCATTTGTGAAGACCTGTGATTAGTAAGGTTACTAATATCTTGTTCTAACACTAAGGCCATTTCCCTAGTAGAACACATGGAGAGCAGAGCTAACACCTAACATGATTTTGGATGTCAACACTATAGGATACCTTAAATTGCAATGATATATAGAATAAGGATTTATTCCTTCTCATACCATCAATATCACACTGTTTTATTTGTAATTAGCTTCATGGAGGAATTCACTATGGTTCATGAAAACACTCCTAGGAGGATATCTGAAGTCCAGGGAGGACAAATTGGCATGAGCTTGATCCTTCTGAGATTATATGGTTATATCCCTTGGAGGTTTATTATTAGGGTGTTTTGATGAAACCCTAGGTGCATTTTCTAAATAAGAAGAAGAGAAGCAAATGTATTGCATTGGATGACTTGTTTTAGTGATTCATGCATGTTATATCTCCTTGGTTTAGCTAGGGCTTTCACTATTTTCCCTAGCTAGTGTTTTGAAGAGCTAGTGAATTGTACTAGCCTTGTGATAAGGCTCTCATGCATGTTCTTGAATTGTAATTTATAGTTATATATGTATTGCTAATTTATCGTAAGTAAAAGATAATTTTGTTGAGTGATTTGAAATCATCATTGAATAAGTTAAGGGTTTTTTTACTATTGCTATAATTGTTGTAAAAGTGAGTTTTCAGATTTGGTTTATGCATGATAAGCTTTCAATGCAACTAAATCTAATATAAGAACTAGGATATTTTTCTGAGGCTCCATGCAAATTCACTAAAGCACGATTGTGACTAGGTGAAACTCTACTTTTCGAGGTTTTAGAGGCTTTGGATTTATGTGTTTCCTCCTACCATATTTAAGTATATAAAATATTTTCTAAGGGCATGATAAAATATTCTAACGTATACATTCATTGTGGGTAACCCAGATGGACCACATTGAATAAGTTAAGGGTTGGTTTACTATTGCTATAATTGTTGTAAAAGTGAGGTTTCAGATTTGGTTTATGCATGATAAGCTTTCAATGCAACTAAATCTAATATAAGAACTAGGATATTTTTCTGAGGCTCCATGCAAATTCACTAAAGCACAAAAGTGATTGTGACTAGGTGAAACTCTACTTTTTGAGGTTTTAGAGGCTTTGGATTTATGTGTTTCCTCCTACCATATTTAAGTATATAAAATATTTTCTAAGGGCATGCTAAAATATTCTAACGTATACATTCATTGTGGGTAACCCAGATGGACCACATTTCTTGCAAAGCCAAGGATTGATTTACATTATATGTGTGTGATATCCATCGACAGACAGTAGAGTTGAGATTTTTTGTGTGCCCATGGTTGAGGATCTAAGAGTATGTGAGATAATTGGGAACTTCAAGTAAAAGGCCTCACAAAGGGAAATTCCAAGTAAATTTGAGAAAGTGACAAATTAGGTCAAAAGTTGAGCATCTTGTTCAAACACTATGGTCATTTCCATAATAGAAGACATGCAGAGTGGAGCTAATGCCTAACATGATTTTGGGTGCTATCAATAGCATTGTCTTGCCATGTACTTGTGTACTGCGACATGGCTACTATTTGCAAACCCTAAGAAAGAGAATCATGCTAGTGGCGAGAACTTGACTGACATAAGCTTGTTATGTATCAACAAAAACTGCATGTACCAACAAAATAACATAAAACTACACATACCTCGATGTAGAACATAACATTATTTGATGCAATTTTTTCTCTTATGTAAAGTTGAATGACCCCATTCAATAAATCCATCTGGATCCTCTTTGTTGCTAATTGTCTCCATCAATCTCTCGTGCTCTGAATGAGGCAGGTAGTAGCGTACCTTGGTTGAGATCTTTCTTGAGATTGTCTGTAGATGGATATTTGTGCCAATGATCAAGTTTGTGAAGTGATACACCACTGAACCTGGTCTGTAATCCATGAATACATGCCCACTAGTCTTTCTTGACTTCCCATCTAGTGTAAGATATTCCCCCTTAACCACCATCAAGCCAATAGGAAATTCATTGCCCTCATCGTCGATTAATGATTCGTAGAGGGTTTGCTTACCTTGGATGCACCGTGCCAACCAATAATCCATTCCCCATTCATTGTCTTTCGGGGAAACAACTGGGTATATGTGTCCTGGTTGTACAAGATCTGAGATATGGTCGTAGTTTGTCGAAATCGCTGACTGGCCCTCCTCTAACTGGGTTGTTTCAACAACTGCACGTTGGTCTACTGCAAGTGACACACTATCCCATTCATCAACCTAGTCTATGCATTCGCATTCATCCCATTCGCCACTGCTACAAGGGATTCAAAAGCAAGCAAGTTTTTGCGTCCATATTTAAAATAAGGGGTTGTTTGAGCTTCGAACTGAATGAAATCCACGTGTTCCTTGTACTGTGCCGCAACTATAGGAACGCGATCAATCTATGTCAACCACTTGCCAAAAATTTCTTACCACATGTCCTATCACTGATGCTGTTTGTTGATCTCTTGCTCGGTCTGACATTGTTGCAGAGCACCATTGAACTATGGATTCTGCATCTCAGATATGAGGGTTTGTGTTAAACCTCATCTCTTCCCTTCATAGTGCGGTCTTGATGCATGCAACAACCCCATCATGATCTCCTTTTCCGTGCCCAGTCTCAAAATAGTTCCAAATATGCGGCACATTATAAGTCTTATGCAAAATACTCATCCATTGGAATACTTGGGCATTTTTGAACTGGCCCGCACAACCATCCAACCATATCCAATGTTGATCCATCTATATATCTCTCTCCTTCAACTGATCATAGAAAATTTGAAAACAATGTTGCACATAATGAAAATCATGGGTTCTATCATCACTTATGTAAAAGTTTGTCTCCTTCAGTATTATCCTCTTGCCATTGCTGCTCTCTGGCCCATGCCTATACATAATATGTACCATGATGTTGAATTAGTCTGAATGGTAGTATTGACTTTGGATTTAATTTTGTGGCTGAAGGGTGTAATTTTCTACAAAATCCACAATTGACACTATGGTTCCAACAGGAAATGTGTCCCTGCATTTTTTGTACTGCTCACCTTGCCATCGCGCTACATGCACATGTTGAACATACTGCTCTGTTTTCTTGTAGAACTCCATCAAGAAGTCACATACCCATACCTGATACCATGAAAATAAGGGAAATATTACAATGTGGCCTTTGGAAAAATGTATATGTCATAAATTGAACATATAATATGAGAAATATGCAATATTCATTTGTACCTGTGACTTCACTAATGCAATCTTTTTACTTTACCTGGCACTGTCTAATTGATAGGTTACGTACTTGACGCTCTGCATCTCCACGAGCATCCTGCCAAATTTGTGCTCCTCTCTTTCATGAATGCCACCGTTCAAAAGAGAAAACCCACTGCACCTAGAACATGTCCCATATAGACACAATTTTTCATAATATTTTTTTCCTTCGGGCCTTGGACACATGATGTTGTAGATAAAGTCTCTTGATGAATTCGGTGGTAGTATGGATTCATTGCATCCCTACACAATGTTAGTATGCAAATCACAAAATATATGTTTATATGTGTCATAATAATATTCATATTCTATGTGGTATCTACAACAAGAAGTGTTCCGATCAATGCATATACGAACGTACCATGGTTTGCATTTCTCAAAGTACATTTGGCCCAAGTTCAATTGTGTGTGCTCATTCCTGAATCTCTCATAGAGTTCAGTCTGTGTGGTGTCAAGGAAGTGTTTAACATGGGGTTCACGTTCAGTAGAACCTTTCTCAGCTTTAGCACGTCTCTTTGGTTTGATGAAGGTCTGGTATGATCATGCCTAAAATTTTGTACTAACTCCTTAACAACATCAATTAGCTTCCTATCTCCACGAGGAAACCTACCAACAAAACCCCAACAATTGTTTCCACCCGGAGTGTCAAGATTTTATCTTATAACAGAGTACTTTTTAATAGTTTTTCTATTTAATTTAAGTATGTGAGAAGTGTGTGATAGCAGGCGACGTTACCTTGTGGACTTGCTTACAACTGATTCTGTTAACACATGATGAGCCACACAGAGATCTTTTGTATGACACGTCTTCCCAATCACATTAAATGCAGATTGGAGATTTCTAACAATATGACTGCTAGCCTCTGAACTTTTAACCATCTTTATGCCCAAAATTCTCCTAACAACAACTAAATAATGTGACTTTAACAAACATAGCAATAATTGACATTTACCTGCATCACCTTTGGATTCAAAATATTCTTTGACAATTTTGTTGCATTACCATTCGATAGTGCGTTTTGGCAACTTACCTTCAAGGTCCGATAGAGCACTTTCATCCACATGAATACGTCTAGGAGTTTTTTTTCTTGCACTGGACAGTCGAGGTAGGGAAGGTGGACATGAGACATGAATACTAGAGCTTGTTTGTTGTGGTGCTTCGTTCACACTTTGGGCCATAATGGGAGTGTGCTCGACATGGTTGTGGTCTTCTTGGGGAGATTGCAAATTAAGCATTGCTTGTATGTCCATCTCTACACATGCAGCATCTCCCATTAATATTCATGTGTCGTGAGGAAATTCGGCATGATTCATTGATGGATTGTTGGTTGGAGATTGTGTTGATGTTGGAATTTGATTTGGGTCCGTTGGACACGACCGTTTTACCTATGGTTCTAAACAAGAGGTTGTCATGTCAACAACTGTGTTAGGATCAGTGGCAGGATCTGGGGCAATGACATGAACATGTCTCACTCTTTCCATTGCCAACCTGGCATTTTCTCTTAAGTCATTGACATTTTCAATGGGCAGATTCCTTCTATTATTTTTTGTTATGTTACATGAGTTTCCCATCTCCAAAAGTCTCTTAAACAAAACTATGAGGCCTACCCTTGCAAAAGAAACAACAAATAAGATATCAGTTACATTATACAATGAACTTGACACATTCCAACATAACTTACTACTTTACAAATTAACACATACAACTACAGACAATGTTGGTTTATTTGTGTCTGAATAAACATCATTATACCTTACAATTCCAATCAATTTAGATGATGGTTGGTCAAGTGTAGAATGGAGAAACTAGTGTCTTGCCTAGCTAGAGATGCTAGAGATGCCTTGGGAATAGTTTGATAGTTTTTCTACATCAAATAAGGTAAAGAGAATAAGTTTACTAATTACACAATGAGGAGGTTGCAAATTCCCTTAAGGAAGGAGAATTCAATGAGGTAGAGGCAAGTAGTCAAGCTCAAAGGCACGATATTAAAGAAACATTATGATAAAAATAGCATGAAGATGAGAGCATGGACAAAATTTCATGAAATAATCAATATGGACCCTCTCCCATGATTGTTTCTTAGGATTGTATTCAAATTGAAGAGGCTCAAGAGAGAACTTCATCATAGATGGAAATGTGTGGGGGAGGGATAGTTTGATAGTTTATGCTATAGGTTTTGCTATGGTGTACAATGTGTAAAAGATGGAGGTTTATTAAACCATTTATTTGTATTTTTTTCAAATGAAAAAGAGTTTATGCTAGAGATGCCTTGGGAATAGTTTGATAGTTTTTATACATCAAATAAACATAGCATGAAGATGAGAGCATAAACAAAATTTCATGAACTAATCAATATGGACCCTCTCCCATGATTGCTTCATAGGATTTTATTCAAATTGAAGAGGCTCAAGAGAGAACCTCATCATAGATGGGAATGTGTGGGGGAGGAATAGTTTGATAGTTTGTGCTGTAGGTTTTTCTATGGTGTACATGTGTAAAAGATGGAGGTTTATTAAACCATTTATTTATATTGTTTTCAAATGAAAAAGAGTTTATGCTAGAGATGCCTTGGGAATAGTTGTCTATTCATTGTTGTCTATGCATGGATATTGCTGTAGGCATATGATAAAAACAAAAAGGCATGGGAGAATCTCAAATATTGTGAATGAAAAGAATTATTTACAATTCACCATACCTATAGAAATGATCTCCACTTGCAATGGAAACTGGTAGCTTGAATGTATCCACTAGATTCCAAGACCACTGAAGATGTTTGTTAGATTCCAAGAGTGATTTTGTGTCCAATAGATCAATGAGTGTCCAAAAGATCAATGAATGTGAGCCAATAAGCAACTTGGAAGAGATTGAAACCTGTGAAAGACAGAAAACCCATGTTTTTTGGGTAGCATTCCCGGGAACAAAAAACTCTATTTTTTTTAACTAGCAACAGACATGCGCATGTGTGTTTAAATGCGTGCATGTGTGTTTAAATGCACGCACGCATCTTTGTAGTGCGTACGCGTCATTAGCACGTATGCGTTAAAACATGTGCACGCGCCCCTGCATAACGTTTACACCATTTATTAACTAACATTTACACCATTTAATGCAACCAACGTTTACACCATTTAATGCCAAACCTTCCCCCACTTCGAAAATATTTGCATACATTGGACTATACTTCAAAAGTGGATAAATGAATGGCTAAAGCGAGGGGGGTTAAGGCTTCTAGGGATTTAAGGGTTTAGGACTTAAGGCGTAAGGTCTTAGGTATTTGGACTTTAAGGGTTGTGGGTTAGGTTGTTTAGGAGTTAGGGTTGTGGGATTATAGGTTGAATGGTTCAATGGTTTAGGGGGTGAAGCGATGTAAGTGCTTTAGGGAGAGTGAGAGGTAGAGAGATATAGAGAGATGGGATATGGGAGAGATAGAGAGAAAGATATCATGGGGTTGGGGGGGGAGCAGTAGCATGCCACGTCATACTTGCAAGGGTTGCACCCGGTGCAATGCTACATGAGATTTGAAATGTAAACATGCTTAGAGGGTGAAAGAAGAGGATTGAGACCTAAATGAACGTTTCATAACTCATGAGCTACGATATGGGGATGAAATGATTTGGGATATGGGCCCTAAATCATTTGGATATGGGTGTTTTTCACACCAAAGATGGCCCATATGGCCTCAAACATGGCCGAGTAAGGAAATAATACAAAAAAACCCTCTCGTAAGTCCAACTTTAAAAAAAAATGTAAGGGACCCCTGGATTATCCCTGGCGGGGTGTCGTGGTCACAACAATGGGATACATGAGCCATAAGTAGGTTTTGTAAACTGAAACAAGGACTTTAATCCCTAAATGACCCTCTCAACCTCAAGTGCCATGAACAAAACCTAAAAGCCACAACGGGAGCCCTCTATAAGGTGTCTTTGGAATCAAAGATGAATGCAAGTGTCATTACAATGTCTTGGGAATCATGTCTGACAATTAAATGAGAGTCTTTATCAATAATCTTTTCTTCTTGGGCATATGGACACCATTAATTGTCCAATGTAGATTATCCCTAACATGCTTTACGCACTGGGGATGGTTCTTGGGCCCTTAACCATAGCCTTGGTAAAAAAAAATAGCCTCGAGCCCTTGGCCATGGTTTATGGAGGGGAAATAACAATCTTAGACCCGAAACATATTTTGTCAAGATCAAATGCAGTGAATGCATCCTTAGAATACCATGCAATACCATGGATATGTTGCAAGGCCTTGAACATTGTGAAAGAATGAAAAACAGGTTCCTTGAGATCTTATTGAGGCATACTGAGCTCAATTGAATTCCACTTGAGCCTTAATTGAAACTTCTTGACCTCAAGCGTCGTCAATAACACATAGAAGCCATGACACTAGCCCTCTACAAGGATTCTCTTGCATATGAATCGAATATGGCTGCCATTATGATGTCTTGGGCATCAAGGATTTATCTTGGCTCCTTGACCATGGCTAGTGGAGGGAAACAAGAGCCTCCAACAATAACTCTTGCTTCTAGGGCACAAACACCATGAATGAGTCCCTGAACCACCGCATATGAAATATATAGGGTATTAGTCAACTTCAAGTGTGTTATGTGTGCCATGACTAGGTTAGTTGTGAATCAAAAATGGGTGTCAAGGTCTGACCAAGGTATAAGGACAACAAGAAGCTCCTCATGCCTTAAATGAAGCTTCTCATGCTCAAGCACCATGAACAACACTTACAACTCAAGAAGCTTCTTAGGATACGATGTTGAATACATCATCAAACCACCACACATAACCCTTGTGAGGTATCTCTAGCAAATTCAGAGGGATACATATACCATGATTAGGCTACATCGCATGCCTTAAACAAGATTATGTCTTCGACCCATGCCGAGAATGTTTGTCGAGGCCATGGATAGTGTTGATAAGTATGCTAGTGGGATACATTCAACATGAGTAGGTTTCATGAATTGGGAATGGGTCAATAGTATTAAACATGCTAGGTGGAACAAATGGCTTCAACCATAAAGTAACCTTTTCAAGCTCAAGTACCAAGGTTTGGGGAGGAAACCACTTCATCCTTGGGGCTTAAATATAGTCTCTTAGGTTTAATAGCCATCAACAACATGTGCAAATAATGGCATGGACCCTCTCTGAGGGGTCTTTACAATCAAAGTTTCATATGGATTCCATCATCATCATCATCATCATCATCATTGTCATCATCATCATGCCATCATCATCATCATCATCATCTTCGTCATCATCATCATCATCATCATTGTCGTCGTCGTCATCGTCATCGTCATTGTCATCGTCAACGCCATCATCATCATCATCATCATCATCATCATCTCGGTCATCATCATCATCATCCCAGTCATCATCATCAACAACAACATCTTCGTCATCATCATCATCATCAACATCATCATCATCATCATCATCATCATCGTCATATCAACAACATCTTCGTCATCATCATCATCATCAATCATCGTCATTAATGATGATGATGATGATTATGACAAAGATGTTGTTGATCGTAATCGTCATAATCAACATCATCATCATCAACATCATCATCGTCGTCCTTATCTTCATCATCATCATCCTCGTC
This sequence comes from Larix kaempferi, assembly GCA_027924585.1. Classification (NCBI taxonomy): domain Eukaryota; kingdom Viridiplantae; phylum Streptophyta; class Pinopsida; order Pinales; family Pinaceae; genus Larix; species Larix kaempferi. The sequence goes on along the minus strand of BSBM01001331.1, from coordinate 3,475,892 downwards.
GCCATCATCATCATCATCATCCTCATCATCATCATCATGAACAACATATTTGTCATCATCTTCATCATCATCATCATCTTCATCATCTTCATGATGATGATGATGATGATGATGATGGATGATGATGAAGATGAGTACAATGATGAAGATGATGATGATGATGACGAATATGATGATGATGATGATGAGATGAGTACGATGATGAAGATGATGATGATGATGATGATGAAGATGAGTACGATGATGAAGATGATGATGATGATGATGATGATGACGAATATGATGATGATGATGATGATCATCATCATCATCATATTCGTCATCATCAGCATGATTCATCATCATCATTGTCATCATCCTCATCATCGTCATCATCCTCATCATCATCATTGTCATCATCCTCATCATCGTCATCATCCTCATCATCATCACCACCACCACCATCATCATCATCGTCACCATCATCATCATCATCATCATTATCCATTCAATCATGATGATGACGAGGAGGAGGAGGATGATGATGATGATGATGATGAAGACCATGATCATATGATGATGATGATGATGATGATGATGATGAAGAAGAAGACGATGATGATCATAACTAATATCGTCATCATCATCATCCTCATCATCATCGTCATCGTCATCACCCTCTTCCTCATCATCATCATCATCATCATCATCATCATAATTGTCATCATCATCACCTTCATCATCATCTTCATCATCATCATCATATTCGTCATCATCCTCATCATCATCCTCATCATCGTCATCATCAACATCTTCGTCATCATCTTCATCATCAACATCATCATCATCTTCATCATCATCATTGATGATGAAGATGATGATGATGGATGATGATGAAGATGATGATGATGATGACGAATATGATCATCATCATCATCCTCATCCTCATCATAATCATCTTCGTCATCATCATCATCCTCATCATCCTCGTCATCATCATCACCATCTTCATCACCATCATCATCGTCATCACCCTCTTCCTCATCATCGTCCTTGTCATCATCGTCATCATCATCTTCGTCATCATCTTCATCATCATCAACATCATCATCATCATCGTCATCAAGAAGGGGGAATCAAGGTTTGACCTAGACTGACCCCTTTTAATCATTCCTAGAGATATGTTGTTGATGAACCAAATTAAGCACTCCAACTAACTATGGGCCGAATCACAAGGTTGGATCCCAAGATAAAACCTAGTAAGTACGAGGGTTCCCCAAAGGGTCTAATAGAGTCAAACTAATGATTAAAGTTATAATATTGAAGAGGAGGCAATATCAAGCCCTACATAAGCACTAGACATCACAAGGAGTTCATGCATATAGGGTAAGGTAAAGTGACTCAATAGATATTTATCTAGCACATAACAATCTTTGTGTAAAGAGAGAAAAATATCAATGTTAATAATGGGTAGGTCATGTATATCAAGGAAATGGAAGTAGGAAACACCCTAGTACCTCTAAGTAGGTAGGTGTATGTGAATACTAATAAATGCATACACTACAATCACTCTTATGCCTATGTCTTGATTCATTCAATAGGATTTTTGTATGGATGCATATGTGCAATTGAGCTAGGGTTTGGTTAATACAATGTATTCATATTGGTGTGTTGTTTGATTTTTGTTGTAGATTAGGATACCAAATCCCAATAGTTTCCATTTCCAAAAGCCAATAGTCAAGCAATTTAGCTAGGATTTGGTAAATCTATTGTATTCATTGAATAAGATATCAAATCTCAATAGTCACCATATCTTGTAGTCAATAGTCCACCACCAAAGTACTAAATAGCGCGTACGCATTGTTTAGCGTGTACGCGCTATTTGTGCATACACGCATTTAAAATAACGAGCACGCACCATTTAAATTTCTAAATTTTGGCGAGCAATTCCTTTCCCACCAAAGTGGTGGATAACTTGGCCGCTAAGGTTTTAGGTTCAGGTTGCCAAACCAAGTGGCTTGGACTGTGTTATAAAAAAAATACATATTATTCTATAACTTCTTCTGTTTCGAGCATGATTCTGCGTATGCGACACTTGTCCACTGCTAATAAAATTGCACACACTTGTAGAACTATGTGTGCAGATTCCGAATATGTAATTTTTTATTAAATCTATTTTTTTTTCTATTTTTTAATTAATTTTAATTGCACTAACTTCAATCTTACACAATAAGTAGGTTATTTTTTAGTTTATAACTTTTGATTGACTCACCTATTTTGAAAACGGAAAAGAAACTGCACAAGTACACACAAAGACCTACATCCTAAAAAAAAAAAAAAGGTTCATTGATTATGTTAAGACCATGATGTGGGGAACCAACGTTCGACCTAGTCATTTTAGGGCTTAGCTGACTTCCTTAATTAAAAAATAAATTAAAATTAACATAAATAAATATGGAAAAATAGCACTGCACTAGAACGGCCTATTATCTATGACTGTATATAATTTTTTTCACAAGATTCCACCATTTGCATACCAAACCAAGGGACCAACGCAAACATATTAATTATTTTTTCTTAAAAAAATAACATACCAATCTTAGGAGAATCCCATTTTTTGGGAGTTATACTTAATTTCCATAAATAATATTTATATATTCTGGAAAGTAATCTGATTATCTACGTTTCATCTTCTTACTCCATATTCCAAAAAGTTGTGTAGGTAGCTCTAATATTCTTTTTTACGTTCAAATTTCTATTTTTCCAGAAGTCTATTGCGACTAATGCATCATGGCCATGAGTGACCAGCATTAACTTATACCAGGCCCATTTTTATTTTTTATTTTTAATGTTTTACATTGAAAAATACAAAAGTAATTTCTCTATAAAAAAAATATTCATTTCAATTCTGGTTTATCTTGAAATTTTGTATAATGATTTTGTTTATCGAAAATTTAGAGCATCAATTATAGTAACGTTCATTATAACCTAAAATTGCAGTTTTAAGTGCATACGTTACGATTTCAAAGTAAGATAAATACTTTTATGATAAATTATATCGCTTCTCTTCACTATGAATGGATGATATACACGGCCTTTGTCCTCGCTTTCTTAGTTAGCATTCATCCATACAAGTGCAACTAACAGAAATTTCTTGCTTTGCATCCCACTTGGCATTTATGTGCAGAAGTTGTCAGATATTTCAATAATAGACAGAAATTTCTTCACTAAATTACATTACAATATTCATGAAAACGTCACTTTGGCGCTTCCCTATGATCAGAACAATATGTATAAGAGTGTTATTCCCTATGATGAGAACAATATATTAATGAAAATAAAAAGAGAGACATGTTATATGGATAGTACCAATTGGCCACTGCACCCAGTCCACCCAATTCCTTGTGATGGAAGAGATGGTGGTGTCGTTTTTCCTCAGACATCTTCTCCAAACAAAGATTTCAAAAACAGAGTAGAGACTAGAGCGATCTCACAATTCTTCTTAAAATAAATGGAAATGGAAATGGCTTAGCAGATGAGAAAAATGAGATACATGGAGGTTGTTTATATAGCCGACGCTCACGCGGTAAGTTGAAGGCGTTTTAAAAACAACTTATTTCGTCGCCTTGTTAGACGAAACTCTCTTTTGTATGCGTTAAAATCCCACCAAATATGAATGCGTTAAAATCTTATCAAAATGCCATCTTAAATTAATGCGTTAAAATCTTTATCAAAATGCCATCATTTATGATCGCGTTAAAATCTTATCCCTATCCGAAATCTTCCACTAGACGCTACAACGTATGTATACTTGTTTTTGTTCCGCCACTTATTTGATTTCAAATTAAATGAATAACTTTTAGTTTTCCATATTCGTCTTTTTACTCCATTGCCACTTTTACTCGAGCGCCACATATTTTCACACATGCAATGTAAATTGTAACATTTCAGCTATTTTTTCTTTGAGAATTCCAAGCAATGGATCATATATATTGGAGGCCATTTTATCTCAAAACATTGCATAATTTTGTATATCTTTAATTCTAATTTAAAGAAGGTTCAAAGAATGGTATCGAGCAAAAGGAAAGTGAAATCGTATTGGGTATCTTGTATAAATGATCGATAATGTGACCATCGAGGACAAAAGAATCTGAATTTCTCATTTGGAGGAGCTTTGGCACACGATTCAATCCATCTCATCGGAATTGCTATATAAAAAAGTGGTGTTATTGACTAGTTTATTATTCATTGAGTTGTATCGAGAGTAGCAAGGTGCTCCCAACCCAAGATTGGAAGAGATGTTGTAAGGTAACGTAATGTTATAAAAAATAAAATAAAAATTAATAAAAAAATTTATGTCGGCTAATATAATAAAAAATTAAAAAATAAAATTGGATGTCTCTTGAACATGCTTGATAGATCCAGATTTAAAATGGATCTATGTTGGTCAAATATTCCAATCCACAACATGCACACCATTAGAATAACATCAAATGTAAGTGTATGCTTCACACACCATAAAAATAATAATCAAGCTAAAAGATAAAAAAAATTCTCGCATGTGAAATGAATTTCACAAATAAGTAGATGCAATGTTTGGAAAATACATGTGTCATAAGTTCTTTGGATGAAAATGAGAACTTCTTCATGTATTATTCCAAGTTTTCATGCATTATTCCAAGTTTTCATGCATTTAGTGATTAAAAAATCTAATTGACTCTTAAGAGAAGAACTATAAAGAGAGTTAATGGTCACAGGAACCATAGGAAATGTGTTAAGGCCCATGAATTAACCTATCAAGAGACATGAAGGAGAACAAATTGTGTTTTGGAATCTCAACTAACAAGCTTAGTATGAATAAAAAACTATAGAAAGTTGAAGACCTTTTCACAAGTTTTTTATCCCATGTGCAAAAATAAGTATGTTATAAATCATTTCACTCTCTACATGTGTTTATAAACAATGTAGTGGTATGATGAATATCATGCAAAAAAAAAAAAAAATAAATTAGGATGGTTGTACATGAGATTAACTATGAAAGGTGGCAATCAAATATTTGGACCAACTTTTCTATGTGTAAATTAGAAGTTCAAAGTATGATGTACAAAGACAACTTCCTCTAAGAATGTTTAGATTACATCATAGGCCTCATTTCCCATTTAATCATCAAAATATCTTAGTTTTGTCTTCATATGGAGGATGTCCCTACATGGAAAAACTATAGGAAGTTTGAACACCTTTTCACAAACTTTTATCCTATGTTAAAAAAGAAGTATGTTAAAAACCATTTCACTATTAACATGTTTTATAAACAATGTAGTGGTATGATGAAATCATGCTAATTTTTTTTAGGATGGTTGGACATGAGAGTAATAATTAAAGGTGGCAACCAAATATTTGGACCAACTTTTCTATGCGCAAATTAGAATTCAAAGTATGATGTACAAGGGAAACTTCTTATAAGGGTGTTTAGATTACATCATAGGCCTGATTTCCCATTTAATCATCAAAATATCTTAGTTTTGTCTTCATATGGAGGATGTCCCTACATGGAAAATGTCGAAGGCTTATGTGTTCAATGTATGTCTACTTCCATATTTGTAACATGCTCGAAGTCTTCCCATTCCTTTAAACATTGTTGCACAAACTATCTAACCATTATTGCCTCTTGGGATGTCTAACATGAATATACAACTCCAATAAGAAAAATAAAGCCCTCAATAAGTTCCTACAAATAGAATTTGGAGGCAAAAGGTGTAATTTTCCTTAAGTATATAAGTCACCAACATATTCGGTTTTAAAATGACATTTATACTATATTTAAATACCATAAAAACTAAGTTTTGATTTAAAAAAAATTCTTAAACGTTTCTTAAGAATGTTAAGTCGATGTAAGGTTTATTGCATCAAGTCTCGGTTCTCTACAGCCCAGTATGGGGGAGATTTTTTTATTTTATTTTTTTACAGAAACGGATTAGAAAGTTTCTATTAAAAAAGCGGCCAGAGATTACAAAAAAGGGGAGAAGGATTGCTCCCGGTGAAAAAATAGTCCATGATTCTAAATTCATCCTTAGATTAAACAGTGTTTTTCAAGGAGAAACAGAGCTATTACATATCACCTAAAATCCCAATTGTATGCAAACTATATCACCCATCCTACTACCCGATTAAGTAGAAACAAAGCTAATACATATAAGCGAAGAGTTTCCAGCAACAAGATTTCTTTACAAAAAGGTCTGCATAACATAACGGTAACCAAAAGGAAGTCCCAGAACCTGAAGTAGAATTAGGGATTTTGGGTCTAGACCTGAAGCTCCGGGAGTCTTGGAAGACTGATAATCGGTTCTGCAGAGTTTTCCTTCACCTTGCCACCGCCTGCCTTCCAACCAGTGAAGAAATGCCTAATGTCATTCTTGAGCAGGTCCACCTTCTTCTCCACAGTCTTAATGCCACTATTGACATTTCCAAAGTTGATGTTAGTGTTTATGGCCGAGATCACGTATGTTTTCTTGCCATTATTGGATTCCTTTTCTTGGTAGACACGTACCTTTGCGAGCGTGATTTGGACGAGGGAGAAGAGGCTGGTAAGAGCCCTCTTCGTCTCCACATTTTCATAGCAGAGCATACGTAGTTGTTCCTGCATCTCTTTGAAAACCTTAGAGTAATCCTTCAAATTGATGCCACCTTCCGGGCTCATGGGGGAACTAGGGGTTCTGTGTTCACGCTGAGCTGAGGCAGGGTACCATTTCCTCTTGATTTCGAGAAAGTACAGAGTACAAGAAACATTACCAGAGGGACTTGATGGGGATGGAATCACCTGGCATTCATCTTGATTTGCAAGGGCTTTCCTTAAGTCCTGAACTGATGGGCTCTCTTGCTTCTTGATGTTCTTCCTGCATTGGAGGCATTGAGGCGAGAGCAAGTACCGAGCCATCGTAGAGTCACCCATAATGCAGAGAGCCGACAATAACTTCTTCTTCACGGAGCGAGCCTTCAGCGAGCTACAGATATTGATGCTTCTTTGATATGCATTGAACTCATTCCTCCCTGCCTTTCGACTGTTATACACTTGTCTCGTCTTGTCAGCGTATCCCAAGGTCATTAATGAGACAGGATGGCGGTCATTCAAACCAATCCTAAAATGAAAACCTTCCAGATTCGTGTAATTCCCAATTTTTATGGGATTAGGGGACAAATGAGTTAGGGAATCCATACTTTGTTGTATATCTTGTTATTGCTAACCATAATGCCACATTTGAGTCTTGCTCCATCATTGGCCATCTCATCTGTGTGCTTGTTGAGCGCTCGAAGCACATGCTTGAAGTCTATAGTTTTGAACTCCTTCGTGATGCAATTAAGGAAAAGATGTGTCTTGCTTGTCGGATTCTGCCGATTCTTTGTGATCTTTCTTGCTTCATTGGTGACTAGGAGTGAGTCTCCGAAGACTATCAACTCTTCCATTCCCAAAATCCTGGCCATTTCTAGTCCCTTTAAAAGGGATAACCATTCAACACCATTGTTAGTTTTCCTTCAATCCCCCATGCATAATCAATATTCTTGTTCCTTGTGGAGTCATAGATCACTCCTCCCGTACCTGCCAACCCAGGGTTTCCTTTCGAGGCCCCATAAAAAAATAAATTACTTCTTCCTATACTTTTTCTCCATGTTTGGAAATCGGGAGGGCTGGTTCTGATTTGCCACTTCTGAGTTTTTAGACCTTGCATTAGGTATGTTCCATGGAGGTGAAATCATGGGGGTTAAAATGTCAGCGACCCAAGTTCGTTCCTCCACCATGAGAGGTTCTTTGTTGATGTTAGACAACCCTCTCGAGGATAGATATTCTACCTAGAGGGCTATAGCAGAGGAGAGGACCCTATTTGGAGTGGATATTTTTCCTTCAAAAATTTCTTTGTTTCTCGCTATCCATATTTTCCAACAAATGTATTTTGGGAGAGCTTCCCATGCCCTGGTGAAGTCTGGTTTCTAAGTAAGAGATCCAAGGTAGTAGTCTTTCCAATAGGCGAAGAGTTCATTCCAAACTGTAGGCATTGTCAAATTGAAATGCAAGCCTTGCGTTGTGCGAGACCAAACCTCCTAAGTGAAGTTGCATTCCAGGAAGACATGATCAATAGTTTCTTCGGAGTCTTTGCATATAATGCACTGTGAAGGCCCTTCTATTCCTCTCTTTCTTAGGTTCTCTACTGTAAGAGTTTTCCAATGTGAGAGAATCCAGAAGAAGGCATTTATTTTAGGCAAACTGTCCTTACACCAAACTTTTTGCCACTTTTTGTCTTTGATTTTATTTCTATTCGCACTATAGAGAAGGCGATATCCTTCCTTGACCGAGTAAGAGCTAGAAGGCCCCCAACCTCTTATATCATGGAGTTGATTATGAACAGGGGCTGAGCCTTGTAAAGTGAAGAGGAAGGTGTCGTAGTCAGCCTCAAGATGATCTGGAATCTCCAATTCCTTCCAACCCACCCAACGTCCATTAATGGTCCAAGATGACAAATCATAAAGCGTGGAGATATTGAATTGATCTAACCAATGTCTGAGATCGGAGAAGGCCGAAAGAAAGTTAGAGGGGGAGGAGGGACCTATATTGTCCTACCAAATCTTGATCCTTTCCCCACTTCCAGAAATCCAATAAAGGTTACCTTGAATGAGGGAAACGACCTTTTTGCATAGACTCCATATTGGGGAGCCTTCTTTGTTTGGGTTGATTTCGTCTAGGCATCTTCGTCTTGAACCATTTAGGTATTTTCTTTGTAGAATATCTTTCCACCACGCTTTGTCTCTAGAGATTAGTCTCCAGAGGATTTTGGCCTCGAGAGCGAGATTCATACAATTAAGATCTCTAACTCATGCTTCCCCACATTCTTTTGGACTGCAGACCGTATCCCAGTTGATCAGATGAAACTTTTTTGTACCGGTGGCTTTGCCACCTTGCCAAAGGAATTTTTGAATTTCTTTTGTAATTGGCCCTTCCATCAGTTTGGGCAATGATTCAGAAGTCTCCTCTCGGGGGATTGGAAGAATCGATCTTGACCATGGTTACTTTTCTGATGTGCTTTATGTTCCTTCTCTTGCAGCTAATGTCCTTTCAGTGTATCAAATGACTCATACTGGAGAGCCCAAAAGAGTGATCTTTACTCCATATGAAGTCGAGGTACAACACATGGTTTCAGTGGAAATCATTGCAAAAGGAGTTGCAAATCATGAGACAAAAATCTATGAGTTTTCACACTTCTTACCTCTCTCAAAGGAGTCTACTCTTCGCTCTCATACTCATGAAGAGAGTAGACTATCTCATCTCAATCACAAGCTAGCTCAAAATGTGGTTGATGGTCTTCTAAGTGGCAAGTTTTCTCATGGCACCTTCAAAGGTTGCTTAAAGGGAAAAGATACATCAAAGGAGATTGAGAAAAAGAGGACTCTTGAAGAAGTGCAAATGTTAGATCCAGATCCACAAGAACCTAAATATCTAGCACCTACTTGTCCAACTCCTATTTCAAAATGGGCCTATTGATGCCTCGAAAATCGTAGCATCAATCAGTTAGGGATTCTCCCCAGTAAGCAATCCCAATCAGATCGCTCACCGTTTGGTGTGGGGAATCCGTCCGGTTAACGGTTCCAGCTACCGTGTGAGGTTTAAAGATTTGTTTATTTTACCGATTGCGGCCCGATCCACCATTTATATATTTTGTATTTAATATGATATGCATGTGCCCTAGCCTAAATGCATGCGTTAAACGAATATGTTCTAAGCTAAATAAAACTAAATTAACCTATCCTTGCAAGGAGCAACACTTAAAAACATGAGTAATAAACTGAAAGTAACCTTTACTGGTCAAAACAGTTATCCATTAAATCCCATTAAAGCATTTTCAGCAAAATATAGATGATATCAAAGATAGCTCTGATTATATTAAAACATTACATCACTCATAATGTACAGAAATTTTGCTAAGAAGTAGAATCATTCACAGTAGAGAATTAATTCACATAAGCCAAGAAAGATCTCACTGAATGTATATAGAAACTGTCGAAATAGTTCGGCAAATATTCATCACAAACTCAAAGCAAAACAATGCACCGGCTTCCACAACTCCAAATTCTTTCTCAATGCATGTAGCTGAAGTAGTTCATATATACAAGAAGAAATTCTTTAACCTGCCAAAAAGTCCTCTCTATTCTCTTCTAATCAGCTATATATAGCTTTACAAAATGTGCTAGGAGCTGCCACCTGTACCCTAACTGCTTAGATTCCTTCAATTTGTCTTGTAGTGTCTAAATTACAACAAAAAAATCCAGAAATATTACAAAAATGAAATGAACGTGGCAGGTTCAAATATCACTTTTAATAATTATAATATATGACGACTGTAAATTGAAAAATAAAAAGACATGTCATTTATGAGCTGACGCCCTTTGCTGATTCGTGCACTTCTGTCACAGCCGGCACTCCTGTTGGGGCTTGCGCTTCTGGTGTTGCTTGTAATCCTACTGAAGTTGACCCTTCTGTTTCTCTTACTGATACTTGAGGAGCTTCTTCTATATGCTTGACCCAAAGACTAGTCTCTTTTATGATATTGTTTTCATCAAGGGGGAGCATGGTTTTCAGTGAAACCTCATGCTTGGCCAGTTCTTCTTCAATATTAGTGACTTCCATCATTGTAGCTTGGAGACTTTCACTTAGGAGATGTGTGCAAATTGCAGCCTGGCCAATCCAATCATGAATATTCTCAGCGGTCAGAACATCTATCTTCCTTACATAATCTATTTCAGCATTCAACCCATCCTTTAGATCAGACAAACGTTGGGCTTTGTCTATGAACTCCTCTATAGTTTGAGGCCTTTTCACCTGGCACTCTTCATGGGTGGTTCGTATTTTCAAATACAAATTCCCACACTGTTCAAGTGTAGCCAAGGCCACTTTGTTCAACCTTACTCCATAATTCTGGCAAAACCCCAAGAGGCGGATATTTGCTTTGAAACCAGAGATAGACTTGAGAGGGAGTCTTTCCAGGAATCCTGACCTTCCTTCTCTCCATTCCATTCGCCTCTGAATGTCTTCACTAATGTGTGCATATGATTTTCTACGCCTAGTGGCTTCAACATTTATTACTTTGATTTTGTCCACCACTTGCTTTAACTTGCAAACCTCCTCCGTCATGAGTCCTTGGATATCGTATGTCTTCCTCATAATTTCACAAGCCTGCTCATGAAAGGGACCCGGGTCGCCAACCTTGTTGGTTGCAAGTTCTAATTATTGTTCTAGCAGTTCTTCCTTTTCTTCCATCTTCTCAACGTTATCCTTTAAGTCATCGATTTGTTGAGTAGTATCAAACTTTCCGGATTCCAATTGTAGGTTACAGCTTTCAAGGTTTCTCTTCTCTGTCTCCAGGGTTCTCATTTGTATTAACAAAGCTCTCTTTTCAGCTTCTAGATGCTGAAATCTTCTATTGAGTTCTTCCTTTTCTGAGACAAGGGTGTCACACTTTTCAACCATTAAATTTGAATAATTTTGTTCTTTGACTAGAGCTTCTTGCAGATGGTTGGCTCTATCCTTCTCTGATTCAAACTTGTCTGTTAATATGTTGACATTGTCGGTGGTTGCTAGAACAACGGACACAGAAATAGATGCCATGAGTTGGGGGTCATGTTGGGTACCTTGCATGACTGTGGTTTCATGCCTGGTGATGATATCTGGTTGAAAAGGCCTCTTCATCCTAGTCACCGTTTCTTTAACAATGGATTTCCTCTTTTTGTTATAAGTGAACTTATCCCATTGGGACACCTTGCTATTCTTGGATGGTGTAAATGGGACGAGTGGAAGGTTTCTTATGGGGGAATTCATATCCACATCTTTTATGCTTGGGCTTTTGGGGTCAACATCCTCTTTGGATTTCTTTTCTTCTTCTTCTTTTCTTTGTGCCTCTTCCTCCTGCTCCCTTCTTAGTGTGTCATCTTCTTCCTGCTTCGCATTTCTTTCCAATTTGATCCTCTCTTATTCTTGAATCCTCTTTGCTTCAGCTTCAACTGCTTGGGCTCTTAAAGTTTCTTCTTCTCGGAGTTTATCCTCTATTGCCTTGTTGATTCTTTTCTCAGCTTACTCTTGGATTTTCTTGGCTTGTTCCTGAAGCCTTTGTTCTTCTTTCGAGAGAGCCTCAGCAGTCCCCAAGGTACCCTTTTCTCACTGCTGATCTATTTTCTTCACAACATTAGAGCTCGAGCTGGCTCCTCCCTTTCCAAGTTGACAAATCTGTAGCTTAGTCATATTGCTAACCCCTCTATATACTTCCTCATCTTGATCATAATAGTTAGCATATTCAAAGGGAGTGGATATTTCTTTGCAATGTTGTGTAGCTTTGCCTTGTCGATCATTTCTGTGAAAAATCCTTTCCCCAAAATGAAAGCTTTTCAATTCTGCGAAAAAATCTTCTGCCGTCATGATTTTTGAAAATTTGTAGGCCCCAACATAAAATGGTAAAGGCGGGAAAGAAGCCTTCTTGGCCTTATACAAGGTACTACCAATTCCATCAATGAATACCTGTCTTACTACCTCCTTGTGGACTATATAATCCGTAGCATACCTAGGTAGGATATACGGGGTTTTGGAGCCTCCGTACATTCTTATGTAGGTACCTTCTGACGAAAAATAGAAATCACCATATTTCTCCAAAACTTCCATGGCGTTCTCAGATAGGCAGTTGGGTTCTTCATTAAACATTAATTCATATAGGGGCATGATAAACTCCTCACAAATGATTTTGTAATGCCTTTTGTAATTTTGAGCCTAAAAGATTTTGTAGGCGATGAACACTGAGCTATCCGCCGAGTTCCATGTGCATCCCAACTTGGGAAAGGGGAATTTCTCCACAATACAATCTATCAAGTAAGATTCCATATAACATTCTGCCTTCCTCTCCACTAACCCTTCTCGTGCAGCCATTATAGCTGATGACAGGCTGTCTGAGAGAATATCAGCCCAGTTGAAAATTGTCCCTTTGAAAGCTATGTAGTGGATGATGGGAACCCATTGCAACATGAACATCATCCCATCGGGTCTTCCAAAGATTCTGCTCAACATGAGAACGATCAATCTGAAAGGGGGCCTCAGATTATGAACCTCGTACTCCTCACTATCCTTTTTTCTGATTTGTATGCCCGAAATTAACAGCTTCCTAGCCATCTCTAGATTATCCATATGGATCTCTTCCAACCATGAATCATCAAGCCGCTGCTGGGATTTGGGTAACTTGTAAGCTGTTGATATATAGGATGGGTGAAATGAGGCAAAAGCTTTTCCTTTGATGTATGCTATAACTCTTGTCTCGATGTTCGCATGCTGCAAAATCCATCCAATTACTTCCGAGCATGGGAAGAGCTCTGGATGTGTGGCCGCCTTGGATATACAAGAGTTTTTGATGTTCTGATATAAATATTCTTCCTCAAGAAGAGATTCAGGGAAGTCTTGATCTCTTATCATACGGTATACGTCTCCCCAGTTTACTTTTGGGGGCATGCCTGTGGTGCGCTTGGTATCCTGGAATGTAGTTTCTACTCTTGTGCTTTTGTCAGTTGCCTTTGACTTTCTCTTGTCACCTTTGGCCATTTTCTGAAAATCCTGTTCAATAATCAGACATGAATAAGAATATACAACACGACGTCAGCAACCCAAACTAGCATCCTACTCATAATGATAAGATTCACATGCCAACTAAAACCTTCTAATTTCTGCTTGTTTCACCATTTCAAAACATGTTATTTCATAATCCTGTGAAAAAATTTTAATTTGGTTACTTCCGTAGGTTGATATTGTAACTATGTAATATGAAAGCAATGCACACAAAGAAGCTCTGAGTATACTACGTTTTATGGCATGATAAAACATGATAATAATCAGTTCCACGATGCAGAAAGGCATAAAATTCCACAGTCGTGTATAAATACTTATATCTTTTGCGCAAGGGTGGGCAGGGTCGGTTTTGGATTTACCAAGCCGGTGGATTCTATGACGGGCAGAGGTATGTTGCAGGTTCTCTTAACATCTAGGTAGAGGGAACCTGAAAAACTAGAGCCTTTTATGTTCACACAAGGGCTTCAGGACACCTTGTTGGGTGTGAGCATGAGTCGGCTCTGGCCGTGGTTAGTCTGAGAATCCCGCCATGGCTAGGATAAAAGAACATAGTGACGGATTAAGCCTTTTTCTCAACGCAAAGGACATACCGCAATTGAGCTTATGAGGTCTGCAAAGGTACTAACCTGTGAAGAGATGAACGTTGTGCGGATGTTGGCGTTTGTTGTGGAACCAGTGAGCCTAGACGTGCAGCTTTGTGACTTCAAACAGAGATGGGAACAGAGCTCTCAAGCCAAATGAAACAATGAAAATCCAATGGAGTTCATGTTCTATATAAAGGATTTTGACGCGTGCAAGCTATTAATAGGGTAGATGCGAACATAAAACAGTTTTAATGAGGCGTACGGATGGGTCAAATCGACACATTCGGATTTAATTTCGGCCGCCAAAATCGGAAAGGCTAAATCAACCTCTTCGACCGTTGCGGAAAGAATTAATGAGTTTGCCACTGTTTCGGGGGAATTACCGAAGTTCTTCCGCGAAAGAGCAGCGCAACATCGTGAGTCGGAAAACTTAGCTGAGTTCTTCCGCTGTTGCGGAAAGATTATGTGAGTGCTTCCGCCGTTCGCGGGCAAGTTTAAGAAGTGTTACTTTGTCCGCTTTTGCGGAAGGGTTACCTGAGTTCTTCCACCATTGCGGAGGGGACTCGTGGGTTTGTTCCGCCAAAAAATAACTTCGTTCTTTTCCGCCACTTTGGAAAGGTTATCCCAGTTCTTCCGACATTTCGGACAAGTTATGTTAAAAGTGCTGCCGCATCTTGACTCGATCTTTTCTTCCGCCCTTTCCGAAAAGGTTGGCCCAAAACCTCCGCCGCTTTTGGGAACTTTACTTCTTTAAAACTTTGCCATTGCGACTCAAAACTTAAGTCTTTCGCTTTGCCATTACATGTGCACACAACCCTTCACATGCCTTCATCACAATTAGAAGCCATCAACCCAAGCACACAAATTGGTGGATCATCAAAATGTCTCATTGCATTGCCAAACAAAACTTGACATCAATGTGATTCATTTGCCTCCTCTCATTTACACCTCTTTTGAATTTTTTTCTTGACTTGTAAATGTGGAATAGTCCACCAAGTCAAAGGGTGTTTTCTCATCATGATCTCACCAAGAGCCACATACACAAAAACCATGCATCCTGTAGAAAATAAGCATGCAAAAGCCTTCAGATCAATGCTTAATCAGTTATATCCACCATGCATGATTCACTCAAACATTATTCTCCTTATAATACATGCAAGAGATAGCAATAATAGTCAACATTGCCTTCATACAACCTCTATGACCTCTACTCCTTATGTAGCTCAGTCTCCATGCTTTATGCACTACAATCATAATAATCATAGAAATTGTCTAATAATTCATAAACACAAATGATCAATCATGACTACTCAATCCATTGTGATGTCGCATAAGTAAACAAAATGATCCCAAGACTTTGTTGGGACAAAATATTGTTGATTCATATCTTCAATCCCCCCATCTATTACAGTTATTCTTCACAACTACAAAATCCCAACAATGAAAAAACAATTGGGAATCACATTTAACTGAAGCACATCATTAGTAGTACTTATTTGCAACTTTTCCATGATAATTCTTTCATAAAACATAATATTAGTAGCATCTTGTAGAATTTGTTCTCATTATATGGTGCATTACATCAAACCAATAGACAATGACTACTATTTTGCAACAAGTAACCTCAAAAAAACATAGAACCGATGACATCATAGAAAAACCCCAGACCATAGAAACACACTATGTAACATTATTATCAATGAAAAATATACTTTCTTCTAGGTTAATCCTCTTGTCCCACAAAGGAAACTTCCCAAGATTTTGTTGCTTTCGGTTCTCTTGTGAGATTTATTAGAAAATATAGGGACATATTTTTCAACAAAATTCAATGCAATTGCAAATTTATTACATGTATATGTACATTAAGAACATGTAACTACTTCCTTAACAAAAAGAGAAGTTGAGAGAAAATCTCTTAATAACTTAACACTCAACCTAAACACAAAGATATTATAAGAACTAATTATAAAAGTACTCACCTAACACATATGTAGTTGAGAGAATATCTCAATTAAATCAACATCCACTTAGTTAGGCTCATAACAACCACATCCACCCCGTGATACCTCATGTATACATCCACTTAAATTATGTGCACAAAATTCAACCATATGTGAACGAGATGTGAACCCATCATGTAACACCTTACCTAATCTAGTAGGTCAATCACTAATAATAACCATGGAGTAATAGGTCAAAGTATACATGTGCAAAATTCTTCATATTTCCACTTGTATCATCATTCATTAGCATACACCAAATATATATGAAAACATTGCATTATCAACTTGTATAACCATGAGCATCATACAAGTGGTCATCATTCATTAGCATACACCAAATATGAATGATGACCAATGCAATGTTCTTCATTCCTCGTTAACCCATACATCCATGCTACCTTTAAATTGACTTAGAATCAAGATTTAATATTGTGTAAATCGCTCCACAATCAGAGAAAAAGGACCTGTGTCCACAAGGATTGAGTTTGATGCCCTTGAAGTGGAACTAATACCTACCTGATCTGCCTCACAATCACACTTAACTCATGATTTTGGAACTTAATGGAATGCAATAAATTATGACTAGGCTATCCAACAATCATTGACAAGGGTGCTAGATTTATAAATGAACCATGCTTCAACGGATCATCTCTTTAGCGTTAAATTGATCCACAAATGAAACAGATTGGAGACCCATTTGTTTGACAACTGACTTATGGATTTTCACCTAGTGAAGGTTAGTACAAGGTTGAAAGAATGCAATGGCTTTTCCATCTTCACTCTTGGTAAACCTGTTTTTTAATTCAACCATGGGAAGACACCATTAAATGAATTCCACGCAGGGAAGAACAGTTGGTTTGGTTGTCACTCTATAGATACCTTATCTCCTTATGTTCTGATCAAAACTCACACAATTCTCCTTATAGACTGCAAATGTGATCAGCAAACAAATCATTATAAATGTTAAAGCCTACAACATCCATGTTTTTATATCATTTTCCAATGTACCAATTAAGCCAATCACTTAAAAATCACACGCATGGAGTATAGCTAAACAAATATTTCAAAATTTGATCCACAGATATTTATAATCCTAATTTGAGAACTAAAATTCTGCGGCATAAAAAAGGTGCCAGGATAAGAGACTGATGGATTTTGGAAAGCCGTGTAATATGCATAAGAAACACCTTAATCAAATTTTAAAATATATCTAGCCCTAAGGTAATAAACATCTTCTCTTGAGATGGGTGGGTAATGCTGGTGTTTGAAGATCTGATATATATATATACCCATTTATAAGTTGGCTTTGCTTTGGTGCTACTATTTGTTTAACCATAATGCATTCTTGCATCACTATAGATATATTCTACCATGTGGTTTTCTACTAGAATGGGAAGCTCAATCCCTATCTGATCCCCATTGGCTTAAGAAAACTAAACTATAGTAGGGGGGTTGGGTTCTCCCCCAAAATAAGATATCGGGAATCTTTTCCCATCTCTACATTATAAATCCATTTGTCGTACTTGCATCCCAGCCAGAAGTAGTGCAGCTCGAGACCGAGAGTTGGAAACAGAGACACCTTTTTACCCTACAACCTTAATAAGGAAATAAAGGCATGGATCCCTAAATTGACATGAACCAACTATTTTCATGTCATTGTAAATCTTCATATCCATTTGAGATTTCTCATGCTTGCAATATGCATATAGGAGCTCTATGTAAACATTGGCATTGAATTTCAAACTAAAATGGCTCTAGATTTTTCAGGATCATGTGAAGAACCAATCTGGTATAATAAAATGGTGATAGTTTTGTTGTTAGGACAAATTCTGTCACGTAGCATGCTTTGAAATAGTTTCAAAGCCGAATCATATAGGTGACAACTAGCAACTCCCATAGTCAAAGTTGAGTATGTCATTAGATTTGGTTTCAAATCCGTGTCTCTAATAACAACTCAAGCCACATGAGCTCTTCTAAATTTATTTTATGTCGAAGTGAACCTGATGAGCTCATTGTATATTAGTAATCATAGCTTAATACCTTCCTCCTTCATTCATACAGCAACTTCGTTGTGGGTGAAAATTTCTTTGACTTCATCAACCTCAAGGCAAGAGCAGAAGAAATGTGTTTATCATGCTTGAAACCTGAATTCTTCAACCAATAATAAAATTTAGATGCAATGTGTGCGTTCCTCACTAGCTTGATCGCCAACACTAGTTGATGACTCTTCCAATCCATAGATGCAGCCTCTAGAGATGCAATAGTAACTAGCATCCAAATCTGAAGGCTTTTTGTGATTTCAAAAATTCCAAATTTACCATGCTTATTATCCATCTTTTGACGTTTAATTCCTGGAACATCCTTCAAGAATGGTTCAAAATTAAGAAATTTAGACCTGCTCTTCTCATCGAGCCAAAGCAACTCCGCAGTTACTGTGGCTTCCTTCTCCTTACCTTCTTTGACCAAGATGTATATATTACATTGGAATAAATATGACCAACTGAAAAGCCATATTCTGTGTGCCTAAGAAATCTCTCATTGCGCAAAGCCGACTCGAGCTGCAGGAACCTTCGCGACAATAATATGAAAAGGCAGACACTCCATTGTCCGGGATGTCGTTATGAATCCAGTGGATCATCTCCTATCAAAGTAAGGATTCAAGGAAGATCACGAAAGAAGAAATAACTTTTGGTTTCACCTCAGGGAAATCCCACCAAAGCTGGATTTCGAATAGTAGTTAATCACCATACTAAATTTCTATGGTTCTTACGGTCTTTATACGGTACAATTTATATTTTTTCTCAGTTTTACTGTGTTCCTAGTACCAAATTCCGCCGAAGCAATTTGAGGAGGGGTTGGGTGGTTTTATATTACACATCAATGGTATTTATTACTAGAGGACACATTCAAATAGATTGCTAGTGGAGCTCGTACGTGTTTGTGGACAACAAAGTAAGATCATTTTTTTGTAACATACCCTTATACCAAATTATTTTGTTTCTTTTGATTTCGGCATTAGCGATATGGATAAACTTTATGTTTTGAGCCTCGAAAAACACTTTTTTTATTCCTCTCTTTTACTTTTCACCTAGACAGAAAGAAAGGAGACTTTAATCAAGTTAGTCACGAGCTCACAGATAGTGAGCTCGTATATATATTTTACAAGGTTTCTCATTTTTTTACTATGCTCGGGTTTCCATGAATTTGAATTTTTATCACGTGCTCATGTGCCAACAGCTACTTTGTCCAAAGACCCAAACATCAGGGGTCCACTCTAAATTATCACACAAAATACAAAGGAAGCTTGAGTGGGCTACCAGCATGCCTATACTAGGATATAGAAGCCTTTTCGGGTAGCTAGATAAGCTGGGTAGCTATAGTTAATTCGTTCATAAAGACGTTCAACGGTGCTATTTATGTTAAGAAGTTACGTTAGTTGCCCTATAATGTCCTATAATAAAAGATAATAATAGTTCTAGTTGAGTTCAAGCTGATCCTAGCTGAGTCCTAGTCGTACAATCCTGTGCCTTTCCTACAAATTCAAGTTTTTATTGTTATTGTATGTAGTATTCATGTCAAAAGCAATAGCCTTCTACGAAAAATGAGATCTTCAAATGAAAGATAAAACTCTTTCAGAATTTCGCAATCTCGAGACTAATTTTATCATTTTGACTAAGACATCTTTCCCAGCAAGTTCGACAATTTAGATTATCCTCCCCAAAACTTTGCGAGCTTTGGTCCTAATAAAAATAAAGTTGGATCGAATTGATCATATAAAAATTCTAATACCTTTGAATATTTTGAATATGAAATAAGCCAATTGTCAAATGAAAAATGCTTACGCTTATGTTGAGCAAATTTCTAGTCAAAATCCCAAAAATACTTGAAGAATACCAAGTGTTGTTGCAGTTACTAAATCAAAAAAAATCTCCACTATGAGGAGAAACAACTATTTTCACATTCCATTTCACTTCTTATAGTAGCTGAAACAAGACCAAGAACAAATCCATGCCATCTACTAGGCAATTCATTTCCCATTATTATATACAACATCCATTGCATTGATAGATTATGTTTCCAAATGCCACTTCGTTTCTTATGTGTATCTATACCGAGATTACTTCTTGCTGCTGCAACTAGACTAGATAAATTTGACAAATCTATTGCAGGTTGGGGTGCATAGGTTCCTTGTTTTTAGAAATTGGCTAGTATGGCCTTTGAGGACCATGATGGGCGACCTGGAGCCTTTTGTATGTCATCCTCTTTCTGCTTCTTTTCCTGTGTTAAACTAGAAATTGGATTCGATAATGAACTAGAATGAGAAGGCTCAAATTGTTGAGAACACATGTGAGAAGTGGCACCTAGGCGCAATTATCTTTTTGTATTGCGAGGCATATCCCACATGTATGAGGAGTAACGCCCATTGATGTCCCCAATTATTACCCTCACCATGAATGAAAATCCATTTGGAAATGGTGCTTTTGAGGATGCAATATATTTTGGCAGTGTAGTGTTTTCATTTGTTGATTTATTGCAGGGATTTTTGGCTTCCATAAATAAGGAAACAAGCCCTAGTTCATGAGTTTTTAATTTCTTCGAATCTGATATATATGCTCATTCTTCATGTGCATGTTATAGAGGGAAGCTAAGAAGGTGGTTGCATATTCTTGATGGAGCCACCAAAGCTCTTGTTTCTTGAGTATCTCAATTATGATTTTGCATGCCTTATTGAAGGGTTTCCCTATCCTTATGTTGAGGATAGTTACTACATTAGCCCTATCCAACAATGCATAGAGAAATATTGAAGTAGTTCATGCCATCCATAGTATGATTTTGGTGTTCTTTGACATCCACATGAGCATACTTTATATTTCATCCTAGCACTTGTGGATATTCTAGCATTGGTTCACTTTATTTTTTATGTGGTCTTATTTGTTTGTGGTCAAACACAAAGGACGATCTCATGGTATTCATGATAAGTTAACTAGGTTGTTGCATTGGATTTATTATTTCACCTAGCATGTTGAGCTTCCCATGTTAGAGTAGGGTAGGATGATTAAGATCTTGTGAGAATTTGATTATTTTTCAAGGTTCCTTCCAAGCTTCTATAGCACTGCTCATTTATAGATATGAAAAGAGGGTATTTTTGTTGGTTTTAAGTGATGGGAAATGGGTTGAAACGGACCCATATTAAACCCTTAAACCTAACTCATTTGCTATCACAAACTACTGTACCAATTTATTTGGATTTTTGTTCAAAGGCTACCATATACTCTTCACAATCATTAACCCTAATGCTACTGTCATATGTCCGAGGAATCCTAAAATAATGTTGACCAAACCATGTCAATGCTGCTACAAGAAGCAGGGGATATGATCAGATTTTAGGCCAGATACTCATGCTCCAAACTTATTCTTATACAACTATAAGATCTGCCCCAAGTGATCCTCAAGTCATAACTGATTTGTTGGTAAATTTGTGCTTAGTTTTGCATGATCAGCCTCTCAATGCTACTTGAAAATGTTGGGCTTTGACACCTATATATACCTCAAGGAATATGTTGTTTCAAAACTACCACAAAACAATGTCTAAACCATTCCAAACATCCACAGTATCAACCAATGGGAGGTCTCCGTGATGCTACAAAATCATATGAACCATTGATGAGTTTCCACAAGGAAATGAGGTCGTTTGATTCACTTATTTTCACATTGCAAAGGGGTGTATGTTTACATGATCCTCAATGGATAGAGACGGGCTCTGATCATACACAATCATTGGAAATTGGAATAAGTTTGAAAAAGGTCTTCCTTCAAATGTTGCTGCTATTACAATCCCTTTAAGAAAAAGTCATCTCTCATGATTATTTTGATAGGTTGTATACTACTGCTGGAACAATATTCAATACTTGTTGCTCTAGTGTAAGGGTTGTTGTATCACACATTGTTATTTGAATACTGGAACTTCTGCTCACAAACCAGTCACGTGCCACACATTGTGTTCACAACTCTATTTTTGGTGATGAAAATGGAGGCTTCCGAGAGGTGATTCAGATCTGCTCCAATTATCACCCTTTTTAATCTTTCAAGGGAATTCTTTCTCCAAGCACATGAAGGGTGTTGAATGTCATTGTTTCCAGCATGCCAATGCTAGGATCTTTGGTCATATTTCAACTCATCCTTGATACCAAACCTTTAGCGTAAAAAACCAATCATCCATCTTGCAATATTTACGTCATGAAACCATTTCTTCTTGAAACCTTGGTTCAAAAATGTGCTATTCCTATTGTTACCAAAAGTTTGAAAAATGCCCATCATTTTGTGAGGTAATAGGTGGTATAATGTCCATCCTCTAAAATTCATGTTTTGGCACTAATGTTATTAGTTGGAACTTTGAGGATATTCTCTATGCAGAAGGTTTGAATTCTGGGTGTGTTACTATATATAGGTAAGTCCGACAATTTGAGTTTTAGCAAAGAAGCTTTTCTTTGGATCTAGTTTCAGAAACACATATCTCACATGATTCACAAATTATGTTGGATTGAACACTCTTCAACTATTTATATAATTTTATCATACTACTACCAAATCCATGTATGAGATGTTTCAAGTTTGTTGATTGTGTTATTGGCTCTTTAGCATTTGTGTCTTTCACTTCTGTATATAAAAAAATTACCCTTACAATTTAGGATAATCTTCCTTGATAATTCCTTTTTTGTCTTTAATTACTAGTTTTGAGTTGCATGTATTCTATCCTGATGCTCGTGATAACAAATTGGCTATAATTTTGATTAATTTTGTACAACATATTACCTCTCTCGGAGTAACTTAACATGGCTATGGTGTTAGGAATTCAACATATGTGAGTCACTACCAAAGCGATCAATATAATTTGTTAGAGGATCTTCCTTTTAAGAGGGTACAACAATAGAAAAAATCAAGGTGCACATGTAGTCATAAGAGAGGTGTCATGTCACTATATTAGGGTAGAAATATAAAGGGGGTATAAAAATGTTAATGAAAAAATAACCTACAGTATTTAGTGAAAATAGGGGTTTTTTAATTGTGAAGGTGTATTCAGACAGGGTTAAATAAAACTACCTTGGGAGGTATTTTCAAATATCTAGTGAAATTATGGGTATTTTTTAATATGACATGAATGCATGCACTATGTCATATGCCCATTGAGTGAAGCCCCAATGTGCTTGAGCCAAAGTTCATTGTGATCTATGTCTCAACCAAAATGTAATTGGCTCACTATTTTAATTTCTTATGAATCATGTGGGATAATTCCCTCAAAGGAAAATAGTTATGCGTATGCCATTTGGAAAAAATTGACAAGTAACGTAGTTGTGATCATGGTTGACTCCCACTAACAAGTAATTATGCTCCTTATCTCACTTGTTTAGTAAAATATTTGACATGACCTTACAAAGTTTTCTAATTTAATGAAATTTTTAGAATTTAGAATTTACAAAGTTTCAAGGTCTAATTCTTTGAAGGGTGCTAGCTCAATGGAAGAGCACCTGCTTTACAAGTAGGAGGTTGGTGGTTCGATTCCATCGTGCCCTAATATTCATAGAGAATGGTGATGATTGCTATCCGTTCCTAAACATGTATCAATACTGAGGGTCGTTAAAAAGACATAATCAAAATTATTTGTTTATATATGAAATGGTGATGGTCAACGATTGCCGCCATATATATGCATCAATAGTGAGGGTCATGAAAGGTCCATCACCATAAATCACTGTTGTTCATAAATTGTGACAGTTACTATCCATCATTATAATCATCATTCGTGACAGACCTTGAATGTCACGACATCACCTATACTTTTGGTGACACGGCCTTTGGCGACATTCAGTTTTTGGTGACAGAGGCTCTTTTGACCATCACCAATGAACTTATGGTGACATTTTTCAACCCTCACCAAAATATGCAATGGTGACGATCAACGAACATTACCATAATAATAGTGAGGGGCATGAAAGGTCCATCACCCTAAATCATAGTTGTTCATATGAAATGGTGACGGTCATGATCCGTCATTATAATCATTATTCATGATGGACCTTGAATGTCACCACATGACCTATACTTTTGGTGACGAGGCCTTTGGTGACATTCAATTTTGTGTGACGAACACTCTTTTGACCCTCACCAATGAACTTATGGTGACCTTTTTCGACCCTCGCCAATGACATTTTTTGTTGTAGTGTGAACAAGTTCAGAAGACTAAAGAAGAGGCAGGAAACTTTTCTGAAAATTTGCAAGCTATGGAGCAACAACTTAATTTAGCTCAGTCACATTCTGCTACTTCTTCATGTTTCAAGTTTACAAAAGATGAATTTAAGGATTTTTCTTTCAGAGTTAATGATGATTATAAAAATTTATTGATTAAGTTATTGGAAGGACTGAATCAAATTCAAGATGATTACAGCTCATTTGAGTATCTATCTGATCTTTTATATGGTCATGTAAATATAAGGAAGGATGCTTCTAAAGAAAATAATGATGTGTTTGATTGGAAAATATTCATCAAAGATAAACCTGAAGGAGTTCCTATTCTTGATAATATTAAGCTAAGGAGAATCGTGATTTCTCTGCAATCCTGGGAAAATGTTTGTGATCTGGTTGAATCTGTTATTAATGAAGGATAGAAGGCTTGCAGAAGACAATGGTTCGATTCTGATGATCTACTTAATCAAATAAACTTCCATGTCATGTATCAAATAGTTGATGCATTTCCATCCAAAATCATGATCATAGAAGTTGAGGAGAAACATGAGCAGTCCAGAGCATATATTGAGCAAGTTGAACATATCTTTATCAAAGATGTCAAAGAACTAGTTGAGTTTCTGACTTCTTTGGGATTGAAGGTTAACGTGTTTTTTCAAGATTGGGAAAGAATTAGAAGGAAAGAGGTCGAGGATTTCTTGTGTAAAGTGCAACTACAGTTGGAGCATGCCAAGAATATAGATGTTGATGATCTTTTAGATGTATTCACCAAGTGGCAGTCTGCTTTAGCTAAATCTTAGAAAATATTTTGTAATCCCTTATTTCATGGGATAAAAGATATCTTTGTAACAAGCTCTAGTGATTATTTAAAGAGACTTGATTTCATGTAAAGAGAAGAGGAACCGCTGGAGAAAAGACTGAAAGTGTACTACTGCATATAGGGTTTGTAATTTGTTACAGTTCTTAATATAATTTAGCCAGTTTCTTTTATCTCTTCTTTCTAGTGATTTATTAATCAAGTTTTCTTGAGAAATATATGTTTCCTTGCATCCATTCAGTAAGTTATCTTTTTCAGGTTACAAAAATAAAAAACACATGACAATTGTACGAAGTGACAATTGTTGTGTTTCACACACGCTTGTCTTTTATAACCTTTCAAAAAAAATGGTTTTGTAACTAGGGAGAGCGGTTTCCTCCTACCACCTTTTAACCAGCGAAATCCTCCCACGGTGACACATGGTAGGTGGTTTTGGATTTCGCAACCGCTCAACATTTTCAATGTCCGTGCAT
Organism: Larix kaempferi; assembly: GCA_027924585.1. Classification (NCBI taxonomy): domain Eukaryota; kingdom Viridiplantae; phylum Streptophyta; class Pinopsida; order Pinales; family Pinaceae; genus Larix; species Larix kaempferi. The sequence goes on along the minus strand of BSBM01001331.1, from coordinate 3,450,153 downwards.
CTTCGTGGTGCGAAATCAACGTCGTCCGTCGATCTTTTACCTATATATCAACGACCATTGATATTTTCAGCACTTTAATATAAGATAACGGTCATTTCGCCAACAATCAACACGTTATACATTTTGCAACTCTCCCCAGTGGAACCAACATCCACCGTTGATCTTATTCTTGCTTTGACCTGAGCTGTCGATTTCTAATTCTTTTGCAGAACCCGCTCCTTTTCCAATTTCAAACCAATTCCTTTTATTGCCACAATCGGATAAGATATTTTCCGTTTGTAACTTAGTGCCTATTCTTCTATGCATTTTTATTTTCTCTGTTTTCATATGGGAATAAATTGTAAAAGGCACAATCCCCATTACTACAATTCTATTTATCCAAATCTCTTTTTTCTTTTTAATAACAAAAATATTTGTGTCAACAGAGATGATTAATTATGAAGTCCCCTCTATGCAGGAATGGAATACAGTTGAAAATTTTGGGAGGATTAAGTACAAATTGCACCAATGAGGACACATTTCAGTGATACTCAAGCGAAGGTTATGCCAAATCCCACTTCAATGTGGCATCAAATTGTCTTTCAGCATTTCGATTATTATGAAGACTTGGTTTTGTGATAGATGTAATAAGTAGTTATAAAATTCCTACTTTCAAGCAAATAGTTAAGCAGTCACTTAGATATCATCTCTCTAATTGGGGCTGGAACCCATGAGAGTGAGACCTGTTTGACTGAGCAAGTTCAAGAGTAATAAAAAATTTGCATAGTTAAGCAAAGACTTTTCTGAGCATATATTCTCCTGTTGTTATTTTACAGTTTGCATTTCCTTTCCTTATGTGAATGTTATTACTGTTATCTATTTCCATTGTGTTGTCTATGTGAGCAGAGATTCTCCTGTTGTTATCTGTTTTATGTTGTGAATGATATTATGTTGTTGTGAATGAGATTATGTTGAGTCACAATTCATATTGAAATGCTTTGGTTCATAGAATTCAAGTATTCACAAAAGCCTTCTTCTAAAGCTAATATTGGATTCATAAAAAAACACATACAACAAAATAAGTTAATATTGGATTCATAAAGGAACACATACAATGAAATAAGTTAATATTGGATTCATAAAAGAACACATACAAAAAAATAAGTTAATATTGGATTCATAAAGGAGCACATACAACAAAATAAGTTAATATTGGATTCATAAAAGAACACATACAACACAATATGTTAATATTGGATTCATAAAAGAACACATACAACAAAATAGTGCAAATTGATCATGTTAAAGTTACAATTATATATATATATATATATATATATTCATTCGATAACACCAATAAATTTCATAAAGGCTGCCATCCGAACCGGACAACTAGATAAATCAGTTAACTGTCGTTTATCCCAATTATACAAAATGGTGAATGGAAGACCCTTTGCAAAATAGGCCAGTATGATATTATCCTTCCATTCTTCTACTGTCCCTCTAAAAGTGCAACCCTTACAAAAGACATGCCTATACAAACTGAACAAAAGGGCCTTGGAAAATAGGACAAAATCCCTCCCCTAAACTAACGGAAAACTAAAATCTAAAAACAGATAAGTAAACCTAATAGAAAACGAAAAAATAAAAGTTATCATGAAAATATCAAGAGATCATGGTGGGTGGGCCGCGTGGTTCTCTCAGTCAAGATCCATTGATTTTGGCCTTGAGGGAGGCCTGTTAGCTGGAGGGGATTGTCCTATTGAAGTGGATGGGATCCTCTCAGCATCACATTGAACTCTGGTGGCTTTGCCGTGTTCAACAAGGAGCCTTCGCATCTGTTCGATCAGTTCATCATTTTTATTTTCGAACTTGCGGTCGATGGTATCATCGATTCTCTTCTTCATTGATTCCAAGTCCTCTTTGTCACATTTACCCTCCATCGTCTGTCGAAGCTCTGCTATCTACTTTTCTAACTGCTCCACTCTTTGGGTGTATGCATCAATGTTTCTAGTCCTTCCAACAGGGCTGCGATTGCTACCTTCCTCCATTATATAATAACAAGGAGGTAGGCCTGAAGAACTGCTGTAGCAAAGTTTCCTGTGCGGGAGCTCACCGCCACTAAGCAAAGCACTGGTTGGAATCCGATTCCTGTCCTTTTCTAAAACTTCAACAACCAAACTATGAGGACGGCTAGTGGAGGGAGAAACCATCGAAGACAGAGCTAAGTCAAACAACATTTTCGGCAAACACCAAGGAACAAGGGCAGATCTGATTTAAAGGAGCGAAAATGAACAAAAAACCTGAACACGGATTGGAAGAAATCTCCACAACTGTCGAAATTAAATATCAAAGTACTTGAAAGAGGGTTATATGACATTATGAGCCAAAGAGATTACCTGAGACCTTACCTTGACCGAACTTTGGATTAATTGATGGGACAGATTTACTGCTAGGGTTCGCCAATATAATCAAGGTTTGAAAGAGGGTTATATGACATTACGAGTCAGAGACCTTACCCTGACCGGTCTTTGGATTAATTGATGGGACAGATTGAATGATAGGGTTCGTTGATATAATCAAGGGTAGGGTCCCATTTCACTTTGAACGGATATGAGATATTGAACCCTATGCTGAAATGTAAAAATAAATCATTATTTTCATTTGAAAATGTAATAGTACATCAAAATTTCATTATCGCTTTTACAAATTTCTTAATATAGTGACAATATTTGCATTGTTCCTCTCTATAAACTTTAATAAGCAATGTTGTATTAATATGGGCTAGTTAAATAACCCAAGAATCCATATAGAATAAATTTAAAAAACATAAAGACAAAAAAGCTAACAATATGAAGAAATCACTTGTTTGATCAATTATACCAATTCTAGACATTGTTTGTAGATGGGTTTGTAGAATATCTAGTGTAACATGGGAAAAGTCGATGAAGAAGAGGGATATATGACCATAAGAGATAAGAGAAGTCTAAACAACAAGATCAATATTCCAAGATGGCATTGCGATGAAACATAATTAGGAAAAGAAGGAGAGATAACATGTCATAGGAATAACATCTAAGGTTGGTGTTAATTTTTTACACGAACCATTTCATATTATCTGCATAATTCTACCGTTCAAGTTTTGGAAATTGCGAAAAAATGGGAGTGAGGTTGTACAATCTAGGAAGTGTGATTTTTTGTTGGTTCATTAGTGTGGGCACTTGATACTTTGCCTCCATAGACTAGTCACATAATGCATTACAAATTTTAAACAATTTGGTTGTGGAAAGTTAAAACCCTACAACTAACTATGTTCTCCACATACAAATCGCTACACATATTTGAAAATCCAATCCATAGTGCAAAATTTTGCACATACTTATAAATTCACAGCAGCCCAGTCGTATAAGGAGCCCACTGGACGAATCACGAATGCAAATGTTGCAGAAGATGTTTGTAAGGATCCCGTTGGACAAATCACAAATGCATAGTGAAGAAAATGAGTTGGAAACGACAATGGGGACGAATTACCCAAGATAAAATCTGTTTCAAGTTTCACCCCTACGCAGTTGGAGTATTGGGCATGGTTGCATCCAATTTCTCAAAAAAATGACAAAATTTGCATCGTTCCACGCTATAGGTTTTAATAAGCAATGACTAACCCAAATAAACCAAGAACCCATGTAGAGGAAAATTATTTTAAAAACATAAAAAATACCTAACAATATGAAGAAAAAAACATTTGAAAAACATTTATAACCATGGAGATTGAATTGACAAGTAATCAAACCTCTAATAGAAAAATCAGGGTTGGATGGAAATGAAATACAATCTATACAATGCCCAATGAATATAGAGATCGATAAATATAAAAGAGGGAGTGAATCTAAAAAATATGTTCATGAATACAAAAACTATTATCTTGAATCACTTGAATAACAAACTTCACTCCTTTGAAGCCCTTTGACAACTTGAAAGTGGACGACAAAGTGCAAAGGTATTTGGCAAATGACTTCCACAAATTACCAATTGGGAATTGGTGGTCCCTTAAGTACTCTAATGTTATTTCAACATTAGTAATCTTCTCATAAGATATGGGATTTAATATTTAAATTGAGTGCGATTTTAAGATTTATCCATATCTCAAGTTGTCTACCATTGCATCACTAATTATGATTCCTTCTAAATAATAAAACTATGCAACATCATCTCTCTTTTGAGTTAATAGATTGGATTTGTACTCATCCTTCTTATACATATCACCATTCCCATCCCATGGATGAGGTTAACCAACACTAATGCAAGGATTTTCTTTATAAATACTTTTGAATCTAATAATCTCTTCAGCCAATGCTTTAGCTTTGTCTTGAGTTCTGGACATCAAGACCTCCTTGGTAATCATTTGGTTGGCTATATTTATCATATGAGTCATGTTTTCAACCTACAAGTCCTCCAATTGCTTCTTAGTTATACTAGTATTCAGGAAATTTATTATTTCAGTATCCTACTCAGTCATTTCTCCAAGCTGCTTTTCAACATCTTTGATTTCCTTTTGACATGTTTCATACATCTCTGACTCATATTTTATAAGATCAAAATAATCCCATCTATTTGGCATTCCAACTGATATTTTGTCCCAAAGGGTCTTTCTAGTTCTTCTCAACAACTCTTCACCCTAGACATCTAGTTGCATCTTGGTAATTTGGCTTTTTAATTCATTTCAATATTTGACTCTTTATCATCAGTACCTTTGCACTTTGTTGTTCACTTTCAAGTTCACGATCAAGGGTCAAGAGTTACTCAAGATAAAGCTAAAGGCTCTTAAAGGGTAACCATAAAATAAAGTAAATCATGCTCTTAGAGTAGTATAAATAGGAGAGGAAAATTTTCATCTTCATCATCCAAAATTGAAGAGCTCAGATGCAAGAGTAGAGGGTCAAATTTAAGGGAAAGATGAAGTGAAGAAGGCCAAAATTCTAGTGGAAGATGAAATCTTGTGATGATTTCTACTTGTTTTTTTTGTTTTAGGTCATCTTGGAATTTTTAGTATATCTTTGTTTCTGGGATTTTCAGACCGTGAAATGTTTATGGGATGGAGACATGTCAAGACTTGTGAGTGCCTATGGTAAATATTTCAGATCCTGATTTTCTATAGTTTTGAAGATATGACCTTAGAAAGTTAGGGTTTTTAAATAGCCTTCAAACATGTCAATTTGGCATTTTCCTTATAAGTTTTGATCCATAATTTTTCAGAAAGTTCCCTTTGTAGGAGATGCAAAATAGATCTTTAAGAGCATATGGTTAAAATTCCAGATCTTGGTTTGCTATATTTTTCGAGGCTATGAACTTGGGAAGAAAGGGCTTTTAAATGACTCCAAAATCATCTTTAAACAAGTTAGTTTGGAATTTTCACTATAACTTTTGATCCATGACATTCCAGGGAATGACCCTTAGAGAAGATGTCGTAGAGATATTGAAGAATATGTGGTAAAATTTTCATATCTTTATTCATTACATGTTAGGAGTTATACTTGTTGAATGTTAGGGTTTGTGACAATGACAAAGACAATGAAAATTCAAGAGAAGAAGGTTGAAAAAATCTTGCATAACTTTCTCATACGGTATCAAAATCACAAAGTTGTTGGGACATTGGATCAACATACTTAATGATGATCTTGGTAATTATCTTGGCACATTCTATGATTATCTTGGCATAGATATTATTGGTGATTATATTGAAATATTCCATGGTAATGTTATTGGCATGAGATCCCTCTAAGCTTTTGGAATGTACTATGAGGTTTATGATGTAAGGGTTTGAAGGTGCAAATAGATGAAGTCTATTAGTGATTATTTCTGGGATTTGATTACACTCTTTGGAGGTGTATTTATGGTATTGCTATACATCTGAAGTATATCTTGCAAGAAGTTGTTGGCATTCTTGGAGGACATATTTGAGGCATGTATAGGTTGACATTGTGACAGAGATAGTTTTTGTGGAATTGTGACAAAGACAATGATTGTGTCATTGTGATGAACAGGGGTTGTGATAGTGACATCAGTACAATGATTGTGACAATGATAGATATAGGTACAGGGACGATGATACATGTACAAGGACATAGATACATGTATAGGTTGATGGAGACAAAGATATAATGGAAGTGGAATATTATTCTTCTTATTCATATTAGGGTGGCAGGATGGGGCAAGGATAGGAGATTGAAGTCTCCTACAAGGATAATTTTAGGGGTGAAATTTACCCCATGGGCTATTTTTCCATGTTTTTTTCCAAAAAAAGATTCGCCAATTTGCATTTTTTGGAGCCCCATTTTGCCCAATTTTGATGGGGTAAAATTTTTTCACTTTAAAAATCGCTAAATTATTATATAAACTATATAAAATCCTTATAAATTGAAATAATTTTAGAAAAATATCGCCAAATATTTTATAGTTGACATTTTAAGAATTGGTAAGATTCGCCAAGGTTTATAAACTTTTAAATAAGTATGAGTCCTTAAAATTATCCCTACTCCTTTAGGTTGGTGCTTGTGATTTGAGGGAGTTGGGGCTTCCTTCTAGTTGGTGCCAGTAAAACTATTGTGTTGTATTTTACTGAGGATTGGAGTCTTATCTATAGGTTGGAAATTATGAAAACCAAGGGGTTGTAGCCTCCTTCTAGTTGGAGCTAGTAAACCGGGGAGTTGTAGCTTCCTTCAGGTTGGAGCCTATAAATTAGGGGGTTGGGGCCTCCTTCCAGTTGGTGTAGGTAAATCAGGGAGTTGGAGCTTCCTTCAAGTTGGATCTTGTAAAATAGAGGGTTGGTGCCTCCTTCCCTTTGGTGCTGGGGTGCTTCCTATGAATGCAATCTTGTTATTTTTATATAAGAAAAGCATTATGTGGTTTTCTCTTGTCTGGGTTTTAGATCCAGTTAAATCTCTTATGCGTTGTGTATGATGTTATGTGTTGGTTTTATGTGATGGTGAATGACATTGTTAATGGTTAATGTTACATGTTGTACTTAAGGTTAAAAGTGTTAAAAAGTGCTAAATACTGATTCATGTTACATGGATGAACATGAAAGTCTCTACTCTGCAGATGGAGTTCGACTGTTCTATGGTTCAAATTTTGATCATTGGATTATAAGAATGAGACTCCATTTACATGCACAAGGTTTTGATATCTGGAAATCTGCTGTAAATGGTTACATTGCTCCAAAAATACCACAAAAGACTACAACCATGAAGTAGCTAAGAAACAATAATGCAATGGAAATGGATGTCATCTTGCATGGAATATATGATCATGTGAAAGATAAAGTTGGAAAGTTTTCATCAGCTAAAGAGATCTGGGACAAGGTGCAAAATATCTGCACAAAGGGACCCCATTGTTAGCATTAATTTTTGTCCCAAGTACCTAAGAATATCGGGTAAATAGTTCATGAGGTTTGGAGTCCAAAGAAGGCTTAAAAAGTATAAGGGAAGTAAGCTTACTTTAGGGATCCTACAAAGTTATTCCAATAGGCCCAAGCACTTAAAATATTAAGCAGAGGCGCTAGAGTATCAACTACACAGGACCCTATCCGATGACCAGGGCACTATGTGACGGGTGTTGGTTTATCCAACAATACTGAGAGGTGGGGTGGCGAATCAGCATTGATTTTTTAAACCTTTTATAAAAAATTATTATTAGGAACAAGTTAAATAATCATAAGTAACATGAATAAGACAATTAACAATTTGAACACAGATTTATTGTGGAAACCTCAAAGGTAAAACCAACAAAGCTTTCTTATTAATAAGCTAATCTTATACAAAATTGCTTTACAAGCACCAATTTGATGGAGAACTCAATCTCCTATATTCTTCTGCCACTACAGAAAGGATGCACCTACACCCCTGGTTTTCTACATTCTCAACAGATAAGGATGCCCCAACACCCTAATTCTCCATCCACAACTGGAAGGAGGCAACAACACCCTTAGCAAGCCTCAACCTGCCCCAAGCACCACCCAACCACCCTCTAATTTATAATAGTGTTAACTTCATTTTTTCATATCTTCAATGGCAGCTCGAACTTTTGTAATGCTTCATCTATCTCACTGGCCTCTTTCTTGCTTCTGATATGCAATACCCAAAACTTTAGAGACGCCTCTGGTCCTCTTCATACATTTGACTTGTATGGTTATATATATTTTCAAAGAAATTTATTATTTGAAACATTGTGTCCTTTTAGGAAAATCATGCATCTTCATAAAAAATATTGTATCCTTTTAATGGCATCGATTCATCATTGATCTTCATAGTTTCTCAATCTTGTTTTAATTAATAAGGAATTACTATTTTGTAGAGTTAACCAATTTTGACATTCTCCAAAGTTGGGAATTTGGCCAATTGTTCTCCAAATATACTATTGCCAAACCTTCATTCAACAGAGTGGATGTCAAACCAGCATTCAACTAAGATTTACAAATATTTCGTGTTTGGTCCTTTCAATTAACACTCGAGCATCTTTCAATGGTGAAATGATTCAAAACCATTGGATCTTCATCAACGGTGGACTTCAACATGCGCTTAGATAGATTTCATAAATATTTCGCATCACATCCTGAGCTTTAAACTCTGAACAACTTAACCCGGGGAAATTGTCTTGTATCGTTGGATCGCCCCATCCAAGATCGACGGTGGAGTTGAAAAGTGGATTTCGTGTCACATTCTTGGGTTGAACTTCATGCATGTTAACCCAGCGAAATGTGTGTCATACATTGGATTTGATTCCTTTGAGATCGACGGTGTTCTTTGCAAGTCAACTTCATGGGCTTCATGATTGCACGTAGGGGCCTCAAATGACCAAGGGTGGAGATGGAAAAGGCGCTAAAGAACTGAACAAATCACACCAAAAGTTACAAACATGTAAACCCATGGCCGAATAATGATGCAGACCCACTCAGAATCAAATTGACGGTGGAAAGGGGTTTCAACGCTAGAAAGTGCACGGTGGTTAAACTTGAAAAGCTGGAGCGGAAATTAAATCTCTTACCACGTGGCAAGCATTGGTGGAGTCCTCTATGAAAAGCGGTAAAAGTTAAACTGCTCATCGCAAGTTCTGAAACCACCTAAGCATATGTTATATTAAAGGTTAATGTTCGAAGCTTGAAAAAAGACATTTGCTGATTATTTCCTAGAGGAGAAGAAGCCACCGAAAACACGTCAATTGTCTTCGTCAACAAGCACAAAATTCAACCCCATCATTCTCTTGTTCGTATGCTCACTTCACAGGTAGCTCGAAACCCTCACTTTTCATAGTTTGTTTCCCAAATGGAGAAAATTGAAGACCTTGTTCCATTAATGAAATTTTAGATGAAAATGAGGTAGCTCGACCTTGTTTTGTTTGTGTGTAGTATTTCGCAGTCTAAAGATAAATTAATGGATTTTAATGTTGATGTATATGTAACTTCGGAATGTATTTCATCTATGTATTTCATATATATTTATTGTACCCTTATAAGAGATGTGTTATTCCTCTATAAGGAAGTGTCGTCATGTGGATTGACAAGTGTCACAAGTGTGTGTACTTGCCGATGGGTTATTAGACCACCATGTGTGGGGTCAGCCCTGAAATATATATTATATTATGGATGTATCTAGATAGACAAGTCGGCCCCATAGTGTAACTGGGAAAACGGGTTAGTATAAATAGAGATCGGGAGATTTCTATTTTGATCATTTAGAAAGTCACACTTCTCTCACTCAAAAAGTGGCACACTAGTGAGGAGGAGGATCATCTGCTACTAGGAGACTATCTCAGTGTATTTTGGTTGTACTTTGGTTGAGCCATTGCTCTCTCTATCTCTGAGGAAGTTGTGGGGTTTTTCACCTTAGGGTTTTCCCCACGGAAACTCTGTGTCTCTTGTCTCTCATGCTTTTGATTCTTGTGATGCTTGTGATGATTATTGTGATTGTTATGCATTGATATACTGTATATGTTATTCTCTCAGTAAAGATCCAAGAGTATTGTGAATTAATGCTCAAAATTTAACATGGTATCAGAGCTAACCTGAGAAGAAGACATTTTGCAGTGACGGAAACTTGAGTTTCTTGTTTATTGAGTTTCTCTCCACAGATTTTGGAAAAGAAGTATAGTAGATTGATTCTACTCATCAAGGAGAATCCATCTGTCCAATAAGAATTCAATTATGAGCATTTTCAGATTTGGCCCTAAAAATTAGGGTTTCCACAAAAATAGGAATTTATGAAATTTGAAGACATAGCTAGAAGCTCCTTGCAAAAATCGAAGTTTAGAGCTTTAGATCGAGATTTTTGGCTGGGTATATCTCTGGAAAACTCAAACCCTAATTCAGGGCTCTCCCTAGTGAACCTGGGAGGACAAAAAGTCAAATCTGAAGGGTAAAACTTTGCTCATCTCAAATTTTGAATGCACCAGGTTGATCAGCTCATCAAGGCGCATCTTTCTGTCCTTTTAGAAAGTTGAAATTCATATTTTGAATTTTTAGGGTTTTTTCGACAAACCCTAATCCGAGACCAGATCCAGTTTTCAGCATTTCAAGTGGTAAGACCTAAATATTTTCTATTTCCATTTGAAGTACTTTTTAAAATGTCTCACCACACCAAGCTTGAGGATAAGCTTGAAGGGGCTGATAACTTCCGAGCTTGGAAGTATAGGATTGGGTTAATCTTGGAAGAGAATGAGTTGGACTCATATATAAAAGAATACATCCCTATCCCAGAGGATGAAGAGGCTAAAGTATTGCATAAGAAGAACTTGGTCAAGGCAAAGAGAATCATTTCTGATTTTATCAAAGACCATCTCATACCCCATGTGTCTTCTCTAAAGACACCCAAAGAGATGTTTAACTCTTTGACCAAGCTATTTGAAGGGAAGAACATAAATCAGAAGATGACCCTGTGGAACCAATTGAAAGGAGTAAAGTTTCAAAATGGAGAAACCATTCAATCTTATTTTTCAAGGGTCTCCCAAATCAAGGAACAACTAGAAGCAGTGGATGAAATGGTGGAGAATGGTGAAGTTGTCGTGACCACTCTGAATGGCTTACCTAGGTCATGGGACTCCTTCATTCAAGGAATCTGTGCAAGAAAGAAGATGATTTCCTTCAGTAGACCACGTGAATAATGCTCACAAGAAGAAGCAAGGATTGTGGCACGAGAAGAAAAGATGGAGAATGAAGATCAAGCTCTCACAGCTCACACCAAGAAATGGAAGTCCAAGAGAGAGCCATCTCACTCCAAGAAATATTCACATCACTTCAAAGAAAGAAGAATATGATTCACCTATAATGAGAAAGGACATATTGCCATAAATTGTCCCAAGAACAAGAATGACAACAACAACTTCATCAAGAAGAAGAAGGGCAGCAAAAGAAGGTTTCATGCTCATGCTGCCGAGGATGACGAACCACCCAAGAAGAAGGCTAGGGCAGAAAGTGATGATAGTAATGATGACTCATCAAGTGAAGAAGAGTATGTTCTGATCTCTATTCTCACAGGTACTATCTCCCATGGTTGTAATGATTGGTTAATTTACAGTGGGGCTTCCAAACACATGACTGGGTTTAAGGAATCTTTTGTGAATCTATCTGAACATGAATCACCCCATAAGGTGAAACTTGGGGATGATTATCAATACCCAATCAAAGGAAGTGGTGAAGCCTCCTACAACCTAGATTCTGGAAAATATTTGAAGATGAAAGAAGTTCTTTATGTACCTGGGCTCAAGAAGAACTTACTCTCCATCTCTGCATTGGATGCAAAAGGTATGAGGGTTGCATTTGTGGATGGCCAAGTCCTAATGTGGCAAAAGGGAAAGACCATAGATGATGAAGTAGTGATTGGAGAGTAAGAGGGAGGTTTGTATAAATTAAAGGGACAACCTGAACATGCCATGGTGCATGAATCCATGGAGCCAAGTAAACTTTGGCATAGAAGACTTGCTCATATGCACTATAGGGCACTTCCAATTGCAAGCAAGGCTGTAGAGGGTTTTCCTGAAATCAAGACCAAACATGAAGGTGTTTGCAAAGGATGTGCAAAAGGTAAGAACATTAAGAAAGATTTCCCAAGCAGTGAAAGCAAGGCAAAGGATATCCTGGAAATCATCCACTCAGATGTATGTGGTCCTATGTCATCCAGTTCTCTAAGTGGGTATGGTTACTATGTCTCATTTATTGATGACTTCTCCAGGAAGACTTGGATATACTTCTTGAAGAACAAAGATGAGGTGTTTGATAAGTTTAAGGAATTCAAAACCTTGATGGAGAATCAAACTGACAAGAAGATCAAAACATTCAGATCCGACAATGGTGGAGAATTCACCTCAAGTGACTTCAAGAAGCTTTGCAGTGATTCAGGGATTAAGAGGGAGTTGACTACTCCTTACAATCCACAACAGAATGGAGTTGCAGAAAGGAAGAACAGAACAATCATGGAAGCAACAAGAGCAATGCTACATGACCAGGATCTACCTATGCATCTATGGGCAGAAGCATCTAGAACAACTGTATATGTGCAGAACAAAACACCCCACAAGATATTGGACAACAAGACGCCAGAAGAGGTCTTTTCTGGTAAGAAACCCGAAGTCAGCCATCTCAGAATATTTGGTTGTCCAGTATTCACTCATGTCCCAAAGGAAAAGAGGACCAAACTAGATCCTTCAGGAAAGAAGGGTATCTTTGTGGGTTACAGTGAAAGCTCGAAAGCTTACAGAATATACTTTCCAGGGTTCAAGAAGATTGATGTTAGCAAGCATGAATATAAGTTCAAGAACAGGTAATCCAGGAAGCAAAGATCAAGAGGGAGCACACTCCAGCAACTCCTGCAAGGATGCAGATTTTCAGAGGGAGTTGACCATCTTCCTACATTCCACAACAGAAAGGTGTAGAAGAAGCTACTTCAGCAGCTCCTGCCAGGAAGCAAAGACTCAGAGGGAGTCCACCCAACAAACAAACAAAGATAAGTATTTCAATTATCATTTCTTGCCTATTTCTGTTTAAATAATATTATGCTTATGTTCCTAGACTTAGGAGATGTATTGTGCATATTAGAATGATTGCATTAATGAATAGTATACTACTCATATGCATGTGATGGGTAAGTGGCCTATGGAACTGTACAACATTCTAGTGCTACTTATCTAGAATGAAACCTCTTTGCTGACATGTTGGAAGTAGTGCAAAGTCTTAACAATGTTCTGGTAGAGACTGGAAGGCATATAGAAAGTTGTGGAACATGGATAAACGTTGTATTGAAGCATTGGCTAAGATAACTGCATGACTGCATGACATATTTCTTTATGTGTAAAAGAATTTGTTCTGAAAATTATGAGATGTTTCTAAACATGCAATTTAACTTGTTTTGTAGGAAAGACCGTATATCTTCACCTATAAAAGAAGGACTACAACATTTGTTCCAGCAACAAAGATATCTATTGAAGATATTGAAGTTCCCAGGATCTGGGATGAATAAATGGAATGCCATGATCCGTCGATCATGAAGATGATGTTTGGGATGCAGTCCCAAGACCTGACAGGGAGTCACATGTGTGCAGATTGAAGAAAGCCTTGTATGGCTTGTAGCAAGCTCCCAGAACTTGGTGTGATACAAAGAGGAAGCTCGCTGCTAAATTTGATATGAAATATTTGGGAATGATGCATTATTTCCTAGGTATGGAGGTGTGGCAGAGTGCAGGTGGGATCTTCCTTGGTCAAGGGAAGTACACAGTAGATATCCTGAAGAGATTCGGAATGATGGATTGCAAGGCCATGACCACACCTATGGCATCGAATCTGAAGCTTATGTGTGATGCTTCATCTGATCCGGTTGATGTCTCTATGTATCATCAGATGATTGGGTCCTTGATGTACTTGACGAACACGAGGCCAGATATTTTCTTTGCTGTGAACACATTGAGTCAGTTCCTGACATATCCAAGGAGTGTTCACCTGGTTGCTGTAAAGCATGTTTTGAGGTACCTGAAGGGTACAGTGGATTATGGGCTCAAGTATGAAGCGAATCAAAAGTTTAACCTGCAGGGTTATGTTGATTCAAATTGGGCAGGCAGTGCTGCAGATAGGAAGAGCACATCTGGGTGCTGCTTTAGTATGGGATCAGGTGTGATCTCTTGGTTTAGCAGGAAGCAGTCCTGTGTAGCACTGAGTACAGCTGAGGCAGAGTATGTTGCAACCTGTTCAGCTAGTTGTGAGGCAGTATGGCTACAGAAGCTACTGTCTGAGTTATTTGATCTCCCATTGGATGCTACTGGTATCTTCTATGATAACCAGAGTTTTCTAAAGCTGTCTAAGAGCCCAGTGTTTCATGACAGGTCGAAACACATAGAGATCAAATATCACTATATCAAGGATATGGTGCAGAGAGGAGCTGTGAAGCTCTTGTATGTTGCGACGGACGAGCAGATTGCAGATGTGATGACGAAGCCACTAGCCAGGGTGAAGTTCGAGTACTTCAGGGAGAGGCTTGGTGTTCTTCAGATCAAGGACACTTCAAGGAAGAAGTGATGGACACATTTGCTGAAGCCATTCCAAGCATGTTGGAAGTAGGATCCTTCACATGGTTGTGGATGTAAGCACTGGATGATGAGCATCAGGATGATGTTCTAGTTTCTGCTTTGTATGATCAGTTGGATCATTTATATGTATATGTATGTACGCATCATGTTGGATGCTGGATATGATCAGTTGGATCATTTATATGTATGTACGCATCATGTTGGATGCTGGATATGACCAGTTGGATCATTTATATGTATGTACGCATCATGTTGGATGCTGGATATGATCAGTTGGATCATTTGTATGTATTTTATATGCATCATGTTGGATGCTTGGACCATGTATCTGTATATGTATCAGGTGGATACATTGTATGATCAGGTAGATCATGTATATTGATATGTATCAGGTATGATCAGGTAGATCATGTATGTTGATGGATTCATTGTGTGGATCATGTATCTATGTATCAGGTGGATACACTATGTATGATGATATGTATAAGGTAGATACTTAGTGTGCATCAGATGGATGCATTGTATGATCAGGGTGATCGTGGATGACGAGCTTCTCCAGATGACATGCAGCAGGATGTTGCAGTGATGATGATCAGGATGATCATGTGTACATCAGGATGATGTATGGTGAGTATTAGATGATACTTTGTGGCCGTGGATTAGGTTGTGCAGATGAGCATGTCTGGGAGATCCTATAGGTCGAAGTTGCGTACCCATAACAACCTTGGATGCTCTTTCGAGACATTGCTCTAGGAGGACATGTAATTTGTGCCCTGGGAGATCTTTAGGTCGGAGTTGTGTACCCGTAACATCCTGAGATGCTCTTGCAAGGTTTTGTCCTATGGCATGTAATTTGCTCTTGGGAGATCTGGACAGGATGAAAAAGGCCTCAGATGCTTCATCCAGGTTTTGCCATGACCACATATAATTTGCTCCTGGGAGATCTGGACAGGATGAAAAAGGTCTCAGATGCTTCAGCCAGGTTTTGTGGTTGACCACATGTAATTTGCTCCTGGGAGATCTGGACAGGATGAAAAAGACCTCAGATGCTTCAGCCAGGTTTTGTGGTGAGATCACATGTAATGTGCTCCTGGGAGATCTGACAGGTAGAGTTGTGTGCTCGTAACAGCCTAGGATGCTTCAGCCAGGTTTTGTGATGGGTCACATGTAATGTGCTCCTGGGAGATCCGACAGGTAGAGCTGTGTGCTCATAATAGCCTGGAATGCTGCAACTAGGTTTTGTGACGCACGTAATAAGTCCTCAGGATTCCACAATATGGCCAGTGATGATGAAGACCTACAGGTGGTGGGCCTACATCCAGTATGAAAAAGGACTGGCTCTGTAGAACTTCCTATGACGAGTAGAGTCAAATATTGGTTGAGATAGCAGCAGCAGTGACGATGATGATGACGATGCATCGATGACGATGATCCCGAGGAGAAGACTTGTCTAGCAGAACTGTGTCGAGAAATACCTTCCTAGTTAAGAGGGAGTGTTGATGTATATGTAACTTCGGAATGTATTTCATCTATGTATTTCATATATATTTATTGTACCCTTATAAGAGATGTGTTATTCCTCTATAAGGAAGTGTCGTCATGTGGATTGACTAGTGTCGCAAGTGTGTGTACTTGTCGATGGGTTATTAGACCACCATGTGTGGGGTCGGCCCTGAAATATATATTATATTGTGGATGTATCTAGATAGACAAGTCGGCCCCATAGGGTAACTGGGAAAACAGGTTAGTATAAATAGAGATCGGGAGATCTCTATTTTGATCATTCAGAAAGTCACACTTATCTCACTCAGAAAGTGGCGCACTAGTGAGGAGGAGGATCATCTGCTACTAGGAGACTATCTCAGTGTATTTTGGTTGTACTTTGGTTGAGCCATTTCTCTCTCTATCTCTGAGGAAGTTGTGGGGTTTTTCACCTTAGGGTTTTCCCCACGGAAACTCTGTGTCTCTTGTCTCTCATGCTTTTGATTCTTGTGATGCTTATTGTGATTGTTATGCATTGATATACTGTATATGTTATTCTCTCAGTAAAGATCCAAGAGTATTGTGAATTAATGCTCAAAGTTTAACATTTAAAACACAGGGAAAGGATGTATTTAATTTTTTTGGTTCTTTTATGTATTATTTTTTAACAGACCTTGCACTTCCCTGAATTTGTTGGTTGGTGTGCAGCGAATTATTCACAGGCCGAGAGGGTAATCATTAATGTAAATACAACCAAAATTATATGTCGAGTCAATGCGCAGACTGTCCGTGAGGTTCTAGGTTTACCTGAAACATTTCCCAAAATCCCTGAGTAGTTTAACGAAGAAAATTTGGTAAAGATTTATAGAAATTGTAGTCCGGAAGAAAAAGACAATTTTTTATTACAAGTCTTGAAAGATAGTCAGTCGCATGAAAAGATATCGTTCCCTTGGAGTATTGATGTCTTTCAGCGAGATACCCATTTAGTTTTTTCTTTGTTGAGTACTAGGTATAGATAGTGATAAGTCAATCACAGAAGTTATGTTAGGTTTCCTTCTGCAAGTCATTTCACCCGAATCACATTCGAGTCCATTATGTGGTTTTAATTTTGATGAATTCCTAGTTGAAGCAATTAATGTCCAGTTGGTAAATTTCCACGAGTTGAAGCATTTCAGATATCATTCATATCTCCTGAACTTGTTCTTGTGTTCAAATATTTCTGAATTGAAGTTTCTTGGTACCATGTTTTCTCATTACCTTCCTAAACAGATCAATATGTTTGAGTTCACCAATACAATCATGGCAGAAGTTTACAGAATTATTTTTAATGTTGAATTACCTCGAGTGTTAGAAGAAATGAAAGAAATGTTGCATCCTACACCATAAGGCCAAACAGGTGATTGGTTCTTGTATAAAGAACATACTATAATTAGAGTGTATGGTTTTACTGGAGCACCATATATGTTGCCATCCTTTTTAACACCAAGGTTTTTTGCCTTAAAATTTATTAGAAAAAGGTTGCATTCAAAAGAAGAACATTTCGGTGTTTTCAAAAAATCATCAAATGTGAAATTCCCTCTTAAAGTTGGTCCACTCATCATTAAGACCAAGGAATCCCTATCTATAGTAGAAAAATTATTGAAGATCATGGATTTCCAAGAGGCTGAAAGGGTTAATTATGATCCTCATCAAATTATATCGCAAAGGAGACAACAAAATAGAAACAAGGCTTTTGATCATCAAACAGTTGAAGGATTAAACTAAATGGCAAATTTATTCAAATTTGAACAAGATAAGAAATAAGTAAATATGGAACAAACAAGCAATTGGGCAATGTTGGTTTAGAAACTAGCTAAATCTGATATACCCAATAAGAGAAATATTTTAGAATTTGATAGTATGGAAGTCGATGAAGAAGTTTCAAGCACGAAATAAAAAGTGGAACAACAGAAGGAAATTATTAGTATGGAGGAACGATATTTAATTGTTCCAAAAAAACTGCTTTGATTTCACAACCACCTGTAAATATGAAGCAATATTATTTTTTAGAAATAAAGGAATCTGGAAGTAACTCTCAATATAAGTCCAAATTTGATTTCATTTCAAAATATGCAGAAAAGAAGAAGAATCCTTTGGAATAAACTAAAAAATTGTTCCCTGAAGTAAGAAACTTGACAGAACAAAATTTTTCCCTTCTTACAGTTAAGGATCTAGAAAGAAACACTATAAGGTTTGAAAAGGTGAACGATGAGAAAGTTTCTGAAATTGAAGTTAAGCTTGAGGAGATTAATATTCCCAATAAGATTCAATTGCATAGACAAACAGGAGATGTCCTGTATTCTGATTTATTACAAAATTTTATAAATTGCAGTCTGTGATAACAAAGCTGGAGAGTCAATTGAGGCAAGAGAAGGCATAAAACAAAGAAAATTTGGTCTAGATTAAAAGACTAAAAATGGACCTTGTGACTGTGGGAGCTGAGCCAGGGAACACCCAGTGTACCAAAAGAATCCTTGATGAAAAAGAAAATATCATTCAAATGCTCAAGAAAAAATTGAAGGTGCCAAATAATCAACATGTGCAATCTCTAGAGTTGACATCATTACAACAAGAAAAATAAGCCATTTATCAACAAATGATGGATCACAAAGGTAAAATGTTAAATTTACAAGATGAAAATCATGCTTGGAAAAAGAAAGGATTGAATTGTTGTCACAAATATCAGTATTAAATACAAATCAGATTGAAACTGTGCAAGTGCCAGAGAATCCAAGGGATCAAACTCTATGTACGGATGAAGGACAAATGGAAAAGTCCTCCACAGAGGAAATTACTAGTGCTATGTCACAAATTAGTCGAAAATATGTAGAGATAGAAGAGTTGAAAGCGAAAAACCAAAATTTGAAACAGGAAGTAATTCAAAATATCGACGAAAAGAAAAAAGCATTGAGTGATAGAAAACAATTGCAAAAGAAAGTTGATGAATTAAAATATAGATTGATAGGTAAGCTTCCATTACAAGGAGCTAAACACCTTATATGGGATGCGATATCAGTGGAATTCACCAAATTCTGGTCACATTTTAATTTTATGGAAGATAAAGATGCTATAGCAAACATAGCTCTCAAGAGGTGTAAAGTGGCAAATGAGACATTAAGAAAAAGGCCTTCAGAAACACCTCAAAATACAGTTAGTTTTTAAAACAATCTAACTCAATCAAATATGTAGAGTTTTGGAATCAAATATAGACCAGCAATCATCATTTGGGCAAGAAGAATTATTGGCAAGCATGATCCTGTTAAAGAAGTACAAGACAAAGTGCAACATATGCTCCTTCAAGCTCAAAATTTTAAGAAATTATTTCAGGGGCCTTTTGAAAATGGCCTACCTTCTTTTTGGAGTGACGATGGAAAATTAATGACTCAAGAAAATTATCACAGTTTGATAGTACAGGCCCATATGGATCACTTGAAATTTGAAGGTTTGGTCAAAGGATTAACTGGAAAGACAATAATTGATAAATTGACCGATGATTTTGAAATATTTGATCAATTTCTAATGATTAAGAAGGAGCTCCTAGCTGTATGTTACAAAAAATGCATTGACTTGGAGGTGATGGTGAAAGAAATGATGGATTATGAAATCCCAAATCAAGAGCAATGGAAAATTGTCGAAAACTTTGGGAAAACAAAATATAGGTTATATCAAGAATGAATATTCAGGTGTATTAATTTGAAATGAAGTTGTGGTTCCTTTGTTAATTGCCTGAGTGTTACATCAGCCCAAATCAAAGCACCATGATACCATCTTGGTCGATAAAAAAACAAATGTTCCTGAAGTTTAGAGATTTCTTTGAAATTTCTATTTTTAGCAAAGAATCAGCCAGGGTTTATTCAAAGAACATTTTGTATAAATTTTGAATTTACAAATTAATCGGGGTTGGATCGAAGAGAAAAAAATACAGTGATGAAATATTTTTTGAAGACTTTAATGAAGAGCAAAATTACAGGTATATCAGAAACAAAGATTCATATGTTGTCACTTTATTTAGTCTGTTAATTTCTATTTTGTGAATGTATTTCCTATTACACCATCGTATCACTTTGCCTCATATTTGACTGAAATATGTGAGTTAGAATTCATTTTATATGCTCTAATTCACACATTTAAATATTGTCAATGTTCTTTCTTCCAAATTAATGCAGAATTCATCCTAGTTAGATGCTCTCTCTTTTTTTCTAGAAGAAAAAGAGCCTATTGCTATTCATATTATGAATCAAAGAAACTACACATATTCTTGTCCATAAAAGTCAATGATCATGATAATCATTTGTTACATGTGAAACATACTTGTCTCCCAAATGGCCACTATTCCTCATGTTACACATGTTTTTATCTCATAATAACCCTGTTTGTCATCTTCCATCCACATCAACATTTAACATTCCATATCACAATCAATAAACCAAAAACTATTTATCTATTCAATTTAGCTAATATTCTACCGTATTATACAACTATTTTATGTAATGTATCAAAATAATATTGTCCAAAAAATCCTTCCCTGGTTAGTATATATTTATGTCAATTTCATCCAACACATTTTGTTTGTGAAAAAGGCAGATATGATCCCTTTCGTCCTCTATAATGAGACCACTTTTTGATTGCATGTATGCCTACATGTTATAGATCCTACACAGATGTTTATAACATATATAATCAAAAGTCTTGTGTAAATGTGCAATCCTTTGTTTCCAAGCTGTCAAATTTGAAACCTGTAATATGCAACTGCCATTGATCCAATTTATAATAGCTAATGAGTCAACAAAAATGTTTATCTTGTTTGAACCCATATTCTGTTGTATTGTCAACAATACCCATAATGCAAGGTTTTCTTCCCTTGTGTTTCTCCCCATTCTGCATCCAAATGACATCTCCATGTGATGTTCCTGATCCATGAAAAAAATGCATCTTGCCCCACATCTATCCAATTGACTAGCTTCGTCTAAATAACCCACAGGAAAATGATAATTTATAATTGGGAGGTCAATTTATTTTTCCTTGTAGTAGGCATCTTCCAACTTATGTCTTTCATGTAATGTAGTATGAATTCCACGGACCCACACAAAGTGTAGATTTTCTCATCAAACAAGATAGAGTTCCTTAGTCACCAAAGACCCCAAATGAAATGAACAAGATATGCCATCAAATGTCTAAAATTTGAATACCAATATTTAATATTTTCATCAAGAGTGCTTCCTGCCCAAGTACCTTCTTGATAGTGGCAAATCGCTATCTCATCCTAGAGCTGTAAAGTGAATATGCACGGATTGAACAAATGATCACATGTTTCTTATGCTCTGAAACATATCTGACATACATTAGGTCCAATTCTCCTAAGTTTTCTAAATCTGTCACCAGCCATAATGCGATAATTTAGTGCTAACCACCTGAAAATCTCCAATTTTTCTGGGACATTCTATTTCCATAAAATATGATTACAACAATCTGGATAATATCTTTGATGTTCAGAAGCATTTTCCCCATATGCCATATTTTTGGTAACCATGCCATTCCCACAACCATAATCCCAATAAATATCATCCATTTCTTCATTCAAGGAAATACCTGCATGTTTCAATCCTGCAATATAGAGATCCCAATATGCTATCGCCTCCCCATCAAGATGTAAATCAAATGTCGATAACCTATAATTATCCACATGTTGGTTTTGAGCATTCTTCTTTACATGGTTAAGAGAGTAAATGGCCATCCTTTGAATACAACTGATGATATTTTCTGTAAGAATACCAGAATGTTTTGCACCTAGAATCCGATCTCTTCCAACCACAATCTGGAAACCATTTCTAGTTTTCTAGGAAAGCCATTGCTGAAGAAAAGGCATGGTTTCCACTAATCCCATCGAATCCAACTAATAACAGAGCTCTAAAGAAAAGGCATGATAACAGATCTCTAATATTTTACCTTCTTCACCGATCGAAGCCAACTAACCAGCGTATTTGGATAAACATATTTGTCCCGAGTGAGCTTTCGCCATAGTCCTTCATAAGCAAGACTTCTCCAAAGACTTTTTAAGTGCAGAGCTGAGTATACACAATGTAAATTGTGTATACCCCAACCACCCCCATTCTTTGGAGTTGATATTGTTTCCCATGAAACTAAGTGACATCCTTTGAAGTGATGAGAGCCCTTCCAAAGAAAGTTAAAGGAAATTTTTCTGGTCAATTTTAAGATGGTCCCAGTTAGATTCATTGTGTTATTAATGTATTGTTTTCTTTAATCTTCTATCATTCCTAAAATTTCTATTTGTCTGGACGAATGATACCTACTTTGCCTCTATGAAATATTTATCCTACCACCAGGCTCTTAAATCATTTTGAGAAATGTGTGTGTTGACTCCATACCCAATGGATTTTGGTTTTTATTCAAACACTTTGTTAAACTGTATGTTGTAACTAAATATCTGGCCATTGTTTTAAAAAGGTGAATTGTTATGAGTGACCATTAGATAACATATATAAAAACAAATTCCCGACTTCCGACTTCCAACATGAAGGGTCATTCGACCCTTCATTTATGAGAGAAAACAAAAGAATGAACGGTCGACCCTTCCGGTATTGTAGGATTAGTAGGAATAGTAAACACCAGAAGGATTGGGCACCCCTTCTTATATCCTCGAAATACCAAGAATGTCATGAAGAGAAAGGATCAGTCACCCCTTCGTTTAGTAGAGAATTGTGAACACCCATATCAATCAATTCACCTATATCCATAATGGTGAACAGAAGAAGGATCTATCGACCCTTATTGCAATCTAGAACTATTATGAAAAGAATATTGGGTAGAATAAGGCTCAGTCACCCCTTCATTTATGAGGGAATTGTAAAAATATTCAACCTATGAAGGTTAGGCCATCAATTCATGTATATCCAGAATGGTGAAAACTGGACGAATATTGAGCACAAGAAGGGTCGGTCGACCCTTCATTTACGAGAGAATGTAAAAGTATTTAATCTACGAAGGCTAGGCCGAAAATTCACGACTTGCGATTTCCGCAGTAAATAGTAGGGATCAGGACATTGGATTAGTTATAACATATAAAAAATATTTATCCCGAATTCCAACTTCCGACAAGAAGGATCGGTTGCCCCTTCGTTTAGTAAATAATTTTGAAAACCTATATCCAGTAATTCACCCTTATCCATAATGGTGAACACAAGAAGGATCGAATGACCCTTCTTTTAGTCTATAACTATTATGAAAAGAATACTGGGCACAAGAAGGGTTGGTCGCCCCTTCATTTTTGAGGGAATTGTAAAAATATTCAATGAATCAAGGCTAGGCCATCAAGTCATGTATATCCAGAATGGTGAACAGTGGAAGAATACTGAGAACAAGAAGGGTCAGTTGACCCTTCATTTATGAGAAAAATGTAAAAATATTTAATCTATGAAGGCTAGGCCAACAATTCCCGACTTCTGACTTCCACAGTAAATAGTAGGGATCGGGACATTGGCTAAGTTATACCATATAAAAAGTATTTATCCCGACTTCTAACTTTCGACAAGAAGGATGGATCGGTCCCCCCTTCGTTTAGTAGAGAATTGTGAACACCTATATCCAGCAATTCACTTGTATCCATAATGGTGAACACAAGAAGGATTGAGCGACCATTCTTGCAGTCTAGAACTATTATGAAAAGAATACTTGGCACAAGAAGGGTTGGTTGCCCCTTCATTTAGAGGGAATTATAAAAATATTCAACCTACGAAGGCTAGGCCTTCAATTTATGTATATCCAGAATGGTGAACACTGGAAAAATTCTGAGCACAAGAAGGAGCGGCAGACCCTTCATTTAAGAGAGAAATGTAAAAATATTTAATCTACGAAGGCTAGGACGACAATTCCTGACTTCTGGCTTTCAAAATAAATAGTAGGGATCGGGACATTGGCTAAGTTATAACATATAAAAAATATTTATCCCAACTTTCGACTTCTGACAAGAAGGATCGGTCGCCCATTCGTTTAGCAGAGAATTGTGAACACCTTTATCCAGCAATTCACCTGTATCCAGAATGGTGAACACAAGAAGGATTGACCAACCCTTCTTATAGTCTAGAACTATTATGAAAATAATATTGGGAAGAAGAAGGGTCGACCGCCCCTTCATTTATGAGGGAATTGTAAAAATATTCAACCTATGAAGGCCAGGCCGTCAATTCATGTATATCCATAATGGTGAACATTGGAAGAATACTGAGCAAAAGAAGGGTCGGCCGACCCTTCATTTACGAGAGAAATTTAAAAATATTTAATCTACGAAGGCTAGGCCAACAATTCTTTACTTTTGACTTCCGCACTAAATAGTAGTGATCGGGACATTGGCTAAGTTATAACATATAAACAATATTTATCCCGACTTCCGAATTCTGATAAGAAGGATCGATCGCCCCTTCATTTAGTAGAGAATTGTGAACACCTATATCCAACAATTCACCTGTATTTGGAATAGTGAACACAAGAAGAATCGATTGACCCTTCCTGCAGTCTATAACTATTATAAAAATAATACTGCGCAAAAGAAGGGTCGACCGCCCCTTCATTTATGAGGGACTTGTAAAAATATTCAACCTATGAAGGCTAGGACGTCAATTCATGTATATACAGAATGGTGAACACTGGAAAAATACCGATCACAAGAAGGGTCGGCTGACCCTTCATTTAAGAGAGAAATGTAAAAATATTTAATCTACGAAGGATGGTATGACAATTCATCTATATCCCCAATAGCGAACAGAAGAATGAACAGCCAACACTAGAAGGTTCGGGCACTGCTTCTTATATCCTCCAATATCAAGAATATCATGGAGAGAAAGGGTCAGTCGCCCCTTTGTTTAGTAGAGAATTGTAAAACTATCGAACCTATGAATAGTCGTTCAGAAATTCACCTATATCCAGAATGGTGAACACAAGAAGGATCGACCGACCCTTCTTGCAGTCTAAAATTTTTATGAAAAGAACATTGGGCAGAAGAAGGGTCGGTCGCCCTTTCATTTATAAGAGAATTGTAAGAATATTCAACCTACGAATGTTAGGCCGTCAATTCATGTATATCCAGAATGGTGAACACTGGAATAATATTAAGCACAAGAAGGGTCATTTGACCCTTCATTTAAGAGATAAATTTAAAAATATTTAATCTCCGAAGGTTGGGACGACAATTCAGCTATATCCCGAATGGTGAACAGAAGAATGAACGGTCGACCATTCATGTATTGTAGGATTAGTATAAATAGTAAACACAACAAGGATCGGGCGCCCCTTTTTATAGCCTCCAAATATCAAGAATATCATGGAGCGAAAGGAATGGGCATCCAACAATTCATCTATATCTAGAATGGTGAAAACAGGAAGGAACAACTGACCCTTCTTGTGTTATAGAACTATTGCAAAAACAATACTTAGCACAAGAAGGGTCGGTCGCCCCTTCATTTATTAGATAAATTTAAAACACAACAAGGATCGGGCGCCCCTTCCTATATTATCCTAAAAAAATTAAGAATGTCATGGAGTGAAAGGATCAGTCGCCCCTTTGTTTATTAGAGAATTGTAAAACCATTGAAGCTCTAAATGGTCATCCAATGATTCACCTATATCCAGAATGATGAACCCAAGAAAGATCAAATGACCATTTCTGTATTATAGAATTATTAGTAAAAGAAATCCCAGGAAGGACCGGACGCCCTTTCATATACTCTCTGAATATCAAGAATATCATGGAGATATTCTACCTAGATAACTTTGACATAAGTAGCTTTAAGAAAGGAATGGACTCTCCTTCTTGCATCGATCCATTTTCTACAAACCACAATAAAGATCAATTTAAATGGTAAGGATCGGCACATTGGGAGTAAATAGTATGGATCGGGACATTGGCTAAGTTATAACATAAAAAAATATTTATCCCGACTTCTGACTTCCGACAATAAGGATCAGTCGCCCCTTCTATGATGATCGCTCCTTCTATGTTCGATTCTATCTCAAATGACTATATAAAATGTGCATTGGATCTCTCATGGATAATGCTAGCAGATTTGTTCTTAATCAATCAATTGATTTTGAAAATGAGTGATCATTCATCCTCCATCGATCATTTGCCTGAACATTTGTAAGTATACATGTAATGTTAAAACACTAATTGATAATTATAAACATTGTATGCATTCTTATATTAACTACACAATATTTAATGTTTTCCAGATAAAACATGTCTGCATTGTTGGGCCTTAGTCAATACCGGGAAATCTCGTTCCTTGATTTGTTAAAAGATCACAACCTTGGCTTATCCAAGCATGGATGGTATGTTGATATGGATGAACCAGATAATTTTTACCCGGATTTATATCTATTATGCTTGGATGAGGAAGGAGCTCCAACTCGAGATGGAATATTGACATCTGCAGATCCCATTTCTGATGATTTATTGCATGTTCAAGTTGAAGTGGTCGAGAGAGACCGGTGTTTCCTTCTACAGGACGATCTTATGGTTTGTACTTTTAGACCAGATCTAATGAAAAGTGGTCCCGATTCAGATCCGGTTTCCTGTGTGAAGCAAGGGTGGGTTTTTCCCTCGTATGATGTTTGTAATCGGTCCAGAATTAATACCGCGTCATCTTTGAAGAAAGGAATTTTTTCGGTCTGGAAGAAAAGAATCCTGGCTGCAAAAACCTCGTTTGTATTGCATTACATGAATATTGAAAATAAGTTGAAAAATGTAGACCATGAAAAGATTATTTTCTACCTTAGAAGAACATTTCTCAATTATATTGAAAAGATGTGACCAAATCTTCCTTCAAAGCAGTCAAATCAAGTCCTTCTATAGCAATGATGTAGAAAGCGACTAAGAGATTTGAAAGTTCAAAATAAGTTCAACAAGAACAGATCAAATACTTTTTGTTCAATGAGAAAGTTTTTTCTATTGACGTAACAAGATGTGTTGTTGCGCCTCCGCATTTGAAATATCAAAAATTTGATGAGAAGGTCGTGGAAAATATGGTTTTATCTCTTGTCTCGACTTTTACAACAACATTGAGATATGATATTCTATTTCCTTTCGATAAGGAGACCACGTTGGGATTTCTTCCTAGAAATGAAGATTAAATTAATTTTCCTTCAGTAAATTTTTATATATTGGATGGGAAGCATACTATTTATGCGCAGAAAAAAATCATTGAAACTGATAAATATCAATCGGTCCATTCAAGGTATCGACATCGAACAACTCGTCTTCTACATATAGATGTTCCTCAGCACATTATCAACAAATTATGCAAACAACAAAATTTATCAATCAAGGAATTTGCAGACACTCCATTCATTTCTCAAGTTTTAAAAGCAAGGGAGAAATGGATATCCTGCGGTAGGCCATCCCTCCCAGGAAAGGGAAACGCTTCCAGTGATGATTGGAAGGTATAGAATTTTTATTCTTGTATATCAAAGTATTTAGATTGCATCCTATGTGATGAAATTAGCAAATTAAATATTATCTTTAATTATATATGTTTGCAGTCTTTCCAAGGTGAATGTATGGATATCTTTGTTGTTCAAATAAAGGACATCCTTAAAGACAATATATCTCTTGTTTTGACATCGGATTGACTATGGAGCAAATGGGTGTCTGTATTCAAGATTTACAAAAGTGGTTCATTTCCATGCTCACCCAAGAGCATCACTCAGGTTGATTTTGTTCAAAATAAAATAAAGAATCATGGATCTAATTTTTTTAGACCATTGCGTGATCTTGATGAAGATGAATTGACTGTTGTGGCAGACAATATAATCAACGGATCAGTTTGGCTGAGCACATCAGTCGACAAAAATGTGTGCACAGAGACTTTATATCAATATTGCAAGTGAATCAAGGACGAGAGGTCAACTAGGAATTCGATCTTTGAATATTTCAAAGTTCATTATGTTCAAATTTTTCGATCACAAATTATCGCTGATGATAATGTCATTGAAATCTATAAAATTGCACCAAATCATTTCCAGCAACTATGTAGTATTTTATGCTCTGAAAAGAAAGCAAAATCGTCGGGTAAAAAGAGAAAGAAATAATCTGAAGAGGATGATGGTAACAAATTACCAAATGATGCTGAGAAAATATTGAACATACATATCAATAAAGAGGGGATAGTATGTCCATTGACTCCGTCAAATATAGTTCACAGTTTGCTTGTCAATGTTGTTATCCTGCATCTTTGGTCAACACACTAAGATCCATTGCATTTTTTGGTGCGGCAATCAACTGTGAGTTGGTTGTTGTTGATATGTGTAATTGTGATAGTCCCTAGACATAAGAAGATATGCTTGCTTTGTTGTACTACTTAGAATCAAATGAAGCGGCATGTACTTGTATTTTTTTAACTGATATGGAAAACTCTTGTATGATTTCTAAATATTTCACATTTTTCAACAAGAAATAAAAAAAAGGTAACACGGAATCCTACCAAGGGTGTTTATAGAGATTTCTCCAAGGACTTATTTATAGGATTCTCTATTATACAGTGTTGGAGAATTGGAAGGGATGAGGATAATTTGTCTACTTTTCAATTGGATATGGATTGGAAGGATGAGGGTCTACCAATGATTGATTTACCTTTTCCCAAGGTTAACAATGATAGTTCGAGAAGCCATGTTTTTGCAAAAGAAAGGACATAGGAATTCTGGGATCACATAGTTTCCATATTGGTCTCTTCTCGAGGTACAGTTCTTTTGTTGTACGCAGTAGGTAGAGTTCTTCATTCGTTGATCAGGTCACTAGATAGAATAGTTATTTCTATTGTGGAGACAATACACCAAGAGCTGTTTATGAACAGTTTCTATCATGAATTGGGTATAAACCAAGGTATTTGTATTAACATTTTCAGATGTCTTATTTCATTGTATTTTACTTTTCTCTGTCGGTTATTTCAATAACTTCTTCAAATTCATTTTCTAAAACTTAAAATAAAGAGCACACTCAGGTATCATCCAATAAAATTATAGTATCCGATGACAACATTGAATGTGATGGAGAATCCACAAAGAACTACCAAACTGGAGAACGAGATGGACAAGAAGGTAAAAAATTATTTTTCAAAGATCCTGGTTAAATTAACTAAATTATGAACGAGGATAGTGACCTTGAATACTTGCAAAAAGTTATATAAAATGTATAATTGCAAATTTCCAGGTCAAGATGATTGGATTGCTATTCAACATGTGGATCATCCACAACCAGAGCTGGGATCGACGATGTCTGTGGATATTAGCCAACAAATCACATTGGATAATAATGAACCAGGTGAGAGCTTGGATAATAATGAACCAGGAAGGGCTTAGTGTCAAAACATGGTATCTCCAACAATGTTACTCACCACTCAAATGTTGGCCTGGCATTGACAGGTAAAAGACAAAGATTATTTTCTACTTAAATTGATGAAACATATTTTATTCCGAAATATATAATGACAAGCAATATTTCTATGCAACCCCCCATACAAAACATTTATTGATATTAGAAATGGAAGGTTTTCAGTTTCACAATAAAGTCATAGAAAATGACTCCAAAAGAGAAAAAAAGGGAAACCAAAAAAATACTATTGGAGGGAAAAAAGTAAAAAAGGGGGAAGAAAGTACTGTCGGTGAATTTGAATTTAAACACAAAGAAACTTTATATGATTCACGAACATATGCCATACAATTTTGGGGATTATGTCTTTCCAAATTCAATGTTGGGATTTGGTCATCTAAATGTGGGGTCAATGAGGGGAAGTCATTGTTTACAAATTTTTTGAGGGCAGGTAGTGCAGAAAAATCATATGGGGAACAAATTTTATTTTTATGGTTTCGAGAGAGATATACCAACGATAAAGAAGGAAATTAAAAAAAAATATGGAGAGTGTGTGGGAAGAGTTCCCAGTGAAATATTTGCAAAGTAATACATTAATGATTGTTTTGGAGGGTGATGATGTGAAAGCACATCCATGTGAAAACTATATTTTGAGTACATCGATACATCGACTCTGGCAAGGTTTTAGTAAAATGCATGAATCAACTGATAGCAGAACCTTCACTGCCTTCTTCTAGTTGAGTGACAGCCATCAAATGTAACATATCATTACCTCTTTCAAGAGCGGGAAACACTAGATGTAACCTATGGACATTTTAAATCATTCAATGTGTTTTCTATTTTTTTCAGTGACGTTGCTATTTTTGTCTGAATATAACATATTATTTGTTCAATGTGATGCTTTTATTACATCATTTGAATATGTGAAATTTTGGGTGATTTTTGTCTTAATATTTGGAAATCAAAATCTATATTTACAGTTGCATGTTTGTGATCATTAACTTCATGAACGAAGTGTTATTGTTGTGGTTATATATATTGTCACGGTTTTTGTATGCAGTCTAGATATCACCGCAAAAGAAAGTATTGGTCCTGGGAGTAGAGGGATTTCTCTTTGGAGTTTGGATGTTATCCAATATTGAATATTTTTCCAAACAACCTCATTTGGTCCATAATTGTTATCGTTATTATGCACAGATGTTCAGCCCCGATATTATCAATGTTGCCAGAGAACATTTTGTCGTTGCTCTATGGTTTTCCACGCTCGACAACATGGATATTAAAAAATTCCTTGGTATATTTGAATGGTTGAATGGTTGAAGAATGAATACTTTGTATTTATTTGGGGTCGAGAGAAATGTAAACATAGTACTATTTATAATTACTCAATGTATGCATATTATAATGTTGGTGAAGTACTGCACATATACAAAAAGTTGCTCAAGGATGTACTTATCCAATATGGAGATATATATAAAAAGACAGACATGTTGTTTATAGATAAAGGGCAATATCATTCAACAGATAATAGTAAGGAAAACTGCTTGAAAATGCCAACTAGTTGGACATTTGACGATTCACAAGATAGAGAAATAACTATAAAAATAATGTTGTGTTCTCTATTGAATTATCTCTATCCTCGTTAAAAAATGGGGCATTGGTTAAAGACATTCAACTTCAAATGACCGTCATATTATACAGACAACAATTCATTTAGTGATTTGTATATTTTTGAAAACTTCTACATTTAATTGATGTAAATTTTATTGTACAATTCTCATATTATTTATGGACATCGTATCATCTATCTGGTGATGTATTTCAAAAATTGTTTCAAAAATTACAGAACATGAAAGCAATATACTTAGAAACATTGAAACATAATATTTTATTGACTGGGTTGTGTGTATTTTTTTTGTTTGTAGATACTAGAATATTTGTTACTAGTAAACCATTGATTATTTTCGATTTTAATGGAGTTTTTTTACACACAGTTCATAAAAAAAGAAATTCGGATTGCCATGTACACTGAATATCGAATCAACCAAAAAGTATTATTTTATACGTCCAGGATTTAGGGAATTTTTTGAAAAATGATTTAGTATATTTGAAGTTGGGGTATGGACATCTGAACAACAAAAAAATGTTGACGATTTTCTGCCAACATTATTACAAAGAACAGGATTGCAAAGGGAACAATTTAGAGTAATTTTAACACAAGAATATTGTTCTTGCATAGCCAAAGAGGGTTATCAGGGTGATGGAGATCCTTATGTATTTCTCAATCCTTTAAACAAAGTTTGGGACATTTTGATCCATGGTTGGGATGCTACAAATACAATGATTGTAGATGACTTGAAAGAAAAACATGTTTGTAACGAGAAAGGGAGCTGTATTATAATAAAAACGTATACTTGCCAAGATGTCAATGACACATTCTTGTTAGATTGATTATGGCCTTGCTTGTTGCACCTGAATGGCGTGAGTGATGTGAGGCCAATTGTGAATAAAGTGAAAATGAAAGTATTTTTTTAAATAATACACTTATGTTTGTTTGTACTAGTATGTTCAATTTCACTGTGATTATAATACTTGTAAAGTGTCGAGTTTGGTTTTCGAAAATGCAAAATCAGAGCTTGAAATTGCCAAAATCGCTTTTCAAAATTGCAAATTTAAGTATTGGAAGTGTCAAAAGTAGCCTTCCAAAAGGGAAAAATCAGCTTCTAAAAGTTCCATTATCATATTTATCATATCGGAAAAGAGAAAAACCAATTTCAAAAGTGGCGATATCAAAAGCAAAAGTATGCTTTTGGAACCTAGATTTGGCACTTTCGGAACTGGATTTGGCACTTTTGGAACCAGATTTTGCACTTTAGAAACCTTGATTTTGGGGTTTAGAAAGGTTATTTTTGACCCGTCTTCAAAGTGACTTGGACTAGAATATGTCCAAATTTAATGAAATAGGTGTTATACCAAGGTTTTTTTATGTAACTAGGGGAATATGAAACTAGGTTGGGCTAGTACTCACGTGACATGATGTCAATTTTGAGACGATACCACTATACCCATAGGTGTACAAGTGTTTCCCCATGTGGAACACGCATGGCTCGGTTAAGATTTGAACGCATGATGTCACAAGGAGTTTCTTAACACTGCACCCTATTGCCAACAGGTCTACACCCCAGGGGCCTTATGATACCAAGGTTATGTGCACAAAACAAATGGGATTCTTTGAAGTATTATAATAATTGAAGTGATATATTCCTAATTAAACCACAAAAGAATACAACCAATAGATATATACTAAGGAAGGGTTCAAAATTGTATAGTTCAACCACAACAATACTTCTTCTAAATAAATCTTACTCCTACCTGAAATCTAGATGCCC
Source organism: Larix kaempferi (assembly GCA_027924585.1). Taxonomy (NCBI): domain Eukaryota; kingdom Viridiplantae; phylum Streptophyta; class Pinopsida; order Pinales; family Pinaceae; genus Larix; species Larix kaempferi. The sequence continues at coordinate 3,417,327 of BSBM01001331.1, read as the reverse complement.
CCTGTTAACGCCTAAATCTCAAACACATGCAACATTTCAGCTAATATTATAGGAGGACATCATCAACACACAGCATGAAAATCATCAAAGACATCCTCATCAAGCTCACAATGACAATTGAACCTTAGAATGACAAAGTCATTTTGGACAATCGTGCTACTATTGTTTTGAAACCTGCATTGTTCTATGCAACTTATTCTTCGAAACCCATGCGATTATACTAGCAACAAGACTACCTACCTTCCCCAATGCATTTAAGGCTCATAACAACACTATTGGATGAAAAATTCAAATTTGACTTCTCACATGCTTGGGAACATTCAATATCCCCCTTCATGTAACTGGATAACCACTTCATGAGAAAAATCATTCACATTGGGAACTAGATGTTTTAAGACCTCCATTTGGACTACAAAATGAAGCCATGGGCATGCATTCATTACATATAAATATAGAGAAAATTTATGCTACAAGATTTGGTGTGAGAGATTATCTTTTAACCCGCCTCTTATCACTATTTGGCATGCAAGGATCCCTTGTATTCTTCCTCAAGAAACAAGATTTTTTATCCATTGTTCTAATTTTGTCATGAAGCATTTGTAAGGACAAAAAGTAACCCTCCCTAAGTGATTTTGTTGGCTACCATTGAATCCTCCATATCCTAGGTGGCACCGTTGTAAAAAGCTTTACCATTGGGCAAATATCATTTGGTTTAGCAAACTCTTCCTCTTCTTTTTATTTTTACTTAGAACTTGTCCATTTTTGTTTTTATTTCTTTGTTTGAGTATTTATTTTCCATTTTATATGTGGAACATTAATCCACATCTAAAAATTGTTTCCTTGTTGCAACCTAAAAGGATTGAACAATGTAGACTACTCACCAGGTTGTGACAGTTTTCCCTCAACATTATTTTGACGACTCCACTACTCTTTTTTGTTTATTTTATCATAGATAGGTTGTCATTTGCTTGATAACTTATTTGTGGTGTCTTTAAGGCTCATACACTTGTTATTCAACCCCCCCCTCCCCAACACTTAGGATTTACATGATCAAGGAGCATTTCTACCAATTTTTCAGATAGTGTGGTTCTAGGTGTCTGTTCCATGTTATTTATGCATAAATTTCTCTTCAAAAATTGCACTACTATGTGGCATTCCCTTCATTTATGCATGTAGTAAAACTGCACAGACTATGTAACTGTCTATCTGCGCTACTGCATGCCTTTGGGTCAAAAACCCGCGCTATTGTGCAGTTTTTTAGTCTTTTTAGCTTAGTTTTCATGACAAATGTAGTTTCAAGGGCTACTTAATGAACAAGAAATTAATAAAAAAACCCATAAGTTGTTTTTTTCTATAGTAATTAAACCACATAGCTCAAATAGGGGGTAAAAAGTCACTTGTACATGCTATTACGAAAATGCTTTGAGATTTTGGCAAGGGATCTCTTAGTTCTCACTAGAAGTTGGCTCTATCATTACATACTTTGTGCTCATAGAAATTATTAGTCTAGGAAATTGGGATAACTTACATTAGTTCAATTTTCATCGCTTCTTGCATATTTCTTTATTTAAAGCAAAGTTAGATTAGATAACTTCTTCACACAAACAGGGAACCTAAAGACTGATCTTGCCCCAAGTATGCTATTTTCCTTACACTCATATGTGGTCTTGGAAAATCGGAATAGGGTGAAAGGTTTGAAATACCTCCCTGATTACATTCTTCATTTCGTAAAGCTTGTATTAGTTGTCTTTTTCAAACACCAATTCACACTTAGAGTTTAATTAAAAGGAGTAATGAACCATCAATGTTCACACCACTTTGTTTTATTATGCTCTTAAATTAGTTGCAAATTTCACTTTGATTTCAAACACATGTGTGTATCTCCCACTTGAAAGCACACACCAAGGGACCTAAATACTCTTTCTAATCAAGTATGCTCTTCATCTTGCACTCACAAGTGATATGGACGAATAAGACAGATTGGAAGGTTTGAAATACCTCCCTTGTCACACATTTAATTCGAATGTGGACCCTCATTAAATCAATAGTGCATTGTGATTCTCAACCAACTAAAATCCTCCATCAAGGAGGTCACAAAACAATATTTTAGTTAGTTTATGATTGATTCGGTTAGGAATCCAAATAATTCCCACCAATCTTCTACATGTTTGAAACAATAGTTGTTTTTTACTTTTAGGGAACTTTTCAAATCCTATTACAAGCAAGTGTGATCAAATACGGGTAAGAAAGTGCAGTGCTCAATAACACAAAAGTTGAGGTATATAATTTTTTGTTTGCCACATTGAGCCACCCCGCTCTTTGTGGAAGTGACACTTTACCACTCGATGTTAAATCCCTTATCCACACTTGACGCATTTATCTTAGTGGCCAAAACCTAGGATTATCAATGGGTGGCATTTGTGGGATTCATTTGGATTCGATTCAATTTTTTTGGCTATTGGAATGTTCCCAGTCCTTCTAGAACATATCCCCAATACCCCTTATTATAACTAATTCATTCTACCTTAACTAGCCATCTTCGGTGGGTTCATAACCATCGATAAGAGAGCTATTGGAAGGCTTGGTGATTATTTGAGAGCAAGGACGTTAAGCCAATTAGGGAATATACATTATTTTTTTTTATTACACAATATCATCTAAACATAATTAAAAAGAACCAACTCTTGGTATCACTTGCATAAAAACCTAAACCATACCCATACACCTGCACCATATTGCATCTATTATTGTGGTTATCATATTTTTGCATCTATTCAATTATGTTTGATTCCCTTCATCCTTACTATAATTGCATCAAAAAACCAAAACCATTGCAGCACAAAGAACCCTTAGGCAATCTCTTAGGCTGCAAGCATGCCCTCCTCTTCTCGGAGGAGTTTCCACACTATTTCCCCATATACCACGAGGGATACCATTATGCCGGGGGAATACTTGAGAAACTTTGATAGCATCATATTTTCTTGGGAATACCTTGCTTGGATATCCTCCTAGATCATCTACACCCCCCACCACCACCTCCCCTACCACCCACACTGCCATCGCCACTACCACAGCCACCACTGCCTCCACTCACCAATGGAGGTAGTACATAGAAAAATATGCGACTCCAACACTTCCATTTATGGAAAATTTAAATATCCATTATTTATCAAAGCTAATAAATGACCCAATTTTACATGAATCATATTGGCTAGGAATGCCCCCCAAGCTCCCCTCAGATATTCCAAAAATTGAGGAAAAAAAAGGCGATGATCCAGCAAACCACATGATATTATTTCACCTATGGAATTTGACCAATAGCATAGTCAAGGACATCGTCCACCTTTGAATATTTCAGAGAACGATCAACAAATGGTATCTCAATTTACCATCTGGGACTTGTTCCACATTTGAGTCCATAGCCACCACTTTTCTCACATATTTGAAATTACCTATATGTCATGATCCAGGGTTGTAAATTCTAACAAAATTTTGGAAAAATAATTCTACACGCATCAAAGTTCATATCCATGAATAACATAGGTGTAGAACACTATGAAAAATATAAATCCAACATAAATTCTTGTTGGATTGGTCCCTTAAATCATTCCTCCCTATGTCAGATCACCAAGGATGCAGACACCACTATGCCCAAAACATAATAAGACACTATTATCAAGGCCCAAAATTTTGATTTGATATATGCTATGTCTAGGTATTTGTATACAATCATCCCAGATGCCCCTCGGCATCGTTCTCTAAACCAAGCTCCTCTTGGTACATCCCACTCAATCGATGAGATTATTAGAGTTGTTTCTCATCAAGGAAACATTCCCCAACCACATGTCTCTATGCCATACAATATGACGCCGCAGTACCCATTGGCACCTCAAGTATCAATGGCACCTCAAACAATTTTGAATCCTCCATTTGGACAAATGATGTATGGACCATACAATCATATGTTCCCAAATGGAATCTTGATTCAAATTGCTCCACCACCATTACCCCCAATGGCACCATCGATTCATACATCCACATCTTATGGATCCTCTAATCCGTATCTACCCACCCCCATTTATAACCCATATTTTTTGTTACCTAGTCTGCCTGGTACTTATCCCATGACTCATCATGTTGGATTTAATCTAGTAAAACCTTCTCCTACACAACAAACTCAACAATTCCAACAGTTGAGCACGACTAATCCTTCTTATGCACAAAATAAATGGAAGAAGAAAGGAAAGAATAAGCATAACCAACAGCAAGAGCAGGGGATAAACCCCCCTCCCCAACAAATCCAGAACCTGGGAAATATGAACTAAAATGAGGGGGGCAATAATTCCCCAAACCAAGGAAAGAATCCCAACCTTAGGGCCAATTTCCCTTGGGCCATGTGCAGAGAATACCGACATTAAACACATCATTTCCCATTGATACTAGAGTGTCAGCAGTTGATCAAGGCCAGGGAAAAGGCTACCACTAACCCTCCTCAACCAACAAATGCACCACATCCCCAACAAGTTGTGTTACAACAACCCTTCACCAATTAGGGAGCAGTTTCTCATCAATAGGAACCTCGCCCCCCAGGCGATGGAACCTTCCAAAACATCTAAATGAATACATTGACTTCAACCTTCAGACTCATACCAAAGGTTATGGAAAAACCAACCCTCCGTAGAGAGAGGATGTACCCTCTACCACTAGTAGGCCTTTGTAGATACCACATGCCAGTAATAACCTGATCACTCAGATCCCAAATCCACCACTCCGATGAACTTCCAATAATCCCCATATGAAAGCTACTCATAATTACAATAATGTGGATGATTTGGCCCAATCTCATGTCACCATGTCTATGTTAGAAATTCTTTAGTCTTTCCCTTCCCAGAAGAAGGCACTACTCTCAGCATTAGGCACAATCGATCCATCATATTCTCACTTAATAAACTTCAACCTCGGCAACGAAAAACCACAATTACCCTTCTCAATTGCTTTTCAAATCCTAGTCATTATCAAGAATATCATCATTCATCGATGCATAGTTGGGGAAGGAGCATCTATTTGTGTGATATCAACACATGTTTGGAAGTGCCTTGGCTCAGTCAATTTGGTCCCTCATCTATCACCCTTCACGCTTATGATGGGAGATGATCTATACCAGAATGTCCCCATTCAACTGGGAGGAAAAATGGTGCTATTGGATATTGAAGTAGTCATATCTTAATTACAACATCATTTTGGGACATAGCTACATGTACACAGCATCATTTTGGGACATAGCTACATGTACACCATGAAGGTAGTGACCTTATTAGTTTTATGCATCATGATGTTTTTCCACAATGGGAAAATAGTCACTCTTGACCAACTCAATTACTATGAGTCTCGTTCGATATCAAACCCTGATAATATATTACCCACTTAAATAGGATCATAAAACCACTCATCATATGTAGATATCGGTCATGGTATTTATAAATATCATGCCTTGATGGGGGCATACTCTATCCCTCCACCAGTTATCCCAGCCTCCATAAACGGTCTCATGTGCACAATATTCACCTCAGAAGACAAGACAAAAACCACCTCTATACCGAAATTTGAACCTGAAAAGGATCAACATATTGTAGATGCAACCATTCCCCCATCCCCTTTAGTCCCACCAATGGTTCAAATCCCCTTCGTGTTCCCCACCCCAGGGAACCCCAATCATGGCTATGCTCAATTTTCCTGGGATCACTTTGGGAATATGGCCAGTTTAGTATTTAACACCACCAACCCCAAAAATAATACCAAAGCCATACGCCCACTTTAATTTCACTATGATTTCACCTACACGCATGCCATCAATAACAATTCTAGAACCAGTCCCACCTGTGATAATTCCATTACCAGTTAAACACACACCCAATGTTGGGGGCACCAAACAACCAAAGTTGAAAGCCTCAATTGTTCCCATTAGTACCCCTACCCCCAGAGTCAATCAACCTTGCACTCTGTGTGGAAGATTAGGGCATGCAAAAAACTTTGCCCCACATTGCTGGAACTTAGAAACTTATTCAATATGCCTATAAGCAGCACCCATGCAACCAATTCTTCAGCAAGGGGCATGCCAGCTATACCTTCGGTGGCCACCTCGAAACCAAATAACAAAACAATGCACACAACCATGCATGCACAATTTGTTCACAATTTGGTCACTATACACATTATTATCCCTAACTCCCTCGATTTCGGAATGCATTAGTGACCATTACCATGTCACACACCCCATCATTGACATATCTCAACCAATCTCCTAGGAGACCGCCTCTATCAAGTTTATCACTACAATAGAGGTGAACAAGAATCACACAGGGAGCTCGTCATGTGGGCATCATACTCACATGGTACCAACTAACATGGGCGTGGTTCCACCTAATCACACATTTCGGCCCCGCGCATACACTAATCTAATCATGTACTACTCGTCCATGTTGATCATGTAGGTTGTTGACTCATTACTCGTTTCAATGCCCCATTTTGCGCACCAAACAAGTACCCCATTTCAATCACTCTTGGACTAATAACCCCAAGATACTTCCCTAGAGAAATCCCTTTAAACAACTCGATCAAAGGGTTGTATACAAAGTAACCCCCAAAAGTCATAGGAATGGGAGCACAGACATGCATACAATCTATCATATATAAGTCGCATCGATTGCTTTTACAAACTGTTTCCACAAAACCACCACATCAAGGTGATACCCCCACTCAACTTCTACATTGTCCCTTTCGCTAAAAACATTGTACACATCCCCTATGTTTTGTTCCCTAGAAGCTTCATCCAACACCTATTTTTTGTCCTTTGCAAATAACATCATACGCGCAATCATGGGAAGAATCATCCTAACACGGGAGCTTCTAGAACTCGTGATGTCTAACCATATAATCCATCCAACTTATGCAACTACCCATGGCATACACTTAGGAAAAGGAAATTTATGATTAAGTATCGAGTTTGATATGTCTGCAAAACTACCTACTTTAGAAAACAATTGACAAGCATAGGAAAAAACAAATGTTACATGTCATCCTTGGCAAGGCAACAAACCTCAATAATGTTTTGATAGAAGAGAAGTTGGTATATCTTTATCAATAAAACGATTCTAGAAATCACACAAAAATAGGTGTTACATGTCACTTGGAAAGATAGGGGCAACAACATAGAAAGAAAAGACATATTTGCTTTAAATGTATCATAAATTATTTTGTAAATGGACCAAACTTGCCTCAAGATTTGCATTTTTTAGTTTTGCTTTATACTTGTGTATTTGTCTGTCTTGATTACATTGATTCCATGTGTCAATAACAATATATACAAATACTTTTTTGTAAAAATCATACATATTTTAACAATTCAAAAACTTAATTTTGACTTTTTTTTAATACAAAAATAGTTAGTTTTCACTCGGAAAAACCACCTTCCTGCTATTCCTAAGGAATCATGGAAAGCTCACACGCTCGGGAAATCTCAATAAAATTCCCCACATATCGTGGAATCAAGGAAAGGAAATCTCAACAAACGGTGATAAGTCGAGCAAACTGTCAGCCGGTCATCCAAGCCAAAAGATGTCTCAACGGAATTGTTATTTAAAAATTTAGTTATTGTTAGGTAATTGTGTTTGGCTCGTTGGTAACCACTAACAACTAAAAAAATGTGTTTTTGGAATTTTATTTAAAATAAACTAATTATATAATGCATGTTGTAATTGTAAACCGTACCAAGTTTGAGATACCTTATTGATGTTAGTCGTTCCATAAGAGCTGTAGTCAAAGCAGATACCCATATTTCTTCATACCAGGTCACATATTGAAGACTATCATCGAATATTTTTCAAAGACAGATCATTAGGAGACCACACACAGATGAAGTCGAAATCTTATGAAAGATGGTATCACAGACAATTTGCATGCAATATGATAATGCCAAATTTTGCCTTGCACGGGTATTTACTGAAAGGTAAAAATCACCAAATAAGCTCTACACCTCTCTCTTTCTTTCATTAGTTATGCAGAAATCCTGGTAATTCTACTATTTCTTCGGATGTTCACATACCCTAGTTCTATCTATTTTATTTTAAATTGAAAAATAGGAATTTAGCATTTCTTATATTTTTGAGGTCGATTATTAACTATTGTGGGCTCAGAAGCTAACATGGCTGGAGCAGAGCTTTCATCAAATTTTGTCATTTCTATTCCATATTAAAAATACAAACATGGAGAGAACTGATATGTTGGGTCTATAACAATTTTGTCTATAATATATTATACCCAAACGAAGCAGCAATAAGAAGTGCCAAAGGGAAAGGGCCAAAGATTAGTTGGAACAATAGTGAAAACGGTCAACAGTCTCATAGCCAGTGCTGCAAAAGGTAAAAGTTCTAATAAGATAATTAAAAAATTTCTCCAACTCCATACATTTGAAGTTTGAGGATCTCAACTGAAATTGTTTTTGTCGTTTTCTATTAGGCTGGCTCCTCTCCTCTGCACCAGAATTTATTAATGTATTGATTACCAATCGATTTCTGATTTATGTAGAGTAATGCACCAAGCTTTGCCATGTCAAAGAAATTGTAGTGTCAACCTTTGCTATGCCAATGAAATTGTAGTGCCAAGATGTGCAGGTTGTTATGTGAATGCAGGTTGTTATGTGAATAAATAAATGAACGTGTCTGAATAATGAATCTTGGTAATCTTGTGTGTCAAATTTCTTAGCGTACAATTATAACTTAAACTGGAGGAAGAGATCTGTACTATTTTGAAAACGGTTTGGTGGTTTATTTTATTTAAGACTTTGGTATTTTATAAAGTTTTTGACCTGGTTCTTTGAGAAAATGGTGAAAATACAGAGGGTTAAGTTTGAAATTGAGAAGTTTAATGGGAGCAATAATTTCGAGTTATGGAAGGTTAAGATGCGGGATATGTTCGTGCAGCAAGGGGTGGAAAAGGAACTGGAAGGGAAGATAAAGAAACCTGTGGACATATCGGATGATGACTGGGAGGAGATGGATGAAAGAGCTCTCGGTGTTATTCGTCCATGCTTAGCTGACGATGTTTTATTTAACATCGTGTCTGAAACTATAGCAGCAGGTCTTTGGAAAAAATTGGAAATCCTGTACATGACTAAATCCTGGACGAATAAAATCCCCCTGAAGCAGTAGTTATTTACCTTGCGTATGAAAGAAGGTACAAAAATTTTAGATCATTTGAATGCATTCAATACTCTTATTGGTCAGTTGGCTAGCATGGATGATAAAATTCAATCTGAAGACAAGGCAATTTTACTGTTGTGCTCTCTGCCTGAGTCTTGGGTACATTTTGTAACCTCTATCAGTTTAAGTTATACTGAGTCTATTACCTTCGATGATGTTGTGGGAGCATTGATTTTTGAGGAAACTTGAAAGAAATCTAGTCTTGAACCTCGACATCATAAGTAATGGTGGCCAGAGGAAGAACCAATGAAAGAAGTCAATATTCGAGGGGCACATCAAGATCAAAGTCGAAGGGAAAAAAGAGTAAATTGAAGTGTTGGTATTGCAATAAAACATGACACCTTAAAAAATATTGTTGGAAGCGGAAGCAAGCTTCTAAGGAGGAGGAATCTACAAAGGAGGCAAACATAGCAGAGAAGGATTAAGGTATGATCGATGAGGTGTTATCTACATCTACTATATCACAATACCATTATGATTGGTTAATTGATTATGGAGCATCACATCACATGTGTCGTCATAGAAATTGGTATTCCACATACCAATCTATAGATGACGGGGTAGTTTATATGGGAAATAATGTTTCATGTAAAACTGTTGGGATAGGGAGTATCAAAATAAAAAGATATGATGGGACTGTTAGGACTCTAACAGATGTGAGGCATGTACCTGAACTAAGGAAGAACCTGATATCAATGGGAGTTCTAGATGATGTCGGTTAACAATTTACAGTTCAAGGTGGAGTTATGAAGATATCGAAAGGTATCTTGGTTGTCATGAAGGCAAACATAGTCGGGAACCTGTATAAACTTGAAGGGAGGACGAAAATCGATCACGCAACAATAGCATCGGTTGGTGCAGCAGACTTCACACGTTTATGGCATCAGCGATTAGGTCATATGAGAGAAAAATGAATGAAGGTATTTGTTGATCAAAACTTGCTTCCTAGTTTAAAATCTGTAGATTTGAAGTTTTGTGAGCATTGTATTTATGGTAAACAAGCTAGACAAAAATTTAAATCTGAAAAACATAATAGTAAAGGTATCCTAGACTATATTCATTTTGATCTATGGGGTCCATCTCCTAAATCTCTTATGGGAGATCATCATATTTCGTCAGTTTTATAGATGATTACTCGAGGAAAGTCTGGATCTATTTATTAAAGAGAAAAGCGAATGTTTTCGATATATTTAAGCATTTAATGCTTTGGTTGAAAAGAGCACTGGCAGGTTCATTAAATGTCTTAGAACAAATAATGGAACCAAATTTACTTCTAAGGAGTTTGATAATTATTTCAAGAAGGATGGGATCGAGAGACATAAAACCACTGTTAACACTCCGCGGCAGAACGATGTTGCTGAACGCGTGAACATGACTCTTCTTGAAAGAGCAAGGAGTATGCTCAGTAATGCAAAGTTGCAGCAGGAATTGTGGGGAGAGGCATTGCTTACAGCTTGTTACCTGGTCAACTGATCACCATCAACAACAATTGACTGCAAAATTCCAGAAGAGGTATGGACAGGTCAACCATGTGATTATTCTAACCTTAGAGTATTTGGTTGTGAAGCCTATGCACTTATTCTAAAAAATCAACATTCCAAACTAGATCCTAAATCAAGCAAATTGATCTTTGTTGGATATGGTGATGGTATTAAGGGATATAAAATGTGGAATCCTACTTTCCACAAAATCATCATAAACAAAGATGTAATATTTGATGAATTGTCACTATCAAATTTAGATGTAAGTAATGATTTGAAACAGGCTAATGTACCACAGTTACAACAAATTCAGTTTGATACTCAGTCATCTACGAGGAGGAATCATGAGGATGTCCATGAGGACACTCCTCAGGAGGATGAGCAGACATAAACATACCAAGAAATAGAGGAAATGGCACAACAAACTCTACGAAAATCTACACAGGACATAACTTTTCCAAAGAGGTATGATGATTTTGTCACATCTGTTGCTTTAATTTCTAATGAAGGAGAACCTAACAGTTATCAGGAAGCATTAGAAGTGCCTGACAGTGACAAATGGAAACTTGCAATGAAAGAAGAAATCGATTCTTTGGAAAAGAACAAAACATGGGAGCTTGTGGAACTTCCTGAGAGTAGGAAAGCAATTGGCTGCAAATGGGTGTACAAATTGAAGAAAGGAGCCGATGACATTGTTCTGAAGTACAAGGCCAGACTGGTTGCAAAAGGGTTTTCTCAGAAAGCAAGTATTGACTTTCATTCAAGATTTTTTCACCAGTTGTGAAACTTGTTTCTATCAGAATTCTGTTAGCCCTAGTTTCCTTATATGATTTGGAGTTAGAGCAGCTAGATGTTAAGATAACTTTCTTACATGGAGATTTAGATGAGGAAATTCTCATGGAACAACCAGAAGGGTTCGTTCAGAATCGAAACAAGAGTTTTTTTTGCAAGCTCAGAAAATCATTGTATGGCTTGAAGCAATCTCCCAGGAAATGGTACAAGAAGTTTGATTCTTTCATGGTAAGCCAGAATTTTACCAGAAGTGAGTATGATCATTGTGTGTACTTTAAAAAGTTGGAAAATGACATGTTCATTATTTTGGTATTATATGTTGATGATATGTTTGTCGCAAGCAAAAGCATGTTTGAAATCAGCAGGTTAAAGGCTCAGTTGGATCTAACATTTGATATGAAGGATCTAGGAGCAGCGAATCAGATCTTGGGCATGCAGATACATAGAGAATGGAAAGCTATGGTTGTCACAAAAGAAGTATGTGGAGAAAATACTTCAGAGATTCGATATGAATAAGGTGAAACCAGTTAATATCCCTTTAGCTTCTCATTTTAAGCTTTCTTCAGGTTTGAGTCCTAGTAGTGATGAATAAAAGAAGTATATGTCTAGTGTACCATATGCTAATGCAGTAGGAAGTATGATTTATGCGATGATAAGTACAAGACCAGATAGTTCACATGCAGTTGGCGTTGTCAGTGGATACATGGCAAATCCAGGAAAAGAGCATTGGACAGCAGTGAAATGGGTGCTTCGGTATCTTAGAGGCACAAGCAATTATTGTATCACCTTTTGATGGTTGTAGTGATGAAGTTTGTGGTTATGTTGATTCTAATTTTGTAGGTGACTTGGACAAAAGGAGATCCACTTCAGGTTATGTCTTTACTCTTGCAGGTGGAGCTATTAGTTGGATGTCAAAGATTCATAATATTGTTGCTTTACTCACTACAGAGGCAGAATATATAGCTGCTTCACATGCTTGAAAAGAGGCAATCTGGTTAAAAGGTTGGATGGGTGAGTTAGGAAAGGTTCAGAACACTATAAAATTTTTATGTGATAGCCAAAGTGCTATTCATTTGGCTAAAAATCCAGCTTATCACAGTAAGACAAAACACATTCCTGTAAAATACCATTTTGTAAGACATGTTAATGATGAAGGTGGAGTGGTTCTTGAAAAGGTCCACACTCAAAAGAATAGTGCAGACATGTTCACGAAACCAATTACTTTAGAGAAGCTACGGTGGTGCTTAGCTTCTCTAGGCTTGCAAGAAAGGTGATGAACAAAGCAATGAGCAAGATATCAGGTAAATTGTTGTCAAGGTGGAGATTGTTGGAAACAGGTGACAACCAGTTCTCCCGGTGACTGTGTAGCTGTTTAAGTTTGGTCAATCTTGTAAGAAATATATTTATTTCTTGTATTCTCGTAGGAGAAGGGTTGATTGATGATAGCTGTTGTAATATTCATGTTCTGAATAATAAGGGAACAGATACCATTGCTCCATGGATGTTTCCCTCTCAAGGGTTTTACCATGTAAATTTCTGCTTATATTTTGTGTGCCATTATTTGCTTTATGGTTATCTTCCGCTATATTGTCTTTTATGTGGTTGCTTGATCGAACAATAACGCATATTACGATTAGTTGCAAACGATACAATCTGTCTGTCTATATATATATGCTTGTTAGAATCATTACAGAAGGATCCGATCCGAGCAAGATAGTGATATATATGCTTGTTAGAATCATTACAGAAGGATCCGATCCGAGCAAGATAGGAAATCACAGGAAGGGGAAGACCTATAATCATCTGACTTCAGCTTGACCTAAATCTCATAACAATACAACACTGGAACAACAAAGGAAAGAGAAGAACATTATTATTTAAATTCAAGAGTGCATCTAGAAGAGGTGGTGATGCTTTTTGCCCTCAGTTTCTTTAGCTTCCTCTTTGGATTCCTTCTTTTCGTGTTGCTCGTGTAAGACGTAACCCCCTCCTCCCAGTGCAGCGGTTGCTGCAATCTCCTCTTCAATCTTGTGCCTGTGGGCGTTCTCTGGATCTTTCTTCTTGGCGTGCTTCTCGTGCTGCACATCATTACAACAACAATTTATCAGATTTCACCATTTTCTTTTGATACTTTTTTCAATAACAAATCATCTGACCTGATCACATGACTGGTATTGCCTATGAACAGAACATATCAATGAAAATAAAGAGATATAAGTACCAATGCAAAGGCTCCGATACCAACTGCACCCATTCCACCCAATTGCTCCATATGCTTATGATGCTTCTGCTCCTTCATTGCCTTCGCATATTCATCAGACTGAACATTCCCCGCACCATACATATCTGCGCTCTGGCCGGGCACCTGCTGATCACTATCTTCCTTGTGGTGGAACAGATGGTGTTGTTGTTTTTCCTCAGACATCTTCTCCAAACAAAGATTTAAAAGACAGAGTAGAGACTAGAGACTAGACCGACCTCACAATTCTTCTTAAAAAATAGTGGAAACGGCTTAGCAAATCTGCGCAGAACGGAGATGAGATGAGAAAACTGAGATACAGAGAGGTGTTCATAGAGCCGGCGCTCACGCGGTCATTGAAGCCGACTTGACTCAGCGGTGCCTTGTCCCATCACAAGTTCTCTATTTTTCCAAAACTCTCTCGGAAGAAAAATATCTATATATAACCCTGCGCGCGCGTGAGGTGTAAGAGAGAAGGGTGCGCGCGGGTGAGGTGTCAGAGAGGAGGGCGATAGATTAGTAAATGGCTTCGTCACTCATTACGTCGTCGTCTTGCCGAGTAGTACGAGTATAGTTTTGTTTGGAGTGACTGAATAAGCTGACAATTTCTTTTCATCTTGATTTATATAAAAAAAATAAAAATGAAACTTTGTAAAGATAGATTCATCCATCAACTAAAATTATAAATTCTAACAACATTCTTATTTAATTTTTAAAATATAAAAAAATCACATGCATGGACTTATTAAATTAGACAATTTTAAATCTATAAAAATGATGGTGTCTAAGAAATCCAATCAAGATCAGCAACAACTTTGAAAAAGTAATGTAAATGCTCACCGTCCACGTGGTGGAGCGGGTGCAGGTGGCGTGGACACGTAAACATTATCATGAATGAAACATAACTCCTTTCTACGCTGTTGGTGTTTAAGAAAAGTAGGGCAAGAAGACTCATTAATTTTTTCAAAGGAAATCGAATGGTTACACCTAGAACACGTAAGGTACACACAAGCCTAACAAAGTTTCATCATTTATGAATTTATGAATGCATTAAAAAAAATTTCCGTGTAGGAAGGATTACCCCTTTCCTTGTTCGAAGGACGTATTAAGTTTTAAGTTTTTATTTTATAAATGAATATTTATTTTTTAATTATTTTTCATAATATTTTATTTTATAAATTAACATGGATTTTTTTAAATACTTTTTATAATTTTTTATTTTATGAGCCAACCTAAATTTTTTTAATTATTTTGTAACATATCACAAATGCTCAATAAAATACAAAATATGATATAAAAAATAATAAATATATACAAAGAAAAAAATTTAATATTCGAAAAATTAAATCAAATATAATAATAATTACATACTTTGACTCTTACTGTTCGTATGAATATGCTGTATGAAGAGGCTAAATGATAGTGACATAGGCCAAGTCCATCAAAGATAATAATTGCATACTTTGACTCTTCGTATGGAGAGGCTAAATGATAGTGACATAGGCCAAGTCCAAAAAAGTAATGGGCCGATAAATTACATTAACCCCTTTAACTTCACTTCTTACAAGAAACTACTTTAAAAAAATAAACAAATTTACATAATAACAAAAAAGATTAAAAACTTCAAGCTAAAATCTAACATGAAAAAAGTTATTACAGTAACAAGTAAAGATATGATATTTAACATTCTATCAATATTTAATTTTACTTATTATTTTCCACATATTTTGAAGAGCAATTTTTGGCAAAACAAACACATTATCAAAGAAAGTGCTTGAGCCATTTGTTTTACAAAACAACAATCATATTTACAGGTTAAATAATAATGAGTGTAATCCAAATTTACTCCAATCTTGTGAAGGAATTTGCATAAATATATAATTTTATCTAGAGGTTTTTATTAATAATTTCTTACAGGGGCTTGAGGCATTAAGATATTCAAAACTTGAACTTGAAACTTCAAAACTAATTATTATTTCAAGATGTTATGACCCTTTCTAGGTACATTACATTTCACCTCCTTTTCGGAAAGTATTGCTCTCAATGCTCGATGTGAGGAAGCACAATCATAAACCAGGGTCCCATGGATGAGTGTTGACCACAATGTTGATGTATGATAGGGAACACAAGTCCCATGTACAAGTTCTAACCATGCTGAAGTAGTCGAAGAAGCTCCACCATAAACCAGGGTCCCATGTACGAGTGCTAACCACAATAAGGAAGAAGCAATGTTCCTTGTGCAAGGACTAGTTGCAATGTTGAAGATTCAATTGCGTGAGGGTTTGAGGGAGAAAATTTATAACAGTTGTACCATAATCAATATTAACCAAAAATATATCATATAATATGTTAGATCAAAGCCTTGAAAATTATCTATCCAATGGGATTTATTTAGTTGCAATACAATCTCTGTGTCAAAATTTACATCCTCTGCAAGACCCATGACCATCACTAGAATCCCTAAAAAACAAATTTCAAACTGCAATATCTCTTATGTTTGGACTCTAATTTGAGTAATTGGTTTTTTTAAATGTTGTATTTTTTTAGGAACTCAATAGACAATTAGTTTCTTCAAATTATATCAAAACATACTCATAAAATGATGAGAGTCTCACGGATCTATTTTTTCCTTCAAATTTTTGCAAAAAGAAAACAAATTTTTGAATTTTGTGGTGCAATAAAGAGCTTTGATACCTTATTTAATAATAACAAACATAGTGGAGCTAGTCCAATTTATATTAAATGGCTTCTATTATTACTCTAATGATCCCTTCAACCCCACATTACACCCCTAGGGAGGGTCATAACACTCCACACCCCTTAGAAAATCATTGCTCTCAATGCTTGATGTGAAGAGGTACAACCATAAACCAGTGTCCCATGGATGAACATTGAGCTCCATGTTGAAGTAGGTCAAGAAACCAATGTCCCATGTACAAGTGTGAACCACCCTACTAAAATAATCTAATGATCTACATCATAAGATCATGTCCCATGTATGAGTTTTAATAGCCAAGGTGAAGTAGCCAATATCAAAGTAATCCTAGGGACCCATCCATAAACTTGGGTCCAATGATCCATACGCGCCCAAGTGGACGACGGGGACAACAATTTGATTGAACAAATCAGTACTGTTATGGCGGAAGCATAATAATAAGCAAAGCAGGAAATATACTACGCACATAAACATACACACACAGACAATATGCAGGAATGTGAACTGTATTACTTCTTCATTCTTCTCTGCTTGTATATTACAATATTTTACATGCTTAAATAGAGTGCTGAGAATGCTTGGGTTGTTTGCCTGTTACGTTCAGTTACAAGAGAAGTTAGAATGGTTTCAGAAGTTCAACCGTTACGGTCGACTAGAAGACAGAGAGACAATCTGTCGCAGTTCGCCAGTCACCAATGTCGACAATGCATGTCGACGTCGGTGCTTGTCGAAGTTGTTGAACTTGTCGAAGTTGTTGAATTTGTCAAATTCGATGACTTGTCGAAGACGATGTTGGCATCCGACAATAATGCCAATTGTTGGGTGGATCTTACCTCCTTCCTTAAGAAACAATGGTCCCCATTGTTTGCTTGTGTATATGAGGAAACTTGTCGATCAGTTTAGTAGCAAAATACAATTTTCCTTTTGTTGGGATCTGTCCGGCTTTGGCCACCTGAAACAAGGGAATTGTATTCATCCTTGTATGGCGTACTCGTCGTCCCACAATGGTGTCGCAAGGAAGAGGCTCCTGAAGATCTGGATGGATGTCTTTGGGTTCTGTTGTCTGCAAGTCGTTCTATTCCAACAGTGTTGCATGGTATGGACGAAGTAGATCCACATTAAATACTGGATGCAGACCTAGGCATGAAGGAATGTCGAGCTGGAAAGCATTTTCTCCAATCTGTTCAAGAATATGGTACAGACCATATCGCAAAGGCTTCATCTTCTTATATGGACCATTGAAGCATTCCTTCTTGAGATGCAACCAAACCTGATCCCCAATTTGAAATGAATGAGGTATACGATGCTTGTCATGTCGGGCCTTAGCTTTCGCATTAGCACGTTGCAACATTTCCTGTGCTTGTTTTTGGATGTCGTAGACTTGATCTCGAAACTTCAATGCTTTGTCAACTTCTTGCGGTTATAGTCAAGATTGTTCGATTGTGTCGAGGAAATAACCAAGTTAATAGGCATTGAGGGTTGGAATCCATAACAGATCGCAAATGGACTCTTTCTCGTAGAGCTGTGCTGAGAACGATTGTAGTTGTGCTGTATATATGGAATACTTTTGTCCCACGTTCGTCGATGCTTGTGGTTGTACATACGAAGTAGTTGTACTACCAAGCGATTCACAACTTCCGTCTATCCGTCTGTCTGAGGATGGAAAGATGTCAATAAGGAGAGTCTTGTATCGAGTTGTTACCAGAGAGTCTTCCAAAAGATGCTAACAAATCTGGCATCTCTGTTAGAAATAATGGTTGTCGGTAAACCATAATGTTTCCAGACATGTTCAAAGAAGAGTTGAGTGGTTTTTTGCACTGTCGTAGTCTTATTGCATGGAATGAGAATGGCCATATTGGAAACTCTGTCGACTATTACTAAGATCACGTCATGCTGATGTTTGGTAGTAGGATATCTCGTCAAGTAGTCTGTAAGGTAACACCTTACATGATTATCTGAATAGATAATATATATATAATTTTATAATTGAATGATGATTATTACAATGACATGCTAATATTATATATGCATGCTAACCTTATGAACGGTCGCACCTTCAAAGGTGGTGACTTTTGACTGTTAGTAACTAACTTAATCTAATTAATAATAATTAATAATTAATGTACTTTAGGTATATTACAAGTCATCCTGCTCTGAAAAGATTTGTCCATGAATATTCTTATGAGCAAGCTGCAGCTGGAATTCTTGCCACGAATAATTATGCCACAGTTTAGCAGTTCTTGGAATAATTGGTCACATTTCCATTCAAATCTTCTCATGCTTATGATTCTGTAGATGAACGCATAAGCACTAAACGACGTATATTTCAGATCTGCTAATCTGACGGTGTTCCTCTGCTCTTCTAATTTTATGTGGATCTTTGATATTTATGCATGCTTTGATATGGTTTTCTTATCTGTAGTGTTAATTACTAATATTGTACTTGCTTCCTTGTCTGACAAGCTTATCTTGAGTTGTACTCGGTGAGCCTTTTGATATTGAGATTCTAGAACAACTTGTGTTGGGACCACTGGTAGAATGTTCATCTTTTTATTTGTCACAACATCTTCTGGGTTTCGTTCTTCTCTGATTCCATGATTAAGGTTATCTTCGACACTTTTATCATTGCATTCTTCTACAACTTCAATTCTCTCATAATTGTTGGTAACATTGATTTTATTGACCTCCTTGATTTTTACGACATCGTTATTTTCTTTACAATTGATATTGACATTATGATTGTCAATATCATCTTGATTTTCCATATCCTTGTCTTCTACCTCTTCTGTTTTATCGTCCTTATCATTGACTTCCTTAACAAGTCCTTGTTCTGTAGTTTTACTAGACAATTTTATAGGTTTTTCAGTTGGCGTGTTAATGTGCCTTACTTCCCTACCTTGTAAGAATCCGGAGCGAAATTCTGGTAGACGTACATATTTTTGACTGAGTATCACATTTTGAGGTTTGTAGTTGGGGAGTCTTTTGTTATCCCTCCAGGAGTCTGTTGGCTTGGATCTTTTGTGCGGAGGAATATAAGGAGGCGGTCAGCGTGGCCGAGAGGATCCGGGAAAGGCAGCGCGGAGAATGATGTAGGAAGTGGATGTTGGGTAATGGAGTGGTGGTGGGGGGGAAAGTAGCATGAGAAGCGGGCGCTAAGGGAGATGGTAGAAGGGAGGCCATGTGGAAGGGTGTGGGTGCAGGGCTAGCACAGGAGGGAGGCCGCATGAAGGGAAGGGAGCAGATGGATGGCGCAGGGTTGGAACAAGCGAACGTTTGGATGGAGTATGCGTGGACTGGCAGGGAGAGTGTGGGGGAATGGAGGATAAGGGAGTAGCATGAAGGGAAGGAATGTGTGATGGTTGGTTGGACAGAGCGAGCAGGGGAGTGGGGGCGTGATGGAGAGATGGGGAGGGTAGAAGCAGGCGTGGAGGTGAGTAAGTGTGAGTGTGAGGCAAGTGGAGAGGTGGGTTGCGTGAAGCTGTGAGAGAGAGAGGACACGAAGAGTACAGAAGCGATGGGTGGAGGGCGTTGGGTAATAGCGATGGTGAGGGAGTGGAGGACGAGGCAACGGAGGGGGAAGGAGACGATGGGAGTAATGAGAGTAGCGAATGAGGATGACGAAGTGGAGGAGCAGAATATGTGAGGAAGAAGATGGTTGGAATAAGTGAGTGAAGATGGAGAGTGAGAGGAATGAAGATGTCGAGGATGAATGCTGAGAGCATGAGCGTGAGCAAGAGCCTAAAGCTCTGATACCACTTGGAAGGTAACACGTTACATGATTATCTGAATAGATAATATATATATAATTTTATAATTGAATGATGATTATTACAATGACATGCTAATATTATATATGCATGCTAACCTTATGAACGGTCGCACCTTTAAAGGTGGTGAACTTTGACCGTTAGTAACTAACTTAATCTAATTAATAATAATTAATAATTAATGTACTTTAGGTATATTACATAGTCCATAGAAATAGATTCCCATGGTCGACTAGGAACTAGAAAAGGTGTGTACAATCCCTGTCGTCGATTAGGCGGTTTAGCAATGGCACAAACTATGCATGATCGAATGTACTTGTTGACGTCAGTTTTAAGTGAAGACCAAAAGAAATACTTTTGGAGAATAGAAAGGGTCTTTGCTACTCGAAAGTGTCATGCAGTCTTGTTGTAGTATGCGTCCCAAATGAGCTGGTATCAATGCTCACCTGTTTATACACAAAGTTGTCCAAGCTTGTATAGAAAGGTGTCTTTCAGGAAATAGTCGGAGGTCGGCGACTTGTCGTTCTGAAGTTGTCGATAGAATGATGAAAATTCGTTGTCTTCTTGATACAACTGAGGCCAAGTGGTGGTGTCATAATCTTGCATACTCATCACTGTAAGAAGGAGATTAATGGGTGGTCGACTTAGACAATCAGTGGCGGCATTGGATTTACATTTTCGATACTTAGTTACCAACTAAAATTGTTACAGGTAATTAATCCACTTGAGCTGTCGAGTTGTTTGTAACTTTGACTGGGATGGGGCGAACTGTAAAGACTTGTGGTCAGTGAAAATGATCGTCTCCTTTCCAAGGATATAATGTCTCCATTGCTTAAGAGCTTGAAAAATGGCGTACAATTCTTTTTCATACATCGAATATCTTCTAACAGTGTCATTAAAAGTTTTGGAATGAAAAGCGACTGGGTGACCAGACTGAGTGATCACTGCGCCCAAGGCATAGTCCGATGCGTCTGTCAATAAAAATTTTCCAAACTAAGAAAAATTCTTAGTTCATGAATGCTTTGAGGAATGGGCCACTCTTTAAGAATTTTCGTTTTGCCTGGATCGACGTGAATGCCTGCAGAGTCAATTACATACCCCAAATATTTGATTTTGTTCATCACAAAGGAACATTTGTCCATGTTCAAGTAGAGTCAATGTTGTCGAAGAGTGTGTCGAGGACTTGTCGAAGTTGTCTGACATGTTCTTCCCATGATCAGTTGAAAATAAATATATTGTCGAGGTAGACAATGACCCATTTTCCGATGAAAGGTTGAAGAATGTTATCCATATACCGCATGAAGGTCGCAGGTGCATTGGTTAAGCCGAAAGGCATGACTAACCATTCAAACAATCCTTCCTTGGTCTTGAAAGTAGTTTTCCATACATTTGTGGGCTCGATTGGAATCTGATGATATCCCGACTTGAGGTCAAGCCTAGTAAATAATTTAGAACCTTTCAAACAGTCGATGAGCTCATCTATCTATGGAAGAGGGTATCTATTCTTTACCGAAATTTTGTTGGGGGCTTGGTAGTCGATGCACATGCACCAAGTTCCATCTTTCTTTGGAACGAGGATGACTAGAATTCCACAAGGAGAGGAGCTGGGTCGGATATAACCTTTGTTGATCAAATCTTGAATTTGTCTACGAATCTCTTCATTTTCGATAATGGATCTTCTATAAACAAATGCGTTAGGTAATGAAGAACCAGGAGCAAGTTCAATAGAGTGTTTTACCTGGCAATGTAGAGGTACTCCATCTGGCTCTTGGAATAGGTTCCGATACTCATCAAGAATATTGTTGATCTACTTCTTCTGTTGGGAGCTGCACTGGTCAGTGAGTCGACTGGTTACTGCAGTATTCCTGGAATGTTGCGGCTTAATCATGATCAATGCGAACTTCTAAGCATGTTTGATGAGCTTCTTCATCTGTTTAGCATATATCATTGCAACCGTTGGTGTAGGTCGTCGCTCTGGTATGTCGTACCATTGGTTTTGAATTCTGACAATCACCTTCTGAGGTCATGACTGGTAACTTCCATGCCGATCCCATAAGTAAGGTTTCCCAAACAAGGCGTCGGCTATGGAGTGTGGTGCCACGTCGCAGAGTACTTCATCTTCAAAAGGCTTAATGAAGTAGGTGAGTTTGCATTGTCGGGTGATCCTTAGTTCCTGTCCATCCTTCATCCAACCGATGGTGTAAGGTCGAGGATGTGGAGTGGTAACAAGACCTAGTTTCTTCACGAGATCTTCAGAAACAAAGTTCTTATGGATACCATTATCCACAATCAGATGCAATGGATTGTTTTGAACCCATATCTTTGTATGGAATATGTGCTCTCGTTCATCCTCGGTGACAATAGTCGATACTGCTGGAGTGGTCGATGTCGATGTCAAACAGGTCGTTGCTTCTGGGTCAGATTCTACCAGATTTTTTTCAAACAAGTCGGATATCGACACTTTTTCCAAAAATATCTTCCGAGATTTGCATTCAGACGTATCATGCCATGATGAATTGTGGTAATCACACCATTTCTCGGTAGGGGTTTGTTTTCTACGTTCCCTTTTGTCTTTCTGAGAATGATTTTCTCCATGATCTTTCTTTGGCGGAGTTGGCTGAGAAGATCTTGACTTGTCGAAGTCCGCTGCTACCTTCTTGTCAAGTGGTCATCCTGTCGTCTTGGTTGTGAAGCGTGCTTTTCCTTTTTGTTTGGCTTCAAGCTTACTAGCATAGTGGAATGCATCTGCAAGTGTATCGACAGTCAGAAAATCTATCTCCTACTGAATGTACGGGGAAAATCCGCTGAAGTACTTCAGAACAAGCAATTTCTCTTCTTCTTGAACACCAAGTATAGCCATTAGTTGGTAAAACTTGTCAGTGTAACTCTTTACGGACTGGTCTCTCCATTTCCTTAGTTGCTTCCAGTTCTTATACTGTTGTTCAATGTACTTGGGTAGGTAGAACTCCTTTCAGACATATTCGACAAATTTCTCCCATGTATCTATGGGGTCTCCACTTTTCTCCATCTTTGTCGATAGGTTCTCCCACCAACAGTGCACAGATGTTGACATCTTTAAAGATGCAATGGTGATATTTTCAGTTTCAGAGAGTTGATTCACAGAGTAATAGGATTCCAATTTTTGTACCCAATTGTCGACGGATTTTGCAGCAATCTTTCCTTCTAGATTTGGTTTGTCCAAATTCATTTGCACCTTGAATGGACTGATTTTGTTGGAGTTATATCTTGTTGAATCAAATCCTCCTGATGTCGAAGCAAATCGCATGAGAATCTCGTTGAATTGGGAGAACATTTTAGTTCGTTGTTGAGCCATCGCTTGCTCTATGAGTTGCTCTTTCTTGTCAATTGCATGTTATTGTTTGTTTCTCCTGCCATATTTGAATGTAGTGTCTACTTGGATTGCTGAGTTTGCGAGCGTGTGTGAACATACATAAGTCAAGCAACTTCAATGGAAGTGTCTACGCACAACTTAAGCACGAACAAAGCTCTGAATAAATCAAGCTATGATACCAATGATCTGTACGCGCATAGGTGCACGGTGAGACAACAATTCGATTGAACGAATCGATACTGTTATGGAAGAAGCATAATAATAAGCAATGTAGGAAATACACTACGCACATAAACATACACACACAGACAATATGCAGGAATGTGAACTGTATTACTTCTTGATTCTTCTCTACTTGTATATTACAATATTTTACATGCTTAAATAGAGTGCTGAGAATGCTTGGGTTGTATTCCCGTTACGTTCAGTTACAAGAGAAGTTAGAACGGTTTCAGAAGTTCAACCATTACGGTCGAATGGAAGACAGAGAGATAATTTGTCATAGTTCATCAGTCGCCAATGTCAACGATTCATGTCGAAGTCAGTTCTTGTCAAAGTTGCTAAACTTGTTGAAGTCGAAGTTATTGAACTTGTCGAAGTCGAAGTTGCTGAACTTGTCAAAATCGATGTTGGCATCCGACAATAATGCCAACTGCTGGGTGGATCATCCAATGTTCTTGTGCTCCAAATGAAATCCCTAAGCTCCATGAACCACTGACTATCATGTGTCACATTTCCATGATCATGTGCATACAAGTACCCTCCCTAGGTACATTACACAATACTTCATAACTTCATAACGAGTAGTTAAGGCACTTATTTGATTTCAATTTCAAGGAATAAGTCCTAGTTTCCATAGTCATATTTTACTTGGGTGCCACTTTTACTCGAGCACCACATATTTTGACAAATGCCATGTAAATTTTAACATTTCAACTATTTTTTTCTTTCTCTAATAATTCCAAGCAATGGATTGGATATATTGGAGATCATTTTAGCTTAGTAAATTGAAGAATTTTGTATATTATTTTATGGGGTTTTGATATAAATTTAAAGAAAATTTAGAAAATACTATCAAGCAAAAGTAAAGTGGAATCTTATTGGAGATTTTGTATAAATGATAGATATTGTGACCACAGAGGACAAAATAGTCCTAATTTCTCATTTGGAAGATCTCCAGGACACGATTCAATCCACCCCCATCTAAATTACTAAGTAAAAAGTGGTGGTTGTTATTGACGCGTTTAACATTCACTAAGTTAGTGGCATTCCAAATACAAAATCCATAGCAATGTCTATATGGATGCTTCATTTTGGATGCATGCAATAGTGACACCAATAGAGGATATGTGGATGTTGAACCATGAGAATAACATCAATTGTATGCTTCGAAATTATGCACACCATAAGAATAAAAATTAAGTTTTAAAATTAATCTTTCTTTATCAAATGTGAGATGAATTTCACACATGGGTAGATATCATGTTTGGAAAATATGTGTTTGTAATTTCTTTGGATGAAAATGAGAACCTCTTTATGCATTACTCCAAGTTCTTATGCAAGTAGGGCTCGAAAAATCTAAATGAGCCTTAAGAGAACAACTACAAAGAGAGTTAGTGGTCATAGGAACCTTAGTTAATGTTGTAAGGAATGAATTGATTAACCTATTAGAAGACATGAAAGATAACATACCGTGCATTGGAATCTCAACTAACAATCTTAAATATGAACGAAAGAATATAGGAATTTGAAGACCCTTTGAAAACATTTGATACTACGCGCATAACGAAGTATGTTAAAAACAATTTTACTATTAACATGTTTAATAAACAATGTAGTGTTATAATAAGTTAATACCATGCTGAGGGCTAGCGTTTATGTTGAAGTTTGATAGGTTTGATATGTAGTTGTCTTTAAATCTAATGGAGGCCGATCTCTAGCAAGTTGACTATACATATGATGAGATCTCAGATTCCACAATCTTTAGTAGTGATGAAGAGTTTAAGGAGGTCTAGCTTCCATGTGATCTCTGCGATGTCGGTTGGATCCGTAAGCTCCTCTATCCAGGAGCAGGTGGATCTAGGTATTTCTCCTTCTCTTGATACTACACTAGATCTGTTCATGAAGCAGGTTGTACCTCAAGAAATGAGTAGCGAAAGTGGTGTCAGGTATGGAGATCAGGATCTATGTGTGGGGTCAGATCAAAGATGGACTGATTCAGATAATGATTTGATTAGGGTTGAAGGTTTTCGAGCCACGTATTTTCATCATGTTCCAGTTCCTAGCTTGTACCACAAGAGGAAGTATGTTGACCTCCGCACACTCTCATATGATGACGTTCGTTAGGAAGGTTTTATTGGTAGTAGGATCGATCTATCAGAATTGTCAGAGAGAAAAATTCCCTCTAAACACCAAAAAAAGAAGAAGGTGGTGAAGTCCAAGGGCTCAGGGATCTCATTGGTGGTTAGTAAGGACATTCCTGTTTTGGATATTCCAAGGATGGTAGGTAGAACCCTAATTGGGAAAATATGTGGTCAGGGAGTGGGGGATCATGAGCTAAAGCAGTGGATTAAATAAAATTGGTTCCCACTAATCGAGGGAGAGTAGGAAGTCAATAGACTAGATAGAGGTTGGATTGGGTTTGGATTCAAGAATGAAGTGGACACTTAGGCCATATTGCAAAGGGTGTGGGGAATTGATAAAAATATGTTTGTTTTGAAGTCTTGGCACCCTCTTTTTTATCCTCAAAAGGACATCTTGGACGCCATCCCTATTTGGTTCAAGTTACCTTTCTTACCACTCGAATTTCGGTCCCCAGAGGGTCTTAAAGGAATTGGCGATGCAATAAGGAAATTCCTAGTGGTGGATGTGAACTTGATCCAGTCTCATGCAATATCAGTAGCTCGTATCTTAGTTGAAGTGGATCTCATAGCAAGATTATTTGAATCAATTGATTTGGTTGTAGGGGATGTCATTTTATCTCAGCAATTGGATTACCTAAACATCCCTTTTCGATGTGTTAGATGCCATATGTATGGCCGTGTGGTAGTAGAATGGTTCATTTAAGAAGCGGATATGGAGAAGAAAATTCCCCAAGGAAGGAAACGAAAATATCTCATAAGCTTTATTGCAAGATCTTCCTTTTCAAGAGAATACCCTTTCGGTTCCTCGAGAGGAGTAAGCCCAGGAGAAGGATATTATTGAACAATTCTGCAATATTAGGGGCAGGATTGAGCTTCTTTACATGAGTTGGACATTTGGATTTAGCTTCAAAGGACATGGGACAAGACACTAATCTACCATTTATTTTACATTTGAACAAAATTTTATTATTATCAATAGTAACAGGACTGACTCTAGTAAAAAACTCTGATCATAAAATACACTGTCCTCTTTTATATTATCTATTCTATTTAAAGACAAAACTTATGGCAAACCTTCAATCTTAATCGGGAAGTCTGGAACTCTTCCAAGCAGTTGCACAAGAGTTCCTTCGATTGCTACGTTGTGATCAAGAGTCTGTTCCCAATAAAATGATGGTATGGTACCTCCTTTTTCCAAATTCATCTGGAAGCCAAAGTCTATCATGCAATCTAATTGGTATGGCTTGAACTCTGGACGGAAAAAGAAGACTTTTATAGATAGCTTAGGACCACTAAATAGTCATAGAATTGGCTTTGGATTTGGAGAAGGAAACATAGTAGGTCCGTCATCTTCTTCTGTTGAGATTTCTTCACTGATACTAGGTGTGCTTCTATCTTTGTGGCTCTTAAGATCTTCTTCATAGGATTTGCACATTTCTTTTTCCGAGGACTGATCTTGCTCTCTTATAGTTATTTCTAGCATTCTTTTTAGCTCTTCTATTTCTCTAACAAGCTTCTTCAAAGAGCTTTTCTTTTCTTTGATCTGCAACCTAAGTAGGTGCTCTTTATCTTTTTTGAATCTTTGTCTATCTTCATGAAGATCGAGATACTCTTTGTAAAGTTCTGTTGGATTATAGAATGATGGATTCATGCTGATATTAAGAGAGAAAGAGACAGATTTGGCTGGTTGCTTCTCTTTAGCTTTTAGTTGAGCTAAAAACTTGTCCTTTTCATCTTTTAATTATTTTCTTAGAACATACTGATATGCTGGTGTTCTAGATAAAATTTCATCAATTTCAACAGGTCTGATTTGAGGAGAATCCTTTGATTTGGAAAACATATAAAAATAAAATTTTGGAGGACCATCACACCCTCCTAAATTTGCATCCAGATTGGAATCAGAAGAGGAGTCGGTTGATTCTGCAACATCAAATTTATTCATGGAAGGATCTAAGTCATCTGAATCAGAGGATCCTTCATTTGGGAGAAAAACTATTTCTCCTTCAGGATATTGGTCAGCATCAGAGTAGTCAAGATCCCACCAAGTGAGATCTAATTCATCAATAAACATTGCTGCAAGCTGAGGCTTAGATTTTCTCTTGGGGCATTTATTTTCACAGTGGCCTTTCTTGCCACAATAAAACATTTTTCTTTATCAGGAGGAGCATAGCATTTCTTGACAAAATCCTTTCTTTTCTGGAAACTCTTCTTCTTCTTCTATATGTAGGCTTTCTCTGGGTGAATTCTAGGAGCACTAGTATAGAAGGGTTTTCTACATAAATCTTATATCTTATGCATGCCTTCAAGCTAACCAACAAGATGCCTTAACGCTTTCC
This sequence comes from Larix kaempferi, assembly GCA_027924585.1. Lineage (NCBI taxonomy): Eukaryota > Viridiplantae > Streptophyta > Pinopsida > Pinales > Pinaceae > Larix > Larix kaempferi. The sequence continues at coordinate 3,389,024 of BSBM01001331.1, read as the reverse complement.
TACTCTCATACAACCCTTCCCCAAAATTACCTACAACCATAAAGTGACCAACCATGAATTTCAAAAGTTTCAAACTCCACACAGTATTTAGGTTGATATAATGTCCACAAAGTATTATATCAAGGAAATTAAACCAAATAGAGAAGAAATTGAACACATTTTCAAGAGGACATGGAAATAACTTTGTAGTGAGGATGAGAACGCAAGGTAGAAGAACAAACCTCGTTCCACTGTCGAAGAAAAGCCAGGAGTTAATATCTCCCATGTACTTCCCTCTTAGTCCTCTATATAACCATTCATCTCCATCATAAGACACCTTTAGCACCACATAAACCATTTCATCAAAGTTTCAACTGGGCAAGCAACTTTGAAGCACAAACCACCTCATATCAATCTTAGATAGGATGCCTACACAAACATAACCAGTAAGGATTATCCAATCTACACCACTCATCTCCATTAAAACAAATTGAATTCTCTCACCAAACAAATAAATGATCAAGTGTGTGAGATTGATGAGAGTACAAGGGATATTTATAACCACATCCTCACTCCCTTCCCTCATACGCATGGTTGCTTCCACCTATCTCCCACTATTCCAATATCCAAGAAACTCTAACTTCATGTTGTTTTGGATGAAAATGAAAATCGGTCCTGCATTGACGATGATGCTAAGGTAATAAACATATATTTAGGGTTCCCTCATTTTTACCAAAACCCCCTTATTCAAACATGTTGCTTGGTTATCCATATGGTCTGCATCGACATTATTTTTCCTTTGAATATGGAAGAGTTCAAACTAAATCGAAATACGCGAGAAGATCTTAAATCTTTGTAGCATTCAAGAGTTTGAGAGTTAATATGCTAAGATCCCTTTCCTTTTTGGCTAGACCAATTGTTAGAAAGGAATCAAATTAATATACTAATATCCCTTTCTTTTTTTGGCTAGACCAATGATTAAAAGGAATCGCCAAAGAACATCATTGTTCTTCTCTATCTATCACAAAGAAGAGAGATCCTAGATAATAAGTTATGCTTAGATAAAAAATCAGGATATCAGATCAAGAGGATACACTTCTCTGGACTTGGAATACATGGGATGGTTCCATCACTGCAAAACTGGTTTATGATGCCATTATGTCCAATACTTGCTCAGAGCCGAAGTGGTGGCATCGATGTTGTTGGAAATGGTGAATGCCCCTCAAAGTGAATATTTTCGTGTGGTTATTATTGGAAGGGAAGATTTTAATTTGGGGCAATTTGCAAAAGCAAGGATTTTCCGGCCCAGATATTTGCTCTTTGTGTTGTTAGGACTTTGAATCCTTTGTCCATCTATTTGTTACTTGTCCATTTACTGTAAAGGTTTGGTCATATATTGGTTCCTCCATTGTATATACACAGGCCTGGTTGGGTGATACAATTCAAGAGTGTTTTAAAAACTGGTTGGATGTAAACAAAGAATTTGGGGAATTGGTATGTTTTGTTGCCTGGGAGATATGGAAGTCTCGAAATCATAAAATTTTCGAAGATATTCCTTTAGATCCTAGTTGGATAGCCTGTTCTGCTTTAACATTTTTTCAGGAATTTGCTGGGCCACAGAAGGTGAACCTTCTTCAATTGATCGAGTTGGTTGGCCACCTCATTTACTAAAGATTGGTAATAGGGCCCGGTTTGATGGTGTTGCGCAGTTTGAAGTGGGAAGGAGTGGTGCTGGTGCTTTTATTGAACTAGCGAATGGCGAACAGATCAGACTTTGGATGTCCTGTGGTCCAAGTACCAATACAAAGGGGGAATTGTTGGCCCTCTGGTTGGTTCTATTTTTTGCAAAACAGGCTAATATGAACTTGGAACAGGTGGCTGGGGATGCATCGACCATTGTTAACTAGCCTATTGGTTTGAGATCCATCAATGCTTTGGCACTTTCTTCTTGCTTGGATCATACTAAGTTGCTACTGGATATGTGTATGTGGACTACCTTCATTCACATTTACAGGGAACATAATTATGTTGCGGATGGGCTCTCGCATAGGGGTTTGGTGGCTCTGGAGGGCCGCATTTACTATGAGATCTGTTCGGGCTCTAATGCTCCATTGTTGGGATTCTGGCATTTATTCTCTACTTAATCCTTTTTTTTGTTTTTTGAATTTTTGCAGCTTTTACTTTTTTAGCATCTCGGTATGCCGGGCGGATTTAGGTTCTATTGTTTTATTGTATATATGTAGTTTTTAGTTTCAGACTTGAACTCTTCTCATGGTTCCTCCGGGTGGTTTGGCAAATTGGTGTTTTATTTGGGGACTAAAATATCTTTCTTGTTGTATTTTCTTTTTGAGAGATGGATGTTATCGTTCTAGTCATTAACATTTAGGAGCATTAAAAGATATTGTAAACTTTTATACTTTTAATATTAAGTATAGTATTATCTTTGTGAAAAAAAAATTATAAATTTCTACATAGTTATTGGTTATTCACCCCCAATCTCCAACATCATTTTCAAGTACATAAACGACACTTTATATCTTAAACCAAATTTAAAAACAATCATAAACCATATTTTAAAAACAATCATAATTTGTGGCCCTTATATGTCCTAACTAAAAGTTAGGGCCAACAAACCTTATCCGTAGGAATGATTATTAAAAGATTTTCCTTATGGGATTGGATAAGGAAGATGATTTTAAAGCATACATATTAGTGTAATCTCTTTACGCGTCCCATCGATGTTGCCTTGGGTATTCGTTGGGTCAATGACTTTACGCGTCTCATCGTTGTTGCTTTAGTTTTATAGTTTGGTTAAAATAAATAAAAAATAAGAAACAAGAAAGAAGAATGTATGTAGTAGTGGGTTGTAATATAGTGGAGTTTAGTTGGGAAAAGTGTTTTTCTGTTTCATAAAAATAAAAATAAAGATGTATGTACCAGTATATTGTTGTAGTATAGTGATGAGAAAAATGTGTACTATAATTTAGTGATGAAAAGTTTACAAATTAAGTTAAATAGATCTATATATAAGTGTAATACAAATAAATGTAAAATACCAAACATATTCTAATATTATACTAATTATATTCTAATTACATATTTAAGTATATTTCAGTTGTATATAGAGTTGGCGTTTCCTTAATAGAGCCTGATTTGGTTTTAAAAAATTAATCCATCCTTATCACTCGGGTGGGGTTTTATGATTGATCTAATGAAAACCCAGGTACTTACTCTGTGAGAGCCAGGTCCTAACTCTGTGGGGATTAAAAACCATTCAAACTCTTGTATTCTCCACGATGACAGTGAGGCTGGGCCCAGCTTAGTTGGGTTTTCCACGGTTATAAAAATGTTTACCCCGTGGCACAGAAAGTCTGCATCTGTTTTTACTTTTACAAAACAATATTCAACATTGTGGTCGATATTCCGTGGAAATGGATTTGGATGTGGATTTTCATGACGCCATGACGTAAACAAAAACAAATGGTATTCGGGCAGCATTGCCACTTCTTAACCTGTCATCCTCTGTCACACCAAACCGTGCAGTCTACGCTTTGAATATGTTTTAATATATGAGTGTCATTCGTTTCATTATTATAGTTTTGGGAAAATAGATGGATGGGAGGCACCGCCTCACCCAGGTTCCACGCTGTTAATCTTTGTTTAACATCCCACGCCGGCTATATAAACAACCCCCATGATCTCATTTCTCACATCTCATCTTAAAGTAATTTCTACTTATTTTTCTAAGAGTTGTGAGGTTCAGTCTATTCTCCAGTCTCTCGTTAAAATCTTTGTTTGGAGAAGATGTCTGAGGAAAAACAACACCACCATCTCTTCCACCGCAAAGAAGATGATGATGAAGCGGTGACCGGAAGCGCAGATGTGTACGGTGCAGGGAATGTTCAGTCTGATAAATATGGGAAGGCAGAGAAGGAAGAGAAGCATCATAAGCATCTCCAGGAATTGGGTGGAGCGGGAGCAGTTGGTACCGGAGCCTTTGCATTGGTACTTATATCTCTTTATTTTCATTCATATGCTCTCTTCATAGGCCATAAAACTCATGTGATCAGATCAATTGATTTTTTATTGTAAAAAGTATCAATAGAAAATGGTGAAATCTGATAAATTGTTGTTGTAATGATGTGCAGCACGAGAAGCACGCCAAGAAGAAGGATCCAGAGAACGCGCACAGGCACAAGATTGAAGAGGAGATTGCTGCAGTAGGTGCAGTGGGAGCAGGGGGTTACGTCTTCCACGAGCACCACGAGAAGAAGGACTCCAAAGAGGAAGCAAAAGAAGCTCAGGGCAAAAAGCATCACCACCCCTTCTAGATGCAGCGTCTTTCCACTACCACTCTTGAACTTAAAATATTGTTCTTCTCCTTCCTTTGATGGTGTGTTATTGTTATGACATTTAGATCAAGCTGAAGTCAGCTGATACTTTCCCTTCCGGTGATTTTCTATCTGGTTAAGATCCAATCATTTTGGAAGGATTGGAATAAGAATAAGTAATAATAATAATTTAATTTTAAGTTTTTAATTTAGTGTATGAGATTTTTTGTTTGTGATACAAAGTGTTTTTTTTCGCACAACTATGTAATTACTAAAGTTTACAGCGGCTTGATGTACATTATTCTACACATATATTATGATTATTGTATCTATGAAGCTTCCCAATCCTATAACACGGTTTTCAAATGTTTTTTATACAATTAGTGTGTATATATATATCTATATATCAAGAATAAAAATATATGTTAAGAAGGTGTTTATTGACATATTTTTCCAAGGTGTTTCTTCCAATGAGGAACACCTTTAGAATTTGGGGTGGACTAACATCTATGTTTTTCCTAGATTGTAGGAGGATGAGACAAATGCATTGTCCACATTGATTTTATGATAGTCCTTCCAAATAATTGGAAATAAACAATTATATATATATAACTGGTAGTCACATGTATGGGTAACAATTATCCATTGTTATAGTATTAACAATTATCCTTGCTTTTGTAAAAGTTAACTATAACCAAAAAAAAATTCATAGAAAAAGTGCCTAAATTTTTGGAATTTTTTTTTGTGATTGGGATATTGTTATGGGACAGTTTGTTTTTTATCTAGAAAATAAACATTTATGCAAGCTTAGGTTTTTTATGTCCCCAACAGAGGATAATAATACAGTGTTCATGCTCTATTAATTTGGCCTAGGGTCTATAAAATTTTTGTTGTGGTCTATAGTTTTGGGTGGTATATTATTGTGTATTAAAACCTGTTTTGGGAAAAAAAATACAAAAAAAAATTGATTGGGTGCCGACGAGGTCATGTCGTTCTCATTTTTCCCTCCTTGGGAGGGGGCAACAAGCCGGCATCATCCTCATTTAAATGTTCCCTGTGTTGGCATGAGTCTTTTTAATGCCTATTGTTAGGCGAGTGTAGAGTCTTCTTCCTTTGTCATTTAATGACAGTCTTCTCGTTCTAGCTTCACATGAGTGTGGTAAATGCACCCTGGCTTCGAGGGGCCAGCGTTGGGGGGCGATACAATACACTGGTTTGGTTTGAGTGTTTTCGTTGGCATTTCTCTTGCTTTGCAGGTACCCTACTGTGGTTTGCATTATTTCTCATTTAGACTTCTTTTTGCCATGGTAGGGATTATAGTTTTGTAGGTGCTCCATTCTCATTTGCATTATTGCTTATTGAGACTTCTTTTTGCCAGGGTACATTTGATAATTTTGTTCTTTGTTTCAAGTTTGGATTAGCATTTTTCTCTTGTTTTAGCTATTGTCAAAGAGGGAGGTGTGCAAGAAAATAGGGTGTTGGTTCGTGGTGGTTGGTTCTGGATTTGCGTCTTCTTCTTTGGTTGTTTCTTTCTCAGGTGTGGCCAATTTCCACCTTTGTTGGCTGTCAATTTTATAAAAGGATGTCGGGTTGGAACCTCACGCGTTATTCTTTGAAATTGTAAGGCTTCTTGCTAGAATTTGTAGTGTTGAATTTGATTTTCTCGGTTGTTGTGTGTTCTTTCTTTGATGTTTATGGCTTCTACTGCAGGGAAAATTTTAAGGATCCATAATTTTTTTAAAGTGTAGAAACCTTAGCGAATCTTACTAATTCATAAATTTCCAACCATAAATGTTGCGCAATATTTTTCTAAAACAATTCAAATTTCTAAGGGTTTATATTATTTCTAGACAATTTTGGCGATTTTTAGAGTAAAATTTTTTTATCCCATGGAAGTTGGGCGAATCAACTTAGAAAAAAAAGGAAATTGGTGAATCTTTTTTTGGAAAAAAAGATCAACAATTAATCCATGGGCTAAATTTATCCCCTAAAATTTTCCTTGTTCTACTGATAGGCCTGGAATCCCTGATACCTCTGTTCATGTGCTTTCCCTACGTATGCGCCGAGTAAATTGTTTTATAGGGTTCATTTGTGTTGAGCCGAGTAAATTGTTATGTCCCCGAAGGGGATCATATATGTATCATCAAAATTGTATTAATTTGCTTTAAAGCCTAAAATTTTCCGTATGAACTATATAAAAACTATGGTTTAACTTATTTAATATTTTTTCAAATATTTAAAATTTATATTTTTCAAAACATTGATTGGTTACAGGAGGTGATGTAGTCCTCGATTCTCGCTTCCCAGGACCGGGCTACGGGCTTACATCATCTTTGCACCTCTGCAGGCTAGTTAATGAAAATTAGTGGTTTTTTTAGGTTTTCATGTTGCCTGTGCAGGTCTGCGCTGGTGCTGGTGGGGTTCTCGCATATACCTAACAATACATACGCGTTGGCTTCAACTGGAAACTCCCCTGCTATAACTGCACTTTTTTTACCACCGAACAATGCACAACCGGAATGAAATCTAGCTTCCGAAGTAACTGTAGGAGCATTTGATTAAATGCGGGAGCAGGTAGGATGTTAGTTGTAGGTAACTCGATCCAGTTGCGAGAGTAAAAATGTGAACAAACAGAGTTGCAGCGCGTTGAGATGAGCCCGCCGCCACACCCACTAATCCAATGCCCCTGTGCATGTATTAGTATAATATTCGACGTGAACTTGTAATGATAGGTTACTATCGGGATGTGGATGATTATCTCGAAACCCTCAGCTCTGAATCTACTGGATTATCTCAAAACCCTTCACACAAAGATATATAGTGTGATTCTTCCTGGTGGCACACGGTTAGGTTTTTTTCCTTGTGTCCTTCTTGTTCTATGTATATGTCCTATAACCAGGTGAGATGCATTGACGCTATGAGAGCTTATTGTTGCGTTCAACGATGCAAAGCGTCAAATTCAGCAAATTCCCTGTGTAGGCCACCGTAACCATTCTCCAGGTGCATCGATTTGTTCGCTAAATTACGTGTGAGGTTGGCAGGGAATATTAAACAGGCAAATGACTCTGCATTTTTCGTATTTCGATGGTTTTTCATTTAATCGTGGTTTATTTATGAGATATGGTGCCTTCCGCTAGACTGTGCATAGGTTGTCAGGTCCCGCACAAAAGACGGCATGCGCCTTAGCAAGACGGTTCCATCACAAATATATATTCAGGATGTCGTGTAACACCCCATTTTAACATTACTACCTGAACTACTATTATATGTTGTATTTGTTTGACTGTGAGACCTCGTCGGTTTGATGACACTGTGGACATATGGTTCTATTATTTTGCCGAAATATATATGTGTGTGTGTGATGATAGTATTATGATCGGTAGTCATGTTTAGATATGTATCATGTGTTAATTATGTCAAATATATGGAAATTACTGAATGATGGGTACGTGGATACCGTTACAGTTATATGTTGAAATAATGAATGTTATGCCAGGTGCATGGCGAATGAATGAGTTTATTGTTGTTATGTTATGATGAAATATATGTGTACATATCGAGGATTTATGCACGATATTCTATATTGTATGTCAAGGACTGAATTACATGTTGAAACGGCTAAGTGATAGCTGGATCCTACGAGGTGGGAGGGCCTCGAGGACATGGACTTCGAAAGATAAAATGGTATGCGAGTGATGCATTATTTACTTTCGTGTGGTTATTATGATGTATATTATGACATGGGTGGGGTAGGGTTTCAGGAAACTCAACCGCCCAGATTGGTTATACGATGACAGATCGAGTACAAATGCAACACTATTGTTATGTTGAGTAGACATAGTCCCTTGTTCCATTAGGGGGGTGGAGGCTTTACCCACAGTTTATCCCCGAAACCCAGAGTCATGGGAGGGTTGTGCTATGGCGTGCTCCCCAAGGTGTGTGATGATGACTGGTGGTTGCCTGCTGGGGAAGCTTGGTCGATGTAGTAGACACTTCTGCTTATGGGTTCTAGCTAGAACCGGTCATGACTTGACATTTCAGGGTAGTCCAGCAGAGGACAGGATAGGATGTGGAAGTTAGTGATGATGTAGGTAGATAGGTGTAGCATGAAGTAGGGGTGAAAACACGATCTAACTGTAGGTGTGCAAAACCCTTGATTAGTATGTGTCGTAAATCAGTGATGTATGAATTGTCGTAACTTGGATTTCAGTAAGCTAATGGATTGTACCTTGCAAACTATGTTAAAACATGTGTCAGTAAATAATAAGTTCATTGACTATGATTGATGTATGTGAATTATTACTGTTAGTGTACTTACGCGAGGTATGTAAGCAGTAGCTACGCTTACATAACTCGCCTACATATTTATAAATTGTGTGAAATATTGTTGAATAATAGTTTTAGTTATTGTCGATTAATAGTTAATTATTGTTGACCAGTATTAATGATGTCGATTAAAGTTAATAGTGATGATTCCTGTAAATAATATAAATTAACGATTAAATAAAGTTGATTAACGTTAACAATGATGATTAGGGTTAATAATGTTGACTGATGATTAATTATTGTCCATTAATGATTGATTAATGTTGATTAATAAACAAGTTACATTTAGCTTAAGTAAGTAAATAATGCAATCGGTTTGTAATGTTTAATTGAATGTTAATGAGTTGATTAGTAAAAAAAAAATACCAAGGGTTAAATGTTAAAAGGGTTTGTAATGTTAGTAAGGATAATAGTAAACTTGGAAGGGTAATACCAATTAAGTATCAAATGATGATAATTAATTAATTGAAATATAGGGATAAGGTTTAATTTATATCTATTACTAATTTATTATAATTATGTCATAGTTGTTTATAACCATGATGTAAATTACGAACAATGCCATATACCATCATTTAACAAGTTATAAAAATGTGTTTGGATTAATTAATTAAAATATTAATTAAATGGTTAAATATTGAAATATGAGTAAGGAAATGTTTAAAATTATTATATGAAATAAAAGGATTAAATTTAATTGAATTGGAAGTTATGGTTGAGAAGTGACCCCAACCAACACATTTTAATATTAATTTAAATTATTAATAAGAGTCCAAGTTGAGGGCTCGAGGACTGACATGGTAAATGGAAGGGGGTGGAAACATTTATGTTGGTGATAGGGGTAGTAATGAGGGATAGAGTCGGCAGGAACGAAGGGGATAAGATGGAGAAGGGAGGAAGGAGAGGGGATCATCTTTCACTTGGGAGTTTTGGAGAGCAGAATTGGGAGAGCAGAGCTGAAAAGGAGGGTTCTTGTTGGAGATTGTTTTTTTTTGGAAGGGATACAACAGCTTGGGCTTGTACTCGGTTTGGGCTCGGGGGTCCAAAGGGGTACCTTTGGAGCTGGGTGGTCGGCGAGACCTCGCCAGTTGGCAGGGTGGCAAGACTGTTTTGGGATGGTTGAGTTCAAAACTTTGGGGAAGGCTTTTGGCTGTAGGGAAAAGCAAGGAGAAACAGCAAACGGGGACAACAACAAGGGTGGATCTACTAGCTATCCATAGGTATTTTCCAGCAGGTATGTTGATCATTTCTACCTTGTCAAATTCGGTTTTAAGTTAATTAAAAATGATTATATGTTGTTATTATATCTGCTACTCCTGCACAAACAATAAATGGTTAGAAGTAGATAAAACAGAATTTTAATTGCTCAAATCTATAAATGTAAATGCTATATTTTATAGCCAAAACTAGAAACAGAAACAGAAATAGAAATTTTGACAAGAAGTGAAATATCTGACTTTATTAAGAGTTAAAGGAGACTCAGGTTGGGGTCTTACATATGGTATTAGAGCCATGGTTCCAAATATGGAACCAGAGGGCTCATTACATTAAACAGAACAGTAAAAAAAAAAATTACTGAAGAGAAAAAAGAAAAGGGGACTTTCGTGCAAGTATTTACTTCTTGCAGAGGCTTAAGACCTGCATGACCTGCATGAAACAAGAGAAGAGTTAACATTTAAGATAAAAAAAAGGAGGAAATTTACATTTACATTTGAAAGCTAAACTAGATTTGCAAAGGGGTTTTATAACAAGGAAACATAAATACAGCATGTAGAAACCTTGTGCAATTGACAAATGCACACTATGATACAATACATGGAATGCACAGAAATAAACTATTACAAATTTATTTTTGTCTATTTGTATATTTTCATGACTTTTATATTACAATTTATGGCTTATATATTTGTATTTTTTTGTTATCAAGTTGAAAGAGTTTATAAAAAGAAAAAAGAAAAAAAACCAATATATATATATATATATGTATTTTTTTTTGTTATCAAGTTGAAAGAGTTTATAAAAAGAAAAAAAAAACAATATATATATATATGATTTATATATATATTATATATATCTAGTAACCAAAAAAAAAAGAAAAAGAAAAAATTCATTTAAATTAAATTTTGTTTGAATTTAGATTTAAATTTCAAAAAAAAAAAGCAATGTATTTATAAATAAACTATATATATATATATATAACACATATATGGAATAGGAATCAAATAAATATAATAAAAAATATAAACATATATCAAATTTTTAAACAAAACAAAATTTATCAAAACATTTTTTTTTATGTTATTACTACATAAGCAAAAAAAATAAAAAATTATTAATTAAAATTTTAGGGCTCACGTGGAAGCCATGGCCTACCCGACGACCTACCTGAGCGCATCCTGGAGGGCATGCTGCTCGGCAGCCCTGTGGCGGCCATGAGCCAGCCCGGCCAGCAGCTGAGCTACGGCTTAGGGCACGCCCAGCCAACAGGGCCTTGCCTGTAAACAAACAAAAAAAAAACGTGTTAAATCCTATAAAAAAAAATTAATAACTTCAAACAAAATAAAATAAAATTTTGACCTTGAATATATATACAAAAAAAAGAAAATCATGGCCGCAGCCCGTGGCAGCCATGGCCAGCCAGGGCGCAGTCCCTGTGGTGGCCATGAGCCATTCCCTAAGGGCGTGCAGCTCGGCGACCTGAGGCAGCCTGAGCGCAGCCCCTAAGGGCGTGCAGCTCGGCACCCTGAGGCAGCCCGAGCGCAGCCCTAAGGGCGTGCAGCTCGGTGCCCTGAGGCAGCCCAAGCGCAGCCCTAAGGGCGTGCAGCTCGGCGCCCTGAGGCAGCCCGAGCGCAGCCCTAAGGGCGTGCAGCTCGGCAGCCTGAGCGCACAACGCTTAAAAAAACAAAAAAAAAACAATTTACTTATTAAAATTTCAAAACAAAACAAAAAATCAAGAAACCTTCACGTAGCAAATCGATCTATGGAAACTGTCTCTAAATCTCTCTTAACTCAACAAAATATGCGACCTGGGCTCGGCCGACCTGCACAGAAGGGGATAGAGAGGAGCTTGGCTACGTGAAGTGTAAGCACAAAACAACTAAAACTAAATGCTGAGAATAAAAATTTTACCTTCTAACGGCTGCAGAATTCACAGAGTCCATGGCTCTCTCTCATCCTTCGACCACAGTTTCAGAGTCAAGCTGGCCAAAAATCCATAGAGGAAATGAGGCCGAGGGGGACGGGTATGCCCTTTTAAAGGTTTGAGGAATATTTTATTGGTTTAAATTGCATGCCGGCCACGTGGCCACATGCAACCCAGTGTAGAAGGAATCCTAGGGTTAGGGTTGTTGTTTTATTTAATTATTTTAGGCTATTTTAAGTTATTTAAAATTATTTATTTATTATTTATGGTTGAAATTGTTTCATTTTAAACCAATATTTAAAAGTGTAGTGTTATGAAGGGAGGGCATATATAATTATGATAATAAATAATAATGGCGTAAAAGAAAATAAAACTAGAATATCTATATATCTATATATATATATATATATATATATATATATATATTAATTTATTTACATTGAATACAAATTTTCTTTTTTTTATTATTATAATTATACGAAAATAAATAATAATTTATAAATATTTAAATATTTTTTTTATTCATATATATATAAATAAATGGTTATTCATTTATATATATATATATACATTATGTAATTATTGAATTCATATATATATATATATATATATGATGGAGTTTAATCATTTATGTTAGGTTAAATAATCAAATTTATGATGATTAATTATTTTTATATCATCAAATTTAATTATTTAATTGGGTTAAATAACTCGATTAAGCATTTAACTAATTAAGCAATTTACATGTTAGGCTCATACTCCCAAATAAAATAAATCAATATAATTTAACTTAAATTGAATTGCGAAAATTTTAAATAAGTCAATTGTGAAATGAAAGAAAGTAGGAGAGGGCTAATTTAACACTAAATAGTTTACCTTGTCCTTAAAAACGTCCCTTGCCGAAACTTCGACGTATAGTCGAAGGGGCAAGATGGACACAAAATTTCAAAAACGAGACACCATGGAGAGCAGCATGACGAGCTGATCGCTAGGACAGTGATTTTACTCCATGACCAAAATGTTTGATAAAATGGACGCTCGACCTAAAACTCAAGTTATTCTTCTACTAATTATAAAAATGATTGGTTATTAATAAGAAGCGAGGTAGTAAACATTAATTAAATATCTTAAAAAATTGATGGCGACTTAATGAGGACTGTGTGGAATCCAATACCTAAACCTACATAGAGCTACTGATGTAAATTTAGTACCGGGTTGCCTCAAGATGGCCTGATCGAAACGTCCTGAACAATAGCTCTTAGAGTAAAAACGCTCGTAAATTAGTCATGGTGCACTTTTGAATTAACTGTTGAGTTTGATGGTAATTAGTCATGATGTCATCATAAGCTAATTATCCTATTATTCCATGTTACAGGGATAAACATGGTAAGAACGCGAGCAGGTCAGGGGCGAGGTCCGGCGACGGCATTACCTGAGCCGAATGTGACAGCACCATTTCCAGAGACCATCCTTATACTGCGCTCGCTAGAAGCTATAAACGAAACACTCAGGGGACTAGCACAGAGAGGAAGTGTTACCTCGGAGGTAGAGGTGGATGCCCCTCCACTAAGGGAGGAAGTTCCTGTGGTAGAAGTGAATACGGTACCAAGAACTCCTTATCAGGATATCAAAAGGGAGCTTCAGAAGATAAGGCTTCTAGAATTTTTGGGGGGTCGATCAGGGATAGAAGCAGAGTCGTGGTTGGAAGAGATGACCAGGTGCTTGACCTTGTAGGAGTACACCTCTACGTCCAAGTCCAAACTGGCCATATTTCAACTAAAGGGGGCCGCTTTGAACTGGTGGAGAAACCAAGAAAGGCAGCTACACCTTACACCAGACATGGTTCCATGGGAACTCTTTGTGAAAAAATTCAAAGGGAAGTACCTACCCGCATCCTACCAGGAAGAACAAGCAGGGGCTCTTCATGCCTTGGTACAAAGGTATCTATCTGTGGAGGAGTATGAAGAGAGGTTCATGGAATTAGTGAAGTATGTCCCTTACTTGGACAATGACGAACGCCAGGCTGAGCGCTTCGTGTATGGGCTCAATACCAAGATCAGGGCTCAGGTACAGATGTGGAAACCAACTTCGATCGCCGAAGCAGTAGATTATGCTCGTTACACTGAGGAGATGTTAGGTGCAAAGCCCATCAGGTCATTCAACTCTCAGTAGTCAGGGTTTGTGGGAAGGCCCATCGAAGCTACCCTCGGGGAGGATATGCGAGGCCACCTCCCTACGAGAGCAGGAGCACACCAAGAGTCGTAGCGGTAGACAAATCAGTGGCAACTAGGGCGGTGCCCCAGTCAGCCACAGGAACTCACCAGGGTGTGAGGAATTTTAGAGGATCGACCGGTAGGGGAAGGGGTCCTAGAGGGAGGAACCCCTCTCAGAGGTCTGAACAGGTTATCTCTCCCACTCCATTATAGGTTGCTTGTTGGGGATGTGGAGTTCCACATTACCAGCGTGACTGTCCTGAATTACGATCGGGCACAATGCATCGAGAAGGAAAAGCTCCAATGGGGAGTGGGGGTAGTAGGCATCGGATCTCGGCTGCAGTAAACAACCATCAGGCTGAGCACCAATCCACTGTGGTGGCATCATCAGGTGTAGTCAATAATGTCAAGCTTAGAATATTGTTTGATCCTGGTGCTACAGATAGTTTCATTTCTCCATATGCATTAGACAAATGTGGGTTAGCATCCTACGAGCATGATGATTTCAGCTTAGTCGAAATGGCCTCAGGGGTAAAACAAGCAGTAGGACCTAGTGTCGATAAGTGTGTAGTGGATCTCGGGGTGTGTGTTACGCAAGTCAAAGTGTACGTCACCACCCTCGAAACTTACGATCTCATCATAGGTATGAATTGGCTTGAGAAACATCGAGCTTTCTTAAACTGTTATGGAAAGAAAGTTCTTTGCATTAATGACAATGGAGAGGCCATCGAGATCCAAGGTATCAAATGGAAGGTGTCCCTACGTTTCATATCAAAGATGAACGTAAAGCGATGTATGCGACAGGGATGTCAGTTGTACATTGTTGAAGCGGTAAACAATGAGAAGGGACCCTCCTTTGATGAGTATCCAGTGTTAGCCGAGTTTAGTGACGTATTCCCAAAGGAATTACCTGGGTTACCTCCTAAGAGGGAACTTGATTTCACCATTGAGGTAAAACCCGGTTCTGAGCCAACATCAAAGACACCATACAGGATGACGGCCCCGGAACTTTGTGAATTGCAAATGCAGTTGAAGGAACTGCTAGATCTAGGGTTCATCAGACCAAGTATTTCACCGTGGGGTGCGCCAGTAATTTTTGTGAACAATAAGGATGGTTCCTTGCATCTTTTCATTGATTACCGAGATTTGAATAGAGCCACCGTGAAGAATAGGTGCTCGATACCTCAAATTGATGACCTCTTTGATCAAATGAAAGGGGCGACAGTCTTCTCAAAGATCAACTTACGATCAGGTTACCACCAGCTATGGATTAAGGAAGGTGATATACCTAAGACTACTTTTCGAACAAGGTTTGGGCACTATGAGTTTGTGGTGGTGCCCTTCGGTTTGACCAATGCCCCAGCTGTATTCATGAGTCATGAATAGCGTGTTTCGAAAATACTTAGATCAGTTTGTGCAAGTCTTCTTGGACGACATCCTCATCTACTCCAAGAATGAACAGGAGCACGAGGAACATTTGCGAATAGTGTTGTCATGCTTAAGGGAGCATCAGTTGTATGGTAAGTTGTCCAAATGTTCGTTCTATCAGAAGGAGATCCATTACCTAGGGCATATAATTTTCGGTGAGGGAATTTCTGTTGACCCTGAAAAGGTGAAGGCCATAATGGATTGGCCCGTGCCAAAGAATGCGCATGAAGTAAGGAGCTTCATGGGGTGAGCTGGGTATTATAGAAGGTTTGTTGAGGGTTTCTCAAAAATCGCGAAACCCATAACTACCCTACAGCGTAAGGGCACTAGGTACGAATGGACAGATGAATGCGATGCCGCATTCGCCGAGCTGAAAAGACTATTGACGAGTGCACCAATTCTACGAGTTCCAGATATGGAGAAGGGATTCACAATTTGCACCGATGCTTCAAGGCAAGGTTTGGGTGCAGTGTTGATGCAAGAAGGTGGGGTAATAGCTTATGCATCGAGAAAGCTAAAAACACATGAAGAGAATTACCCTACTCATGACCTAGAGTTGGTTGCAGTGATGTTAGCTTTGAAGCTTTGGAGACATTACCTTGTTGGACGAAGCTTTGAACTCAAGTATGATCACCAAAGCTTAAGGTATATCTTCACTCAGAGAGACCTAAATGCTAGGCAAAGGCGATGGAGTGAATTCATGAGCGAGTATGATTTTGGGATTTCCTACATCAACGGGAAGGAGAATGTGGTAGCGGATGCCTTAAGCCGAAAACCAAGACTTTTCTCTCTTATACCTTTGAAGGTGGATTTGAGGGAAAGAATTTTAGGGCAGCTACTCAGGGATAGTTGGTACCTAAAGGTCACAGCGGCACTCCAGAATGGGAAACCGGTGGGACCAAAGTGTGAAGGCTATGAGTTGGAAGCCGATGGTTTGTTACAGTACCAAGGGAGGATGTATATTCCTAAGGAGGGAGATATTAGAGAGACTATCCTTAAGGAAGCCCACAAAGCAGTGTATTGTGCACACCCGGGTGTAAAGAAGATGTATGCAGACATGAAGCAACTCTTCTTTTGGGCAGGGATGAAAAGCAACTTGGTCAAATTTGTCGCTAGGTGCCTTGAGTGTCAGCAAGTAAAAGCTGATCATCACCACTCGACAGGACTGTTACAGCCGCATGACATTCCTATGTCGAAGTGGGAGGTTATCTCCATGGACTTCGTGGTGGGATTGCCTCTTACCTCTCATAGGCATGATTCCATTATGGTCATCATTGACAAACTGACCAAAACTGCTCACTTCATTCCAGTTAAGGAGACCTATGATGTCACGGATGTAACACATGTGTTCATAAAAGAAGTTGTTCGTCTCCATGGGTTTCCCAAGAATATTATATCGGATAGAGATTCCAGGTTTACATCCAGGTTTTGGACGAGTTTGCAGTCAGCGTTGGGTACTCAGTTGAACCTAAGCACTGCTTACCATCCAGAGATGGATGGGAAAACAGAAAGAGTGAATCAGGTGATGGAGGACATGCTTAGAATGTATGTCATGGATCAACAAACTCATTGGGAAAAGCACTTACCTTTGGTAGAGTTTGCTTACAACAACAGTTACCATAGCTCAATTGGGATGCCTCCATATGAAGCTTTATATGGAAGTCCATGCAGGACACCATTGAGTTGGGAAAGGTTAGAGGATCGAGTAATTATAGGACCTGAGTTGATTCAGGAGATGGAAGAACAAGTTGTTTAGATTAGACAATGGTTAAAGGAAGCCCAGGATAGGCAGAAGAGTTATGCCGATGCGCATAGGGTTGACCGAAGCTATAAGGTTGGTGATGCAGTGTTCGTCTGCACTAGGCCTAGCAAAAGTACCATCAGGTTTGGGAAAGGGACAAAGTTGTCGCCATGATTTATAGGACCCTTTAAAATTTTAGAAAAGGTTGGACCCATCGCGTATCACCTTGCACTGCCACCCCATTTGCACAAAACGCATAATGTTTTTCATGTATCTGTTTTACGACATTATGTAGCTGATGAGTCACATAAAATAAATTGGGAGGAACTGCAGGTTTCGGATGAGGGAACCATCAGGGTCGAACCACTACTTATATTGGACCGCAGGGTTAAGCAGTTGAGGCACCATTTGGTGGACCAAGTTAAGGTCTAGTGGGACCGATATAGCCCAGGTTCTGCTACCTGGGAGGACGCAGAGACTATGCGTCGTGATTATCCCACATTATTTTGACCATAACTTCAGGATGAAGTTTCCTGAAGGGTGGGTGTATGTAACACCCCGTTTTGACATTACTACCCGAACTACTATTATATGTTGTATTTGTTTGACTGTGAGACCTCGTCGGTTTGACGACACTGTGGACATATGGTTCTATTATTTTGCCAAAATATATATGTGTGTGTGTGATGATAGTATTATGATCGGTAGTCATGTTTAGATATGTATCATGTGTTAATTATGTCAAATATATGGAAATTACTGAATGATTGGTACGTGGATACCGTTACAGTTATATGTTGAAATAATGAATGTTATGCCAGGTGCATGGCGAATGAATGAGTTTATTGTTGTTATGTTATGATGAAATATATGTGTACATATCGAGGATTTATGCACGATATTCTATATTGTATGTCAAGGACTGACTTACAGGTTGAAACGGCTAAGTGATAACTGGATCCTACGAGGTGGGAGGGCCTCGAGGACATGGATACAACAGCTTAGGCTTGTACTCGGTTTGGGCTCGGGGGTCCAAAGGGGTACCTTTGGAGCTGGGTGGTTGGCGAGACCTCGCTAGTTGGCAGGGTGGCAAGACTGTTTTGGGCTGGTTGAGTTCAGAACTTTGGGGAAGGCTTTTGGCTGCAGGGAAAAGCAAGGAGAAATAGAAAAGGGGGACAACAACAAGGGTGGATCTACTAGATATCCATAAGTATTTTCCAGCAGGTATGTTGATCATTTATACCTTGTCAAATTCAGTTTTAAGTTAATTAAAAATGATTATATGTTGTTATTATATCTGCTACTCCTGCACAAACAATAAATGGTTAGAAGTAGATAAAACAGAATTTTAATTGCTCAAATCTGTAAATGTAAATGCTATATTTTATAGCCAAAACTAGAAACAGAAACAAAAATAGAAATTTTGCCAAGAAGTGAAATATCTGACTTTATTAAGAGTTAAAGGAGACCCAGGTTGGGGTCTTACATGTCGCCTGGTCGAAGTATGTTCTACAGCAAGTGTGTAGCTATGCCTTTGTATTGGGTCCTACGGTCATACTCATTAGATCCTCGACGTTATCTTGATGAACAGTAAGGTAAGGTCACTTACCTAATATAGCGAAGGTAAGGTCTTGGTCTTGGTAATTTCCCCCGCCAGTAAAGGTTCTTACAGCCTAACTGCTCACTTGGTCAGAAGGACATATTGTGTTCACTTGATCTGAACTGATCTCTTCAGTAGCTTAATGCAGACCATACAGTTTGATTCCCATTTCAAACATTATTTTCAAAAATTATGTTGTAATTTCAAGTGTTTTGATATAATCTCCCAATTTTGGTTTGGTATATTATATGAGGGTTATCCCTCCCCCTTTCGCGATTATATTTGGGTGGCTCTGTTAGGGTTTTCTATTTCTCGGGCTTTTTTCCTTATGTTAAACGCTTTCAACATTCCTATTAATATAGCAAAAAAATGTAAGTTTTTAGTACAGAAAGAAGGATGTATATGTAGGCTACCATTAGCACTATCTCGAGGCAATAAAGGCTAGCATCACAGTCCAAAGATCGAAATGCCACAGAGCACGATCACAAAAGTAACATATTTCCAAAAATCTATTACTGCCATCCTGGCAGGTAGGAAAAAGAAGACTGAAATCAACATAATGAAAAAAAAAACTAAAGATCAAGTTATTTCTGAGGTTTGATTATGCATCTTCAACAAAAATGGATAAATTGGAAGTTTGTATCTATAAAGTCATTTTTCCACATGCACAACTACATGGATATTGGAACACTGATTTATAGAATTGTGGAACTGAAAACAATTTTAAGCTTGCATTGAATCTTTTTCATACATATTGTTATGGATTCTGTTAGCGGCCAGGTCCCTAGAAACTAGATATTAAAAACCTGTTTTAGCTGGAAATCATCCACTTTCTGTTGGGAACTATAGATGCTAATAGTATTAGCACCATCTTTAAACATTGCATGAGGAGCTAATGATGTTGGTATGGAGCTTCTGGCAGGATGCCTTCAAAGAGATGCTATGATTCATGAGTGAAATGGTGACATGTTTCTATCATAATGAAGAGAATTTGGCATTTTGGATAATCATTTACAAAGAAGAAAAATATTCTATACAGGAAGGATGGAGTGGGAGTGATCAAGTGCAAGGAAATATGCAAGGTGCTTGTATATATCAGGATTCTGGAAGATACTCTGCTTGGAAATAATGGAAGGAGATACATTCTTCAAGACACTTTTCTTATTGTTCATCGAAGTTAGTAAGGAGGATTTTATCAAGAACACTTGGAGGGATTATGAAAGCACAAAAGTGTTTGAAAGATTTGAAGGTAGGCCACACAAAGTTGTAACGCAATATGTTTTGAGTCCGTCAATGACAACATACTCATAAATGAACAATTTAAAATGTATATGGAGGTATTCCAATTTAGGTTCTTCTATGAACAATTTTGATTAGTATATTATATGAGAGTTAACCTTCATTCTTTTCTTATTTGGATTTGGGTTGATGTGGTAGGTTTTTATATTTCTCAGGTTTTCATGTTAAATGCTTTCAAAATTTCAATTATGACAGCACATTAATGTACATGCTACACAATGCTTCGTACAAAAGGTAGGCTGCATATCCAGGCCATAACTAGCACTAGGTTGAGGAAATAAAGCCCTCATTAATTATCTATCTACCAGCATTACAGTGCAAAAATCAAAACGAAATAGCAGAAATAACATATTTTCCAAAACCTAATACTGCCATCCTA
Source organism: Larix kaempferi (assembly GCA_027924585.1). NCBI lineage: Eukaryota > Viridiplantae > Streptophyta > Pinopsida > Pinales > Pinaceae > Larix > Larix kaempferi. The sequence continues at coordinate 3,368,586 of BSBM01001331.1, read as the reverse complement.
GCAAGTGCCCAAAACAAGATTGAAATCAACATGATGGAAAAAAACTGAAGATCAGGTTGTTTCTCATGTTTGATTATGCACGTACAACAAAATTGGTAAATTGGAAGTCCACATCCATGAAGTCATTTGTTCCACATGCACAGTTACATGGATATTAGAACACTGGATTATGAAATTTTAAAAAAGTCAACAATCACAAACCCACTTGGTTAGAAGGATTTATTATGTTTACTTGATCTAAACTGGGCTCTCCAGTAACATGATGCAGGACATATAGTTCCTATTTCAAACATTTTCGAAATATATGTTGTAATTTCAACTGCTGTGATCTACTCTCCCCATTTTGATTGGTGTATTATATGGGAGTTAGGCCTCCAGCTTCCACTCTCCTGATTTGGATTTGGGATGTTGTGTTAGGGTTTTATATTTCTCAGGTTTTTTTTTTCTTAAATGCTTGCAAAATTTCTATTAATATAGCGCAAAATGTACAAAGTGTTTAGTACAAAAAGCAAGTTGCATATGCAAGCCACCACTAACACTAGCTTGAGGCAATAAAGGTGTCATTAACTATCTATCTACCAGTATCATAGTCCAAATATCAAAATGCCACATGGTACAATAGCACAAATAATAAATGTTTCAAAATTGAATATTTCCATACCGCCAGGTACCAAAAATAAAAGTGAAACTGGCATGCAAAAAAATTGAAGATCAGGGTGTTTCTCAGGTTTGATTATGCATGTTCAACAAAATTGGTAAATTGGAAGTATGCATCCATGAAGTATTTTGTTCCACATGCACAGCTACATAGATATTGGAACGTTGATTTATAGAATTATGGAACTGAAAACTATGTTGAGCTTGCACCGAATTTTTTTCCAGTCATACCTATTGCTAGATTCTGTAAGTGGCCAGGTGCCTAGAAACCAGATATTTAAAACTGTCTTAGCTAGAAATCATCCACTCTTTGCGGGAAGCTATAGCTGCTAATAGGATTACTACCATTAAGCCATCTTTAAACATTGCTCGAGGAGCTATGATGTTGGTATGGAGCTTCTGGCAGTAGGCCTTCAAATGTCGGTTATGAGAGAAATGGTGACAGGTTTCCATCTTAATGAAGAGAATTTGTAATTTTAGAGACAAGGAAGAAAAATCCTTTGTATAGGAAGAATAGACTGATCAAGGGCAAGGAAATATACAAGGTGCTTATATATATCATCTAGTTAGGTAAGATACTCTGCTGGGCAAACCTGGAAGTAGATATATTCTTCAAGCCACTTTTCTTATTGTCACTAGCTTCATTGAAGTTAGTATAGAGGCTTTTTTCAAGAATACTTGCTAAGCTTATGATTGCTCGAAAGATTTTGAAAGATTTTAAGATGGGCCATAGAGTTGTAAAAATATATGTTTGGAGTCTATCACTGACAACATACTTGTAAATGAACAATTTAAAGTGTATATGGAGTTATTCCAAATCAAGTCCTTTTATGGAATATATGCATGTTGAATCACTAGTTGTCCAATGCCATGTGTTATTAATGACTAATGCTTATGTATCACATATCATAAAGTAGTGGTGTTTAGCTTGCTCTTTATTATCTTTAAACCTTTTTTAATGCAATTATCCACTTGGGGCCTAAAGTCTAATACTATATTTTGAATCTTTGATGACCATTTTAATTTAGGACTCATCATTTATTCCAAATAGTAAATGTTTGTAATATTGTAACTCTAATTTTTTGTGTATTTGTAATTGCCGCTTATGTGGATGCAGAGATATTTTGTCTAGTATTCACTTGTGGCCACATGCCAGCCCACTTTGTGGTTTAGTTGAGGTTCTCGTTGAGCCAACTTGTGGGTAGTTACACCATTATTACACTTTATCATATTTTATTGTAATTTAGGGTAAGGTTGGCCTAGCATCCTCCTTGGGGCTAGCACCTTAACCCTAGTGGAGTGGTATAAATAAACCATAAATTATTTAAAAGCATATATCTTGTTCTCAAGTATATATCATATTCTCTCTTAATTCTTTTAAGACATTTAAGTATTGAGCCTCTCAAATCACTAAAATACAACACGATATGGAGTGCTTTCATAATCGAATCATTAAATAGAATCACAAAATAGAATCAGATTGGTTACTAGAAGCAACATTGCAATCTTTATTTGCAAATGGATATTTTGCGATACTAAAGAATCATTATTTCGATAGTGTTATTTTTTCTGATAGTGCCATTTGTTCCGATAGTGCTATTTGTTCAATCCTTTCACGCCAATTGCAAAAAACTAGAAACAATCCCAGGTGGCAATGTCGAGGACATTGCCACCTCGTGGCTCTTATTTTATAGGGTTCATTTATGTTGATATATGGATGTTTCCATATGAAGTACATGGCTCATGACCAAGTGCCAACTTTTGTTCTAAAGAAAAAGAGGGAAAAAAGGGGTTTTCCCTTTTCGACGTTGTCTAGCTCTAAATTTGTAAGAAAACAAATTAGCTAGTATTGGTACCAAAGACAAAGGGCATGGAGGCAGATTCAATTCTAGGATGAGATCCAAGGTTGTCCTAGGTTTACACTGGGCCCTTTGTTAGCCATGTTGAGGTTTAATTTACATATTGGGATTTTCTTATGCATTACTCATAATTAGGGGGGTTTGAATTACTGACTGTTCTGAAATTGAATGAATTTATTGCATGTTTTTTTGTGTTCAACGATATGTTGACCGAAGTTATTTGTTTACATTTAAAGAATAAATTCTTTACTCTTCAGTTACCTTATCAAAAGCTCCAAGAAGTATTATTATTGGTTGGCTAAGTGTAAAACCCTCTTCATAGCTTGTTCGTGTATGTGGCTATGTGTTTTCGTTGTTTACGAGGCATCCTTGACTTGAATTCATGTTTACTCTAAATAAGGAATGCGTTGACAAGAAGGAATGGAATGACACCTTTAGATTTTCCAATTGAATGAACCAAATAGAGATTACACTTACATCTCAGGATTAATTTTAAAAAGGGTTGCAACCAATCGATGTGCTTTGCTCAAGTTAAAGATGCATAGGAAAAACAAAACTCGACTCTTTTTTCATACTTGCAATATCTTGCATAAATGAATGGATGTGTCAGCAACACACATGTAGCCATGTTGGTAGATGAAATTAGAGAAAATGTAACTTTTACTTCTAGTAAGATTTGACAAAGACAAATCATTGCATCGTGAAAGAGATTGACCATAAAATTAATTTTTTTAGGTCCTCTGCGTGTAGTTCCAGTCTCCAAGGACCATCCCCAAATGATACTAATGCAAAGATAAGTTATTTGAAACAGAGTAGTGCAAAAGGGAGAAGAGAAAACATTTCCCATAGCACACTAGTAAGAAGATTTTTTTGTTAGGTAAAAAATTTTGCTATAGAACTGAAGCATTTGATCATAGGTACACAAATAATAGATAAGCCACATAAAATTTATTCCTGGTTGTCCCTTGTAAAAATCTATAGAAAAAATTAAGTTCCAACGTAATAATAGTATTGAGAAGTAACTTCTTATATATCCACTCTTCTATATCATGTAACAAGCTAACAAAAAATTAGTCTCTATTGACAATATTGAAATTTAGTTATTGGATCTTCCATTTAGAACAAAATTCACATGATATAAACTACAACTCCTTGGATTTTTTCTATTCCCTACAAAATTTAACAGATGTTTGGCATTTGTCTTTCCCATGGGTCCATATCATGCTATATGTTAATCCATGTGTTCTAGTTTCATCATCTTATGTCCTTTGGAAATCTAGAGAGTTCACCGAATTTTTTAACAAAGTAATGAAATTTTGATCAAATTCATATTAAAATGTTTGTGAAAACACAAAGATTTGTATAGTAATAAAAGACAAACTTACCTTTTGTTTTCAGATCTCAAATGACCCTATTTTTCCCAAATTGTTGATATCTGGATTGCTTTAAAATCGAATAAAAACATTGCAATCAAAATTTCATGATTCAAAAATAGCATTAGGTATAGCTTTTCTGCAAAAAAAAAAAGTGGCATCAAAAACGGTGTTCGAGCGAACGATTGCTATGTGATTGTATAAAAAAAAATAGAGAATGGAGATTAAGCTAGTATTAAAGCTTGGTAACATAGACTATACACTCAAACAAATAGTGGTGCTAATAGCACATGTTTAAGATTGGTAATAGAGTTGAATGAGAGGTGCTCAGATGAAAGCACACACCATTGAACTCATCATAGTCATATAACACATGATGTACCTTTGATTCCCATGTATAATATATACCTTATTCATTGTCAGTAATCATAAACATAGAGCATCAAATTAGGGAAATTAGAGCACTAATAAATGAAGTAAGTCCACAGCTCTTATGCAATCTAACAAGAGTATAATATATTCCATGATCACCATTGACCAATTAGTAGTTTGAGATAGATCATCGAACCTTGGAAAATAAAATATATCGATAATGCTATCTACAATACAATGGGTAGCATAGTAGATAGATACTATTGCTCATCCTATATTAGTGGTCCATAGTTAAGACTAAAAACATTAACACCATTGTTAATGCTTTCTAATAATGTATGAATATCAAATCATAGGGCATAGCTCATGTTCCAAGTGAAATCATCATATAAGCTATTATACCAAACATATTTTAATATTATACCAAATATATTATAATTACATATTTAAGTATATTGCAGTTGTATATAGAGTTGACGTTTCCTTAATAGAGCCTGATTTGGTTTTAAAAAATTAATCCATCCTTATCAGTGGGATTGATCTAATGAAAACCCAGGTCTTAACTCTGTGGGTAGTAAAAACCATTCAAATTCTTGTATTCTCCACAATGACATTGAGGTTGGGACCAACCTTTTCCACGTTAAAAATATGTGTTATTTTCGTAAAGGTCACAAGTTTAAAATCGACAGGGAGTAAGGTTGTTAATTTACCCCGCTGAATCACAATTACCCAGTGGCATAGAAAGTCCATCTGTTTTTACTTTTACAAAACAATATTCAACATTGCGGTAGATATTCCGTGGAAATGGATTTGGATTTGAATTTTCATGACGCCATGACGTAAAGAAAAACAAATGGTAATCGGGCAGCATTGCCACTTCTTTGAATTTGTCACACCAAACCGTGCAGTCTACGCTTTGAATTTGTTTTAATATATGAGTGTCATTCGTTTCATTATTATAGTTTTGGGAAAATAGATGGATGGGAGGCACCGCCTCACCCAGGTTCCACGCTGTTAATCTTTGTTTAACATCCAACGCCGGCTACATAAACAACCCCCATGTATCATCTCATTTCTCACATCTCATCTGGATTCTGCTCTGTTAAAACAGTTTCTAAGAATTGTGAGGTTCACTCTATTCTCCAGTCTCTCGTTAAAATCTTAAAATCTTTGTTTGGAGAAGATGTCTGAGGAAAAACAACACCACAATCTCTTCCATCACAAGGAAGCTGAGGAAAAGATGTCTGAGGAAAAACAACACCACCATCTCTTCCACCGCAAAGAAGATGGTGATGAAAAGGTGACCGGGAGCGCAGGGAATGTTCAGTCTGATAAATATGGGAAGGCGGTGAAGGAAGAGAAGCATCATAAGCATCACCAGAAATTGGGTGGACTGGGAGCTGTGGGTACCGGAGCCTTTGCATTGGTACTTATATCTCTTTATTTTCATTCATATATTCTCTTCATAGCCAATAAAACTCATGTGATCAGATCAATCGATTTTTTATTGAAAAAAGTATCAATAGAAAATGGTGAAATCTGATAAATTGTTGTTGTAATGATGTGCAGCACGAGAAGCACGCCAAGAAGAAGGATCCAGAGCACGCACACAGGCACAAGATTAAAGAGGAGATTGCAGCAGTAGGTGCAGTGGGAGCAGGGGGTTACGTCTTCCACGAGCACCACAAGAAGAAGGAATCCAAAGAGGAAGCAAAAGAAGCTCAGGGCAAAAAGCATCACCACCTCTTCTAGATGCAGCGTCTTTCCACTTAAAACATTGTTGTTCTCCTTCCTTTGATGGTGTGTTATTGTTATGACGTTCCTTCCGGTGATTTTCTATCCAGCTAAGATCGAATTATTTTGAAAGATTGTAATAGGCATATATAATAATAATAATTTAATTTTAAGGTCACTAATTTAGTGTATGAGATCTTTTGTTTGTGGTATAAAAGAACTCTTTTTGCACATTTATATAACTACTAAAATTTACAGAAATATATAGACTCTTTTTCTCATATATATTATGATTATTGTATCTATGGAGCTTCCCAATTCTATACACAATTTTCAAATGTTTTCTATATAATGAGTGTGCATATATATATATATACATAACATATTTATTGACATATCTCTCTAAGGTCACATGACAACACTTTTCAAACAATTATATATATATAATTGGTAGTAAATGCATGGGTAACGAGCAGTTGTGGCAAACAACTTGAAGGTGGGTGATAACATGTAGGTAGCTGAGACCTATCGTTGTTCACCAACCACAAGCTATTATAAATAGTAAATCCATTGTTTTAGTATTAACAATTATCCTTGCTTTTTCAAAAGTTAACCATAACCAAAAAAGAAATTCATAGAAAAAGTGCTTAAATTTTTGGAAATTATTTGTGATTGGGATATTGTTTTGTGACAGTTTTTTTGGATCTAGAAAATAAACATTTATACAAGCTTAGGATTTTTATGTCCCTCACAACTTAGGATATATATACAATGTTGATGCCCTATTAATTTGGCCTAGGGTCTATAAAAATTTTGTTGTGGTCTATAGTTTTGGGTGGTCTATTATTGTGTATTAAACCTTGTTTTGGGGAAAAAAATACAAAAAAAATTATTGGGTGGCGACGAGGTCATGTCATCCTCATTTTTCCCTCCCTAGGAGGGGGTAGCAAGCCGACATCATCCTCATTTAAATGTTCCCTGCGTTGGCATCAATATTTTTAATGTCTGTTTCCAGGAGAGTGTAGAGTCTTCTTCCTTTGTCATTTAATAACAGTCTTCTCGTTCTGGCTTCACATGTGTGTCGTAAATGCACCCTGGCTTCGAGGGGCCGGCATCGAGCAGCGATACAATAAGTTGGTTTGGTTTGATTGTTTTTGTTGGCGTTTCTCTTGCTTTGCAGGTGCCCTACTGTGGTTTGCATTATTGCTCATTTAGAATTCTTTTTTCCATGGTAGGGATTATAGTTTTGCAGGTGCTCCATTCTCATTTGCATTGTTTCTTATTGAGACTTCTTTTTTCCAGGGTACGTTTGTTAATTTTGTTCTTTGTTTCAAGTTTGGATTAACGATTTTCTGTCATTTTTAGCTATTGTCAAAGAGGGAGGCATGCAAAAAAACAGGGTGTTGGTTCATGGTGGTTGGTTCTGGATTTGCGTCTTCTTCTTTGGTTGTTACTATCTCAGGTGTGGCCATTTCCCACCTTTGTTGGTTGTCAATTTTTATAAAAGGATGTCGGGATGGAACCTCATGCGTTATTCTTTGAAATTGTAAGGCTTCTTGCTAGAATTTGTAGTGTTGAAAGGCGAGTGCACAAAGTTGCTCCCCAAAAGTGTAGCAGCGAGGCCGTGCTAGCGTGGAAAAAACAAACTCGTGCATGCACCTAAGGTAGCGCACATGTGCCACTAGGTTTGGTACCGAACCAGGGAGCGTGCGCACTGCTGCGCGTGCACGTTCCTAACGCATGCGCGCACGCGCCCCTGTTAAGGTAATAAAAAAACATGGCAGAGTTTTTGTAATTATTTCCATTGCGGTCGAGCGTGAGTCATCCATCGCGTGTGCGGCGCTACAGATAACCAATCTTACCATTTCCACTCAAAAAATATCACCATCCATCCACCAAGTGCATTGGATAGGTAAAATCCATTTTTTTGTCTTTTTATTCATGTTGTTTTGTCATTTTATTCATGTTGTTTTGTCATTTTATTCATTTTTGTTTGTTTATTAAATTGTTAATAATTCACAAATTAGTAAAATAATAGAGAATTTTTCAATTGCAGAGTGTAAACCTACACAATGAATGAACAAAATGTTAACATGGAGTCCGATGGAACACAAGAAAACACAAATCTTAGAACCAATGAAAACCCTCAACAAAATCCAAATGCCCAAGAAAATCAAAACCCCCAACAAAATTTTGATCACTTAGATGACTTGAACCATTATGTAAATGAAATGAGAGTGCACACTCGAGAACTAAGAAACACAGGGGAACCATCTCGAGTGTCCCTTGCCACCTCAATTGAGAGCTCAATTGACTCCTTCATCCATGCACATCGCCAATTGACTGACATGACTGAATATAGAGCTAGGATGTGGGAGTATTATTCCATGGGCATTTCCAAGGAGGAAATAAAAGATTTGAATATTACAAAGGCCCAATTGTACAGTATGTTCACCGATCCAAGAACACAACAACCACCGAACATTAGAAAGCCACGTGTCTGCATGGATTCTAGTGTAATTTCCAACCATGGAGGGACAATTGGATGCATAGGTGGTTCATGGTTTACGATAAACCTCCCTGCAATAATAGGGAGGTTCCACAGTACTTCCTTTGGAAACTGTGGGCTGAGTTTGCACTCGGTTTACATGTCAACTATTTTGACATAACCGAGTTCCAGGGTGTTGGGCGTGGATCCGCCCAAGATTGACTTGCTTCTAGGAGGAACCCACTGAGAGGGCCACCGGATCCTAGGCGCAAGCCCAACCCCTCTCCCCATCCTCCTCAGTTACCCCACAAACTTGATCAGATCGAGGGCGCGATGAGGAATGTTGCTCGTGGACTGCTTAGACACACTACCTTTGTAGAAGCTACTACAATGGAGAGACAGGATGACCCTGATAGACACACTGGTGCAGGGCCTTCACGAAAGAGTCAGGATAGACCTGTGACCGATGGTAGCCATGTTGGTCCTTCTAGTTCGACAGGGACAATGCCACATCTTTGTCCCCATTTCGGGCACACTTGCCCTTACCTGATCGAGGGCTGCTATATGGAGCAGGTTAGCACTTTTTTTAATGTGTTTTCAATCATCAATTGATAATTTGAAAAGTAATTTTAAAGTATTTGTGTTTGACTTAAACTATTATTTCAATGTACAGTTATTTAGAGCTGAGACGCCGTCATCGGAGAACGTAGCATCTCCCAACCTGGATGCAGCAATGGAAGTTGCAACTGAAATTGTGGCACCTCACGTGGAGGTATTTTCAATACCTCACACAATATTGTTATTACTTATGGCATTTCTATTTTTATGTACTTATATTTATGACATACATGATGATAGTTCATACAATATTTTTTAATATTTTGATTGACTGAATAATTACTTGTTTAATATATTCATAACGTGCATGTGTTTTGGTGTCCAAAGGTATGCACAAACTACGATGATTAGCCATCTCCGCTAAGGATCGGAAAATCACCATATACAAAGGTACAATGTGTAGTTAAAAACACGCTTTTAATTTGAAATGTTACGACATACTATGGTTTAATTTGATTTTTTTTTAATAAACTATGATATTACAAATTTGTATGCAGGGGCCGCCAACAGCTGCAGGCCACTTTAGTCCCATGTTTCCACCATCTCCCATGAGTCACCCCCCTCGCTTCCATCTGGACCCCTCCCTCCATCCACCCCCTCCCTTCCATCTGCCCTCCCCTCTCTGTCCATACTCCCCCCTCCGTCCATCCTCCCCCATTCGTCCACGCCCCCCATCCATACATCCTCCCCTATTCATCCACGTGGCCCCCATCTATCCATTCTCCCCCATTCGTCCATGCCCCCCCTTCCATCCATCTTCCCCCCTTCTTCCACAACCTCCCTTATATATATCCTCCTCCCTCTATCCAGGATCGCCCTCCCATTCACCATACCTCAACATCCCCCCTAGCCCTTTTGGGTCGATATCCCTTATTGTACAGCCGGTAAGGGTTCATCGTCCACGTCGTCCTCCTCCACCCCATACCACCATATCATCTCCAATTCCCATCACTATTGTGGCAACTACTATTCCATTATCTTCCCATGTATCTACAGTGGTTGCACCCATAGTTGTTGCATCTACATCTGCCCCCCCCTGACTGCATCGAAGCAGTTTGTCCAACCAACTGCTCCACCTGCTAGCCCAGAAGCCCAGCCATGTCCATTGTTGGAGGTGTTCACAGTGAGAATCAAGTTAATTTATGAAAAAAATTTGATGCATTAACCAAAATTAATTTAAGCAATTATTATTTTTCAATGAAATGATTGTCATAAATGTTGTAGGGTGGAATTGCTAAGAGTCTCAGCAGATCTAGGACACCTGCCTCTCGTCTCCCACTCGCATCAGCGGTGAGTTATTTAAGATTTGAATTGTACATTCATTTTATAAATGTGGTAAATGTTACAAATGCTTGAAAATGATGGTATCTTATATCATTTTTTTAGAGCCTAGAGTGTCAAAACCCAAAATTTCCGAAAAATTTAAAATTTTTAAAATAGCAAGTAATATTAATAAATGCATTCATTGATCTGTTTGATTAGTTAAAGTGATCATAAATATGTCTGAATGATCTTTTGTTACACTTAAATTTTGATATGAGTTTCTTTACTGTTGTTGATTTGTTTTTCTGTTTTGCAACCACAAGTGGGAATTGCCATTACAGACTGGGCTTACTTAGCTTCCGAGCTAATGCAACAGATTTTCTTTCTCTTACAGATATACAGGTAATGTTCGGGTCGCTGCAAATAATCTTTAGAGTGTTATAAGTCAATTAGCCGTACCAGCACATTCAGTAAAAAGTCTAAGCATGCCAACCCTGTTATCAAGTGTTTAAAGGTAGCTTCATCCTATGACCTCCTCAAGATCTTACTGATATAGAATTAGAAATTTCTAGAGAATATGATAGCTGTGTTTCTTGAGAACAAATGAATTAACTAACTCTATGGAGTGTTTGTTCTTTGATGAAATTCTGTAATGCAATTATACTTCATAATTATCACTATAAAAATACAACTGGGTGACCATACTCGGACCAGTTTTCATTTTCTCATTGTTATCGCATCATATCGAGTTTTTGAAGTTAGAAATTATTTGATTTGCAACTACATTTGTAAAGGATCTGTTCTTATTTCTATGATTGACAAAGAACTGCAAACTAGAAGCTATCTTGAGTAAACTCATTGAGCCTTAAGGATAACAAGAGAGGTTGTTATTATTTTGTAACGTCGATTGAATTGGGCTAAAGTAACTTAAATCCCAAGACTGAGAGTTATGTATCTGGAGTGCTAAAAGTATGAGTTATATAAAAGAAATAATATAACAAGTCCTTCCTTATCTGCGCAAGCTAAAGCCAATGGCATTTTAGTAGAAGAATTGCAAGCAACTATTCTTAGAATCACCCCATTCTCTTATAGAAAAGGAAATGATAACTCTCTAGTTTTGTTCACTTGAGACTAAATGATGTGGAATTCATGCTATGAATTACTTGTATCTTGTCAATGTTCCCATGTTCTTGGATTCTCTTAGTAAAATCCTCTATGTTTTAATACTTCAAGGCTTAATCCTTGGATGCTATCTACATACATGTCTTTTATAGACATCTTATAATTCAAAATTTGTACACAAAACCTTACAAATCTTTTTAATTAGAATCCACCCACTATATCTACAAATACTCCATGTTTTAAATCTTGGATCGCCTTTATAAAGTATGGTTCACATAACTATAAGGCAAAGCTTCATTATATATTATGCTAATTTCGTAGTTAGGGTTCCAACTCCTTGATTTTTGTCAACATGACAGATTATACTATGATATCGTGCTCATAAATAATATTCAAACTATGAGTGTGTTTGGAAAACAAATAATGGAAACTCTTGTTTTTAAACTTTAGCACGTCGACCCACTGCATGCAAATTATTAAACAGTTACGTGGCTCCTCCAGGGCCACGCATTTGTGATACTTAAACGTTGACTCAACCCTACATTGTCATTTCTCCTTTGCCTTCAGGCTTGGTCGCTTTGCAAACCCTCCTGGTCTAAGTTTCACTGCGGCGCTGTTGGTGGCAGCTTCATACTGCTACAGTCCTTCGTGCTTGTTCATAGTATCATTTTGGGAGTCATTGTATTTCGTTATTAGAAGCTATGGGTTTGTTAAAAACCTAGGGTTCATCCCATTGTTACCAACACAGACCCTGTCACGGCGTGACTATATTTCTTGGTTTAGTTCTGTCGAAGCTTCCATGGTGGAGGACATCCTTTTGCTTCTGCCAGCTCGTGGTATTAGATGACGAAGGGAGGGTTTACACTTACTTTGCTCACGGCTATCAGACTATCTATTGGGTTTGCAACCTCCTTCAACGCTGGTAACTACTGTATTCCTCCTTCGTATCTTAGTTAAAAGTATTTGTTTTTAAAATAACAATTTATAACTGATACTATTCTATCCTTTGCAGGTTCTGGCTCCACATGCAGCATGGATGGCACGAGCTTTGGCAAATGGTTAATTTCCCCGGTAAGCCTGGTTTTCACCATTGCATCTCCTCCTTGATGGTTGTTTTAGGATGGTTAGGGTTTGCCTTTTAGTAGTGCGGCTCTGAGGTGACTCCAGATCTAAACAGTCTTCTAGCTGTATGTTAAGCGGACTCTTGACAGGTTTAACCCTACGTTGTGTAGCGATGTTATGGCTTCGGTTAATGTTGTCAGTATTCACCTTCTTTTGGTATTTAGGGTTTTTCTGAAGAAGAAAATGTTGTATGCCTAAAAAGATGATAATGACTATAACCTGTTGGTAGATGAGGTTATGGCCTCGCCCCTTTGTTTTATTACTGTTTTGTTAAAACGTGAAGGGTTTCACTCAGGGTTTAGTATTATGTTTTGTTATAAGCCTTACTGTGTAAATGGACTTGGGTAATGTGACTTAATATCAGTCCTCCTGTATACTTGAGCTGGTGGTGTGAAATTTTAAATTCCAAGTTTTTAAAATCGCTTATAATGTGATCTGGTGCTGCGACTGTAAGGTAAATTGTTGTTTTAGAACTTAGTCTTTATTTTACTTGAAAAACTGAATGGTAGGGTCCAATTCGAGCTCTACAGTTGTGATGTGGTTTAGTTGTTCTTTCTGTCATTACAATTTTTCTCTGTTGTTAAATTCTTGATGTAAGAACTAAAAGGATAGGGTTTGATTCGAACACCACGGTCGTGATTTTGTTTAGTTGCTTTTAATCTATTGTTAAGATTGTGATTCTATCGGAAATAGGGAGTCAAGTGCAAGTTATTACTGTAATATTTAAACTCGATACTGAGTTAAATATGGATCTGCTATTCCTTTTGGTTGTAAAAATGATAACTAGGTTATTTAAAACTGTTAAAAACCTTAGGTTAAGGAAAGGTGAACCTGTAAACTGAGAATTTCTCTCGTTTGTTTAAACTGGGTTGGCAGGGTTTGACCCGAACTAGTTTATAGTTGTGATTCAATTTGATTGCTTGTTCTATCATTTTGATTATGATTCTGTGGGTAAAAGAAATTTTAAGGAAGGAAAATATTGTACCGTTTAAGCTCGATATTGTTCTGCTAATCTTCTATTTTTTTTATACAATAACTAGTTTATTTAACTGTGAATAAATTCTTTGTAATGTTTTTTTGTTAGGGTTTCTGCACAATGTTTTGTTTGATAGGTAAAGACTAGATAACTTGTTAACTAGGGTTTTTGCATAATGATTTGATTGTCATGTAAAGACTTGTTAAATCTTAACTAAAGTTTCTACCCTTATCAGGGTATCCTATCTATGAGTACGATTCACCTGTAATGGTGGTTGACCAGGATATAAATTCTGTAGTTTCTATTGTTTAATTACTATTGTTTCCTATGACTGTTTATTAAATTTTGTTTACACAGAGTATAAATAGTTTATACGTAATCCCTGTTTATCTATTCAAAAATTATGATTAAGCTAGGTTTATAATTGTATTAATAAACTAATACTGAAAGTCTCACAGTTGTATTGAATACATGATAGATACGTTGTTATAAATGTAATAATTGGTTACTACTTAAGTAATACTATTATATTGAATACAGTATGGATGCCTAATTAGGAATAATCACTTCTTACTAGAGATGATGATGACACAGTAACTCTACCAAATCTAACTATGGCTAATCTGAGATTCTAACTTTTACTAAACTAAATACCATTCAGACATATAGATGAAAGACACAAGATACATTCATTTATACTTAATAAACATAAAGAAATAAATTGCAGAACCTATTTAAGCTGTGGACAACAATAACAATGGGAGGTTGTTCCTCCCTACCAACTCCTGGAAAGTGCCCAGACAACACTTCTCAGGACCCCCGAGCTTGCTCTGGTCTCCCTGGATGGAACTAGGTGCAGCAAGGTAATTCTCTCAGCCCAAACAGCTATAATGGAACTAAGTTACTGCAGCATTCCTCTCAAACAACTTCCTTCCTGTATATTTCCCTCTTCCTCAATGGGACTCTTGAATAACATTCACCTGAATGTATTCTCCCTCCAGAACAATTCGAACCCCCAGCTCTGTTCATTGAGTCCTATTTAAAAGATTGCCTAGGTCTTTGTTGGGTTAACTGTCATTAATGAGCCACCTGCTCTGATTCCACTTCCTTGGGGAATCATGACCCCAAATATAGGGAAGTTGCCACCTGCAACTTAGGAAGTGTTTGAGGATGCTGCCACTTGTCTTTTGCCTTTCCACCAGTTTGACCAGTAACCTCTTTTTAACAGCTCTCCCATGCTGTTGTCTCCATAATTTATTTATTAATAATAAAATATTCTGAATTACATTCCATTTCTAGTGACTCTGCTGAGTCATCAATTCCTTCTTAGCATTAAATTTAACATAATGTCTCGGGAATATAATGAAATAATTACATAATTTTTACAAAATTGGGGTATGTGACATACACACCCCCTTAAAATGTAACATCGTCCTCGATGTTACTTATTCCTCATCCTCAGCCACCTTCTGGAACAGATCTGGGTATGCTTCCCGCATCTTACTTTCCAGTTCCCAGGTGGCTTCTTCAGGACTAAGGTGCTTCCATTGCACCTTCAGTTGTCCAATTGTGCGGTTCCGCAAAGTAATTTCCCTCCTCCCAAGGATACAATCCGGTTCCACCAGAACTTCCCCTTCTGGTTCTACCTATATAATGTTCCAATCAATAACATGAGTAGCATCATGAACGTACATTTTCAGAACAGAAATATGAAAAACATTGTGCACTTTTAAATTAGGTGGTAATGCTAGCTGATAAGCAACTTGACCAATTCTAGATAAAATTTCAAACGGACCACAGTAACGTGGCGCTAATTTTGCACAACTCCCCAATCTCAGGGAGCTCTTCTTTGGTCTTACCTTTATGAAAACATGTTCACCCACCTGGAACTCTTTAGGAGTTCTTTTCAAATCTGTTTGGCTCTTTTGCCGATCCTGGGCAATCTTCAAATTTTTCTGCACTTGTTTCACAATCTGTTCCATTTCTTTTAATAATTCAGGGCCTAACACTAATCTATCTACTGGATTATTCCAAGAGATAGGAGTGTTACATTTACGCCCATACAGAATTTCAAAAGGACTGAACTTAGCTGATGATTGATAGCTGTTATTGTATGCAAATTCTGCTAAATATAATTAATCCTCCCACTTACCGGGTTGATCCTTAACATACATTCTTAGCAGATCTTCCAATACCTGATTAACTCTTTAAGTTTGTCCATCCATATGAGGATGGAAAGAAGTGCTGAAATTCAATGTTGTGTTTAATCCTTTAAACAAAGATTTCCAGAAATTTCCTATGAATTTAGGATCCCTGTCTGAAATAATAACCTTTGGGACACCATGTAACCTAAAAATCTGCTTCAGAAATATATCAGCTATGTTTGCAGCCTTGCAAGTGGTTTTAATAGGAATAAAATGTGTTGATTTACTCAATTTATCTACTACCACCATAATTGAATCATTTTGATTTTGATTTCTGGGTAATCCAGTAATGAAATCTAAGCTGATTATTTCCCACTTCCAACTAGGAATAGGCAAAGGTTGCAATAACCCAGCTGGATGCTGATGTTCTGTTTTTACTTGTTGACAGTCTAAACATCTAGCTATATACTCAGTTGCTTCGGATTTCATATTAGGCAAAAAATAATCTTTTCTCAACATGGTGATAGTCTTCTGGTAGCCTGGATGCCCTGAGTAATGGGTTTTATGAACTTCATCCAAAATTAACAGTTTAACTTTAGATACATTCGGAACATACATCCTGTCTTTAAACAATAAAAATCCATCTTTATTTAGACTATATCCCTTTATCAAACTTTCTGTAGGTTCTTCTTTAGCTGTAGCTTGTAAATTTTGATAAATTTCATCCAATTTTATCCCTTTAGTCAGCTGTTCATTTAAATCAGAGGTATAAGTGCTGATAGCTGTTGTAAAATTCAGCTTTGCATTTCTGCTCAAAGCATCAGCCACCTTATTTTCCTTTCCTTTTATGTGCTGAATTTCAAAATCGGATTCACTTAAGAAGGCCAACCATCTGGCTTGCCTTGCATTTAAGTTAGGCTGATCTAAAAGGTATTTTAGACCCTTATTATCAGTCATTAAAGTAAAATTTTTTCCTATTAAGTGATGTCGCCACATCTTTAAGGCATGAATAACAACAGCTAATTCTAAGTCATAAGTGGCATAATTCTTTTCATGAATCTTCAGCTTCCTGGACTCATAGGCAATGACATGCCCATCCTGAGTCAACACTCCGCCTAGACCGTCATTACAAGCGTCGGTGCAAACCATGAAATCCTTATTAGGATCTGCTATTCTTAGAATAGGCGCAGTTGTTAATAAAGTCTTTAATTTCTTAAAGCTTTCTTCACACTTCAAGTTCCAATCAAACTTCTTGCCTTTCTTTTGCAAGGAAGTGATTGGGTTGGCAATTTTTGAAAAGCCTTCTATGAATCTCCGGTAATTCCCATGAAGGACCTAACATCTGTTACATCTTTTGGTACTGGCCATTCTTCGATTGCCCGGATCTTTTCAAGGTCAACTGAAATCCCTTCCTTAGTCACTACGTGACCTAAGTATTGGATTTCATCCTTGAAGAAATCACACTTACTGAACTTCGCAAAGAGTTGTTGTTCTCGCAGTTCTTGTAAGATTATCCGTAAATGTTCTTTATGTTCCTCTTCGTTTTTAGAATAAATTAAAATGTCATCGATGAATACGACAACAAATTTGTCCAAGTATTTATGCATTATGTTATTCATTAGACACATAAAGACAGCTGGGGCATTAGTAAGCCCAAATGGCATTACGACAAATTCGTAATGTCCATACCTCGTTCTGAAAGCTGTCTTGAATATGTCCTCTTCTTTAATCCTCACCTGATGATAACCCGATCTTAGGTCTATCTTAGAGAACACCATAGCTCCACGTAGCTGATCAAACAGATCATCTATGCGAGGCAACGGATATCTGTTTTTAATTGTCATCTTATTTAGTTGACGGTAATCTATGCAAAGTCGCATAGTTCC
This sequence comes from Larix kaempferi, assembly GCA_027924585.1. NCBI lineage: Eukaryota > Viridiplantae > Streptophyta > Pinopsida > Pinales > Pinaceae > Larix > Larix kaempferi. The sequence continues at coordinate 3,350,972 of BSBM01001331.1, read as the reverse complement.
GTCCTTCTTTTTAACAAAGATTACTGGTGCTCCCCAAGGGGACACACTGGGTCGAATGTAATTCTTATCTATTAATTCCTTTAACTGTATTTTTAATTCGTTAAGCTCCAGAATATTCATACGATACAGAGCCTTTGAACTGGGTACAGCACCTGGTACCAGCTCAATTGTGAAATCCAGTTCTCTTTTGGGAGGTAATCCTGGAATTTCCTCCGAAAAAACATCAGTAAATTCATTTACTACAGGAATATCCTCAACTTTTATCTTGCTTATTTCAGACTTAACTGCCTCATCTGTAATAGTTACAGCATAGGCTTTGCACCCTTTTCTGACTGCTCTTTTAAGTTGTAAAGCAGAAATCTGCATGATTACTGTTTTCCTAGGAATACCCTTAACCATTACAGGCTGTTCGTTATTATTTACACACGTAAAAGTTTTATCAAAACAATTTAAAACTACCTTATGCTGTTCTAACCAGTCCATACCGATAAGTATATCATACGAGCCAAGTGGCAGAATATTTAATTTAATAGTAGTTTTAAAATCATTCATATCTAAAGTACATTCTTTAACATAACAGTTCACCTTCCTTTTTGCCCCAGTGGCTAGTTGTACTGACCAAGAGTTATCAAACCTTTCAACAGTCAGATTACATTTTTCTACTATATGCGGTGAAATATAACTAAGGCTAGCACCTGGATCGATTAAAATAGTTACAGGGGTTTTGTTAACCATACCTCCTACTTCCACCATGGAAGTTTGATAGTCAGCTTGGCGGTTCTCCAACGCTACATTGATTCAGGGCATAGTCCCTACAAAGTCTCCAACAGTTATTTCATCTTGTATAGTATGAATATTGCTGCTTGGTTTCTTCCGATTTGGGCAAACTGAAGCATAGTGTGGACCATTGCATTCTCAGCACTTAACAGGCTCCTTTCGTTCAAAATTCTTAGTGTAATTTCCATGATTGTTAGAAGCCTCCTTGCTGCCCTTGAAGTTGTTGGAATTATTAGCAGCTCCATTTTTGCTTCCCTGGAAGTTTTTACCATTAAAATGGTTTCTGTTCTTGTTATTATTGAAATTTTTCTGGGGTACAAATTCCTTTTTTTGGAACTCAGGCTGATTACTGTTCCTTTTAGCCTTCCAGTTGGCTATTCCTTCTTTCTTTTTGTTCTGTTCAAAACAGAAATTAGCCTTTCGCATAGCTTCTTCCAGAGTTTTGGGGTTATCATATTCGATTATGTCTTTTATATGATATGGCAGGCAGCTAAGAAACCGCTGTACTTTAGGTTTCTCTTCAACAAAATACGGCACATATCTCAATAGACTTAAGAACTTACTGTTTAAGTCCTTCATCGTCATAGATCCTAACTTTAACTCATAAAATTCCTTGTCCCTTTCTTCGTAGTATTGTTCAGACAGAAATTTCTTTTTGAAGTACCTTTTAAAGGTACTCCAATTGACCTCTTTTTCTTTGATCCCCTTGACCCTTTTCAAGTCCTGCCACCATATATCCGCCTTTCCAGAAAGGTTATAGATGGCCATTCTTGCCTTCAGCTGATTTGAATAGTTGTAAATCTGAAAATATTTTCTCATCCCGGATAACCAGGATTCTGCCTCTTCTCCTGTTTCAGATTCTCCGTTTAAAGTTGGGGTTTTATTTTCTTGAACTCCCCAGAAATATCTTCATAAGGCCTGAACTTCTTCTTTCTGTTATACAACTCAGCCTCACTACTGTCACTAGTAGTGTGATAGCTTGGTTGTTCCCTTCTTCCTTCCGAGGATGAACTACTGTCTGATTTAACTAGTTTCACCCTTTTAGACCCTTTTTGATGACTAGCTTCTTCAGATTCAGCTCTTTTGCTTCTTCCTTCAGTCTGAAATTTTTCTATCAAAATTTGATTTAACTGCTCTTGAGTTTTCATAATCCTTTCATTATCCTTCTTGACTATTTCTATCTCAGTCTTTAAACCCTTTATAGTCTGCATCAGCTCCGAGGAGTGAGCAATTACCTCCTCTATCACAAGTTCTCTGGACATCTGTCTTGTCTCAGTGTTTGGAGATTCCTCCTTAGCATATTCTCCTAGCTTCTCCATACCTGTCTGTTAGATTCAGAAAAGAAAATTTTTTGCTCTTTTACATGAAACAAAAATACAAAGTTAGTACATAAATTTTCTTTTCTTTTATGGTTCTGCGGAAACTAGTTGGGCCACATCAAGACTTAGTATTTGAACCATGCTCTGATACCACATGTCAAAACCCAAAATTTTCGAAAAATTTAAAATTTTTAAAATAGCAAGTAATATTAATAAATGCATTCATTGATCTGTTTGATTAGTTAAAGTGATCATAAATATGTCTGAATGATCTGTTGTTACACTTAAATTTTGATATGAGTTTCTTTACTGTTGCTGATTTGCTTTTCTGTTTTGCAACCACAAGGGGGAATTGCCATTACAGACTGGGCTTACTTAGCTTCCGAGCTAATGCAACATATTTTCTTTCTCTTACAGATATACAGGTAATGTTCGGGTCGCTGCAAATAATCTTTAGAGTGTTAAAAGTCAATTAGCCATACCAGCACATTCAGTAAAAAGTCTAAGCATGCCAACCCTGTTATCAAGTGTTTAAAGGTAGATTTCATCCTATGACCTCCTCAAGATCTTACTGATATATAATTAGAAATTTCTAGAGAATATGATAGCTGTGTTTCTTGAGAACAAATGAATTAACTAACTCTATGGAGTGTCTGTTCTTTGATGAAATTCTGTAATGCAATTATACTTCATAATTATCACTGTAAAAATACAACTGGGTGACCATACTCGGACCAGTTTTCATTTTCTCATTGTTATTGCATCATATCAATTTTTTGAAGTTAGAAATTATTTGATTTGCAACTGCATTTGTAAAGGATCTGTTCTTATTTCTATGATTGACAAAGAACTGCAAACTAGAAGCTATCTTGAGTAAACTAATTGAGCCTTAAGGATAACAAGAGAGGTTGTTATTATTTTGTAACGTCGATTGAATTGGGCTAAAGTAACTTAAATCCCAAGACTGAGAGTTATGTATCTGGAGTGCTAAAAGTATGAGTTATATAAAAGAAATAATATAACAAGTCCTTCCTTATCTGTGCAAGCTAAAGCCAATGGCATTTTAGTAGAAGAATTGCAAGCAACTATTCTTAGAATCACCCCATTCTCTTATAGAAAAAGAAATGATAACTCTCTGGTTTTGTTCACTTGAGACTAAATGATGTGGAATTCATGTTATGAATTACTTGTATCTTGTCAATGTTCCCATGTTCTTGAATTCTCTTAGTAAAATCCTCTATGTTTTAATACTTCAAGACTTAATCCTTGGATGCTATCTACATACATGTCTTTTATGGACATCTTATAATTCAAAATTTGTACACAAAACCTTACAAATCTTTTTAATTAGAATCCGCCCACTATATCTACAAATACTCCATGTTTTAAATCTTGGATCGCCTTTATAAAGTATAGTTCACATAACTATAAGGAAAAGCTTCATTATATATTATGCTAATTTCGTAGTTAGGGTTCCAACTCCTTGATTTTTGTCAACATGACAGATTATACTATGATATCGTGCTCATAAAGAATATTCAAACTATGAGTGTGTTTGGAAAACAAATAATGGAAACTCTTGTTTTTAAACTTTAGCACGTCGACCCACTGCATGCAAATTATTAAACAGCTACGTGGCTCCTCCAGGGCCACGCATTTGTGATACTTAAACGTTGACTCAACCCTACATTGTCATTTCTCCTTTTCCTTCGGGCTTGGTCGCTCTGCAAACCCTCCTGGTCTAAGTTTCACTGCGGCGCTGTTGGTGGCAGCTTCATACTGCTACAGTCCTTCGTGCTTGTTCATAGTATCGTTTTGGGAGTCATTGTATTTTGTTATTAGAAGCTATGGGTTTGTTAAAAACCTAGGGTTCATCCCATTGTTACCAACACAGACCCTGTCACGGCGTGACTATATTTCTTGGTTTGGTTCTGTCGAAGCTTCCATGGTGGAGGACACCCTTTTGCTTCTGCCAGCTCGTGGTATTAGATGACAAAGGGAGGGTTTACACTTACTTTGCTCACGGCTATCAGACTATCTACTGGGTTTGCAGCCTCCTTCAACACTGGTAACTACTGTATTCCTCCTTCGTATCTTAGTTAAAACTATTTGTTTTTAAAATAACAATTGATAACTGATACTATTCTATCGTTTGCAGGTTCTGGCTCCACATGCAGCATGGATGGCACGAGCTTTGGCAAATGGTTAATTTCCCTAGTAAGCTTGGTTTTCACCATGGCATCTCCTCCTTGATGGTTGTTTTAGGATGGTTAGGGTTTGCCTTTGATTAGTGCGGCTCTGAGATGACTCCAGATCTAAACAGTCTTCTAGCTGTATGTTAAGCGGACTCTTGACAGGTTTAACCCTGTGTTGTGTAGCGATGTTATGGATTTGGTTAATGTTGTCAGTATTCACCTTCTTTTGGTATTTAGGGTTTTTCTGAAGAAGAAAATGTTGTATGCCTAAAAAGATGATAATGACTGTAACCTGTTGGTAGATGAGGTTATGGCCTCGCCCCTTTGTTTTATTACTGTTCTGTTAAAACGTGAAGGGTTTCACTCAGGGTTTAGTATTATGTTTTGTTATAAGCCTTACTGTGTAAATGGACTTGGGTAATGTGACTTAATATCAGTCCTCCTGTATACTTGAGCTGGTGGTGTGAAATTTTAAATTCCAAGTTTTTAAAATCGCTTATAATGTGATCTGGTGCTGCGACTGTAAGGGAAATTGTTGTTTTAGAACTTAGTCTTTATTTTACTTGAAAAACTGAATGGTAGGGTCCAATTCGAGCTCTACAGTTGTGATGTGGTTTAGTTGTTCTTTCTGTCATTACAATTTTTCTCTGTTGTTAAATTCTTGATGTAAGAACTAAAAGGATAGGGTTTGATTCGAACACCACGGTTGTGATTTTGTTTAGTTGCTTAATCTATTGTTAAGATTGTGATTCTGTCGGAAATAGGGAGTCAAGTGCAAGTTATTACTGTAATATTTAAACTCGATACTCAGTTAAATATGGATCTGCTGTTCCTTTTGGTTGTAAAAACCATAACTAGGTTATTTAAAACTGTTAAAAACCTTAGGTTAAGGAAAGGTGAACCTGTAAACTGAGAATTTCTCTCGTTTGTTTAAACTGGGCTGGCAGGGTTTGACCCGAACTAGTTTATAGTTGTGATTCAATTTGATTGCTTGTTCTATCATTTTGATTATGATTCTGTGGGTAAAAGAAATTTTAAGGAAAGAAAATATTGCACCGTTTAAGCTCGATATTGTTCTGCTACTCTTCCATTTTTTTTATACAATAACTAGTTTATTTAACTGTGAATAAATTCTTTGTAATGTTTTTCTGTTAGGGTGTCTGTACAATGTTTTGTTTGATAGGTAAAGACTAGTTAACTTGTTAACTAGGGTTTTTGCATAATGATTTGATTGTCATGTAAAGACTTGTTAAATCTTAACTAAAGTTTCTACCCTTATCAGGGTATCCTATCTGTGAGTACGATTCACCTGTAATGGTGGTTGACCAGGATATAAATTCTGTAGTTTCTATTGTTTAATTACTATTGTTTCCTATGACTGTTTATCAAATTTTGTTTACACAGAGTATAAATAATTTATACGTAATCCCTGTTTATCTATTCAAAAATTATGATTAAGCTAGGTTTATAATTGTATTAATAAACTAATACTGAAAGTCTCACAGTTGTATTGAATACATGATAGATACATTGTTATAAATGTAATAATTGGTTACTACTTAAGTAATACTATTATATTGAATACAGTATGGATGCCTAATTAGGAATAATCACTTCTTACTAGAGATGCTAATGACACAGTAACTCTACCAAATCTAACTATGGATAATCTGAGATTCTAACTTTTACTAAACTAAATACCATTCAGACATATAGATGAAAGACACAACATACATTCATTTATACTTAATAAACATAAAGAAATAAATTGCAGAACTTGTTTAAGCTGTGGACAACAACAACAATGGGAGGCTGTTCCTCCCTACCAACTCCTGGAGAGTGCCCAGACAACACTTCTCAGGACCCCCGAGCTTGCTCTGGTCTCCCTGGCTGGAACTAGGTGCAGCAAGGTAATTCTCTCAGCCCAAACAACTATAATGGAACCAAGTTACTGCAGCATTCCTCTCAAACAACTTCCTTCCTGTATATTTCCCTCTTCCTCAATGGGACTCCTGAATAACATTCACCTGAATGTATTCTCCCTCCAGAACAATTCGAACCCCCAGCTCTATTCATTGAGTACTATTTAAAAGATTGCCTAGGTCTTTGTTGGGTTAACTGTCATTAATGAGCCACCTGCTCTGATTCCACTTCCTTGGGGAATCATGACCCCAAATATAGGGAAGTTGCCACCTGCAACTTAGGAAGTGTTTGAGGATGTTGCCACTTGTCTTTTGCCTTTCCACCTAGTTCCATCCACCAGTTTGACCAGTAACCTCTTTTTAACAGATCTCCCATGCTGTTGTCTCCATAATTTATTTATTAATAATAAAATATTCTGAATTACATTCCATTTCTAGTGACTCTGCTGAGTCATCAATTCCTACTTAGCATTAAATTTAACATAATGTCTCAGGAATATAATGAAATAATTACATAATTTTTACAAAATGGGGGTATGTGACATAGAGAGACGGTCTACTCCTAAACGGAAGAAGACCCGAGATACTAGTAGCTCCAAGAAGAGGAAGATCGATTTTGGATATGTGCCTCGGAGTGATCGAGGTGGTCACAATGCTTGACACACCATGTTATGTACATTAGCCATGATGTGGCGCCTTTGGGCATCATTTTCCATGTACTTTGTATCTACGACATGGGTTGCCATGTATTTTGGATCTACGACTCGAGTTGTTGAATTTTGTATAGGGAACGAGTTGCCATGTATTTTGGATCTACGACACGAGTTGTCGGATTTTGTATAGGGAACGAGTTGCCATCGTATGTACATTGGGAACCATGTTCCACTATTTTCCTAAAAAATTATATATTTGTTCAAGTTTTGTTCCACTATGGTTTTAACTCATGGATTTATAAATAGTTTTGTTCAAGTTTTGTTCTATATATGTGTATAATGATTTGGATTCAAATGTATGCACATGAATATATATGTACAATGAAAATGATTTACTTTTTATATGTATTATAATTTAGGCAAGGGATTAGGCTACATAATAGGGTTTCATTGTGATTAGAATACAAGCTAGGGTTTACGCTACCAACTAGGATTTTTAGGATAGGATCTTGTGTTTCTAGGATAGGCTCCACGCTCTAGGGTTACCAGCTTAATGTTCAACTACACTATCATGAAAACATTGTCACCAACACCATGCCCACTACCACAATCACCATCAAGCCTCGTCATCCTCTTGCTCTTGGTGCCACCATCCTTGTTCCCATTAATCATCCATCATCCACCATCAACCTAATTCACTTTGTCTCATTGTCACCGTCACCATATCTATCCTCACGCCTATTATCACCATCGTCATCATCGTGCTCATTGTCACAATTGTCGCCATCATGCGCATTGGAGTCTAGGCCATTTAGCCTCTTTGTTTATTGATTTTGGGTCAGATATGGATTTCACTTTATTTGTTTTTAGTTGTATGCACCCTTGCTATATACATGTTAGAAACTTTGCATATAAGTGTATAATTATTTGGATTCAAAACTAGGTTTTTTAGGCTAGGCTCTGGGTTTCTAGGGTTTTCCCATAGACACTTGATAGAGACCCTTTCAACCAGGAGTGTCTCTATCAAGTGTCTATGGGAAAACCCTAGAACGGACGTGGAGTTGGGAAAAAGGAGTCGATTTGGGTCGAGAACTTATGGAGTTCCCCTTTATGTTTAGACTCAGTGAGACAATGTGGGGTTTTTTTGCATTTGAATTTGCCAAGATGGTAGGCACAGGGTAATCCCCATATATATATATATATAAGAAATAAAATATAAATTAAATAGTAATACTAATATCTAATTTTTGTTGAGATTTTGTCTTGTGAAGGCAAGGAAACAACCCAAGATTGCAAACCAAACTAGAATAGGGATGAGGAGTTTTGAACTTAGCCTCATTAAATAGAATTTTGAACTCAACATTAAAAGAGTAATTGAAGATATAATTAAATTTGAATTCCACAATAAGCATCCATGTTGATGAAAGAGATAGGCCATAAGTTGATTGCTTATGGATCTATTATTGTCTTAAAAAGATGAAAGTTCTAAAGAAATCTCGCATTGCTTTTATATAAAGAAGTTTTGCATGTTGTTTATATTTTCCATGTGAAATACTCACCAGGTTCAAGTCATCAAATGATAACAAAATGTTATTGTAAAGGAAAAGACTTGAGGAAATCCAAATAAGGAATAAAACATCTTGACCCACACAAGGATATCTTGATTTATAGCTCATGTTGCACTTTCAACAATGTTAGTATCACTAAGAATGCAAAAATGAAAAAACGACTATCTTATATTGTATGTCAGATTTCTTGAGTACTGACAATATGTAGGTGTGAGGGATATCTAAGAAGCTAGTTAAATGAAAATTTAGGATATCATAATGTTCTAATTAATATATTTCACTACTAGTTGATCAAACTCAAAAGTTAAGGGCTAGAAAATAGGGCATGGAAGTAGAAGATATAAGTGGCAAAAATCACATGGATGTTAACATAATGGGTTTTGCATTTCCATGGATATTCGTGTTTTTATTTAGATATTCATTTAACATTTTCAAATAGCATCAATTTACAAACAAAAACATTTCAAGTCAATTCCCTTCTCATATTGGGTAAATATGACATAGTGAGTACATCTAGTAAGACCCACCTCTTTTTTCTAGTTAACAAGGAATACATTACTATTGGAATGGATACCTTTAAGAATGTTCCTTCTAATTATATTGACCTCTACAGTCATAAATGGGGGTTTCAAGTAGATCCGCATGCAAAGAAAGGATGTAATGCTTGTCTTGCTTCATCCATTCAATACAACTTGATTTTCATCTATTCCTTGCAACAATCCCAACCTATAGACACTCATAATTTATATTTCTAGGTAGATCCACAAGTAAGAAAGGATATAATGACTTGTTTCACCCATTCTAAAAAAAATTTAATTCATATATGGTTTCAATATATAGGAAAACAACTACAAGGATTTCACAACAATGATTAAAACCCCAACAAAGAAAACCACAATTTTAACCTCAAAAAATTGCAGTATTCACAATTTCCACTAGTAGTTCAATATAACTAATCAATAAAAAACATAGATTATGGATAAAACAAAATAATATGGTTTACCTAGAGTGAAACTCAGCCTCAAAGAACTACAAGTAATTTTTTCTATATAAGTATGTGTATAGTCTACACAAAGAAACAATCCAAATACTATAGTCATATATGTTAAATATGTTAAACCACATGTTAAATATGCATATATGCCCACCAAGTAGATTGAAGTTCTAGGATTTTACCATAGACACTTGATAGACACTTTCAACCAGCTCAAAGATACCTCTAGTCTACCTTTAATCTAATTAGCCTACCTTTCCATATGCCATATAAAAATGGGGACATCCAATTGGTACCAGTGTTATGGCATATTCTCTCTAATTGACTTAGGGTAAAACACTTTCTTATGTGTTTACATAACATTAGGAGTTCAAAGGTGTTACTCTATAATGGCTCACATATTCTCAACATTGTCTTAATAGCTTAGGGAGCATCACGATGTGGTTATAAGTGTATAACCTCTTGTGTAAGGTGTGCCCTTAGGGATTTAAGCAAGCACAACCCTCATTTCATCTCATTAGCAACATTTACCTAGCCATTTTTCATATGTATCAACACTTGGGAGCCAAAAAACCCTAAGACATGTCTTATATGGTAGTTTGAAAGCTCCTTTATGCACGTGTGGGAGCTGACGGAACCCTGTTCCGCTCATCGGTTTGGGTTTTGTGACCCCGGAGCAATTCCTCAAAGTGTCCCTGAATGTCCCCAGGGTTCCTGACCAAAATGCCCGTAGAACCAAAACCATGACTCTAATCGCGAATCGGTCAATTTCGATGGATCCGAAACGACGATTTTCAGCTAGGGGACCCCCCACACCATGCCTCAAAGTCTCAAAAACGATGTTATTGTTCCATCTATGGATAGAGGGTTTTGCTTAGTGAAGGCCATTCCAATATTGCTCAAGGGGGTCATTTATGATCCGAAGGATCCCAGGCATGCATGGCCATCATGAACACATCCACAATGGCTACGTGCACGTGCGGGATCTGACAGAACCCAAGTCTGCTCGTCGGTTTGGGTTCCGTGCCCCCGGAGCAATTCCTTAAAGTGTCCCTAAATGGCCCCAAGGTGCCTGAACAAAATTCCCGTAGCACCAAAACCGTGACTCTGATCGTGAATCCATCGATTCCTATGGATCCGGGATGTCGGTTTTCAACTAGGGGACCCCCCACACCGTGCATCGAAGAAACGGTGTTATTGTGCAATATCCGGAGCTAGGGTTTTGCTCAGTGAAGGTCATTCCAATATTTCTCAAGGGGTTCATTTACGATCCATAGGCACCCAATCATGTGTGGTAATCGTGAACAAGTCCACAATGGCCATATGCACCTACGGGAGCTGATGGAACCCAAGTCCGCTCGCTGGTTTGGGTTCCATGCCCCCAGAGCAATTCCTCAAAGTGTCCCTGAATGACCCCAGGGTGCCTGACCAAAATGCCGGTAGCACCAAAACTATGACTCCGATCGCAAATATGTCGATTCGGATGGATCCGAGACATCGGTTTTCAGCTAGGGGACCCCCCACACCGTGCTCGAAGTCTCGGAAACGATCATCTCGTCACCCTGATTTGTAAATGGATAAAATTTAATTTTAGTGGCTTTCTACCCAAGGTTGGAATCCAAGCATGCAGTATGATTCCTCAAAGCATTAGAATAACCAATTGCAACTAAAGTTCAAGGGTATTTGGTTAGTTCCATGCTAGGAAGCTGATGTGGATTTTGTAGAGAATAAAATGACAGTGAAAATATAAATGGAAACACACAAACAATGTAAAGAACACAATAATACACTAAAACCCAAATTCTATTAATAAAAGAAATGTAAATTGCCTATAAAATGAAAAGCAATACAAAATAGCTAGAATGGTGGTATTTTATCTCTTAAGAGAGATGTGTTGATAGAACTCATTCATAAAAAAACATTACAAGATACCAAAATTGTATTTTAATAGCAAATATCATGATTTAAGATGCAAAAACCATAGAGATCCAAAACCTCAACCCAAAGATACTATGTTGCAAAATGAATGTGAGCCTTGGGGAGGCTAGTTTATATGTCGAGGGTGAAAATTTTGCATATAAACTCGATGTAGTATGTTTCTTATACTATTACAAAGATTAATGAATGCTTTATGTGCTTGGTAGGCCATGCAATAAAAAATTGGGACACTATGTTAATTTCCAAAAATGCAAAGTAAATTCCCAAAAGACTATTGGAAGTTTGGAACCTAAAAGACTAGTGAAAATTCTATGATGTGGAACCATCATCACCCTGTGGTACATATGAATGCTCACTAATATCCAATGGTCACTAATATCCACTTGTATTAATTGTCCCCTTGTAAGAAGAAAAGAAATGACCCCATTTGCATTAAGTTCCTTGTTCACTTAGGAAAACTTCTATTGAATTTGACTATGAGTGAGCCATTTACTTTGGTGAAAGAGCTTTCATGCTTTGATGATAACTCGATAAAGTTATGAAAGACTGAGCTGTAGACATGTTGAATATAAAGAAGACTCTCCTTCTAGAATGTTCTACATTCTAAAATTATACACAACTATAATGTTGACTACCTACCTATAGCCATCCATTAAGATGAAAGATAGCAAGATTGTGACAATATTGAAAGGAAAAACGATGTTCAAGGCATATGTAGTTCGATCTTTCTAACATACTTGAAAGTACAATTTTGTAGTAACACATCAAAACTACCTTGGAAAATTAAGGCTAACGCGTAACTCTATTTTTCTTCCATGCTCAATATCCACCAAAATGGAAGCATTTAACAACAACCTTTGAGTCGACGATTGAATGAATAAAGAAGCAGTAATAGCATGGTTCAGTGTAAAAGATACACTGAGTGCATTGCAATTCCCAAATTTTGAAGGATCCTGAACGAATGAAAAATTAAAAAAATCTAGATGTAAATTGGATAACACAATGCATGCATTTTTAATGCGAGATGAATATTGATAATTGAATGCGTTTGCTGAGAGAAGTCAGAACAAATTACGGAACCCAAGTCAGCTCGATGGTTTGGAATCTGTGACCCTAGAGAAAATCCTCAAAGTGTCCCTGAATGGCCCCAGGGTGCCTGACCAAAATTCCCGTAGCAGAAAAACCATGACTCCAATCATGATTACGTCAATTCCGATGGATCCAGAACGTTAGGTTTCAGCTAGGAGACCCCCCACACCATGCCTCGAAGTCTCGGAAACGGTGTTATTGTGCCATCTCCGGAGCTAGGGTTTTGCTCAGTGAAGGCCATTCCAATATCGCTCAAGGGGTTCATTTACGATCCGAAGGCTCCCGGGTGAGTGTGGCCATACTGAACACGTCCAAAATGGCCACGTGAATGTGCGGGAGCTGATGAAACCCAAGTCCGCTCGTCGATTTGGGTTGTGTGCCCTCGGAGCAATTCCTCAAAGTGTCCATGAATGGCCCTGGGGTGTTGAACCAAAATGCCCGTAACAGAAAAACCATAACTCCGATCACGAATCCACTGATTCCGATGGATCCATAACATCGGTTTTCCACTAGGGTACCCCCCACATCGTACCTTGAAATCTTCGAAACGGTGTTATTGTGCCATCTCAGTAACTAGGATTTTGCTTAGTGAAGGCCATTCCAATATTGCTCAAGGGGGTCATTTACGATCTGAAGGCTCCCGGGCATGCGTGGCCATTGTGAACACATCCACAGTGGCCACGTGCATGTGTGGGCGCTGACAAAACCCAATTACACTTGTCGGTTTGGGTTCCATGCCCCTAGAGCAATCCCTCAAAGTGTCCCTAAATGGCCCTAGGGTTCCGGATCAAAATGCTCGTAGCAGCAAAACCGTGACTCTGATCGGGAATCTGTCAATTCCGATGGATCTAGAATGTCGATTTTTAGCTAGGGGACCCCCCACACTGTGCCTCGAAGTCTTGGATCGGTGCTATTGTGCCATCTCAGTAACTACGGTTTTGCTAAGTGAAGGCCATTCCAATATTGCTCAAGGGGGTCATTTACGATCCCAAGGCTCCCGGGTGTGCGTGGCCATCGTGAACATGTCCACAATGGCCATGTGCATGTGTGGGAGCTGATGAAACCCAATTCTTCTTGCCAGTTTGGGTTCCGTGCCCCCGGAGCAATCCCTCAAAGTGTCCATGAATGGCCCCATGGTTCCGGACCAAAATGCCCGTAGCAGCAAAACTATGACTCTGCTCGCGAATTAGTCAATTCCGATGGATCCGGAACATTGGGTTTCAGCTAGGGGACCCCCCACACCGTGCCTCGAAGTCTCGGAAATGGTGCTATTGTGCCATCTCAGTAACTAGGGTTTTGCTCAGTGAAGGCCATTCCAATATTGCTCAAGGAAGTAATTTACAATCCAAAAGATCCCAGTCATGCGTGGCCATATTGAACATGTACACAATGGCCATGTGCACATGTGGGAGCATACGGAACCCAAGTCCGCTCACCGGTTTGGGCTCCATGACCCCGAAGCAATTCCTTAAAGTATCCCCGAATGGCCACGAGGTTCCTAACCAAAATTCCCGTAGCACCAAAACTGTGACTCTAATCGCAAATCTGTCAATTCCTATGGATCCGGGATGTCGGGTTTCAACTAGGGGAGCCCCCACACTGAACCTCGAAGTCTCAAAAACGGTGTTATTGTGCCATCTCTGGAGCTAGGGTTTTTCTCAGTGAAGGCCATGCCAATCTTGCTCAAGGGGGTCATTTCTCATCCGAAGCCTCCCGGGCATGCGTGGCCATCGTGAACATGTCCAAAATGGCCACGTGCACGTGCGAGAGATGACGGAACCCAAGTCCGCTCGTCGGTTTGGGTTTCGTGACCCCGGAGCAAATCCTCAAAGTGTCTTTGAATGGCGCCGGGGTGCCTGACCAAAATTCCCATAGCAGCAAAACCATGACTCCGATCGTGAATCCATCGATTCCGATGGATACATAACGTCGATTTCCAGCTAGGGGACCCCCCACACCGTGCCTCGAAGTCTCAGAAACGATGTTATTGTGCCATCTCCAGAGCTAGGGTTTTGCTCAGTGAAGGCCATTCCAATATTGCTCAAGGGGGTCATTTACGATCTGAAGGCTCTCGGGCATGCGTGGGCATCGTGAACACATCCACAATGGCCACGTGCACATGCGGGAGTTGAAGGAACCCAAGTGCACTTGCCGGTTTGGGTTCCGTGCCCCCAGAGCAATTCCTCAAAGTGTCCTTGAATGGCCCTGTGGTGCTGGACCAAAATTCCTGTAGCAGCAAAACCGTGACTCTGATCGCGAAACCATCGATTCCGATATATCCAAAACGTTGGGTTTCGGCTAGGGGACCCCCCACACCATGCCTCGAAGTCTCGAAAATGGTGTTATTGTGCCATCTCGGTAACTAGGGTTTTGCTCTAACTAGGGTTTTGATCAGTGAAGGCCATTCCAATATTGCTCAACGGGGTCAGTTACGATCCGAAGGCTCCCGGGCATGCATGGCCATCGTGAACACATCCACAATGGCCACGTGCATGTGTGGGAGCTGACGGAACCCAAGTCTGCTCGCTGGTTTCGGTTCCGTGTGGACGGAACCCAAAACATTAAGAGTTTACAATTCTTTAGGTGTTTGTGTGAGTTGTTGTAGTGAAATCATGAGGAATTCAACAAATGTTTATGTACTAGATGGAGCCATGTGATTATGAAAGGTTATTGGTGGTGATGCAAGTAATCTTTTTTATTATCTTCATGAAAGGTTGAAAGCATTGCTTGGTGCATGTTGTAGTTTTTTTGTGGTAAGATGTTTTTATTGTCTATGTTGAAGATTAAGAAAACTAAAATACATCTATCATACAATTCATGAGGAAAAACTAAAATAGATACAATTCAAACAAAGTGAATGAAGACTAAAATACATTTAACAAGAGGAAGAGGTCACCATACCTCAAGGATTATGATTTCTCTTTGCTTCAAATGTAAAATGATCTTTTGATGTATCCACTATATGTAAGAAGAGTTCAAGTGTGTCCAAGCAGCATGAGAATTCAATCCAAGGAGCCAAATAGAGTCCAACTGTTGTGTATCCAATCAAAGGATCTAAATAGAGCCCAACTTGTGTGTATTCAATCCAAAGAGCCAAATAGAGCCCCAATTGTTGTGTATTCTATCCAAATTGTCAAAGAAACACCAAATGGTGTGTGAATTCAATCCACAATGCAAATGGTTGTCGGACTCTGCGTGAAAACAACGAAAAATATGCGAGGAATGAGAGAAAATGCGGGAGAAGAGCGCGGGTTATTTTCTGAATTTTATGCTCAGCAGAGTCATGCACGCACTAGGAGCGCATGAGCACTAGATGTGCGTGCGCGTTACTAGCACGTGCACGCCTCTATTGAACATTGCATAGTTTGGTGGGTAACGTTTACTGCATTTATTGCCCAATAAATAGATATGTGTCGGTTTATTCCTAGAGCCCCTCCCCCATAATGGCCTTTAGGGCCTCTTCTAAACCATAATCCCTAAGTGCATAAGTGCTTCTAGGTGTTTAGGGGTTTTGGGG